>BTHU01000021.1:35004906-36247406 GCA_036184795.1 Tokudaia tokunoshimensis | reverse complement strand
TGTGATTGGGCTACCTCACTTAGGATGATATTTTCCAGTTCCACCCATTTGCCTAAGAATTTCATGAATTCATTGTTTTTAATAGCTGAGTAGTATTCCATTGTGTAAATATACCACATTTTCTGTATCTATTCTTCCATTGAGGGACATCTGGGTTCTTTCCAGCTTCTGGCTATTATAAATATGGCTACTATGAACATAGTGGAGCATGAGTCCTTATTGCATGCAGGTAAAGCCTCTGGTTATATGCCCAGGAGTGGTATAGCAGGATCCTCCAGGAGTGTCATGCCCAGTTTTCTGAGGAATTGCCAGACTGATTTCCAGAGTGGTTGTACCAGCTTGCAATTCCACCAGCAGTGGAAGAGTGTTCCTCTTTCTCCACATCCTTGCCAACACCTGCTGTCTCCTAAGTTTTTGATCTTAGTCTTTCTGACTGGTGTGAGGTGAAATCTCAGGGTTGTTTTGATTTGCATTTCCCTGATGACTAAAGATGTTAAACATTTCTTTAGCTGCTTCTCAACCATTCAGTATTCCTCAGGTGAAAATTCTTTGTTTAGCTCTGTACCCCATTTTTTAATAGGGTTATTTGGCTCTCTGGAGTCTAACTTCTTGAGTTCTTTGTATATCTTGGATATTAGCCCTCTGTCAAATATAGGGTTGGTAAAGATCTTTTCCCAATTTGTTGGTTGCTGTTTTGTCCTATTGACAGTGTCCTTTGCCTTACAGAAACTTTGTAATTTTATGAGGTCTCGTTTGTCAGTTCTTGATCTTAGAGCATAAGCTATTGGTGTTCTGTTCAGGAAATTTTCCCCTGTGCCCATGTGCTCAAGGCTCTTCTCCAGTTTCTTTTCTGTTAGTTTCAGTGTGTCTGGGTTTGTGTGGAGATCCTTGATCCACTTGGACTTGAGCATAGTACAAGGAGAAAGAATGAATCTATTTGCATTCTTCTGCATGCTAGCCGCCAGTTGAACCAGCACCAATTGTTGAAAAGGCTATCTTTTTTCCACTGGATGGTTTTCACTCCTTTGTCAAAGACCATAGGTGTGTGGGTTCTTCTCTGGGTCTTCAGTTCTATTCCATTGATCTACCTGCCTGTCACTGTACCAATACCATGCAGTTCTAAAGGTCATTGTTAACCACAAGGCACAGGAAGGTTAAGTCCTTAGCAGATCCTGATCTCTTTGGGTCTCCCAGCATGGTGCTGGGGCCTGAGTTCCCATTTCTCACACCCAGGCCCTCATCCCCAGAGCAGGGTGTCTACGTGGAGGTGCAGTTAGAAGGTGACGGGTGGAAAGGAACATTTATAGCACAGCAGAGGTAGCTGTTCAGATGCTGGGAACTGCAGAAGCTTTCAGTGAGGGCATTTAACAAGTGCCTGGTGTCATGCAAACCCCCTTGTGTGTCCCTTCCCCCAGGGCCTTAGGGGTGGCAGCTTCTCAGAGGACTTGACACCTGTGTTCCCTGTGCTTGCAGACTGAAAAGTCAAGGAACATCCACTCACCTTTTATCTCTGGTTGGAAGAATGGGGCATCTGACACTGAGAATGTGTGTACCATCTGAAGGAGAAGCTACCTGCCAGTCTTTCCAACCTTAACCAAGGCCCTGCTGGGTCTTTTTAATTCAGTTTTGTAAGCTGGAAATCTAAAGTAATTTAAAACCTTTCCATTTGGAGCATCACCTCATTTTCCAACACAGTAGGATTAGAGGGTTGCTAGCCTCAGCAAATTAAAACACAGGGCATGCACATAGTTCGACTTTGAATTTCAAATTCAAGTTTTTGTGAACACCACAACTAGTATATGGAACCTGCTTATCAGAAAAAAAAATACTCGCTATTAATCTAACATTTATTTTTACCTCGTCATTCTTTATTTGGCAAATTCTAGTAGAAACCAAACCTGTGTTGTGGACTGGCCGGAGCAGAATATTTATATAGTGGAAATGGGCAGGTGTTGCAGTCAGTTCTGTTTTGGTTTATGACTAGCACAGGACTGGTAATAAAAGCAAATGCTTGTGTTGGAGTTGCTTCCTGCCAGGTACCTCTCTGAGCTTTACATCTGTTAACCCCACACTGGCAATAGCTGGCAATAGGCCTCGCAGGCAGGATCCTGACAGGTACCGTTCATGGTACTCTAAATTTTTCTTTTTTCAACCTGTGGGTCTGTGGTTCCTAAGGTTAAGGAATCCCATAGGAGCCGTAATCCCAGCACTAGAAGGGCAGAGGCACGTGGATCTCTCTTTGTTCCAGGTTGGGTACATAGTGAGATCCTGTCTTAAAAGAGAAAAAAAAAAAAGAATCTTATAGAAGCCGACCAGGCCGCTCTCATCCCTTAAAGTCGGGTGACTTTAAGAAGGAGTGCTCATTCTGAATCACCTCCATGATTTGGAACTATTGATAAATGGCACTGTTGGCCCAGGTGAGGGTTACCCTGCACTAGATACATACGAGTCGTGCTTAGTGTTTCTCACTGGCTCTTAGACAGAGAGCAGCTCTATTTGGTGGGAGTCTCTGCTTTCCCCATTCTTGTTTCCCAGCACTCAGCTCCCACCACCCCACCCAGGGACAGCAGAGCGCAGGCCCTTGCTGTCGACACCTGGCTGGTTCTCCATGTCCCTGGGTTCACCCAGCTCGGCCTGGTGTCCCACGGGTTGGTATCTCACTGAACTTGGCTCATGGATTCAGTCAGACTAACTGACCAGCAAGCTCTAGAGAGCCACTCTTTCTCTGGTTCTAAATGCTAAGGTTACAGATGGGGGTCAGGCCCAGAGTTTACATGGGTGCCGGGGATCTGACCTCAAGGCCTCATGCCTATATGGTAGCCACTTCACTTATTAAGTCAGCTCTCCACTGTCAGGCTACTTATAAAATGGGTATTTAAAAAAAACAAAAACAAAAAACTGTTGAGAGATCAGGTCTGTTGAGAGATCAGGTCTGTTGAGAGATCAGGTCTGTTGAGAGATCAGGTCTGTTGAGAGATCAGGTCTGTTGAGAGATCAGGTCTGTTGGGAGATCAGGTCTGTTGAGAGATCAGGTCTGTTGAGAGATCAGGTCTGTTGAGAGATCAGGTCTGTTGAGAGATCAGGTCTGTTGGGAGATCAGGTCTGTTGAGAGATCAGGTCTGTTGAGAGATCAGGTCTGTTGAGAGATCAGGTCTGTTGAGAGATCAGGTCTGTTGAGAGATCAGGTCTGTTGAGAGATCAGGTCTGTTGAGAGATCAGGTCTGTTGGGAGATCAGGTCTGTTGAGAGATCAGGTCTGTTGAGAGATCAGGTCTGTTGAGAGATCAGGTCTGTTGAGAGATCAGGTCTGTTGAGAGATCAGGTCTGTTGAGAGATCAGGTCTGTTGGGAGATCAGGTCTGTTGGGAGATCAGGTCTGTTGGGAGATCAGGTCTGTTGAGAGATCAGGTCTGTTGAGAGATCAGGTCTGTTGAGAGATCAGGTCTGTTGAGAGATCAGGTCTGTTGAGAGATCAGGTCTGTTGAGAGATCAGGTCTGTTGAGAGATCAGGTCTGTTGAGAGATCAGGTCTGTTGGGAGATCAGGTCTGTTGGGAGATCAGGTCTGTTGAGAGATCAGGTCTGTTGAGAGATCAGGTCTGTTGAGAGATCAGGTCTGTTGAGAGATCAGGTCTGTTGAGAGATCAGGTCTGTTGGGAGATCAGGTCTGTTGGGAGATCAGGTCTGTTGAGAGATCAGGTCTGTTGAGAGATCAGGTCTGTTGAGAGATCAGGTCTGTTGAGAGATCAGGTCTGTTGAGAGATCAGGTCTGTTGAGAGATCAGGTCTGTTGAGAGATCAGGTCTGTTGGGAGATCAGGTCTGTTGAGAGATCAGGTCTGTTGAGAGATCAGGTCTGTTGGGAAATCAGGTCTGTTGGGAGATCAGGTCTGTTGAGAGATCAGGTCTGTTGAGAGATCAGGTCTGTTGAGAGATCAGGTCTGTTGGGAGATCAGGTCTGTTGGGAGATCAGGTCTGTTGAGAGATCAGGTCTGTTGAGAGATCAGGTCTGTTGGGAGATCAGGTCTGTTGGGAGATCAGGTCTGTTGAGAGATCAGGTCTGTTGAGAGATCAGGTCTGTTGAGAGATCAGGTCTGTTGAGAGATCAGGTCTGTCAGCAGTCAGAGCTTTGGCTCATTCTGTGCTTCCATCCAGACTTCGTCCCACCGTTGTGCTTAGTTGTTCTCTTTGCATAAAGAAATAAGAAATGTCTTGTGTCTGATAGACACGTCCTGTTTCCTCCTAACTCATCTGCTCGGTCAGGTGTATCTCACTGAGCCTCCTCTCAGCCTGGGCCTTTCTGGCACTAATGGCCCAGAGATAGATGTAATGGTAGCGTGGTCAGCGGTGCTTATTATCTTGCTGACAGTCCTAGGGCAGGGCCTTTCAACCTTCCTAGTGCTCCGACCTTTACTCCAGTTCCTCATGTTGTGGTGACAATTATTCTTGTTGCTGCTTCATTTTGCTACTGTTATGAATTGTTAAAGTGAGTACTTTTGGAGCTAGAGGTTTGCCAAAGGGGTCGTGACCCACACAGGTTGACTATCACTGGTCTGGTAGCTGTAGTCAGGTTTGAACAATGATTTCCAGTCCTTTAGGACCTGGGTATAAAATTAATACCTGTCTTTGGTTGTGTGGTCGTATGCTGGTAATACAATTTTGGGACTGACCATTCACCTGGGAAGGGGGTTAAACTTTAGAACTTCACAGTTATGGATCTTCCCCTCCTACCTAACTCCATTAATGCCTATTAGGATTTCAGGTCTATGAAATTAAGAATAAACGGTGAACTTTCTGGTTAATCTTTCTTTTTGTTTCCCTTATCTGCAGCTCATTTATAACAGCTTTGCTCAGTTCTTAGTCAAGGAGAAAGGATACGATGAGGAGTTGCTCACTCTGACCCCAGAGGACTGGGATTTCTGGTAAGTCTCTGACCCCTTTTTCATCTGCATCCCCTGTGGCTCCTAATTGTTGCTGATAAAAAAAATCTTACTTTACACTCTTCTGTGAATATGAACAGTGAGATGTGAAATTAGTCAAAAAACCAAAATAACCTCTATTCTAAAATTTTTATGTTTAATGAATTGAAATACTGTACTTTGAAGATGTTTAAACTTTATTTAATATGAAAGTGAACTTTCAGCTTGTGACTACTTAGAGGATATTTTTATATAGTTTCAGTCAGTCTCAGCCAGAAGGTTGACAGGTTACTAAGAACTGTAATTTACATCTTTGTGAACAGGTTTGTTTTGTTGTTAAGAACCCTGGAAGAGCAGTCATCATGTTCCAATAAGTGACTGCTTTAGGGCATTTGAATAAATATTCCTTTATGATTCTTACTGTTCAGTACCCTCCCTGATTTATGATTTTCAATTTCACAAAGGGCATTCTTGGTCTTTCTTCCCCATTTAAAGAAACTAACAAGCAAAAAACAAGAATGCTTAATTTAAATTGTTCAGTTTAGACAGGTCTGGTAGCATATGCATGCAAGTATGAATATGGTTCTAGCTACCCAAGGCCTTGAGGTAGGAGGATGCTGTTCAGGGTTAGCTAGGCAGCATAGAAAGGCCCTGTCTCTTCAATTAAGGTCGGAAAGATAGCTCAGTCAGTAATCTGCAAGCAAGAGGTTCAGTCTTCCAGAGCTCAGCGAAACAAAAGGAGCTGAGTGCCTCCCAAGGCCCCAGGATCATTGCAAAAAGAGAGAGTGGAAAGATCATAAGAGGTAAAGGTGGTGAGCGACGGCAAGGGGGCATTCTCGGGAAACAACAGGATAGTTGCACATAGGAACTTGCAGAGTAGCACCAGCATGCTCCGGTCCTGGGTAAGCTCAAGCCAGATAGAAACCAAGCATGGAGCAGGCAGACGGGACCAAATCCCACCCTTGGCTGATGAGCTATTGACAGTTGAGGGCTTCTGAAACGAGAGAATATTAGTTTTCTTCAAGGACGGGTGCTTTGAGAGGTTACCCATGTACAAGTGGGTCACAAGCTGAAAGTTCATTTTCATACTAAAGTCTAAACACGTTCAAAGTACAGTATTTTAATTCATTAAACAGAAAACTTTTAGAATAGAAGTTATTTTTGTCCTTTGACTAATTTCATATTTCACTTGGTAAAACCCAGGGGCCCCAGTGGACTCTGGTTTTAACACACACACACACACACACACACACATACACACACACACACACACACACACACACACACACACACACACACACACAGTTAGGAAGAGGTGGTGGGGAAGACGGGGAAGAATTGGAGCATGGACAGGAGAGTGTGATCAAAGCACACTGTATATGTACACAGAATTCTCAAATGACACAAAGTGGGGAGGAGGGATAGAAGAGTAGGTGAGTGCAGTAACTGCTCTCATCCCAGCCTTAGGGAGGCAGAGACAGGAGCATCCCGAGGCCTTGCTGTCCAGTCAGCCTAGACAATTGGTGAGCTCCAGGTCCAGTGAGAAATACTGTGTTGAAAAAGTAAGGTGGATAGATGGGAGGGTACCTGATGTCAGCTTCTGGCTCACACCTACACATAAGTGTACACATGTGAACACACATAAAAACATACAAATTAACTAAAGATAAGAAAATGCTTGTTAGGTTATAACTAATAATCATGAAAATGCATGCAGAACAATCCTGCCTCGAGCATCCGTCTGAGATCTGTTTGTCTTCTGGGACATCCTTTCTGCCCTGGGAGGTGACACAAAGCTCTTACCATGTGGCATTATTGTTCCTAGAAACTTTACTGTGAAGGAAAGCAATTAATGACCCCCACGCACCCTCTCGTGTATGTTTGACCTTGCTCTCGGCCGGCCATGTGCAGCTTTGCTGTTATTATTCACAATAGTGAAGCTATCCAGTTGTCTCCAGATCCCACAAGCCCTTTATAATAAAGAACCGAGAACTTAGCACTTTATCTTCTTTTACTAGTTTTTAATAATACTCCTTGACCAGAGGGTAAGTTTTTAAAAGTAAACCTATATGGACGTACATTAGAGACAATGTAGAAAACACCCTGGCAAAGAGGTTAGCTTGTGCATTGTAATTGTGTGTGGGTGTGTATATTCATGAGCATCTTTCCATTAGTATGTGTTTTAGTTTGATTTGTATGTGTGTGTGTATGTATGCTCTTGTGTGTGTGCGCGCAGGTACAGGCATACATGTGCTACAGTACACGTGTGAAGATCAGAGGTCAACTTCAGGAGTCTGTTTTCTCTTCTACCATGTATCTGGGGCCTGAACTCTGGTTGTAAGCTTTGCTCAAAAATCACTTTTACCCACTGAACCATCTGACCTGCCCATGTATTTTAGATAACGGAAAACATTAGTATACTTTAACAAGGTACAGGATAATCTTCATTTGGTATTTTTTCTTTTGAGTTATGTCTTCTTTTTTTTTTTTTACAAAAGTCTAAAGACTTCCTGTTTTTAAGTGAGATTTAATGTTCCTGGATGCTCACCCTCATTGATTAACATATCCTTTATTCAGGTGAGAAAATCTCTAACATTGTAACATTTAATAATGCAGATTTTTTTTCTCTGAGGGAAATTCAGTGTATGAGCTGATTGATAATCAGATGTTTCCATTTTAGTTGCAAGGGTTTGGCTTTGGATCTGGAAGATGGGACCTTCATTAAACTTGCAGCTGATGGCACCGTGCTCAGGTAATGCATACCTTATTACTAGTGTGTAGTCCTTAAGCTACAAGATGGGATCATTATTTTAGTCAATCATATGACAGATAATAGCTCTGTATTCCTTTTAGCTTCTTAGAAATCTTTGCAGGAAATACAGTAGAAAATAGCATGCTTTGTGTCATCGCCTACCCTTTTTTTAAAAAATGTATTTATTCACTTTATATCCCAGTATCACCACCCTCTACTCCTCTCTCCCTGCCTTTCTCCTATGATAAGAGGGAAACTCCCCCTCCATATTATCACCCCACCACCATTCCACCACCACTCCAGGCACATGAAGTCACTATAGGACTAGGTATATCCTCTCCTACAGTAGCCAGACAAGGTGACCCCCAGGGGAACAGAATCGACAGGCAGGCAACAGAGTCAGGGACAGCCCCTGCTCCAGTTGTTGGAGGACCTACATGAAGACCAAGGTGCACATTTGCTACATACATGCCGGGGGAGGGGGACATAGGTCTAGCCCATACATGCTCTTTGGTTGGTGGTTCCAACTCTGGAAGCCCCCAAGGGTCCAGGTTAGTTTACTCTGTTAGTTTTTCTGTGGAATCCCTATTCTCTTCTGGTCCCTCAATCATTCCCCTAAATCTTCTGCAAGACTCCCGGAGCTCCATCTCATGTTTTGATCTGGGTCTCGGTATCTGTTTAAGTCAGCTGCTGGGTAGAGCCTCTCAGAGGACAGTTATGCTATGCTCCATCAGAGTATCATTGATATTGTCAGGGATTGGTTCTTGCCCATGGGATGGGTCTTAGTTTGGGGCAGTCATTGGTCGGGGGGCAGCCATTCCCTCCATCTCTGCTCTATCTTTGTCCCTGCATATCTTATAGGCAGGACACATATTGGGTCAAAGGTTTTGTGGATGGGTTGCTGTCCTTATCCTTCCACTGGGAGTCCTGCCTGGCTACAGAAAATGGCCACTTTAGGATCCACATCCACACTGCTAGGAATCTCAGCTAGAGTCTCCCATGTAGACACCCTAGGGACCCGCCTACCCTCCTCACCTCTGTCTCAGGTCTCTGGCACATCCTAGAGATGCCCTACCAGCCAAATTCCATTCTCTCTTTGCTCTCCCTATACCTGATGCCCTCTCCCCTCACCCATTCAGTTCCCTCCCTCCATCCACCTTTGGTATGTTTTATTTTGCCTTCTGAGAAAGATTCAACCATTCTCCCTTGGCCCCTCCTTGTTACTGGTTTGTTTGGGTCTATGGATTGTAGCTTGGTTTTCCCGTACATAATGGCTATTATCCACTTGTAAGTGAGTATATACCATCCGTGTATTTTGGGTCTGGGTTACTTCACTCAGGATGATATTCTCAAGTTCCATCCATTTGCCTGCAAAATTCCTTATGTCCTTGTTTTTGATAGCTGAGTAGTATTCCACTGTGTAAATAAGCCACATTTTCTTTATCCATTCTTCAGTTGAGGAACATCTGGGTTTTTCCCAGTTTCTGGCTGTTACAAATGAAGCTGCTATGAACATATTGAGCAAGAGTCCTTGTGGGATGATGGAGCATCTTTTGGGTATATGCCCAGGAGTGGTATAGCTGGTTCCTGAGGTAGATTTATTCCCATTTTCTGAGAAGCCACCAAATTGATTTTCAGAATGGCTGTACAAGTTTGACTCCATTGTACAATGTAGAAGTGTTCTGCTTAATCCACATCCTCAAAAGATCATAGATATCACACTTTTGTTTTCCACTGGGTACTTAGAATACCATCAGGGATCCTTTAATTGAAGAAGATGCTGATGGCTACTGGGTAGGGATTGGTGGTCTGTGTATACCACTTTAGACCATACTTGCTTCCATCATGTAGGGTTCTTTATGGACCAAATCAGCCCCACATTCTGGTTCCCTTTTCATCCTTCTTCTCTGAGTGCACGCAGACCTCTCGGGTTGATCAGGGTATGAAAAGCAGTGAATAAGACGCTGCTGTCACTACTGAGTCTTAGGGAGAGCACTGTGAAGTGAGGAGCTACTTCCCAGCACGTACTCACAGTCGTCATGCCAACATGACCGTACAGTGCTCTGTTATTTATTCCCATCTGTTCAGTGTCAAAGAAGACTCAATATAGAGCCCCTGCAAGCCTCTTTGGATCCTTTGGAAAGATCATTTATTTTGTAACCAAGTTGCTTTCATATTTCCCCCAGACTCCTCCCCTGACGTGCATCTAAAGGAAACATGTATGGCCTTATCTCTGATTGTTTTGTCCTTTATTGGCCTATTTTTTTCAGGCATCTAGGGGATGTGTATGCAAATACAGGGCCCATGACATTTAAGTCTATAGTCAAGTTGGTCTTGTTCTGGGAAATCTTCAGTCATTTTCTACTTGTTCATTTCTGTCTGTCTGTCCGTCTGTCTCTCCAAATTCAACTTCTGAATAACCTGAAGTTCCTCTAGCACACTTTATTTATCTCCTTGATGATGTCTTTTTTTAAATGACTTACATTTATTTATTTATTTATTTATTTATATGACTATACCAGACACACCAGAAGAGGGTATCAAACCCCATTACAGATGGTTGTGAACCACCATGTGGTTGCTGGGAATTGAACTCAGGACCTCTGGAAGAGCAGTCAGTGCTCTTAACCACCGAGCCATTTCTCCAGCCCCCTGATGATGTCTTTGGTCCTACACAGAAGATATTTGTCTGCTCGTGTTTGCCTGTAGACTTCCTCCATCTTGACCCAGTCTTCTGAAGTGTCAGCCTCTAAAGAAGTGAACTCTGGGTTTTCTTCCTCATCTGGTCTCCTTCATTTCTTCCTTTTCCCCTTCAGATTATTTTCCAACCAAAATTAAATACACTATAAGTTCTCATAAAGAACTATATAAAATATCAACTTTCACGCAGTGAAAAGTGAGAGTCCCCTAACGTGGCCCTAGTGAAGCAGAAGCAATGTTCTGAGCGTAGAACCTAGCTCTTTCTGCATCCTGTTCTGTTTGCTGCATTCTTCTGGCTGCTGCTTGCCAATGTGATTCCAGTTTGTTGATCTGATGTATGTGTCCTTGTGTGGGTGAACTGTCCATTCTTTTTTCCACAGGCCCTTGGTGCTAAGTGCTTACCACTTCTGTGGAGCTCATGTGGCTCAGTTTCTAGCCTGCTCTGCTTCCCTGCAATCAAAGTCACCCTTTCCACCCCGTCTACTTCCTGGTCTCCTCATTGCTCCAGCTGGATATGTGTTTTGCTCTTGCCGTGTGTGTGTGTGTGTGTGTGTGTGTGTGTGTGTGTGTGTGTGTGTGTGTGTATACATGCACATGTGCATGTTACTGGGGTTAGAATGCAGGATCACACATACGCTAGACTAGCTTCCTACCACCAGTCTACATTCCCAATGCTTTCTTTTTCCTTTTATGTCTGAGACAAGGTCTCTCTTAAGGTTTCCAGAATGGCTTTAAACCTGTGGGCCTCTGACCTTAACCCTCTGGAGGAGCTGGGATTCGAAATATGTGCTGCCACTGTGACTTTGTCTCACCTTTTGATGACATCACAGCTTCTCTACAGAATGGCAACACCTTCTGCAGCAGTACTCTCACACAGGGACATTCCTCGTCATTTGCTAGTGGGTCGGCTAAAAGTAGAGAAGCCAGGGCTGTGGTAGAAATCCCAGAGCATCCGGACAATGAGCTTTGAACTGATCTACTTTCACTTGTGTTACTTAGGCAAGTGTTTTCTGCCTTAAGTGCAGTCTGTTGGTTGTTGTGCTATGACCGTGAAGGGCTTATGGAATCCCTAGACTGGTTGAGATCAACCTAGCTGAAAACCAAATACATAAAAACAAAAATAATAGTTGAACATGGTGGCCCACGGGTAGCACTCAGGAGGCGGAGGCAGGAGGATCACACGTTAAGTCCAGTGGGATTGGGGTGCAGTGGTTTCAGTGTCATCGCAGATGTAATCAAGGGAGCTATAGTGAGCGCTGCAGTCCTCTCTCTTCAATAGGGCAAGCCACGGCACCAAGATGATGACTCCAGAGGCACTGGCTGAGGCCTATGGCAAGAAGGAGTGGAGGCACTGTGCGTCAGACAAACGCTGTGCGTCAGACAAACGCAGCGTGTCGAACGCCGACGTTCCCTGCTGCTCAGGTAGGGCTCACCCCTCATTCATTGCTGCTTCACTTTTAGCCTATTACCGCTGCAGTATGAGGACACGAAGAAACACCTCTGTCCACTCTGGCCGAGCAAGATGTCCAAAGGAATGGATTTAACTTTGTAGCACTAGGATATATTATCTTTCAGGTGTGTCTGGTTTCTGTTCGGCATTAGTTTAACATGTACTTCAAGCCCTGTGTCCACTGGTGTGTTGACGCTTTCCTTGAATCTCCTTTGGCCCATGGTTGTTCTGGAGTAAAACGACCACCCTGTAGATGGTGCATCCCTTAGCAGGACTGGGTTCTTTATGCAGCAGTTAGTAACACGCTCTGTCCTAAGTTTCCCTGTCTCCCGTGTCTTCATATCTCCACTGCCTGGTACTCCTGTCCCTTAGATTCTGCTTTCTTGCAGACAGCCCTATCTCCTGCCTCTAGTTTTTATCCTAAAATGACTCCACATGTTCTTCTCAAGTCTGTGAAGAGCTTTACCAAAGCTAAATAAGCAATATTTTAGAAATTATTTACTGACATAGGTATGCAGGGATTGATTTGAAGTGGTTAAGATCTATTTATGGACAGGGAGTCCTCATTAAAATTAGGCTGTTTCTCTGTTCTCTCTGCCTTAACCTTCTGCTCTTTCTACCGCTCAGACCTGCGATAACCTAAAAATAGCTAACATTTGTTTGTTACTGTTGTGTGGCCTTCTTACATTTGTCTTCTTTTGAGATGTTTAAGTCTTTCTGGTGGGTTGAAAGTATTAGGAGGTCTGGGTGGGTTTGACAAAATCAATGGGTTAAAAAAAATGAGACTTTGCCTTAGAGTTCAGTATTGGATGCTTTTGCACATCTCAGTCAAGTTTTCCTTCCCAAGTAATGATAATGAATCGTTGTCTCTGGCTGGGAACAGCCCTCACTGGTAGCATATGCCTATGTGTGAAGTTCAGTTCGTTAAGAGCAGAAAGCCCAGTTAAGTAATTTCTTCCATTTTCCAAGGATAGCTAAGCACATAGCTAAGTGTTTTGCTTCCGAAGCTATTCGAAATCTTGAATATTTTTAAAAGCAAAATATTCCATAGCTGTAAAAAAGCAGGTACCCAGTTATGACAGGCTCATTTGCTCACTGCATGCCCACCCAGGGGCACTTTTTCTTTGAATTGACAGCTCCTTCTGCTTCATTTCTCCGTGCTCATCCGTGGAGGTTTTGAATTGGTCGAGTATTACCTGGTTTGTTGGGTAGAGCCATCATCCAGGTGTGCAGAACCTAGGATTGTCATTCTGCATTTCTGCTCCCCATTGGGGTGTCTGAACACCACGGATGTGCCTGCCGCTCAGGGGAGGTGAGATGCAGGGGGTAGGGGCTTTAGGCTGTGTTTCTAACTTGTTGGTGGGGTGACCACCAACATGCCACTCAGGGAAGGGGAAATGCAGTCTAAGATAGGGGTCCCAGCCTGTGTTTCTCTGGGTGAGAAATGACAGGGGCTGGGACAAATGCTGTGGTTCTCAAACTCCCGTGAGCGTATACATTGCTGGGGACTGTGAGGTGTGGGTGAGATGGGGTGTGTGTTCAGCTTAGCTCCGAGTGAGTGACAACAGGAGTATGGAAGGAGACTTGGAGACAAGTCTGTATGAGGAAGGGCTCCCCCAACCCCCACAGCAGTTCTTGAAGGAGACAGTCCTTGCTTGTCCAAACCATTTTATTCATGGAAGATGACAATGCATATGTTTTACTCAGGGTGAACCAGGGATTGAATACCTTTTGCAAGAAGGGATGCCCAGGAAGGGAAGTTCATTGGCTAAACACTTGGGCTAGATACCTCATTAGCATGGAGACCTCTAGGTTCTGTACTATATGACCTGTTGTCGTGGTCCTCTTAGTGGGGTGTTCTGGTCATGTGTTCCAGGACAGGAATCTCATTGGAGCTAGTTCAAATGCCTGCCATTCTCAATATGAGATTTACTGATTTACCAGGGCTCTGAACTTGCAACAACCTTACCAGTTCTCTCTGGCACTCCACATGGGTATCAGACTGTGATACACAATAAAGGGCTGCCTCTTTTTAAAAATAAAACTTTTGAAGTGCAGGTGCACACAGTGGCCAGAAGAGGATGTCAAGACACACTGGAACTGAGTTGCAGGTGTTTGGAATCATGAGTGCTGGATTCTAAACGCAGGTTCTCTGGAAGAATAGTGCATGCTCTTAACCACTGAGCCTTCTCCCATCCCATGTATAAAATTTTATAAGTGTAGAGAAGTATGAAGAAAAAAGGTTTAGTGGTCCCACAATGCAATTAGACTATGCCTACATAGTCTTATAGTATTATAGAAATAGGGAACAATGGGCTCCGGATTTCCCTGAGATTTTAGGGAGGTTGAAGTGAGTGAGTTGAGTTGGCCATCTGGGCCGTGTGGTTCCGGGACCTTTGGGGGAAAGCTGTGACTTGACTCTGTTATATCTGTTGTGTGATGCTGCTCAGCTGCATGGCTGGAGTCAGATGTTGGGTCACAGGGATGCAACATGGACCATCAGAATCTGAGTTGCCTGGAACATGGAAATCCAAAGGTGACAAATGTGCCAAGGAAGGCCTCAGGTTTGATTTACCCCAAGGCCACACAGAATAAACCTATTCCTTTTCTCAGGTGAGACCCTGGAGTGTCCCATGCTCTTGAGTTTTTCCGAAACAGTCCACTCACATGGCATGACTTTTTTTTCCCTGTCCTTACCCTGGATATTCTCAGGTTCTCTGATCTGTCCAACGTAGCAGGAAAGTTGAACGCAGTGTTTGCATGGGTTAATCAGCACAGGTATCCGGGCAGTTTGTGGAGATGTTTCATAGGACTCTAATGTTAGATTTGACTGTTAGGAAATATGGGAACTAGCATTATGACTTCTTCATATTGCATTTTATAGTGATGATATACTCTTTTTTGAGGTTATATATTTTTGCCACTGAAATGTGTTTTAATAAAAATATTTAACCTACAGATGTCATGTTTCAACTTTATTTTAGTGTCATTGGAACTTAAACATTCCTTAAAAGATGAGGATGGAGACGGGGGAGATGGCTCAGCAGTTAAGAGCATTTATTCTAGCTGAGGACTGGGGCTCAGTTCCCAGGTCACAGCTGTTTGTAACTCTAGTTCCAGGGGTTCTTACACCCTCTTTTGGCCTCTACAGGCACCAGGCACCCATATAGTGCATATATACATGCAGAGACAATGCTCAACCACACTCCATTAAAAAAAATAATAAATCTTTAAAATATAAAAAAAAAGGATAGGCTGTAGAAATGCCAATTTGAATTAAAATGGGATTTTCACTAAAATTACTATAAAAAGTTCACTCCATATTCAGCAACCAATACCGCTGTGCATTACATTGTTCAAGGACAAATGTAACATGAATAAAATGTGCCCCAAATAAAAATTAAAAATACTAGGAAGGATCTGAGCTCAATCTCCAGAAACCACCTTTAGAAACCATGTTTGTTGTTGGACATCAAAGGGAGAAAAGGCCCTTGGTTCTGAGAAGGCTAGGTGCCCCAGTGTAGGGGAATGCCAGGACAGGGAAGCAGGAGTGGGTGGATTGGTAAGCAGGGGGAGGGGGGATGGGTTAGGGGGTCTTTGGGGGTGGGGGAGGAAACCAGGAAAGGGGACATTTGAAATGTAAATAAAGAATATATCTAATGAAAGAAAGAAAGAAAGAAAGAAAGAAAGAAAGAAAGAAAGAAAAGAAAAAGAAAGGAAGAAAGAAGGAAAGTACAGGGGTAGAAGTTACTACATGAGAGGTATCAGAGGAAGAAAAGGGAAGGGGACAAGTATTTTGCTTATATTAAATTAAAAACAATAATTTTTTTAAAAAAAAAAAAAAAGAAAGAAAGAAAGAAACCCTGGCATGGTGCCACATGCACTTGCAATCCCAGTGCTGGGAAGCAGTAACACATGGAAGCCCGATGTCCTTAAAAACAAATGGGGGATGGTGCCTGAGGGATGCTGGGTGGTGGCACCCCTTGTCATCTAGCCTCTACTTGCAGATGTACACTCACACCTCTTCCCCTACCTCCAACTCACAGAATGGCATAAAGTGGGGGCTTTGCAGATAATTACATGAGCATCCAGACTCTCCTCAGGCGTGTTTCTCTTTTCCATTTCAGGGACACTGATTTGGTGTGTTTGTTTGTTTTAGGAAAGTGTTATTTCTATGATAACTACTTTGACCTGCCAGGGGCTCTTCTGTGCGCCAGAGTGGTGGACTCTTTGACAAAGGTGAGTGGGTGCTCAGGATTTTTTTTTTAACTGTATTTAGTCATAAGTAAGAGGAGTTAATTATGTGTAACTCTTGGGTTGAGATTTCACTCTGGGTTTTTTTTGGGTGGTTTCAGAGGTGACTGAGGAAGCAAAACATGGTGAAATTGGTCAAAAAAATATTTTTGGAAAGTTAAATAATGGTACCCTTTTAAAAAAAAGAAGTTTGGTCAAGAAAAGGACACCCTCTTCTCCAGTAGGGGGCATAAAAGTCTAGAAAAGAGAAACAAAATATGCTCTGAACAAATATTTTCTTGCTTTCACTAGCAGATTTTAAAAAAAAAAAAGCAGTATAGTTAATTAAGAAGAATTCTATATGTCTAATGTGTTCTAAAAATCAAACTAGAAACATGAGGCAAAATTTTTTAATCTTTTGATTTGTGCCTGCTCATATGAAATAAATATCATAATTTGACAATTTATTCGTAGACTTAAGACATATGAATGGAACTGGGTTTGCATGCCAGTATTTCTTTTCTTTTTGCAAACACTGTATTTTAAAATCACAGTTAAGTGTCTAAGTGGCTTATTATGAAAATGAGACTCGCAGTCAGACATTTGTGAATGTTTTCATTGAGCAAGAGTGAGTTTTGGTTTGGTTTGATGCTGGGGATTTTCCTTGGGGCCCTAGAGCCTGCGTGCATATCTCCACTGAGGCATATTCTCAGCATTGTAATTTTTATTAGCATAAAATGGAGTCTGTTCCTTATCTGACCCCCATTGGTGTCAGAGGAGTATCAAGTCTTCCTCTCCCCTCCAAACCTGGGGATCAACCCAAGTTCTTCAGGTTCCAGGCAAGGGCTCTACTGCTGAACTTCAGCACAGATCATCAGTCTTTTGTATTTTGTAATGTGCATAATTATATATAAATGTGTAATGGTCTTTTTGTATAAAGAGAAGACACTGTTAAAGTTTCTATAAAGTAGTGAGCTGTAGAGTTGTATGGTTGGATGTTAATTTTTTTTTTTTTGCTAGCTTGGAAAATTTTCCATAAAATGATTTCCATTTTGGATTTAGCAGTTCAGTCATCCTGCTACAGTAACTTATTTATTTTTATGTAGAAATTCAGGTTAAGTGGACCCTGAATTCTGAATTATCCTGCTTTGGGCCCTATATTACCATCAGGCAGTAAGAAATGTGTTCTGTTATTTCAGAAACTATAGAACCTTGTAAATTTCTTGTATAGTTAAATATTCTGTAGCTTTAGGCTGTATGAGTGGACATTTTTCTGTCAGTTGGGCTATGTGAACTGCAGTAATATTTAGTGATGTTTATTTGTGTGTTGATTTGTAGCGGTGAATTTTGAGGAATATTTCTGTATTAATCTGTCACGTTTTCTAAAACTGGAATTCCTACCTTAAAGTAGATACATGTAATGATTTGCTGTAGCTTGCCGCTGTGTTTAGAAGCAGAATTACTGCACTTGTTACATTTGGAAATTTCTTTTTTTAGCAGAACAGAGGTCAAAAAACATTTGATTTTTGGAAGGATGTAGTTGCTGGTATACAACACAATTTTAAAATGTCAGCCTTTAAGGGTGAGTAACGTGAAGAGAGGCCTCCTGGTAGAGGTTTGTTAACCGCCCGTGTCTACTGAATTAGACAGAGTCTACCTCTTTTGCTTCTTACTTGGGATTTAGTCTGGTAAAAATGTTTGCTCTAAAATTAGTCCTGATAACTGTATTTATATCTGTTCGGTGGTTGTAGCTGTCAAGAGTCTGAGCCAGTTTATCCAGTTACCTTCAAATGTCTCCCAGTGCAGTTCTCCCGGGGAAGGAGGATGTTTCCTAGAATGAAAGTCGCAGTCCTTGTTTTCTGGCTTAGGAGCTGGAGCTAGTGACACCTGTGACCCTCAGTGTGGTAGAGACGGAGGGACAGATAAGGTGCCTGCCTCCATTCTATCTCACTGTGGAAGGAACAGGAGTGGTTGGCCCAGAATGGGAGCAGAGTTACTGCCACCGCCAAGCTATGACTTTTCCTCTGCCGCAGGTTTGCAGAGAGTCTTATTTCAGAGTGAATAGCCTTTATGTTGCGCTGCCCTAGTGATTGGGTCAAACTGGCTTGATCAACAAGTGGGCCGATAGATGCTGATCAGCAGCATTTTAAGTTTTGAAATATGTTACCTTTTGATTGACACCAAAAAAAAAAAAACATGCCTTCTTTTCAGTAAATCAAGCCATCAAAATAATTTTAAATATTATGACTAAGGCAATAAATAATAATTGCAGGATATTTGTTCCAATTTGATATTTGTGTGACGCCTTCTTCTCTCCCTCCCAGACAAAATCAGTGTTTTGAAGTGATGTGTGTGTGTGTGTGTGTGTGTGTGTGTATATATATATATATATATAATATATATATATATATAAATATATATATATATATATATTTTTTTTAATTTCCCTGTGTTTACTCGTCAGCTTTGGTCCAGGCTCATAGAGGCTGTTTTTTACATCCTCACAGTACCTGGTCTATGCCATTCCCACCTTGACAGAGGGACAAACCCATGACAACTGTAAAGTCACCTACCGCGGCACTGTTTTTCTTAGCTTCAGCCAGTGAAAAGCTGTAAAGCATGGTTGAGAGCAGCCTGTTGTCGCCTTGAAGTAAACTCAGCATAGAATAAAGATCTATTTATGTCATTTTATTGCTTTGTAATACCAAGTAGATTAAATACTCCGGGCTTTAATAAGTGAGGTACAGCTTACCAGTTTTAAACAGTAACGTAAAAATACAGTACAGAGCATAAATAAATAATGTCTTTTCGTTTCTAGTCTGATGTTGAAACCCTTAATGCTAATTTATACTTCCACTTGATTGGAAGGCACACAAAGTTTCTATTCTAATGTTGTATAAGCCCATAAAATCATTTTACAAAGATGCAAGGAATTAAATCAGCGTAATCACACTGCATTACTGACATAAGTCAGACACCTGTTTCCAAGTGGCACCAGGTATGTGGCCTTTCTGCAGTTGCAGAAAAGCTTGAAACAGCTGTGACAAAGCACCTTGTAAGTGAAGTTAATTTTAATACAGTATTTTGGTTTCTTATGTGCACTTCAAAAACTATGTATGTACCTGTGCATTTGAATTTTATCTTGACGAAAGGGGTTGTATGAGCCATCGAGTGACGACGCACCATCAGAAATATTCTAGGGTATACAGTGTCATTTAAATTTGAATATTCAAGTATTTAAAGAATATAAAGTTATGTGATATTTCCTGCATGTTTCCTAGATGTTCTCATATTATTAAAAATGGACCTTTTTGAAAAGGGAATGTTGAGTTTTTGAAATGAGATTTATGGTGAGTTAGAGTCTTATTTCTGTTTTTGAGAGGCTTTTTTTAAAAAGCTTCTGTTAAAAAACGTGAATATTGGTGGAATGACAGAAACCCGCCCAGGGCTTTCGGATTTCTGAGTGTTCGGGAGAATCCTCACATACCCACTGCTACTGCTCACTTTTCCAGGAGGAAACCTGGTCCCGGAGTGCGCTTTAGAAAGTTTAAGTTGTTCACATTACTTTTAGCCTACCTCCATATGCATCTCCAGGGAGGGCGCGATGGAATTGGGGGAAAGCCTTTCTAAGCGGAGGATTAGGATGAGCTTGACAGGAAGTGCTCACATGGGAGCCACTAGGAATCCTGAGAAGGACGAGTGGACGTACTCAGAGGAGTAGAGGCCATTGGATTCTGCATTGGGCAACTGGAGCCACACCTGGTCATTTTCTGTGAGCTCCATGATTGCGCTCCCGGAAGCCTGGTCCAGGTAGCCTTTGCTGTACTCATCATACGTGTACATCGTGGGCGTGCCGTTCTTATACAGCCCTACCCAAACGTGAGTCCCTTTCACATGTACGTGGTAGGAGAAATAGTATATGCCTGGGATCTTACAGGTAAAGATTCCAGATCTTGGGTCATAATGCTGCTGCTTGTTGTATAAAATCTCATCAAATGGGATGGGGGCTCCTACTGCTGGGTAAGCTTTGGAGAGAATGACAGTAAAAGCAGACACGGGCATGCCTGTTACCCCATGGTTAGCACTGACAAGAGGCATCCCAGAAAGCCTGGGCCTCTGGCCTGCCTTTATGAAGCCATCAGGCATGACTGCTTGGCCGGGAGGTCCCGGGGGACCTGGGGGACCTGGGAGACCAGGTTCTCCACTGTGGCCTCTTGGACCAGGAGGCCCTGGAGGACCAGTGGGCCCATTGAGGCCCTTAGTTGCTATGCCAGCTGGGCCTGGAGCACCTGGGTTTCCAGGGTCACCCTTAGATCCAGGGAATCCTGGGACACCTGGTAGCCCAATGGGGCCCCTGGTACCTGGAATTCCAGGTTCACCTCTTGGACCTGCCTCACCACTGTGTCCAGGCACACCTTTAGCTCCTACAGGGCCAACAGGACCTCGAAGACCAGGGGCTCCTCCCACTCCAGGATCACCTTTTGGTCCTGGTAACCCTGGGTTACCCTTAGGACCATTGAGACCTGGCTCCCCAGGATACCCTGTTTTTCCATCTAACCCAGGGGGACCCCTTGCTCCTCTAGCCCCGGGGGGGCCTGCAGGCCCAACCAGACCTGTCTCACCTTTAGCACCTGGGATGCCATGATTCCCTGGGATTCCTTTAGGTCCTTGGGGTCCCATATTCCCAGGGGATCCAGTCAGACCTGGTTCTCCAGGATGACCTGCTGGCCCTTGTTCCCCTTTGGCACCTGGAGCCCCAGGAAGACCAGCAGGTCCCCTTTGTCCCCTCAAACCTGGCAAACCTTGTTTTCCAAAGCCAGGAGCTCCTGGAGGCCCAGCTATTCCTGGCGCCCCTGGGTGGCCTTTTTCTCCTGGGATACCTGGCTGACCAGGGGATCCAGTGGCTCCTGGCTTCCCAATACCTTCTCGTCCTTGCTTCCCAGGAGGACCTTGGGGACCTGGTGGACCTGATGGTCCCATTTCTCCTGGGAAACCCCGGTCACCTTTGATGCCTGGCTGTCCAGGAAAGCCGTTTTCACCCCTTCTTCCCACTCCAGGGGGACCAGGGGGTCCTATGGGACCTTGAGGGCCTGGAAGACCCCTCTCACCTGGACGGCCAGGAGCCCCATATCCTGTTTCCCCTTTCTTCCCATTCACACCAGGGGCTCCTGGTGCCCCCTTTTCTCCAGGAAAGCCCCTAGGTCCTGGGGCACCTGTAAGTCCCTGCTGTCCAGGTTTTCCTGGCACAGAAAGTCCAGCTGGGCCCGGGATTCCAGGGGGGCCTGGAGGGCCCCGAGGTCCGGGTAAGCCAGCTGGGCCAATATCTCCTTTGTGTCCATATGGTCCTCTCTCCCCTGGTTTGCCTGGCGGGCCTGGCAGGCCTGGCTTCCCTATGGCTGATATTCCTGGTGGTCCTGGCAACCCTGGCTCTCCTTGGAGTCCAGGACTTCCGTAGCCTGGCTTTCCTGGCGGTCCTGAGGGACCTGGGTGTCCTCGAGGTCCGGCTGGGCCTGGTGGACCAGGAATGCCTTGTTCTCCTCTTACTGGAATCCCTGTAAGACACACCAACATACCACCCAGCGTAAGCAACATGAAAGGCAACTAGAGATTCTCAAAGTACAATGAAGACAGGGTGTGGTAGTGCCCTGTGTTCCAGGTAACTGACACACACACACACACACACACACACACACACACACACACACACACACAGCAGTCCTGTGTGGGGCTGGATGGTCTGGGTATTGTATTTGTTCACCTACCGAGCAGCTTAGATTTAGACTTGTGATTTTTCAGCCCTGATATGTACTTGGGCTTTTGTCCTCCTTTATTGACTTACAATGGAGGCAAAGAATGACAGGATTTATACATAATGCGTTGATGAAACACATAGAATAGTTTCAAACTGATGATCAAAATGCAGGAAGTACTTAATCTCGTAAAGCTGTAGATTCATTTAACCAAAGCACTGTCCTGGTGTGCTAAACCTAACTTTAGGAACCCCTTATTGAGTGCCTGTGACAGAACACGCTGTTGGACTACTGAGATGAGGAAAGCCCAGAATGTGTCCTAGAGGCCTCAGATGTAACATGTGATGCTTACTTTAAGATGCACCTCAGTGGTACCTCAGTGGTGGGATGTAGCCCACAGTCTACTAGACATTACCATATACTGTGATGATGATGATGCTTGTTTCTGCCTGTTGGCTGTGGTCATTGTAAACACCACACAAAGTATTTCTCAGAGAAATTATATTTGAATAGTAAAGATGACAGTAAAGTTTGCAGATGATGTTTTAATATTTACTCATACAATTTTTATTTAAATTATCTTATTTCATAAGTTTTCAGAAACCTTTAGATTTTTTTTGTACTGTTGGAAAGCAGTACAAAATACAAAGATCTGTTTATTTTATCTTATGATGTGTCTGTGCACGGGGTGTGTGTGTGTGTGTGTGTGTGTGTGTGTGTGTGTGGTGTGTTCTAGACCTCAAAACCAGGTCCTTATAAATGCTAGGTGAGTGCTTTACCACTGAGCTAAACACTTAACTATACACCTATCACTTTTAGCTAAACTTTCTTTAATATGATAAACTCTTAAGACTTTAATGACTAGACCAGGCAGTGGTGGTGCACGCCTGTAATCCCAGCACTTGGGAGGCAAAGGCAGGTGGATTTCTGAGTTTGAGGCCAGCCTGGTCTACAGAGTGAGTTCCAGGACAGCCTGGGCAATATAGAGAAACGCTGTCTTGAAAAACAACAAACAAACAAACAAAAAAGACTTTAATGACTTAGTCAAACTGGAGACTAAAGGATAGTTATTAACAATTCTAAATTACCTTTGATAATGCTTTTAAGCATATCATTTGCTTTAGCTGTTGTTGATATGTAAGTACATTAATTTTTTTAACTCTCTCCTATTAATTTAAACAGCTGGCACTTAAGAGTAGTCATACAACAATAGTTACTAAAATTCTCAAACATAACTCCTGAGATTGACTTTAGTGTGCATTCATGGTCAGTATGTATAATATTGACACACTTTAAAATTGATCAGTAAATAAGGAATTTTTAATGGCTTGGAGTAAAATGGCATAGTTTTCAAATGCAGAATTTGCTTCAGCAGCTTATTATAAGGATTATTGTTATACAAAACTAATTGTCATAGAATTGTGAAGATATGGGTTTGTTTTTGTTTTTGTTGTTGTCCTTATTGTTAAAACAAAGGGGGAAACACATGTCACAGGAAAGGATAGTGCCACTTGACCTCCAGTGACAGGGTGAGGATCTTTGGAGCCTGAGCTGTTTGTTGCCTTGGGATCCTAAACCTCTCAGTGCAAGTAAGAATGGCTTTTGTGAGTATTTGTGGGGATAGCCATTAGCTTGTCATTGTCGTCTAGAAAAGTAAGAGTGGAGCAGCAGTCACCCTCAAGATTAGAAGCTACCTTCTCTTACATGTCCAACTGTGCACTGTGGCCGGGTAGCTTCTCTCTCTCTCTCTCTCTCTCTCTCTCTCTCTCTCTCTCTCTCTCTCTCTCTCTCTCTCTCTCTCTCTCTCTCTTCCTCCCTCCCCCTCTCCCTCCCTCTCTCTCCCTCCCTTTCTCTCTCCCTCCCTCCCCCTCTCCTCTCTCCCTCTCTCTCCCTCTCCCTCTCTCTCCCTCTCCCTCTCTCTCCCTCCATGTGCTGAGCAGATTTGCCTAAGAATTGCATAGGAACTTTCTGGGTTCCTGCTGTCACCTCAATGTGAGCATGTCTGTTTGTTCCAGGACACTGATGCCTGGCAGTGGAGAACAGTGGATGCAATTTCTGTTCATTGCAAAAGAGACCAAGGTAGATTAAATAGTTAAAATAGAGTGGTTTTGGCTTTGTATCTGTAAAGAAGATATTTCCATTTGTTCTGTAAGAACAGTAAGATGATAAGCCGTATGTTTGAGGGTGGAAAAACAGAAATACTTTTAACCTTCTAACAGTGGTGCATTTGGGTTTTATGTAACTCAACAGTTTTTGTGATACTAAAAGGTGTAAGGTACTAAAAATATCCAGATTTGATCAGAGTGCTGAACCCATCCCTGCCTGTTGGCATTTCCAACCACACTCTCTGCTTTAAGGTGGGTTAAGTTTGTCTTCTATTCATTCCTTCTACCTTTTATCTTCCTTCAGCTTATCTATATTATGAGGCAGTCAAGAGTATCTCCCATCCTTTTTAAATATTAAGCTGCCTTTCATGCAACATCTAAATTCTCTTCTAAAAAAGACATACTTAAACATTTGATTTTTTTTTCAAAATCCTTGTCTCCAAAACTCTACCATTTGAAGCTTATGACACACACCTTCGCTCACTGCACGAGAAAGAATATGGCCAAATTGAAAAATACTATGGACAAGAAAATCTGAAGATGGTTTATATTATCAGTAGTCATCATGCCTAATATTATTAGGTGGAATTAGCAAAGATAAGACCTGATTGTTGCCCTCTTTGATAGTCTCTTGTTATTTCACCTATACTGTCTCGAAATCCTTCATAGTAACAAAGTCAGACAGGTGAGGGATAGATTCCAGAGATAGATAAAATGTCTCAGGCACTCCCTGAGAGAGAAGCAGGGGAATCATCCATGCTTGAATATAGCAATAGCTAGACATACACACTCGGCAGATGTAGACACATTTAAACTTCACAGCAGCCCTTGGAACTCTGAGCCCACACAGCTAGTACTTAGCAGTTATACTTGTGCATTGACCCACTGCACTGTATATGAATATGTAAGTAATTATGAGAATTGCTACTTCCCTTCCCCATCAGGTTTATTGGGGGCTGGTTTTATTTCATACCAGTTTTCTTTAATATCTGCAGGCTAGGGTTTTTAAAGCAAATGTTTAAGTAATTAGATACATAAAATTTCTAGTCTATGCAATTGTTTTTTAGTTTAAATTAACTTAATTTTATTGAATTAATATTTCTAGAGTCTGGGCAATCAGTTAATTGTATTAAACCATCATTAGAGAGGGGGAAAAATGTGACCCCATACATAAAAGTCTTTGATATTCGCCAGTCTTTCTTTTATACCAACTTCTCCAGGGTGTTATGTTCCTATAACTGACCTGTCATTTCCACACATCATTCTGCTGTAATAGTTCAAGCTAATCAAGACAAACATAGAATATAAGAACAGATTGGAACTTATTTTGTTAAGGGACTCATTATTAACATTATTAAAAACGCCAGCCATCTGGTAAGTAGAACAGAATATACAGTTGAGTTTACCTTTACTCTTTATGGCGTATGGTATGAAGTACTGTGTCTTGGGGCTGGCAAGCGGGCCCTTTATGCCTGTGGGCGTTTGGTACCGTTCAGCATAAAACATTCCATGAACCAGGGTCAAGGACATTAGCAGCAGAAAGGGTATTTGTGGCAGCATATTTTCAAATAGATTCTGAAAAACAGAAGAGAATAATTATACATAGCCCATCACTGATCTGTTTGATTTCTGTGATGTTCTACAGACTGATTCTTTATATAGTTATCTCATTTTTTTTAATGACTGACCTTTTACACTTTTTATGGAATATATTCCATAAAAAGAGGAAAGTTTTTGTTGCATGAATATATATGTCTTACTAGTTTTTGGAAACTGCTTTGAAATAATGCTCTAAAAATAAAATGACCCCCCCCACCAAATAGTCTCATTACTAGATGACTATATTAAATAATCCAGAGTCTTTAACATAGCTAGAACTTTCGAAATAAATTGAAATTCACATTTAGGCAAATTTGTACAGTCATTTTTGTTAAGAATGTCTTAAATAGATGAATACAAATGAGCCCATCTGGGTACCTTGTGGTAGAAAGCCACTTTGAAAAATCATACACACACACACACACACACACACACACACACACACACACACACACACACACAGATATAATGACAGTGAAGCCTGTTTCCAAGGCAGCTGGCAGGGATGTCTCCCACTGACCCTCAGTCGAGGCTTACCTAGTGCTGGAAGTTCCTGGAGATGTGTGGGGCAGCTTTCCTGACTTCCTCTGCCCAGTGAGCAGTGGATAATGCCCTCCCCACGGCTGCCCTGGAGTATTTATACTGTTTTTTCCCTTATTGCATGAAGTTACCCTGAGCCTAAGCTCCTCCCCTCAGGGGCGAGAAGCACTAATTATGGTGAGAAGTCCTATTGGGCAGGCATACAAAATCAGGCTCTTTTCCTTGTTATTCTCATTGAAAAATAAACTCTTTGTCTCCATTATATATTAATAGCTTTAGCTGTGCACCATTTTTTTTTCTGTTTTCCTTTTAGGAGTTCTGACTCCAATGTTGGTTCATGATGGAATGATGATTTGCCTTTTTTATTTTTAAAAAAGTATATTCTTGTGTTATTTGACTGAAAATGTTTGGTAATATACAAAAATATGAGACTTATTTGGGGGAGAATATGGATTTAAATCATCATGTTAATCCTTCAGTTATTAGGGAAAAAAGTTCTGTAAAAATAGCTTATCTGAATGCTTGGGAGACTTAGGCTCAAGGGGAAAAGGAGAAAACGTGAAAATGTAGGTCTATTCTTTTGCATATCAAGGATTTTAGGGAAAGCTCTTAGAAGCTGGTACATTAAAAAGATAGCATTAAATATTTCAGATATATTCATATTAAATATTTTAAAAATTTAGAGCAAGTGCAAGACATCTTGGACTTAAGACAGTTAGCTCTTCAGTATCCCTGAAGGGTTTGAGGTCTGTACTCAACAGCTATACAAAGGTCAGCAAGCGGCCTTAGACTCTCCTCTAGTTTTCATTTTACCATATAATTGAAAAGGCTGTTACCCTGATAATGCTACTGTGTGTTTACATAAGTTTACTACATTCATTTCAAAGGAAGAAAAATCCTCAGGCTTCGCCTTTTAAAACTCCAGTTGACTAATGATGCAATTTCCTACAGGAATCTTGAAGCGTCCCAATTAGGTTTTTCTCCCAAAGAAATAGACGTGACCTCCATCAGTGTAAGTAGTTGGTTTTCTCTTTCACAGCCTTAGAGAGCTGTCATCAGTGTTGCAGGCTCCCGAGAAATGCAATAGCCGGAGCTGAGAGACCTAGTTCTGTGTCCCTGTTAATGCCATCATTCTGGATCTGAGTCGCATCCGCTGTGCAGGTGATCGCGCTTGGAGCAAATTCGTTGCACAGTACGAACACATCATTTTATTGCATCTAGTTAGAATTAGAGTAATAAGGGCTCATGATTGATTGGTAATTAGAATATTGACCCTTGAGTAGATGACAAAAGAGTTTGTCCTTTTCATCTTCCTGTCCCTGTTGCAGGTTTTTTCTTGTGTGTGTTTGAACAAAACCTTGTACAGCACTTTGTTGAAATGTAAATGCATAATTTATTCTTCCTTTCCCTTCTTTTAAATGTTTTGCTGACTGCCATATTTAGCAATCTACATTATCAGGATACTGGAAAGATGGCTTAGCAGTTAAGAGCTCTGGCTGCTCTTCCAGAAGACCTGGGTTTGGCTCTCAGTGTGTACATGATGGCTCACAACCAGGTCCCAGGGATCTGACCCCTTTTTCTGACCTCTTCTGGCATTGTGTGCATGAGGTACACATACTTGCACTCAAGAATACACACTTACAAATAAATAAATAAATAAATTTAAAACTACATTATCATGTATGTTTCTGTGTAATGTTCAGATACATGTAATATACAGCTTGTTTTTTAAAGTTTTGCTTTTGCTTGTCAAGATCTTAGTATATAACCCTTCCAACCTAGCTAGCCTGATGCTTCCATGTAGTCCAAGCACCTCTCAAATCACAGCAGTCCTCCTGCCTCAGTCTCACAAATACTGGGAATACAGAAGTGTACCACCATACCTGGCTTTAAATATAGCTTTTATATCAATTTAGATTGTAAGGAGAACCAGAGAGCTGATAGTCGACTAATCTGTATTTTATCTTTTATAAATCATATTTTGAAAAACGGTTTTTATGGTACTACGAACTGCACTGCATCTGAGAAGCCACAAAAGGTGAGAGAAGCTGCCTTCTCTTCCTCCTGGCCCCTTAGAGACCATTCTGAAGCAGGAGGTAGCATGGCTGCTGCTCAGTGCTAGGATGAAGGCGTTGTAGAAACACACCTTTAGTAATTCAGTATACAGTTACATCCACACCTGTGCCCACACTTGAGACTGATGCTGGTATCCGGTTAGGCGTCATCCCTGTGGATGCTCAGTGCACTAGCTCTCAGCTCTGTAGGCTCGGCAGTCTGGCCCCATGCAGTTTCTCTAGCTATAATCGTTCCTCCTGTTTCCAGAACTTCCTCCTTAGCATTCCTACCCATCTGGCTTTTTATCAACACAACAGAACATTTGGACTTGGAGGTTTCTAATTCACTCTATTTACTTACTTATTTATTTATTTTTGAGATACCCTACTGCCTCATCATCAGAGTCCATTTCATACTCTAGAGAAAAGGAAAAATGCAGTCCATGCTTGGGGGTTGTGTGCCTTCTTTGGGGGATATGTTTAAATATATGTGCATATTTCAGTCAATGTTCTCGAGCTTTGGGAAGCATGGTGTCTTACGGGCAGACTGGATATCCAGCCCTTTTGGCAGGTAACTCCTTAGTTCAGCATACAGGCTCTATTGCAGTTTGCTTTGTTAGTCACATACGAAGCACTGCCCTGCCCAAAACAGATTGTAGAATCAGAGTATTTGCTGGCCACACCCACACTTAATTGTGTGTATAAAACTATTTTTATTCTGGGTGTTTCCTTGTGTTCAGACTGACTGGTCTGTGGCTTTATGAAGGAGCTTATTCTACGTGAAACAGAAGGCCCAACCCTCTCAAGCCAATAAGCCCAATGAGGTTTCAATATCAAATATGAAATGCTGTTTTTGCACATGTAGCAGTTAACTGCCATTACGTACCCTGGGTCATTCATTCATTCATTTCCCAAACATTTCTTGAATTCCTCTAAAATGTTAGACACTGGGTAAACACTGTGTGAATAATGCACCTTCCTGTCCTTGTGGTGTTTGCACAGTGGTCCTCAGCCTCTCCCCACTGCTACAGTCCTGTGGGATATGACGCAGTTTGCTTAGTGTTTGGAGTTTATTAAGGTGCCAAAAGCCCAGCAGTGATGGAATGTGTGGTCTGATAGTGTTTTCAATAACTTTCTAATATTAGCTACCTAATTTTTTGTTATACTTGTGCTCATACTTCAAACTTTATTATAGAAAAATTTGAACTTATCTATAACCAGGGAATGGCTACAGTAAATACTTAGGTGCCCATCACCTAGTCTTAACTCACAGTCACCCAGTGTCCCTTCTGCCTACCCCAACCTCTCCAAATTTTGGAACAAATCACATACATGGTGCCAGTTATTCTATTTGCATTATAATAGATTACTGCAGAAAACAAATTTCTTTTTTTTTCTTTTTTGGTTTTTCAAGACAAGGTTTCTCCATGTAGCTCTGGCTGACTGTCCTGGAACTTGCTCTGTAGATCGGGCTGGCCTCAAACTCACAGAGATCCACCTGCCTTTGCCTCCTGAGTACTGGGACTAAAGGTATGTAGCACAGATTCTTTTTTAAAAAATTTCCTATTCACCTCTTAGGTACAATACATACATGAAGAGACGTGTGTGTGTATGTGCATATATATTTACATATATACATATATAAGTATATATGCATACCAGCAGAGATTCACACACATGTATATTATAGACATGGATAAATACACATAATCTCATAAAATTTTAAGTGGTAATCGGTAGTATTCATAAGGTACTACCAACTAATAGCTTGTTTAGCTCCATCTCTTCTTTTCCACTAGCAGCAGTTCGTTTGTTGAAACACTGAGTCGTCGATCCTTGTACTCCTACCATAGTGCTGCCTTCACTGGTTGGTCGTTAGAGCTAGAGTGTGGATGTGACGCAGGTTTGAGATACGTGCATTCACATACAAGTAAAACACTTCTCTGTCAGGAACACTCGGCTACTTTAGAAAGAGGGTGTGGTGTCTGTCGGGAGGCCCTCAGTTGCTGTTTGTCTCTGGGGTTATTAGACACGGATGATTACCCTGGTTCATAATTTCATTACAGGTTGTAAAATGTTGGTGTGTGTGTAACTTTTATCATTCCTCTTTTATTTCATCAGCTCAAATATTTGTATGAAGGGGAAAAAAATGCCTTGGCCAACGTTTGGTTATCCTGGGATATAGTCTGTAAAGAGAGGAAAAGGGAAAAGGGCGGGCATGTGTTCACCCCCTTTGCTTCACTCTAGTGTGTACAGCAGCAAGCTTTCTTTTTTTTTGGTTTTTCGAGACAGGCTTTCTCTGTGTAGCCCTGGCTGTCCTGGAACTCACTTTGTAGACCAGGCTGGCCTCGAACTCAGAAATCCTCCTGCCTCTGCCTCCCAAGTGCTGGGATTAAAGGCGTGCGCCACCACCGCCCGGCAGCAGCAAGCTTTCTTCTTAGCATCCTCCAGTGCTAAGGGCCTGTCCAGTGTCTGTGTGGATGCAAGGTTCATCATAAACTCGGGGAGTTAAATGCATTTCATGCAGTCCATGATGGTTTTATTATTGCTCAGGATTTTCCTCCATCTTTGGACAGTGAGAACATCCTCAAACAGGCTCCTGAATCCCTTTGACATCATCTCAGTTCTCTTTCATACTCTTTCCCTTCCACCATTCTGTACTTCCCTTGACCCAGATCTGGAATTAGACAGTCCTTATAAAGTCATGGTCTTATTGGCAAACAGAAATTAGAGGTTTGGGTATAGCTGTCTGAGTCCTACAGTTGCCCACTGTTCCTAGATTGGTCATTATTGTGTTATTTCCAGCTTTTTCAGTGAACAAAGCTAAAAGCTTCATACGTGTATTGTCAGCTTAATATGGGCAATATCATCACCTCATGCCATTCACATTCAGGACCACAGGATGTTTGTTGACTGAACTCGAGCACGCATCTCTAACCCTTTAGTCCCACCCTGAGCACCCTAGCTCTCCTGCAGAGCTGCAGTGATTCATTTGACTTGTTCTGCAATACTGATAGTATTCTTATAATAGAATGCCAGTACTCACACTGTTATATTGAAAACAGCTAATCTGCTAAGCTGATTAATTTTGCAACTCTCTTTACATTTTCCAAAAGATCTGTGAAGCCAACTGCCTGAGTTAAAACTTCTCTTGCAATAGTTCATTTAGAGCCAGCAGTGGGGCCCACTCAGCTCACTGCTAGGTTTATCGTGGTTTAGCCCTGTTTCACGTTTGCTTTGAGCTTTCCTACAATCTCTCCATTTCTTGTGGAATGCTGCGGAAATCCAGCATGAGGGCAGCAGTTCTGTGCTGGCTGAACACTGCCAACCATCACCTTCTTCTAGCGACCAAGGTAAAGACAGGTGACGCACAAACCCCGACTCATCTTTCAGGAGCCAGAATGAGCTCAGCTCAGGCACAGACTGCTGATTTCCCAGCCCAGATCTATAAAACAAAGATTGCATTCTAACCGCAGTGGCCAGCCTAGCCTCTGTGAGTGTGTGTGTGTGTGTGTGTGTGTGTGTGTGTGTGTGTGTGTGTGTGTGTGTGTGAGTGGTGTCTCGCCCAAGTGCACATGCAGAGGCCAGAAGTGCATATCAGGTGTCTTCCTCTACTCCATCGTGTCTCTTGAGCAAAGGTCTTTTACTGAGCCTGCAGCTCCCTGGTGATCAAGCCTCAATGACCTGCCTGTCTGTGTCCAGCCTCTCACCCCACCACTCACACACACAGGAGCTACAATTGCAGACATGTCTCTCCCACTTGGATTTTTATAAGGGTGTCGGGGAATCCAAACTCAGGTCCTCATGCTTGAGAGGCAGAAACTTTATCCGCTGACCCATCTCTCCAGGCCCTTTCAAAAACTAACGTAACCTCTTGTAAACAATTCATTTCTTTATCTTCTCTTTCTTATATTTTATCTGTTTTTACCTAATTGTTTATCATGAAACCCATATGCATTCAGCAATAATCTAGACTCTTTTTTTTTACAGTTTCATGGTACTCCACTGTGTAGATATACCATGTGTTTTCTACCATTGCCTAGCTTGTTATATCTCACCATTTATATTTTTCTTGTTAAAACATATATTTCTTCAGTGAGCAACTTCATGTATATAGTATTTTCTGTTCGAATATCTTTGGAAGAGACTCTTAAACTTTGGATGCATGGGGTCAGAAAGTAAACACATGTACACAACCTTCTCAGACAGCAATAAATTCCCCTCCATCAATGCTGGACCATTATGCAATTCCCTCGAGTGCTATTTCTGCCTACTCACAGCCTTACAAACACAATGTGCTATCTGTTATTGATTGATTGGGTTTTGACCCACCTTAGGGCTAAAAACTGCAGTTTGATCTAGTTGTAGTTTGACACATCTTACAAGTAGAGCATATGGTTTGGGCCATGTCTCCGGGTCACTTTCCCTGAGCTTAGGAATGGGAACGCCTGTTCGGTGATGAGAGCTTACGTGTTTCTTGCCCCTCTGTGATGTTCCCTTGATGTTCAGAGCTTTCTTTTAAGGCGTATAACATTTTGATTCCAAACATCATGATTCTCTTATTGACTATAAGCTGTGGATGGAGGGCATGGGGAGCAAAGATCATGCATAGGGAACAGGTATTTTCCTTCACTAGCTGGAGAGACTAACTTGCCTGTTCCTCTTGTATGGGTTTAGTGTCTGAAGGGAACAGTGCTGGTGACAGCCTGTGCCTCACTCCCTTACTCAACAGGATACTGGTGTTCCGTTCCCTCTTACATCATCTTTTTCCCAGTGGGAATGGTAAATGCACCCAGAAGTTCAGTTAGGGCCCTGTGGGACCCTCAGCTTTCACTGCCACCGAGCCGTGCCACCACATTCCTCTTTTAAAAAAAAAAAATGAAGGGACATTTGTTGGTGCTGTGACAGAGTCAGAAGCTCGGAATGATGTGTTTGTGTAAACAGTCTAATGTGGTTTTGTGGTTAGATAGCTGCTGAGGGCCTGGAAAGAGACACTCATGCATAAAAACAGGTGTTTGTGAAAACCTCCTGGAACCTCAGGTCGGGTCAAAACACACTGAACATCATTTTAGAAGTTTGGACAAAGGCTTTATGTTTTATTTTCTGTTACGCTTAAATCGCTCCGTTATTTGTGGTAAGCCCCTCGTGGATTTGTACCTGCCACTTAGTGACATCAGTTTCTTTCCATGACTTGATTGAGTTAAATATACAAAGCTTACTGGCCCCTCACCTCAAATCCTCAGGCTGCCCACTGCCTTAACAGACACCCAGACTCTCCTCACACAGTGTCTGCCAGCTTGCAGTGTTATGGGTGTCATGGGGCGGCACTTAATTGACTCTCTGTGCCCTGTGTTTGTTATGCTTCAGAGCGACTCTGTAGTCACAAACCAAAATGCACCACTGCCTGTAGGTCACAAAGTATCTGTTGGTCCCTGATACCTGTAGGATTTACAATGGCAACACAGACCACCAAGAAATCCTGCATGGACACTCAGGTGTAATTTATGAACTTACCCCTGAGTACAAAGTCATCTCAGAGATCTCTGCTTCATTAATGCTGGGGGGGTCTTCTCTGTTTGGCTTTGTTGCCTTGGTCACACACCTCCGCTCCTGCATGTGAGCAACTGAAGGTCAGTGGGTTCTCAACCTGTGAGTCTCGACCCACGCCTGCACATCAGAGATTTACATTGTGATTCATAACAGGAGAAAATTGCACTTACGAAGTAGCAATGGAATTAATTTTATGCTTTTTTTTTGTCACCACAGCTTAAACTGTATTAAAGGGTCTCAGCATCAGGAAGGGGAACAACCTTCACTGCTTCAGCTGAAAACTTTTCCTGCAGTCTCTGGCCCATTAGTAACTTAGAGATCACCTGGTCTTTTTGCATCTGATTTCCTCACTGGCAAATCCATAAACACATGCTTGTTTTAATTCACATTTTAAAGGTAATTCCTACTTAGAGAAAAGAGCCAAGAAAATAAAATTCTTCTGCCACTGAGGTAATAGTGACATTACCCTGATGAATTTTTTTAGACATTCTGTCGATTATCCCTTAAAAGTCAAAATAACACAACACCTTTGATAACAAGAAGACAGAGACAAGTGGACAGGATGTGGCCTCATCGTGACTTCTCATACTTTTACTGATAAGATACCTTGAAATGTGAAGTGAAATATGAATGAATAAATGGTAGGGTCAGTTTTCTCGAATGTTTGCCTTTGACTTTCTGCTGCATTCAACTCCTGAGATAGCTCTGGAGTGCCTCCAGCTATAGACAGTTGTCTCCCAGAGATTGCACCCAATCGACCTCTATGGGCTCTGCACAGACATTGCCCATGTGAACCCACCTTCCAGACCATGAGATAAGGTTTCCTCATCACACATATACTCTGCTGAGTGTGACTCAAGGAAGGTTGGCCATTATTGGCACACTCTTCTCCACAAGTCCCCAGCTGAAGAGTGATGCTGGCATGATGTTCCAAGAGAGGAACTAAGAGCCTTAGACCAGACTTCAGTATTTACTGGGTGTAGGCAGTTTCTCTCACACTTGTGGGCATTCAAAGGTGGAGTCCCTTGCACAGTGCCGTTTTGTATTAGAGTCTGTTCAACGATGTCAGACCTTAAAATAGTGGGATTGTAAGTGTCAACAACGGCTTGGAGAGCCGTTTTCACAAATAAGTCATAGCTGTTCAAGTGATTGCCCCTCAGATTTCTTTGTTAACTACCGGGTTATAGTCTCAGAGTTGGGTTTTCTGCTGGTAGTTCACAGTCAGCCAATCATGATGGGGAATCTTAGATGTAAGAGGGTTGGTGGAAGTTGGGAGCTAAAATAGAATCAAGACAAGAAATAAAGACAAGCAAAGGAAGGAACTCAGAGGCTCAGACAAGGCCTGATGAAGTCTAACTCCCAGCACCCACTTAAAAAGCCTGCGGTGGTCTGCTTTCCTGGTGCCAGGGAGGATTGAGGATGCCTGGGGCTTGATGGCCAGCCAGATTAGCCAACATGGCAAAGGCTAGCAAAATGGCACCAGGTTCAGTGAAGGATGCTATCTCAAAGAACTGAGGTGGAATGTGATTAAGGAAAATAACCAACATGGACCTCTGGCTTCCACATGCACATGTACACACACATGTACATACAAAATATGAAACTCAAGTCTTTGATGGTTAAAGACATATCTTTAAATGTCCCAGAAACCTAACTACCAATAAAGATTAACAAATAATTTTTTAGTCATGGTTATACTTCATTCCCCAACCCCCCTTTTCTTTTTTCAATCTGTCCTTAATCTCATTTACTTAGGGCACTGAGCCATTCAGTGTCTTGGTGCAGTAAGATAAGATTCCCAGCAGCATTTGATCCTTCTGGGCTCACAGCTCCTTGTCTGTGGGAAATGCATGACCTTTAAAAAGCAGGAGGAAGTATTATTAGTTGAGAAGTATCTAGTAGGTGGTTTAGAATATTAGTCTTTTAAAAATGAAAAACCTAAGAATCACATTCAGAGTTAAGATCCGCAGTTAATGCTGTCCGTGTATCAAGTCATGAATCTATGGCTCTGCGCGCTCGGTGCGTTAGGGATGCTTTTGATGGCAGCACTGATGGAACAGCTCTGACATTATTCATGAACCTCCTGAGAGCACCCATTTTATGACTCCATTCACATCTTCTTGATGGCAGTAGCAGAGCCCTAGGGTATCTGTTACCCACAAAACGTGCGTTCCTGCAAAAGTATCTTCTCCCATTAAAACCTTAGGCCATTCGTGAATAATGTAACTTCTCTTACCAAGGAATTGTTTACAAGTTATATTTAGATACGATTTTTGTCTTTCTTGGGGGGGGTTGTTTGTTTGGCTGGTTGGTTTTGGTTTTTGAGACAGGGTTTTTCTATGTAGTCTTAGCTGTGCTGGAACTCACTCTGTAGACTCGGCTGGTCTCAAATTCAGAGCTCCTCTGGACTCTGCCTCCCAAGTGCAGGGCTTAACAGCATGTAATACCACCATGCCTGGCAGATTCTTACATTTCCTATACTTTATTTCAACTGGGGAAAAAAATCTTCTATTGAAATGCATTAGGGCATTTAGCCAGTCAATCAGTATACCTACGCCTGGTCAGACTTGCAGTAATACCCTCTTTTAAAAAATTTCAGCACTATCAAGACGTCAAACCTGTATATATCTATTATATAGTTATTGTTCTAGGAATGTGGTGAGAACACATCAAGTCGACTTTGTTAATATAGTTTAAAATGCTGTCAGTATATTTTAAAATATATACTCTTCCCTTAGTAGCCACTTCCCCCATGCCAAAATCTGCAGATGCTCCGGTCTCTTTCATAAGATTATGATGTGTGAGTGCCCTTCCGTGTACTTCCAGGGAATATATATGTGTGTCCATGCATAGGGATGGAGGCTGTTGCTAGATATCAAAGCCAGGATCTCATGTATTCCAAGCTCACATTTTACCATGGAGCGACTTCTCTTTCTCATAGTGCTGTTTAGTCATCTCTACAGTTCTTAAAATGCCTACTATGTAAATGTTATGTGATAATTGCTATACAATCTCATTTAAAGAATAATGAGACAGACAAACACAGTTTGTAGTATTTACTGCAGACACATAGTTTCCTGAAATGTTTTGACTCACAGCTGAGTCTACAGATGGCGTGGCCCAAACATAACATGCTGATAGCTTTGGCCATCATTGCTATACATTAAATCTCTGGAACCTTCTTATCCTGCATATCTGCAGCTCTGTCCCCTTTGATCTACACCCTCTCCATTGCCCGCCTTCCAGGCACTACAAGCCTCCAGTCTCTTTCCCTTGTTTGACATCTTGAGGTTGCCTTCCTTAAGTTACACCTCTAAGTGACGTTATGCAGTCTCTGTCTTTGTGAGCCTTGGTTTATGTTACTCAACATAATGTCCTTCAGGTTTGACCATGTTAGCAAAGATGATAGACTTTTCTTGCTTTTTAAGAAAGTCAAGAATATGCTATTGAATACATAGATGCTTTTCAGCTTCCAAAAAAATTATAACTCAACCCAATAAACTTTAGCATAAGTTGAAAATATCTTAAGCCTCAAGTATGCTTTACAATATTATTATTCTGTGTGTGTGTGTGTATGTGTGTGTGTGTGTGTGTGTGTGTGTGTGTGTGTGTGATATGACACATGGGTGGAAGTTAGACTTTCCTGAGTTGGTTCCTTCCTTCCACCTTGTTTTTAGGTAGGTTCTATCTAAGCTGGCCTGCAAGCTTTCTGAGCAGCAACCCTCGAGTGCCTCGGTGACCAATGTGCACCACTGTATTGTGCATTTTCATGTGGATTTGGAGCATCAAGTCCAGGCTACCAGGCTTTCCTGGGAAATCTTTTACCCACTGAGCCACCCACCCTTCGGCACCCAAATGCATTGAGTCTTCCTAGCCTCCCAGACAGCACAGTGTCAGCATGTAATACATAGCAGTTTACCCTTTCGACCTCCTGCTCTCTGCCTTTGCCCAGCATCTCCCAACAGCCCCGTGTCCTACATCCCGAGCCTAGGTAAAGAGAAGTATTCAAGTTGCATTCTCTACTCGATGCCTTTGCCTTCACACCCTCATGGACTTGAAAGTACTTGAGTTGAACTATCATCAGTTTTTCTTGCTGGCAATTAAGCTTCTTGATGAGCTGCATATTTTGGTGTTTGGTATATAATGTTAAGATAGCTGAACACTTTATGGATAAGTTTAGAAAGTCAGTTACTCAATAAAATTCATTATAGAAATTTGTTCCATTATAATCATATAAAAAATGAATCCTAAGTGTTATTAATTGCAGCAACCAGTAGTGCTGGGTGACATTTTTTTCTCTAACAGTTTAACATGCTATTGTTAATTGACCTCTTGTAACCTGTAAAAATGGAAGTCTGCATAGGATGTCTCAAGTCTTTTTACAGTTTGATCAAGAATGTAAGCAGAGATTAGAACTATTATTATTATTATTATTAGCAGCAGCAGCATTAGGAGATTATTTTTAGTTTTTTGGGTTTTTTTTTTTTTGAGACTGGGTTTTTCTGTGTAGCCCTGGCTGTCCTGGAACTCACTCTGTAGACCAGGTTGGCCTCAGACTCAGAAATCTGCCTGCCTCTGCCTCCTAAGTAGGAGATTTTTTTTTTTATCATGAATTTCTACAGTCATTGCTAGGTGCATATGGTCATTTGCTATGCCAGTAATACCTAATGCTTTTGTATTAGTTCAGTCAGAACTAATTCTGACTGAATTAGTTTTCCTTTAAATACATGGCCTTATGTAACTGCAATCCTTTTCATAATAGAAAACACATAAACAAGTATATTTATACTATTAGCATGTGAACTTTAAGGAGGACATTGGCTTTTCTTCATATATACCAAGCTGCTAAATATATTAATTTGTTTATTGAACTTGTTTGTCCTGGTTTTCTATATTACCTAAATAAGATTCCAAGTTTAGAATGCAAATATTTGTGTGTATTTATATTAACCTTGACTCCCAATAAAGTAGTAGCTAGGTTGTTAGAGTTTTATTTGTAGTCTACAGCCAGACCTTGGAGCAACTATTTTTAAGACTGCATACCAGGAATGGTGATGTCCAGTGTCATCGTCCATTGATGACTTTATAGCTCTTTCTCCTTGTCACAGTCAAAAACCTCAAAATGGTGTTGACTGTACTGCATGCCACTTTTTGTCACCGTTACTGTATTTGTTTTTAAACATGTTCATTGCCAGTGGAGAGGAGCAGAGGAAAAGAATTCATCCAGGTTGTGCTGCTGAAATATTTTTAGGGTCAGCAAATATGCTAAGTAGAGATTTGATTGACAAGGAGGACATACAGTGCCCTTTAAGTTTAATACAATAGGGAAATTATGCAATATACAGACTTGAAACATTACACTAGATTATAAAGACTATAATGCATAAAAACAATCCTTCTTACTATTTAAAATTTCATCCTTTGCAAAATGTTATATTCTAGAAGTCAAATAACTGCTGATTACTAATGCTGCCAAATGCATTTGTTTGGAAAGGTGAGCTATGATAGAGTAGTTGGCTTTTCAGCATCACCCAATCAGAGTGTAGTCTTCTTCGCTGTGAAATTCTAAAACTAAAATTAGTAACATTAAATCAATGGTGAAAAAGAAATGATGACTTTCTCTGTTCCCACATTAAGGAAAGAGATTGCCACATCATCATTTCTAGGCAGTCACAAGCTGTCATACTAAAATTTAAGGAATATGTAAAGTTGTAACATAACTACAGGAAACTATAAGATTCGGAGAACATGTCTTCTATTAACTCTTCTTTTTAGGAGGGCACTTGGGTGAATTGAGGCAGAAATGGGACGGGTTCTTATTCTTTGTCGTACACCAGTCTTTATCATGTAAGTATTGTATTAAGTACAAGTATAATCTATGCCCACAAACATATTTTTAAGAATTTTTTTTAAAATAAACCAAAAAATAAAGAAAATAGTATGTCTTTATTGGCATTTGACATATATGCCATTCAAATATTTTCTTCTTTTATATCATTTCAATGCAATAATAGACAGCGCTCCTATAATTCTATTTACTATTAGTATTTTCACACTAATCCAGCTCCATTTTGCATGTCTTGAGCTATTGCTATGAATCCTTGCTTTCATTTTCCTCTCTGTGTGGCCATATTAACAAATATTAATACAACAGTTTATGATGCATCTGTTTTCAGGGCATTGACTTTTGGTAGGAAAAAAAAGTGAAAATTAAGTTGTCCATGTATTAAACTGATCAGTTACTAAATCAATTTTATGTACTTTTTTTTAATTTTTAATTTATTTTATTTTATTGACTTTTGTAGCCCTGGCTGTCCCTGAACTCACTATGTAGACCAGACTGGCCTTGTGCACCACCAACGCCCAGCCTAAATTGATTTTTTTTTTTGGGAGAAATGGTTTCGTTTCCTTTTTGACCTGTCAGAAAGGAGTTGAGCACAGTGGTGTTTAATATTTGCTTAAGAATGAAATTTGCTAAAGAGCACTGACTGTCTTAAAACTACATTTTGAGTGGCTTGTTTCATTAACAGTTATTCACCTAAGAAAAAAGGAAGTGGGGTAAAAGTAGCCAAAGAAATACATCCAGTAAAACATTCAGTAAACACGTTGTATGTGACCATGGTGTTTCAGTTATGGCTTCCATGTAAGTAGCCAATTCATAGTTTCTGCTGCTGAAGACACTGAACATCTTTCTCAGGGCTGGGCAGTGACTGTACTTCCCAGACTTTTCTTGACCTTTGGATTCTTAACTCACTTCTCACGTTTCTCAGATTTTTTTTTTCTTTCTTTAGGGCAGGTGTGTAATCCATAGACAAACACTGTGGATGTTAAGTAAAGAAAGTTCTCAAAAGTATATTTTACCTGGCAGGACATTTAGGGTAATTAAACATTTGGTCCACAATTTGAAGGTGTAGATGATATTATTAGCAAATTCAAGAGCATTTTAAATTTTAAATGAAGAGCTTTTCTATAATTAATAGTGTAAGTATCTTTTCATCATTGCAGTTTCCCAGCTATTTTAATGCACTAACTTAGGCTTCTTCCCACCGTGTGGGACAGGAAGTCAAGTAGACACTGGGTTGACTCTACGTTTTTGGGATTAGAGTCTTCTAAATTATTTCCATGCCAGTGTTAACAGAACACTGACCTTGTCAAGGCTACTTTCGTAGGGTAAATAAGTGGAGTCTGAGATGGAGCTTTCAAAAGCACTATGGTGTCTGAATCGTGGGGCGCATATCGCGGCTGGTTTTAACAAAGGTGACCCAAAGGACAGCTGCCATGAGATTCTAGACTTTGGAGAATGAGTTATTTTCCACAAGAGTCTAAACGCCTGGTGCCGAAACAGAATTGAAAAGGAACAAGTTGAAAGTGTTGATTTGCCAAATCAGAACAGAGACTGAGGAAGAGCTACGGGTGTGATGTCTGCGTGTAAAATTATCCATGAAAGAGCCGTGCGATCAGACTGAAGGGTCAAACAGCGGCCTTATTTTATGAGGATGAAAAATTTAGATGGTGTTTGCCTTGCACAGAGATTCAGGATTTAGACTCCTGGCTTTTACCTAGCGTCCCCTGTCTCCCTTTCCTGTTCCACTCCCAGGTACAGCTGAAGGAACTGGAACATTGTTATTCCTTTATTCCCTCTGATAGCTCTCCTCAGTGATTGCCTCTAAGCTGTTATAGAGGACATGAAAGAAGGCTTGTGGGCCTTGTGCATCGAAGCCCAGACAGTACAAGCTACAAGGAGCAGTTTTGTTAGGCCTGGTAAAGAGACTTCTCTTTTTTCAAAACACTATCAGGCTGAATGTAACTGAGTTTTTCACAAGAATGACCTGATTAGATGGGTTGTTGTTATTGTTTTTTAAAAAAAAAAAATCTTCTGGCTACAATATGGAGAACATACTGAGGGAATCCCTGAGTTGAGAGGATGGTGTCTTAGAAGAGGCCTGTGCACTGGAAAAGACTGGAAGACAAGGCTAAAAAGAGAGAAATTGCTCTTAGGGCCTCTCCTTGTCTTCACAGGCTGAAGCATTAACACATAGGGTATTTTGATTTCATGTTGTTTGCTCTTGTTGCTGTCTGACGTTATTCCTTTAACAGATTATCTGATGTAAATCTGAAGACATGTGGTATATTGTATGTCTAGTGGTTGGCAAGTTTTGCTTGAGAACGATACTTATGTTTCTGTGTAATATTTACAATATCCATTTTGAACATTCCCTATGTTGGTTTAGATGTGTGTTTAGATTTATAATCAGAAACATTTCATGCTATGTAGTGTTAAGGCTTAATAAATCAAAGAATGATAAGATGGCATTTGAAGACGTTATTAGCATTTAAAAGTGTTATCTTGTAGGTTGAATTCTTAACAGCTCCACATTCATATAACTTTCTGAATTTGCTCAGGGATTAAAATTTACAGTTTCTAATTACAATATTTTCAGCCTGATCAGCTCCCTATTTGCCTCAAATAAAGATGGGCGTCCCAGCTTCAGTGTCTGCACCATCCCCCTGGTGGCCCGTTCCTCCACCTGTGCCTCATCTTCAAAGGCTCTGTGGCTTTCTCATGAGCATGACCTTCTTCCTGGGTCACATATGGATGTGCAATCCAATGCATGCTTTTCTTAGGTAATTTCTTTTCAAAATAAATTACAGAGGAAGTAAATCTTTTTTTTTTTACACTGGTTTTGATTGACACTAAGAAGTTCTTAACCTGTCGGTCATGACCCATTGCGGGGTAAAGTGAACTTTCATATAGACTTTCTAAGATCATCAGGAAACATAGATATTTGCATTACTATTCATAACAGTAGCAAAATTACAGTTATAAAGTAGCAAAGGTTGGGGGTGTCTACAACATGAGGAACTGTATAAAAGGGTCACAGCATTAAGAAGGTTGAGAACCACTGCATTAAATGATCATTTGGTTAAAAAATATTTGTAGACAAAAATTTTATTCTGTTTATTTCATTATTCATTTAGATATATTGAACATGTACATACTATTCCTTATTTAAGTTCATTAATATAAGGTTATTCAGGGTTAGTAATCTATATGTTATCTGGTTGTATGCTTTTAAAATTCTGGGTTGTCGAGAAAAGTAAGAACATGCAATATGTAAAAATGCAATTATTTGTCACTAACTTTAGAGTTAGGTTTACAGACGGTATGATTGAAAACTTACTTTATGTTCTTACTTCGCAATTATATTATAGGTAAGGTGTCCATTTAGCTCATCGGTATCAAATACCGCCTTGCATTCTCACAGCAAATTTACTTTAAATATAAAAGTAAGCAGCAGCAAAAACAATTCTCCATGGTGGGTGAAGAACAGCGACTCTTCTCAATTGTCAGGACGTTTATGAACTGATAGTCTTGTATCATCAAAAATTCTTTTGTCTCTAGAACACCACAGTGCTTATTTTGGCTTGTAAACCTTTATAAAGACGTGTTATTAGGAGAGTAGTCTGTGCCAACTTTATTAAAAACAGCGACTTTATTTTGCTAAGGCACTTCCCTTGACTAAGGTGCAGGATAACAGTGACCTGCTTGATTCTGGTACACTTCTCCTTCCAAAGGAGAGAGAGACATGGAAATTTTTGAGATGGTAGAACTCTTCATTATTTCAGAGTCTGCTTTCAAAGGACACACTGTCTTCATTTTTATTTTACTTTGCCGTTGACACCAGAAATGCAAGTGTTAAGCTCATGGAAGCTTCAGAGTTTGCTGTGAATGTAGAGTTGAGAATTATAGGAGCTCCTTGTGTTTTCTTTATTTAATAACAATTAAGATCTTTGTGTCAATGGGGCAGTGTATGCACATGAAAACCTGTGTGCATTCATGTTCGATTAGAGACCACAGCAAGACATCTTCTCTGTCAGTGCCTGCCTTAATGCCTTGAGATAGGGTGTCTCACTACGCTTGAAGCTTGCCATTTCTGCTAGGCTGGCTGGCTAGCTGATCCACCTTTTTCCACCTCCTATGTTGGAATTACATGCATGTGCAGCAAAATCACGGTTGGTAGTTTTATGTGGATGATGGGGTTTGGAACTTGGGTCCTCAGGCCTACAGAGGAAACAGTCTATCCACTAAGCCCTCGCCTCAGCCCCCTGAGTAGGGTCTTAATACTTTAAAGGAGGACATCGTTTATTAGTTTGGGTGTTTTGGTGGTTGTGGTGGTTGGTTGGTTTTTTTTTTGATGTGTGTGTGTGTGTGTGTGTGTGTGTGTGTGTGTGTGTGCATGTGTGTGTGCACATGTGTGAGTGTACAGACTTGGAGGCTAGAGGTCAATGGCAGGCATCATTACTCAAGAGTCATTCCTCTTCTTTTTTGAGACAAGCAAGCTACAAGGATCTACGTGTCTCCGATTCCCCAGCAGCAGGATTGTAAGTGTGCACCCCATGCTTGACTTGTTCATTCTGGGCTCGAACTCTGGTCCTCATGCTTTCTTGACAACACTCTCCCAGCTGAGCTCTCTCCCCAGACCCAGAGAGTTCAGTTTCTTTCACCATTTAATCTCCATCATTTTTACACTGCCCTCCACTTCCTAGCAATGCATCTCTTTGCCTCTTGTTTCAAACTCCAGGGAAAGAAAGAAACATCAGCTAGTTTGGTGCCTGTGTACTGGGTACATCCCCCTGAAACTCACTTGAGACTTTTACTCTCTTTTCTTTACTAGATTTTTCTTTGAGCTTTGAATGCCTACAGTCCCACGGTTCCTTCTCTTCCTTCCTGGCCTCCCTCCCCTCACAGCTTTTCTGCACAGATTGACCTGTGCTCCTCCATTTTCTTTGGTCTTGTTGCCCTTTTTTTTATAAACACCTAACTTTATGAATCCTCCTGTCGGCAGTCCCTCTCTTCTCTGCTTCCTGTCAGCCTTGAATTTCCTCTTCCTCTGGTATCCTGACCTCTGATTTGATGGTCTCACAAGTGTTGGGATTCCTAAAAGTCATATATGTGCAGTTCTTCCTTCCCATCCTTGCTTAACTTCTTTCACCACATACTTTCTTGCTTTCTTCTCCTGTAGCCCCTTCCTAGGATTGCTCACCTCTGTTCCTGAGCCTTCTGTCCAAGTTTACTGATTGAAACTCAGTAGATGCAGGGAGTTGGCAGTCAGAACACTATTACAGTTAACCCGATGAAAGATACTCTAGCTACACTCAGGAGTCATGAAGAGTTGAGAGAAGTTAGGCTTATAGAGTAAGGAAGGTAGACTGTACCATGTCGAGCGTTCTGATTGGTGGGAGAGACTAAGGGATTGTTGACATTTGCAATTGGATCATTTGAAGATTGCTAATGTAGAGAATGAGAAAAATTAGTAGAACTTTCAGAGATGACAGTTGTATCTTTGAATGTGCAGAGTCGGAAGTGTGTGGTCTTTAGGTATTCATTTGCATGTGTGAAGTCCAGAGAGGGCTCGAGCGGACATAATGGACTTGAAAGGAACACCATGGAGATAGGCATGCAGTGCATAGCAGGACAGGCAAGAAGGGCAGAGACCGGTCCTCCAGAGTTACTGCTGCGTTTCCCAGATCCCCATGGTACCTTTTAGTTCTACGGCTTTTGTATGCCTATTCCCTGAAGGCAGTATTCCCTGTAGACTTAGAGCTGGTGCTGGCAAGTTTGGTGCCAAATCTATCTACTTCCTTGTCAAAGTAATTGGAATTTTGGTGAGTTGCTCACTAAAGTGTAATGGGAAATCAGTTTGAACCTAGTACTTCATTTTTAACATGATTTTTTTAAAAGTCTGCTAAGAAAACCCGTCGGGATTGTTGTTGTTGTTGTTGTCTGTGCGTTCACCAAAGGAAAGAAATAGTGAATTTAAACCAGCTGTGCCACTCTGTCCTGCTCCTCTTATCACATCATACGAACGGTGGAAAGGTGCTGCTTTGCACTTTACCACTAGGTGGCTGAGCTGCATCGCTTTGGAAAAGGAGTAATTCTGTGCACAGCATCTAGCACTATATTTTTACTTGCAAATAATGAATGTATCTTTGTATACACATAAATGTACATCCATAAAAACGTGCATATATAAATAGGCCTTGAGTAGCAGAGTTACTTAAAATTAAGAATCATTTCTTAAAAATCTATCCAGATTATGACCTTGCATGCTTTCAGCTCCATTTATGAGATATATGATATACAAAGATTAGTACATTTTAAAGTACCTCCTTGTAGGGTATCCATGACCATAACCTGTAAAATTTTCACCAACAACTTGAGTGAATGTAGGCCTATTGGCAGCCCAAACCTCAGTCGTCAGGTGAGACAATTTGCTTACTTGAAGCATCTTTTCAAAGTCTCCTTCAGAAAAATGTCAGATATAAAGAAATGCTTCCACTTTTGTTCAGGTTTTGGTTGGGTTACCCCATGTAGAATCACCATTTACCCTCCAGGTGTCAGAAACACTCAAACAAGAGCAGTTTTGTATGACTCAGTGTCAAGACTTCCATAGTAGTAGTGATTTTCATTTCTGTGTTCTCTACAGAGAACCTGGGTGGTGCCACGGAGAAGCCTTTGGACTTAACAGTGAGACGTGTTCCTCTGTCTTCTTTGTGAAATTTTGTGGGTGATATGAATATAGAAATGTAATTTAGAAAAATAGGTTTGGATGGAGGGATAGGCCACCTTTTATTGTAAAGTGACACACACACACACACACACACACACACACACACACTGTTTTAGAAATGTAGGATGCCAATATATACAAAGAACTCAAGAAGTTAAACTCCAGAGAGGCAAGTAACCCTATTAAAAAATGGGGTACAGAGCTAAACAAAGAGTTCTCACCTGAAGAATATCTAATGGCTGAGAAGCACCTAAAGAGATGTTCATCATCCTTAGTCATTAGGGAAATGCAAATCAAAACAACCCTGAGATTCCATCTCACACCAGTCAGGATGGCTAAGATCAAAAACACAGGAGACAGCAGTTGTTGGCGAGGATGTGGAGAAAGAGGAACACTCCTCCACTGCTGGTGGGATTGCAAGCTGGTACAACCACTCTGGAAAGCAGTCTGGCGGTTCCTCCGAAAACTGGGCATGACATTCCCGGAGGATCCGGCTATACCACTCCTGGGCATATACCCAGAGGCTTTACCTGCATGCCATAAGGACACATGCTCCACTATGTTCATAGCAGCCTTATTTATAATAGCCAGAAGCTGGAAAGAACCCAGATATCCCTCAACAGAGGAATGGATTCAGAAGATGTGGTATATCTACACAATGGAATACTACTCTGCAATTAAAAACAATGAATTCACGAAATTCCTAGGCAAATGGTCAGAACTTGAAAATATCATCCTTAGTGAGGTAACCCAATCACAAAAGAACACACATGGTATGCAGTCACTGATAAGGGGATATTAACCCAGAATCTCAGAATACTCTAGACACAATTCGCATATCAATAGATTTCTAAGAAGATGGAAGGAGAGACCCCTGGTCCTGGAAAGACTGGATGTAGGGGAACTCCAGGACAGAGTAACGAGAGGGGGTTGAATGGAGAAAAGAGGGAGGGAAGGGGGCTTGTGGGACTTTCGGGGAGGGAGGAAACGGGAAAGGGGAAATGATTTGGAATGTAAATTAAAAAAATAAATAAAATATAAAAAAAAAGAAATGTAGGATGTATCATTGGACATAATATATCTATATCTAAAGGTATTATTTCTAGACTTATTTTGACAATGTGCTCAGTGAAATAATAGAGCAAGGAGATGTTAAAGCATAGCTTCCAATTCTGCACAGATTTATAATATGTCTTGTCTTTTCTCAGGCCAGCATTTTTGTTTAATATCTTGTGTTTATGTGCATGTGATGTGTGTATATGTATATGTGTGTGTGTCTAAATACATACATATACACATCAGGTTTGTATATGTCTATGTGTGGATGTGTGCAGGTACCTGTCTACATGTGTGCATAGGGGTCAGGGATCAACCTCAGGTATGGTCCTTAATTATTTTCTCCCATGTATTTTGAGATAGGGTCTCTGCATTGGAATTCACTGGTTCAATAGGGCTGGGGGGTTGGGGCGACAGTCACTGTGTTAGAGCCTTCTGGAGGTGTTAGGAATCCAAATTCATATTCCCCTGCTTGTGTAGTAAGTGCTTCACTAGCTACTTCATCTCCTAAGCTCAGCAGTTACATTTGACCTTGTACTAGTAGTGTTGATACTTATTGAAAATATGTAAGGTTTTAAAATTACATGTGTGATAAACATGTTTAATATTGAAAAAAACAGAAGTGATATTTTTGGCTAAGCTAAAGTGTGGTCATTGAGCCTTGATCTCCTTTCCATTCCATCCCTAGCACTGCCCATGTGATCCACTTACTTCTCCAGAGCAGACACAGCCTTGGCTTGTTTTCTTTCTTGAACTCTGACAGCAAATTCACCTAACACCTAGTCTCTTTACTACAGGTGATCCTGTTCATAGTTTGGAATGCTCGTGTAACCTTAAGTCTCCTAGCAAAATGCTAATTAGAAAATACACAGAACTTTGTATTTGCTTAAAAGATGCTAACACAGAGAGGTAGTGTTAACTGGTTTGAAAGTTGACCATTCATGTGTTTGTTTGGTAAATTTACAGGTTGATTTAATTATGGAAGGGAGAGGTTCTCCCTGAGAAATAATTCCTTATTTGCTCTGTTTTATTTTATCCATCAGTCTAAAAATAAAGCCACATTTGACTTGTTTATGCCTCAGGATTATTTCTTAAAATATTCTTCTCTTACCAGAGATACTGAATTGTGTTCCTTAGCTTAGGGGTAAGGCCTTGGTGATGAGGAAAAAAAAATGATTTAGAAAATAAAATACAATTTTTGTTGCTAAGCAATATAAATACAAAACAACAGTCAGGATTTTTCAAGTCTGAAAGCAGTCTTTAGCAACTATATTGTTCATTTGTTTTTCTTTTGCCCCCTGAATGGGGCTTACAGAATAGACCTTAGTTTTGTCCTTGACCAGATATGTAGGAATTTCCTGTGTTGGCAGCTGTCTGTACTGTGGCATTGGAGGGTCTTTTTCAGGGTTATACAGTTTTCTTATCTTTAGAACAGTGGTTCTCAAGCTTCCGAATGCTGTAACTCTTTAATATAAGGTTCCTCAAGGTATGGTGACCCCCCTCCCCCAACCATGAAATTATTTTTGTTGCTATTTTATAACTGTAATTCTGCTACTGTTATGAATTGTAATATAAACATTTTTGGAGATAGAGGTTTGCCAAAAGTGTCGTGACCCACAGGTTGAGAATCACTGCTGTAGAGCCTAAAGGACAAACATATATTGTACAGTTTCCTTAATTTTTTGAACTGCTCCAAACATGGGATAATGGGAGAGACATAATCTCTCTTACTCTGTATGATAAACTCCTTTAGCACGTTCCATGGGTAGTTCTCCTCACTCACTAACACCAGGCACTTTTTGAAGACCCTCTGTGATGGTTTATATATGCTCAGCCCAGGGAGTGGCAGGATTGGAAGGTGTGGCCCTGTTGGAGTAGGTGTGGCCTTGTTGAAGTTGGTTCGTGACTGTGGGTGTGAGCTTTAAGACCCTCATCCTAGCTGCCTGGAAGTCAGTATTCTGTTAGTAACCTTCAGGTGAAGATGTAGAACTCTTAGCTTCTCCTGCACCATGCCTGCCTGGATGCTGCCATGCTCCCTCCTTGATAATGGACTGAACCTCTGAACCTGTAAGCCAGCCCCAACTAAATGTTGTCCTTATAAGAGTTGCCTTGGTCATGGTGTCTGTTCCCAGCAGTAAAACTCTAAGACAGAAGTTAGTACCAGGGACTGGGGTGTTGCTGTAATAGGCATGAGTACTGCAGAGAAGGGAAACTAAAATGTTAACTGATCATGGATGGAGGAGGTCTTCGTGAAGATAATTGGAATTTAACGATGCCCAGAAATATGAATGTGATCATGAAAGAGGCAGGAGATAAGTCAGACGGGATAACACTGAAGATCACCTTTTCCTTCCTCAGTTTGCCTTTAAAAATCATTGTACCTTAAGTAAGAATTTCAGAGTGATGTCAAATATATCTATAAATAGAAGAAGGTGTATATCAAATGCAGCAAAGCTGGTCTTCCCTCCACCCTGTGGTCCCTCCCAGAGCACCTCTTCACAGTCCCTGGTGCCCTTCGCAGACAGACTGCAGTCTGTGTTACAGCAAGAGCAGGGCCAAGCCACTGGCTCTGCAGCAGGAAGACCTGCTGTGCTTTCCTAGTCACAAACCTCATTCTGGGCGTTTCTTTGTTTTGTTTCTTGTTGCCCCTGGTATACTCATGGTACAGTACCACCTCCCTTCCACTAAACAGGGAAATTGGGGGGTTTGGGGGGTGGGGGGGTGTGCTATCTTGGACTCAGTGACCTAGATTGTTTGGGAGACTGTGGAAGACAAGAACAAAGCTAAATAACCTTTGACTAATCTATAGGCACCGTAGATTTTTGCCCTGTCCCTACTCCCAGTTCCCACCCTCAGCTCCCAGCACCACCCCATTCTCTTTACCTGCTTTCTTGAATAATTTGTTTAGGAACAAGTTTAAGTTTCTTTTGAACTAACTGTTGCCCAACAACCAGTTTTTTAAAATGTCCAGCTATGTCAGAACAATCCTTTTTGAAAGTGACATGTGTCATGGAGCCCTAGAGACAGCCTTGCGGGCCTCCCCCTGGTTTCCGTTGTTCAACTGGCTTGGAAGCTCAGGCAATAGGAAAATAAAGTGTGGCAACAGGTTCAAAGAGCTGAAACCATTGAAAGGGGTGTCTGCCAAAATCTAATATTGAAGTATTAAAACCAAATCGCTTTTAAATTCAAAAGATATTAGTATGCATTGTTGAAAGGATCGGAGTCCAATGGGGGATCAAGTGTGTGTGAACTTGCATTTTTTGTAAAGTTATTCGTTTTCAGGAGACTAAGAAGAAAATGCACAAAGGGAGAGCATCTCCTGCCCTCCCAGAATTTGGAATTCTTTCTTTCAACCAAATAAACAAGTGAATAAAGAAGACAGAAAGAATCACTGATGTAAGAAGGGTGTTGAAATTATGGAGATGGAGAAGCAGGAGTCACATCAGTCCCAGGAACTAAATCAGAGGGCTAGGAGGGGCTAGTTGTCCTGACCCAGCTACTGAAGCTCTTTCCGAAAGGCGGTTCATCCTTGACTCTCACATCTTTTAGATTACTAAGAGCATTAAAGTGCAAAACCTAAATGCATCATCAGTTTCAAAAAGGTTCAGAAAAAATGTAAGGCATGTGTTTCTATGGGTAGTTTGGGGTTTTCATTTCATTTCCACTCTTTTTTTAGCCTCAGTAGTTCTAACATAATCAGATTACTGCAGGTGGACTGGAACTCGTGGTATAGACAGACAGTCTCTCGTTACTGGGAGACAAAAGTAGACACAGATACTCCAGTACTGTGAAGGGAACGTCTTGAGAGGAGCAGACGTTCAGACAGCTGCTTCCTCATAGCTCAGCTGCACCATGGCCTTCTCCCTCCATTCCAATCACCTACGCCAGCTTCTCTTCTACTCCAGAAGAAACATGTTGCTAGTAAATAAATGATCTGCTTTATTTAGCCATTACTTGATAAAGACAAACTGGTACAACTATAGTAGTCTTACAAGACACAGACAAAAGTATTCCACTTTGACAAAATGTATCCTGTTTCTTCTCTGAAGTTGTTTAAATGCTCATAGCTAATATTCATGCCCCGTTTTGTATCTGTTCACATTGTGGTCTTGTGAACCAGTTGTCACATTTGCATTTTTCTCCTACCTGTATCCACTGGGAGTCCCCTCGTGCTTGTCCGTTGCTCTTTTAGCAAGCCACAGCTTGACAGTGCTGCCCTGGCTGCTTCTCTTCTCCAACTGGAAGGACGTTGACTGCAGTGATCTCAGAAAGACCGGGTCAAAGGCATCCACCACTGCAGAGCCCAAGGTGACTTCTGAACCTTGTGCTTTTTACACAAAGCCCTACTGAATCACGATCTGGCTACTGAGTGATAGTCTGCCTTCTGTTCACTTCCAGGAGAGAATCAATTCCTGTTGTTTTCCAGCGGCCAGTGACTCTTGGAGACGTGGCTGGGGATTGGGGAATCTCACATGTTTTTGTCCCATGTGTTACTTACTGTAAGGACGGAATGATTGACACCTTGGCTCAGACTTAGTGGGGATGGTTGAAAACAAGTCTTGGATACTTTTAATTATTAGATCCAAAGGATGTTTCTGTTTTAAAAGGGGAAATTACTTTATATTTCTGCCGACGAGGCAGCTATGCTAGCCAGTTTCCACAGACGAATGGCTCCTTATGCTGCACCGACCTGGCATCAATGCCACTTTTAAGTCACTAACTTGTGACTATTTTGTAGTTTTATTGATTTTGTTCTACATGACTGTCTTTTAAAACTAACCCAGCTTTGTATTTATTGTAGAAAAAATTTTTAAAAAAAACATGATTTTATTTTATGCAGAGAAGAAAAGGCATATTATGAAATCTTTAGTCCTGTTGTTTTCTCCCATGCTCCCTCCTGCTTATTTGATAGTACATCCACATGTCACTATCCCAGACATTCCTCTGTCCCGTGTCATAACACTGGTTAGAATGTACCAAGCATTCCCAAATGCCAGGATACCTTTTGCCTTATTACTGAATCGCACCTTTTTTTTCTTTTAACATCGTGTGAATAGTTAGTTCATTTACCAATTTACTTAATCTTTGTCTACTGTGCAAGCCTGTGTGTTTTTTATGCTCCCTGGACCATACCAAACACTAATGTCCTTATCTCCTTGAATAAATACATTAATTTGGAAAATAGTTCAGTTATAGTCTAAAGCCATGGGGAATTTATACCAGATTCTAATGTTTGCTGATGTTTTTTGAATCAATCTCAGGATGACCCTGAACTGATAGAAATCTTCCTGGCTCAGCCTCTCAGGTGGTGGGACTACAACATGAAGCTAACCTTCCAGCTTCCTACTGAGTCCACAGTATCTCTATTTGTATCCAGTAGTTACAGTATGTGAAAGATAAGTAACTCGCTTCAGTCAGCTTCTTTCGGTGTTTCTTATAGAAGAGAAAAGCACTTGGGCTCCATGGATAAATGCCCTTGCCCTGCAGAGCTCTGGTAAAGGTAGAAGATACCACCATATGTGTGGCGTGTGCACACACACAGTCATGCACTCACACACATACATGGTAAGAATAGCATCTTTTAAAGATGAAAGGACTGAAATGTATTCGTGGTTCCAATCCTAAATTGAGATTTTTTTTTTCTTATAGCGGTTCAGCCTTTCTTTCCTATCTGAATGTTGTTCATTAATTGTGCTTTGGAGTCTGAATGTGCTAGGATTACTATGTACTAGGCTTTCTGTAGAATTACAAAGATGAATAAGAAAACATTCGCATTCAAGAAGATTAAATCACACTTGGACCAGTCAGAGAACTTAGTTACCCTTGAATCACCGTGTGTCACCTTTACCAGGACCCATGACTTTCATGCATCAGAAGTTAGAGACTTGCTATCCAAAGCATTTGTAAAATTAGCTTGAATATGTCTGTCCTTCAAAGGCAATAAGCATAACATAATTGTCTTTTTAATTGACTCATAGAATTGCACATATTTATGCTGCATACACAGCACTTGGAGACACATATACTGTGTAAAGATCAAAGTAAATTCTTCACCATGTCTATCACGTCAGGTATTTACCATCTTACTGTACATTACAAGTTGTTGCTTCAGTCCCACTACACCTTTTCCCTGTTAAGCATTCTCTGTCCATCTCTTTTAATCCTAATCCTATTGCTCCCTTTGAGCCAACTTGTCAGAAAGATACTAGAAGAGATTTGGGGAGTGGTATCACTGAGCAAGATCTTTCCCAGCTAAGTTTATTGTCTATGCTTACAAAGGCAGGCATATTCCTGAGTTCAAGGTCAGCCTGGGAGAGAGTGACTTTGGGCCCAGGTTCAGGACAGGATCCTACCCAACTAAACTTATTGTCTATGCTTACAAAGGCAGGCAAATCTCTGAATTCATTTGCAATGTTAAAAAGAAAATGAACTTGCTGGGGTTTTTTGTTTTTGTTTTTTTGTATATTTTTGTTTTTGGTTTTTTTTTCCTAAGAATCAGGGGACTGGGGTCATGGAATACTGATTCATAGGATAATCAAAAGGGAAACTGGAGTAAATGACTGAATTGATATGTAAATTAAAGACTGAGCCTTGATTTTCTAGAGCTGAACTATCTGGATGAGCTGTCTGGAGATCTCCAGAGAAAGCTCTCTGGAGCAGAACCCAGGCTGTCAACTTGTACCCACAATTTGACGCCAAGTTGTTCTTTTACTGCTCCTGAACACCCCTTCCTCAAAACCCTTCTCCAAGCTGAGGCTGGTCCTTGGCATGCATGAATGTAGGATGTGAAGGTAGAAATACAAATGTCTAGAACAACAAAGGGATAATAGAAGAACAGAGAGAAAGGAATGTCAATCGTATGTGGGAAATTAGCTTAATGTATATTATATACTAATATAACAATGCCCATATGTAACAGCACCATGAAGCACATATTGAAAACTTCTTAAAATTAAAAATACAGAGTCAGCTTCACTTAATTGTAGAATTTCATGTGATGAAATTCAAATATTTTAGAATAATCTCTCCTTTTTTCTTAGTTCCTGACTCTCTTTCACTGGCTTTCTTTTGAATATAAACCATACTTATATTCAAGGGCTTACAATGATTTACTATGTCATTCTGGCTGTGCTAGAAATAACTATGTAAACCAAGCTGCCTATAACTCCAGAGATCTACTTGCCTCTAGAACCCAAGTACTAGGATTGAAGGATGGTACCACCACACCTGCTAGCCCATTGTTGATTAATTACCTCACAGAACTGCCAAGCTGTGTTAAATGGAGATGATATTTAACTCAACTGAAAGTTATAATATAGATTGCTTATTTTTAATATTTTTTGTATATTTTGTAATTATAAAATAATCAATTTCCTTCTTTTCTTTCCTCCCTTCTACCCTCCCATACACCATCCTTGCCCTCTTTCAAATTCATGGCCTCTTTTTCTTTAATTGTTATTACACACACACACACACACACACACACACACGCACGCACGCACGCACGCACGCACGCACACCCTAATAAATGTTTGTTTAAAAAATTTTTTCTGTTTTTACACTGTCTTCTAGTTCTGAGTGCTTATTGACAAAGCTTATGGTTTTTAAAACCATGATCTGTTTTTCCCAGACCACTTATTTAGGTAGTTTATGTTTTTACTCTGCTGTACTTTAAAATCATTTATTATCTTTGTCTTCCTTGGCATTCTCAGCACTTCTCAAATGTGTGTGTAGCACATGTGTAGTTTTGGAAGTTTCTAAGCCTTTGTCTCTAAGGACACTGCATCTGTCTCCTTTTGTTAAGCTGAAATAGCCTTAGATTGGGGGCTTTCTTTTATCCTCCTCCTCAGTTGTTAGACCTGCAGTAGGAGTTTAAGAGATTATGGAAGGAAAGTTAATTTAAATGCAAATTACCTGTTATATAATTGTTACAACTGTTGCAGCTTTGCATATTTTAAAGTTGTACTCACTTGGCTTATTTGGCAATTACTTACCAAGATTATATTAAGAAGACAAATATGAAATCAAATAAATATGTGGTTTTTGCTCAAACTCTGAAGAGCTTTGTTTTATACAAAGACTCTGAGCTCAGGAATTAGGACTGGACCCTACTCCAAAAGGTCATTTGTAATCTAGTTAGCAGAATTTTAAATATACTTTGTAAAACAAGTCATGCTGTGTGGTAGTGCTAATAAAAGTGGTTACGGTTGTGATAATAATTCAGAAGTAGATTTTAGTGGCCCTGGGGTAGGGCAGTAGCATGGCATAATCCAGGGAGGTGGAGAGTACCCTGACATTATGCATGGAGGTCCCGGGGGTCAGGGAAAATAGCCTGGCATCACCCAGGGAGGTGGTCCCAGCAGGAAAAGCAGAGGATACTTTAGACATGTGTGATTTTGCTGAATTTTCTCTCACATCCCACATACTCTTCTACTTCACTCCACTGTTGCAGGTATACATGCAAGATAGAAAATAAATATAAAACCTTATGTACTTATGGCTTCCTCCCATGGTGAGAACAGGGGCCCTGGTGGGCAGCTGGGCATGGAGACATCTTGGACAGTGATTGTGTGAACATGGGATTTCTCAGTCTAGTGTTCTAGTGCTGAAAAGGTGGAGAGCTGACACCCGCCCTCACACTGTCACCTTAGTCTTCCAGTCTGAGCTCCTGGTTTTGTTGTTGTTGTTCCTGTCCGTACATCAGAATGGATGTGAAGCATTTTCTAACTTATTATCTGTGAACATGTTCCACAAAATTCAGTGATTCATCAAAATTTTGGAAATTATTTTCTTGAGATTTTGTACTCTATAAGTGGTTTTAAACTTAAATAAAAGGGTCATATTTTTGTTAAAGATTGCGTTGAAGAGTATTATTAATGGGTTGTATTATTTTCCTTAATATTTATGTTTTATAAAGATTCTCAGTGTTTTCTTGATATAGATGGTAGTTCTTGCAGCCACTTTTCCTCGGTGTCATACTACAGTGGTGGCAACCAATATCGTAACAGTATCTTGAGATATCTTGCTTGCTTTTTAACACAAGAAAGTTTATTAGACAAATGCAACTCACAAATATAATTGTCTGGGGTGAGCCTGTAGAATTAATTATTTTTGCTTCTCCATAGTTTTTTTTTAAATCCAAATTTTATTGTCCTTGTCCTGTCTTCTCGGACTTGAATCACAAATTCATTATGAGGGTAAATTAAACACATTGTAGTTAAAATTAATAACTCCAAACACTGTATACAAGTCTAAGCCCCAGCCCCAGCAGTGTGATCTGAGAATGGCGGGCACATAATTATGGGGAAGCATGATGAAATATAAGAAAGTGGAACATTTGCCTTTAATGAACTGAAACTGAAAGAGCTTCAGCCCCCTGGGGTAGGACCACCCTAACAGTTCTTCCTAACAGAGCGATTGTTGGACAATGGAACAAAATGCTACAGTGCTGAGACTTTAAGAGAGTGGCCAGCCTGGCGGTCCCTGTGGAACAGTGAACTGGCAGTCACACTGGGTGTTCTAGAGAGCAGTAAGGGTGAGCGAGAGCCTGGTATGTGGGGGAATTCAGACACTGGCGGTCCCTGTGGAACAGTGAACTGGCGGTCACACTGGGTGTTCTAGAGAGCAGTAAGGGTGAGCGAGAGCCTGGTATGTGGGGGAATTCAGACACTGGCGGTCCCTGTGGAACAGTGAACTGGCGGTCACACTGGGTGTTCTAGAGAGCAGTAAGGGTGAGCGAGAGCCTGGTATGTGGGGGAATTCAGACACTGGCGGAGCACCCTTACCCAGCTATCCCCACACATCATTTTTGTTGTTTTATAAAATGCTTCTTTAAAAAAGAACAAAAACCTTTATTGACAGGACAAGAAAACCCAAAGGGATCCTGACTACTCTTCCCCCAGTTCCTCCTGATGGCAGCATTGTTACAAACACTGGATGTTACTTTGAACCGTGCATCAGAGTCATTTCAGATCCCACCAGCTTTTCCTGAAGTGGCTTCTTTCTGTTCCTGGATCCTGCGTTGCATTTAGTCATCACATCATACTGGTCTCTTCTGGTCTGTGACAGCCTCCCACGCATTTCTGTTTCTCATGATCTTGACAGTCTAGAGGACTGGCCAGGTATTTTGTAAACTATCCCTCTGTTTGGGATGTAAAATGATCCCTCTGATCAGGGTCTGCCTGATGGTTTTTCTCATGACTATACTGGAGTTGTCCATGTGAAGGAAGGTATCCCTAGAGGTGAAGTGTTTTTTTCCATCACCTATCAGAGATCCTGGCTAGGTAATGCTAGCCCTGATGATCTAACCAGCACACCCGCTTCTGGGCTTCTCTACTATAAAGTTAAATATTTTCTGAGCTAGATAGATTGCCTAGTGGGTAAGAGTACTTGCTGCTTCAGGAGAACCCAAATTCAGTTTCTATCAGCCACTTCAGATAGCTCACAATTGCCTGTCACACCAGCTATAGGGCTTAAGACATCCGCTTCTGACTTCTGTGACCACCTGCACTCATATGGCATAAATTCATAAACGCTATCACATAAATACGTGAATACGAATAAAAAAATCACAAAGTATTTTTCTCTTTCTCAGCTCAACTAGTAGGAAGCAGGTTAGCCAAGTTCAGTTCACATTAGGAAGCTAGAATCAGTCTGCTGCCTGGAGTGGAAAAGATGAAATTATTTGGAATTACTTTACAAGAAACATTAAGGATATACTGTTTTCACCCCTTTATTTTAGACACAGCCCCATGTATCCCAGGCCGGTCTCCATCTCCCTAATGCTAGGCATATAACAACATCAGCCTGGATTAAATAGTGCTGGGGATCAGACCCAGAGCTTTGTGCACACTAGACAAGAACTCTTCCAAGCTAAAGCCCCCAAATTTGACCCAAGCAATAGGACTAGTGGCCATAGTTAATTATTTTCCTCTCTTCTCAGGAAAAGCGTACTATATTCAATGCATATATATATTCAATGCAAAATGTGTATTTAATGAAAGGAACTTAAAGATGTCTATGACTAAATAAGGTGATTAGAAAACTCAAATTGCAAGTATTAAATAAAATGTTACCTATTTGGTTATTTTACCCACAGTAAAACTAATGTCAGAAACCTTCCACAAGGACAAAATTGACAGTGTTTCCGTCATTTCCCTGTACTGTGTTCGATGGTTTTCTAGCCCACCATACATATTTAGTCACAATAGTATTGATCCACTTCTAGTCCATGGGTTTATCTTGCACTTGTCTTTTGTCTTTTATTTTATTTATAGAATTCATCTTCCACCTCTACCATCCCATTTCTAACTGACTAGTAACATAAGGTGTAGCTAATTCAGCCAGACTTTAGACTTTGGATGCTCTGTTCTGTAACCACTATGTGAGAGTCCTACTCAAATATTAGGAGTTTCTTACCAGTTTAATCTTATTTATATTGCAAAATCATGTTTTGCAATAAACTTGATTTTTAATTTCAAATGGTAGGTTCTGAACATAATGATCATTTATAAGGATCATAAAGCGTTTCATGTGAAAACTAAGGAATCGGGTTGTCTTAGAGGTTAACAGATTCAACCTAATCAAATTGTAACTAGGAAGCTGCATACAGAGATCCTGCTGTTGGTACACTGACACAGTTGCCTCCGCATCAGTATACAGAGGATTTTCAGAATGTTCCCTTCCACTTCCATTCCCACAGCAATCAATGCCAGTACTCAGAATCTAAATTAGTTTTAGAAAAACTAGTATTTCATCTTTTTCTTTGCTTCCTTCATGGTTTTCTTTTTATAGTTGCTTTCAACAGCTTGTCTATAGTGTGGTGGATAAACAGCTTGTCTATAGTGTGGAAGATCCTGCAAAGTGATGTTTATTTCTCCAGGAGTTCTCTGGAATTCTTGGATCTGTGTTTGATATCATCCCTTTTTTTTTTTGAAAATCCTTGATCATTGTGGCTTCAAATACTATTCCTTCAATCTCATATAACATTATGTATGTTAGATCATTTTATAGTGTCCTTGTGGTGGTTTGAATATGCTTGACCCTTGGGGAGTGACACTGTTAGGGGGTGTGGCCTTGTTGGAGGACATCCATCACTGTGCAGGTGGGCTTGGAAGTCCTGTCCTCAACAAGCTCTGCCCACGGTGGAAGAGAGTCTCCTGGCTGCCTTCAGATCAGAATGGAGAACTCACGGCTCCTTCTCTAGCACCGTGCTTTCCACCATGATGATAGTGCACCAAACCTCTGAAACTGTAAGCCAGGCCCAGTTAAAATGTTTCCTTTATAAAGCGGTTCTTTCATAATGGTGTCTCATCTCAGCAACAAAACCCTAAGACAGTCCTATAACGTCATAATGATCTCTTCATTCTCCTTGTGGTATTTTCTTCACTTTGTGCTTTTGTTCAGGAAATTTTGATTGACTCTTCTTCATAGTCGCTGATAAACCCTTAGTTCTGTCAGAGGCTGTTGAGCCTATTAAAAGAAATGTCCTCATCTCTGATATTTGTCTTTATTTTTAATAGTTCCTGTTTCTGTACTAAAACAAACCATCTTACTCATGTTCCTACTTTTCACTCGCTCCTTTGACACTTTAATCCTAGTTATATTTAAGTCTTTTCCTGATAGGTCTAAGGCATGTATCATCCCTGAGTCCTTCACAGTGAGAGGCTTGAGGAAGCTGTTTGTTTAGTGCATCACTCAGAAGACTTGTAGCTGAGTGCCAGGTCTTGTGTGGGCATTAGACACTACAGTGAACACTGTTGGTACTGTTAAATGAGCCAGGGTCTTGTTAGGCAATCATTAAGTGAAATGTGAGGTTCAGTCCGTCTCATTGGGAGTGGACTGGCATGGGGTCTTCATCCCTTCAGCGGACCATGGGATTCAAATTCCCTTGGTGCAGTGCTGTCACTGTGGTCCTGATGCTGACGTGCTGGGTAGTTTTCCATCAGTATTGCTGCTCCACTCTCAGCAGTAAGCTGCATCAGCACTCTGCACTCATTTTCTTGCCCAACACAACAAGCTGCCGTGTATCTCCCTTCTTTTAGGAGTGGAGGCATGATGTGGGTTCTGGGCTAGCTAGCTAGGTCTCAGTGGGGAGGCCATTTGCTTCAGCATTCCTGTTTTTCCTCCCTGTGAAAAGCCAAATGCTGCCTTTTGCCTATAGCTGTCATAGGCAGAGGTTTCCTGACCCCTTCTAGCAGCAGGTGACCTAGACTTGGTATTTACGTATATTTGGACCATAGCTGTTTTGTACCCAGGACAGAACTTTCATCTTTCACTCAATCAGAGTTTGTCCTTTGTTCTTTCTGGTGCCTGTGGATACTCGCTGCTCTTCCCCTAGCTTCCCTACAGTCTTACTTCATCCTGAAGAGTCTGAGGAATTAGGTGACATTCTTACCTGTCTTCCCACAAGAATAGGTCAACTCTGCCCCACCTGGGGGTCCATCCCATACACAGTCACCAAACCAGGACGCTATTGTGGTCCAAGGTATAAAATTGGCTTCTTCCAAGTTTACTATTTATAATAGTTAATTTCTATTTGTTAATGTAAATACTTTCAAAACTACCATCTTTATAGTGTATTTAGCATTAATGGTAATGCTAGTCATAACCCTCCTGTTTCAAATGGTTTTTACATAGTGTCTATCTGAAACTTGTGCTTTGAAATATAAGACATTTTTGCTTATATGTACCATGGTGCATGCACATTGTACAGACATACATGCAGGCAAAAGACTCACACACATAAAATAAGAACAACAAAAAGTATACTGTGTCTTAATTTAGTTAGAGTCAGTTGTTTTTGTTTTACTAAGGTATTTCTATAAAAGAGGTATTAGTTTTCTATGCTTGCAACTATGTAGGTATTTCCAAAAAAGAAATCCCAAGTAATACTGAGAGACATAAAAAATACTAAATTCTGGAGAAATTCACTAGCACCACAGTGAAGTTGGACTAGCAAAAACTAAACGTTGTCTCATTACAATACATGCCATTTATGGTTGGCTGTCTGTGTTTGCAACTCTGAGAATTGAGTCAGTGTCTTATGCATGCTAGTCAAGTGTCCTAGTCCTACAGTGACACTCAACCCTAGAAGGAAGTGTAAGAAAGTAAGGTGACCACGCTTGCTTTATAAGTAGAATATAATCATGATCTTGATTTTCTCTTTGATTACCAGTTATATATTCTCATACATCTTTGAAATATTAATACCTAGTGCTGTCATGGAGAAAATCATCTATATGCCAATCCAACCTGAAAGAGCTTAAAGTATGAAGGAGGCAGAATTGGCTTACAGTCTAAGAAAATCCGCATGTGTGTGTAGGTTTCTGGGAAAGAAAAAAATGATATGTCTAAGAGGATGTATTGAAAAGATTTTGACAAAATGAAGCATGAAAATGTTTTTCCTTCCATGGGAAATTTGGGAGTTGGAATATCAGATGCTGCCTTTTGCCAGCAACCTAGGAATTCCTAGAGAACCCACGATGTAGTCACTCTGTTTCACACAACCTGCTATTTTGCACACTAACACACACCTGCAAATCTGCACACTCACACACACACCTGACATTCTGCACACTCACACACACCTGCCATTCTGCACACTAACACACACCTGACATTCTGCACACTCTCACACACCTGACATTCTGCACACTAACACACACCTGACATTCTGCACACTAACACACACCTGACATTCTGCACACTCTCACACACCTGACATTCTGTACACTAACACACACCTGACATTCTGCGCACACACACCTGACATTCTGCACACTCACACACACCTGACATTCTGCACACTCACACACACCTGACATTCTGCACACTCACACACACCTGACATTCTGCACACACACACACACCTGACATTCTGCACACTCACACACACCTGACATTCTGCACATTCACACACACCTGACATTCTGCACACTGACACACACATCTGACATTCTGCACACTAACACATACCTGACATTCTGTACACTAACACACACCTGACATTCTGCACACTGACACACACATCTGACATTCTGCACACTGACACACACCTGACATTCTGCACACTCACACACCTGACATTCTGCACACACACACACACACACCTGACATTCTGCACACTAACACACACCTGACATTCTGCACACACACACACACACCTGACATTCTGCACACTCACACACACCTGACATTCTGCACACTCACACACACCTGACATTCTGCACATTCACACACACCTGACATTCTGCACACTGACACACACATCTGACATTCTGCACACTGACACACATACCTGACATTCTGCACACTCACACACACCTGCTATTCTGCATATTCACACACACCCACCATTCTGCACACTCTCAAACCTGCCATTCTGCACACTTTTAGCTGTCACCTGTGATTTGCCCAAATTTGGGAAACACAAGAATGATTCCTGAAAATAGTAATTTACTAATTAACTCATGTGTAATATAGTCTGAATATTAGGTTTTTAAGAAGACACTGTGAGGGCTGGAGAGACGACTGACTGCTCTTCCAGAGGTCCTGAGTTCAATTCCCAGCAACCACATGGTGGCTCATGACCATCTGTAATGGGATCTGATGCCATCTTCTCTTGTGTCTGAAGACAGCTACAGTGTACTCACATACATATAATAAATAAATATTTCTTAAAAGAAGACACTGTAAGATAAATGGTTTGAAGATGCACAAGAGGACACAGAAGGGTTTATAAGAAGAAAGTATACAAATTCTACCCATTAAATCAATTTTGAAACCAGTAGCTATCCTTAGCATACTGAGGCTCGCAGCCACTTATATTATTGAGAAAGTGAACTTTGTGGCCTCGTTGGCTCTCTTTTGGTGTGCTTCTGCGGTCTTAATACACTTGTCTTCTTGCTGTCAGCTCATAAAATGGTAGGATCTATGAATTTAGTAAATTTGCTAATTTGGTGGGGTGGAGGTCTCTCTAATAACAAACAGCAACCCAGATTAGTAACACTCATTATGCGGTGTGCAGATTACTTTCAACTAATCATTTTAGGTTAACTCACAACTATAATCTTCCTTCCAACTTACTTCAGGATACTGACATTTTTGTAAACAAAGTTTTGTTGCTGTTATTGTTGTTTAATGAAAGGATATTGTAAAAGCCATAATTACTAACAAAGATCACTTCCATTCCAGTGGCAACCTCAGTGGAGAATTAATAATACAATCTTGGTTTTGCTTGTTTGCCATATTTAATTTTAGAAAGCTTATAAGAATTATGGGTTGTGTGTGTGTGTGTGTGTGTGTGTGTGTGTGTGTGTGTGTGTGTGTGAGTGAGTGATTGATGCAGCTGTATTTCATTGAAATGAGACTGGTGCACATACATGCAGACTAACTTTGATTTCTAATGCAGCTTCTCTTACAGTGCGGGGGACTAGTTTGGACATTGTCTTAGTTTGCTCTCTATTGCTGTGATTTAAAAAAATGAAGAAAAAAACTTAAGAAGAAAAGGCTTTATTCTAGCTTACAGTTAACAATGGAGGGAAATCAGGACAGAGACTGACCCTTGGACAAACATCCGTGATTTGCTCAATCTGCTTGCTTCTTGTACACCCAGGACCACCCACCTAGTAGTGACTTGGCCCAAGTGGACCCTCACACATGTATCATTAATCACAAAAATGTCGCAGAGACTGGACGTGCCTACAGGCAAATCTGATGGACTCATTGTCACAGTTGGAATTCTCTCTTCCTACATGACCTTGGCTTGTATCAAGCTGCCAAAAATAAGAACAAAAAGAGAAAACAAACCCAAACCAGCAGAGGTACAAACATTCAGCTCTATCTCTCAGAATTGAGTTCGTGCTTGAGACTATAAAAATGCGAGTCTTTCGTTAATGACCACTTTCCACTTCACCCCGTTTTCAGTGCAGATAATGAAGCTCAATAATCTTCCTTTGCTAGTTTTCTTGACTGTGTGTCACATTCCTGGCATACTTTCCCAATTAACTGTGTTTTCATTCCTGCATATTATAAAATGCGTGCAAAGACAGGCACTACTGTAAGATCTAGACTTTATTGTTTTTGGAGTGGGAGCTCACTGCCCTAAATGGTATAAATGGCTTCCATCTGTTTCATTCCTGAGTTGGTCGGACAGTGATCATGAGCGTTTCCTTTTTAGTCATGTGGACTTTCTGCTAAATTTAAAACACTATGAACGTAAATAGATCATGTTGTGAGACATGTACCCATCCTGAAACTAAGGTTGGCCTGCAACACACTACCCAAACTGGCCTCCTGATCACAGCAATCTTCCTGCCTCAGCCTGAGTGCTGGAATTATAGGTGTGAGGCAGTGATAAAGTATATTTGTAATTTAATAATTAGCTTCTTCATCATTTTTGGTTACTTTGTAGCCACTACTGCCATAAATCTCATGATTCTTCCACCTTCACCCCCCAAGTCCTGAGCAAAGTGTATACTGCCAGAGTCATCCATGGCTAGCCTGGTAAACTGTCTCCAACACATCTTTAAATTGTCAGAATGCTTGAAATTTTTTTGCCACATATGCTTTTAGGGGTGTGTGTGTGTGTGTGTGTCTGTCTGTCTGTCTGTCTGTGTTTCTTTATGTGTGTATATGTCTGTGTGTGTCTGAATGTCTCTGTATATGTATGTTCCCGTGTATGTCTGTGTGTGTGTCTGTGTGTATATGTCTATGTGTGTCTGCTTGTCTCTGTATGTGTGTATGTCCCTGTGTGTGTGTGTGTGTGTGTGTGTGTGTGTGTGTGTGTGTGTGAAACATGCTTTCATGCAACTTCTCTCAGTGCCCTACCCAGACATACCTTTCATGAAGAACCCAGGGCCTAAGCTGCTGAGGCTCCTGGGTTTTCTTTCATGGCCAGTTTCATCTACTTTTTAAACGGTACACATTTAAGAAGCCTGTGCTTCCAATACCCATAAACTTATTGGCTAAAGTTTATTCAAAAATGTATAGAAATAAGAGCTGTGATATATAATTTGAGCACAATCAAAATCAAGTAGAAGCTAAAATTTAAGTACCATTTGTAGTGGTATCACAAAATACCAAATAGTTAAGGACATTTAATTAAAAAAAATTACAGGTGTGGAAAAGTACAAAATATTGAGAGAAACTGTAAAAGGACATAAATAAATGAGCAGGTCTGTCATATTTATAGAACAGAAAGCTCGATATCTAGTGATGTCTTCTCTTCAGACATGTGTTCAGCATACCTTTACTCAAAGGTTTAACAGATTTCTTTGTAGAACTAAAGCCGATGCCAAAACATGGAGGGACATGAAGAGTCAGATGCTTCTGAAGAGCAGGGAGTTAAAGAGCCTGTTCTTCAAGGGGAGGAACTCTTAGTGACGGTGACTAAGACAAGACAGAGTGGTCGGCGAGGGGCCCAGAGAAAGCTTACTGCAACCTCTGAGGTCCGGGCTAGTGGCACGGGCCACAGTGACATCACAGATCAGTGAGTAGGCAGCTTTGTAAACTGTGCCTGGAGAGTTCAGTATGTACACAATAACTTTAAAACTTCATCCCTATTCTACATACCAAAAAGAAAACATCCTCAGATTATAGGCTTACGCAGGAAGACAACTCAGTAAAGCTAAGAAGAGATTTGAACGTAACGGTTTTTCTTTTCCTTAGTGCCAAAGAGTATTGATCTTTAAAGAAAGGAGGACAAATTGACAAACAGTGAAACTCAGTGTCTCCATTTGGAAAAAAAAATAGATAGATGGATGACAGAAAGATAGATATAGATAATTATAGATGATAGAAAGATAGGTATAGATAAATATAGATGATAGAAAGATAGATTTAGATAAATATAGATGATAGAAAGATCAATTTAGATAGATAGGCAGGCAGGCTGACTGACTGACCGACTGACTGACTGTGGGATGGGGAAGGAATTCTGTAAGTCAGTCAGACAGGCATGAAAGGAGAATCTGCATGTGTTTATGCATTACAATACCTCGGAGAGCCCAGTGCATTGTTTGTTGGGCACGTGGAGCAAAGGAAACCTTTGAACTGCCAAAGGGAGTGTAAATTGGTGGGTTTTAAAGTAAGGTGTCTGTGTTATAGTTGTGATAGATAAGTAAAACACAAACCTTCTTTGCCAGATTAGAACAACATTACTATAATTAGAACAGATTCTGTAAATCCTGCAAGTTGTGGCTTTGTATATTCTCAATCACAGCAGTGTTAGTAATTTTGCACATCATCACAATTGTCTGTGTGTGTTATATACTTATTCTTGTGCGTATATGCATGTAGAGGCCAGATTTGGTCTTATAGAGTCATCCTCCACTCCCTGTGTCTCCATGTTTTAGACAGGGGTTCTCACTGAACCTGGAGTTTACTGATTTGGCTGGGCTGCCCGGCCAATGAATTTCAGTAGTCCACCGTCTCCGCCTGTTCCAATCTACTCCACCCCATCAACCAGTGGTAGGGTCACCCATGTGCCACCATGTGCACTGGTCCTGGGGATTGAAACTCAGGTCCTTATGAGCAGTGCTAGTCATCTCTTTCTCTGCTGATCTATGTCCACAGCCCAACTACAAGTGCTGTTCCAAGTGCATGATGAATCAAGGTACAGGCCAAGGGCCTTGGAGCAAGCATTTCCTCTTTGAACTTTGGCCAGTTTTTAAACAATTACCGTTCTTGAGAAATACCTTACATGAGTATATTCTTGTAGAAGCTTTGCCTCTGTTAGTTTGAACTTTTTGCGTTTATTGTTAGAATTATGTAGTTTGTGTAGGTGTAACTATAGCCCTCATGCTGAGTGCTGGTGAGCTCATCATCAGAGTTGTAAGGTGCATGGGGTCAGTATAGGCTGGCGGTTTGCTTTTTCCATTTCTTAGCAATATTTTGTGCTGATTTCTTCAGCATTTCATGCTGATGTTCTTCACACTTGTTTCTCTTATTTCTAAGCATCCTGTGCCTATAACTAAGATCGTTGTGCATGAAAGAGGAATGGACGGTCAGAAGTAGGAGTTCTGTCTGACACTGAATGAAGTTCTTGCTGATGAAGTAGAGTTCAGATGTTTCAGCCAGAGGTGCAGACTGTTTTTCTCTCCTTTAAAAGACTCTCACCTTTCAGAGGAGGGTAAATATTTAGACTTGGCTACAGTAGGATGTTTTGTGGGTGAAGAAAATGATTTTAATAGAACTGTGTCCTTAACGGGAGATAGGTGTAGGGTTAGATGGTGTCCTGGTTCTGGTCAGACACAGGGCTCCAGCCCTTGGGGAGGCAGGACGTGGGAGTTTTGACTGCGCTTACCCCACACCTGCACCGGTCAGAGCGGGTGTCGGGCTATGGGAAGCCACGGGACACCACTTCGAGGCTGGGGGAGCACAGTCTGAAGTCCAAGGGACAGCTGGAGCTGGCTCGGGGGTCCCCAGGCCTGCAGGGAGGCCGGGGCCATCTGGTTCTCAGGCTCTTGGGCACCCAGGCACCACTGGGAGCCACGAAAGCGCTGAGAACAGAGTAGGGGCCCACAGGCTGGATCTGACCCAGGGCTGAGGGGGATAAGAGGGGAGCTCTGGCTGGGTCCCCAGGGGATAATTTTTGGCTTGTCAGTAGCTGGGTGGCTTGGCTTGGTGGTCGTGGCTGGGAGCACAGAGAGTCCTTGTACAGGAGACTAGAGCGGCTGAGCTGAAGGCCTTTTCTATGGCAACCCACGGAGGATCCAGGTTGAAAGAGACAGTCCATAGTTTTAAGGCATTTATTGTCATGATGGGAAATGGATGAGTAAAACCATACCCTTGGCCTGAGGTTAAATACCTTTTTCAGGGAGGTGTGTCTGGGAAGGGGAGTTTATTGGTTAAGCCTCCACGCCTTTAAGTGCCTCATTAAAATGGAGTTCTGTCTTGAGGTTAGGTAACCATAGGTCACGTCCTCAAAATAAGGAGGGTAGGGGCTTGGGGAAGCGTCCTTACATGACTAATGGCCACAAATCTATGGGGAGGGCTGTGGCTTCGTGTCCGGCAAATAGGCAAAATGCCTGCCATCCCTTCAGGGTCACCAGGGTTTCTAACCTTAGCTCAATCAGGAACCAGGCTGCCTTTCACCATCCTACAGATGGGTACAAAAATCCATTCATAGGCAGAAGGGAGGGGACGTGAAGGAATACAGACAGCACTTAAGGAAGTGCAGAATGCTTGTTAGCATCTGTCAGAGGAAGTACAGTGAACTCTTACTGTGTGCTATACAGTACATGCCCATTTGCCCTTCAGGGAGTTTTAAAACTGATTCAATGAGTAACAAAATATATGTTGTGTGTAGTGCATTTAGCATATGTTCATTTCCCTCTTTTCCTGACCGCACACATTATCTGCCTAATTTTTATTTTATGATGTTGTGAAATACTGTCTTTTCCCTTGAAAGACAAGACTATTTTCACAAGATGAAAGGAGCTAAGTTTTTGTTAATCCTTATTTTGAAGTAAATTGGCTTATTGCTCGACGTGGAAGCTGAAGGAAGCGATGAAATGTCACCAAGGGAATGGGGACACGAGGAAGACAGGGAGTGGGATGAAGGACTTGGTGATGGCTGGAATTTTGAGAAAACAAAACACCACAAGTGTCTACAAAAAAGAAAAGAAATGAAAAGAAAGGAAGGAAGGGAGGGAGGGAGGGAGAGAGAGAGAGAGAGAACGAGAACAAACTAAATCATGGGCTGGAAAGATGGCTTAGTGTTTAAGAGCACTTGCTACTCTTCCAGGGAACCCTGGTGTGGTTCCCAGTGCCCACATGACAGCTCAAGATAGTTCATATCTTTCTAGGGGACTCTAGTGCCTTCTTCTGGCATCTGTGGCACCTGTCTATGCCTGGTGCATATACACACATGCAGGCATACACAAATATTTTTATAAGAGAACAATCTATTTGGCTTCACTTAGTAACATGATGCTTTCCATAACTAAGAGGTCTTAATAAGAACTAAGGAAGTTGTAAAAATGGATTCTTGAGTAAGAAATACAATTCTAGGACACTCTTACTTGTTACAATGAAGAAGAGTCACATTTTCATAAACACTAGTTCAGTACTGGGATGCGACATTAATCCAAATGCTCCTGTTTTAGACAGGATTTTAGTTTTTAGAAACAAGTTGTAGACAGAGCATATGAAGATTAGTTGAGACTTTAGGGAGAAGTTAGTGTTCTCCATAGAGAGAGTTAGTGGGCAAATCACTAAAGAGTTTGGTTATCTTTTGAAGAGTTAAAATTCATGGAATTACAAATAGATCTTGAAGTCTATTATTTAAAGTTAATAGTGAACAGTAAAATAACAAACTTATAGCTATAAAATTATGAAGAGAGGGTGAAAAACAAAGTATAATAGTGGGTTATTACATTTTCATCTCTTGGTAGAGGTCAGTTGATTTGGTCCATAGCATATGAACTAAGGAGTTTTAGTATTATTATGTTTTTTAGAATTGTGAGCATCATGTTTAAAATAAATAAATAAATAAATAAATCAATCAAAGGGCTAGAGTACTTGCTGCTCCGCAGAACACCGAGGTTCAGCCTGGAGTACCCACATGGCCGCTCACAACTCTAATTCCAGCTCCAGGGGACCCTCCCCTGGCCTTCCTAGACACCCACCATCTATGTGATACACACACATAAATGCAGGAAATCACTTACACACATTAAATAAAAACAGTCTCTGAAAAATAAAATAAGTGACTCTGAATGGTAGTGTGGTGAGCAACTCCCAGTGAGAGGAAGAGCCAAGATGGAAGTGGTCGTTCTTCATGGTAGCCTACTTTGCATCTTTAGAGTAATTATTGCTGTGCATACTTGACTTTGATGTAAGCATATTTTAGGTATTGATAGCAAAGAGCCATCAGTGGATACTTATTGTCTGCCTACCCTGTCTTGCCCTCTCCAGATTGTTGGCATGGAGGGCTGTCATCCTCACCTCCACTGCCTCTTACTTCTTTGCTGGGGCTGGAGTAGACACAGACTTCGTGGGGCTTTGGAACACTGGTCGGTTTTGTGGGAATACAGTGTAGATGTCACTCCAGTCCTGAGTCGGACAGTAGTGACAATTTGTTGGTACTAATCCCCATTCTTGAAGCCATGTGAAACAATTGAACATTTTCGAAACCACACAACAAGGACTTGCTTTCCTTCTAGATCTCTTAACTATCATCCTGTCTGGTTTGAAAAGCTACAGGGTTGTGCCATTGTGGAAGAGCTTTTAAGTCATGTGCCTTACTATCTACAACTCAAGGCTTGAGAACTAACAGTCAGATATCTTCAGGTTAGTGGTTCATATCTCTAGGGGCTGTAATAGGGCCTTAGAACAGTCTAACACAGTAATAAATATAATCCAAGTCATTAAGTGATATTGGTAGATACTGAAATGTCAGCTCTACTACTTTTAAAAATTGTAAAAAAGGGACTTCTTATTGGCCCTTGACACAATTATTTTGAATCTACCTTGAAAACTAGCCTGATAATGGTGTTTATCTCATAGTTTTGAAGATTCAATGAGATGACATGTAAGGCAGTTAGCAGAGTTGGACACATGGAAGTACTAAGTAAGCCTTTATCTGGTATTATTGACACTGATGTACACTTGTGTGCTGGGCATTGTGCTGCATTGAGTTCTCTACATTCTCAGGTCAACTGCATCAGAAGCTCTACAAATAGATTCACCCCAGATAATACTGCTGCCTTTCAGTCTCCAAACTTTTTCTCATACAAGGCAATGACAGTTAACAGCTTTGTTCAGAGAATGGCCCTTATTAGCTTACTAGTACCAGGGGTGAACAAATTTTTTCTAAAGCTTCCAAGAGAGATCCCAGTAAACAGAAGGGTTCCTTTCTCCTGTCCGACTTCTGGGTGGCCAGTGACTACATCAACAAACAGGGATTTGGTCACTGACTTCCTCTCCAAGTTGAAGTCACCAAGTAGTGAACAACAGTTTCTGGATAACATCCACCTCTTTAGTAAGGTTCACTCATTCACTGGCGGGTTTTCCAGCCGCCTTGTGTGCCTGCTCATTCTTGAACCACAAGATGACAGCTGGCAAGCGTGCTCAGTCACTGATGGTGGATACACAGGTATAAGTTCCTCCCATTTGCAAAACCATTCGCTGGAACTGTCCATACCTGAGGGAAGTTATCGTGTTGCTCATGACCTGCTAGACCCAGACAGATCATTTTAAAGAGCATCTTTCCTTCTGTCCGTCTAGTACATAAGAGTTCTCAGAGAGCCTCATCCACTAAGAACCACGTAGCTTAACCATAGTGGTTTCTTGTTTTCTGACACATTAACTCCTGAAGTCACACACAGAGACAGTCATCTAGATTTGTTCTTGATAAGCCAACAACTGAAGAATAATTAGGCAAGAATAAAAGTGGCATAAAATAAGTGAAATTCTTTCTAGCAGTCATTCCTCTGGCTAACTTCCCACTTAACATTTGGAACTAGATAATCCTTCGTAAGAAATGGTCTGTATATTTTAGGTTTAGCTCTGTTGTAAGCAATGTTCTGTATATTGTAGGACATTTAGCAGTACGTTGGCTTCTGGCTTCCAGATGTCAAGCAGTAACCTTACCCAAGAAAAATGTCCCCAAGTATTACCAAATGTGCCTTGAAGTGTGGGGGCTGGAAAGACAAACTCAACCCCAAATTGAGAAACGCTGCTGAAATATAAGTAACAAGCTCTTTCCCTAGAAGACAAAGCATGCAGTTGTCTTTGTAGACAGATGAGAAAACCAGCCTGTGACATACTGGGGAGGTTTCCTTCCTCAGAGCACTATTTCTTTAAAGAACTTCGTTCCTTTCTCCATTTTCCTTCAAATCGCTAGTCTGGTCCTCAGTGCTGTGTCTATCTGAGCCACCAGATGGTGGAACTAACATGGAACTCTCTTTGGAAGTATACTGGTAGCCTCCATAAGGGACATCCTCAGCCATTGTGAGCCTTGGTTTACCCACTCCATGAGCATGTGTAAGAGAATGTTTGGCATCACCAGATGCCAAAAAAGAGCCAGCTTCTTCCAGAAATGCCTGATTGAGGCCTGGGGGAGAAAATGCGCAGGTCGGCCAGAGCATCTTCTAATACTGGCAACTAAAGAAGTGCTAAAAATTACACACATAGATTTTTTTAAAATGTAATTATGGAGCATGTCAAAGTGACATGGGAATGACAACTCTCAGTTCCCAAAGCTGGCACAATTTAAGAACAAAATTAGGTCGAATTGGACTGTAGCCCAAAGTATAAACAAAACAGTGAATTTGATAAAAAAAAATGATTATACAAATAAACAATAAATTGCCAATACAAAGAATTTAAAGTATGTGTTGTGAACATTTTACCCTCAAGAGACAGAGCATTACCCCCATTTTATAAGTACAAGCTGTGTATCACAGCTTTGTTACAAGGAGTATGGTGTGGAATGGGGTAGGAGGTGTGTAATTGCACGGTGGAGAATTCTGGTAAGCACTGTCAAGGTTGCTTTCGACAGCAATGAATCATGTTAATAGTGTGTGCACCGATCATTAGGCAAACCCCAACCAAGGGATATTCCACGAAATACCTAACCGTAGCTGCCTTCTGTAATACCTCACCAGAAATGCCTCAGAACTGTCAAGGTTAGCAAAGAAATATCTTAGGAGACATGATCACTGTATTAGTTACTCTCTGTTGCTGTGATAGAATGTGACTAAGGCAACTTACAGGGAGTAATAATGCCTTATTGTTTCAGACGGAGAGTTTATAATGGTGGGGGAGGTATGGCAGCATGCTGACAGCAGGAAGCTGACAGATCCTATCTTCAATTGAAACCACAAAGTAGAGACACCAAAGCCCTCAAAGCCTGCACCCAGTGATGCACTTATTCCACCAAAGCTACAACACCACCGCCAAACAGCACCACCAATAGAGGACTAGGTATTCAATACAAGACTGTAGGGGAGATTTCTCATTCAAACCACCATAAAACTAACAGAACCATGAGCTACTGGAATGTAAAAGGCAGATTAGATAATAATGAAGAGAACATAAATAAGGTGTAGACTTTTTTGTTTGTTTGTTTGTTTTTGTTTTTCGAGACAGGGTTTCTCTATAGCCCTGGCCCTGGCTGTCCTGGAACTCACTCTGTAGACCAGACTGGCCTCAGAAATCCACCTGTCTCTGCCTCCCAAGTGCTGGGATTAAAGGCATGTGCCACCACTGCCCGGCTAGGTGTAGACTTTATAATTTGTCCTTGTTATGTCATTAACTGTCACAAGTCTACCATAATATTGTAAGATATTGAGAGAAAACTGAGTTATGAAATATATAGAAATGTGCAATTTTTGTCTTTTTCTGTAAATATAAAACTACTGTAAAATGATATGTTTATTAAAATATAAGGAAATACACTCAAAACAAGATTACATGAAATGGTTATCTTATCCTGGAAGGCATTGTCAGACTCTGGCATGCAACCTCCTTAGTTTTCAAGGCCGTATGCAAAGTCAACCCAATTTGAAGTTGTCAGGCCCTTACCATTCCCATTACATTTCTCCTCTCCGGTTTGGAGTGGTTTTTGGTTTCTAACTGAAGAGGCCAAAGCTCTTCGCCTTCTTGGCACTCTGACTTTTGAGGATGTCCACAGGGGCACCCCTGTTTTCCCCTCACCTGATCAGAAATACTGTTGCACTAACTATTGATATGTTGATATGTGCCATTTCTTAAAAAAAAAAAATCTGTTTGGTTTATTTGTTTCTAAAGTGAAGTGAATAAAATCAGGGAGCACTGTTGATGGCTCCCTTTGATAACTGAGCTGTGAGATATAGTCCTCCTAGGAAATGACCTGAGTAATATGGGCAGGACAGGAAGGTAAGGGGAGGGGCCGTCAGGGTGGTCACCAATATGAAATACTTGCAGAACAATACATTAGAGGATGAAAACCTTAATGTAGGTAACTAGAATTAGTTACTTCCATGACACTTTTGCCTTCTTAGCTCTAGCTGTGATCTCTAAATGTCTAAAACAGTTATTTTCCTATGTGTGTTTTCAGGAACAGCATCGTTTGCATGTTCTAGGTACAGAGTACTATATAAAGTGCGAATCTGAACACTGATCTTTGTAGCAGCTGATCCAGAATTAGTTTATTCTATATAGCACAGCGTTCTGGAATGCCGGTGAGCGGTTAGCCAGTGACTTCTGGGATCATTCCCATGGGCCTTTGAGCTCTGAACAGCACAGTTAGAGGAATGCTTGCAGAATCAGGGTTGCTGGCTGTGTTGGTTACTATGTCATTGTGTGATGACAAACCTGACAAAAGGCACCTAAGGAACAAAGGAAGTGTCTTCACTCACCCTTCAAAGGTACATGCACTGTAGCAGGAAAGCCAGGAGAATGAGGCAGATGGTCACATACAGCCACTCTCAAGAATCAGTGAATAAAGAATGTTTGAACTCCACTAGCTTCTTCTTTTATATTTAGTCTAGGACCCCAGCCTGAGTAATAATACTGCCCGCATTTAGGAGAAGTCTACCCACTTCAACTAATGGAATCTAGAAAAATCCCACATACACTCACCCAGAGATTGATTTCCATTGCAATTCTTAATCCTATCAAGTTGACAAGATTAACTATCATAATGATGACTTAGGATTGTCATTTAATATACACATGCTCTCTAGAATGCTTACCTTTGATGTAGAGAAGGCTGCTCCTAGAAGAGGTGCAAAGTTGAGGTTAGGAAGGTAAACATGGCTGCTTGAGGTGCAGGTGTGAAGGCAAAGCCACCCAGTCTCGGAATAGTTCCTACTAACCTGTCCTGAAACATTGAAATAATTTCAGGATTATAATTATTCCTTCTATTTTTTTTAAAAAATGCTCTATTTCTGAACCAAGTCATGTTGATTTATTTTTCTGACCCAAATACCACATTGTCATTGTATGCAGCCACAACTGGTCATTTTAGGAGCCATAAACTGGAGTTAACTTACACCCAGGGGAGGCCCAGCCATCACGACTTCCTGCCGTGATGAAATGGCACATATCTGTGCTGCCCAGTGTGGTAGCCATGAAGCCACATGTGGTTTTCAAGCACTTGAAATATGGCTAAGCTCCTGCAGGAACTGACTTTCAATTTTATTTTCTTTTACCTAATTTTAAGTAGCCACCTTTGATGAATGGCCTGTTAGAGCCCAGGCCTAGACAACTTAAGAATCTTCCATCATAATGGTTCCTGTATGTCAGTTCTCTGCATAGTCTATATACGCCATTCATCTTCTTAGAAAAAAACAAAACAAAACAGGGTTGGTTTTTTTTGAGACCCTATTGTTCTTATTTGATATATAGATCACTTAGAGGAACAGAGTTCGGGTTAAACTTGATCCATTTCTATTTGAAACTAAGAAGTCTTGAGCTCATGGCTAAGCAATAGAATTTGTAAGATGATAATGAGGGAATATGGTCAGAATGTGTGTCTGTGCATGAATTTATGTAGAATTGGGAAAGAATGTGTTTTTGAAAAGAAGTGGTTGACTGAACTTAGTTCTCACACTGTTTTAGGGGGGCATAGCTGAGAGCTCATATGTCCTTAATTCTACCTCCAAGAGTATGAACCTTTAGAAAATTATTATTGGCAAAAGGTTGTTTCTTTAATTCTAAACACAAAGAACTGTTTTCTTTTACAGATACAAATCTGTTATCCGATGCCTGCAAAGTTCAACAACACTTTAAATCCAGGTTGATAGTTATTTACAGAGCCAGACAAAAATCTAGCCTTGTGATATTTCCATTAAGCTAAGAGTGGAATTCTGAGATTATGGTCTGGGAAAGGGGAAGTGTGGTTTATGAATTCATAAATACTTCAAAGATAAACATTCAACTCTTAAAACAATGACAGTTGTTTTCATCACTGTTAAATTAGATTAATAGATTCAGGGACTCTGTGAAAGAAGCCAGGAAGGGTGACAGTTCTCAATGATTTACTTCCTTTATCAAGATCATCCTCCAGGACTGAGGACAGTGCAGTGGTAACAGGTGCTACCCGGATAATGTGACAGAGGCAAAGGGAACCTGTGTGCTAAGGAACCTGTTTCTCTGAACATGACTTCTGCTTGTGCTCTCTTAACACATGCATGGTTGTCATTGTTTAATACACAACTTTCTTGCATAGATTATAAAGTTCAAAAACACTTCTCAGGTTTGAAAACAGGAATGTTCGTATGTCTATATGAACAAATTGGCAGTATTCCATGGATTATTTCATTTGGCTTATTTTATATTGATTCTGTCCATTTGAACCTTTCATGAGTAGATTAGCAATTGGTTTTGGTCTTATGCTCAATCACTTTACTGATCATGAAACTCTCTTTGATCTCATTGTCCCCTGAAGTCCCCTCATACTCCTTCTGGAGATTTTCCCTGGAGAGACATCTAGTACCACAGGCGAATTTTACCTGTTTTTGCATCTATATGGGATTTCCTCAATATTGTTTTTTCTGTATTTTTAATCCCCCTGTACAGCAGTTCATCCACCCAGTAGACGTAGGATAATTGAGCTGCTTCATGACCGTCATTTGCACGTAGTTCTGTACCTCTGCCTGTTGTTCTAGTCTCTACCGAAAAATGGAATTACTGCACCATGCAATCAGTGTGTGTGTATGTGTATGTGTGCGTGTGTGTGTGTGTGTGTGTGTGTGTGTGCGCGTGCTTGCTCACATGTGCACTTGTGCTCTGTGTGTATGTGTCCATGGATCATAAATGTGAGGAGAAAATCTGTTGTTCAGTTTATGAATTGTACAGGAAAATAAGTGAAGAAACCCTGGAGTATTGTTGGATTGGAAATTGGAAGGGGTCTGTGTTGAAAAGGTAAAAGAAAAAGGAATTGGTTCAGGGAATCAAAATGAGGACTAGGATGGGAAGAAAGGCGGAAACCAGAAGCCCCGCCTAGGGCAGGCTCTTCTTAGGAAGCTGGCCCTGCTCCAGCCACTGTTCTCCTGTGAGCCCTTCTCTCCAGGTTCCCGATGTTTCTGTCTGAGGCCTGACAGACACTCCAAGCTGGAGTAAATGGTAAGGCAAAGAAAACTACTGGGTTTGTAAAGGAGAGAACTGCTCACCCCGTACCCCTACTATGTCTCTACTCTGCTTCTTTCACATGTGGTCGGTGGAGAGTGTAGACTAGTTGCCCCTCATGGGTCCATCTTTGTTATTTATGTCCTTTAGAAGCTTCAGTTCTCAGCTTGTGGAGACTAAGAGGCTGTCACGGCCTCCTGGCAAGCCACAGCCTACAGAACAAAAATCAGGTTATAAAAACCACAGTGAGCACACTGTTCCAGGACTTTCACGGGTTAAATAACTGAGCACATGAGTCCTCAGTAGGAGGCAAATTTCCTTTAAAAATGTATACTAAGTGAACTGTAATATCTAAACTATGATGTTCCTGTTACTGTTTCTGATTTCTTTGTATCTCAGAGCTTAAAGAAATCAACTTGAACTTTTTTTAGGGAATAGAATAAGCACCTTCAAATTCACCATGCTGGGAGTCACTCCATTAACATTTCACTTGTTTTCTTCCAGATCCTTTCTTCTGAAGGACCTGGTAGGTTTCAGATTAGGATTATCAGTCAGTGACCGGCTTCTGTTGAAAACAACAACCTCCAGGGTAATTTATGTGTCTGGCACATAAAAAACAAAACCGTTTGACATGAAACCTATAGAGCTCCTGAACCAGCCCCTAAATCCTGACCCAATTTTTATCTGTAGGCATCCTTAGACCATTGTTTAAGGGGTGTAGAGATCCCATTTCTTACACAGGTAATATTTAAGGTGGTATTTAAGCAGGATAGACTTTATTTGTAGCATTCAAGTTTTCTAGACCCTTCTAATGACCCCAACATAGGCTGTCTAGGGCTTTCTGCTTCCTCTGACATTAACAAGGGAAAATATTGCCAGCTGTTTTTTTTTTAAGCATGGACTTATATTGTAGCTCCTGCTATTCCTTTATTACCAAAAACATCAAGTGAACCTGAAAATATGTCATCCACAGAAGAAAATAAAGTGTATCAGAATTCTAAAGACAGCAGCAAAGGCAGAATTAGACTTATCTTTTTTTAAATTCTATAGATGTTTGAGAAAGTGACAGAGTGTCATGACTACTTCTTAACCATAGAATACAGCATTAAAAAGGTGAAGCCAGAGACAATTGTACCCAATAATCTATACATGAAGGCATATATATTACCTATATTAGACTTATCTTTTTTTAAATTCTATAGATGTTTGAGAAAGTGACAGAGTGTCATGACTACTTCTTAACCATAGAATACAGCATTAAAAAGGTGGAGCCAGAGACAATTGTACCCAATAATCTATACATGAAGGCATATATATTACCTGTAGAAAAGCAGTTTGTCATAAAACAGTATCATTTAAGTCAGTTTATAAATATTGAGCTCAGTTAACTTATTAATAAGATAATACATTTGTGAAGGCATTGAAGATGCTCAAAAGAAGTAGGTAAAGAAATAGTGTGTCTCTTGTAATAAATTTCATCTGTAAAAAATTTAATTTTGAAGACTAAATGATGTTGACTCACTCTCACCAAATGACATTAACTATGCTTACTTTAGTGTCCCACTTAGGGGATCCCATTTACTAAGAAGAGGCTTTCACATGCTGTCTGGGTTTATGTGTGCTCTAATGTAGCAATTCTTAACGTATTGGCTTAGACCAACTAAACTCTGAGAGTGAACCTTCTAGAAGATTCTTACTTGCCACTAACTTCAAGAACCAATAGTATGTAAAGGTCTGTGCTCTGAAAGGTCTTGTTCATCAAACCAGGAGCCATGATAAAGGAGGGGGAATAGGAAGGAAGGGCTCCCATGGAAGAGGGGTCAGGTGGGAATCATTGCAGATACAGCTAAACAGGTTCTTCCCAGTCTCACAAGTCTGCATGTGCTCTGGTGCAGATGGACATATTGGGGGGGGGCACCCATTGGTGCCCAGGAAGTGATAGCTGCTACAAGTGCTGTGCCCCAAATTTGTGAAGCACATGTGGATGACCAGTTTACCACCCCTCTGCCTCCCATGTCAGTTCACACAGACCAATCTACTCTCCATTAATACTGACAGTGACAAACATTTGAATGTCCCCGCCACATAACATAAACTTTTCCTTCTCTTCATTTCTATCCTGAGCATCATCTAAAGGGCTCTCTGATCCAGCGTTCTGACTCCTGTGTTGCCATGGTAATCCTCCTGACTGACTACTTCCTGAGCAATATTATCCAAATTCAGACCCATAACCCAGGTGTATCAGGGATATACTCACATTGCTGAGTTACTGGCCACAGGGACTCCGTGGAAACCCTCAAAAAAACTAGGCTATTGGTTTTTCTCCAAAAACTAATGGTAAGGCCCAGTTGCTGAAAACAACTCCTCCGTTACTCACTGAACATGGAGAAGCCAAGCATCCACTCTACTGACTAGTGTTCACTGTACTCTGCACAGTACTGTAGGAGAAAGGTAAGCACTAACTCAGCTTCAAACTCTGCAGTCTATAATGCTGACCTGCCTGCAAGATATGCTAGTGCAATGGTGGCACAAAAATTATGGGAATAGGTAACCACTGTCTGATTGGAATTGAGGCCTGCTCCAAGGATTAGAGCCCATCCCCAACACCACCCAGGTGGCTGAGAACCTGAGATTAGATATGGACCTAGCAGAAAACCAAATACTACTGTTCTCCTAAAGGAATGTAGCAAGAAAGTAGCTCCTAACAACCTTCTGCTATCCTCACAGATCTCTGCCTTGTTCATATATTATCAGAAAGTCTTCCTCCTGAAGTTAGTGGGAACAAATACTGAGACTCATGGCCGGACAGTTTGCAAAGAATGAGAGACATTAGAACACTCCATCCTAAATGAGATGCTTCCATTCAGTTCCCTCCTCTCAGGACTCAGGGAACTCTGTGGAAGAGGAAGTGGAAGATTGTCAGAGCCACCAAGGAAACAGGGCTTCCTAGCCTCAACCAAACTGGCACACATTGAATTCACAGCCTGGGACAGAACACACAGGTCTAAGTCAGGTGGGCTTCCAGTGTGGAGAAGGAAGGAGACACCAGCCTCACTGATAACTGCTCACAAAGGAAAATTTAGTTTTCTCCAATGGAGTCTCACTTATAAACCACATTTAAAGTCAGAACCCATGCCCAGCAGTAGATGGCCAACTCAAAATGAATTCAGTGGCAATTTTAGAGGATTTTTGTCTCATAATGTGTTGTCTGGGCGTTTTGATTTTTTTTTTACCAGATCTTTTGTGTATGTATTACTGTTTCTGATTTAGTTTTGTCGGCTTTCTCTGTGTGTGAATGTGTGTGTCTCAGAGTCTGTACATGTTTTTTGAGCTTTTTCATTGGTTCTTTTTCCATTTGCTTTGTTCTACTCTGATTTGTTCCTTTTAAATTTATTTTAGTATTGCTTATGTGCCTCTTCATGTTCTAATGAGAAAGAAACGGTGTGGATTGCAAAGTGGGAAGGATCTGGGAGGAGTTGGGAAGGACTGTAATTAGAGCACACCGTGGAGAGGATCTGCGAGGAGTTGGGGAGGATTGTGATTAGAACATACTATATGAAAAAAAATATGTATTTTCAGTGAGAGAAAAAGGGAGTGGGGATTTCCTCTGCTTGGATCTGAACAGTGTACTGGCAACCTCAGAATGAATGAATCGTAACAGCAGCCCTCAGAGGTGCTGATTACAGTCTACCTGTGGTGTAGACCTTGAGCTAAGTGGAGGCTCTACATAGCTAAACTACTAAAAAGTGGCGGTTCCCACGAGGGTGTGCACATGTGGCTGAGGTTTTTACCTACCCTTCCCTCTATCCCTCTACCATTCCCTCTGTCCATAGGCGCTTTTACCCAGTTACCTAACAGCTTGTGCAGATGCCATCCCACGGAGCCATGCCATCCTACACATCTGCTGTGCCTCCAGTCGCCACTGTCCTTATTAGAGAACTCATGTGTTTGGAATTTGACCATCTGAACCTTATTTTATATTTTTCTCCAGGAATATCAATATCTACCTAGTAACCATGCCAGAAGGAGCAAACTCTGTTCTTTTGTAGTACCTCATTGTGGGAGAAACAGGTCCTAAACTCCAGATCTAACAGTGAGTTGCTTAGGCCACACAGAGCACACAGGTATTGCTGAGGTTGTAGTAAGTGAATATATATAACCCGACCTAGACACTGAAATCCTAGGGCTTATAAGCCACGTGTATACTTTTCTAACCCTTTCATAGCTGTGCCAGTGAGGGTTTTTTTTGTCAACTTGACACAATCTGGAGTCATCTGGGCAGAAGGAACCTGAATTAAGAAAATACCTCCCTCTGACTGGCTTGTAGGCAAGTGTGTGGAGCATTTTCCTGATTAATGACTGGTGTGGGAAGGCCAGGGTACTGTTGGCGGTGCCACCCTTGGGCGGGTGGTCCTGGAGGTATAAGGAAGGTGACAAATGACCTCAGAGAGTAAACCAGTGATCTCTACTTTCCTTGCATGGCCTCTGCTTCAGTTCCTGCCTCTAGGTTCTTTCTTACATTGAGTTTCTGCCCTCACTTCCCTCCCTCTGGGGAGATGAGCTACTGAAATAAACTCTTTCCTCCCCAAGTAACTTTTGGTCATAATATTTAATCACGGCAGTAGAAAGAAAATTAAGACAGTAGCTTTGTAGACGGAAAGGAAAGGAGGCTCTCTGGCTTACCAGTGATTCCTTAGAACCATATGAGTAATTTTTCTAAAGGAACCCTGTGACAAACCTTTTTCCCCACATGAATTCTCTAGTTATAGCTAACAAGTTGGAACAACTAAGATATCGTGCTAATTTGCGTAAGAGTAAACATTTTAAAGATAATCATCTCCAGTAACATTTCAGATAGTCAAAAGTTGGGACAGTAAGATGTCTCAGTGTTTAATAAAGTAGACACTTGCTGCCAAGCCTGACAACCTGAGATTGGTCCTGAGAACCCACAACTAATTTCCACAAGTTGTACTTTCTGTAGCATTTGCAACACACACACACACACACATTCACTGAAATATACAAAGCATAATAAACAGCACTTAATATGTGCAAGTTTCCTTTATCATAAACAGAGGTATTCTTTAGCCAGTAAAGATACTTTAGAACTAAAATGCCCTTGATTGCAGAAAACCTCTTTGAATGTGCATATTTAGAGTAGTTCTTCTAAACCTAATGTCACCTTATAAATACTTGAAGATCTTCAAAACATACCCATATTGTGGCCCTGCCCAGCTGAGTCAGACCTTTAGGGCAAAGCATTGGTATGTGAACTATATTACAGAGATAGAAATAAAGTATTGTTAAAAATATATTTCATGTTTTTCATTATATTGTATACTTCACTTTTAGGGTCCTTTCTGAGTATTATATGTAGCATACTGATTTTTCTCGTTCATCCATATGTGATTACTTAAAAATGAGTCATTAGAGCAGCCCAAACTATAGAGAGACTATAAGTGGGAGATCTGCTTTTTAACTTTCCATCACATCCTTTGCTCTCTATAAATACACAAAAGAAATTTGCCTCTTTCATCCTCCAATAAATATCTCCATCTTTCATAGACAAGCATTTTTTTCCAGAAAATAATTAATTGGATCATCTCCACAGCATATATATTTTAACGACTCACAGGTAAAGTACTTAGCGGTTTACCGACCCGCTTTTATCTAACTGGTAGAGTTGAAATTTCAATGTTCTCAGTTTTGTTCTGCAATGGCAGCAACAACAGACCTTAGCTGGAGGCTGGCGGTGGAGGTGGTGCATCCCAGCTTCCCCAGGGCCCCTTCACAGTTCCGCCAGCTCTTGCCCCATCACAGGAACAATGGTGGAAGCTGAGTGGTGTTTGCTGACCAGGGGTGATAGCAGTACTGATGTGGCACATGTGTCTGTTGAGCTAAAGCAGTTTCCGTATTTAAGTTGTACCACTTTTCTCTGACCACGAGAGGTCTCCCAACCCTGCCTGATCCCTGCAGGCCACTTCAGCACAGCAGACTGTTCCAGCATTCCACCCTGGCAGTTTTTTCCAAAATGCTATAGCAACCAAGTTTTTAACCTAAGAGAGCTAAACTCTTATTCTTTAAAGTCAGATTTTTGAAATGTTACTTTCCATTCCATTTGCACACAGAAAATACCAGCTAAGGAGGGGTGGTGGAAAAGTCTGGGAAATGAGTTCCATAAAGTGGCAGTAAAGTAGAATTCCTTCAGTGCATAAGCAAAAATGCAGACTTCTCTACAAGGTCAGAGCAAACAAGATTGTTGTTTTCTACCTCAGATCTGAATTCCCTGTCTTACCCAGTTACTGTTAACCTGTCAGTGTCGTATTAAGTGTGATTTTTTAAGGGTGAGCACGGGCCAGAACTTTTGATGCAAATGACTTTCACATATCGAATATAGGCGTTATTTGCTGTGCGTGGTTCAGCAGCATACTACAAGTCATGTTATGACTTTGGATATAAAGACATAAATGTTCTTGTATTTTCTGCCACACTAACCTAGCATTCATGCATTGATTGTCAGCTTCATGCCAAGCAGAAAGATATATTTCTTGCCTTCAAAGTTTAGTCTCTTGGGGCAAATCATCAAACAGAAAACTTATAATTCTGTAATTATCCTTTAGTAAGAATATGTTTGGAGGACCGTAGAGAGGGCTAGGCAGGTACAGGCTTTTGTCACTGATGTTAACAACCTGAGTTCAATCCCTGGGACTCACAGCTATGGAAGGAGAGAACTTCCCTGTGTGGTCCTCTGACCTCCACATGTGCACCTTGATAAGGGTGTACACACACACACACACACACACACACACACACACACACACACCATTTGAGGTAGCAATGTGCATCAGTCCATGATCTTTTGTTATACATACAACTTCGAATTTACCATTGACATCTGTTTAAACAGTGTTGTCTTTTTTAGTTTGTCCCATTCAATGGCGTATGAAAGGGTAACTCCAATATTAATGATATTCCCTGATTAACTTGCCTTCTTGGGTTAGACCTATGAAAAGTTACTAATAAATTTTGCCTAGATGATGAATTTAAATTGTGCTATTTGAATGTATATGCTTTTTCTATCCCTTGTAAATGTTAACACTAATTTTAATAGCAATCTGCATGTTGATCGCTAGAGGGCAGTAGGCAGACATAGCCCAGAAAAGTATTTTCTGAACATTGAGATTGTAAATGGTTTTGGCATCATGTATAATAAACCTTTGTTTTCCAGCTGTAAAGTTTATTTGTTACAAAAGTTCATGCCACTCTTACATGTAAAAACTTCTGAAATTACTTCAGTACTTGAGGCCAATACATATTCTTGGCTATTTGCATTTGTTTTTACTTAACAACCTTTTATTACTTACAGAACCTTCATTTCATTGAAGAACAGAAAAATATATTTGAATTTTAAGGTTCATTGAGTAGCTCCTGAAATATTAGTGACCCAGAGAACTACACACATGTCATTAAGGGACCAAATACAAAGAGAACTATGCTAAAAACTTTGCCTTCACACTTGATCTTCTGATATCTGATTGGTTTCTCAGTAAGACATATTCTGCCTTGTGCCCTGTTCTAGTGTGGATGCAGTGTTCTTGTGATGTGTTGTCTTCTGTATCTAGATGCCTAATGCTGCTCATAATAGGTGTTCTTACTGTGTAGGCTACTACTAAATGAGTTTATTTCACAAGCTAATTCCATCTAAAGGTTTATTAACTCCTGAGACCCACTGATTTTTTTAATTGGATGTTTTCTTTATTTACATTTCAAATGTTGTCCCCTTTCCTGGTTTCCTCTCTGAAAACACCCTATCCCAGTCCTCCCCTCCCCCTGCTCACCAACCTGCCCACTCCCCCTTCCCTGTCCTGGCATCCCCCTACACTGGGGCATCCAGCCTCAGGACTAAGGGCCTCTCCTCCCTTTGATGTCCAACAAGGCCATCCTCTGCTACATATGCAGCTGGAGCCATGGGTCTCTCCATATGTACTCTTTGGTTGATGGTTTAGTCCCTGGGAGCTCTGGGGTACTGGTTGGTTCATATTGTTCTTCCTATGGGGCCGCAAGCTACTTCAGCTCCTTGGGTCCTTTCTCTAGCTCCTCCATTGGGGACATTGTGCTCAGTCCATTGGTTGGCTGAGAGCATCCACCTCTGTATTTGTCAGGTACTGACAGAGCCTCTCAGGAGACAGCTATATCAGGCTCCTGTCAGCAAGCAATTACTGGCATCCACAATAGTGTCTGGGTTTGGTGGAGACCCACTGATTTTATCAAGAGTCCAGGTATCCCTCATATTTCTCTTCTCAGGAAAGTACAAGCTACGAATCTGTTTGTTTGTTGTTTGTTTGTTTGTCAAGGCAGGGTTTTTCTGTATAGCCCTGGCTGTCCTAGAACTCACTGTGTACACCAGGCTGGCTTCGAACTCAGAAATCCACCTGCCTCTGCCTCCCAAGTGCTGGAATTAAAAGCGTGTATCACCACTGCTGGGCAACGAGCTATGAAATCTAAGTAGAGTTTGTTGCCGTGGCAAAGTTGAACAGAGAAACTTAACCCTGTTTTCAGTGGTTTCCAGGTTCCCTGACTCCTACCCTGCTTTCTTCAGCCCTCAGGGACCACATGTGGCTCTCCGCACCTATCTGATAAATGGAGGAAATTATCAGTGTGTGTAGACAGAGAGACCAGGATTCTCCTGGGTATCCAAGGCCCTGAAAGGAGAATGAAACTCTGCATGTATTGTAGTATTCTCCAGCAAAGGATCTCCTGGTCTTTTTTTTTTTTTTCCAGAGCTGAGGACCGAACCCAGGGCCTTGCACTTGCTAGGCAAGCGTTTTACCACTAAGCTAAGTCTCCAACCCCTCTCCAGCAAAGGAAAGGAAGGAGGTGGACCTGGGCAGGCAGGACCCTGTATTTGCTGCTGTTTCAGGCTTCATTGTGGTTTGCTTGATGTAGAGTCTTCTAACATGGTGTCCTGATAGTCTTAAAAATGACCTTCATAGTCTTAAAATGAAACCTTTTTTTTTCCTGCTATTTCATGTGCATCTCTGGACAGAGTTTCAGGGGTAGCCCATATCTACAAAACCTCTTTGCTTTGTCTTGTTCTTGATCAATTTTCATGACAGTAAACAACAAATAATATTTGCTAAAGATTTATTTTTATTTTCTGTTATGTGTGTACAGTGTATGTCTGTGTGGGATAACTGCACCTTAGTGACAGTGCTGAGAAGAACAGAAGACATTGGGCCCCTGAAGCTGGAATTATAGGCAGTTTATGAGCTGCCTAGTGTGAACTCAAGTCTTCCGCAAGAACAATACATACTCTTAACAACTTAGCCATCTATGTAGCCCCAGAAATACTATTTTAAAAATATTTTTTAAAATATTTAAACCAGGTGTGGTGGTTCATGCCTTTAATCCCAGCACTTGAAGGTAGAAACAGACAGTTCTAGCCAGTCTGGTTTATATAACGCGTTCCATAACAGCTAGTGCCCTTTCTTGGGGAGAAAAAAAGAGAGAGTCTTAGCTTTGAAGATATGTACTTGTCTGAGATTAAACTAAATTTTAAAACATTTTTATTAACAATATTGCCTCTTATGTTTTTATTTTTTCAGAAAATTGTGGATTCTTCTTTCCGGAAATAAAAAGAAATCTAGGCAAATATGTGCACCGCTGTCCTGAGTCTGTAAGAAAGTGGCTTCGACAGCTGAAGGATGCTGGGAAAATTACTATGTTGATAACTAGTTCTCACAGCGATTACTGTAAACTTCTGGGCAGTTACATCCTTGGGTAAGTGAGGAGCCATTCTTCGTGGGTGTCATTGTTCAGCTTTAGGGGATCATTGAGGACTGACCTGAGAGTATACTCCCTGACAGACTGTAGGTTGCAGTCTTTGTATCCATTTCAATGCAGATGTACGCCCTGTGCCATTTAGCAAAGCCAGTGGTGAGATTGACATAAAATCAAGGCAATAGATTTTTAAAAGAGATAGATATGTTCAAGGCCCTTCTTTACAACTTCCTGTGTGGCCTGGGCTACAGTTTATAACTTCTTTATAAAGAAGCCTTCCTTTCATTCTAGGGCAATTCCTTGTGAATATAAGTGAATGTTTAAATAGTGCAGAGGACATGGTAGTCATACATATTGCACAGAAGAGTCAGTAAGCTTTAATGATTGTTAAAGTTATGTCATTCTTGGCAGTACCAGGGAAGGCCTACAGTCAAAGCAGGATTCCACAGAGAGCTCTTAGATTTCTTTTTAGATTTCAAATCTCAGCAAACACAGCTGCCTGAGTGTGAACCAGGCTGTAGACCCTCAGCTTCCCTTCATTAACAATCTGTAACCCTGGGATTTCTATGTTCTTTAGCATGTGTGCTGATTTAGTTTGTTCTGTGCCATACTTACCTAGGAATGGGTTTTCTGCTTTCTAAAAAAATATATTGGCAGTTATCCTTAGTGAATTAAGGCCAATGCCCAGCCACCTGAGGAGAGCACCTCTTCCCGAGACCTTTGCACTCCTGGTGTAGAACCATACATCGGAACACACAGGGCTTTCAGTTCCCACCAGGGTAACCAAACTCCTGCTTCTACTCTTGATTTCTAGTCTTTGTGTTTTTCATTTACTAACACGTTCTGGAGCGCTGTCTCTCCAGGGTCACAATGAGGCCTAGGGAGACTTTCATCAGCTAGTCCTTAGCACACAGTACACACTGATATTGTCATCTAAAGATTGTTCTATACTGGTTTTCAAAATAAAATACCTTCTTCATATTTTGAACACTCTGACAGTTGTCACTGGGATAAATACAATGCTGTTTTCTGTAGGGCCTGTATAGTGTCAAATCTATTGAGTCTTCAGGCTTATATGTAATTTCCAGTTACTAGAGACTCTTGCTCACCACTGTATTTTCAGGAGAGAGTGAGTTCTGAATCTAGGTCAGCACAGCTTCTGTGTTCTCTCCCTCTCCCTCTCCCTCTCCCTCTCCCTCTCCCTCTCCCTCTCCCTCTCCCTCTCCCTCTCCCTCTCCCTCTCCCTCTCCCTCTCCCTCTCCCTCTCCCTCTCCCTCTCCCTCTCCCTCTCCTCCATCTCCCTCTCCCTCTCTCTCTTCCCTCTCCTCCCTCTCCCGCTCCCTCTCTCTCTCTCTCTCTCTCTCTCTCTCTCTCTCTCTCTCTCTCACACTCTTGCTCTGTCTGTCTGTCTGTCTCTGTCTCTCTTTCCTTTTCCTTTTTCTTCACTTGATTTTCTTTTGTTATATTTGTGCTTTAGGTAATTTTAGTATTTTCGGAAAGCCTGGCTAGCACCCATCCTCCTTCTGCTTCTAGTGTAGCTTCCACCTTATAGTGTGTAAGATGAGCATAGAGCACATGAAAGCTAATCAAGGGTTGAACAGTGACACCCTGGAGTGAGGTCTGCAACTTTCCTAATTCCTTAACATAAACTCACTTTGCATTTTAGGAAGGATTTTGCAGACCTTTTTGACATTGTGATTACAAACGCATTAAAGCCTGGATTCTTCTCACATTTCCCAAGCCAGAGGCTTTTCCACACGCTCGGTAAGTTGTGTTTTGTTATTTCTATCTTTGACTAACCCTAAGTGCAAAATACTGTGTAATGGGGAGCATCATTTCCCCTTAAGAAGAGAAGGAAAATATAAACCTGTGTTTACATTAAACCTTACTCAGCTTCATTCTGTATCTCACGGTATATTGTTTACGTGTCAGCCTCTCCCTGTTTTCAATGATGAAGGGCATGGATCTCACCTCTATATTATGGTCTAAGCAATACACTGTATGTGCTTGAGGGAATGAATTAATAAGTCAGAGTCAACCATTTTGGGAGCAAAAGTCCCTACAGAATCCACAAAGATCAAAACAACAAAAAAGCAAGGCAAAACAGGCACATGTGCACACACTCATATACAGACATGAATGTATACACACAGACACATGCACGAACACACAAATATATACATAGGTGTGCACACACACACACACACACACACACACATCCTCTACAGGCCTTCAAGGAAGAATTGTCATACTCGAGAGACTGATGGAGAAACGAGGTTGCAAGAAAAGAAAGCGTGTTCAGAAGCAAGCTGCTCCTCACAGATGCTCTTAGAGCTTCCTGGAAGAACAGTTGAAAGAGGCAGGCCATCAGAATAGAGGAGGAACAAGGCTGGGCAAGGTGAATGACAAAAGTTTAATTGTCATCTTTATGTATGACTAAATCTTGAGTCAGCAGAATGAGCTGTAGCACTTTCCATCTCTGGACAGAATCTCAAAAGGAGAAAATGTAATTTTTTTTTGTTTTTGGTTTCAGAGGTTGTAGCCCGTGTTACTTGGCCATATTATTTTGGGCTTATGGCAAGTAGACCATCATGAGAGGGTATGGAAGAAAATAAAAAAGAAAAATAAAAAGAGGCCATTGTGGAAGGAAGTCTAAGTTTGGGTTTCTATTGCTGTGAAGAAACACCATGACCATGGCATATCTTATAAGGAAAACATTTAATTGGGTTTTAATTGGGGCTGGCTTACAATTTCAGAGGTTCAGTTTGTTGTCATCATTACAGGAAGCTTGCTGGCATGCAGGTAAACATGGTGCTGGGGAAGTAGCTGAGAGTTCTGAATCTTGGTCCCCAAGCAGCAGAAGTAAATGCCATGCTAGGCCTAGCTTGAGCAACTGAGACCTCAAAGCCCACCCTCACAGTGATACACTTCCTCCAACAAAGCCACGCCTACTCCAACAAGACCACACCTCCTAATAGTGCCACTCCCTGTGGACCAAGCATTCAAACACATGAGTCTATGGGGGCCAAACCACTACAAATGGCATGTGGCAGAACAAATCTGTTCCTTTAGTGGCTGCCAGGAAAAGGGGGGAGGAGTTTCCTGATATAACTTTCAAGGGCCCGATTCCTCCAAGCCCTCCCTCTAAAACCCTCCTCACTTCCCAGAAGCACTGCTAGCTATGACTGAACCTTCAATGTGCACTGTCGGTGGCATTTAAGATCAAGACCATAAAATTCAGCCATGCTAACTTTCAAGAGGCTTACAGTATTGCTCTATTTGTCGAGTGTCCAGAGATAAACATGGGTCTGTCTAAGCCTATTGCTATACAAGTTCTCCCTATAGGACTTATCTGCAGAATTTTCTCTAGATGTATGTTACCACATTGGATTTTCTGCGTTGTGTGATAAAGAATGTGATGCAAACTGCCCTTTCAGTTATGTTTACCAAAGAACTTTAGAGTTCATTAAACCTATGGTGTGAAAGAATTACAGATCTTAAAATATACATACACTGGGGCTAGAGAGGTAGCTCAGTGGTTGAGTACTCGCTGCTCTTGCTGAGAACCTAGGTTCATTTCCCAGACTCCCAGCTGCTGTTAAATCTAGTTCCAAGGGATCCAGCACCCTCTTCCAGCTTCTGTGAGTACAGCATAAAGGTGGTACACATACATACACTTACATAAAGTAAATAAATAAACCATAACTATATATATATACATATATATATATTACAGAAAATAAATATACCATATATTGTTTTATTTTGTCTTTTAAAGTAGAGACTCACTGTGTAACCCTGGTTGGTCCAGAACTCATACAGAAGACCAGGATAGTCTCTAACCTTATAACAATCTTCCTGGCTAAACATACAATTTTTTCAAATTTACCATATTTGCAATTCTAGAAAACCTTTTTTTAAAAAAAAAGTCATACTTTCCCTAACTGTAGTTTTATTTTATTAACAGCTGAAATTACATATTTATGACGTACACCATGATACTATCACATATATGTCCACTGTGAAATGGACAACTCAAGCACTTTAACACATGCATTATCCCATTTCAAACCCACTTTTCAGTGTACATTCCGTCACTGCTGAGGTTGGTCTCCAGGAGCTGTAGTAGACCTCTTGCACTCATCCTTCCTACAGTTTGTCTTTACTGACATCTCTCCTCCTCCTTCTCCCCCTCCCCCAGCCTCACTCACCCACAACTCTAGTCTGGTTCCAGATCAGCTTTTTTACATTCTGCATATGAATGAGTTCATATAGCACTTGTCTGTCTGTGTCTGGTTTTTCTCACTGAACCGTATATCCTCAGCACTCACTGATACCCTTACAAATACTATCACACTCTTCCTAAGGCTGAACTGTATTTCACTGTGTATATTTTACTGACTCTCCACACCTGCAGATTCATCCAACCTCAGGACTAAACTATTCAAAGAAATTGCACAGGCACTAAACATGTGTGTCTTTTTCCTTGCCATTCCCTAAGTAACACATTATAACAACTCTTCATGTAGCCTTTATATTGTATTAGATAATATAAGTAACTGGAAAAGTGATAGGAGAGTAGATTTATAAGGACGATTGATTTGCAAATGCAATGCTGTTTTGTGATAGGGACCCTGGGGGTGGCTCTGAAACAGGCCTCCTGTGAATACTGAAGGATAGTTATATACATAGAAGTTTTCCTTAATTCTCTGATTGATGTGTACTGGCTTTGTATCTTGATCATTGGAAAAATGCTGTAAGGAACATGGGGGTGTGGATATCTCTTCTATATGCTGACTCCCTGTTCTCTGGATAAGTACTCAGATGCATGATTGCTGGGTTCTGTGGTAGTTCTGTGTTTGCAGTGGCAAGGGTAAGACACCACCTTTCATATGTGCCAAGCTCACTGGTTGCCCCAGCCCTATTCAATTTTTGGAAGAATCTCTATACTATACTAATTTCATTTTACTCAATATTATGCAAGAATTTCTTTTTCTTCATATCCTTACCATGTACTGTTTGTTTGTTTGTTTTAATAAGAAAACATTCTAAAGGGAGTGAGGTGATATCTCCTTGAGCCTTTAATTTACCTTCTCTCTTGATTAATGATGGTGGCGTTTTTCATACATTCAGTGGGCATTTGTCTATCTTTAAAGAATTGCTCACCCAGGTTCTTTGTCTCATGGAGGTTGTTACTTTTCTACTGAGTTGTATTCCTTAGTTTTTTACCACTTTGGCAGTGGGACCTGGAAGAACAGAGCCTAAAAATGAGGTGGACTAAAGTCTCATGCAATACCCAGCCTCCAACAGCTTGTACTATTCGGGTTAAGAAGAATCACATGCGTAAAGTTCTCATGAGTTCAAGCTGCATATAATCACAAGGACAGGCCGCACATGGCAAAAACCCTTATGCCTCTGTGTTCTTCCATAGAGGCATATAATGGATATCGTAAACATGTAATTGAATAACAGCTGCAAGCAGTAATTATTGATCTGAAGTAAGCTTACTCCTATCCACCACACCTGGGGAGGACTCAAATACACATTCCAAGAACTCCATGTTTTGAAGAAACTGACATCATAGGATTCTTGTCTTTTTTTTCTTGGAGCTTTCACACGAGCACTCAGAATTCTCCTCCCATGGCTCCATTCCTGACTGTGTTCCAACATTTATGCATTTTGGATATTGGCCCCTTATTTGGGGTTCTCAGATACATTCTCCCTTACACGTGCTGTCTTTGCACTCCATCGACTATTTCTTTTGCTGTGTAGATGGCAGCTCTGTAGAATGATGCAACCCAACTGTCCATTTTTATTCTACTACCCCTGCTTTGGAATCCCGAAACTAATTGTAAAACTTAAGCTTATAACTCTATCCTGTTGTTTCAATGATGAAAGTCTAGATTGATATAGATCCTTGCCCTGTTGGAACTTCTTTAAGATGCCTAGAAATCTCAAATATATGTGTCTTCATGCTTATGGTACAGATGTTTAGAAAGCCTCAGAGTCTGAGTGTGATTTCTAAGGTTCTTTGGTGCCTTAATTTTCTGATATTTAAGATACAGTTAAATGGGAAATACAAAGAACCCTGTAATTTGGGGGATTTAATGCAAATAGATGACTTTGGGAGTGCAAGACAAGAGAGTCAGAGCTGTGGTCATGGAGGGTGGCATGGTCCTTCCTGGATCGCCTGTGGCTCCTGCCCTGTTCCTGTGGTTATTTCCTGTAGCTCTGCTCTGTGCAGCCCACCAAAGTGCCCCCCCTCCAATTGCCTTTTTCTTGCTAATGATCCCAGCTTTCTGCTTTCTGTGGGTGGTTTTGCTCTCACTTGTACATTGATAGGTTCCAATTGCTCGTTCTGTGACCCACAGAGGCATGCATAGTTTGTCTTCTGTACTCTCCAGGGGATAGATCTGGAAACTTGGAGTGCTCCTAGGAGCTCATCAGCCCCCTGCCACTCAGCCTGCTGTTTGTCCCACAATCCCTAACTCTCTTAGAAATTTTGCCAGTCACAGATCTCAATGAAATGATGAAAACCCAGCTATCCTCTGCGTCACCCCTGCCTGACATCTGTTCTTAGGCTCACCCCTATCTTCCTACCTCTACCCTCATCTTCCCTCAGGTGACTTGATGGGGCATTGCAGTATGCTTGGGTCACTGAGTTCCAGCCCACATCGGCCTGCTAATCCTCAAGCCACCCTCCATATTAACAAATGGGATGCCCGTCAGATCAGGTCTCTGCTAGAACTGCCAGAAAGAAATCCAGTCTGTTACAGTCAAAGGCAGAGAAATAAAATTAAGATAGTGACTGTGCTGGAATAGAAAATCCCAGGAGCCAATCTCTGTGTTCAGTGTGTCCTTGGTGAGTGGCGTGTGCCTGACATCGGTCGTTGCCATGGTAACTAGAGAAGAGCAGATGGTGCTGCAGCCAATGAGGACCCAGCAACTCGGCCGGCCTGACCCCTGCTGACTCTAAGAAAAGTGTGGGGGTGAGAGAAGCGGCACATAGGCAGAGTCTGCCCCTCCCCCACCTCCTTTCTATGCTGTACAAAGGGAGAAACCAGCCCTTACCAGCGCTAAGGTACAGGATTCGGAGAGGGACCTACCTCCTATCTGGCTACTGCACTGCCAACTCACTCCCCACCCCATTGGCCTCAGCTGTGGTCCACATGTGAATACCCTCCCAGCCCCCACTCCACCCCCACCCTGCCTCTTCTTTCCCTAGCCGAGCCTCCTTTCCTGACTCTCAAGGGATTTTTTTTTCCCCTGCATAACACTCGGTGTTTTAAACATTTATTTTGTTTCCATCTAGAAAACAAAGACAACCAAGCATGCTGATTCACACCAAGCTTGTGTGAACAAGGAGACAACTTAGCCATGAAAGTGTCAGAGCTGGAGATCCTCATCTTCAGCCTTCGTCTTTATCATCAGACCTTATGTAATCTCTGACCTTATGTAATCTCTGACCTCTGCGGCTCTCTCCCCCACTCCTCGCTCTCCTAGTTCTCTCCATTCACACTGACGTCAGTTCATGATTTGCTTTTAAGCAGTTCAGTATCTTTCCAGTTATTTATTGGCAGGCACACAGTCATGTCGATTCCCACCCCATATAAGCATCTGATAGCCAGTAAGTTCTTCTCTTCCCTAATATGTACTGGTTACAGTATCTCTGCTGAAAACATGACCTTTTTATTCCTCATCCAGGTCTTTGTCCTCGTTGACCTCTGTCATTGCTTCTGGGATTGTAATGTGTGTACAGAATTCACCTTGTTAAAAGGGAGAGTGACTCAGCCAACCTGGGGAAACCTTAGCTTCTGCATTTTTAAGCTCAGAGGATAACACTTTAAGGGACAATGAAGTAGATGGGAAGCGTCCTCCTCCTCTGTCTGGAGATCCCCTATCCTTCCTTGCCTGATGGCATTCACAGGTAGCAGCACCTGTCTGTTCCTTCTCTAGGGCTCTGGTTCCCTCCTCAGCATCACAGTGAAGTTGGCTGCTTAGATTTCTCTCCTGTTCAGGTGTGCCTCCCATGGGTAGCAGCTATGTATAGAAAGCTGTCCTTAGCACTGTGCCAATAACATGTAAAGCATTGCTAAATGAAAGTGGCAGAATCTGTCATTGTAGTGTCAGTTACAATTCCTGAGGCGCACTGGGGTTCCAGGTGTGTGCTTGCCACATTCAGCCTTATGTGGGCTCTGGAGATCCAAACGCAGGTCCTTCAGGAATGACTTTTTCCACTAAGCCATCTCCACAGTACCTCTGTTCCTGTTTCTGTTCTATTGAATTTGCTTCACTTTACTAGCAAGTTGTTTATCTTTAGTAGTAAATCTTCCTGTTATAGCCACTGTTTTGTGAACATTTCCTGAGAACACACAAATAAAAATCTGCTTACCCTAGTCAGGACACCAGCAGAAACACAGAAACAATTGCCCCAGTGATTTGGTGGTCAAGTGAGTTTAATTGGGGTTACATGCAGGAGCATGGGTTACTTGTAGGCAGCTAAACCACTAAAGAAAAAAAATCTCTTCCAGAAGTTAATTGGTTGACTACCTATATGTCCTCAGGGAGGGATAGGAGCCCTTTCCCCAGAAAAAGAGACAGTCAGTGGGCCCAACCTTGTGCAGGTCTCCTGTCTCTTACTGATAACCACAGTTGCTAAGGATTCAAAAGCCAATAACCATGGTCAACCTAGAAAAAAAAAGCCATTAGGCGGATAATTGTTCTTTTACAGCCCAAATACGAATTAGCATTTAATAGATATTTTGTTTGAAATTTTTCATTCTACCCATGGCAAGAAACATTATGATGTTCACTAAGCGAACCATTTATAAAGCAGAGGCAGGTAATAATGACTCAGCAGGTCAAGGCCCTTGCAGCCAAGACAGACTATCCAACAATCTGTTTAAGCCATAGAACCCATAAAGTCAAAGGACAGAACCAACTCCTAAGACTGGCCTCTGTGTATCATGGCATGCACACACCCATGCATAAATAGATAGATAATAGGTGATAGATAGAAAGATAGATAGATAGATAGATAGATAGATAGATAGATAGATAGATAGATCGGTCTAATAAATACATTGAGCATATACAATGCTTAGAATAGGCACTTCTGAATGTACACATCCTTCCCACATGGTTTCCTTCCATACATGGTCCATGGCCCAAGGTACAGCCCAACTAAAAGGTTGTCAACCATACTTGCAGAGAATGATGAGGAGAAGGATGAGCTTCCATCTCTGGATAAACCCGGCTGGTACTCCCAAGGGAACGCTGCCCACCTTTATGAGCTTCTGAAGAAAATGACCAGCAAGCCTGAACCCAAGGTAATTTCTGATTGACGCAGAGTCCTTGATGGAATGCAGATACAAACGGTGTGAACAGAGCCATGGCTGCACGTGGTTAACAACTGCATTCTACCTCTGCGCACCTGCTGCATCTCCCCTTCTGCCTCTTTGACTAGATGCACTCTTGCTAGATACGCGATCTTTATTTGTGACAGGGAAAAATGGATTCCAGAGAGGCTACAGGTCTAGGAAGTGCACAGTTCATACATGCAATGCCTGAGAAATGACATTCTGATAATACCAAACAAAGAATATTTTATACAGAATATAAAACAAGGAGTGACTGTAACGACACTGACCAGCTTTTCCTCAAACAATTGTTTGCGTCTGACCCCTTGGTCACATTGTCAGAGTTGGACATCGATGTGTTTACAGCACAGTCCTTTCCTCTACATGATGCATACCATAAGCCCGGCGAGCAGGAAGGATCATTGGGTAGCTGGCCGTGGTTCATTGGTACCTACTTTCTTGGCCTCCTGAGAACTATCCAAGGGATCAGTAGATGCAGGACCTGGATGAGGAGCCTTGATTCTTAGCCCTTAACTTCACACCCACTTCTGTGAATGGAGGGGTGTGGTCTGGAACAGTAAGGCTTTGCCTCAGAATATCTGAGGCACTTTTCAGATTGTACCTGCTGGAACCATACATTCCTGAGTTCTGTTTCAGCAGATCCAGGGCAAGTCCTCAGAGTGTATAAACTCTTATAAACAGTGGTTATGATGCGTGTTCTTAGTAACAGGTAATCCCCTATAAGTTGTCAGTTTTAGTTCTATAGGCAGATTTAATTCTAAACATGAAAACACACAGGCTCACTTCTTCATGAGGAATATCAAATACAATTGTTCCTCCTATTCTACCTTCCTGCCATCTTCAACAAACCTGTGAATCACATAGGGCCGATAATATGTGTGTGAGATTATTTGAGAGAGGTAAGACACACTGTTTGGCGGTGGCTGCTGCCTGCGGAGGGCCTTCCTTCTATTTTCTATGCAGTGGCCACCACGCTCACCACCATGCCTCATTCAGAATTCTGTCGGATCACAGGTCGTTTACTTTGGTGACAGCATGCATTCAGACATCTTTCCAGCCCATCACTATACTAACTGGGAGACAGTCCTTATTCTCGAGGAGCTTCGGGGGCAAGAAATGGAGAAGCCTGAGGAAGCAGAGCCTCTGGAGAAAAGAGGAAAGTATGAGGTAAGGATCCTGTCTGTCCTTTTTGGAGCAGGGGGATCTGAGGGTGGCAGTGTTTGAAAGCTAAAGTCTCCTTATGCTACCTGACTTTGGAAACAAGTGGGAATGGTATTATATACCTGGAGTCCCTCCAGGACTCCAGGATACAAGAGGATCAGAATTTTAGGGGCTTCGTGTGATCCTGTCACAAAAAAAAAAAGCAAATTATTGTGGTCTGACTGGATAACTTCATGTTTCTATACTCTGTTCTATAGTCACTATTATTTAATGACTTCTACCTAAGTAGATAACTCTGGTCAACCTAGTTGTTTGTCTGCATTTAAGAGTACCATCATGATCATTCCATCATGGATGGGGAGAACTGTATGAGGTTCCCCCTCTAACTGGGGAGCTATCGGCAGTTAATGGCTTTGAAGGAAGGGGAGTCGTTTTTTTCAATGATGAAGCCAATGATAAATGAGCCAGTAAATGAGCCTTGTTCATGCAAACAGCCCTAATTAAACTCAGTGGGTCATTTTTTGGAAGGATATGAAAGTAGAAGGGAGACTCGTGAGAAGAAGTAGTTCAGAGGAAGGGGACAAGAGGGTGAGGAGATGAATTTAATCCAAATCCATAATGTGCAAGTGTGAAATCAAAGGGAAATATCAAAAAAATTGTAATCTGTCCTATATCTCTCTGATTAGGTTTAAAAGTAAATGAAGCAATTGTTGTATGTGTTTCACCAAAATCTTTTGCCATATACCTGAAACTCCAACTAATGAAGTCCAGATGGAACAATATAGAGCTCCGTCCCATTTCTCTGAGCAGCACTGTACAAACATCACCTCCTGGGAGTTTAGACCCATTGCTGCCTCCCTGTGGAGGGGACAGAACTCAGACATCTTAAATCCCAGCAGAAAGAAAACAAGTCTCTAGAGACAGCTAAGAGCCGGAGAGTCCCTTGTGGTTAAGAAAAGTGCAGTTTTTCCAAATGTCCAGCATGTAATATATAAAGAGTCTGTCTTTCAGTTCAAAAAGTCCAAAACTGCCTACAGAAGGGTTTGATTCTATATTTCTAATCACTTTATTCAGTCTAAATGAACTTTTCAAATATAAAATTAGTTAAAAGGAAATAATCCAGATCGTTTCAAAGCTGGTGGCCTGAACTGGAACCCTGACTGTCACTGCTATGCAGACTGTGCTGTATTTTGCTATTTGATTTCAGTTTCTTCAGAGTTTTGCAGTACTTTCCAAGCTAAGTCCACCCCTATATGAGCTCACTTTTGCCTCCCTTGATTTGTGGCAGGAAGCATAAGGACTGGGGACATCTCACATGGAACCTGACTAACCTTTGCACAAAAGGCTATAATTTTGTCTATAATCTTGGCACATCACTGATTATCAGGTCTTCTGTAGTAGAGCCTGGTGACAGATGAACAGAAATGGTACATGTTAGTGATTTGCAGCACTACTAGCGTGACTGGGGAATAATTTTTCTTTATAAGTCAAAGCCAAATAATCAGCCAATCAGAAGTCATTCTTTAGAATGAGAATTACTTGGAGCATCTCAATGCCATGCAGCCAGTCTTGTGTTGAAGGGACGGAGAAGGAGCCCTCTCCCAAGGTTCCCTTTGCTACTGTGCTTACTGTTCTAATTTATTTCTTCATTTTAACTAAAAATAAATTACATCCTTTTAAGTATATTTTGTTTTTAGATTTAGATCCTGTCTTAGTTAGGGTTTTACTGCTGTGAACAGACACCATGACCAAGGCAACTCTTCTAAGGACAGCATTTAACTGAGGCTGGCTACAGGTTCAGAGGTAGAGTCCATACTCATCAAGGCAGGAGCACAGCAGCATCCAGGCAGGCATGGTGCAGGAGGAGCTGAGGGTTCTACATCCTCATCTGAAGGCTGCTAGCAAAATACTCACTTCCAGGCAGTTAGGATAAGGGTCATAAGCCTACACCCACAATGACACAACTACTCCAACAAGGCTACACCTCCTAATAGTGCCACTCCCTGGGCCAAGCATATACAAACCATTACAGGTCCAAAAGTAAGTTACTTTTAATGGTGAGCATTTTTAACAAATAAGAAATCCTTTATTTAGGGAAGGCCTATCCATTAAAGCCATAGTGGAAAGGTAATATATTTGAAGAAAGATTGAGGAAGATTTTAGAGCCTTTGAATTCTGCATTTTCAAATTATGGATGCTTAAGTAAAGTATATTCAAATATTCCCAAACTGAAAAATTCTAAAGTCTGCATAATCCTTCTGGCCACAAGGATGTCAGAAGGAGATATTCACTCAATCTGTAACAATTGTCATGAATAAAGAACAGGGCTCAGACAAGGTCCTTGTATCACATTCCAAGCCAACAGAACATTCCAGTCAGGAACGAAAGAAGGAGAAAACTATGTTGGTCTCCTTCCTCATCCTTCACATAAAAATGAACTCTGAAGGGGAATTATAGACCTGGAAATGAAGCCATACCTGTAATGTTTATTAAGTTTGAAAATACTGTCATAACTGCGGTGATTTGGATGCAAATGGCCCCCATAGGCTCATGTATTTGAATACTTGGTCTCCAGTTGCTGGGACTGTGTAGGAGGGATTAGGAAGTGTGTTCTTCCCAGTAAGTAAATAAGTACCTGTGAAGCTGCTCCCAGTAAGCTCTCTACATCTTAGAGACAAGAATGTAAGCTCTTAGCTCGTGCTGCAGCACCATGGCTGCCTGCCTGCTACCATACTCCCCACCATGTTGATCCTGGACTCTAACCCTAACTATGAGCCCTCGATACACTCTTCTGTAAGTTATCATAGTCAAGGTGTAGAAAAGTAGCTGAGACAGTGACATTGTAAGGAACGATTTCCCAAGTTACAACTTGAAGGACAGTAAATAGTGGAGGTGACTCAGTAAAGTGCTTGCCTTGAAATCATAAGGACCTGAGTTCAATCCTAAGAACCCATGTTTTCTTAACATTCCCTGGTGGCACGTGTTTGTAATGGCTGCGAGAGATAGGGGTTGGCAAAAGGGCTCCCTGGCCAGTCATCCAACCAAATCAGTGAGCACCAGGTTCAATGGGAGAGCCTGTCTCAAAAACATAAGGTTGAGAGAGAAAAACAATATCCACCTCTGCCCTGTGCATGCACATATATGCACACACATACACACACAGAAGTAAATAAGTACCTGGAATATACCTACCCCTCAGAAAATCCATAATGAAGAGTTTGTGACTAGACCTAGAAATGGACATATTTATTTTTTTGTTTTCTCAATGAAGACCTAGAAAATATTCGTAGGAAAAAGAAAAAACCAACAACCAGTAACTCAGGTATGGTGTAGTGCACTTAATCTCAGCACTTGGGAGGTAGAGGCAGACAGATCTCTATAAGTTCAAGGCCAGCCTAGTCTACATAGCAAGTTCCAAGCCAGTCAAGGATTCACAGTGATACTGTCTGTCAACATCCAATGTGTTGAGGGTTCCCAAGTGAGAGTCATATTAATCAGGACACAAGGGATGCAACGCAAAAGCTCAATGATGCATAGTTTACTCAAAGTTCCAGCATCTTTTATACAGAAGATAGAATAAAGATTTTCCACAGCTTCTAGTTCTCACCAACTGCTGTTTCCCTAGCAATAGCTTATCTTGGTTCAAGGTGACCCAAACCTCTTTGCAGACTGAGAAATCTGTCAGCAGTCCAACTCTCAGTTACTTCTTATAATTAAAAACAAAGTTACTTTCTCATGAGAAAAGGATCATGAAGACCACTTTGTCAGACATGCAGCTTACACGGCAGGATTCTCTGCTTGAAAGAGTATGTCTTCTCGGTGTCTCGGTGTGCTGAGAGTCACAAAGATACCATGTTGCCTTGCAACTAGCAAGCTAGGGGCAGTCACCTTGTGCCATTTCTCTATAGCTATCAATAAATTAGATAGATAGATAGATAGATAGATAGATAGATAGATAGATAGATAGATAGATAGATACTGTCATTTTAAACCTTTATTGATGTATTGTCTTCACGGTTCAGATACACTGGAAGCAATAAATAAGTTTTTATAGTCTCAAACTCTTCTAAAAGAAAAATACAGAGAAAATTCCATTGAAGTGGGTTTTTTAATTATCCTACAATATAATAATACTAATAACAATGATAGTAGGTAAATTAGAATTATTTTAATCATAGAGAATATATAGTTTTTAGATTATGACATGACTTTTTAAGGAGCCAATCCTGGGTCACGTTAAAGTGCACTCATAATAAGGAAATGTTATTTTCTTTGCAAACATATGACAGGCTTCCAAACCCTGCCCATAGCTGTAGGTCCCTATAGTTTTTCTTCCTCCTAATCACAGTTGTTCCTTCCTCTTTCAGGCGCCAAAGGTAAAGCCTCTAAATTCCTTGTCTAATAAATGGGGCTCATACTTTATTGACTCAGTCTCAAGACAGGGGAGTGAAGAAGACTCCTTGGTTTATACATGGTCCTCTAAGAGAATCAGCACCTACAGTACGATTGCAATTCCAAGCATTGAATCTATTGCAGGTAAAGGGGAAATACCTGTGACACCTCTCCCAGTCCACGATAGTAACCAGTAGAGCTGTTGTCTTCAAAAGGAGCAGTCTTCTCAAGACATTGAGTTATTTTCTTTCCTTTATTTTTGAGGTTATGATTTAATTAAATCATCCTTCGCTTCCTTTTGAGCATCTCTCATATACCCCTCCTTGTTCCCATTCAAATTCATGGCCCCTTTCTTCACTGATTGTTGCGTATGTATACATGCGTGCGTGCATATGCTGTGTGTGTGTGTGTGTGTGTGTGTGTGTGTGTGTGTGTGTGTGTGTATTCTAAATACAGCTTGCTCAGTCTATATAATGAGTCACCCTTTAAGGGAAAGAGCTTCTAGATATGGCAACCTGGGTCAGGATCTCCCCCATCCCCCACTTCCCATCACCCACCCTCCCAGACACACAACCTTTCTGGAGTCAACTCCAAAGACTGGACATTTTAGAAATCCGTTGGAAGAAATAGGATAGAGGTTGGGAGAAGTACCAGGACAAGATGCTTGCGCAGCCCAGGATGGTGAGCCTGGCTGGGGGGCTGCTCTCCCCACGGAGGTCCGAGTGAACCTTTCAGTAACTTCACGTAACCTCTAAGAAGCGAACAGAAAAAAATGAACCTGGTGAGCTCTTTCAAGTCCCTGTTGTAGAGTGAGTTAAGGCAGAGTCCACATTTTCACAGGGGCTGAAACTCAGCTTCAAACAGCTCAATAGCAAAAATTGTTAGTTCCCCCAACAGTGGCTAAAGCCTCCATATACTTGATGAGGATGAAAGTCCGTTTTCTTTTGAGAAATATATTATGCTGGGATACAACTACTTCTTAAAAGTAATTCATATAATGTACAACCCAGAATGAAAAATTGCCAGGCTGTTTTGTTATTATTTTGTGGCTAGGAGACCACAAAATAATAACAAAACAGCCAACTACAGAAAACAAAGGAATGGGACATTTTGTAGAGCTGTAAACACTAAGAGGGTGGAAATTTTTAATTAAGTCTTTCAAAATCAAAATTGAGGTAGTAATGAGATGATTAGACACAGTGGAAGTGAATTGCTGTACTGGGAAAGAGCTCAAAGGAGACCGGCAGTGCAGCCCCATATTATAGAGAGCCTGCCAGGCATGTGCAAAGCCCTGGGTTCAATCCCCAACACTGTGGAGGGAGCCAGGCAGGAAGGAAGGTGGGGTGCGGGCTACCATGTAAAACCTTGGGAGACTCCGAACAAAAGCAGGGTTAAGGCGGCATAAAGGAATGAAGGCTTTTGTAATTGGGCTCCAAGAGTAGCTATAGTCATGTAGAACAAACCAGATACTTTGGAAAACATTGGTTATTAACATGAGAACGACTTCTTGTTAAGTTCCCAGTTCTCTGGAACATACATAGTAACTTAAAGTCTGAGACACTCACTGGCTGCCTTCCATCTTCAGATGCAAACAATCTGCCCTGGATTATTTGAGAAACCTGCCCTGCTATAGGGAGGTGTATGTATGCTTTTGGCACCAAGTCTTAGGGTCCAGATTGCTTCTGAATTTGGCAAAGGACATGAGAAAAGAGCAGAATCCAGTTCTCTGCCCTTCCTTTGCACTGGGCTCCTAGCTAATCACTTCTGCTTTTGTCTCTTCTGCCCTAGAAGACTGCCTAAAGTCCCTGGGTTTTCTGCTGCTAGTAGCTAGCCTAGCCTTCAGCCTGAACACACACACATGAAGGAAAATCAGAGAGTGGCTTCCCTCTTCGTTCATTGATCTTCCTTGGAATCCCATGTCCCTGGGTGTCACCCTGGTGTTTATCTGTGACTGTCCACTCCAGTTCCTTCCCCTCTGAGTCAGAACCCTGGATATGTGTTTAAGCTTCACATTCCTGGGTCAGAGCCAATGGTATCAGAGTGCATTTTCTCCCTTACAGAATGAATATGAGGGAGAAAAGCAAGGTACTTACCTGAATTACAGTAGGATGATGGTGGTGGCTCTAAGTTAGGTTTGATCTTCTAAAAGAACCTTGTGTCAGTATACAAACTCAGTATGTCAGTATGTCCTTCTGAAATGGTATTTTGTTCTCAGGTATTCCTTTTTGTTGTTGTTCAGTGCTTAAACATAAAATTAAAGACAACCTTAAAATAATCTTTCTTACAAAAAAAACTGAAAAACTGTTAACAAAACCAATTTCTTTCAAAATAATTAAGAATTGTATTGGTGTGGTATAATAATAGAAGCCACTGGATTATTCTAAGATACCTAGATGGATATAAAAATTATCAAGTGTTGTTGTGAATAGTAAGAAAGTCAAAGAAAAATGAGTTTCCATTTTTCACTTCTCATGAATGACTAGGATGGTGATTTTTGCTATCTGAGTTTGTGTGTGTGTGTGTGTGTGTGTGTGTGTGTCTATAGAAGCCAGAAAAGGGCTTCAGATTCCTTGGACCTGGAGGGATGGGAGTTTGTGAGCTACCTAATATTGGTGCTAGGATTCAAACTCTGGTCCTCTTAATGAAACAGCAAGTGTTCTTAACCACTGAGCCCTCTCTTCAGCTCCCTGGCTTTCTTGTCTTTTCTTTTTCTTTCCTTTTTTTGATTTATTTTTATTATTTTAAATTATGTGTGTCTGTATATATCTGTGTCTCTGTGTTGGTATGTGCACATGAATATATGTGACCACAGAGGTATCATATCCCCTTGCAGTTACAAGCACTTGTGAGCCCCTTGATGTGGGTTCTGGGGAACAAACTTGGGTCCCCTGTAAGAGCAATACATTTTCTTTTTTATAAGATTTGTTTTTTTATTATATATAAGTACACTGTAGCTGTCTTCAGACACCCCAGAAGAGGGCGCCAGATCTCAATACAGACGGTTGTGAGCCACCATGCGGTTGCTGGGAATTGAACTCAGGACTTCTGGAAGCACAGTTAGTGATCTTGAGTCATCTCTCCAGCCCAAGCAGTACATTCTCTTAACCACTGAGCTATCTCTCTAACCACCCCTGCTTTTTAAGATGTTGGGAGGCTGGGGAGGGGTGCCAGAAGAGGTCAACAGATCCCTGAATCTGGAATCATAGGTGGTTATGAACCCCTTGATGTGGATGCTGGGAACCAAATTCAGAGTCTCAGGAAGAATGGCAAGTGATTTTAACTGTGGAGCTAATTTACCAGGCCCTCATATTTCTCAATAAGAAATTGCTGCTGTTATCATAAGCAGCATTTCTGTTGCATGTTTCGTAGTTATGTCGATCATAATTAAATACCCAGGAGCCAGGATAGATGATGTTTACTAATGCTAACTGATTTCCTCTTCACAGTGAACCAAGCTTTCTCTGACCCTGGGAAAGCAACGTTCCTTCTTTCTACTCAGCAGTAGTTTTTTCTGGTAAAGATTAACTGCTTGAGCCTCAGAGCTTCTCCGTGGCACCTAATATAACATGTAATTTGGGCCAGAGTTCTGAACACTTTGTATAGTATGTCTAAATGTGTCTCGGCATATATATTTATTGCAAATTTTATATACTTACTCTATGCTCTGCATCCTTGGTGCCAACCTCTCTATAGTACAAGTATCAAAATTATGAAACTCTGAAAAATAGAAACACTGAATTATTTTATTCTTTTGTTTTTAACATTATAATTATATCATTTCCCCCTTTTCTTCCCTCTGAATCCTCCCAAATATCCCTCTTTGCTCTTTCAAATTCATGGCCTCTGTTTTCATTAATTGCTGTTACATGCATATATCCCAAAATACATAAATACAAACCATTTGGTCTGTATAATGCTACTTGTTATATACATGTTTTTCAGGCTGACCGTTTGGTCCTGGATAACCATTGGTGTGCTTGTCCCTATTCCTCCCACTTCCAGCATGCATTAGTTATCTGAAGTTCTTTGTGTGTTGTGGAAACTTCATGGTCATTTCTCCATCAACTTTAATATGACTGCTATTGTCCTAGTTCACCTTATCATACACTGAATTTTAATCTGGTTGGATTTATGAAAGGAGTTTGGGGGCTTATAAAACAAATCATTTTTTTTCCTTCCCACCCTCACAGAATTACCCCTGGACTACAAATTTACAAGATTCTCTACAAACAATTCAAAAACGGCTGGTTATTATCCCTTGGTCCATTACACCTTGGTTTCTGAAAACACAGACAGCAAAATAATCTCTACTGAAAAATGAACCAACCATATGTACAGCAGACATACTGTTTAAAAAATGTTAATTTTCCACAGCAATGCAAATGTTTCATAAGAATTTTTCAATGAAAATTGGCCAAATGGATACTTGTCAGTCTGTCTTTTTAAAATATAAGTAATTTTATATAAATCATTTTAATGTTTAACAGTTCTTGTTATATTAATATTTTTAGTACCCTAGACTAAAAGAGGACCTGATTGATATTTTCTATGCTGGTAGTTTTGAGGATTCTCCCAAGGTGATTAACAAATACATGCAAGTGTGTGTATATGTATGTGTGTGGGGGGAGTATGTGTGTGTGTGTGTGTGTGTGTGTATATATATATCTATATAGATATAGATATATAGATATATATATATATATCTGGTCCAGCAGTTTCCAAAGCCTGGTCCACAGTCTAATAGCAGAGCAACACAGTACTTGAAAATGCAAATCTGAATGCTTTATTCCAAACCTACTGAATCAGAAATGTTGGGAGTGGAGCCAGCAATGGCTTTTAAGCAAGCTTCCAATAAATTGGATGTTCTATTATGATTTGAGTCCTAGTAAGTAAACCCTGTGCTGAGTATTCATACTTTTAATTGAAAGTGTAACCTGAAATGGTAATATCAGAGTCTAGTGAAAATCGGCTATTGTTCCAGGCTATTAGGCTTTTTGCTATTTCCTTTTTTCCCCAAAATACATAAAGAGACATGATTTCTTAATATTACCTCATTCCTTAATATTAATTTCTCACATTAGGAAGAAGTTAAATTTATACCTATTAAACTTCAGCTTTGTCCTTGGGAAGGGAACTAACCGAAAGATACACTCTACAGTTGTATAGGTACACTCCAGGTCAGGATATGTTGTGTTCTGTGTGGTTTTGATTAGTTAACATGTGCATCAGATCATGTTTACACAAGGTGTTTAGATTCATTGATGTTTGTAAGTTCCTGAGTCCTCTTTTGCCAGTTAACTTCACTGTCCATAATGGACAGGATTAGAAAATATTATCATTATTTTTTCGTGAAATTTAGCATATTAACATGCACTGAAAAACTATTTTCTTAAAACTTCCAAATATTCAGATAAATCCCAACTGTACTATGAGGATGTGTTTCTCAGGGTAATTAAAAAGGAAACAGAATTTATTTCTTTACTATCCATATCTTTGATGTTGATCAATAAGAATACTTATGCAGAGGTATATTGTATATCCAAAATGTCATTAGAGTGTTATAATGAGCACATGCAATCAAGCTTAGGGCCAAATAAATGATGCTATCTACTGTATGCTTAAAATAGAGATTTCACTTTGCTTTAAAATAAAGCTATTTTTCCTTATAGATGCTTCTTGTGTTAGTGAATATTTTTTCATTTATATTTTTCTGTGTTTTTGTGTGTGCCTGTGCCTGTGTGTGAGTACCTGTGTATGTGTGTGCCTGTGTGTGAGTACCTGTGTGCCTGTGCCTGTGTGTGAGTACCTGTGTGCCTGTACCTGTGTGTAAGTACCTGTGTGTGTGTGTGTGCCTGTGTGTGAGTACCTGTGTGCCTGTACCTGTGTGTGAGTACCTGTGTGCCTGTGCCTGTGTGTGAGTACCTGTGTGCCTGTACCTGTGTGTGAGTACCTGTGTGTGCCTATTTGTGAGTACCTGTGTTCCAATGAGTGTGTGTGTATTCTTTTTTTTTTAAAGATTCATTTATTGTTATATGTAAGTACACTGTAGCTATTCAGACACATCAGAAGAGGGCATTAGATCTCATTATGGATGGTTGTGAGCCACCATGTGGTTGCTGGGAATTGAACTCAGGACGAACAGTCAGTGCTCTTAACCGCTGAGCCATTTCACCAGCCCGTGTGTGTGTGTGTGTGTGTGTGTGTGTGTGTGTGTGTGTGTATTCTTTTCCTCTACCATGTATTTCCCAGTGATTAAACTTAGGTCAATCACACTTGGGGCAAGTGTGAGCCATCTTGAGACCCAAGAACGCATGTTTCAACACTTATAAATGGTTGTTGGTATAAGAATTGAGAAGCCCAGAATTTAAAAGTTAATGGTACTTCTTTTGCTCACTAAAGAGCAGGGGAAAAGTAACAAAGTGAAAAGTCCTTTCCCAGTTCTCATCTAAAGACTATGAGCCAAGATGCTGCCTCATCCAACCTCGTCTTTTCCATCGTACAGACAGAGCTGGAGATTAGAGTGCCTCACCCCTTGTCTCAGTGCCAGCTTGTCACTGCTGACTCTAGTGAGTGCTTCTGTATTAAGCTACGTTTAAATTTTATCTCATGGCTCATAAAAAGCGCCAGTGTTTCTAACTAGGTAGGAGAGGTGAACGTAGGGCTGGCCAGATGGCTTTGTGGATAAAAGTGCTTGCTGCACAAGGCTGATGACCTGCGGTCTGAGACCCATTCGAAGGTGGGAAGGACAAACTGATGCCACAGACTTCTTCTCTCACCTCTACACACAAGCTGTGGCACATTTGTGTACAAATACACACGATAAAAAATATTAAGGGTTAAAAGTTTTTTTTTTAAAAAAAATTAAGTAGCATCATAAAAATTAAAAAGATGGAGCTGGAAAGAGATAGATGGCTCAGCATTTAAGAGTTCTTGCTGCACTTGCAGACCTGGGCACCTCACAACTCCCTATAACTCCAGTTCCAAGGGATCTGAAGCCCTCTTCTGGCCTCCTGGTCTCTATAGGAACCAGGCATCCTTACATAAAATGAATAAGGTGTTCCTGATTAAAAAGAACATTAATGAAAAGCTGTTTATTTTTATATCATTTTTATTTCTGTGTGGGCCCACTTGCCTACATGTTCACATGCATGCAACTGCCCCTGTCGACCAGAAGACAGCTTGTGAGGCTAGATTATAAATGATTGTGAACCACTAGATATGGGTACCAGGAGCCAAACTGGAGTCCTCTGCAAGAGCGACGAGTGCTTCTAACTACTGAGCTATCTTTCTAGCTCATGTTCCTTCTTTCATAGTTAAATGCACTAAAAAAAAAAAAAAAATGAAACTTTCTGACACAACCACTAGTTGGGGCATGGGGGGAGTTGATAACTTGTGCCAGTGTTTATCATTTCTAATACTGTTGTCAGTGGAAAAAATACCTTGTGAGCCATCATTTCCAGTTATGCTAACAGTATCACCCTTGGTGTATGTCCTTTTCTTAAGGGGCTTAAAACAGCCTTCTGAAACAAACATCGTGGCATCTGTGGGTGCTACTTTATTTCCCTGCAAACAGTGTGGTACTTTGAAAGTAGTACTCAGTTGTATTTACCTATAATACTGGCACGTAGGGAGACAGAGCCGAAGGATCAAGAGTTGGAGATCAGCCTGGGCTACACACATGGTGACACCTTGGAAGACAAAACAGTTAACAGGCATACCCAAAATGCGAGTCTGTGACCGAAATATATCTAAACACCTAAAAGATTTCACAACTTGAGTTTCTCTTCAGCCACTATTCATTAAAGGTTTAGGCCCAAACCTTCTACATTATCTGTATTAAGGTATGGATGCTATATTGTTTAGGAAAATGAAGAACCAAATATTTTTAGCCAACTAAGCAAAACTTGAGCAAATGCACCAAAATTTCTGTTAAAAGTCCTCAAGTAGCTGGGTAGTCTGAGGCAGGTCTTGCTGACAAAATTACTTCTGAGCTCAGAGATGTGAGAGAAGCCCGGCTTTCTTTTGTAAGTGGATCATCTCTGGTGGCCTCTGCGTTTTTTTTTTCCTGTCCTAGAAGTAGTCAGAGTGTGTGCCACCATTCCCTTTATTTTCAGCTTTAATCTGACAAAGGTATTGTCATTCTGATGAGACAGCGCCACTCACTTACTGCAGGCTAACATGGCTTCTCTTTTGCTTTATCTGTGAACATTAGACTTGATGTCACTTGCCAGACAGCTGGTTATTCCTACAGCCCTGGGTCTGCTCCATTCCCTTGGCATTTGTTTCTCTTCCTCCATTTTTAGATCCTGATTTCCTTCCTACCTTTGACATAGTCTTAATACAAGATTTATGCTATATATGTCCATTTATTGTATATCTTGTACATAGCTCAGCTGCCTGTGCATTGCTTTAGAGCCCAAGCTGGCTTCGACCTCCAGCTCCTCCTCCCTCAGGCTCCCAAGAGCTGCAGTCACAGATTGTACTACCACACCCAGCTCCCCTAGTTATTCTCTGTGCAGTCTCAAAACCAGTTCAGATAGTCTCTCATGGGCTGGTTAAAAAGGAAAAAAAAATCAGTTTGGTCTGCTTAGTTCATATTGTTCTGTGAATAAAAGTGAAATGTTTCATCATTGCCCAACTGTGTATTAACGCAGACAGCATAGAGCTTTTTATTCACCTTTATTTATTTATTTTTGGTGCAGACGAGAAACATAACAGTAACATCTTTCCTTCGAGCACACAGGAGAAGACAAAAGACTAAGATTCTTATTAAGTTGATAGCAGTTCTAGTCCTCACACTGGGTAAGAACAGAATGCCAAGTATTAGTTACTACAGCAAGAAATATCAGTAAGACGAATTACATTTGTCTTTTTGAAACCACTTTTACAAGACATAGCAACAGTTTTCAAAAAATCTTCAGACTTCAGAGATCACATTGTGTGGATTGTACTTTTCTAAGAATACAGCTATATATATGAAGAGACACCAGAACAAGTTAATCTAGTAATGAATATTCACAGGAAGTCTTCATACTGCAAATGACAGAAATGCAAATGCTTGCACTTGTTCTCAATGATAAGTAAACATCAATCCTGCCAGTGAGCTGACAGGGAGTAATAGGGTCAAGCACAGTGGAATGAGGAGCGCAGACCATTGATCTCCCACAGACAAGGCTCACCCATGTTTACTAAGATCTACTGGTGGAGTTGAAAATTAGGACAAACTAGGAAACTCCTCCAGGCATCCCTTTTTAAATCCCAACCCACGTGATCGCCCGACCCCCACCCCTTTGCACTGGAATGTGCCTCAGGGACCCCTGTCCCCAACCCTGCTTCTTCCATATGTCAATCATCACAGCAGACCTAGAAAAACTCACTCTGCCACAGGCTCTTCCCTCTTGTCCTCCTCTTAAAATTCCCAGCCTCCACTGATGGGATCCAGACCTCCTGAGTGCTGGAGAAGCTTCCAACAAGGTCTTCCATCAAGTCAGAAAGGGAATGCCTGAGGGTTACAGCCAGCAGAAGCCACAAAAGCACTGATGCATACATATTCACTGGAGCAGGTCCTGCAAATCCAGACCCCTCACATCCCCACATCCCTGAGCAGAGGCGTGGGGTCTCCCTTCCACAATGCACTCTACAGCCTGCTTCCTCCTTTGTTAAGATGGAAACAAGGAAGGAAATTCAAAAGCTGACAGGTAAGGGCCAAGGTCTGGCAAACAACAAAGGTGTTGCTCTCTGGTCATTTCAACAGGCTAAGGCCCACAAAGGAACTGCTGTCCTTTTAGAAAGGTGGGATAGGTGCATTCCTTCACAGACTGCTGGGGCAGGTGCAGGGTCTGTCATTGAGACTCTTCTTTCTCTTCTCCCAGATTCTCAAACTAGAGCTTAAGAAACACACAGCATCTGGTAGAATGGAGGGAAGAGTGGAGGTGGTCTCCCTTGAAATTTTCAGACGTTGCTATGAGAAGGGTGGAATAGTCAAGGCAGTGAGAGATTTGGAGTCGACTTTACTGTACCTTTCCCAGCCTGCACACAGCCAAGGGGAGAACAGATAAAAAGCCTGCTGTCTTTTGTTTTTCTGTCTCTGGGCAGTAACTGCTTCAAAGAGAAGAAAGCGGGGAAGAAAAGAGAAGAGCCAAAGAGAGAAAGGTATAGCAAGCCCTGTGGGCCACAAACAGTTGCTAACTGCCCCAACCTAGGCAACTTTGACTTAACCAGAGTGGGTGTGAACACAGGAAGAAGAGTAGTTACCTATCAAAGTTGCCCGGATTAGGAATAATTCCATAGTTAGGGCTCAGAAGAACTAACTGCTGGAAGGAAGCCACTTCAGCTTTGCTTTGGGCACTGCCACATGTGACCTATAGATCCTGCCCAGCAGTTAACTGAGCCATGGGAACTGGTAGAGTAGGGGGTCCTATGTGCTGCTAGGAACTTAGGTCCTTAGACAGTTCCTGAGGAACCGCTTGGGCCTGTGCAAAGCTCGCCCAGGAGAGAACTGGTGGGCAATTACAACAGGCTTCCATACTCACCAGTAGCTGATCACGATGCACAGCAACCAAAGGTTCAAAGACCAACGTGGTGACAGAAAATACTCCTCACCTGTTACTTCACTCATACCTAGTAGTCACCCACCAGCCACCTGCTTGTTATACAGATACCAAGCAGGGTAAATGGCTAAGGTCCAGGAAGACAGCTAGGATCAGTTGTTAATAGCCTGGAATGTCCCGTTGGACTAATGGCTGGGTTGGGATACAGTTCTATCTTGCAGTGGTGAAACTCACACTTCTTCACAGTACACAGATAACAGGAACACAGCAGAAAGTATGAAACCTGGCGAGTTCTTGGTAAGGATGTGTCAAGCTTTCTTGTGGTAGAGAACCACTTTAAAAAAAAAAAAAGCCTTAAAGAAGATTATGTCACAGACAGGAACCAAGCCATGCAAAAGAAAGCAGTACAAACTACAGCACGTGAGCTTGGCATAGAAGAAGTTTGAAAGCCATGCACTTGGAACACCATTAACACTATGCAGAACATCGTGATGGCCCAGAGAAAGAAGAGCAAAGACTTGAAAGCCACAATCTTGAGACTACTGGAGACTTAGAAGAACCAAAGGACACAATCCAACAGGAAGAGAAAGCAGACAGAGGCTGCATGCTGCTGGCCAAGCTGAGGAGGTGGTAAAGACTCTTCTGCAAGAGCTTCTCACGAGGGCAGAGCTTAGCCAGACTGGAACCTGAAGGACCTGGGACTCTCCACTGGCTGCCTTGGTGGGGCTCGAACTCCTCTGCGTGGCCCATCGCCCATCAGATAGTATTGTAGAGGATTGGACCACAGCTCCCCTTTGATAATTTCGGCTATTCTGTCGAATTCTAGGAGGCTGTGGTCGGAGAACCAGTTGAAGAAACTGGGAATCGTGTTCCCCTCTCTATTCCTGTGGATATGGGCCTGGGGTTCCTGACCCCGGTGCCAGCGGATTGGTGTAGAGAGCGACACCACTCGACCTGAGGATCTGCGCTCATATTCTTTGACCAGCCCCTCATTTCGAAAGTAGGGGTTGCTTTGGAAGATGAACTTAAATTTGCACCCTGCTCTTGGATGCTTAAGCTCTTCCACCTCTAAATTGATCATGTACCTCATCATGTCTTCATCTTGGCCACTGATCATTGGTGACAGCTGGGGGTGGTTCCGAAAAGCGGTGACCCAGAAACCTGGGATGTTTTGGATGATGAAACTTCTGCGCTGCATGTGGAGCCTTCTCATCCGACCAAATTTGCGTTCCAGCTGGAGGAAGGCCCTGTCAGCCTGAGCATTTACATTTGACAGCTCTTGATCGATGGCCTCCAGCGAGTCCATGCAATTATTGATCTTCGGGGCTCTGGGACGAGTCTCCTCTTTCCCTCCTCCTGCTACCTTTTTTTCCTTCTGTGCCCCCTTCTTTTCCTGCATTGCTGCTCCTGCTTCTCCCTCCTTGCCCGTGGCCGCAGAGATGGCGCACTTGGTAGTCGTCATTTCCTTGGTCTTCTTCGGCCCCGGCATCATCTGAGACCCCAGGCCCACCGCACCACAGGCTTCCAGAGCTTTCGGCTTTGCAGGGCTGCGCGGCCCTTCAAGCTGACAGCCATTTTTACTGCTGGCGTCGGCTGCAACAGGGGCTGAGGGTGCGTCCCCGCCCTTTGATGGAGACGGAGCATCCTCCAGCCCCTCTCCTGCTGCCGCAGCACAGCTATTCTCAGCCACTCGGAGGCAGAGCTCAGGGTCGCAGTGCTCGGAATCCGGGGGCGCGCTTCCCTCCGCACCCACCTCACCTGCAGCCTCCATCTCCCGCGCCCTGACGGTTTCCTCGTGGAGCCCCTGGTCCTGCTTCAGATCCAGATCTTCGGTGGCATGGGCGGGGGTCGTGGTGTTAGCGACAGGTAGCTCGTTGTCCCCTTCCTCGCCGTTCATTTTGGCAGCTGACAGCCCTGCAGAGCTTTCCTTGTCCTCCGCAGACGCAGCGCAGCGCAGCACCGCAGTGAGTGCTTAGCTCCACCCCTTTTTCTTCCGGGCTGGTGCTACCATGGCAACCTGTGACGTCAGGGTACCAGCTGCAACTAAGCTTAGCGCGAGAACTTGCAATCCAGGTAATTTCATTTGTCAATCAAGTGTGTTCTTTTTGTCTTTTTAAATGATGCTGTAAATTTAATCTCATCTGGGAAATTGAGTATTTACATAAATGGATGTCGAATTATATTGTACGTCTATTCGTAAGTCTCTAAATTAATTTCGACAGTATCTAAACCATGTCTCAAAATAAATTTTAAAATAGAACTTATTGTCTAATAAAGTCAGATTTCATCAAGGTTCCCAGGAACAGAGAAGCGAATTCACCAGCTCACAGGCCTCCCATATTTCCGACACAGATTCGATTCATGGCGGCTACTGAGGAATTGCGCAGAATCCGATTTTGGCGGGGGGGGGGGGGGGGGGGGAGGGAACAAGTGTCGTCGCTGTTTTTATTTTCAAGCAAACAAGACATTCCAAAGGTTAATCTCGATTTCTGCAGAGATTTTTATGTTTGTATACATTAACCGGCCGACATCTACAAGGCAATTGGATATTTCTTCACTTTTAAATAAATAGTAAACTGCTCCTTATTTACAGGTGGCCACGACGCATGCCATTTATACAGTTAGCCCCTGAGAATTACTGAAGGAAATATAACCTCAGAGAATTTTAATTTCTAAAATGATCACATTAATCCTCCCTTGCCTTGGGTTATGATCTTAGGTTCTGCTTCATGCCTGTGGGTATGAAGCCAACTAATATTTGCCCAAATTTGCCTTTGTGAAGGTTGAATCAATCAAGGTTTTTTCAGACACTTAAGCAATTGTGTCTTTAAAATATCTACTTAAAAAAGAAGAAAGGTCTTTTATTCAAGTCAATATAGAAAATGTATTTATTTACTCATAGTTACTTATTTACTTATTTAATCATCACTGTCTAAAGTCTGAGAATGCGGATGTTAATCCTTAGGGATAGGAAAGACCAAAGAGACTTAAATTTTGAATATTTAATGTTTGAATTCCTATTAGAACAAAGCTCTACAGCTTTTTGCCCTGGGAAGCTGATTCCTCCCGGAGTATGGTTACTCTACAATAGGGGTTTAAAGAAAAACAACATTACCCTAAGAACTCTAATGAGGGACATGATGGCCCCTGGGTCACCTAAGACTCTGAGGTGGTGAGAACCACACATGGCACATCAGGCAGTTTGATTTTTTTTCTTTCTACTCCAAATTTGAGTGTCCTTACTCAAAGACAGTATGTCCAGACTGGCCTCTTCCTAGCCCCGTCTCCCAAAATAAGGAAAAAAACAAAAGAAAATCAATCGATCAATTATCTAAATAAAATAAAAATGTACACACAAATAGCAATTATTTTTTTGCCCCCCTTTCCTTTTAACAAATGTTCTTTTTGCCTTACTGAGGTGAAATCAATGTATCGTTAACTTTCTGTGTAAACACATGAGCACTGTGCTATAATCAACTCTGTGACTTTGGAGTTATTCTTTAACATTACACTGCCTCTTTACCTAAAGACTCTTCACACTGTTGGAAGAGTAACAAACACTCTTGACTTTAGCCTAAACCAAGATGCAGAGAATCAGCCGGGCGGTGGTGGCGCACGCCTTTAATCCCAGCACTTGGGAGGCGGAGGCAGGAGGATTTCTGAGTTCGAGGCCAGCCTGGTCTACTAAGTGAGTTCCAGGACAGCCAGGGCTATACAGAGAAACCCTGTCTCGAAAAAAACAAAACAAAACAAAACAAAAAAAAAACAAGATGCAGAGAATCATCAATGCTGAAACAAGACACTGGGCAATGCAAGAGGAAGAAAAAAGCTTGCTATTACATCACTTCATAAAAATGAGAAAATCACATGTGTTCCTCTTTCTCTTGTATATATCAGTGTTTTAAAGATTTGTTTTCTACTGCTGGAAACACCCCTGCCTGTATTATGTTTATATTATATTATATAATAACTTATATTATGATTATTTTTATTTTTCTTTCTTGAAATTCAGTAGGGGGGTAGGGAGCGGGGAGACAGAAAGGAGATGGGGAGAGGGAAGGGAGTCTGTGACTCTCTTTGTAGCTCTGGCTGTCCTGGAACTCACTATGCAGACCAAGCTGACCTCAAGCTCAGATCCACCTGCCTCTGTCTCCAAAGTGCTGGATCAAAGGTGTACACCTCCACACCCATGTCTTTTTTTTTTTTTAGTGTAACTTTTTTTAATCAATGTAAGATCATTGTAGTAGCTTAAAGATAAATGAAAGGATAATTTTAAATCTCTTTCAATATATAGATGCTGTAGCATGCATCGATAGTTAGATGGTTATACATATGGAATCAACAATGTATAGAGATTGTTACCACCTGAATCACATGTGTGATACTAGAGACATTAGTGGAATCTACTGAAATGAAGAGCACTATTACAGGAAAATTCTGTGGATATATTAGGTTTCAACAATTTACATGGTCCATATCCCTCAATTCTAAGGCACATTTCGCTTTATTTTAGCATCTCTAAAATGACTGCTTATGACACAATCAATGAAACCTTTCAACTGTTGTCATAAGACTAGCACTCACAATGTAGTTGTCATTGTCGGGCATATTTGTGAACTTGGTTATTAGTCTCAGTATCATAACTGGACAGATGCTGCATCTTGACATTTCAATCACCAAACTTCAAAACTATATGAGGGAGGAGAGTGGGTATTATATGTCCCCTGGATGCTTTCTGCTGACATCTCCTGGCTAGTGCAAGAGAGCACCAGAATCAGCCTTGCAGAAGTGTAGTGATTTGGGAAACATGATGTCTTAGAACAATACTTTCATTAAACATTGGGACATCTTTTAAGAACACCAAATGTTTAGGCTATAAAAACAAATAATAATTATCTGATAGTCATGAATGCCTGAACTTCAGAGGCGGAGGCAGGAGGATTGCTACACATTTGAAACCAGCCCAGTCTACATAGCGATTTCTTTAAAAAAAAAAAGATTTATTTATTATATATAAGTACATGGTAGCTGTCTTCAGATACATCAGAAGAGAACATCGGATCCCATTACAGATGATTGTGAGCCACCATGTGGTTGCTGGGATTTGAACTCAGGACCTCTGGAAGAGCAGTCAGTGCTCTTAACCACTGAGCCATCTCTCCAGCCATACATAGCGATTTCTAAGCCCACCCAGAGCAACACAATAGGGCCCTAACTCAAATATAAAAAAAGAAAAGAAAAGAAAAGAAAGAAGGAAAAGAAATATCTCAAAAATTATTCAAGGTGCAAAGAGAGTACAATACTATTTGAGGAAACATAAACACTAAGAATTATCATTCAAACTATGATTAAGGTTATTCTAATTGGGATTTTATTGGAATAATGAAACTACTTTTATTTTACTTATGGCTTTCGTTACACGTCCATGGGAAATACATGATAAGTCACATACATATTTCCTTTGAAACAGGCACTGTGTCATTTTATTTAGAATGGTCTTAAACTTGCTGTGTAGCTGAATATAATCTTGATCTTCTTGATCTGCCTCCCAGGAGCAGTCACCATGTCCAGCCCCCACCCCCCAAAAAATACCTTTAAAGCCTAAAAGTCTGTCAAATATAAAATTAAAATTCGAAGAGTCAGAATGAGAAAGTTTTGCACTCAGTCTTGATAGCTTTCGTAGTATGAACTGGTAGTGTGTTTCACCGTCGATGGTGTTAGTACAGACAAAACAGAAAATTATCTTCTCAGTGAGACATATATTGTCTTCACTGTAAAATAGTGTTAAGTGCTGTGTCTAACAATGTTTCATCAATGTAAAGGCTTGCCACTGGATGATTATTTTATAGAAGAAACTGTCCCAATGACAAGCATCCCTTGGACTCCTATAAATGCCCACACACACTTATTGTAATAACCATAATTAGTCTCACAACTAAGAAATAGTACATACACACACTGATTTTGGTTTTCTGTTTGTTTGGTTCTGTTTTGTTTTGTTGCTTTTTGCTTGCTTGGTTGGGTTTGTTTATGTGTTTTGTGTTTTTGTTTTGTTTTGTCTTTCCAGACAGGGTTTCTCTGTGTAGCCCTGGCTGTCCTGGAACTCACTCTGTAGAACAGGCTGGCCTTGAACTCTGCCTCCTGCATGCTGGGAATAAAGGCGTACCACCAGGGCCCATCTTGTTTGTTTAAAATTTACACATAAGGTATTTCCCATTCCTGGACCCTACGGGAGAGGAAGCAGCCTCTAAGATAATATTAAGAGTCTAACTGTCAGCATTTGATGTGCGGTTTTCTCTATTCTGAAGAAAATATTTATGGCAATTTTAGATCATAAGTTCACTGAAATAACTGTGACAGGGCTTTTCAGCATAAATTCAGTACTCTACCATGAAGGCTGAATTATATGGTCTTTATTCTACTTAGCCTATAAGTATGAAAAATGAAAATTTTTTTCATAGGCACATTTAGTTATGATGGTTTCCTGTAATATTTTTCATTAAAAACAAAGCAAAACGAGCAATCACTTTCTGTAATGTTAAAAGAAACCAAGGAGAAAAAACTCGACTGAATGACCTTACACCTGTATGGGTTGGTTATGCAGACATACTTTATTATTTTTACTATCTTGTTGTTATTGTTGTGATAACTTGATAATTTGAAATTACTCACTACACTTGCCTTACTGCTAATGAAACTGGAGGATTCACCACAAGTAGCCCAAGTTAATTTAGGAAACTCAAATATATATATATTTAGCTGTATTTTATGACAAAATTAGAAGCTGCCCTATTAGGGTTCAAGTGTCTTAGCTTGAAATGAAAAACTATGATTGAATGTAGCCTGTGTTACTTATATCTTGGGTAATATGCCTTTTTTTTTTTTGCTGAACCTGTATTTCTTTGTCTACTAGATGGAAATGATGACAAAGAAACTGTGGGGTTACAAAATTAAGAGCATACACTAGATTCCTAATACAGCTAATGTGTCTAGAATAGGTTCAGTTTTATGGTGGTGTGCATTCCCAGCATGTCATCTTCTAAGTGCAGACAATCAGAAGTGGCAATATCAGGTGTTAGGTATGTTGCAATCAATTGGTGAGTGACACATAGTGATCACCAGTAATGTGGAAGCCTACTATTATAAAGCATAGGCATTTAATGCTGTTTAGAAAACAAGAAAATATTCTCATGTTTATTGGGGGTACTTGCTACCTCGCTGAACTTCACACATTAACAACCACGTTCTAAAACCAGCCTTCTGCTTCGAGTCACATCCACAAGTGAGATGTGAGCATGCCCAAACCGTAATATTTTCCTGTCAATTACTTTTCATAATGTAAGTAAACATAACCCCTTGTGAATGGTTTTTCAATTCCAACATGGTCCCTACAATATCATGAGATTCCATGTGGTTGCTGGGAATTGAACTCAGAACTTCTGGAAAAGCAGCAGTGCTCTTAACTGCTGAGCCATTTCTCCAGGCCCATCCCCCTACAACATCAAAAGAAAAATTATGGATGAAGGAAGATCATTACGGGAACTAAATAGATGATTTTGAGGCAAATAAGGTACTTGCCTAATTTGCAGAGAATTTGAACACGTTTTCAAAGACTTATTTGAAAGGACAGGCATCGTATGAAAAAACAAGCTGCCAAACGCAGTGTTCTGTGGCCTACGCCCTAGGAGGGAATAATCGAAGTGAGAAAGAAAAAACTTGTCTTTTCATTAGAAATTTAAGTTACAGCTCAGATAGATTCTATTACAAAATCTGGTTGCGTGTTAGCATATTTAATGGCAAAACTATTAGAAACCATTTACTGGTGGTAAGTTTATTAAGCAATGCATTGACATTCCCTCTAAGAGAGATATTTTCAAAATCAGTCTATCTCACCAGGCTATACTAAGGAAATTTGAAGAAACTGGGTAGAAGGAACTATGAAGAGTAGAGTAGATTTTACATTTTCATGATGGAATATCATACTGATGCTATAAACACAGCTCAACTTGCCAATGTTCTTAGAAGTATTTATGCCAAAAAAAACCAAACCAAACAAAACAAAACAAAAACAAAAACAAAAACAGCTTCTTTACTGCTATTAGGAGACAACTAGATCAAAAGATTTATACCAGCTTTGCGCAGTGGCAGTATCGTAGCCAATGAGGTTTATCCGAGGCGCGATTATTGCTAATTGAAAACTTTTCCCAAAAGATTTATACCAAACAGTAAAGAATCAAAAAAAAATTAGCCTAGGAGCCAGGTGGTGGTGGCTAAAGACGTTTAGCTCCAGCACTTGGGAGGCAGAGGCAGGTGGATCTCTGTGAGTTCGAGGCCAGCCTGGTCTACAGACTGGTTCCAGGACAATCAAGGCTACATGGAGAAATCCTGTCCTAAAAACAAAGAAACAAAAGAACAACAAAACACCCCAGCTAATAGGATTTATTTGTTGATTTGATGGTGCCTTGGAGACAGGTGATAAAGGAGGGGGAAAGGTTTGTAATATAACAGAAGACAATGTAACCACTGTCCCAAATTCATGTTTAAGGAATTATCATTGCCAAAAACAACAACAACGAAAACGTATGCACAAAATCATTTAAAATGGGTAATATCATGGAAATTGCCATCAACCTGTGAATTTTGCAAGAGTCAAGGAATTAATCACAAATGATTTAGGAATTCCTTTAAAGTGTTAATGTTGACAATTCAGGAATTAATGTTGACTCTGGAGAGATCATTTACTTTTTAAAAGTAACGTGGCTAAGTTAAGACCAAATGTTGAAAATATTTTATGTTTAGGACATGTTATCAAGTTGTTTATGGAATTAAAAACTAAATTTGTGCCAGAACTTAACAATAAAAACTGGCTTACAGATTTAGTATTTTTATATTTAGCTTGTCTTTTAAGTGGGTTAAACATATATTCAAGATGAAAACTTACTCATCGATAAAATGTTTCCAATCCAAATAGAAATCCAAATGAAACTGAAATTATGGCAAGCTCAAATTAAGACAAACAACTTTGTATGTTTCAACGCATGGGCTGAGCAGTTCTGTACACAGGAAGAAAAGGATGTAACCTTGTTTTTCAGTTTGATACAGTTTGAAAACAGATTTCAAGATTTCTGAGAAAAAACATATTTTGGTAAAATACAACTCTATTCAATCAACATAAATATTATGATAAATCAATATCAATGTTTGACATTGATAATTGTCAAATGAGGCACAAAAAGATTCCATCTAACACTCAACTTAAGATAGTGATTCTTTGTCTAATATGACCCAGAGAAGCCAAAAAGTTTGGACATCTCCAACCTAGAGCATGAGTAAACATGATTGGTGAATCCTACTTCCAGTGCTTCTTTCTCAGCCTCCAGTTGAACATTTCTAGGAAGATCCAACAAATATTGATTTGTTTTTATCTTGTGAGTGTTTCACCTGCACATATGTATATAATAAGATAGCAACAGATGACCTGAAACTCGAGTTAGAAAAGGTTGTGAACTGCTGTGTGGATGCTGGGAATGAAACCCAGATCTTCTGCAAGAACTCTTTACCCTGTCCTCACCTTTTTTTGTTGCTGTTTTTGTTTTTTGAGACAGGATTTGTGTAGACTTGGCTGTCCTAGAACTCACTCTGTAGATCGGACTGGCTTCAAACTCACAGAGATCGGCTTGCCTCTGCCTTCCAAGTGCTGGAATTAAAGGCGTGCACCACCAATGCCCAGCTCCTCTCACCTGTCTTTGAGATTTACCCATGTTATCCTATTTTGTTGGTGAGTAATGTTCACCGAAGAACAAACCTCTGAGTCAATTTGACAAAATGGAAGGAAATGGATATTCACTTCCTTGAATTCAAAGCAGTAAACCTGGCTGCATCTTAGGATCTAATTAATTTGGGTGAAATTCCAGATATCAAATTTCAAAGCATGTGTAGATTACATGAGAAATTAAGAGGAAGAAGGGAATATTTGTTACAAGGAATATTGTATCAAGTAAGGTGTTGATACTCTCAGCCGAATGCCTCCATTATAACTTGTTAATATTTGGAATCTTTTAGCGGTGTCAGACACAACAGCAGCTCCTGAATGTGTGCCGTTGTTACCCTCTCAGCAACCTCATGATGTGTCATCCAAAGCATCTTGGAACGTCAGCATATAATGGAGTTCTCTACATTATGGATAAGGAAATTGACCCTCAAAGAAGTAGATCACTTTGGTTAATTGTATGATTCTTTTTAAAGCTACTTAAGCCCAATGTGAAGCAAAAAACTAACTGATCCATCATGCGACTGGTAAGCCATCTAAGTATTTATAAAAATTAGTAACTTGTCTAAGGGATCCATTTCATTTTTAATTGACCCAAGTCCTCCCATGCGTTTACAAGGAAATGTCTTTAAATAAAAATGGAGCTAGAAAGGTAAACATCCATGTTTCGTAGTGTGGCATTCTGGTTTCCTTTCCTGTTGCTATGATAAACACATGGTATAACCAAAAGCTACTTGGTAAGTGTGGTAGTTTGAACAGGTTCCCCCCCCGCCCCGCCCCAATAGATTCATGTGTTCCAATGCTTAGCCATAGGAAGTGGCACTATTGGGAGGTGTGGCCATTGGAGTAGGTGTGGCCTTATTGGAGGAACTGTGTCACTATGTAGGCCGGCTTTGGGGCCTCCTATGATCAAGCTCTGCCCAGTCTCCAAGTTTGCCCAGTGTCTCTTCCTGGCCACCTGCAGAAGACAGTCCCCTCCTGGCTGCCTTTGGATCAAGATGTAGAGCTCTTGGCTCCTCCAGCACCATATCTGCCTGTATATGGATGCCATACTTCTTGTCATATGATAATGGACTGAACTTCTGAAATTGTAAGCCAGTTCTAATTGTTTTCTTTTATAAGACTTGCATTAGTCATGGTGTTTCTTTACAGCAATGAAACCCAAATTAAGACAGTAAGGAAAAGGCTTATTTCAGCTTCATCAAGGGCAGAAACCTGGAGGCAGGAACTGAAGGAGAAACCATGTAAGAATGCAGCTTATTGGCTTGTTCCCTCTAGCTTGCACAGCTTTCTTTCTTGTATGGCCAGGCCTCACCTGTCTAGAATGGCACTGCCCACAGTAGGCCATGCCAATTATCAATCTAGAAAATGACCCATAGACATGGCCACAAGCCAATCTGATCTGAACAATTTTTCAAGTGAGGTTCCTTTTTCCCAGCTCCCTCCAGGTTTGTGTCAAGTTGACAACTGTAGCTGACATGTGGGTAGGTGGAAACTTTTCTTGTAGATCTTCAGAATCTCTGAAGTCAGGGAAAATGGATGAATGCAGTCCAGTGGATCAAAGTAGCACTTAGCCATGAAGAAAGTACTGCTCTCAAGTTATTCATTTATTCATAAAATGCTCATATAGGGGCTTGGGGACTTAGCTCAGTGGTAGAGTGCTTTCCTATCGAGCACAAGATCCTAGGTTGGGTCCTCAGCTCTGCGTAAAAGAAAACAAACAAGCAAACAACAAACAAAAAAAAACAGATGCCCAAACAACTGTGACTTCTATAGTCTAGGACTCAATAGTAAAAATAGGGAGAAGTTGTCACCATCTTTAGAGCTTCCTCTTTGCCAGTTTGGTTCCCCCTAAATTTGTTCGTGTATAATTTTTAGGGATGAGCAATATTGAGTTTTAAGGGGGGAAAAAAAGCCCAACAAATGATCCTCCCTTCGTTGAGTTCCTCAGTAAGCTAAGACAGCCCATACTATATCACCTCATTTAATCCTTATTACATCCAAAAGTAGTGATTAAGATTGCTAAAATTCTAAGACCACACTACTTTTCAAAAGCAAAATATGTTCCTTTTTAGTGTATGTTACTTATAGCAAAACTCAGTTTAGAGCAGATAAACATGCCCAAACACCAACCCATGATTAAGGCTACCAGTGTATTAGACAACATATGCCTAGAGTATAATAACTTATTTTCAGTATAAGATTTACCTTACAACATTCAAAAGCAAATTACTTTTACCAGAGTATTCAACGTGAAGTGGTGGTACTATGGCAGATGTAAAATTATACATTAAAAAGTCTAAACCTTGGGGCTGGAGAGAAGGCTCAGCGGTTAAGAACACCAGACTGTTCTAGAGGTCCTGAGTTCAATCCCAGCAAGCACATGGTGGCTCACAACCATCTGTAATGGGATCTGACGCCCTCTTCTGGTGTGTCTGAGGAGAGCAACAGCATACTCACATAAAATAAATAAATACATCTTCAATTTAAAAAAAAAAGTCTAAACCTTGTCTAATTATTAAAAAGAGAATTTTACTATTTATCAAATAGCTTTGCAAATGCTTTGAAAACTGTCACCGTGATTTTTAAGGCAAAATACCAAAATAATTCTTCCCATTACTTCAAGTCTTTCTAGGCATTTTCTTCTGTCATCTGAGTGGTTCATCATTCTATAATTTGCTGACAACTATGTGCAATAAAGAAGTAAAATACCCTTAGCTCTATTTTCACAAAGTTTCTAAACTCTGAAGTAAAGGTGAAGTAATATCTTTCTCTACTTACTGTATTATGGCATTGTTTGCATTTCAGGTCTGATAATGTTTTATCACTGAAAGGGATGGAATGTATCCATTTTCCTTCTCAAGACCTAGCAGAATGCCTTAATAAAAACTTGTGTAGGCTGGAGAAATAGCTCATCAGTTAAGAGCAACATCTACCCTTCTAAAGGTCATGAGTTCTATCCCCAGCCATCTGTAAAATACATTTTGAGCTGGAGAGATGGCTCAGTGGTTAAGAGTACTTACTGACTGCTCTTCCAAAGCTCCAGAATTCAAATCCAGTTACCACATGGTGGCTCACAACCATCCATAATGAAATCAGATTCCCTCTTCTGGGGTGTCTGAAGACAGCTACAGTGTACTTACATATAACAAATAAATCTTTGGGCCAGGTGAACAGGGCCAGAGCAAACAAGGCCAGAGAGAGAAGACAGGTGTCTGAAGACAGCTACAGTGTACTTACATATAATAAATAATTTAAAAAAAACAACTTGTGTAATCCACCACAATTGAGTAATTATGTTATATTCCAGCAACAGGGGTCCCTAAAAAGGTTATCTCACACTGGGGAACATAAATAAGGCAGAGAAGTTACCATAATAGGCCTTGAAGTATTTGACAAATGGAAGATAATGATAAAGTTAAGAAAATATTTTCACAAGATGAAAAGGTCTGAAAATAGTATAACATGGTAAGTACTTTTAAGTGTCTGCTTATGAAAAGTACATTTGGATAACACATGAAAATATCATCTGTTGAGACAGAAATTGTGAGCCTTAAGAAGTGAAGGTATGGTGGTACTGCACAAATTGTGTGGGAAGATCTGAAATCTCAGTAAGCAGTTGTAACTGTCAACCTTCTAAAACAAAACAATGACAGTAACAACTACTCTTCAAGCAAGAGAAACATTACTGGGTTCTCTTGGTACCTCTGGGATGTGGATTGTATTCATTTAAGGATTTGAATAATTCAACAATCTTGTCAATTATACCAACCCATTAAGGCAGGTTTGTGGCCAGGGTGGGAATAAAAAAAAAGCCATCCTTGCCAGGTAGTGGTGGTGCTCGCCTTTAATCCCAGCACTTGGGAGGCAGAGGCAGGTGGAATTGAGTTCAAGGCCAGCCTGGTCTACGAGTGAGTTCCAGGACAGCCAGGGCTACAGAGAGAAACCCTGTCTCGAAAAACCAAAAAAAAAAAAAAAAGCCATCCAACAGGGTACCATGCTTTTATTTACCATCATGCATAAAAATGGCAACGAATATACTCATAGTACAGTGTTAATCAAAGTACTTTTATAACTAAGTGCAGTTTAAGACAATCAAGGCACATACTTTTCCATGAAAACAATAATTTGACACATTTGATAAAGACCAAATTATCCAAACTGTTTCTAAGAATTTGGATTAATATTGAAAACTGTTATGAATATTCAAGTCTCAGTACTATAAGGACTATTGTTTTACAATCTTCCAAATGGTTACAAATGAATGCAAACAAAAGTGCTTAAATATTTCCAGTAAGTAGAAACAAGTAGCATTTTATTAAATATTGGTAAAATATGGGCACAGTATTACACTTTCACTTATATCAGATCACATATGAAGAGAGGAAAATAACCCAAACTTGCACTGTTTCTTTAAAGAAGCATTGTCTAGGCAACAATCAACACTCAGAGAAAGTATTTTTCCTGAGAAATTTCCCTTCCCATCACCATTGACTGACCAAGATATGAAAGCTCCGAGTCCTGTCTTCATCCTCAACCCAATTTTTATCTAATTTACTTTGATTCTAAACCTTTTTGGATCACTCTCCCTGCTTAGAGTACCCATCAAAATCTCTTTAGTTCTTCCACACATTATTAGGAAGAGCTCAGCTGTTTCCATCTAGTTTTCTCCCTAGAAACCTTTTAAGGCTTGCTAAGCAGGCTGGGGAGAGAGTAAAAGTGGAGACATGGCAGAGTTGTTTTCTCCTTTGCCGAGCATCCTCTCGGGAAATGCTAAGTATAAATGAACCACAACTCTTGATCTTAGTGATGTTTCGGAACCACTTTTCTTTAAAATAACCGGAGAGAGGTGGGAGAGCGAGGGTGAGGAGCACTGGCAAACACAATGGAATGTGGTGTAGCCTAGAAAGTGGTGCTGGAAAAAGTCAAAAGAAATAAATAAATAAAAATAAAAAAATAAAAAACCACAGAAGGTAGCCCGCAACAACCTTTAGGCCCAGCAACTGTCTGAAAACTTTGAGCCCACATTGCCACGTGCTGAACAGGTAAATAGAAGGGCCCCCAGATAAAGCAAGACATCTAGGTGGCAGTAATCAGGTAAACACTGAAAATAACAGGGTCCAACCAGTGTAAAGGCAGTGTAATATACAGTTTCATTGTTAAGCTTAGAAAGGCCATGGCCGTGAACCAGGAGATACTAATTTAGAAGAGCATGAGAGGGTCATGTGAAAGCAGAAGCATGTCCACCGTCTTAATCTGGAGGTGGAGAGACTATCCAGACAGAAGATGCAGAAGTCAGGAGGCAAGACATCAAGAGACGGCGTACCGGTTGCATTTGCTCAAGCACAGGTGAGAAGGGGACCTGTTCCAGCTGCATTTTCAAACGCAAAGGTTAACCAGACTGGAAGCCAAAAGGCCTGGGAATCTCCACTGGCTCCCTAACTGGGCGACGCCGGGGTCTACGGATTCCATCACGAGACAGGTAGTATTGCAGTGGGTTTGGCCACAGGTCCTCTTTGATGATCTCGGCGATTCTGTCCGATTCTGGAAGGCTGTGGTCCGAGAACCAGGTGAAGAAGCTGCAGACGAGGTCTTGGTTTCTACGAATGAACGACTGGGGCTCATGCCCCCTCCGCCAGACGATTGGAGTGGAAAGCGACACCACTCGACCAGATGGTCTCACTTCATACTCCTTGACGATCAGCTTGTTTCTGAAGTAGGGGTTTCTTCGAAAAAAGAATTTGAATTTGCAGCCAGTCTTCGGGTGTCTCAGTTCCTTCACCTCCAGACTGGTCACGTACCTTAGCATCTCCGCATCCTGACCCCTAATCATGGCGGACAACTGAGGGTGGTTCCGGAAGGCAGTCATCCAGAAGCCCGGGATGTTCTGAATGATGTAGTTCCGCCGTTCCAGATAGTGTCGCCGCATCCGCCCGAACTTCTGCTCCAGATGTTGGAAGGCCCTGTCGGCCTGAGCATTCACGGTGTCCAGTTCCAGCTGGATGGCCTCCAGCGGGTTCGTGCGAAGATCGATGCCCAGGCGCCAGGGCCCGGCCTCCTCCCGCGCCTCCCTCTCTCCTCCACTCGCCTCCAGCATCTCCAGCATTTCTTCAGCCGCGGGCTTCTGCTCCACCTCCATCACCTCCTCGCTCCCTTGCGACGCCACTTCTGACTTCTCTCCCGCTGCCACCGCGACGGGGCCCCGTTCAGTCTTCACGTCACGGGCCTGGGCCTGGGCCTCCGCCCCCCGAGTTTCTAGGGCCATCTCCGCGTATTTCGGTGTCACGGACGCCGGTGTCACGGACGCCGCTGCCGCGGGGCCCTGGACGGAAGGAAGCGTCTCTCCCTGCCCAGCGGCGGCCTCCGGCATCTGGGGGTCAAGGCCCGCGACACCTCGGGACGCTGGGCTCCCCACGATTCCAGAGAGGCCCTCACCTGTCACCGCCTCCTCCTCGCCGAGCAGCGGACGCCGGCCCGGGGTCCCCGGGACAGTGTCAGCATCGCAGAGGCCGCGGCTGTTGAGGACAGGGGTCCCCTCGTCCCGCTCCGGGACGCTCATGTCGGGTTCGGTCACGCAGACCTCAGTTTACACACACAACAACCCTCACGTTGCACGCAGACCCAGCTCCGCCCCCTCGCTGTCTCCAGCGCGGTGACGTCAGAGCCGCAGGCCGCAAGTATCGCGCGAGCCTGCAGCGCACCCGATTGGTCCTTCCGCTGGGTTGACTTCAGTATTTGTTTGGCTTCTGGAAAGGTAGCGGGTTGCGATTGTCGCGTTTATTTCCGTAAAGGAAAGTAAGTCTTCCTAAGAGGCTGAAGGCTGTCACTAGAGGGAGCCACGTGTCCTTTAGAAACTGATGCACCTATGACAATGGATTCTTGTAAATGAGACTAAACTGTGATTGTTAAACGATGCATTTAAGACATGATTCATTTTATTATGATTTTCCACTAACCATCAGACCGAAGTGTTCCATTTGGTTCTGTTTAGTCTGACAAGGTCCCCACTTATCTTGAACTTGATTCAAGTTCTAGCTCTGGTTTCTTTGACCTAGACAAGTCACCTCACCTCTCTAGGCAGGTAAAGGTGCTTGCTGCCTAGCCTAAAGATAAGTTTAATACCCAGGACAGTAACAATGTGGAAGAAAGAGAATATGACTCCTGCAAGTTGTCCTTTGTTCACCACAAGAACCCCGATGGCACATGCACACAGACAGAGACACACACACACAAAAACAATCATCAATAAATTGATTTGATTTGTTTTGATTTTTGTCCTTGTTTTTCAAGACAGGATTTCTCTGTGTAGCCTTGGCTGTCCTGGAACTGTCTGGTGCTTCTGCCTCCAGAGTGCTGGGATTAAAGGCCCAGCTATTTCAAATAATTGTTAATACTTAAAATGGAAACTATCATTTATATTTAGATAAATATGGTTTTAGAACTCTAATATGAAGATGACAAAAGATGTATAAAGTAAAAAATGATATATAAAGTAGTTAGCATTATAAGCTTTCAATTAAATCGGGCAGTGGTGGCGCACACCTTTAATCCCAGCACTTGGGAGGCAGAGGCAGGCGGATTTCTGAGTTCAAGGCCAGCCTGGTCTACAGAGTGAGTTCCAGGACAGCCAGGGTTACACAGAGAAACCCTGTCTCAAAAAAACAACAAACAAACCGAAGCTTTCAATTAACAGAACATAGTAATATTACTTACATTTTATGCTGAAGCTTACATGTATTTTAATTAAATGTTTGTACAATAACTTAATGATTTCCTATAGAGCACTAATGAATTCGTGCAGATAAGGGTATTGAGTGTATGCTTAATGGAGGAAATGCTTTGGATAAGGGTTGACTAACCAAGGCAGCTCAGTCAACAGGTGCGCCACAGCAGAAGCAAGGATTTAAAAGAAAAAAGACAATTAGGCAACATTGTAGCATGACCCCAGCCAGTTCTGAGGTTTATTTTTTCCCAATCTTCTTTTATACCATTTTAATTACATGCAAGTAAAACGTCAGTTCTAGGTTGAGGAACAAGCAATACAATAAACACAAATAGTAAAGGAATAAGCAAGGCAATAAACAAAGTCTACTGTTTCTAAGGGCTTATCAGGATGACCATGATATCTGAGACTACTTCTTTGTTATTGTTATTGTTTTTTTGTTTTTTCGAGACAGGGTTTCTCTGTGTAGCCCTAGATGTCCTGGAACTGACTCTGTAGACCAGGCTGGCCTTGAACTCAGAAATCCACCTGCCTCTGCCTCCCTAGTGCTGGGATTAAAGGTGTGCGCCACCACTGCCCAGCCTGAGCCTACTTCTGATCCTAGCGCAAAGTCATATTCTTGCCTTAAGCCTACTTCTTTGTTCTAGCCTAAAATCAGATTCCTGCCTGAACTTACTTCCCTGTTCTAGTCTAAAATTAGATTCTAGCCTGAACGTGTCATAACCCAATGTCAAATTCCTGCCTGAAGCCCACTTCCTTGTCCTGGCCTAATGTCAGACTCCTGCCAAGCAGCCCCAAAAAAAGCTCTCCACATCTGACCAGCTTGAGGAAGAGCTGAAGCATGGGGATATAGGAAGCGTGTTTCCACAGTGCCCCAGCTACTGCACTGCATTCTACACTTGTCGAATATAACTACCACGTCCATGTGGCCACTACTTTTGTATCAATCAAAGTGAAATGAAACTGTTAGCTCATCAGTCACACTGTCTTCATTTAAAGTGCTGAATGGTAACATATGAGAAATGGCTGCTAAACTGAAGTGCATACAACAGTTTGCTTAGAAATTTTTCTAGACACAGCATCATGGTAGGGGAAAGAAGGATTGCTGGAACTAAAATGGCCTACAAAGAGACAGCAGAGATACCACTTATAAATGCTTTATGCAGAAAAAACAGTGGAATCTATCCTTTAGTTCACATTATTAAAAGCATGTATATATATGTGTGTGTGTGTGTAATATATATTATATAATATATAATGTGTAATATAAATATATAAATATAATATGTATAATATAATTGCATATGTATATTATATCTAATATAAATATATAATTTACATATTATATAGCTTACATATAATATATTAATATATGTAATTACATATATAAAATATAAGTTGGAAAGAAATAGTAATATTAGAAGTACTTACTGCCTCACATAATATCAAATAGATGATCCAGATGTTTTGCTGCTTTACTATGAAACCCACAGATGTAAAATAAATTACAAAACTGACAAAGCAATCACCCTCTGGAGAAAAGAACAAAACGAAATGCAACAGGTACTAGAAGTCTCACTTGCAAAATTTGAGAATTAAATTATTTATAAAATCAGAAAAATAAATTTGTTGACAAATACCCACTATATTTTTGTAACGTAATAATGTAAAATAATATGAAAGATATTTGTATATTATATAGGTGTTTTAATGTCACTATGAACTATAAAGACTTAGCTGGTATTGAAGAGGTCAGTTCAGAAAGTTTGGAAAATTCCACCAGACCCCTTCCCCTCTGGAAGGGAGGGACTAAATTACATTCCTTAGACCACAGGGAGGAGGGATCACCTTCCCAGAGCCACCTACCTCATTTCCTAGAGACCAATCAGTTTAAAAGTCACACTGTTCTGCCAATCACATTGTGCCTAATAGCAGCAGTTCTGGGAACTGTATAAAGGCTTGCTAGATGGGCTGTGCGTGGCTATTCTCTCCCCATGTGCAGGGTGACCCCAGCATGCTGGATTAAATAAAATTCCTCTTACTTTTGCATCAATTCCCATCTCCACGTGGTTCACTCAGGGGTCTCCGGTAAGTTAAGACTCACCAGAGTCTAACAGTATACTACCTGAATTTAACAGTGAAGCCACTTCATAATATGGCTTTTGTATCTGAAACATTTCAAACCATAAGACTCCAAAATTTCATACAAGGCAAAATATTTCTGTGTATTTTCTAAGTGTGGGACATAGATCTGTAGCCAAAGTCCTTTAAAGATTGTCCCCATGAATTTGTGTTAGTCACAATTCATTAAAACTCCAGACCTCATTCATAATCTTACAAAAATGCTTTCAAATATATGAGTACAGACTCTGAGTCAAAGAACCTTTTTAGAACAACCAGACCTTCATGATTGAAAGAAACCACAACAAAAAATAAATAAAAACAATGAGCCCTCTTGTCTTAAAGGGAAGTTCATCAAGGTCACTCATTTTTCAAGTAAAACTTAATTCAATGTGAAAGGCTCATGTTTTGCTTTCTAATTTAATGCCTTAGTTGTCATAATTCTTCATCTTTCAGATAAAAACTCTGCCTTGTGAAATATTTGGCTCTAAGATTATACTGTAACTTCCTTTGGTTTGTAAGCAAACATTCTATGCATATCTATTTTGAAAATGTGAAGGCTGATTTGGAAAGAGACCATTCCGTTCTTCAATTATCAATGGAACAGTTCATAGACATTGAACTTTTGCCAAATAATATGTGTTGTGATAAATGTATCCATGACATAGAAGTAAATTCACTCTATTATGAAAATCAAGATACCTCTGTAAAGTGGAACATAGATATAGCCTGTTTGCCTGACTTCAGAGCTCTTCTGCTATATACCATGTTGCTTTTCTGACTTCTTGTAATCTTTATTGACATACAGAAACCTAATAGTGACTGCTGCGTTTTTCAATTGACATTTTTTTTTCCAGGATCTGTATCTTGAATGATAGCACCCAATGGATTCCTAAGCAGTGTTGTCTGCATTGAGTGAATGAATGATTCCGCCCTTGTCAGAGTTGAAAGTTTCTCTTGCTGAGATGAAAACACCATGACCAAAAGCAAATTGGGGAGGAAAGGGTTTGTTCAGCTTACACTTCCGCATCATAGTACACCACTGAAGGAAGTCAGGGCAGGAACTCAAACAGGGCAGGAGCCTGGAGGCAGGAGTTGATGCAGAGGTCATGGAGTGGTGATGCTACTGGCTTGATCTACATGACTTGCTAAGCCTGCTTGCTTATAGAAGCTAGGAACACCAGCCTAGGAACTGCACCACTCACAATTGACTGAACCTTCCCCATTCATCACCAAGTAAGAAAATGACTTACAGGCTTCCCTGCCACCCTGTCTTTTGGAGGTTCCCCCCCCCCATTTCAGGCCCCCTCTTCTACAATGACTCTACCTTGTGCCATGACATAAAACTACCCAATATAACCCTGAAGGCTAACTTAAACAACTATGAAAACTTTAATGTCAGTTACAATGTATTAATCCAAACATAAAACATAGCTTTAGTAGGTACGCATTCTTCAACAGAAGCAACTGCTGAATGTGGAACAGATTTTAAAATTACGTTATGGGAGTTGGGGATGTAGCTCAATAGCACAATACCTGCATGGCATATGTGAGGCCTTAACTTTAATATCTGCACTGCAGGGAAGAACAAAGGGAGACAGAAAAAAAAAAGGATCCTTTGTTATAACTTCTAACAATTTTTCCAGATTCTCATACTTGAAATTCAAGTACTTGGCTTGCTGATAAATTAACACAGTGATTTAAAAAAAAAAAGTACTTTAGTTTCTCATGTATTTCCCTATATTCGTAACAAATGTGTGAACCTCAATTTCAAATTATCCAGTTATAGAGAAAAAAGTGAGACCCAAACCCTACCCATTTAGGATGCTGTGTACCTACTTGTAATTCTTATTATTGAACAGTTCTCCATAGCCCCAATTGGGAGGGACAAGCTCAGTCCTCTCCAGAAGGGAGAAAACTTTTCCTAGCAATTCCCCTGTGAGGAATTATTAAATTCTTTTTCCAGAATTGCATCACCAACCAAGAAGTAGAGACAGCACATAAGTTTGCTTTGACACTAGTGTTACCTGTCTTCTGTCACACCCAAGACTAGAGGCACTTGCCACTTGTCCTTTCCAAACACAGTAAACGTAAAACTTATTTTTACTGCACACAGAACACTGAGAATTCAGAGACTCAGAATATGGTCTGTGTTCACTGGGGATGTATGGCACTGTGAAAAATATAGAGAAATAATCAAAACATCAGATGATAAATGCACCAAGAGAGCAAATGACTTTCAGTAGGCAAAGGAGGGGTTTCTGTGATTGATAATAGAACCAAGTCAGAATTCATAGAGGAGATAATTCTGAGATAAATCCTAATAAGAAAAATAAGAGTATAACAAGAAAGGGAAGTCAGACAAGTTGTAGGCTGACAAAACACACCAAAACACAGGCAGGAGTTAAGCCAGCCCGAGAGGGAAAGTCAGGATGATCCCTTAGGTTCGATGCTTCTGTAAAATGGAATGTAACAGTTAAAGAACCTTCCTTTGTGCTGTTATATGCGTATAATAAATGATAGTGGGTTAGATATAATGATTATGCCTTCATTAGCCATATGGGTGTTAGAGTACTTGGGGTAGGGTTTAAATGGAAGTTACATGAATCAAATCAAGAAATAAAACTAATCACCATATGGAAGGTTGTACCATTAAAAGTTGGAATAACAACTGTGAAATGTTCTTTTAAAACTTAGGCAGCCTCAATGAGGGTATCTTTAGGGATATAATTATAACAAATGATAATAGAAAATAAAATAACTGATTAAAACATCAGTATTGGTTTGAACAGTGATTTAAAACAACTGAAATTCAGTCGAAAATCTTAATTTATACCAATAGCACTCTGTGTTATGGAGTGTATTAGTTGGTTTAATAAATGAGCTAGAAACTGCCTTGAGGATATATTTTATAGTATTTCTTTTATCTAAAGTATATTTTTAAAATATGCCAACTAATAATTTTCCCAGTTAATAAAATTCCTATTTGTTATGTAAATTTAGCATATAGAAGATCTATTTTATATAAAAGGTGTAGGTGCTAAAATTAGCAAATGTTAAATTAGCCAAGTCAAAAATAATCTGTGGACTACATTTTTATTGGTGTCAACAGATTCCTTTTAAAATAGAAATGTTCCTATAGTCATATGATAGGATAAATAGCTTGAGTAACCTACAAAGCAGGTTTAGATTGAACTTTGGGGTTTAAGCATATTACTGACAGTACCAAAGGGGACCCAAAAGCCCTTTGTACAGTTCTTGTAAAGACTGAGGAGACGGGATCTCTTGGAACTGAGAATCGGTGATAGGTATATGTCAGAAAAGCCCTAAACTCAGAGGTTGAGTCCAAAACTCAGTACCTCATTTGGACTCCATCCTCAAACCAGAAGAGAGAACAAAAAGAAAAATTCTTGAATAACAAATCCTTCCCCCATATCCCCTTAGGAGATTTTAAAACCAGCAGCAGTTTTCAGCAAGTCCTTGGTGAGTCTAAGTGTTGCAAACTACAACCTAAAAGAAGGTGCCCTGCCCTTAGCAGACACACAGCACAAGCAGAGGTTAATCTGGAAGGTAATCATTACATCCCATGGAAAGTAGACAGAATGGAATAGTGTCCCTGTCACAGCTCCCAAAGACATCTATAACCTGCTCCTAGTCTGTGAATATGTCACCTTCACAGGGAACTAAAGTTGCAGATGGAACTAAGGTCCACAATCAGCTGACCTTGAAATAGGGCTGTTCTGCTGGGACCAGTTTTATATTGCAGAGATCCTTTAAAGTATCTAGGCAGGCAGAAGAGGTCAGAGTGATGCAGTAGGTCAAGAATTCAACCTTCCATTGCTGCCTTTGAAGAGGGAGGAAGGCACCATTAGTCAAGGAATGCCATTAGCTTACAGGAACCGAAAAGATCAACAGAATGGCTGTATCTCTAGAGGCCCTGGAAAGACTGAAGCCCTGAGGATTAATGCCTGAAGTTTAGTCCCATGAAACCCTTTTGGACTTCTGTTCTCACAACTGTATAATGATACATTTGTGCTGTTTTAAGTTACTGAATTTGTGTTGACTTCTTATAGCAATTGCAGATAACAAAATATGTAAAACATTTAATAAATTTTTACATTTATAATATTCATACAATTCTTTTGTCTCATGAAATTCGTCACATTAAGCCTTTGACTTTTCTGCATTTGCTTAATGGTCCAGAGAAAAATAAACAGTCCTTTCTCCCTCTATCCATTCGTTGAACCCCAACTTAAAAAAACAAACCTGGTTCAACTATATTCTCTTTCTATGAGCCCTAGGCATTGCTTACATATCTGTCATGATATTTATATTATTTTACCTTGTTTCAAGTTGTTTGTTATTTGATTTATCCTTCCCAGTTTGGAAACAGATTGAACGTGAGGAAGATTCTCTGGAGGTTTACTCTTCCCAGGATAGCATCAATTTTCCTGAGGCAGGCCACACATGCCAAATAGTGAGTATAGACGATAGAATAATGAGTATAGAGAGCGAACGGTAGTAAGTGTAAGAGCCTGCCTACTGTCGCGCCAGGGGCAAAGCCTCTTATAAGAGAGACAGAGAAATTAGTCCTCAGTCATGACCTTGTGTACTATTTAAACTCTTGAGGAAAGAGAGGTCTGAGTATTGAGGAACAGAGAAATTGTTCCCTCTTCTGGTTTTGACAACAAATTGAGCCAATTCTCTGTAATTATAAATTTAGAAACTGTGAGCATTAAGTGCCCAAAGGTATGTTAAACTGGAAATGTAAGCCAGGCCTTACCCTGAGGAGCTTCTAGGATTGAGAGTAAAAAACATCTTGACTTTGGGTTTTTATAGAATTTGACCTCTGAAGTCTTTAGGACTATTATAACCAGAAGGTACTTGATTCTTGTGGCCCAGGAATTTTAACACTATAAAGCAGGTGGACCAGTATCATAGCCTTCTCTTCAGAAATTTCTCGTTTGAAATTTTGACTTTAATAGCAACTAAAGTAAGAATAAAAAAGGCAAAAGAAATGTATGGCATGCTTGCCAGCCATAGGAATGGGCAGACAAGTGGGCAGAGTTCTAAGTATAGTTACATGTGTTTGCTAATGTTTTGTTTTTTTCAAGACACGGTTTCTCTGAATGTCCTAGAACTTAATCTGTAGACCAAGCTGTTCTGAACTTAGAGATCCCCCTGCCTCTGCCTCCTGAATACGGTGCCACCCACATGTGCTCAAGTTTTAAGGTACTTGTTGATACGTACTGGAAATTTTATGAGGAGGATATGAACAAACAGAAACCCTAACCTATCAGCCAGGGATGGTGGTGCATGCTTTTAACTCCAGCACTTGGGAGGCAGAAGCAGGTGGATCTTTGTAAGTTCAAGGCCATCCTGAGCTATTTCTAGAAACTTTAGCCTACTGCCATCCTTACAGATGAGCTGCTCTCTGTGCTACTAAGTGTCAGATCTGACTCAGCTATCACAAGCAATATGTGTCCACATTAGTAAAGAATATGGGTGCCTTGTTCTTTTATCCCAAACCATCCCACGCGGCAGCATTAGTAGAAAGCACAATCCAAACATGTATGTGCATGGAGTGATTAGATACAGGTAGAAATATAAGTCAAGATAAACATGAAGCTATAATTGGTGATGGAGATAAAGAGAGGGTTTGGGTAGTGATAAAGTGAGCAGGGAGTTTCTTGTGCATTCAATTTCACCCAATAATAACAACTCCAAAACTTCAAAGAAACTATAGCACCTTTTTGTTTCTTATCCTAGAGGGCCAAAATAATCTTAGAATGTATACTGTTAAAAGTTGCTATGATTAAATGTGGTAAGATAGCCTCGAGGGCTGAAACATTTGCCTCTCAAGCCTGGTGACTTTTGTTGAGTCTCTGAAATCTGTGTGGAGGTGGACGGAGAAAACCAAGTCCAAAGTTGTCTTCATGGCTTCTCTTGCAGACCATGACACATGTATGCACCAAAAACCACTAAAATAAAAAATTCTAAAACTTGTAAAATATATTTTCTTTTATGTGTGTGAGTGTTTTGCCTGCATGCATATATGTGTGTCACATGCATGCCCACGGCCTACAGATGTTAGAAGCATTAGATCCCCTAGAACTGGAGTTATAGCTGATTGTGAGCCACCATAAAGGTACTGAGAACTGAACCCAGGTTCTTTACAAGAACAAAAAATACTCTTAACTGCTAAGCCATCTCTTTAGTTCCCCCCCCCCCAAAAAATAAATTTATACCAAAATGGATAATTCTATACTGTGGATTAAACTTGGGAAAATAAAATCAGTTTAGTCTAAAACATTACCCTGTTTTCTAAAACTGGTATTTTGACTGAGGATAATTTACAGTATTAAATGGAAATAAAGTTGTGAAATTTTAATAAACTGATGATCTACTAATAATTTACTGTCATTCCAGTAATTTTTAATTTAGGAATTATTCATAAAACTTTCCATAAAAAATGTACAAACATTTTGGAAAAGTTACCTGTCATAGAAGAGAGCAAAAGAAGACAGACATCCCGGTCTTGCACAAGAGACTTTTTTTTAAGATTTATTCATTATTATATGTAAGTACACTGTAGCTATCTTCAGACATACCAGAAGAGGGCATCAGGTCTTATTATGGATGTTTGTAAGCCACCATGCGGTTGCTACGATATGAACTCAGTACCTTCGGAAGAGCAGTCAGTGCTCTTAGCCACTGAGCCATCTCTCCAGCCCACAAGAGACTTTTCTTCTCTTAGTATTTAGCTCAAAGCATCAAGCATATACTTTTAGAGGGTACTGTAGCACTGTGGTATCCAAAGTCACAGTAAGAGGAAGAAGAGAGTCATATTGGAACGGTGTGTTTCAAATAGCACATTTTACATGGCTGTTACTATTTTTGGAATATTAAATAATCCTTAGGAATGTGATACTCATTTCCTACCATATTTGGGTATTCATATAAATGCTAAAATTAAAGAAAAAAAGGCTGTTTCAACTGTACAATTTACCTTAACTTCTGAATATATCATTTTATTGCCTTTATTGATAACACCCAACAATGATGAGCTGAGAATTTTTAGAATTTGGAAGATCATGCGTCATATTTGTCAGTGGCTTCACATGCCCCATGACACTGTCACCTGGCCCTCCTGGTGAAGATCTGCTCTGCGCAATTATTTTCCCGACTATTCTCGTTCAGACCATGAAGCCAAGTGGAGGGTGTTTTAGCCTTTAGCCAGCTTACTGATACACGTGTAAAGGACTATTGTTCTCCTCCCTCCTCCCAGTCTGTGCATCTAAGTCCAAAATAAATGAATGGGAACAAGTTTCCTTTACAGCTTTTAGCATAAAATTTCAGTCAGGAAAAAAATTGTGCTCAAGACTGAATCCCAGCAGTGTTCATAGTGCCAGCAGGCAGCAGAGAAGCCTTGGAGTATGGAAGGAAGCCAAGATAAATTCTGCTGGGTACGAGTGAAGTCATTTATATACGATAACATATGATTACAGTTCTCAGACAATTTCACAGCCATTTTTCCCTCCAGTTTAAATGATAACATTTATAGGCAACAATTTTATAGGTGAATCATCCCGAATATGATTTTAATTTGGATACTAGTCAGATATTAAGCATAAAGGCATGTCCTGAGACAGAGAACTCTTGATAGCAGAGTGGTGGTGAATTCCTGAAGACTCAGATGGAAGGCTTTGGAGTGGGTGCATAGTAGGGCAGCAGAGAAGATAGGGAGAAAATGGGTCTGGGCAGCATCATCTCCCCAAGCATTGCTCTTAGAGGTGAAAGAGAGCCCTGATGATTCACCTGGAAAGCCTTGTTCCTCCCCTTGGACATAACTAGACCTTTCTGGAAGCCTGAACTTTCCTCCCATGGATCCAGACTCTGTAACTCACTATCTAGGAAGTGGAGAGAACAAGCCCCACTCATGGTATCTCACACTTGGTGTGTTCCTGGGTCATCACTTCTATGCATGCATAGAAGTGCGCCGTTGTATCTTAGGTTCCTTCTTCTCTTGATCTGCCAGTCACGCTTTCAATCATGGCTAGAGTAATCTGACAAGTACTGTTTGGTTAAGATTATAAACCCCTCAGTGGCTAACGATAAAGAGCTCAACTTTGCTCTTTCTTCCTTTCCTCTGGCCACTGAAATTGAAAGGACAATTGTCAGCTTTATATGGAAAAATCAAAAAATCTGGGATAGCTAAAACAATTCTGAATAATAATAATAATAATAATAATAATAACTGTTGGAAGTATCATATTCCTAATCTCAAATTGTGCTACAGAGCTATAGTAATAAAAAACAGTATGGTATCAGCATAAAAACAGACATGTTGATCTAAATGGGGTCACCAAATAATGGAGGAGACATATCTAGGTATCTCTCTCCACCAAATGAAGCCTACAGTGCCAGGAATGTGTTATATCTGATTCAGGTGTTGGCTAAAGAAACCCCCAAACAACCCAGGCAATTGACACAGCTGTTAGTTGCTTTCCTCAAACTGATGATAAAGCCCTATAACTGACGATAATCCTCCATAACTCACTGAACACAAAGAATTGGTGCCTACCTAGATCCCCCATCCCTACTGAGGGGTGTCTGTGGTACTGGAAGGTACTCTGCTACCAGAGGAGAAAGGTAAGCACCAACCTACAATGGTTGACCTTCTTGCAAGATCATCTGGTACAGTAGTGTCACAGACATTGTGAAGCAACCAAACACGACCTGCTTTGATTTATAGCCCACTCCATAAGATGGAACCCAGCACTGCTGAGGAGTCAGGAACCTGAGCCTGGATAGACCTAGGGGGAAAACTAAATGCTACTGTTCAGCTAGAGTAACGTAGCAATAATGACTCCTGCCACACCAACCCCAGTAGGATCTGTGTGGCAAGTTCCAAAGACTGAGGCGATGGACCTCAAAAAGGGGAGGCCTCCTGGAACTGGTTGTGGAACTCTGCCGGAAAAAAAATTGTTGAGCTGTAGTTCTCTTGACAACTTATCTGTTTTATGTTTTCTATTCCTTTTCTAATTTACAAGATGTTCCTGATAGCCGAGGCTAAGATTTTAAGCAAGAATAATGTGTATGAAACCATCCCTTGAGATGGAGTCACTAAACATGACCTCATCATTTTATAAATCATCTATAAGATAGTAATGATAAATATAAAGTTTCCCAATAATAGTATATTTTATATGACTGCACCTGTGTCATTGGAAGTAGGTTTTGGCCTATTGTTTAAGAAAGCCTTAAATAAAAAGAATTAAAACAATTGAAATTTATGCTTTGAAGATCTATAGAAAAACAGGAGCTAGAAGTTAAACAGTAACTGATCATAAAAATTCATTAGTTTATTCTTGGAAATTTGCCGCTAGCCTTAGATGATTTTTATATTTTGATGTACCAAATGATCATAATAATGTCTGTTCTACCTGGCCGTTTTATTGAATACACCTTTTTGAAGTTGTAATACTTGGATGATTTTGTATTTTGTATTTTGCTATACCAAATGATTATTGCAATGTCCATTCTATTTCACTGCTTCACTGAGCACAGCTTTTCAGAGTTGTAACACCTGTTTCTTTATGCATAAAAACCCTTGCTTGAGAGCTGCAAAATATACTCAGATTCAAACTGCCTCTGTGTATGTTTCTGTTTATCACAGCGGAATCCTTACCTACCTGCCTCGAGAACCCGCATCCCAGGGACCCCCCCCATACCCGGCTGGGGTGGTCTGTGGCAGACTCCTAACAATATTGTTGCATTTGTTGATCAATGTCTTGCTCCAGTATCATCAGAGAAGTTTGTTCCTGCAGAGATAGGAACACACAGAGACCTACAACTGGACAACGTACAGAGTGTGAGAACCCTTTGAATGTTCTAAGCGGCATGCCTCCATCAAATCCCTCCCTTCAGGGCTCGGAATTCTATGCAAGAGGCGGTAGAAAGATTGTGAGAGCCAGTAGGGATAGAGGACAAGGAAATGAAACCTTCTAAAACAGCAAGAGGAATGCACATATGAACTCCTCAGAGACTGGCAGCATGCACAGGGCCTGCACAGGTTTGGGCCAAGTAGAGCTGAGACTGGAAATGGACATAAGCCCCTATCCTTCTCCCAGAGGTTATCTCTAATCAATAACCACTTGCAAAGGAAAAAAATTGTTTTTCTTCAATGGAGTCTCACTGGCTATTCAAACCACAGGTAAGAGCATGTCCATCCCCAGGCAGCACATGACCAACACAACATGCATTCAAAGGTGATTTTGGAGGTATTTTGGTTGTGTAGTACTTTGTCTTCTTTTGTTTTTTTTCTTTCTGTTTTTACCCTATAGGTCTCTTCCTAGTATATTTTGGTTTTCAATGTTGTGTCTTTAGGGGATCTCTGTATGTGCAAATGTGTGTGTCTGTGTCTATATGTGATTTTTGTGCTGTTTTTTGTTGTTGTTTTGCTTTGGTTCTGCTTGTTTTGTCCTATTCAGGTTTGGTTTACTTTTCTTTTCCTTTTTCTTTTTCTTTTTCTTTTTTTTTTGTTTGTTTGTTTTTTAGACAACTGTTTGTTTTCTAATAAGAAGGGGAAAGAAAGGGTATAACTTGGGTTGGTGGGGATATCTGGTGTAGCTGGGGAAGGGGAACAATAATCAGAATATATGTATGTAAAAAAATATTTATTTCCAATAAAAATACATGAAAGTGTCCTGGGTCACAAGTAGCCTCTAGAGTAATCCTGACCCTCCCCCCCCAGCTTAGCTTCCTGGATGACTATCTGCATAAACCCTGACAATCTGGCCTTCAGTGTCATCACTCTAAATAAACCATACAGGAAGATCTGTTTTGTAAGTTATGTAAGCCTATCAAAATAGTGATGTTCATCTATACAAAGATACCACAAAGGACAAAAGCTTCCTTTCATATTATATCGAATTGAACGTTTGTTTGCTTTATAACTAAAAATAGAAGAGAGAGAGAGAGAAAGAGAAACAAAGAGAAGGAAGGAGGGAGGGAAGGAATATTTCTAAGGTTATCAACATCACAAGAGTTTCTATACTCTGATACTTTTTACTTTTTATAAGTTTCAATAGTCATCTTTTCTTATATGATTGTCTTTGTGTTGTACTCTCTTTACACCAAGTCCTCTGTACTTCTCCACTAGTGACCCCCATGCTTACTATAAACCAATCTCATCTCACCTCTTCTGTAACATTCTCTACAATTGTGAATGTCCAATTCTTGTGATTGAATGTATTGGTATCATTCAAATTCATATGTTGGAGGCTGGAGAGATGGCTTGGCGGTTAAGAGCACTGACTGCTCTTCCAGAGGTCTTGAGTTCAAATCCCAGCAACCACATGGTGACTCATAAACATCTGTAATGAGATCTGATGCCCTCTTCTGGTGTGTCTGAAGACAGCTCCAGTGTACTTACATATGATAAATAAATAAATAAATCATTAAAAAATTCATATGCTGATACCGTCATCCTCAATGTGACAGTATTTAAGGGCGAGATTTATGGAATGAAGTAGAGTTAGATTAATTAGGTCCTGGTCTCATGATGAGGTTCATGCCCTAATCTAGCGCCAAATAAGGAAATGGTAAAAAGGTGGCTGAATGGCTTCACAACTGACATAATATTCAAATTGAGCCAGATTTGTAGTAAAAAGGCAGATGTATTGGGGCAGCTTTCAAGCAGGTTCACATACTTCACAGGAGGTGAGAGAAGTCACTGAAGTCACAAGGCTGGGTTGGGTTACAGGTTTCTTAAAGGGTATTGGGGGGTTTTGATGTGGTGGTGAGGTTTTGGGGTTATAGCCTTATTTAGTGAGCTTAGGGCTCTGTAGGGGGGTCGTAGGTTCAATGGTCACTTTAAAATCTGGAACTCGGAACTGGCTTTGTCCAGTGTTCTGCATGGGCTTTTGCAATTGCGGGCTTCTAGCCAGTAGGGAAGGGTAGAGAACCTCTTGGCCCAGGTCATCTTGGTTTTGTCCCCAAACCTCCAGTCTAACAGTGGCCATGTGCAAGAAAGAAAACTCAGTTGAAGCAAAACTACTGACATGTTGATTGGGCTTCCAATTCCCCAGAACTATAAAAAAAATACATTGTATGTTTAAGTTGCTCAGTTGATGGCTTTGGATGTGGTCACCTGCTCAAACCAATCCATAGCACAACAAAATGTTACGGGAGGAACCATGTCTTCTGTTGTTTTGCTAATGGTTTCCACTACACAATGGGGCCGAAGTCATCATCTCCCTGCTTCGTCTTCCTCTCTCCAACATGCTGACTGACCAGTGGACTGTCAATCCATGTTTGCTAACTAAAGGAGGTTGCAGAATCTGTAACCATCTCAGTCATTCACTGATTCTAATGAATCTTTGTTTATGACGGGCTTGTTCTAGCCCTTGACACAGAGTGAGCCGAAGGAAAAAAAATATTACTTATTGTCTTACCTGCCTGTTCTGTATCTTCAGGGATGGGTTTCTGTGCTTCAAGACTTTCTTAGAAAAGATGTTGAAGGTGTTAGTTAATAAAAACTTATTCTGAAAAGGAATATACATTCATCTGTACATTGTATGTGGACATGAGCTAGAAAACAATGTATGCTGACACCAGTGAAGCAGTGTATAGTGATGTGTTAATAAACTAATAATAAAATTGGCAGGATAGTTTAATTTCAGTGGAAATCTTAATCTCTGCTTGTTATTTTTACTCCAGCGTATCTTTTATTGAAAATACATTTCTACCTAACCTATGTTCCCCTTGGTTTTGGTGCCACATCTCAGGGCACCAAAGTCTTACCAAAGGCAAGACTACGTGACCTTTACTATATAGTAGAGGATGTGTATATAAAATCAGAGGAAAAGAAAATACAGAATTCCCACAGAAATTGAAGAACTGCTGTATGCGTACGAGTTATTTTTCAAGAACAAGCACAACGAAGAGGTATCAGAAAATGAAAACATTACTCAATTCTAAGTCATTTGTTAGGAATTTCTGTGAAGTGAAATAGTTTTGTTTGTTTTCTTTTTATTTCATTTTGTGTAGGCCCTAGAACATTAAGTTAGAATTATGGTTATTGCAAAATTCACCACTTTGACCTTGCTACTTTGTCTCTAGGGCTTCAATAGTTAATGAGATAGAGGTGGCCAAGATTCAAGGAAAGAAGAAAATGCATTTGTTTCTGGTTGTGATTGCTTGACTGCACCATGCTGTGCTGAGTCTCCATTGTCTTTTACTTTTTGCACTCAACAACAAAGTATTAGCAGTAACCTATATGTCTTTTCAATGGAAGACTGGTAAATATACCGCTGAACATGAATATCATAGAATAAGATGTAGCTATGAAAACAGTAGAGATCATCGTGCACTGTCTCTATAAGAAACTGAAAGGAAGATGTGGCAGAGTACCATGTTCTCTGACCATCTGTGTTCGTGCCTCAGCACCTGTGTACAAACATCTCCTCTGCCTGCAGTGTTCTCCCCTCAGATCTCACATGTTCACAGTCTCCTCAACACCCCCTTTAAGGAGTCATCTCCATCCCTTCACTTGCCAATCTATTGCCTGGCTTCATATTTTCATTATCATCATCCAAAATTATATTCTCATATAATCACATAGATTAAGTTCTGTCTCTCTTATAAAAATGGGAACACCACAAGGGAAGGGCACACAACAGTGGCTAGAATACACAGATAATAAGGAAGGAGAAACAGAAAGTGTGTATCTGGGTTTCCAAACATAGTTCTCTCACATTCAGAAACGATTGTATCATCACAGTATGCCTTGTCATCGGTAAAATGTCTGCAGAAACACTGGGCTTAGTTAGGCAAGGAGGGATGAGGTTTGGCTAAGGAAATTATTTTCTGTAGAAGATAAGCTGGAGTTAAATTAACAGAGATCAAGATTCTCACTCTAGGTAAACTTCGTACTACCAACAGAAAAGGTATTACTCCTAATTTGTCAATAACACTAACAACTAAAACTCTATATTAAGATTTTAGTGTTTTTAGCCGGGCGGTGGTGGCGCACGCCTTTAATCCCAGCACTTGGGAGGCAGAGGCAGGCGGATTTCTGAGTTCGAGGCCAGCCTGGTCTACAGAGTGAGTTCCAGGACAGCCAGAGCTACACAGAGAAACCCTGTCTCGAAAAATCAAAAAAAAAAAAAAGATCTTAGTGTTTTTATCTAAAAAGAAATCTAAGTTGGCCAATCAGTGTAGCTAATTGGTAAGTTCCAAGTTCGGTAAGAGATTTTTGTCTTAAACAATAAGATAAAGAGCAATTCAAGACATTCTGTCAACCTCTACCCTCCACACATACATACAACTGCACACATACAGACATGTACACACACACAAATTTTTATAAGCTATTCTCTTTTCAAAGATGAATAATGTAAATCAAGCAGGTATCGTGAATGGTTCTAGACTCAATTATGAGTTTTTTCTATCTTTCTTTCAAAAAGATTTTTTTTGAAGTCCTAAAATTTAGTACATTAGGTGTGGGAGGTCGAGTTCTTACAAATATAACTGGTTAAGATTAAATCACTCTGAGAGTTGTTAAGTCCCTAATTTATATGATCTATGGCCCTACAAGAACCATGTGAATATGGAGTTACACTGCCCGAAGTCAGGGAAGCCTTGCCTTCCCAGAACATGGAGTAGTGGAGGGATCCTTCCTAGAGGCCTCAAAAAGGATGGACTTGACAGTCTCTTGACTTATGACTTCTATCCTACAGAACTGGCGAGCAATAATACACAACCCAGGACTTTTACAACCCAATTTCAGGGAAATGAAAACAAACAGACACAGGCCATTATATTATACTCTAACTGGGTTTACTGAGAATTGGGTAAATTTGAGTTAAATTTTATATATGATGTTATTGATTAGAAATATTGAATGATTATGAAATACCCATACATTTGAGTAGCTTCAAATGCTTTGAATGTAAGTCCTTTCAAGACAACATGGGGAGGGCTGGAGAGATGGTTTAGTGGATAAGAGCACTGACTGCTCTTTCAGAGGTCCTGAGTTCAATTCCCAGCAACCACATGGTGGCATCTGTAATGAGATCCAATGACTTCTTCTGGTGTGTCTGAAGACAGCTACAATGTACTTATATGCATAGAAAATAAATAAACCTTAAAAGAAGAATGCAACTGTATCTTTTATTCACCAGTTGTAATTGTTATCGCCAAGACTTACTGCTGAATAAACTCACATTAAAAAAAAAAAAAAAGACAAGATGGGGAAACTCACCCATAAACAGAATCACCATCAGGATCTGCTATAGATCCTTTGCTTACATTTTCTCATGGAAATATCTTTCTTTGATGGGCTATCTTTTCCTCAAAACATCCATTCCTGTTTATACACAGAGGATTTATTTGTTGCTTTAAGTTCATGAGCATGCATGTCATTATGATCAGTTATTACATCTACTATTTTAACTGTAATAGAGATCTAGGACTCGTCCTGATTATGATGCTAATATTTCCTGAATCACAGAGAAAATTCATTTAGCTTTCACTCTCCTAGACGTGTTTGCAATGTCCTCTGCTGTACACATTGTTCTTTTTTATTTATCTTGTTTTGTTTGTTTGTTTGTTTTAAGAATCTTGGCATTGCTTTGATTTTTCTTTCCTGTTTTCTTTCCTATTTGTCTCCTCCCCCCTGTCCCCAATAGTTCTCCCACTGAGCTAAATCCCAACTCCTAAACCTCAAATTTTCCTCTTAATTAATTGGGAATTTGTAGGTTAGGAGGTCATGGGAACAAATTTGAACTTGGTTACATTATATATGTTTTAACCTTATGATTGCTTATGACACAATCACTCTGATAATGGTCTAGAAGAGTAATATGGACATCTCCATGACTTTGGCTCAACTTTCTTCAGCTATTGCTCTCTTGATTTCTGATAAGTTTTATGAGTTCCATCATACTCTTTTTTCTAGATTTATTTATTTTATGTATATGAGTACACCATTGCTCTCTTCAGACACACCAGAAGAGGGCATCATATCCCATTACAGATGGTTGTAAGCCTCCATGTGGTTGCTGGGAATTGAACTCAGAACCTCTAAAAGAGCAATTGGTGCTCTTAACCACTGAGCCATCTCTCCAGCTCTCCATCATACTCTTAAAAGACTTTAAAATCTGTCTCTGATCTAAGTAATTTTTATCAGATAGTGTTATTTTGGTTAAGGAAAAGATATGAGTGGTCCCCTCATTAGAGCCTTACTGGAGCTAATCAAACACTATACATCATTCTATGTTCTCACCCATTGAACATTGAGAAAAAAATGTAACAACTACTTCTGAGACAGTATCTTCCTGTGTTTTCCAGACTGTCCTCAAACTTCTGGGCTCAGAAGATCATCTCATTCAGTTTCCCAAGTAGTTAACACAGAGTTTATGACCCCATATGTACTTAGTGATTATATATTTTATCAAACAGTATAAAACTTATAGAATTATTTCATACTTTCTAGGCCATTGCTTATCTACTGTTATATAAATAGAGACCAGTTGCTATATGAATGATATTATATAAAAATGATTAAGGAGGAGGCTGGAACTACAGGCAAGATCAATTTGTATATTGTCTTATCTGATCTATTCCCTTGGGTCTGTTAAGTAAAACTCCATTTAAAATATTTGTTTCTGATGTGTGGTACATTCAGGTACAGGAACATATGTCCCAGAGATAAGCTATGGGATCATTGTGCTATCTGCCTTCTGGGCCCACATGGAAATTCTTCTGAAAGTAAATTGAATATAGAGATGTAATGAAAGTCCTGGATGTGACACATCCCTTACTCTTGGGTTACTGGGGCTGATTCCCCAACTTTTGTAGCTACCGTAGTCTCCTCTACACAGTGAGGGGAAAGTAATAATATTTTCTGAGCATTGTATGCTAAACACCATTTCAAACAGCCTACATGTAAAATTTGTGAATCTTCTCAGTTCTACAAGAGGCATATCCAACACCCTTCTGCCGTCAAGTTCCTCATACTCTGATCTCTGCTTATGATCTTGTCCCCTAATATACATTTTCTTATTTATTATGCATTTGTAAATATTGTCTGTCTCCTTGTTGTAGAATGTAACTACCTGAAGGCAAGCATCCCCATTTTTTTTGTTCAGTGTTGTACCTCTAACAGAGAACCTGGTACTAAGCAGCTGGATGGGATGTTGAGGGTGAATAAATGAAGCTGAGATCAGCTAACAGATGCTTGTAAAGGGATACAGCTGGGAACTGGCTAGAGGTTATTCTTTTCCAGACCCTAGTTCTGTTGTTTGCTTGTTTGTTTTAGTTTTTGTTTTTCGAGACATGGTTTCTCTGTGTAGTCCTGGCTAGCCTGTAATTCTCTCTGTAGACCAGGCTGATCTCGAACTCACAGAGATCTTCCCACCTCTGCCTCCCGAGTACTGGGATTAAAATGTAGACCACCACTACCTGGCCAGATCTAAAGCATCGTCTCATACCGCTGCCTTTCCAAGCCATGGTCCATGGTTGCTTTAAAAAGGATTATAGGTGGTGCTTTGAAAATATGAAGATGTCTCTCATATTTTGTGAATCCAAAGTCCCTACATTTTGTCCTAAAACTACCAACTGAACTGAATTTATATGTTAAGTAGAGAATTTATGGGTAAAATTTTATATGTAAAGCTTATCTAGCTCAATAACTCACTTCATTTTATAAGTCTTTGAAATTTACTCTGAAAAGAGTTCAGATTGTGCCTGGAAACCTGAAGGAAGACGGGAAACAAAACATGGTTTGTTCTGACCTAGGTGTATGGATGGGTCCCTAGATCTTTTCACAAAGATGTAGTCAGCTGATTCCAAACAGTAACTAGAAATGACTGGTCTCTTATCTAGAAACCTCACTGCAAAATGACAACAAGCTACATACATGATTAAAATCTGTGGTTTGACCATTGTATTATTAGTTAGGGTTTTTATTGCTGTGAAGGGTCACCATTACAAAGGCAACTCTTATTTAAAAACGAAAGCAAAAGCATGTAACTGGAGTTGACTTACAGTTCAGAGGTTCAGTTCATTTTCATCATGGCAGGAAATATGGCAGTGTTCAGGCAGATATAGTGACATAATGCTGGAAGAACTGAGAGTTCTACATCTTGATCCAAAGGCATGTCTTCTCTAGGCAGTCAAGAAAGAACTGTATCCTCTGCAAGCAGACAGGAGGAGGCTCTCTTCTGTGCTGGGTGGAGTCTGAGCATAGGTCTTTAAAGCCCACCGTCAATGAAGCACTTCCTCCAACAAAGCCACACCTATTCCAATAAAGCCACCCCTATTCCAACAAAGCCACACCTATTCCAACAAAGCCACACCTATTCCAACAAAGCCACACCTCCTAATAGTACCACTTACTTCCCATGGGTCAAACATATTCAAACCACCACAACCATTTTGTAGATTTGAGCCTCTGTCTGAATTCTCAATTACATGGATCATATGTCCTGTCTGCAAAGAATATAACTATGCATCAAAAAAGAAGTGACACCACTACTTTGATAGCCTAAGAAGACAATGACAGTGATAAGGAAGAGGGGTGGAAGTGTTTGAAGATGCTGCTTGTCTCTATGAGAAGATTGGTAAAGGTACTGAGTAGTCCTGAAGCCGGTCTTTGATCAGAAGAACCCCTTAGCTCACAGGAGTAAACCTGTCTCAGTATCTCTGCATAGCCACTGACTGGAAGCCTGTGGAAAGCATGCTCTAGAGATTTCAGAGCTCAGCAGCAGGGGCTTGAAGGCAGCTCTGCTATATGTAGCTGGTAACTAGAGATATATTCTAATGGCTTATATCCACATATTTAGAGATGACTATGACCTTCCTTTGTTTTTTTTTTTTTCAAGACAGGGTTTCTCTTGTGTGACCTTGGCTGTCCTGGAACTCACTCTGTAGACCAGGCTGGCCTCGAACTCAGAAATCCACCTGCCTCTGCCTCCCAAGTGCTGGGATTAAAGGCGTGTACCACCATCGCCCGGCTGACTATGACCTTCCTAAAGGAATAGAACTTTGGGACACACCCTTTCCTTTCCACCATACTCAAAAACCAACAAATAACAAACACACACACTAATCCCGTGCCCCATTCAATAAGATTTACTTTTGGCAACAGTTACATAAACTCAACATTTTTTTTTTAGGTTTCTTCTTGCCCTTCTAAAATATTACTGTGCAATGGCTGACATTTTTAACTTAAAAACACGTCTTCCGTTTTTCATTTAACAAAAGGTTTAAATGAAAGTCGGGGATTGAGATGCAGATTCCAGGGATAGTAGCTTCTGCTAAAACACAGTTACATATTTTAATGAAAAGAGAGAGAGAGAGCAAAGGAGGAGAAACTACAGGAAGAAGCTGCAGAAAGCTAACTTCTAAAACTTGGCCGTCGTGTAATACACCTTGGAGGGCTGAGAGAGACTTTCTGCTTTCAGCCGTGGAGAGTCCTTGCCTGCAGGAAGTGAAGGATTCTTGAGGGAAGGCAGTCATCTTACTGCTTAAGAGAATGTTTCGTGGGAGTCAGTATCTTGCTGAGATTTTAGTATCAAATCTATGGTTTTAATACTTGCTTATGCCGCCGGACAGTGGCGCACGCCTTTAATCCCAGCACTTGGAAGGCAGAGGGGTGGATTTCTGAGTTCGAGGCCAGCCTGGTCTACAAAGTGAGTTCCAGGACAGCCAGGGCTACACAGAGAAACCCTGTCTCGATAAACCAAAAAAAAAAAAAAAACAAAAAAAAAAAAAAAAAAAACCTTGCTTACATTCTCCATATCTTATTGTTTTTTAAAATGTCAGTGGAAATTTTTCTTTCCATTCCTCTTGTAAAGTGGACATCACTTGTCAAATGTCAGCCAGCTTTTAAACATAGTACTTTAAAGTACATTCTTTCTCCACTTGCTAGTAAGAACATGCCATTGCTACAGTTGGAAGTCCTGTTCCTGACAGGATGAAGCCAATCATATTAGGTCATTGTACCATTGTGTGGATAGCTGATTTAAATGCCTCTTTTTTTTTTCTAATTAGGTAGTAAGATTCATACTCAATTATCTAGAAAAATAAAGAATCCAATTAGAGCAATGCATGTAATGAAAATACTGGATCTCATTTTTAACTGGTTCTTTGAGAGTTTCAGACAATGTGTTTAATTATTTTCACATCCCTCTCATCTCCTCTCACATCTACCTCTCTTCTTTGCCCATCCAACTTTATGTCCTTTCAAAATCTTATTTTTAATCCACCAAGTCCAAGTTGTATGTGCTGCCCATATATTCTTGTATGTGCTGCCCATATATTCTTGTATGTGCTGCCCATATATTCTTGTATGTGTGGCCTTCCCCTGGAGGGTGGTTGGCCCACCAAGGATTATACTCTTAAAGAAAACTGACTTCTCTCCGGGCTGAGATTTTATCTAGCTTGAGCTTCCAAAGGTCTTGGGCATGCTGTCACAGCTGCTGAGTTCATACCTACAACTACTAAGCTGTGTCCAGAAAATAGTGCTTCCGTCCACTACTTCTGGCTCTTACCTTCTTTATTTTATAGTCTCTTCAGCAATGATTCCCAAGTCTTAGGAGGACAAAACATGCTATCTATGTTTCATTTAGGGCTGAGCATTGTGCAGTCTCTTAATCTCTGAAAGGTGAGCAGTTATGGGGTTCTTGGTTAATCGCCATCTACTGAAAATCGAAGCATCTCATGAATGTTGAAGGTTGCACTTATCTGTGGGTATAGCAGTGAGTCGCTAGTTGTTTTTAATACTGTGTCCATTTAGCTGGATATTAGTAGTATGTTCTCTTCTGTGGCCCATAACCTATCTGGCCACAGGTTCATAGTCCAATAATGATGGTCCACTTTGTGCGTGTATGAGGTGTGTGTGTGCATGTGTGTGTTGTGTTTGGAAACTTCTACAATAGTATCTCCCCATATGACTTTTTCAAAAGGTGATCTTTAAGTGTTATTTATCCATCACTTTATTCCCTCCTCTACTTTCCCTAGATCAAGGGCCTCAACATTTGATAACCTGAATCTGCTAGAGGAGAAAGTACTGAGTACACTTGGATTCATTGTCACAGGAGAACTTTCTGAATAGGACCCTGATAGCACAGGACCTCTTATGATAGCATTAAGACCAACTAATAAATGAGATTTCCAGAAACTAAAAAGCTTTTGTACAGCAAAGGACACCATTACTTGAGTGAAGATACAGGCTACAAAGTGAAAAAAGAAATCTTTACCAGCTCTACATCTAACGGAGGGTTAATATCTAAAATATACAGCTGGGCGCGGTGGTGGCGCACGCCTTTAATCCCAGCACCTGGGAGGCAGAGGCAGGCAGATTTCTGAGTTCGAGGCCAGCCTGGTCTACAGAGTGAGTTCCAGGACAGCCAGGGCTACACAGAGAAACCCTGTCTCGAAAAACAAATAAATAAATTAAATAAATAAATAAATAAAATATATAAAGAACTTTTAAAAACTAAACATCAAGAAAGCAAACAAATCAATTTTTAAAAAATGGATATGGAACTAAAAACAGATGTCTCAAAATATGAAACATAAATGGCCAAGAAGCATATTTTAAATTGTTCAATATCCTGAGCCAATAGGGAAATTCAAATTGTAGCTACGATGATACTTCATCTTACTTGAGTCAGATGACTAAGATGGGAAATGACAGAAGATGTGGCTGCGAATGTAGAGAAAGAGGAACAATTCTTCAGTGCTGGGAGAAGGGCAAAGCAGTGCAGCCACTATGAAAATCATTGTGGAGCTTCCTCAAAAAAGCTAGAAATAGACCTACCACAAGACCCAGCTACGCCACACTTGGTAATCAGTATTTCTTCACTAGAAATGTAGCCAAAAAACTATAGTACTGTGGTATGCTTTAATTATGCATACACTTATTTTCAAATGTTCTTCTTCAAGCTGCATAGATACTGAGAGTAATGCTTCTTATGAGGACAGAGTCCAATCTTTAGAATTCATATTTAAAAAAAAAAAATCCAGACATGGGTCTGGAGAAACTTCTAAGTGGTTAAGATAACTAGCTACTCTTCCAGAGGACACAGGCTTGATTCCCAGCACTTATATGGTAGCTCAAAATCATCTATAACTCCAACTCCTGGAGATCTGGTGCACTCTTTTGGCCTCCACAGGCATCAAACATGGTACACAGATATACATTCAGGCAAAGCACCTGTATGCATAAATAAACTAATAGTGTACACACCTGAAAACTCCAGCTCTGAGACCACTCAGTGGTTAAGAGCACTGACTATTCTTCCGAAGATCCTGAGTTCAAATCCCAGCAACTTCATGGTGGCTCACAACCATCTGTAACGAGATCTGATGCCCTCTTCTGGAGTGTCTGAAGACAGCTACAGTGTGCTTATATATAATAAATAAATAAATCTTTAAAAAAAAAAAAGAAAGAAAACTCCAGCTCTGAAATGTGGCAACAGGCAGATGCCTGGGGCTCACTATCCAGCCTAGCCTACTTGGTATGCTTCAGGCCAGGCCAGGGAAAGAGAGCTCCAAAAACAAGATGGGGAGTTATTGATATAGCTTAGCAGGTAAAAGTTCTTGCCATCAAACCTGATGATCTGAGTTCAGTCTCTTTATCCACTTAGTGGATACTTCCACAGGATGGGCTCAGATCTTCACAAATGTACTGTGTCACATGTATTCACATAATACATACTCACGAAATAAACAAAATGTAATAAAAAAAAAGTGACAAGTGAGATCGTTCAGTGGGTAAAGGTAATTGCTGCTACTTCTGACCGCCTGACTTCAATGCCCAGGACCCACAAAATAGAAGGAGAGAACTGATTTCTACAAGTTGTACAAACTGTACTTGTTTTATCAAGTTTCCAAAACTTAGTATTATTATAATGTATTTCATTCGAATGGTTCTAAATATAATAGAATTCCACAGCATTTCATGTGTAGTGAACAGCATAAATGCATCAAGAAATTCTGAAGATAATTTGAGTCTACTTAAAAATAATGGGAAACTTTTAAAAAGCACAGCATACCAGTTGATATAACTCATAGATCAAGAGAAATGTAAGTTGGTGCTGAGTTGCAGTTAATTTTGTGTGAGATTCCTATGAGGGAGATGCACACCACTCTTTGTCAGTCGGCACATGTTTTTATAATGTCTTTTTCATTGTTACTGGGTTTTTGGTCTTTGTCTCTCACATTCCACTCCAATGTCCCAATTTTACTTGCATGAGCTTTTTAAATGAGCAGCTATTTTTAGTGGTCTGTCTTATTTCTCCTTTCTGGGCCCCTTGTTTCCATGCCCCACGCAGCAAAGCTGTATCTAATTAATAATCCTCAGAAGCAAAATCATGAAGCAAAAGAGAAAAGACTGTCTTTCCCGCTTGTGAGAAGCAGCCTGGAGAACCAACCCTTCTGTCTGTCTTCCCAGGACCTCGAGGAGTTTCTTCCCACCTACACAGGAAACCAAGTTCTCAAAGCTGTCTGCTGGCACCCTTTCCTGCTAACTCTGTGACCACTTTGATGTGACTTTAATACATTATGTTGTCCTGCCACTGGCAAGTAGACAGATTTTTCTTTAATTTTGGGCTTGAAGCCAAGACATATGCAACAACATGCAGGATCTAGAGACAAAGACATTTTGCCTATGTTCCCTTTTCTGTTGTGATAGCAAATGAGAGCTGGCAGTTTAGACCAGTTACAGCAAGGTCAAGCAGCCTCATGTGAAACCCTCACTCCACGCCACCCCCTTTTTATAACTTTTAGAATTGAGTCTGTGAATTTTCTGAGCTGTTACCCTAAAGTGAGGGTAAACACAGCTGCCTCTGAAGAACAGGGTGAAAGAGGTAACATAGCTCTGGCCTGTATGAGGTCCTCAGGGGAGAGTTGTGAGCAATGATACATATAAAACACCAAGAGAACTTGGCTCGGGCAAAGGCCAGTAGCAGGCCAACACCAGGTGGGCCCTACCGCCCATTGTCCCCTCTCATCCATATTCAACAAGGCTGAAGAAAACAAGCTGCATTTAACCCTTTGTCCCACTTCACGGATAGTCATTGCCTTCTCTCTGCCTTATGGATGTTAAGTTACTTTTCTAGTGGTCCCTAGCTCCCCACGGTTTTGCCAAAGTTGTATGTAGTGCAGGCTCCTCGGGTAGGTGTGTGTGTGTGTGTGTGTGTGCACTCTGCTACCTACCAGCTGATCCCATTTTATATTGGTACCTCAGGACACTAATGAAGAGTAGTTCTGACTCCTTTGCATTGACAGTTGGAGAACAAATAGGGAAACACGCCACCTGTTGTGAGGCTGTGTGTGATTTTGGAAGTAGACTTTAACTAAAGAAACCTGCCCAAAAAAAAAAAAAAAAAAAAAAAGAAACCTGCCCAAGGGAGAGACTAAAACCAGGTATACACTAGCCCAGAATTATGTTTGGTAGCATCAGCGAAGTCCCCCAGAGTCCTCACTGTTAAGCGGTGAGTTTTCTACAAAGAACAAGTCTAGGTAAGTCTTCAAGTTGCCTGAGCTTTGAGATTTTCAAGGCCTCACTCGCCAATATTGTGTTACTGCTAATGTGGGGTGTGGTCTGGATGATTTCAAATAATGGCCACCACAAGTTTTGTCTTGCATGCTTGGTTAGTGCTTCTGCAAGCAGTGATCTGAAAGGTCTCCTCATCTCCTTCATTCATGGGCAGGCTTCATGAAAGACATAGCCCCTCTCTCTTTTAGATTAGAGCAGCTACACAAAGCAATATACTTTGTATCCTCCTGTACTTTTCATCTGCTGTTTTTTTTTAACACAAAACTTAATACTTTGTGTAGCAACTAGGATGTGTAAAGATGGTTTCTTGCAGACTTCTCTTCGTCACACTCTGCCTTCTTGTTGAATTGTCTTCTGCTTAAGGACAGCTACTCTCTATTTCATGGCTCTACTTCTTCAATATAGAATTCATTTATATTTTTCTTTCTGATTTATGGCAAACATTTAAGTTCTTTTCTGGGACTATCACCGTGGTGAGTGGGAGACAGGGCTCGTCCTAGAGATTTGAGAAGAGGAAGGCAGGATGCCTGAGGAGTCAGAGACTGTGGAAAAGAGAGAAGAAAATATGACGTAAGTGTTACCACATAGTTTCTCCTTCGAGAACACACACACACACACACACACACACACACACACACCAACAACTGTCTTACAGGCTGCTTGTACCAAGACTGTTAGAGTGTCCTGTCTGGGCTGTCATTTAGTGTCCTAGCACCCTGTGTCCTCAGGGTGAATGCTGCAGCAGCCAAGTCCTGACTCACTTTAATCAGACTCTGTGCCTCTTTCATTTGGCCAAGAAACTGTGAGGTTCTCTCTTCATTTGTCAAATGTAAGCCTATTAGGCAGTCCCTGAAACAGGACTGAGTTATAGAGCATGAACTTAGGTGAAGACTTAACGGAAAGAAAAGTAAAATGTGTCAGATTCTAAATGAGGAAAGTGGGGGGTAGGGAGGAAGAAGCTAAAAAGGGAAGAGTCCAAACTAAAACATAGCCCTAAGTAAACTCTTCAAAAAGATGGTTAGTTGTGCAGTTAGAGTCTCACGATGTTCACAAAGCTTATCCTAGGAGTCATCTCTATATAAATGACTTCCTGCATAGGCCTTCTAACCATAAGAAAAATTGGTGGGACTCCATAAAGAAAATTATGATTAGCTTAAAGTTTATGGTACATGTAGCACACATGAGGGAAACAGACAAACAAGGAACAGAAAAGTTGTGGACTGTCCTCCACCCTTCACCTTTACCCTGAAGTTCTGTCCTTCACCAGGATAGTCTGGTTTATCACCATCACTTCGTAAATGGCACATCACAAAGAGTAAGCTGTTGGTCCTTGAGGCACAGTGAGCCAAGGCTTGAACAGATTATATCCTTGTAGAAAATTTAAAATATTGTTTTATGGATTCTTCTCTCTTTGCTATCACTGGGTGACCTAGAAGGGAAAGGGAGATTAAGTTAATGAACACCATCAGATTAAACTTCAGAGCCCCCAGTTGTGACCTGGGAGACCTTAACTTTAAACAATCTTTCTACCTTCTAGAAAAGGTGGTTTACAAGATGGTACATTGTCAGGACTGAATAAATGACATGCTGGAAGAGGCAGTCCTGGGTTCTAGGGGATGCTCTGGATTACAGGATATGTAGACTTCAAAGTGCTATCATGATAACTTGACTCCAAAATGCAGTTTCTTATCAATGTGCACATCATTGCTGCCCACCTCCTTGGTCCTCCCATTTAGTCTCAGAAAATCTATTGCAGGGCTGGAGAGATGGCTCAGTGGTTAAGAGCACTGCTCTTCTGAAGGTCCTGAGTTCAAATCCCAGCAACCACATGGTGGCCCACAACCATCTGTTATGAGATCTAGAACCCTCTTCTGGAGGATCAGAAGACAGCTACAGTGTACTTACATATAATAAATAAATAAATCTTAAAAAAAAAAAGAAAATCTATTGCAACATACTTCATTCTTTCATTTTGAGAGCAAGTTGAGGCTGTCCTGGATGTTAGCACTGGATTTGTTCTTATATATCAAACAAACTTGCAGACAGCAAGTGCTAAATATCTGTGTTTCCACTCCCGTTTTTGCTGCATTTGGTGTCATTTCAGATCTGTTCCTCTGGGCATTGAATTCTTGCCATGGAAGCCAGAGCAGCACATCAAAGCGCAGCAAGTCTTTAGAGTTCAGTCTTTCCTGCTTCCCTACAGAGGATCACGATACAAACATCCTCAATTTGTGGCGCAGGAGGGAACATCAGTCCATCAACAAAGCCAAAAACCAAACAGGAAGCAGCAAATGGCCATTTCTGCTATTTATTCTGTGGTCATTAAGAAAGGCATAACTTGGCCCTTCAACCAGATTTGTCAATGGCCATAAAAAATGCGCAGGGTACAGTCATTTCAGCTAGTTGAAAGTCTGATCTTGGAGGGATTTGGGATGATTTCTCTAGTAATTTTTCTTGCTACTGCTTATATAAGAATGCTGGAACTTTGAGATAATTAGCCATTGATTATTTTTCTCTTTTAAAAACTCGATGGGCAGTGGGGGCGAACACCTTTAATCCCAGAACTTGGGAGGCAGAGGCAGGTGGATTTATGAGTTTGAGGCCAGCCTGGACTACAGAGTGAGTTCCAGGACAGCCAGGGCTACACAGAGAAACCCTGTTTCAAAAAAAAAAAAAAAAAGAAAGCAAGCAAGAAAGAAAGAAAAGAAAAGAAAAAAAGATTAGGCAGAAATTTAGCATGTGCTGCAATGTTATGAGTCACTTCAACCTTAATTAAATTTCTGAGACATTTCCTTTCTAGACTGAAGAGGATGAACACAGAGTGAGCAAGCTGATATTCTGACTCCCCGGATGCACTTCCAGTGGTGATGCTGAAGTGTGCAAAGCTAGCCGGAGACCTTACAACTTGGCCTGTTGGCTGGTCATCATCCATCCCAGTCTGTTAGACAGCACTCCTCTGTCCCCCAAAAACAAAACAGACAAATAAACCAGGCTCCTTGTATGCATCCAAGTAAGCCTCAGGAAAGCAGCAAGGGATGTAATTTGTCTGTTTTATGAATGCTTCTAGAAACAAATCAACAAGCCACTTATCATTCTTAAAATTATTTGGACTTTATTAGTTTCAAAAGATAACTGGGCCTACTGTTTGGCAGGAAGTGGAGTTTGCTTAATTCCTCTTGTCACCCAGTAAATGGTCTGCCAAGGAGTAGATGGTAGGAGTCATCCACTGAAAGGTCCCTACGGGTATAATTCAGTGACAGAGCACTTGTCAAGTATGAAAAAGGCCTGGGTTGACCCCTGGGGCCCCACCTCCCCCGCCCTCAAAATTATATAATACTTTAGTATTTAGCTAGTTGTCAGTCTGGGTTTTTATATCAATACATGCCAACCATTCTGTAACCTCAACAGTGCTACTCCACTTTGGAAAAGAAGCAAAAGCAAAACTTTTGTTAGATATACGTGCTAAACAACTGAGGCTAGCACTCAAAGCTGGCAAATATGGTCAGTATGGCAAATATATGGTCCGTTTTAGAAGTTGGTGCTTATTCTATAATAAATATTATGTTCTACATGGAAAGAAAGCTCACTCCCAGATACACTTGTTTATTTCAAGAATAAACAAGTCATTTCATTCTGACAATCATTATACCAGAACTGTTTATCCTGAGTTTATATTTAAAAACAGGATTATCAAAAGGACAGGGATTGCAGATATGAAATGAACCTGGAGTGAACTCAAATGATTCATGGCAGTTCAAAAGCTCTAGAGAATTTTACCAGACTCAACAGAAATTTATAATGAAATTGGGTAAAGCTATTTTAATAAAAATTTTCAACAGCAGAAATACTTAAAAGCAGCTAGAACCCTTAAGACACAAAGTACTGGATGCCATTGCAATTTGTGGCCTTTGTTGTTAACTGGGAGTGCTGTGACTCTCCAGAAAACCTCTTGTTTGTTTGTTTGGTTGTTGTTTTGTGTTTGTTTTTCGAGAATGCCCTGTGTTTTGTTTTACTGTGTAGCTATGAACTCATGGGCCAGGCTGGCTGGAACTCACAGGCATCCATCTGCCTCTGCCTCCCAAGGCAGGCACCACCACACATGCACACAGCTCAGGAAACTTATTTTAAAGGTTTTCTATCTCTTGAAATTAAGACAAATAAAAAATTCTGTACTCGTTTATGAGTGGAGATACTATGCTGACCATATAACTCACCCAGGAGAGTATGAGATTGAACTGGACAGATCGACCAACTAATCCGCAGAAGTTAATAAAGCCTAACAGGATTATTGATCATGGTGTTACCAAGGCAGAAGTATTTTCCTCCCCTTTTCAAAGGCTATAAAAATGTAAATAAAAAAATTTCCACAGTTAAATTAGGAGTAGGTATTGCTTCTTCCCCCAAACTGGGCAAAGAAGCCACAAAAAACAAACTGAAAATTCCTAGCTAAAGAAAAATCAAGTTCCCTGCAGAACAACACTGACTCCAGAAAGACGGGACTCTTCAATGAGTTAAGTGGTTATACTTATCACTGTAGAGGCAGAGACCTGCAGACCTGATTTTGAATTTTTGGCAAGTTTTGGTAAGCTTGTGGTTCTTTCCCTTCTTCATGGTTTGATATCTGTTCTCTGGTTGGTCCCATGTTTTCACTGTATTTGCATACTCATATTCAGCTAATTAGAGCCTAGCTGTTTTCCATAAATGCAGGCATCCTGGGCTTTTTCAGTCAGAGTTCTCCAGAGGATCACAACTGATAGACTGTACACACACACACACACACACACACACACACACCCCTAGTCCAACAATGACTTTCTACCAACAGAAAGTTCAAGAATCCAGTTTCTTTAGTCAGAGAGGCTCAATGTCTCAGATGACCTTTAGTATATGCTAGAATCCTGAAGAAGTAGGTTCTAATACCAGTGAAGGAACAAACTTGCCAACCAGAGTGAGGGCAGGTAGGCAAAAAGCAAAAACTTCTTTCTTTCTTGCCTTCCTTTATATAGGCTGCCAGCAGAAGGTGTGGCCCAGATGAAGGGTAGACCATCCAACTTCAAAAGACTTGGATTTTCAGTGGTCTTTTCACCTCAAGTGATCTGGATTTGAGGTGGGTCTTCTTACCTCAGATGAGCTAAGGAACAAAAAATCTCTCACAGATCTTCCTGGAGAAGTGGAGTTTTTAGTGCCAGAAGTGGTCAAGTTGACAACCAAGAACAGCCATCACAAGCCTATCCATTGTTAACGTCACACAGAACCATATCTTCTTATGGCATGCCTAATTTCCAAAATGAAACCTTAACCAGGTGATAATTACACCTAATATGATGTAAATATTCCACCTACAACCAAAAACACATTATATAATTTAAAATAGGTGGCAGTGTACTTTGAGGGACATCTTAGTATCTCAAAACTTAAATATGATAAACACTGATATTATCTCAATTGATAATAAAGAAATCAAGAAAAGAGCACAAACACATTATTATAATCCTTGTTTCCACAACTGGTCACGTGGCCTTAGCTGGTACTTATGACTACCATTCTCAGCTCCCCCCTCTATTTTTTCACCCTCAGCAAGCACCACAGCTGGCCTTGGTTATTGGTTTTAGAAGTGACCCATATCTTCATGCCTGAAGAGTCTGTGCCCTTGCCATCCTGCCTGGATTAGGTTTACTTTCCAATTGACTTTAATCTTAAAATACCGTGACGCCAAGCATCACCTGCAAAGATCTCCTGTACTCCAGATATAATCTTGCTATGAAGAAGTTACTCAATTTCCCATTGGTAATCTGATTCAATTACCTTGCTATCATTGTTATTCCTTCCTTAGCCAATTGGCTAATAGGCAACAGAAGTGGGGGTGGGTAAGGAGTCTGAATTTCTGGAATGTTTATTGTGTCTCCTAGCAGGACCACTGCCCCTCTGGCATAAAAACGTCTAGTCCAGCAGAACTTAAGGTCCTGGGAACAGGAAGCAAAATTTTTTACTAGTGAACCACTAAGAATGACAGTGAGTGAAATAATTTCCCTTTTCACTCCTTGACTCCTGGACCCATAAATCCTGGCTTTGGGGAAAACATTACCATATGTTGAACACTGAATCAAAGCATATACTGCCTTCTGGAGAACCCTGCCCCAGTCCTGCAGGCTACTGCCACCCAATAGGCCTTGTAACTGTGTCTTCAATAGACCATTCCCTTGTTCTATCTGGCCAGGTGCTTCAGGATGGTGGGGAACATGGTAAGACCAGTGGATCGCATGATCAGGGGCCCACTGTCACACTTCTCAGGCTGTAAAGTGAGTTCCTCGGTTAGAAGCAATATTGCATGGAATACCATGATGGTGGATTATGCATTCTGTAAGTCCATGGATGGTGGTTTTGACAGAAGCATTATGTGCAGGAAAGGTGAATTCACAACTAGAATAAGTACATATTCCAGTAAGCAAAAGTGTTGCTCTTTCCACAGAGGAAGTAATCCAATCTAGTCAACTTGCCACCAGGTCACTGGCTGTTCAACAGAGTGAATGGTGCCATATCTGGGCTCAGTGCTGTTCTAAGCAGATTTGGTCAGACCAGATTTGGTAAGTAGAAGTCTATGTTGTTCTAGTTATACATAACCTCCATCTCTTCCACCAGGGCCACTTTATTCATGGGCCCATTGTGCAATGACAGGGATGGCTGGGGAAAGGAGCTGATTGTCCATAGAATGTGTGATCCTATCTACTTGATTATTGAACTCCTCCTTGGATGAAGTCATCTTTCGGTGAGCATTTACATGGGACACAAGTATCTTCTCATCCTTTGTTCATTCAAGGAAATCTATCTACATCCTTCTCCAGATGTCTTTCTCACCTATTTTCCAATCATGTTCTTTTCAAGTTCCCAACTATTCAGCCAAACCATTGGCTATAGCCCCTGAATCAGTTAATTACACATCTAGCTATTTCTTCTTTCTAGCAAAATGCACAGCTATGTGTCCTACTGAAGTTCTGCCCACTGTGAGATTTTTCCTTCATTGGAGTCTTTCAGAGTTTTCCAGAAAGAGGTTGTAATGCTGCCACTGTCCAGTTCTGGATGGTGACTGCATAATGTGCACAACTATCAGTAAATGAGGCCCTAGTTTTCTTTCTCTATCTGAAGAAATACTCCATGATCCTATTAGATAGGTGCATGCTTGGGAGCAGACAGGAGGCATTTTAACAGGAATAGAAGCTGGGCAGTGGTGGTGCACGCCTTTAATCCCAGCACTTAGGAGACAGAGGCAGGCAGATTTCTGAGTTTGAGGCCAGTCTGGTCTACAGAGTGAGTTCCAGGACAGCCAGGGCTACACAGAGAAACCCTGTCTCCAAAAACCAAAAACAAACAAACAAACAAACAAAAACCCAGAAGAAAAAAAAAAGAAAAGGAATAGAAACCATAGGCATTTGGGCAACTTCTTCATGCAACTTGCTTGAACTCTCAGGACTTACTTGGACCCAATTGCATACATACTACTCTATTTGATAATAGTTTGCTGCTATGCACATCCTACTTTATGGGTTGGTGGGCCCAATCATAATACCCAGTACATGGGCAGCTCAGATCATATGGTAACTTGATAGCCTATTGTCAAACATTCAGTTTCCAGTAAGGCCCAATAGCAGACCAAAAGCTGTCTCTTAAAGGGAGAACAGTTGTTGGTAGATAGTGGTAGAGCCTTGCTCCAAAATCCCTAAGGTATCTTCTGGGATTCACCTACAGGGGCTTGCCAAAGGCTTCATATAGCACCAATACCTGCAACACATTAAGAACCACATCAGATTTGCTGGGTCATATGACCCAAGTCATACAACAGTCTGCACAGCAGCAGCCTGAACCTTTGAAGAGACTTCTCTTATTCCAAGCCCCACCCAAAGCAGCTTTTTAAAAAAAAATCACTTACTATATGGTATGAAGCAACACACCCAAGTGAGGAGTATACTGTCTCCAGAATCCAAACAACCTCACTATGCATTATGCTTCTTTCTTGGATGTAGGAGGGACCAGGTACAATAACTTGTCCTTCACCTTAGGAGGAATATCCCTTCATTTCCCACACTTCTGACTCCTAGAGTTTTTACTGAGTTAGAAAACCTTTGACTTTTGGTTGGATCTCTTTCCCATCCTCTGATGCACGTATGTGTTACCAACAAGTCCAAAGCTGTTGCTACCTTGTATTCACATGGTCCAGTCAACATAATGTTGTCAATATTATTCACCAGTATAATATTTTGTGGAAGAGACAGATCAAGAGCCCTTTAAACTAAGTTATTACATGGGGCTAGACAGTTATGTGAGGTAAAATTGTAATGGACTGCAAATTGCTTCTGGTGGTCCTTGCAGTCAGGTACCAAGGGGGGGAAAAAAAAAACATTTGCTAGATCAATAGCTGCGTACCATGTACCAGGAGATGTGTCAATCTGCTCTAGTAAGGATGCTATATCTGGTAAAGGAGCTGTAATTGGAGTCACTACTTGATTAAGTTTACGATAGTCAACCATCATTTTTCAAGACCCACTTGTCTTCTGCTCTGGCCAGATGGGAGAGTTAAAGAGATGATGACTGACCACCCTGTATCTCTCAAGTCCTTGATGGTGGCACTCATTTCTGAAGTTCCTCCAGGGAGGTGATACCATTTTCCCTGGAGGCAACTATAAAGGCTTCCACTTAGCCTTACCAATCATAAAAGCCGTCACTCCACTGGAGAGGGAACCAATGTGAGAATTCTGCCAACTTCTAAGTTTATCTATTCCAAGTGTATATTCTGGATCTGAGGAAATAACCACAGGATGAATTCTGGGACCCACTGACTCCATTGTGAGTTAAACTTCAAAGCAAAACTGCATTAATCACCTGACCTTCACAAACTTCTACTTTAACTGGAGGGTCACAATGTTTCCTGGGGTCTCCCAGAATCAGCATGTACTGACTGGTTTTGTGTCAGCTTGACATAAGCTGGAGTTATCACAGAGAAAGGAGTCTCAATTGAGGAAATGCCTCCATGAGATCCAGCTGTAAGGCATTTTCTCAATTAGTGATCAAGCGGGGAGGGCCCCTTGTGGGTGGTACCATCTCTGGGCTGATAGTCTTGGGTCCTATAAGAGAGCAGGCTGAGGAAGCCAGGGGAAGCAAGCCAGTAAGGAACATCCCTCTGTGGCTTCTGCATCAGCTCCTGCCTCCTGACCTGCTTGAGTTCCAGTCCTGGCTTCCTGTGGTGATGAACAGCAGTGTTTCCACAGTGTAAGCTGAATAAACCCTTTCCTTCCCAACTTGCTTCTTGGTCATGATGTTTGTGCAGGAATAGAAACCCTGACTAAAATACAGTATCAATTCAGAAAGCAGTATCTAGTAGACACTGTAAAATCTTGTTTCCTTTCCCCCAGTGAACAGTTTACCTGTATAAGTTTGATCTCTCTTCCTCCCAACCCCATGCTCCCAGAAATAAGACTCAAACCCAAAACATATTTACAAATATCTGGGCTAAATAGCTAAGCTCTTCTCTGACTAGATCATAATTAAAAAACCATTTATTGTAATCTACACTCTGTGCTCAGGTACTATGCATCTGTACTCTTCACATCTTCCTGGACAAATCTCCAGCACCTCATCTCACATGATCCCAGAATCTTTTCTGCCTCCAGGATGTCCCACCTCCTATTTCCTGCCTAAGCCATAGGCCATCAAATTTATTATTGACAAGTGCCACATCCATACAGACACAAGTTATTTTCTTTACAGTTAGCCTTGTAAGAGGCTGCAGGTCCCTTTGGAGAAGGACTGGAGAAAAGCTGACAGTAAAACTCTTAATCTTCACTAAATGGGCCCATCTCAATCATCTCAGCTTGATTTAATTTTATATTCTTTTACCATTATCCATTTTTATAAATGTCCTTATCTTATATCTTTTAAAAGACAGAATAATGTAGAAAAATTTCCACCCTAACTTATTTATAGCCAGCCTAACATGGATATCAAAACATAAATAGTAAAGTATGGGAAAAACCACACTGGGCAGCTTAAATCATGAGCAAATGCCAAGACAAACAATACACATAAATGATAGCCAGCCACAAGCAAGTTGATTTGCTTATCACATTAACAATAAGAAAAAAATCATCTTATTATCTTACTAAATGCAGGAAAGCAATTGGTTCAAAATGTCTCTATATGATTAAAATATTATATATTGACAAAGAATATACCATAACATCTTTTTTATTTTTTTGCATTTAATTATTTAGCACATTTCATGGCTTTTATGGGGAACTCAGAGGACAACTTACAGAAGTAGATTTTTTTTTCTCTCTTTCTATCATATGGGTTCCAGGGATTGAATTTAGGTCATCAGGCTGGGCAGCAAGTTCTCTTACTGGCTGACTCATTCATACCATGGTCCTTGTGTTGACCACTTCTTGCCTGCAAGGGTTGAGTTTTCAGTGCATCCCATTCATTTGCTGAGCAAGCTATTTAGAGTTAATGGTTTTGCAAGTATACAGACAGTAGTTGGACAGACCAGCTGCCGACCAGTCTCAACAGCCATGACTTTTTTGGTCTAAATTTGACTTTGGGAAGTGCTTTGGAGTTTCTCAATCCAGGTAAGGTGTCTGGTGGAGACTCTGTCCAGTTTCTAACCCTCCTCTTAGAATCAGAGAGTTCAGACTGCAAGTGTCAACTCAGGAAATGAATGGTTTTGTGGGTCAACTTGGCACAAGCTGGAGATAACACAGAGAAAGGAGCTTTAGTTGGGGAAGTGCCTCCATGAGATCCAGCTGTGGGGCATTTTCTCAATTAGTGATCAAGTGGGGGTGGTGCCATCCCTGGGCTGGTAGTCTTGGGTTCTATAAGAGAGCAGGCTGAGCAAGCCAGGGGAAGCAAGCCAGTAAGTAACATCCCTCCATGGCCTCTGCATCAGCTCCTGCTTCCTGACCTGCTTGAGTTCCAGTCCTGACTTCCTTTGGTGATGAACAGCAGTGTGGAAGTGTAAGCTGAATAAACCCTTTCCTCCCCAACTAGCTTCTTGGTCATGATGTTTTGTGTAGGAATAGAAACCCTGACTAAGACAGGAAAGGTTACCTACCTTTCCTCTAGATAAAACTTTAAACGCCTTGCCAATAAATAAAACGAGTTTGAACTCTTAATAACTGTAGGATGCCAGAGGGCTGCCACATCTTGGAGTGGCATTCTGCTCTGAGAAGGGGTACAGCACAAAAGCTACCCGAGGGCTTTGGAGTGGTAACAAGAACAGCAGGTTGCATAGCAGATCTCCTGTGTCCAGTAGATCGCCAAGGATGGAGTCATGACCAGGGCACAAGCAGATGGGTCTTGAGCCAATCGTCTCAGAGGTGGTAGGTTTCAGAGGCTAGAAGCAGCTGTAGGCTCAGATTCCCTTCAGCCCAACCAAGGTGGAAGTCTTGGAGGCTAAAATAGGAAAGTGTCCTGCTTACAGCAGCTGGTGAGTCCTGGAGGCTGCTCCAGCCAGCTCAGGTGGAGAGAGCCTCAGTCAAGTCTGTCCTTAGCAATCTTGAAGGCAGTCAGGCTTCCTCCTCTAATGAGCAAGCCAGGAGGCCGCTGAGCGCTGACTCTTTAGGCTTCTCCAAGGAAAGGGGGTGGTGTGGGGGTGGAGCTGCCTGGGTTGAACTGCGGGCTTTGAAGTCCTCTTCCTTTGCTGCCTCTATTGTCCCGGCAGGAGTCCTTGCTCTGTAGCCCAGGAAACTCTGAATCTACAAGAGGTGATGCTGCGCAATGGATGTTGTTATGCAAATAAAGTGAAAGACAAGACCAACCAGGGCGGAGGCCGTGGGGGGTGGGGGTGAGCGGTGGAGGCAGGGGGAGGGAATAGAACTCTGCCAGCCTAAGTTGATAGAAATTCACAGTTAGGTCTGCAGGTTTGTTTCTGCTTGAAGTAGGGAAACATCAGAAAGCGGCTGCTCTAGGTTGCTATGGCAACCTTTGCAGGCTGCTTTTTGCTTCCCGTTGCTTTGCAGAGATTGCCTTCAGTTATGTATTTTTTTGTTTCCTTTTGCAACTGTTGCATCTGGATTAATGCTCTTAGTGATATAGGCAATTTCTAGTTCACAAATGAGAAGGAGGTTCTGGAAAGTTAAAAATCTTTAATAATTCCAGTGTCTACTAAAGCAGAAAAACCAACTAAGCTATGTTCTTTTCATTCTCAACCCTGTATCTTTTTCCATCCGATTTATAAAAGTATTCTCTGTTTTCATTAATATATTTATTCACTTTACATCCTGATTGCAGCCCCCTACCCCCTTTTCTTTCCACTCCCTCTCCTCCGGGCCCCCATGGGTCCTGACACATCAAGTTGAATCAGGACTAAGAGCATCCTCTCCCGCTGAGACCAGGCAAGTATTCTTTAAAGATGCATTCTATTTTAGTTTATAAACATATTATTCTATAAATTTTCACATGTCCCTGTGACTACCTTTACTTTATTCTTTGCAATTTACAGATACTTCCTTCCCCTTTACAATGTTGTTCTGAATCCAGCTGCCTTAAATTAATGTATCTTCTTTAGAAATCATTATTGTAATCTGTTTGCACGTTTGCCACCTCTAGTAGATTCTGATATTCTTGAGGACAATCGCTTATCTTAGTGGTGTGGTATTCTCATCCTACCACACGGTAGTCTGCTGGGTGCACAGCTAGGCTTTTCAACCTGCCCTTGACATGGAGGGAGCTGGTGGTCTCATCAACCGATGCAAAGAATGTCTTTAATCCCAGAACTAGGGAGGCAGAGACCTGTGCATCTCTGAGAGTTTGAGACCAGTCTGGTCTACAGAGGGAGTTCCAGGGCAGTCAGAGCTACAGAGAGAAACCCTGTCTCACTCCCACAAAATCTCTCTCATTGTTACTTTCCAATAAATTAAAGGCAATTTGTTAAGAATGCTAGCTACCTCTAGAAGGAGACAGGCCCTTGTCCCCTCACTTAGGGTTAATCCACGATGGTATGTCAGGGACCTGACTCAGGCACCAGAAACAAATGGCTGAGGTGCCTATTTATCATATCAAAGCAAACCCTGGCCACCAGGTTCTCCCAGCATCCCTCAGTCCCTATGTGGCACAGGGTGCTCCTTGCTAGCATACCCGACCCACTACCATGAACATTCCAGCCCAGGGGCTGGGCTGCCCTTCCCCCAGAGGCTCTTCCCTATATAATTCAGCCAGTTTGGCAATGCTGGTTCCTTTAACCCCTTTTAACCCTTTTGACCCCTTTGCCTCTTGGTTTCCTGATCTCCCCTCTCCTGTCTCTCCTCTCCTCCCATAGCCAGACTCACGTTCACTCTGGCCTCGGGTGGCCTTACCTCTGACTATGTTTTCCCTCATATCTAAAATAGACTTTCTCTTCCACCACACCTAGAAGCAGTCATGTGTTAATCCCAAAGATGGGAGGAGAAATATCACCAACCCAAATCATCAGGGCCAAATTAATTAAGCAACCCATTAAAGCAAGCTTTTTTATTCATGTATACAGGCTGCCTCCCCATAAGATGGGGTTTGAGAGGTCAGCATATGTGTGAAAGACAAAGTTTTTATAGCTCAGGAATAGCGGTTTTCCCAATGGGGGTGTGGTGGTTTAGATATGCTTGGTCTATAGGGAATGATACTGTTAGGAGGTGTGGCCTTGTTGGAAGAAGTGTGTAACTATGGGAGTGGGCTTTGCAGGTCTTCTCCTAGCCTCAGGCTCTCTCTACCCATTGCAAAAGAGAGCTTCCTCCTAGCTGCCTGAGGATGCCAGTCTCTCCTAGTTGCCTTTGAATCAAGAACTTTCTCGACTCTTCCAGCCCCAAGTCTGCCTGTGTTGGGGGCCAACAGGCCAACTGCCAGCTACATAGACAGGCCGCCCCTCCCCTCGTGTGAAACTCCTGACCTTCCTGACGGAACATCAAGACCAGGATAAAAATCTGTGACCTTCGTGGGAAAAACCGCAGAATGTCCCAGGCACCAGGCCCAGGGCTTGGCCCATAGCTCACTTCCCCCTAGCTCTCCCTCCCAACTTCCTCATTCAGGGCTTGGCCCATAGGTCACTTCCCCATAGTTCCCCTTCCCAACTTTCTCATCCCCACTGCTTAAAACGTGCTGCCTGTGTGACAATAAACGAGGCCTTGACAATGGAATCTTGCTTGGCCTCCTTTCTTTCTCTCCCCCATGACCCTCAGGTAGCGCCTCTTCGGGACCCTGAATAACTAGACCTGCTGGACGGGTCATGCCTGGATGCTGCCATGCTTCAGGCCGTGATGATAATGGACTGACCCTCTGAAACTGTAAGCCAGCCCCAATTAAATGTTGTCCTTTATAAGATTTGCCTTGGTCAGGCACCATGTCTTTTAATAGCAATGGAAACCCTAACTAAAACAAGGAGATTTGTTGGGCAAAATGGATATGGTTATAGGAGCAGAACATAAGCATACCAAGTTAGTCATAATGACCTCCTAAACCAAAGGTGGGATTGCAAGGCCTCAACAACAGGTGCTCATAAGATGGTAGCTGTAACAACCCTTTGGAAACAAAGGTAGTGTTGCAAAACAGTTATTAACTTTTTGAAACAAAGACATGATTGCTGTTCCCAGAACAGGCAGTAAAGAACCATTTATAGTTAGGGTTACAGGTGAGGCATAGCCCAATGCTTGAGAAAAAGGTTTAATTAGGACCAGGAATGAACCTAGTTTGTTGTTATTATAAGGTGGCTTTTAAGCCTAAGTTGGAAAGCAGCTGTTTCATCACATATTTTCCTTTTGTATTCCACCTCCCACCCTCTTTCTCATTCAGGCACCACCTAGAAGGCAGGTACTTTGCCTTCTCAGAACTCTCATCTTCCATTGCAGCCTCCCCAGAGCCAACTTGGAGTTTGGCTCTGACTACCCACCCTTAGAGGTGTTACTATTATGTTTCCCTCTCTTCTGTCTTTTTCTTTTGGGAGCTGGCCAGAATGCAGGTATGGCCTGTCTAGCTAAAGCACAGGGTCCTTATTCTTTCTCTAAAGCTCCGAACCCCTCTCTGTTCAGTGGCTGCTAGGCACTGGGGGATGATCTTCCTGCAGCATTCTCTCTTCCTCCGAGCTTCTGTCCCTTTTCTTCCCTCTTCTTCTGCTCCCTTCCAGGCAGCTGTGAGATTTATAGCTTGCCAGCCTTAGGGTTTTCCTTAAATTCTAATAAATTGCCCACACACTTCAGTTTATGTCTGTTCTTAAAATCTTTTATTAATAGGACCAAGAACCCTAATGAGGGACCTCAGAATCTGAGGTATCATACAATGACTCTCCTGGGAGACCCCCAAATTTCTAGTAACACTTCCTTCCTGCCATTTAATTAGTTGGCAGAGAAAATAAACCATTCCTGCGCCCCTAGAATTGAGCTTCATTTTTCTCTGCGGACATTCCCTTGGCTCCCTTCATGAGCACACTGCCCAGGTATCACACGAAGATGTTGCTCTTAGGGAAAGTGATTTCTTTCTGTGCTTCTGCTTGCTTGCACTGTCAGAAGTCACCATTTTGACCAAGTTTAGTTTAATCAGTTTTTTTGTGAGTTCAGAAAGGGGCACTACTTCATTCTTTAACAAGGAACGGTGTTCGGTGGGCATGACCGAATGCTTGGTTTTTGTGAGGTGGGAGCAAGGAATCATAATTATATTTTAAAAGAAGCAAATAGTCTGGGATCTGGCTCCCTGAGGTCATGAAGGTCACAGCACTGGGGACCTCATTACTGTATACCTGTTTCTTTGAATCTGTTTTTGGGTAAACCTCATATGTTTAAGGATCTACTTGCTACCTTAAAGTTCCAGGGTGATCCTTCTGGAACTTACCATGAGTGGTTATTTGACTTTATTTATTGTGGTCTTCTGGGGCTAAGTGCAGGGCCAGTCTAAATGAACACCTCCTGTAAACTTTAAAAATCACTAGTTACAAGTGTCACTCTTGGATTTGTACTTTCCATTTCAGTGTGTTTATTATGTACATATAATCAGACATCAGTGCTTTAGGAACTGGGAAGAATTTTGTTATGGTTATATTTGATTATACTGTAAAATAAAACTCTTGTTTTAGAAAGTTTAAATATGTAGATATGTATCTTATATATAATATATAATAATATAAAATATATCTTGTAATATATTTTATAATTATACACATACACATACACACACACACACACACACACACACACACACACACATATGTTAACAGAAAACATTTCTCTTGACTAGGCTTCTGCTGACCCAAAGAGTCTGCAGTGGAATGAGAGAATGCTATTCAAACCACTGTTAAATAATACAATGAAGTTCATTTTAGCAAGTCTTAGTTATCTAACTGTAATAGTCATAATTTCTAAAAGTTGTGCTACAAATAAGCATTATTTTAAAACTAGCGTTATTACATTGCTACCCGAGCAATATGTTTGTTTTTCTGACATTTTAAAGAAAAAAATCAAAATAAGTTGATATAATTATACTGTGTTCAAACATCTGACTTTTTATTTTAGATTAAGTTCATGTTCTTTCTTGCAAAAATACTAATCTTAGCATATCCTATTTTGGGGTTGGTTTTTTTGTTTGTTTTTTGTTTGTTTTTTGTTTTTCGAGACAGGGTTTCTCTGTGTGTAGCCCTGGCTGTCCTGGAACTCACTCCGTAGACTAGGGTCGTCTTGAACTCAGAAATCCGCCTGCCTCTGCCACCTAAGTGCTGGGATTAAAGGCGTGTGCCACCGCTGCCCAGCAGCATATCCTATTTTCAACAGTCATATTAAGCAGAAATTTTTATTAAGTTAGCAGTATAGGTGAGCTCATCCTTCACGATTAAAGACACAGCATTCAAATAGTGAGACTGAAGGCAGCAAATACCCTGTGACTCCCAGACAAGAACTGTGTTCACATCTTTTTAAATGCAACATCCCTATGAGCTGTAAGTACCACATGTCTCTATTCTGCGGATAAAAACACTGCAGCTCAGATAGTACTATTTGTTCAGTTCCATAGCCGATGAGTGCAGAGGCATAAATGTAAAATCTGTACATACTGGTAAGTTCAGAGTCTTCAGATAAAATAAAAACTAACAATATGGAAAACTTGTGGTGAAAAATAGCTTTTAGATATAGTAAATAAAACAATTTTATGTACTTATGAAAAATACTCCGAGAGATTTTTATTTTTGAGGGCTTTAAGGACATCGAAGATAAATCCAGTTTGTTCTGATTTACCCAGGCTTTTCATTTTTTGCATGTAATAATGCTCTTGTTAAGTTTGAGAAAGGGGGAAACAACATGAAATTTGTTATAATTAAATACATTATATTTTTTTGCAAGTAGGACATAAATTTCAGTTACTTTGATTCTTGATACAGAAAATGACAACAATCAGAATGCCAGCCGGCTCTGCTTCCGCCCTGGGAGTGTCCAAGCACCATGGAGCGACAGGAACAGAGCTAGTCCCAGCAGGGTGACTTCGCAGGATCTTGGCCAGCTTGAGTGCAGCGGAGAAATAGCCCAAGAGGTTTTCAGTGAAATAGCTCTCTTTATCCTGGGGTTAAAAAAGGCTATATAAACCTTGGGAAATAGGTGGTGGTGGGGGGGGTTCAGGGCAAGTATACATTACTGGTTGATACTGAGTTGCTGGGAATGCTTCATTTGCATAAAGAGGAATTCCTGGTGCTTGCTGGATGCGTTCTTTTAGGGAGAGAGGAAGTTAAAGCTGTAATTTAGCCACTAGGCTATGTGACTACCTCAACGGTGGTGGAGGGGGTTGTGTGTGTCGAAAGGCTATGTGCTCGTGCATGCAGGCCCAGAACAAGGGGAGAGCAATCCTTGCTCCTGCAGGTCTCAAGATGAGATTTTCGAAGCTTGGACACTTCTCCACTTTTGCTCCAGGTTCTCATCCTGTCCTCACTTGCCCCAGAAGACAGAAACTTGTTAAATTCTTTGCTGTAACTAGAGTTTTTTGTTCTCTCATCTCTCTTTCCTGTCCCTATCAGTTCATGTGTTCTCTCTCTCTTTATCATTAGTTCCTGTGCATCCTTCCTTCATTAACTTGAGCTCTTCAAAATTCATTACAGTTCATAGACTGAGCATCCACTCACGGAGAGGAAGGCTAAGCTACATAATTTGACCCACACATAGCCAGCTGCAGAATTCTTGTTACCTAATTTGCAAGATCCACCACATAGCTTATTCCGTTAACAAAGCCATACAGTGATAGAGAGTGCTTTCCATTCTCCAGCAAAGCTCAGTACAGGCAATAACATGTTTATACAAACAAAGAAACCACCTGCGGGTTCCTCAGGATTCTCCAGATTCCTGTTGTCAGGGGTCTCTGGAACTCTGAGGGCTTGTCCAGACTTCCTTGCCGAAGAACTGCAAAGCTCTTCCCATGGGTTCAAACACCTAAACCGTGCATGTCTGTGCTCTGGCCTCGATCTCCGCTTGCCTGGTGCGGGGGCATGAGAAGGCCCGCTCGTCTGTATCCATTTGAGTAGCAGTCTCCTGTTCAGTAGATACATCAGTTTCTCCTCTAGTCTCACAGCTGTAGCAGTCCCGGGTGGCAGCTGCCCCACCCCAGGCCTGTTCATCTGCTCACCATATTCCTGTGGCCACGTGTCCTAAATTTTTCCTCCCCTGGAGCTGATGTGGCCACTCTAGGCTTCCAAAACCTTACATAATGTTAATACTTAGAACGTTTACAAGTTGTTAGGGGACATGTATCCACCCATATAAAAAAAGGCTCTCCTGGGCCCTTTCTTTGTTTCTTTCTTTGTTTTCTTGTCTTTCTCTCTTTCTTTCTTTCTCTCTTTCTTTCTTTCTTTCTCTCTCTCTTTCTTTCTTTCTTTCTTTCTTTCTTTCTTTCTTTCTTTCTTTCTTTCTTTCTTTCTTTCTTTCTTTCTTTCTTATTTCTTCCTTCCTCTCTTCCTTCCTTCCTTTCTTTCTTCCTTCCTTCCTTTCTTTCTTTCTTTCTTTCTTTCTTTCTTTCTTTCTTTTCTATACCTTGTGGGTTTTTTTTCAGTTGGAGTGAAAAAAAAAAGTCTCCAGATGTCTTTCACAACTGATATTTGTGCTAGTGAAGGAAAGAGGTAAATACAGCTGGCGAGGAATCTTTTCCTATGAAATTCAGCCATACAAGCCTATGAAATAGTTTTCCATTATTATTTTATCACTGGAATTATCAGCACTGTGCTTAGGAGTATCAAGACTGTGTTATATATGAATTTAAAAAAAAAAAGAAAGAAGAAGATCATCACAAGAGCTACTCACTGCTCTCAGATCTATCAGATGAACAGGTCTGAACTCCCTGAAATAAACAGGAAGGAGACACCAGCTGGCCAGTAGAATTGGCAGGACCCACTGCGGAGGGAAGCAGAGGGACAGGAAATGTCAAGCAACTGAGGTTTGATCTGCTATTGCTCATTCTTCATTAGTTCTAATACTGTGACCGAGCCATGGAACAATGGAAGAATTGCTATTCTACACAGGGCAGGCTAGTGAAATACCCACAGAGTTATTAGTCAGGTAACAGAAGTACAGAAGCTATGCTGTAGGTTGTGAGTCCCTTTACTGATGGTTTATGAGAGTGAGCTGTAGTTCTATCGAGACTGTGGCATATTGACATTTTAAAACACAACAAGAAAAAAAAATTTTCCTCTATTTGAGGAAGAAAAATCACAGACTAGCCAAAGAGTTGAGGACCAATGAGGAACACATTCACAAAATGCCACAGAGATTTTTCAGGTGGTTTAGCTAGCTACCTGTTGCTTTTTAGGTTTCTTGGATGTGCAAACTATCAAAGTTGTTACATATTCCATTATATCTTTATAATATTTTTTTCTGCTCTCTTCTTTCTCTTGACTCCTCTGAAACTTCCAGGATGTATACAACAGCACACATGAGGTCTCACAGGTCTCTGTGTTCTTCGATGTAGGTAGTTCCTACTGGTCTGTCACCTGAGTTTATCCATTATTCCTTTTGTCTTGAATTTGTTATTGATAATTTCCAGTGAATTTTTCTATTTGTTTTAAAATTCAAAATGTACACTTAGGTTTTTGTTGTTGTTGTTCTGTTATTGTTGTTTGTTTGTGGCATCTGTCCCTTTACTGATGATTTCTATTGGTTGGTTTTTGGTGCCAAAGTTTTTTTTTTGTTTTTTTTTTTTTTGGTTTTTCGAGACAGGGTTTCTCTGTGTAGCCCTGGCTGTCCTGGAACTCACTTTGTAGACCAGGCTGGCCTCGAACTCAGAAATCCTCCTGCCTCTGCCTCCCAAGTGCTGGGATTAAAGGTGTGCGCCACCACCGCCCGGCGGTGCCAAAGTTTTATAAAATACTTTAAATATGGTTATCTTTAGTTCTTTCAGTAGTATTGTAAATAATATCCTTTATATATTTTTATCATTGGAGCAAATAGATTGTTTCTCTTGAGTCCCCTCCCTATCCAAACCAATATGGAACAAATAGGCTAATTTCTTTGTTCAGAGTTATTCTATTAAATATTAAACATAGCTGGGGAGATGGCTCAGTAGTAAAGTAGTACCTGCTGCACAAGCCGGGAGGCTTGAGTTAAACCTTCAGCACGGAAAGAGACACGCCTAGTGCTGAACACCTGTAGCGCTGAAACAGCGAATCAGTGCTCACTGCCCATCCAGTCTAGTCAATCAGTCATGTCATGTTCAGTGAGAGACCCTTCCCACACATCCATTTCCCCATGAGCTCATGACTGAGTAATTGCACAAAGCTTGTGCTCAAACACTTAGAGACAGCAAGGATTCTATCAGTGATTAGATGGATCTCTGTGTCAGTCAAGGAGGTTGCTTGAAGTCCAGGCTCTCCTGGGTTATGTTTTAGACCCACAGCACACAGCTCTAGGGTTGAACATGAATAGATGACTAGCTTTTGTCTTCTTCAGTGTCTTCTGGCTGCGTTCTCTGTTCACCACCTCAGAGATATCACTTCCATCTGAGATACTGTGGGAAGAGAAGTCCTTGTCTCCCACTTTGTTAACAGAAGACAATCTGCTGGCCCCAGCTTGTTTTGCCTCTCTCTGCAAAACCTCTGTCCTTACTGAGGGAGGAGGAGGAATGAGTGAGTAGCTTTTGGCCAGAATGTCATAGATTCTTATTATTTTTAGTAAGTTTGGTGGCTTTTTCCAACCTAAATACTTCTAAGACTGTTGCATGCCATTTATTTTTGGATCAATAAAGTAATTATTGTCTGTTTCGGTGAGCTTTAAATATTCTACTTAAAGACAGTCCTTTACCTTCTTTAATTGGTCACAACCAAAAACTCTAGGTTTACCTATTACTTTAAACAGAATGAATTGTACACTAAATATATTTCATGATTTTATCCATCATATAAAGATTTGTGTGTGTATGTGTGTGTGTATGTGTGTGTGTGTGTGCATAGTGTAAATTCATGTATGCACTCATGTTAGAGGGTACAGTTGCCCATGTGTGGGAATGTGGAAGCCAGAGGTCAAGCTCAGATGGCTTTCTCTATCAGTCTTTCACTTTATTTTGGAGGACGGGGTGTCATTGAACCTGGGGCTTACCATATCAGCTAGATTGGTTGGCCTGTGAGCCCCTAGCAACTGCCTGTCTCCACCCCATACTTCCCAGCACTAATGTTATAGGCATTGTGGCCATACAGCTTTTCCAGAGGTGCTGGGTGTTAGCATTCTGTCTAAGCTCTGCCCCACAGTTACCTGACAACAGCCAGGTAGGCCTGACCCACTATAAAAGGGGCTATTTGCCCCCTTCCTGCTCTCTTGCTCTTTCTCTTTCTCTGCTCCCCTTCCCCTCTCTCTCCGTTCCCTTTCCCCACCTCCTCACAACTAGCTTCTACTCCTCTACTTCCCTTCTCTCTCCCTCTCTGCCTTTCTCTGCCTCTACTACCCTCTCAACTCCCCCTCCCCATGCCCTGAATAAACTCTATTCTATACTATACCATTGTGTGACTGGTCCCTCCGGGGGATGGGATGCCTCAGCATGGGCCCCACCGAGGAACTCCCTTCACACTTCATCACACCTCCATAGAACATATCCCCTCCTCTCTATCTTCTTTGTAAACGAACCCCTGGGGGTCAGAACTCAATCCTCACGCTTGTGCAGCAAGCACTTGACCCACCTAAATAGGGCTAAGATATAGTTCTCCTGGCAGCGCTTGCCATGCGTGCTGGAGACTCAGGGTTAGATCCTAGCACCACAGTTGGGGAGGAAGGCAAGAAGTAAATACCCTTCTTCCTTTTCCAGAGTTTAGGGATATGACCGATAGCTTTAAGAGGAGAGTAACTACCTGAATTCAATGGTACTTTTGGAGGTTTTGTTTTTGCTCTGTTTTGTTGTCTCAATGTTTTAGCTAGGCTTTTTTTTTTTTTCATACCCTACGGGGCTTTTGTTTATATATTATGGTTTCTGATTTTGTGCTTTTAGGTGTTTTCTATATGTGTCAGTGTGTGTTTTTATGTCTATATATGTTTCTTTTGCTTTTTTTTTTTTGACTCTTTATCTGTTTGTTTGTTTTATCCTATTGTAAGACTCTGGTGAGCCTTAGCTTACCTGGCACAGAGTCGGGAATCGATGCAAAAAGCAAGAGAAATTTATTGTCCCAACACCTTGGGGTCGTCCTGCACCCAGAGGAGAGGTGGCAACCCCACACAGCTTATTCTGGCGAGCTTATAGTTTTCAGGGCAGCAGTCATTAGGCACAATGTGATTGGCAGAGCAGAACAATGTGACTTTTAAACTGATTGGTCTTTAGGGAATGAGGTGGTGAGGACTTCCCTTGTCTTTGGTGGCTAATGGTCACAGAATGTGTCTACCTGCTCTGGGCCTCCCCTACCTACAGGTGACCATGGGCCCCCCTGACCCCCCATGGTCTGAGGAATGTAATTAAGCCTCTCCCTTTCAGAGGGGAGGGGGAGAGGTGCCTAAGTGCTGACCTTTTTCCTCCAGTAGGGGAGGGGTCTGATAGAATTTTCCAAAGTTCCTGAGCTGACCTCCTCACTATTTGTTTGTTTTTATTTTTATTATTACCTTCTTCTTCTTCTTCTTCTTCTCCTCCTCCTCCTTCTTCTTCTTCTTCTTCTTCTTTAGATGCCTGTTTGTTATCTAATGAGAGAGAACAAGGATGTGGATTTGGGTGGGTGGAAGATAGGTAAGATCTGGGAGGAGTTGGGGGAGAGGAAACCAAAACCTGAATATATTGTTTGGGGGTAGGGGGAAGAATCTATTTTCAATTTAAAAAGAGAGTAGTTAACCCAGATTGAAAACTCATTTTCATTTTTTATAAAGTGATTTCTGTTTTAAGACAATTAGAAACTGATGAGGCACTAGTATTTCTTTTAAAAATAAGATGTGGTGAAGAACTGTGTAAAATGTCATTGCAATATGGTCTGCATTTTCTGGGGAGACCTGCATATTTCATTATAAATAAGCACTTGTGTTTTATAAAAATAAAGAGAAAAGGAATATGTTTGGTGGATGTGTAGTCAGGTGTGGGGGAAGGGGGTGCCTCTGCAGGGGCCCATGCTGAGGCATCCCTTCCCTCTGAGGGACCAGACAAAAGATGACAGAATAGTATAGAATATAGTTTATTCAGCACATGGGAGGGGGTTGAGAGGGTAGGAGAGACAGAGAAAGGCAGAGAGAGAGAGAGTAGCGGTTGGGCCATGAGCACATGGACAGAGAGGGTGTAGGGAAATGGGACAAGAGGGGCAGCAGGAGGAAGAGGACAGAGAGAGAGAGAGAGAGAGAGAGAGAGAGAGAGAGAGAGAGAGAGAGAGAGAGGTGAGCAGCCCCTTTTATAGTGACAGGCACATCTGGCTGTTGCCAGGTAACTGTGGGGCATGGCCTAGACAAAAAGCTAAGAAGCACCATGAGAAAAGTCATTCTTCTTTTTCTATTACAAATGCTGACTTGAACAAACTCTTTATAAATCAATGTGAAAATCAAATTTAAAATTGGCAGGATCATGACATTCTACCAAACTATTCTCCAAAAACAAAAACCAAAAAAAAAAAAAAAAAAAAAAGCAATGAGTGAGAATTATTCACTTATTAATAATGCAAAGACTCACCGATACAGTGTCTATGTACTGAATGAACCAAGAACCTAGGAATCAAAAACTGGCTGACATTCAGTACAGTTCCTTAAACAGCGGAGGATAAGACTCTATATCTCCGGCCTTCGTTGATTATTATCTGAATAAGCGATGCCCTATATACATATGGTTGTTATTTAACACTACTCAACAACTTTCCTTCCAGAAAGAAACAAAAAGTATGTCATGGTGGCTCATGCCACTCAGGAGGCAGAGTCACCACAACAAGCCACCCTGGTTGACAGAGTTCCTGGGCATTCAGGGACACATGGTGAAACCCATCTCACAAAACTATTAAAAATAGCTTTTAAGTCTTTTCCAAGACTTTAAACATGATGAACATAGATTAATTATATAAAAATTTTCCTGGCATATCTTCTGGTTTTGTTTTTTTTGGGGGGGGGTTGGGGGCTGAGTCCTGCTTTAGAAAATATTCCAGTCTGATCTAAATTGTGCTGTTTTATGTAGAATGTGCAGACTCAGTAAAGAACATCCATCTGTAAACATCTACTCTCATGGGTTTATGTCAACAGTGCATCTATGCAGTGGTCAGTAGGATACTTTGATTCATCAGGGCTTGGTTTCTTGTCCCTCCTCCCTTCCACACAGTCAGCACCACTAAGAACTTCCTAACAGGAATGTGAAATGCTTCCCTCCCTCTGAAGCCCAGAGTCCTTCAGCAGAAGTAAGTCCTGGTAGTGTTGCTGGCCCACACCCAGCTATCTTGGCAGCAGTAGATTAACCCTTACAGTACCTGAGAGCAGAGAAGGAAGGGGTCTGCTTGCAGTGTGATGGAAGTGAAAACGAGCCTGCCGTGCCATCCTTAAATCTTCAAACTCTCGTTCTTTACTTAAGAAACATGGTAAGAATCCAGTAAACTTGCATTTAAAATCCTTTTTGAAAAGATTTATTTATTCATTTTATGTATGTGAGTACACTGTCACTCTCTTCAGACACACCAGAAGAGGGTTTCTCTGATCACTTTACAGATGGTTGTGAGCCACCACGTGGTTGCTAGGAATTGAACTCAGGAACTTTAGAAGAACAGTTAGTGCTGCTCTTAATCTCTGAACCATTTCTTCAGCCTGCATTTACATTTTTAAGGACTACTTTTATAGCTGACTATAATGTATTTTAGCCACTAAATATATCACAATGGCATTGTGCTGCATTATGTTAATTTCTATTGAATTAAAAACTTCTGCTGGGCAGTGGCGCCATATGCCTTTAATCCCAGCACTTTGCAGGCAGAGACAGGTGGATTTCTGATTTGGAGGCCAGCCTGGTCTACAGAGTGAGTTCCAGGACAGCCAGGACTATATAGAGAAACCCTTTCTCAAAAAAGAAAAAAATAAAAACAAACAAATAAAACTTCATTATTTTTACCTCAGAATGGTAACATGCCTTCCGAAATATTTAGTAGTGCTTAACAAGGGAGGAGAGCATATAAGGGAGAGAAAGGGCTCTCAGTCGGGCAGAAATCTACTGGTGTTCTGCTAAATGAACATATAGGTAAACTGCCTTCTAAGTAACCCGTGTTGGTAGACTACTGCTGCTCTCAGCCCTGGTCAGAGAGCTTCATTCTCCAGCCAGTGATGGCTAGTGCAGAGACTCTTACCTTGTGGAAAGTGGAGAATAAATGACTATTGAGAGCTCAATCCTAAATGGGACATCTATAACACACTCCCAAGGCCCAGGAAACCTTGTAGAAAAGGCATAGGAGAGATTTTAAGAGCCAGTGGATGATGTACATGCGTGAGTGTGTGTGTGTGTGTGTGTGTGTGTGTGTGTGTGTGTGTGTGTGTGTGTGTGTATGTTATGAAATACTAGCTTCTGGATATGAACAGTCTAGCAGCTATGGATAACTACATAAGACCCACTCAAATGTGGACTCTTTAACATTCCATCATGGGTCTAGAGTTAGAGGTTATGAAGCCACACCCTTTTCTCCAGGAGTTTACAGAAGCTAATGGCTGCCGGGAGAAGGGGTTTCATTGTCTTCAGTGACGCGTAGCCTCATACTCCAGTAGAATGACCCCTATCCATGCTTATATAAGAAACTCTAATGAAATTCAGCATGAAACAGGTATGAAAGTAGAAAGAGAGTTATTCAGGAAGAAAGGAGAGTCAACAGAAGTGGGAGATGGGTAAGGGAAGATAGTGAGGAGTAACTTAAACACTATATTGTAGATATATATGGAGTTATCAAAATGATGTTAAATTTAAATTTGTTTGTTTTTGAGACAGGGTCTCACTATGTAGTCTGTCCTAGAACTCACTATGTAGACCAGGCTATCCTCAAACCACAGAGATCCACCAGCCTCTGTCTAGGATTAAAGGTATGTGACATTACCAACCAGCTTAGATTATTCTTAATAAGCCCAAAGTCCTTGCGTATGCAGTTTAGACACTCAGTTTTGTGTACATTTAGGAACTTGATTTTGTAACCACAATGCTTTTTCATCAGCTGTAAATGGTGATAACGGAGGACTTGTGGAATGTTAATCTCAATGCTGCTTGAATATGGGAGTCAGTGGAATGTTAATCTCAATGCTGCTTGAATATGGGAGTCAATATTGCATTGTTTCATACTTTCCTAGGTCTCCTGCTCCACACTGCTAGTCTGCAGTTATGGAACCATCAAGTCCCATCATCAGATATTTATTGATAAGTATAACCCCTCATTATTCCATGTTTCCATTGGCCTTCAAGATTCATTTCAATCTCTATAGATCATGTTTAAAACGACAAAATCTCTATGCTCAATAATCTCTCTCTCTGTCTCCCTCCCTCCTCTCCCCTCCCCTCCCCTCCCCGTTCTCTTTTCCCCCTCTGTCTTAGGGTTTTATTGCTGTGAAAAGACACCATGACCACAACAACTCTTATAAAGAAAATGTGCTGGCTGGTTTTATATGTCAATTTGACACATGCTAGAGCCAAAGAGAAAGGGGCTCAGTTGAGAAGATGCCCTTATGAGACCCAATTGTGAGACATTTTCTCAATTGGTTGTGAACAGGGGAGGGCCCAGCCCATTGTGAGTAGTGCTATCTCTAGGCTGATGGTCCCAAGTTCTACAAGAAAGCAGGCTGAGCAAGCCATGTAAAGCAAGCCAGTAAACAGCATCCTTCCGTGGCCTCTGTGTCAGCTCCTGCCTCCAGGTTCCAGCCCTGCTTGTGTTCCTGTCCTGATTTCCTCTAATGATAGACTATGATCTGGAAGTATAAGCCAAATAAACCCTTTCCTCCCCAACTTGCTTTTTGGTCATGGTGATTTTATTGCAGCAATAGAAACTCTAAGACAGAAAAACATTTAATTGGGGCTGGCTTACAGTTTCAGAGGCTTAGTTCACTGTTGTCATGGCGGGAAGCATGACAGCATCTAGGCAGACATGGTGTGGGAGAAGGAACTAAGAGTTCTACATTATGCACAGACAGCAAGAAGTAAATGTCATGGCTGGAAAGATAGCTCAGCAGTTAAGAGCACCGACTGCTCTTCCAAAGGTCCTGAGTTCAAATCCCAGCAACTACATGGTGGCTCATAACCATCCATAAAGATATGACACCCTCTTCTGGTGTGTCTGAAGAAATCTACAGTGTACTCAGATAAAATAATAAATAAATCTTTAGACCAAAGCAAGCAGAGTCAACTGGGGGCAGCAGAGGTCCTGAATTCAAATTCCAGCAACCACAAGATGGCTCACAACCATCAGTACAGCTACAGTGTATTCTTTTTTTTTTTTGACATGATTCTGTTTTAATTTGCATAAATTCTTTTTTGCATAATACAAAAGCAGGAGACTTAGAAAAATTTAAGGATTTATCAACATAAAATTGACTAAAAGAAGGAAAATATACTGTGGCTAGACAATGGAATACTATACAGTAGATAAATATGCATATAAACTCATGCAAGCACACACACACGCACATATAAATAGTCAATAAACAATTCTTTTCAAACATCAGAGGGAGAAGTTCTAGAAAAAGTTTTATAAATGGCGGAGCCAAGTACTCCAAGTTGTCCTCTGTCACGTGTTTATAGGCATGCGTCAGTGTGTGCATGTAGGGGTCAGAGGACAGTTTGCAGGGTCTGTCCTCTTCTACTTTGTGGGTCTTGGGGATAGAACTCAGGTTATAAGGCTTAAAGGCAAGTGTCTTTATCCCCTGACTTATCTTGCCAGCCCATTTCCTATTTTAACTTTCTTTTAAAAAGTCTTACAGCTTTTAAAACTCTCTTATTAAATTTTATAATTTAGCAATTTTATTTTCTCCATTATATGCTTTTAAATTCTAGTTTATGTAAGCTGCCCATCTTTTATTCTGTAGCCTAGTAGTTCCAGCTTACATATGCCACACACAAACCTAAACAAAAATACTTTGGGAGCACTGAAAATATCTTCCAAATACTTTCAGTAGAATCATTGTGATTATGAAATAAAACTACCTTCCAAATTGTGTTTTTTTCTCCAAACACTTCCACTTTTCTTAAATTCCTGTTTCCTATGTTAGTAGTGTTCTTATGTCTTTTTTTATTATTATTAGATATTTGCTTTATTTACATTTCAAATGGTATCCCTTTCTGCATTACCCCTCTGAAAATACCCTATCCCCTCCCCTGCTCATCACCCCCCACCCCCCAATTTCCTGACTTGCATTCCCCTATTCTGGAGAATCAAGTCTTCACAGGACTAATGGTCTCTCCTCTCATTGATGTCTGAAATGGTCATCTTCTGCTGGAGATGTAGCTGGAGCCATGGGTCCTTCCATGTGTAGTCTTTGGTTGGTGGTTTAGTCCCTGGGAGCTCTGGGGGTACTGGTTGGTATATATTATTGTTCCTCCTGCAGTACAGTGTATTCATATACATAACAGTAAAAAAAGAAGAAGAAGAAAATGTGGCTCGATCATTTGAGATCTCAAAGTCCACCCTCAGTGACATAATTCTTCCAAGAAGGCCACACCTACTCCTATAAGGTCATACCTCTTAATAGAGTCACTATGGGCCTATAGGGGCCATTTTTATTCAAACCACCCCAGCCTCTGTGTTCTGTCCCCATCCCTATCCTCTCTCCTTCTCTTTCTCTTTCTCTCCTCCCCTCCTCTCTCATTCTTTTCCCCTCCCTCACATCTTCCTTAGACAAGGCTTTCACTGTATATCCTAGGCTTCCTTTGAACCTGCAATTTCCCCTGCCTCAGTACACTGAATCCTGAGATTACAGTGGCATACGTATACCTGGAAATATAACATTTCCTGGTTTTAGTTGTTTATACATCCATGTAGTCAGGACCCATAATGTGTGGGGCCTTACCAAATAATACTTCCTGCTAGTCAGCTATGATCTATCTACATGTAGTACAATCTGTCATGCTTTAACTTGTCCTGCTACTAAGTGCCAGTTCATCTGAAATGATCTCCTGGACACAGGTGTTACCCAAACCCAAGGCTCTCCGCAGTGACAAAATCCCTGCCTCAGAAGAATCTCTCAATGTGTTTCTCAATTTGTGTGGGTTTTTGGCCCCAATTTCCATCCTCTGCATGAAGTTATCAAAGCTTAAACAGTGATTCAAAATCCACCTTTATGATAAATAGGGCAGAGGGCAGTAGATCTGAGCTTAGTAATAAACATCAAGAAATTGAGAAATATTTTTTTTAAGAACAGGAATTTTAGGATGCTTTGAGAAGCTCTCTCGAAACCACCATAACCTCAGATATTTGTGCTAAAGAAGTAAAAGGGCCAAGAAGAAAATATTAGTCAGGCCTGGAACTCCAGTCACTCCAATAATATGCCTGGCAGAGAAATCATTACCCTTAGGGGAAGTCTGGATGAGTGCTGGGCAGACAAAAATTGGCTTCACCAAACTGACTCAGCTTGCCAGCCCACATCACGAGTACACATCATTTCTGTCCCCTAACTTTGAATCCCCTCACCAGTGTGTGTGTGTGAATATGAATTCTATACAGTATGAAATGTGTTTGTTTGACAAGTCTATTAGGAACTGAAGTTAAACGTAACAGGATGAGTCTTAAGCTCCTCATAAATGGTTGTTTCTCCACTACATCATTGATTTGTGTTATCTAAATGCTAACATTAAAGTTCTTACTTATGTATACTTCAAATACATCTGTATATGTGTGTACTTGTGCTCTGTATGTGTACATACGTGTGGATCTTTGTATATAAATAATGATGGGATTTTTTTTCTCAAATGAACTGATGTTGACCTCTAATTGTGGTTCAGAAGGAACTTTATGTTCTGATTTTTCTCTGGAGAAATGAGAAGACTACTAAGGGTGGTGGTGGAGTGTTAGGTAACACTGGGTGGAAAATTCAGGGATATTTTCCTTTGTAGTCTTCCAAATAAATCTGTTTGTGTCATGGAGAATTCCCTGGAATAAACATCTTCATTAGGATATACTTGACTTTCAGAAAAGTTTATAAATGTTTCTCGTTAATGTATTTAAATAAAGTTCATTTTAATTAAAACAGCTATAATTGGGCATTTAGTCTGCTTGGCATTGTGCCTGTATCTCTCATCCACATAGTCCCAAAAGATAGGTATTGATATCCTCAGAAAGCTAAAATAAAAGAGGTTAAATACCTTGTCTAGAGTAATAATTTACTACATAAAGGTTTTGAATATAGACCTAAGTGGCTCTATGGTGGTTTGAATAAGAATGGCCCCATAGAGCAAGCGGGGCTGGATCGAGAAGAAAAAAAAAAAAGAGAGAGAGAAAACAAAAGAATGGCCCCATAGGCTCATATATTTGAATGCTAGGTGCCCAGTTGGTGGAACTCTTTGGAAAAGATTAGATGTGGCCTTATTGAAGGAAATGTGTCACGGGGGCGGGGGTGCTTTGAGATTTCAAAAGCCCATGCCATGCCCAATTGACTTTCTCTCTCTGCCTGGTGGCTGTGGATCAGGATACAAGCTCCAAGCAACTGCTACAATGCCATACCTGCCAGCCTACAATGCCATACCTGCCAGCCTACAATGCCATACCTGCCAGCCTACTGCTACACTCTCTGCCCTGATGGTCACTGACTCGTCCTTTGAAACTGTAAGCTCAAATAAACTTTATTCTATAAATTGCCTTGGTCATGGTGGCTTAAGACAGCAATAGAAAAGTAACTCAGGGAGGCTCCCACCAATGGACACTTGTCATTGTGACATGAAGGAACCTGGGTATATGAGGTTTGTTCTGTAACTGTCCTCTTTTGTTTGTAGCAATTGAGGGATATGTGGGAACTTAAATGGCTGGTGCAACATACTTTAGAAACTGTTGGGTTTTTTTTTTTTTTTTGTATACATATTCCAGGGAGTAGAATTGCTACACACAGTTACACAGGCCTGCTATAGGTTTGCTACATATTTGCTTTCTCACTAGATTATACCAAAGTACATTTCCACGTACATTTTATGAGAATAGGTACTTGCCCATACCCTCATATAATGTCTATAGTTTTCTAACCTGAGAACTCCAGGACTTGCTTGAGTGTAGACTTGGGTTACCACTTGCTTATATATTCATTCCTACTTAGTTGGCAGTTAAACTGAAAATGGTCCATGTGAGAATCAGCTATAGGAAGATAGAGGGCAGCCAACCTGCATGCAGTTATTAAACAGGTTCAAAAATAGATGCATAACACCAGCTGCAGTTCCTCAAGTCATGAGGTAGATGCATCCTGGTTACAGAAAAATTCAATTTCTTTTGTGTTGGCTGTTACTCTTTAATAGATATTAACTTGAGTTGGGTGATGGTGGCACATGCCTTTTATTCCAGCACTTAGGAAGCAGAGGAAGGCAGATAGATCTCTAAGTCCGAGGCCAGCCTGGTCTACACACTGAGTTCCAGGACAACCATGGCTACACAGAGAAACCCTGTCTCAAAAAAAAAAAGTAAACTTGAAAAAAAGTTTAATTGTCTTCAGTGACTGTTATTCCATGATGTCATAGACACAGCACCAAAAGTTCTCACCACATAGGCAGAACTGTCTCTTGCTAACTATCTGAGGAGCCTTGAAAATGAAAGGTTATCAATCACAGAACCCTGGAAAGGAAAGTACCAACTGCAGAACTCACCCACACCCCCTCTTCCCTTCCTATCTCCACACTGACCTGAACATGTGGTCATCTCAAAGAGTTTTTTGTTTGTTTTGTTTTGTTTTTGTTGTTTGTTTGAGACAGGGTCTCTCTATATGGCTTTAGCTGTCCAAGAACTTACTACGTAGACCAGGCTATCTTCAAATTCTCAGAAATTTGCCTGCCTTCCGAGTGCTGGAGTATAAGGTTATCCAACATCTCCAGGGCATTTTTTCTCTAGGACATAACTAATACACAAGAAATGAGGGTTCATGATATCATTTTAAAGTTTCTATAGTGGTTTTGATTATTAGCTAGTCTTTGGAACAATTATTCTAAGGATCAAAGACAAATGTCACTCTTGCTCTCATCCTGTGCAGTACATAAATTTGTCTAGCTCTGAACAATCCAATATGGCAGCAACTAGCCAGTATCTACTAGTGATGTGTGACTGTCAAACACTTGAATATACAGCTAGTTCAGTTTTCAAAAACATGTTGAAATAGCATTTTGGACACACTAGATTAACTAAGAGTATGGCAGAAAACTTAAAAGGTGTCTGCTTTTGTTTGAAGTACGTTAATATAGCAATAAAATAATGGCAAATTACATGTGGGTGAAATGACTTAATTCAAGTCATCTGAGTTGATCATAGAGTAAGTATGTCCCTGAATTCTGTAGCCTTGGATGGTTATCCTGACGCAGCTTCTCCCTTCCATGAAGCCCACAGTTGGCTGTAGTAACCACACAGAGTGTTCAGGCTTCCCACAATCCCGGGCATGAAAGACTCATTTATGATAACCCCTGTGCAGTCTATGCTTGTCAAATTCTGATTGCATAGCTAGCTAGAGGTTTCAGATTCTTCCCCACACAGCCATATTCAAGAGCTACAGCAGATGCCTCTCTTTTCACCACCTCACATTAATTACGAGTTTTGACTCTACAAGGAATGTCTTTCCAAAGCAAGATTCAAAAATAATTCTACTTAATTGAACAGTGTGAACTTAGGAAATTTACTAATTCCCTCCTGTTACTGCCACGTTGTTTGCTCTGGCAACCAAAGAGCAATGTTCCTTCTCCTCTTTCTCCTCCAATCTTCAAAAAGATCAAACCACTCCCACTCCCTGGGTTCAGCAGCCGAAAAAACAAGTCATCATTTTGTTTTTGTTTTTGTTTTTATTTATTTATTTATTTATTTATTGTAAAGTCTTACTTATTTCAGAACCATTTTTTTTGACCTTCAGAAAAATGCTTTTATTTTTTTTTAATTTAATTTAATTTTTTTTTTAATTTACATTCCAAATCATTTCCCTTTTCCCGTTTCCTCCCTCCCCGAAAGTCCCATAAGCCCCCTTCCCTCCCTCTTTTCTCCATTCAACCCCCTCTCGTTTCTCTGTCCTGGCATTCCCCTACATCCAGTCTTTCCAGGACCAGGGGTCTCTCCTTCCATCTTCTTAGAAATCTATTGATATGCGAATTGTGTCTAGGGTATTCCGAGATTCTGGGTTAATATCCCCTTATCAGTGACTGCATACCATGTGTGTTCTTTTGTGATTGGGTTACCTCACTAAGGATGATATTTTCAAGTTCTGACCATTTGCCTAGGAATTTTGTGAATTCATTGTTTTTAATTGCAGAGTAATATTCCATTGTGTAGATATACCACATCTTCTGAATCCATTCCTCCATTGAGGGACATCTGGGTTCTTTCCAGCTTCTGGCTATTATAAATAAGGCTGCTATGAACATAGTGGAGCATGTGTCCTTGTTGCATGCAGGTAAAGCCTCTGGGTATATGCCCAGGAGTGGTATAGCCGGATCCTCCGGGAGTGTCATGCCCAGTTTTCTGAGGAACCGCCAGACTGCTTTCCAGAGTGGTTGTACCAGCTTGCAATTCCACCAGCAGTGGAGGAGTGTTCCTCTTTCTCCACATCCTCACCAACAACTGCTGTCTCCTGTGTTTTTGATCTTAGCCATCCTGACTGGTGTGAGATGGAATCTCAGGGTTGTTTTGATTTGCATTTCCCTAATGACTAAGGATGATGAACATCTCTTTAGGTGCTTCTCAGCCATTAGATATTCTTCAGGTGAGAACTCTTTGTTTAGCTCTGTACCCCATTTTTTAATAGGGTTACTTGCCTCTCTGGAGTTTAACTTAAAGTCATCAAAAAAGACACAGAAGGACACTACATACTGATCAAGGGAAAAATCCACCATCAAGAACTCTCAATTCTGAATATCTATGCTCCAAATGCAAGGGCACCCTCATTCGTAAAAGAAACTTTACTAAAACTCAAAGCACACATCGCACCGCACACAATAATAGTGGGTGACTTCAACACCCCGCTCTCTGAAATGGATCGTTCAGGAAAGCAGAAACTAAACAGGGACACAGTGAATCTAACTGAAGCCTTGGACCAAATGGAACTAACAGATATATATATAGAACATTTCATCCTAGAGCTAAAGAATACACCTTCTTCTCAGCACCTCATGGTACCTTCTCCAAAATTGACCATATAATTGGTCACAAATCAGACCTCAACAGATATAAGAAGATAGAACTAATCCCATGCCTCCTATCAGATCACTATGGAATAAGGGTGGTCTTCAATGGCAACAAAAACAAAAGAAAACCCACGTACACATGGAGGCTGAACAATGCTCTACTCAATGATAACTTGGTCAAGGTGGAAATAAAGAAAGAAATCAAAGACTTTTTGAAAGTTAATGAAAATGAAGGCACAACATACCCTAATTTATGGGACACAATGAAAGCAGTGCTAAGAGGAAAATTCATAGCCCTGAGTGCCACCAAAAAGAAACAGGAGACAGCATACACTAACAGCTTAATGGCACACCTGAAAGCCCTGGAACAAAAAGAAGCAAATACACCAAAGAGGAGTAGAAGGCAGGAAATCATCAAACTCAGGGCTGAAATCAATCAAGTAGAAACAAATAAAACCATACAAAGAATCAACAAAACGAGGAGTTGGTTCTTTGAGAAAATCAACAAGATAGATAAGCCCTTAGTCAGACTAACCAGAGGGCACAGAGATAGTATCCAATTGAATAAAATCAGAAACGAAAAGGGAGAGATAACAACAGAAACTGAGGAAATTCAAAAAATCATCAGATCCTACTACAAAAACCTGTATTCAACACAACTAGAAAATCTTGAGGAAATGGACAATTTCCTAGACAGATACCAAATACCAAAATTAAATCAGGATCAAATAGACCATCTAAACCGTCCTATAACCCCTGAAGAAATAGAAGTCGTCATTGGAAGTCTTCGAACCAAAAAAAAGCACAGGTTCAGACAGTTTTAGTGCAGAATTCTATCAGATCTTCAAAGAAGACCTAACACCAATACTCTTCAAACTGTTCCACAAAATAGAAACAGAAGGAACAGTACCCAACTCGTTCTATGAAGCCACAATTACACTCATACCAAAAGCACACAAAGATCCGACAAAGAAAGAGAATCTCAGGCCAATCTCTCTTATGAATATCGATGCACAAATACTCAATAAAATTCTTGCCAACCGAATCCAAGAACACATCAAAACGATCATTCACTACGATCAAGTAGGCTTCATCCCAGGAATGCAGGGATGGTTCAATATAAGGAAATCCATCAATGTAATCCACTATATAAACAATCTCCAAGAAAAAAACCACATGGTCATCTCATTAGATGCTGAGAAAGCATTTGACAAAATTCAGCATCCTTTCATGCTAAAGGTCTTGGAAAGATCAGGAATTCAAGGCCCATATCTAAACATAGTAAAAGCAATTTACAGCAAACCGGTAGCCAGCATCAATCTAAATGGAGAGAAACTTGAAGCAATCCCACTAAAATCAGGGACTAGACAAGGCTGCCCTCTCTCTCCATATCTTTTCAATATAGTACTTGAAGTTCTAGCTAGAGCAATTAGACAACAAAAAGAGGTCAAAGGGATACAAATTGGAAAGGAAGAAGTCAAACTATCACTATTTGCAGACGATATGATAGTATACTTAAGCAACCCAAAGAACTCCACCAGAGAACTCCTACAGCTGATAAACGACTTCAGCAAAGTGGCCGGATATAAAATCAACTCAAGCAAGTCAGAAGCCTTCCTATACTCAAAGGATAAGCAGGCTGAGAAAGAAGTAAGAGAAATGATACCCTTCACGATAGCCACAAACCATATAAAGTATCTTGGCGTGACTATAACCAAACAAGTGAAAGATCTGTATGACAAGAACTTCAAGTCTCTGAAAAAAGAAATTGAAGAAGACCTCAGAAGATGGAAAAATCTGCCATGCTCATGGATTGGCAGGATTAATATAGTAAAAATGACCATCTTACCAAAAGTAATATACAAATTCTATGCAATCCCCATCAAAATCCCAACTCAATTCTTCATAGAGTTAGAAAGAGCAATTCAAAAATTCATCTGGAATAACAGAAAACCCAGAATAGCTAAAACTATTCTCAAGAGTAAAAGAACCTCTGGGGGAATCAGTATCCCGGACCTCAAGCTGTACTACAGAGCAATAGTGTTAAAAACCGCATGGTATTGGTACAGTGACAGGCATGTAGATCAATGGAACAGAATTGAAGACCCAGAAATGAATCCACACTCCTATGGTCACTTGATCTTTGACAAAGGAGCTAAAACCATCAAGTGGAAAAAAGATAGCCTTTTCAACAAATGGTGCTGGCTCAGCTGGAGGTCAACATGCAGAAGAATGCAAATTGACCCATTCTCATCTCCTTGCACTAAGCTCAATTCTAAGTGGATCAAGGATCTCCACATAAAACCAGACACACTGAAACTAATAGAAGGGAAACTAGGGAAGAACCTTGAACATATGGGCACAGGGGAGAATTTCCTGAACAGAACTCCAATAGCTTATGCTCTAAGATCAAGAATAGACAAATGGGACCTCATTAAATTACAAAGTTTTGCAAGGCAAAAGACACTGTCAAAAAGACAAAGCGGCAACCAACTAACTGGGAAATGATCTTTACCAACCTTACATCTGACAGAGGGCTAATATCCAATATATACAAGGAACTCAAGAAGTTAAACTCCAGAGAGGCAAGTAACCCTATTAAAAAATGGGGTACAGAGCTAAACAAAGAGTTCTCACCTAAAGAATATCTAATGGCTGAGAAGCACCTAAAGAGATGTTCATCATCCTTAGTCATTAGGGAAATGCAAATCAAAACAACCCTGAGATTCCATCTCACACCAGTCAGGATGGCTAAGATCAAAAACACAGGAGACAGCAGTTGTTGGCGAGGATGTGGAGAAAGAGGAACACTCCTCCACTGCTGGTGGAATTGCAAGCTGGTACAACCACTCTGGAAAGCAGTCTGGCGGTTCCTCAGAAAACTGGGCATGACACTCCCGGAGGATTCGGCTATACCACTCCTGGGCATATACCCAGAGGCTTTACCTGCATGCAATAAGGACACATGCTCCACTATGTTCATAGCAGCCTTATTTATAATAGCCAGAAGCTGGAAAGAACCCAGACGTCCCTCAACAGAGGAATGGATTCAGAAGATGTGGTATATCTACACAATGGAATACTACTCTGCAATCAAAAACAATGAATTCACGAAATTCCTAGGCAAATGGTCAGATCTTGAAAATATCATCCTTAGTGAGGTAACCCAATCACAAAAGAACACACATGGTATGCAGTCACTGATAAGGGGATATTGACCCAGAATCTTGGAATACCCTAGGCACAATCCGCATATCAATAGATTTCTAAGAAGATGGAAGGAGAGACCCCCTGGTCCTGGAAAGACTGGATGTAGGGGAACGCCAGGACAGAGAAACGAGAGGGGGTTGAATGGAGAAAAGAGGGAGGGAAGGGGGCTTATGGAACTTTCGGGGAGGGAGGAAACGGGAAAGGGGAAATGATTTGGAATGTAAATTAAAAAATTAAAAAAAAAAGAATAGACAAATGAGATCTCATTAAATTACAAAGTTTTTGCAAGGCAAAAGACACTGTCAAAAAGACAAAGCGGCAACCAACTAACTAGGAAATGATCTTTACCAACCTTACATCCGACAGAGGGTTAATATTCAGAACCATTTTTAAGCCAAAAAAATGTTTACTTCTCCATCATTTAATAAAAGAGTTGAGTATTTTTGTTTGCTTGGTGTGTGTGTGTGTGTGTGTGTGTGTGTGTGTGTGTGTGTGTACATATGTATGGAAGCCAGAGGTCAACCTTAAATCGATGTTTTTTGTTTTGATTTTTTGAAATGAGATCTCTCACTACCCTGGAACTCATAAGTAGGTTGAACTGGAGGGTCTAGCAGACCATGCCCCACCACTCTGGCCCAGGAAAGCCCCTGTCTGCCTTCCCAGTGTTGAGAGTCCAAGAAAGTGTTGCCATACCCAGCATGTTCATGTGGATTCTGGGGATGAAACTTTAGTTCTTGTGCTGAGCAGTTTACTGACTGAGCTGTCTCTCAGTCCAACAACTGAAAATGGAAAGAAAACAGTGTCATTGGTAACATCCAAATCCCTTAAAAGACACCTCTCAGCTGTGCTTAACAGCACCTTCCAGGAACTCACTGTTTCCAATGAGTCAAAGCTTGTTAAGAACCATGTACATACATGTCTGAAGATGCATTAAAATCAATCCCCTCTGGAGTGTGTGTGTGTGTGGGGTGGGGGTACGTAAGGGGGGGGGGCAGAGAGAGAGGGAAAGGGAGAGGGAGAGGGAGGGAGACAGGGATGGAGACTGGGAGAGAGAGAGAGAGATGGAGAGGAGCCCGGATCACAGAATGATAGAGGAAGGGAAAGAGGGAAGGAGGAGGGAAGGGAGAGAGGAAAAGAGGAGGGGAGGGAGGGCGGAGAGAGTAGAGTCACTGAAGATGGAGAAAATGCATAACTGACAGCTTTTCTACTTTTGATACATTTTTTCCCTGTATTCCTCAAGGTAAAACTGAGTTGTCAGAAGAATTATTTCAAGCTACTGATGAACCACAATATTCTAAGGTAAACATGAATAAGTGAACCAATCTGCTATCAAAATGTCATAGGATTAGGTATTATCCTGTCTGGTAGTCACCACTTGCCGCCTTGTTGAATCTCCTCTGTGGCACAGGCATCTTTGCCTGGCTTCCAGGCCCTGTGCCAGTGCAGCTAGAGTTCTCACCGGCTCTCGGTCTCACACTGCCCATGGCTATTGTCTGCTCCCGTTGATGTTTTCGACCATCAGTCTCCAAGGCGATGATGTTCATTATCTCAAAAGAAATGAATAAAAATTAAAATTAAAGAGAAGCCAACAGTCCAAGCTGCCATGTATACCATAGTGCTGGGTTTTGTTGTTGTTGTTGTGGTTTGTTTGTTTGTTTGTTTTTATAAATGGAGAAAAAAGTACTCTGCAATGAGCTGATAATAAAATACAACAGGCATGGTCTGTAAAATGTAGTTTGAGGGACGCACTTTCTTTCCCAGATACAGGAGATGAGGATACACACACACATACATACACACACACACACACACACACACACACACGCGCGCGTGTGCGTGCACTAAAGCCATCTGTCATGGCACACAACTCAAACTCAGAGATACAGAGAGAGGCACTCATTTTATTCAAGAGCTGATGGCCTCTAGGCTGTGGTGAATGCCCTGCACCTTACCACAATGACAACTATAAAAACTCTAGTCTGTCTTAAGAGCATAATCTTTGTGATAGAACAACTGTGTGGCCTGGAAGAAGTATCTTATCTAGGTTTAAATATTTTTTAATAAAAAAATATTATGTGCATGGATGTTTTACCTGTATGCATGTCAATGTGCCACATGTAGGCTTGGTGTTCTTGGAGACCAGAAGAGGGTTTAATATCCCCTAGGACTGGACTTACGGATGAGTTTGAGTTATCATGTGGGTGCTAGGAATTGAGCCAGTGATCTTAACCACTGAGCCATCTCTCCAGCCTCCTAGGTTTTAAATCTCATCTATTCTGTCTCCTTTCTCCCAGTCTTAGTATGCCTCTAAATATTGAGAAAAGTTTGACATTTAAACATAATTTAAGCAAAATTTAAACATAATTGTGTCTACTTTGGCCTCTTGTTTGGCTAAGGAATCAAGATATGATTCATGATTCTCAGAGGTCTACACTTTGGAACTTTGAAAGTTAACACAAAGACTATCTCTTGAAATACATAACAATAACAGCAAAAAACTTCTCTAAGTATCAATGTGCAATTTATTAGTGGACTTTGAAATTGATGTAGTTGATCATAATCTTTCTTTTTAATACAGTAGAAAATATAAACATAAACTTCGGTTTTGAAACTTTTAAAGATATGTGTGTGTGTATTATGTAGATATGATATTAGTTTTTAGGTTAACAGAGGCCTGAAGTACATCTGCTTTAAAGGAACATCAGAAATGAACTAGGTTATTAGATAGCATAATAGTTCTTTGGCTTTGTGGTGGACTGGACAGCACTTTCCATATAGCATTTGTATAGATGATAACAATGTTTTCACAATGTCCTCTTCCTATAGCTTACAAACTGCTTTGGTAATTTGCTTGTTTTAATTTTAATTTTTAATATATTTCATGAAACTTTACTATAAATAAATAACTTGCAAATAAAAAACATTATGCAGTGATTAGCCAGACCCCAAATCTATACATCTCAAGGAACATTTGTACAGTTAGGACAGCCATTCTGAAGCTACAGTGCTTCACACTGGATTTTAAACTTTCACTATCAAATACTTTTGTAATGTGCTTATCAACCACCACACACAATACAAAAAAATAAAACATCCCCACAACAACCCAGAAAATGAAAACAACCCCTAAAATCCATTAGACAATTGAAACTATAAAAATTAGTTTTTATCTTCTTTTATAACTCAAGAGTCCATTACTTGCATCAATCCTTCCTCCTTATCTAATGTTTACTCTATTTTTTCTCCTTTTTAGATGTTATATTGTCCCCACAAGTGCATTTGTTCACACACACACACACATATATATATGTATATGAATTAGGATAGGGTCCCCATATAAAGAAAAACATGTAGTTTTTTTCCTTTCTGAGGCTGTGTGGCCTAGCGTTTGTTTTAAATATATATATATATATTATATATATATAAAATATATATATATATTTTTTACAGACTATGAATGAAAAACAGATATAAAAAGGAAAGGAAAGGACATGGCTGCTCCTAGGTTTGGTAGAGGAGAAAGTTTACCTTACATAGGTGGGAGAGCATAGGTAGAGCCATCTGGGTGAGTCCAGAATGAACATGGCCAGACTGAGTTGGGCCATGTAGGAGAAGGGGAAGGGAAGGATGAAGGGGAGAGAAGTGAACCAGGTGCAGCAGCCAGGAGACCAAAGGTACAAAAAGGAGCAGTGTACCGGCTGGTTTTATGTGTCAACTTGACACAGGCTGGAGTTATCACAGAGAAAGGAGCTTCAGTTGGGTAGTGCCTCCATGAGATCCAGCTGTGGGGCATTTTCTCAATTAGCAATCAAGGGGGGAGGGCCCCTTGTGGGTGGTGCCATCCCTGGGCTGGTAGTCCTGGGTTCTATAAGAGCGCAGGCTGAGCAAGCCAGGGGAAGCAAGCCAGTAAGAAACATCCCTCCATGGTCTCTGTATCAGCTCCTGCTTCCTGACCTGCTTGAGTTCCAGTCCTGACTTCCTTTGGTGATGAACAGCAGCATGGAAGGGTAAGCTCAATAAACCCTTTCCTCCCCAACTTGCTTCTTGGTCATGATGTTTGTTCAGGAATAGAAACCCTGACTAAGACAGGCGGGTAATCAAAATGTTTGGATTATATGAGGAAGAGCCTCTGGGAGAAAGGCAGCCGTACCCAGGACTGGAGAGTTCAGGGTAAAGGGTGACATATGCCACCATTTAATGGAATATAGCCACACCTTGCTTTGGTTTTTCTTTGTTTGTTCTTTTTTTGTTTGTTTTGGTTTTTGGTTTGTTTGTTTTTTTTTGTTTTTGTTTTTTTTTTTTTTTGAGACAGGGTTTCTCTGTATAGCCCTGGCTATTCTGGAACTCACTCTGTAGACCAGGCTAGCCTTGCAGAAATCCACCTGCCTCTGCCTCTGGGATTAAAGACATTCACCACCACTGCCCAGCCCACAGCCATACCTTGTAATGGGTAGGGATTGAGGGATGCTGGGAGAACCTAGAGGCTAAGGCCACTTTGATATGTTATATAGGCACCTCAGTCATTTGCCTCAGGTTTGAAACTTAACACAGGATGCACATAAAAATGCTGGGTTTGGAGCTAGTGATATGGCTCAGCAGGTAAGAGCACTGACTGCTCTTCCGAAGGTCCTGAGTTCAAATCCCAGCACCCACATGGTGAATCACAACCATCCGTAATGAGATCTGACGCCCTCTTCTGGTGTGTCTAGAGATAGCTACAGTGTACTTACATATAATAATAAATAAATCTTTGGGCCAGAGCAAGCAGGACCCAAATGAGTAGGTCTGCAGTGAGCAGAGGTCCTGAGTTCAATTCCCAGCAACCACATGATGGCTCACAATCATCTGTACAGTCACAGTGTACTCATATACATAAAAATAAATAAATAAATAAATAAATAAATAAATAAATATTCCTGATGTTGCAGGTCGGTTAGGTGGTTTGACCTTATTCCAAGGTTCACATTCTGGACATTTGATCCTTAGTATAGCCATGCTGAGACTGTGGACATTTTTAATAAATGGGGCTTAATGGAACACATATCACTGGGGGGAGGGGTGCACCTTAATGAATGGATTGATACTACTCTCACCAAGTAGACTGAGTTTTGTAAAAGCTAGTTCCCTGGGCTCTGGAGGCCGGCCTGGCCCTGGACTCCTCCTGCCCCCTGCTTCAGAGTGAGATCTTTAAGCTGCTACTGGTAGAGTTTGCCCAGCACTGCTGCCTTGGTGCTCACCTCCCTCTCCTCTGTCACCTGTGCCCACTGGATATGGCTCCAGATGAGCTCCTGCTTCTACTGAGGGCACATCTCCCAGATAATGTGGAAACCACCCCTTTCCCTGGGCCTGGGGTGGAGCCCCCTCTCACAGTGGGCTTGGTCAGAGCCCTACTAGAACAGACTGGAGTTCAAGGAAGGTCCTCTGGCCCAGTTCAAAGCACCTATGAAGACATCCTTGGGATCCAGGCACTCTACTCCCTGCCCCACCTCGTGGACCTACTGCTACTCTCCAGGCATCAGATCTCCCAGGACCGGAAGCCTGGGTACCGTCTGGACAGGGGCTCGGTACAGCTAACACGGGAGTCATTTGTAGAGCACAGAAATATAAAGGGTACCTAGGGCTGAAAAAAACAAAGGTGGGGTTTGTGTTTGCAATACTGCCTGTTGTGGAACAATTTTTAAAATATATGTAAATACCATATAAAAAAAAAAGGTTAGTTCCTGAGTGTGGTGATTTGAATATGCTTGGCCCGTGGGAAGTGGTGCTACTAGGAGGTGTGGCCTTGTTAGAGGAAGTGTGTCACTGTGGGTGTGGGCTTTGAGGTTCCTATGCTCAGACTTTGACCAGCTTGGAAGAGAGATTCCTCCTGGCTGCCTGAGGAGGACAGTCTTCTTTTGGCTGCCTTTGGATCAAGATGTAAAACTCTTGGCTCCTCCAGCACCAAGTTTGCCTGCTTTCCACCATGAAGATAAAGGACCGACGTGCTGAAACTGTAAGCAGATGCAGCTAAACGTTTGTCTTTACAAGAGTTGCCTTGGGAGCTGGTCACATGGTAAGGTGAGGCGTACTCTCTAGCTTATTGCCTGTGTCTATAGTCTGGTCAGTCTGGCATATGGTGCCACAGGAACCAGCTCCTGGGCCCAAATGACGGACCGCCCTCACAGCTCCAACGTAAAGAGATCCTGTGCTCTAAGAATGGCTTCTCTTGATATGAACAAGTGGCTGAAATTGATGTTAGTACTTAAACGGATGGTATACAAAGCCCAATATTCCCACAGTAGCCATTTTGTGGCTCTTAAGGGTTTGAGAGTCTCTAAAGGAGGAGCAGCTGGAGGGGCCTTCCCATCAGCACAGTTTGTGAAGTGGTCTTACTGAGGAGGCTGGAGGACCTTGACCATCTCAATATTGTGGAGAGCTTTTGGGGCTGCTTCTAGAAACTTGGCAGAAATTTGACATTGGGCTAGGACATGGAAGTAAACTCAGGCAGGAATCTGATTTGGGGCTAGAACAAAGAAGTAGGCTTCAGGCAAGAGTTTGACCTTGGACTAGGACAGGGAAGTAGGCTCAGATATCTTGGTCATCCTGATAAGCCCCTAGAAACAGTGATCGTGGGACTTTGTTTATTGCCTGTTTGTTCCTTGACTATTTGTGTTTATTGTCTTGCTTGTTCCCTCACCTAGAACTGACCTTATTATCTGCATGTAATTAAAATGGTATAAAAGAAGACTGGGAAAAAATAAATCTGCTTCAGTCTCAGAACTGGCTGGGGTCATGCGACAGTGTTTTCTAACTGTATTTTTTCTTTTTAATCCTTTCTCCTGCCCTGGAGAACCTGTTGACTGACTGAGCTGGCTTGGTCACAATACTATATGACTGATTGATGTTTGTGCTAACCCCCTAACTGATCCAGACATCAAGATCACTCTAGTGTTTGAGCATGTAGACCAGGATCTAAGGACAAACCTGGACAAAGCACCCCATCAGGCTTGCCAGTTGAGACCATCAAGGATCTGATGTGTCAGGCTCTAAGCAGCCTAGATTTTCTTCAGACAAATTGCATTGCCTACCGAGACCTGAAGCCAAAGAACATTCTAGTGACAAGTAATAGGACAGTCAAGCTGGCTGAGTTTGGCCTAGCCAGAATCCACAGCTACCAGATGGCCCTCATATCTGTGGTTGTTATACTCTGGTACTCAGTCTATATATGCAACACCTGTGGACATGTGGAGTGTTGACTATATCTTTGCAGAGATGTTTCATCAAAAGTCTCTCTTCCGTGGAAACTCTGAAGCTGACCAGTTGGGCAAAATCTTTGATTTCATTGGATTGCCTCCAGAAGATGACTGGCCTCAAGAAATACCTCTACCCCAGGAGCCTTTGCCCCCAGAAGGCCTTGGCCCTGAGCTGCTGCTAGAAATGCTGACTTTTATCCTACGTAAGTGAATCTCTGCCTTCTGAGCCCTGTAGCACTCTTATCTACATAAGGAAAAAGGTGATCTGTAGTGAGAACAGTAGCTGCTGTTCCTTGCTTCTGGACAGAATCTTCCGGAGAGAATGTCATTGAAAGGCAGCCTCTGCCTTCTTCTGAGGCTGTGACGACACCCCAGGATTTTTGTTGTTGTTGTTGTTTGTTTTTTACACAGAACAGTTTAAGCCTTAAACATCAATTCACCACCTAACCCTCTTGCCCTTCCATTTCTTTACACTATGATGGGCATATCTTGTATTCTCTTCTCTCTGATTTATATTGGTATATTTTTTATACAAGAAAAACAAAAGAAGACAAAGGAGGGAGAGGAGAGAAGATGGAGAGGAAGGGAGATTTTTATAAATCATAAAAATTATGGACATGCTATTAAATGAACATAAAAAAGATAAAGTCTTTTTGTTTGTTTGTTTGTTTGGTTTTTAGTAGAGCTTAAAATCTTGGCTCTTACTGTGGTACAAACCCAAAATAAGAACAATTTTTAGACATTGGAGTTCATTGTAATAAGGCTGTACTTCAATGTCCCTCACATCACCAAAGAATTTTACCTCCATAGTAGCTAAGCTAAGAGTTGACTGTTCTGCTGTACCAAGGAATGAATTGTAGGCACAATTATTTGGATACAGATTTCCTGCTGTGGTCAAAGCTATTTGACTGGAGTGATTGTCATCATTCTCAGTCTACAGGAAACAGGTTACATTCATTTAAGAAATGGTGTGTGTATTGAGAAGGTCTATCCATGAAGTCATTCATCAACTGTTTCAATGAACAATGGTTCTGCTTGGAGGGTGGCACAGACATTAGGTGAGGGTAAGATTCTGGTTCATTGGCTTTGATGATTTTAAAAAGCATTCATCTCAGAAAAAGAGTAACTTATAAGGTTATCTTCAAAATTGATACAATAAGCCAGGCAGTGGTGGCGCACGCCTTTAATCCCAGCACTTGGGAGGCAAAGGCAGGTGGATTTCTGAGTTCGAGGCCAGCCTGGTCTACAGAGTGAGTTTTAAGACAGCCAGGGCTACACAGAGAAACCCTGTCTCGGAAAAACAAAACAAATAAACAAAATTGATACAATAATTACAAATATCAAGCAAAACATTTGGTCTCACTCTTTGTTGTTCTCTTACAAGTCACATCTCAAATTAATTGTCTACATTTCTTTTGGCTGTATGAATAATTTTGAAATATGTAAGCTGTTCTGAAAATCATAGTATAGTGTAAAAACATCAAATAAACAATCCTACTAATAGAGAGGCTGAGATAGGAGAAGCATGCTTTCAAGACCATTATGTGGTACACAGCAAGACACTGTCACATACAAACAAGTAGAAAGTGTATATGGATTGTGCAATATTGGACATACTTCTCCAATTACCAAATCAGAGAGACCACTGGAGAGAGCCAACAAATTTCTAATTCCTCATATTTTTGAATTTCAATCGATTACGTTATGTTGGTAATATTAGTTTTCATATTAAGAGATATTAAGGAAAAGTGATTGTTACTTCCTGTTATTTTTGTTGTTAGAGGTAGAATTATGTTTGTGTGGGTTTGTGGAAAGATTACTTTCTTGCTTTTTTAGGGTGTAGTTTCCCTCCTTGTGTTGGTGTTTTAAATCTATTAACCTTTGTTGGGCTGGATTTATGGAAAGATATTGTGTAAATTTGGTTTTGTCATGGAATATCTTGTTTTCCCCGTATATGGTAATTGAGAGTTTTTCTGGGTATGGCAACCTGGGCTGGCATTTGTGTTCTGTTAGGGTCTGTATGACATCTGCCCAGGATCCTCTAGCTTTCATATTCTCTTGCTGTGAAGTCTGGTGTAATTCTAATAGGCCTGCCTTTATATGTTACTTGATCTTTTTCCCTTACTGCTTTTAATAGTCTTTCTTTGTTTAGTGCATTTGGTGTTTTGATTATTATGTGATGGGAGGAATTTCTTTTCTGGTCCAGTCTATTTAGAGTTCTGTAGGTTTCTTGTATGTTCATGGGCATCTCTTTCTTTAGGTTAGGGAAATTTTCTTCTATAATTTTGTTGAAGATATTTACTGGCCCTTTAAGTTGGAAATCTTCACTCTCTTCTATACCTATAGTCCTTAGGTTTGGTCTTCTCATTGCATCCTGGATTTCCTGGATGTTTTGGGTTAGGAGTTTTTTTCCTTTTTGTGTTTTCTTTGATTGTTGTGTCAATGTTTTCTATGGTATCTTCTGCACCTGAGATTCTCTCTTCTATCTCTTGTATTCTGTTGGTGACACTTGCATCTATGACTCCTGATCTCTTCCCTAGGTCTTCTAGCCTCAATGGTTGTCTCATTTTGTGATTTCTTTATTGTTTCTATTTCCATTTTTAGATCCTGGATAGTTTTGTTCATTTCCTTTACCTGTTTGATTGTGTTTTCCTGTAATTCTGTAAGGGATTTTTGTTTTTTCTCTTTAAGGGCTTCTAGCTGTTTACCTGTGTTCTCATTTCTTTAAGGGAGTTATATATGTCTTTCTTAAAGTCCTCTATCATCTTCATGAAAAGTGATTTTAGATCTGAATCTTGCTTTTCTGGTGTGACGGTGTATCCAGGACTTGGCTATGGTGGTATTTCAATGTATATATATATGTATTTTCAAGTGATGGTGAAAAGGTATGGTTATCAAATGTGAATAAAAACTATAAATATTTGTATCCTTTTAGAGTACATATACTCTTGGGAATATCCTTCTATTGGAGGAGGCATAGCCTTGTTAGGAGTGTGTCATTGTAGGGGTGAGCTTTGAGGCTCAGGCTCTGCTCAGTTTGGAAGAGAGCCTCCTCCTGGCTGCCTGAGGAAGACAGTCTTCTCCTGGCCGCCTTCTGCTCAAACTGTAGAACTCTTGACTCCTCTAGTACCAAGTCTGCCTGCATGATGCTGTGGTTCTTACCATGATGACAATAATGGACTGAATCTCTGCAAATATAAGCCAGACCCAACTAAATGCTTGCGTTTAAGTTTGCGATAAGTTTGAAGCTTTTAAATGTAATTTTTCATATGTTTAGACACCTTAGAGAAAAAAACAAATAGAAATCAGAGAAACCTGTTTTCCAGTTTTATCTCTAACATTTGTATCAAAGTATTACAATTAAATTCACTGGTCGGAGCTGGTGGTTACTTGAAATACTTGTAAATGTCATTTCTTCAAAATTACTACTGTACATTCTGAAGGAATTATAACAGAGCCATTTACCTTCTAAAATCAAAAGCCATTTAATAACTACTTAACTGAATAATCGTTTTAACATTGAGGACATCCCATAATTCTTTTGTTTATGTGGTTCAATAAACTAAATTTTAAAGATTCTTTGAAAATATAAACTTCTGTCTGCTTTTAAATCCTTACTTTGACTTATCCCATGAGAAGACATTGACCATCACATCTTTGTTTTATTATTTTATTTTTTAATTTATATTTATTTATTTAGGTGTTTTGTTTGTTTTTTTTTGTTTTGTTTTGTTTTTTTGAGACAGGTTTCTCTGTTTAACCCTGGCTGTTCTGGAACTTGCTTGGTTGATCAGGCTGGCCTTGAACTCACAGAGATCTGCCTGCCTCTGCCCAGAGTGCTGGGATTAAGGGCTTGCCTGACTTTAAATTTTTTCTTTCCTTTTCTTTTTTTTTTTTTTCGGTTTTTCGAGACAGGGTTTTTCTGTATAGCCCTGGCTGTCCTGGAACTTGCTCTGTAGACCAGGCTGGCCTCGAACTAAGAAATCCGCCTGCCTCTGCCTCCCAAGTACTAGGATTAAAGGCGTGCACCACCACTGCCCGGCTAAATTTTTTATTTTCATTGGGGAATAATGAAGTATATGTATAGTAAATATACTATGAGAATTCTAATTCCCAAAAATTCTTGTTTAAATTCTATATGTGTGTATGTATTTCAATGTATATATATTGAATATATATATATATTCAAGTGATTGGTGAAAAGATATGGTTATCAAATGTGAATAAGAGCTAAAAATATTTGTATCATTTTAGAGTACAGATACTCTTGGGAGTATCCTAAACCACTGGCTTTAAAATTCTCTTGGTGATTCTAATGTGAAACTAATGTGAGAACCAGTAGACAAGTCTAGTGACCCTTAGGGTAAATTAAACATTGATTATGTCTATAGGATTTGTGAAGACAGAGTCCTGGCCCAACCTCTAGAGAATATGTTAATAGATGTATTGTTGGGTGTGTCTAATTTCAAGGGTACAAGTGCCATGGACTGAATTGGATTCCCTAAAATTCAAGTGTGATCCAGACCACTCAGTGTGACTATATTTGCAGAAAGACTTTTAGGATATATGTGAGGCACACTAAGACATAGAGGTGATGTCTTCTGAGGTACATTAAGAAGATAGGAGAATGTTCCATGCATAGACGATGAGAGGAGCCTGCTCGCTGTCTGTGATGAAGACTCTTGCCCAGAAACAAAATTGATTAGAACTGTGACTTCAGACTTCTCACCCTCCATTATGGTGGCTGTATCTCCTAAAATTTTGTTTTATTTTGTCCAAGTGAGGGACTAGGAGTCAAACAGATTTCCTGGTAGGCAGAGAGATAAGAAAAGGGGCCAGGACTAGGCAATAAACAGCAACAACAACAAACAAAAGAACTTTCCAAGACAGCTGGCTTCATCTCATGACCTGAGACAAAAGCCTGGCAGCTTAAAACCAAGATCTGGAGTGCTTTTACTCAGGCTAGTAGGCCCCCCTATTGATGGCTCAAAGAGTGATTAGGGCATGTTTACCCAACAGTTCCTAACCCATCTTCAAACTGACCAACCCTAAATTAGGAGAAGAAGATCCCTCAAAGGTTTCAGAGAGAGAGAGAGAGAGAGAGAGAGAGAGAGAGAGAAAGAGAAAGAGAGAGAGAGAATTATATATGTATATAATAGTAGTAATTAAAATATATAGTATAAAAATAATAGTAAATTATTACATATGAGATATGTAATAGATTATATACAATGTAAAATGTTTTTTTTTTGTTCAACCATTACAAATATAACAACTGTAATGAAGTAAAAATAGAATGTAGGCTGCAGCAATCTTGTGCTATTCAGGGAAATCCCTTAATGTCAATTTGCCTGAAATCAGGCAAATTTCTGTGATTAGGATGATGGCTGGTCGTAGTTGTTTCTCCCTCTCCCTCTCCTTCTTCTCCCTCTCCCTCTCCTTATCTGCCACCCTTTCCCTCTCCCTCTCTGCCTCCCTCTCCTCCCCCCCTTTCAATAAATTGCCAATGAAATCAAAGAATCTTAGAGAAGACGTTATTTGTACTTTCTTGGCCAGTGACTGAGTATGGAGAAGGAACAAGAAGCTAAGCTAAGAGTCATGTGGCTTGCTTTCCTTCACCACTCTACAGTGACCAGCAGTCAGAACTGGCTCTCCTTGCCCTCAGAAGCCAACCTAACTTATTTATAAAGCAAAAATATGACTAGAACTAATGTCAATTTCATTGATGATCCTCAGTAAGATGTGAAGTGCTCCTAAGGAATGCTGTTTTTCTAGAAGGTTATAAGTGAGCTTTAAAAGTATATTTTAGCAAAGAAAATGGCAGTATTTTCCATATGGCCAAGATTAGTAACCATGGACATTCCAAAAAAATAAAAATGGCACTATTTTATTTAAAAAAATCACAATAATAAAAGATAACAAAAAGGAGAATCATTGTTTACTCTTTGAAATTGGGTGAGAAAGGGCATGGGGCATACCATTGAGTCACATAAAGTTGACAACTGCAAGTATTCCTCTTCTAAAAGGTGTTGTCAATATACAACACCCAAGACGTTCTATGCTTGATGCAAGAACAATAGAAAAAATCCTCCAAATTGCCTGGATGTGAAATATTTTGCTAATGTTTGTTATCTATCATATTTGGCCAACAAAGTATGAAATGAAGCACTAATTACAGTGTGAATTCAAACTGACTGCTTCAGCCTATACTGAAAATCAAGTGGTGTTTTCCTCAAAATTTTATATCCAATAAAAGTACTTAGATGGAAGTATATCTGAGAATGAAAAGCCTTCGCAATATTTATGTAATTAATAAACCAGAACAAAAATGGCAACAAAGCTTATTTTAGTAAGTGCTTGTTTAGTTCAAGAGCCTGTTCACAACAGTCCTACAGAAGCATGCTCCCCAAACTACCCAACTTTTGGGACCAGGGAACCTTGGATTTCCCAGACAGTATAATCTAATTGGCACCAGCTATAGCCTAGGCATTAGAAGCTCTGCATGATCTCTAATGTGGCCTGTGTTTGGCAAAGTTGGAGAGTTAACATTATGTAACATGGGCTCTTACTTTGGCTACAGGTTATAAAGGACCATCTGGTGCCTTCAAAAGCATGCTGGGTACCAAGCTTCATCCTCAAAAGACTTCACTGAAAATTTCAAAGCCAGAACTGAACACTGGCATGATTTTGGTACCTTCAGATGATTCCACTATTTAGCCATTTTTTTAAATTTTATTTTATTTTCTAAGTTTTTTTTTTATTTACATTCAAAATCATTTCCCCTTTCTCGTTTCCTCCCTCCCCGAAAGTCCCATAAGCCCCCTTCCCTCCCTCTTTTCCCCATTCAACCCCCTCTTGATTCTCTGTCTTGGCATTCCCCTTGGCATTCCAGGACCAGGGGTCTCTCCTTCCATCTTCTTGGAAATCTATTGATATGCGAATTGTGTCTAGGGTATTCCGAGATTCTGGGTTAATATCCCCTTATCAGTGACTGCATACCATGTGTGTTCTTTTGTGATTGGGTTACCTCACTAAGGATGATATTTTCAAGTTCTGACCATTTGCCTAGGAATTTCGTGAATTCATTAAAAAATGGGGTACAGAGCTAAACAAAGAGTTCTCACCTGAAGAATATCTAATGGCTGAGAAGCACCTAAAGAGATGTTTATCATCCTTAGTCATTAGGGAAATGCAAATCAAAACAACCCTGAGATTCCATCTCACACCAGTCAGAATGGCTAAAATCAAAAACACAGGAGACAGCAGTTGTTGGCAAGGATGTGGAGAAAGAGGAACACTCCTCCACTGCTGGTGGGATTGCAAGCTGGTACAACCACTCTGGAAAGCAGTCTGGCGGTTCCTCAGAAAACTGGGCATGACACTCCTGGAGGATCCGGCTATACCACTCCTGGGCATATACCCAGAGGCTTTACCTGCATGCAATAAGGACACATGCTCCACTATGTTCATAGCAGCCTTATTTGTAATAGCCAGAAGCTGGAAAGAACCCAGATGTCCCTCAACGGAGGAATGGATTCAGAAGATGTGGTATATTTACACAATGGAATACTACTTTGCAATTAAAAACAATGAATTCACTATTTAACCATTAAAGAGTACAGATTATAAATCCGAAATGCCAGCGCCAATTCTTACTACCTCTGCTTCAGCACAAAATCCCAGAGTGTTAACTGGGATCTTACAAATAGTTCAAAATGGTCTGCTCTCAACTACTTTTAGCAATGTTGTGAGGTGAAGTATCACTCCCCTTCCTTGGACTCAGATACAGTACTCCAACACCCAGGAATGTTCTAGTCTATGCAAGATGACTCTAAAGGATATCTTTTGCTAAAAGCTGTAGACCCATCTTGTACTGTGATAATATGCAGCTGTTATAGAATTATGACTACTTGCCAAGAACATCATATGCATTGGCCTATTTATTCCTTCAAAAAAAAACTGGAATAAGAATAAATATCATAGGGGAAGGGGTTGGAGAGATGACTTAGTGGTTAAGAACACTGGCTACTCTTCCAGAGGTCTTGAGTTCAATTCCCAGCAACGACATAGTGGCTCACAACCATCTAATGGGATCCAATACTCTCTTCTGGTGTGTCTGAAGACAGCAACAGTGTACTCATATACATAAAATAAATAAATAAGTCTTTAAAAAGAATACATATCAGTATTCTACCGGTGAAGAAATTAGAATCCAAAGATGTTAAATGACTTGCTTTCATGAAACCACATTGTCTGGATTTCAACCTGGTTTTGCTCAACTTCAATAAGTAAGATCTTAACTGATATTTGCATTTAATTTCCCATCACAGCACCTAGTGTGTGTGGGATATCATCACCACCTGAGACAGAGGCTAATTTAATAAACAGGCATCATGTTAGGAAATATGGGAAATGGCACAGAGTGAAGAAGGCAGACTCCAGCATGAAGGTATTTATAATTCAATAAAGCAAACAAGTTCAGAACACAAAGAGATATAAAGTACAGTTCACCTGGGATATTACAGTTGGGCTTACAGCCTGAAGAGGAGGTTTAGAAGTCTTGTCAGGTTGTTCTTGGAGACACATGTACTTTAATTACTAATAAGTGTCTTCTCCCTTTACACGTTTAGCATTCTAGTATTTATTTAGTAAATGCAGTAGTGGTACAAACCATTAATCGCAGCACTCGGGAGGCAGAGACAGTAGTACATTTCATTCCCTGATTATGGAATGGAAACAAAAGAATAATTCAAACAAGCCTGGTAATAAATTTAGTAGGTGATAGAATCAGATAACGAAGACAGAAGTTGGACTGTTTTGTGACTAGTCCCTAACAGTTCATGGACTTTGGGCTGCAAGCAGCCCAAGTATGAACCTGTCCTGACAGCCTTTTTTTTTTTTCAAAAAAAATTTATTTGTTTTATGTATATGAGTACACTGTAGCTGTATAGATGGTTGTGAGCCATCATGTGGTTGCTGGGAATTGACCTCAGGACCTCTGCTCGATCCGATCCTGCTTGCTCCAGCCCCACTCACTCCGGTCCACATTTATTTATTATTATAGGTAAGTACACTATAGCTGCCTTCAGACACACCAGAAGAGGGCGTCAGATCTCATTACAGATTGTTGTGAGCCACCATGTGGTTGCTGGGATTCGAACTCAGGACCATTTGGAAGAGCAGTCAGTGCTCTTAACCACTGAGCCATCTCTCCAGCCCCTTCTGAGAGCCTTTTGAATGTAAAGCTCCCTTCAGTATACTTCATTGCAGAAGTCAGTAGATGTTAAAATGGGTACTCAATAATTTCCAGGTGGCACTATGAATAATTGCTAACAGAAAACTTGGCCTCAATGAACATTCATTCTCCAACTTTCTGACCGATGTCCACAACTCTTCAGTTCCCAAAACCATGTTCAAGAAAAAGATGAGATATTTTAAGTTCCTTTGGTAGCAGTAAGTTCAAAGAAAACGATACTAGTTTTACTCCTTTGCTCAGCAAATATCAATGATTATTTTTGTAACTGTAGGTTGGAGCATGATCAGTGACTTAGAATAAACCACAGGTGATAGAAAATCATCCATTGGAAGAGTTAATTGTGAGTCATTGGAGAATTGCTTTCCCCTGAATTGAACACTAACCTGCAGACAGGGTTTTATGTATATGAGAAGTTGCTAGGTGCCCAGTGGCTTAATGGGTAGAAGCTGGATTTGAAATCAGCAAAGTGAATCACTGTTATGAAATATAATGTGGTATGGGTGAGTGGGTGGGTGGGGGTATCTTTGGTGGGCCCATGCCAAGGTGTATGCCTGAGAAATTACATCACACAACAGATCTGGTGAAAGAGATTTATTGGCAGATGCAAGAGGAGGGAGGACCTGAGAAAGAGATAGAGCAACTGGAGCATCTGGCATTGGTGGGTGATGATGAAAGCAATTGTTAGGTCCCTGAGAGTGGGCCAGTGGAATTGCCTGTACACTAACAACTGGTGTTTTGTTCTTTTTATGTTTTCAGAAAGTTCACTTCCATTTTCTGAATTTCTGTTTCTTTGCTTTTTTTGCTTTTGTTTTTGGTCCAACAGCCCCCAGCACTGTAGGACTATTACAGACACATGGTTACTGTGACACTCTGATAGGCAGCCTGTTTTCTGGTTGAGCTAGGTTTAAACCCCGGAAACCCCGCAGGTATTCCTGCGAGGGATGGAAGGCCTGTTTGCTGCTCCCAGACACTAGGATCCTGACACGAGGAGGCCTCAGCTCTCCATAATTCTGTGGCCATTAGTCATGTAGGGCAATGCCCCAAGCCTCTGGTATTCTGTCTGAACTCCACCCCCACAGCTACTTGGCAACAGCTAGGTATGCTCCTCCCCACAATTACCTGGCAATAGCCAGGTAGGCCTGGCCCACTATAAAAGGGGCTGCTTGCCCCTCCTCCTTCTCTTACTCTCTTGCCTCTCTTACCCTTGCCCCCCTCTCTCTTGCCTTCTTGCTACCCCTCTCTCCACATTGTCATGGCCAGCCTCTACTTCTCTACTGTCCCCTTCTCTCTGCCTTTCCCTGCCTCTACTAACTTCAGGCCCACCCTGAGAAAGTGGGGTATGGTTTCACTCATCACAACTCTCCACTAACAATAAAAGCTTTATTTATTTATTTATTTATTTATTTATTTATTTTTTTGGTTTTTTGAGACAGGGTTTCTCTGTATAGCCCTGGCTGTCCTGGAACTCGCTCTGTAGACCAGGCTGGCCTCAAACTCAGAAATCCGCCTGCCTCTGCCTCCCAAGTGCTAGGATTAAAGGCGTGCGCCACCACCGCCCGGCATAATGAAAGCTTTAAAACCATGGACTGCCTCCTCTCATCTAGATCTGCCACGCTGGAGCAATGGAGCAGGTCTTCCTCTAAAGAGCCTCATCTAGCCTCCTGCAGGAAACCTCTCTGCACTTTCAGGCACGGTTTCCACCAAGACAAGCAGCCTGACTGAGCAAACTCTCTTCCTCATAAGACCCAGCAGGGGCTGTCCTCCCTGCCCCTTTCCCTTTGGCCCCAGACTAGATCCAGCCCAGGGGGCCCTCACCATGTTCATAGTGTGCAGTCAAACTCCCCATAACCGCCTTGCCCAGCGGCCCAAGCCCTAGTTGGATGCGGGTCACCATTTTAACCCACAGGTTACCATTTTCTTACTGCTATAATTCACCAGTTCTATAGCATATGTTGATACTGGTGCTTGTGAAGACAAAGTAAGACACTCATGGACTCGCTTGACACCTTTAAGCATTTATCAGAAGCCTGGGGGCGGGGGGGGGATGTGTAGCGGGAGAAGAACTGTACTGTCAAAGTCTCACGTTGGCTCAGCTTGGAGTGGAAGTGATATGATTGTGGATCTGGACTGTGTCTCAGTTTTGTTGAGAGGAACACAAAGCTCAGGAAAACTTGAGTGGGTTGAATTAGAAGCCTCAGAGCAGGCTGATAGGAGAGCAACAGGTCAGGGGTGGCAAAGTCAGACCCAAGTGAAAAAGGCTGGAAAAGCCACAGTGTGTGTGTGGGGGGGGGGAGGAGAAGAGGTTGGCAGGGAGAATTGTCTGGTTAGGATCAGATGCTTAGAAATAGAGAGGGTAAACTTATAGACATACAGAATTCCAGGCAAACATGGTGCCAACAGTCAAAAATGACACTGTCTTGCCAATGACCCAAGGATGAGGTAACATACAAGTTAATTATGATAACTGTAGTGACTATTCCTGGTTGTCAACTTGATTATATCTGGAATGAACTCTGACCTGGATCTTGGCTTGGAGATTTTGAGGCACAGTGGCTATGAATCCCAGAAGATTAAGACAGGGAGATCTGAGTTCAAAGTCATCGGGGACAAAGGAAGTCCCAGATCCAGGTGTGATGGCACACACCTTTAATCTGGGCCACACCTCCTGCTGGAGACCTACATAGGACATTGGAAGAAGGGAGATTCAGTCTCTACTTTGCCTACTTGCCTTGTGGGACTGAGCAACTGCTAGATCCTTGAACTTCCATTCATAGCTGCTGCTGATCATTTTTGGGACTACAGACTGTAAGTCATCAACAAATTCCCTTACTCTATAGAGACTACCCATAAGTTCTGTGACTCTAGAGAATCTTGACTAATACAGGATGTTAAGAGCTCTGTGGAATGCTCTGTATGAGCTTGGAAGATAATGTTGAGAACAGTGCAGAAGATGGAGGCCTGGCTTGTGAAATCTCAGAGGAAAGATTAAAGACTCTTATCAGGGCCATGTTTTGATTGTGAAGATTCTGTGGTTTTGGTTAGCTGGGGCTAAAGAATCAGCTGTGATTAACAAGATACCAGAACCACTAAAGCAAACCTTTGTGTTACTGGGACTATTGATGCTGGTTAGCTGGAGCTAAGAAATTAGGGGTGATTAAGAAGAGACCAGCATCACTGAGGTGACATCTTCTGGGAAGTGTTTTCTGAGAGCACAGAGGCTGTGTTCCAGAGATAGCCATGGTTGTACCTTGTGCTGTGGCTGGACTTGGTACTGTGTAAGAGTCACCCAGGTGGTACTGGTTTTGAAGGCTTGAAGGGGTCATGGAGAGCAGCTGAGGCTCGGCACTGTGAGAGGCCATGAAAGGTCATTGTTGAAGGTGCAGCCTCAGTTGCAATTGATGGCTCAGGACTGAAGAAGTCATACAAAGGAGTTGAGGCTTGAAGAGAGGCCTATGAGAGGCTATTAGTGAGGCCTCATTACAGTGGAAGACAGCAGTGTTTTGGAGATGCTAGTACCATGAGATGACTGCCAAGAACAGCAGCAGCAGTGGAGTACAGACAGCTGGAGCCTAGAAGACAAGGTGTGTGCTACAAAGGGCAGAACTGGAGAAGTGACCCAAGCCCTTGGAGGAGCCCGGAAGATTGTTGAGTTGGATCTCAGACATTGGATAGTTAGGGATTTGATTTTGCTTTTGATTGTGACTGTGCCCTGATATTTTCCCTCTTGAAGGAAGAAAGTATTTTACTGAAGCCCATAGGTAAGAGACTTTGAATTTTAAAAGATATTTGATATTTTAAAAGGATTGAACTTTTAATATGTAAAGACTGTGTGACTTTTAAAGTTATTTAGATCTTGGGGATGAATAAGAAAGTAAGGGTTATGTTTGTGTGTCAAGTTGACAAGGGGTCAATTGTACTGGCTGGTTTTGTGTGTCAACTTGACACAGGCTGGAGTTATCACAGAGAAGGAGCTTCAGTTGAGAAAGTGCCTCCATGAGATCCAGTTGTGGGGCATTTTCTCAATTAGTGATCAAGGGGGGAGGGCCCCTTGTGGGCGGTACCATCTCTGGGCTGGTATTCTTGGGTTCTATAAGAGAGCAGGCTGAGCAAGCCAGAGGAAAAAAGCCAGTAAGGAACATCCCTCCATGGCCTCTGCATTAGCTCCTGCTTCCTGACCTGCTTGAGTTCCAGTCCTGACTTCCTTTAGTGATGAACAGCAGTGTGGAAGTGTAAGCTCAATAAACCCTTTCCTCCCCAACTGGTTTCTTAGTCATGATCTTCGTGCAGGAATAGAAACCCTGACTAAGACAATAACACAGTTTACAATTACAAATGGAGTAATTTTGACCCGAGGAGGAAACCTGTTGCAAGAATTGAAGCAGAGGCTCTGACCCAGATTGGTCAGCGAAACCCTCAAAGCAGATTTAAATTTAGTTGAGTGAATTAAACTCAAGCTAAGAGTAGAAATCATGGACCTGTAGCTTGTGAGATATTTGGTAGGCATGTATTCATCTAGAGACAAGAATAAAATAAGGACAATGAAAGACTACATCTTAAATTATTTTATGCAAACACTAACAAGAAAGGAGTACCTTTGCTTGATATAAATGGATATCAAGAGAAGAACTATTCTCTTTTCCTATCTTGTCTACAGTGAATGGATTAAACACACACACACACACACACACACACACACACTGACCTGAGTTAACTGTAAACAGAGAGTAATGAAGAACTTGCAAGAAAATTACTTTTCTAAGGCTTAACTCCTCTTGAGGAAGCATTTACATTTCAGCAAGTAGTTTATGCTAAGGATGTTTGGCTTGAGTCAGCAAAAAGGGCAGTGGACACAGAAAGGCTGAAGATGGACACATAGAGGGGAAATTAACAAAAATAAACAAGAGCTTGTTTCTAAACCCAAGACCAGAAACCTCACAGAAGCAGAGAAAGATAAATACATCTATTACTAAAGTCACATCTGGTCACTTAAAAAAAGGAAGAGGCAATTTAGTAGAATTAACAAGAATTCACCAAGTAGTCACTTCCTTTCTTGACAATGTTGCTCCATCAACAGAGTGAACTTCTCATGGAGGAACCATATGATGAGTTTGCAGCTGTATGGGAGAGGACTGGATCACTTTCTACTAATCTCTCAACTGGGAGGGTCCTTTCCCGACTCTATGATGATGCCATGACAATATCCCATGCTTGGTGTTTTTTGACAAGAGAAGAAAACATGCATAGGTAATGGGGTCCTCCCTGACAAAAATCCTTAGCAAGTGCATCCAGATTCAGTGTCAGCTGGAAGTAGAAGATGACTAGCATCTTACATGATGATGAAGGATGCAGATCTTCCATTCAGTTGAGTGGTAGAATTACCCATTATGTTAGTAGTACAGAACATGCAACAAGCTTAAAGACTAGGCCAAATTTAACCCAACAGAACTCAACAGAATAAAATGGAGTGTTGGACACAAACTGTAGTGAATGTAGGTTAAAGAAGACCTGTGATAACATCCGCTATGGAAACAAACAAACAAATACCTCAAAGCTTCAGTGAATTGCAATACAGAAAATGCTCCAAGGATACACTTCCAAACAAAGCAGGTACACAGCTTTCTACTGTGACTTTTAAATGAAACTTTGGATGCAGTTCTAGGGATCAGGTTTTAAGAAGGGCAAGGGAAAGGTAATAGAGATGGCTATGCACTCAGACAAACTGAAGCATTCTTCTGCAGAGTGAAGAATAGACATGTTGGGGCTGGAGACTATGGCCAAGAAGGCATACTACTCTTACACAAGACCCAAGTTTGGCTCCTAGCACCCATGTTGGTTGGGCAGCTCACAACCACTCTCCATCCAATTCCAGGCAACTTAGTGTCTTTCTCCTTTCTGGTCTTTGTGGTCACCTGCATTCACATGTATATACCCATGTAATTAAATGTACATGTGTACATGTAATTAAAAATACACATAAATCTTTTTTAAAAATGGCCTATGGAATCGAGAAAGCAGATGTGTAAATCTGTTGAGAGGAATCATATCATGGGGTTCTTTGCAAGTCAGGGTCTATAGCTAGATCTCCAGAGCAGTGACATCAATCAGAGGTAAGTGGGGGTTGGTGAAGACATGGCAGTGGGTACTACTACCTTTAAAAAAGTCTTCAGACTTGACAGCACATTATGATCAATCATCCGATTCATCAGTCAGGTGTAGGGTTCCATTCCAAAGAATGTATTAAAACTCTTTAATGATACTAAGATATTAGTTGGGAGACTCCGTGACTACAAGATTACTCATTGGAAAGTTCAGTAAGCTAAATGTCTTGTTGTCTCTGAAGTCACTTTCTGATTTGAGAAGACAAATGGAAATTAACTCAGAATTATATACTACAGCTAATCACTGACACAATTCATTCTACTAAAATAAATAACCTCAACACAGTGCCTGGCACATAGCAAACTTTCATTAGCCATTTGTATTGTACATTTGTTGCATGGACTTTTATCGTAACTTTATTCTATAGATGAGACACAGCCTCTGAAGATGGCTTAGCTTCCTAAGGCCCCCAGTAAACCGCAAATTAAGGATTTGAATATTGCTTCACAGTACTGCTCTAGCTAGAACTTTCCACCACAGGCCTGTCCAAATATCATAAAGTTTATGCAAATTAGTGGTTTATCTGAGTTAGCGTTTAAAAAGCCTAATAGTAGTATTTCTTTTCTTTTCTTTTTAAATCTGTGGTGAGGAACCTCTCTTGATTACAAAATCAGTAACCTTTCCTGGCAGTTGGTTGCCTGGAAGCGTCCTTGGGTCTCCATAGACTGTCAGGACTCAGAGCACTTGGTAGCAAACGTGGGGAGAACCCAGGGTTGAGTAAAACCACCCATTCCGATGAACAGGTAAGTGATTCGAAAAGCTGCCTTTTCATAGAATCTAGGTTAATTATTTTTAACTTGGAGGAAGAAGATCCAACCCTGGACTGGTTAGATAGCCGAGTTTGTACTGGGTGGCTACTTTTCATTGAAAAAATAAACACAAGTTGGTGCATCACACACACACACACACACACACACGAGATAAGATAAAGTTTCCCTTGTGAACTGCAAACTCCAAATGATCTTACCCCAATCCTTTATCTTTGCTGATTAAAATCAGTTCAGTTTACAGGGTTCCTGGCGGTCGGATTCCCTGTATTTTGCTGCTCCACGCTAGGCAACAACTGCTTCGGATTAGGTGGATTTTCCCCCTTTCTCTTTGAGAGTAAACCTGAGTCAGGAAAGGGGGGAAGGGAGGGAGGCGACGGGAGTGTAACTATTTTGGAGCCTGGAGAGGGGATTGGGCGCTAGCGCCTGTAGTGGGATTCTTTAAATTCTCGGCTTTCCTCTTCCAGCGCTTTAAAAACTAATCAGCCCCTCCTCCCCGGGCCTCCAGAAGTTATCTTTCCTTTGGGTGAGATTCCAGAGTGGAAACTGAAGCTCACGGGTCAGGAGAAATCAGAGCTGTAGGAACCAAAGCGGCGGGGCAGGGTAGGGTGCGTGGGGTCCCGTGGGGTCCGGGCGGCAGCGACGGGAAGGCGGAGCTTTGCGCCTAGCCAGGATCTGGGGCAGCGGAGTTGAACCCGTCCGGAGGTCCGGATCGGGCTGGGCGGGGGTCCCGCTCTCCCCCTTCCCATCCTCGCCTCCCGGGCTCTGCTGACGTTGCGGCTTCCTCCGCCCCAGGCTGAGGCTTTCAGTGGCCCGCCCTCCCTCCGCGGACGGTCTCCGCCCCGTCCGCACGGTCGCCAGAGGCTGCAGCGGCGCATCCCGGGCGCGGCGCTCTGAACTCGGATGGCTCGGCGCGCAAGCTGAGGGCCGGATTCCAGGGGTCCGGAGCTCCGGCGCCCCACGGGGACGCAGAAAGAGGACTCCCGGGAGGACGGAGTGGTAAGTGATGGGCTGGGTTGGGCGCTGCTCTGGGCCACGCTCGGTGAAGCTTCCCCCCGTAGCTCGATGGGTTTTCCCTGGACCGGTCCCTACGGGCCAGCTAGAGCCACGTCCCCCGCTGCGCGTCGATTTCCCTATGGACTGAGCATCCCGGGCCAGCTCTGCTGGCTCCGTGATCTCCTACCTGGGTGCCCAGCCCCGAGTCCCGCAAGACCGCAGCACGGAGATCAGGAGCGAATGGCGGGGACTGGACGTGCTCCGCGGTTTCCCGAGCCCCTACAGGTCTGGAGATAGATAGCACACCCTTGTGTTCCCTTCCTATGCTACACCAATTATCTAGTGATGGTGGTGGTCGTATGCTCTCTTGCTGGTTCTGCCTGTGCGAGCTCCGGACCGCAAAAGCTCAGAAAGCTGCTTCTGAGTCACCCCCAGCCGCAGGAATCCAGCGCCCCTGCACTCCAGCACCCCAGAGTGATTGGGTAACCTCAACCCGAGGCCGCCTGGGCTAGTTGGGGGCCCAGGAGGCGGGCTTGACTCGGGCTGGGGAGCGCTGTAAGCGATGCCACATGGGCTCAGAATCTGTCGGGGCTGGATCTGAGCTAACTTTGTGAACTGGGAACTTTCACATCTCTCCTTTGAGGCAACAGCCTCAGTTTAGGCCAGCTGGCGTTCATATTGAAACCTAATCCCTTGCTTCCAATGTAAGGGGCCAGCCACTTTCACCTGGAATTCTTTAGGTCAGGAACTGACACGTTGATTTCTAGTAGATTCTTGAAAACGTTTGGTGTTTATTGCTGCTTGATCAACAATATCTTAAGAAAGGTAGAATCTTCTAGAAATATTTTCATATTCTTTCACGTTATAGAATTTTCACTTTTAATTCTCTTCAGTTTTTACATTTTCTTAATAAATGATAGTATTAATGAAGTTTAAAAAAGATTCATTAGTATCATTTTAAAATTATGTGTCTGTCTGGGAGTATATGTATGCACAAGACTACAGACAGGTGCCTGCAGAGGTCAGAAGAGGACATCAGATCTGCTAGTATGGTAGCTACAGTCTGTTGTGAGCTTCCTAATGTGTTCTGGGAACTGAACTCTGGTCCTATACAAGATCAGTACCAGTTCTTGACCACCGAGCCCCTTTTGAAATGAAAATTTTGTAGAAGATTTTGGACTACTAGAGAGAACTACAAAATGTAATGTGCATGGGAAAAGTAAAACAGGATCACCCTAGGATTTGTTCATGCATTACTATTTTCCTTTAAGGTCCCTGGACAGACGTGGTTCCTTTTTTTAGTGTAGTAAATTCTATTCTACTGAAAAGGGAGAAAAGTTTGGATTTAATATGTGATTTACCTTAGTGACCCACCTTGTCGGTTTAACCAAAAGCAGGAGTGTGGGTTAGTAGGACAGGGAGGGGGTACATGAGAAACAACCCCGGCTTTCTTGGAGTGTCTTTGGCTGTAGAAAGAGAAATACATGACTAAGCAACATGGTGGGCTTGAGTGTCGGAGGAGTCCTTTAGTCATTATTAGAGTATGATATCAGTTTCAGTTTCAATAATTATACAAAAACACTGGCTACAGAGTACATTTTAATATCCAGATTAAAAACAGACCGTGTAATCATCCAGTAAAAGAGACTTTTTTTTTAATTTATTTATTTTTAAGTTCCTTGACAAAGAGAGAAATTGGCAGCAGGATACAATCTTTGCATGGTGGGGTTTTTAGCCCAGAAAAAAGAAAAACTTGATAAGAAATAGATGGATTCGCCCCATTAAATCATCTTGGTGAGCAGTTCTTGTGCACGTGTCTGCTTTAGTACTTAGCAGTAGTTCACAAATCAGCTGGTGCGGTGCATTTCAATGAGATGAGTGGTGTGTCTGGGGGCAGGAGGTTGTAGTGCTGTCCTGAAGGGACCTAGGGCCATCCTTCACAGTACTGACTTAGAACAGAAAATCATTTCAGTCTCTGAGACAGTTTTTAGACAAATGCATTCTGGGATAAAACAAAAGATTTTTTTCCATTTCTTTATATTATTTGTGATAGAATATTTTACTCTTTATTTCTTCTTGCCTGGGTTCCTCTGTGTTGCCTTAGAGAAACTTAATTCTCAACATTATGATTCTAACAAGTGGAAGAAAAAGAGGGGAATTATTTGGATAAGTGAATTCATTGGGAATCTTTGTTTTCAAAACAGTCAAAGAAATTAGCCAAAGACTAGTTACAGCCTAGTTTAAATTTTTTTTTCCAGCCATTGGGATGTCTCAGTCCTACATATAGTAAATATTTTAACATGCTTTTTCCCTTCTATTGTCCCAGGCTGTGTTGTGGCAGGCCCGTGGGGAGAGCCAGAGCCTGTGATGGTGGGGACTGTGTCAGTGAATGCTTTGTTACATTCCAGAGAGGAGCTCGGTGTTTGCCATCCTAAAAGAGGGAAAGGCACCTGAGGAGTTTCTAACCAACAAACCCTATTGAAAGAGTATCTGACACAGGACAGGACCTTTCCTATTGCTATATTTAGTGCCTTGGGCTTTTCTCATATTGGAATTACATTATCTCTTCCTATTGTGATTTGTAGACTAAAACTCTCTGGAGGTCACTAAACTACTAGCAGATGTTTGAACTGAACAACCCGAATCTGTATACCTGCAGTCAGGGGGCGGACATGGGAATGAAGCTGGTGTCTAAACCCAGTGTACTCACAGGGGAAATTATCTTCCCATAAAATCCATATGATGAATGAGTGTCAGAGCGGGAAGTAGAGGGCAGAATCCCAGATGCCTGAGAGGCTGCATGCAGCTGTTTGCTAGTAGCAAGAAACAGAAATGGATGTTTCCAAAATTCTTCTCTACTGTCCCATTCTAAATGGAAACTCTCTTTTAAACATTAGACTTGGTTTTAGAAGAAGATATTTCTCTATGTCTATGATAAATAAATGTAGCCAGAGGCAGTGTCTTGATGTTAGTTGATGTTTCAAAGCTCAGTATTATGTAGAAGGGAAATTTGATTAGCTGATGGTGAAATATTTCAGAAATAGAAGCAAACCAGAAAGTATTGGGTAATGTGATACAAGTGGGTCATTACTGTTACTAAAACGTCATCTACAAATTTGTAAGCATTTAGTCAGGCAGACCAGCTGAGGGAAGACAGATCAACTTTACTTGGGGTGATTCAAGGCTTATATAGTTTTGGGAATGGGGGACATGAGGGAGCAGGGGACATCCAGGATGGGCAGAGGTCACTGGCTAAGGGCTTAAGATGCCTCAGTAGCAGGGGGAAGTATTTCAGGTCTTAGGTGCTACTTGAATGGTTTCTTGTCCAGAGAATGGAAGTTAGTTAAACCTCTAACTAAAGCTACATGACGTTCTTCAGGTAGAGGTGTGTGGGGCTTTTAAGCTCCCCAAACAAAGTCAGAGAAGGAGAAACCCTGCTGGTAAAGATAGTCTGCCATTTTGCATCAAGCCTAGAAAGCTACCTGGACAATGGACAATGGTAGATAATGAACAATGGACCTTAATTAGCATGGCAACGTAGTACTCTTTCATTTTGTTCAAAGCATCCTATCTCACACTTTAGCCTAGTGGAGATGGACAGTGAGGTAGGTTCATGTCTTGTCTTCATTTTTGTAGAGTGGAAATGCTGAAGGTAAGGGACACAGTTTATAGGCGGTCTGTGATATACCTTAAATTGAATGAGACAAAGCATAAATTGCACACATAATGCTACTCTGTCCTGTGTAACGCCACATTCAAATTACTGAAGGCTCACATTTCATTTTTCTGTAGATCTTCTTTATTATATTTTGTAGGTACTGTCCATGAACTGTCAGAATGCTCATGCTTTATTTAGGCTCCTGCAACTATTTACAGATTCCCTTTTGTTCTCAACTCCTCCTCTTCCACCCCCTCACCCCATCTCTGCTTGGTAAGGGTCTCATTGCAAGGCCTTTTCTGATGCCTGCAGAGCCCCAGGCTGCTTGCTCAGTTCTTGTGAACTACCCTTGGGCTTTAACCGACCTTGATGCGTTATCAATAGTGTTGCTAAACTGCTTTATACAGACAGGCTGCAGCCTGTTGAGGGCTGGACTCCTGGATTCTTTTCCAGATGCCCACGGAAGTGTAAACCTGCCAGAGGAGACTGATTCTGTTAGGGTCTGAGAAGAAAGAGGATGGTTTTAGTTTGGAAAGAGAAGAGGAGATGGTGAGGCCATCTGTTTATTTCTTAAATGGAGTCATTTGTAAAGTTCTTAACTCAAAAATAACACTGAATTTTAATGTGTGTTAAGATTATCCCGGGGTTTCCTTCTGTGTGTTTCAGTTGACTTGAAATCATCTAGAGATATGATCTTAGTAGAAATCTTAAACTGTGTTTAAACGAGCAGAATTTCCATGGCCAGTAATATTTATATACATTCTGATGAGAAGCGTGGTTTGCTTTGGCATTTTATAACTGAGAATATTTGATAGTGAAGTTATTATTAGGTGAGTGAAAATCTTGCTATAAAAATGTGACCAAAATACATGTTACATGGGTGCTGGGAAATCTGAACTCAGATCCTAATGTTTGTGTGGACATTTTATTGACTGAGCTCTTGCCCTGGCCCCTTGTTAATTTTAATTACACATGATGGCATATCCCTGTGGGCAATTTGCATCTATCGATTTTGTCCCATAGAGGATCAGAGTTTGTCACTGAATGTCTATGTCTGCATGCCAATGTCTGCATGCCAAAACAAAACCTTTTGGAGCTTATTTGTAGAATTAATAGTGACTGTCCTCTTTAGTCATTGTGGAATATACTAAATATATTAAAATAGTATTTTACTTAACTAGCAGTCACATTCTTTTAGCAAAAATTGAAAACTTGTGGCATGATGCAGATGCTGATGCAGGAGGATTGTTTTGAGTTCCAGGTCGAGGTGTATAGAAAGCACAAAGTCAGCCAGGAATACATAGCACAACCATTCTCAAAAATCAAAACTAAATATAAAAGATAAAAGACTTAAAAAAAAAAGTTGAGTCAGGCAGTGGTGGCACACACCTTTAATCCCAGCACATGGGAGGCAGAGACAGGTTGATCTCTTTTAAGTTCGAGGTCAGCCTGGTCTACAGAGGGTCTTCCAAGACTGTCAGGGCTACATAGAGAAACCATCTTGAAAACCAAACACACACACACACACACACACACACACACACACACACAAATGAATACGACCTAGTCACTTTAAACAGCTATCATTTGAATCTGCTTGAGATATTTTCAGGTCAGACACACATGCCATACATACATAGGGCTGTAAAGTTGTATTTGTTGATCAAATCAGGTGCTTACATTTTTTTCTTCATGTGCAAGAACAATAGTAGCAAAAGCTACTAAGTAGTGGACATGCAGTAGACATATAGTAAGTACATATGGAAGATACTCTGTAGGAAAGCGGAACCAGCATTTTAAAAACCCTAAAAATAATTTGTGATGGAAGTGTGCTCACTGTCCGCGCGGCTATATTTCCCTGACAAAGCAGCTGGTGATACCCTGTTGCTGTCAGGTGACTGCTAGAAGACGAGGGTGTGTACTGACAACTCCTGCGTTAGTGCTGGTTGTATGAATCTTGTGGAAAACACAGCAATTTTCAAATTGTGTTTTTAATACAATATAGATTGGTCCTTTGTGGAATAGCTGAGTAGAAGCTGTTTACATAGTTCTCTTCTAGAGTATGGAAAGGGATGATACTCCATTTCTAAAACGACTTATATCCAGAGGTTGCCAGTGACAAAAGAAAGAAGCCCAAGAACATAAGTCACTGATGTAGGTCAAAAATATTCTGTGCCAAGGTTCAGTCCAATACACAGAACCTGAGTGAAACCAGGAGCCCATGTAGGTGCTGGTCCTCCTCACAGTGCTGACTGGAAACTGTTTTTGAAGCCCTAGTGTTTTTATTGTTTGAATGTATCTGTCCAGCAGTAGTTTTCTAGGATTCCACAAATTCTTGGAAGACCCTTTCTTTTAGCAGTTTAGTGACATCATTCCAGGAATTGTAAATCAGGCTCCTTTCTCCAGCCCCAGGGACAATCAGGCAGAGGCCAGCTGGCTTTTGGAACTACTGACTTTTGCTGTGGTTCTACTTCTCCCAAGGGATGGGAAACCAGGCAGGAGGACACAGATATGAGGCTATCTAAAGTGGTTTCTGCTGACCACAGCAAGGCTTTGCTGGTGTTTTTAATCCTTAGTATGATTTCTGTAGGGTTTTGAGTTCTTTGGGAAGGTTTACATCCTGAAAAAATATGAGGCGTGGTCGTCTGGGGTGTGACTTCTGTTCATCTGAAAACATGAAAATTAAAGAAAATAAGGATGATTTATTTAGATGAATATAAAAAATAGTGAGTTTTATTATTTTAAATGAAAGTTGCTGCTACAGATTTTCCTTAGCATTTTTACTAGATTTGGTAGTAATTGGCTGGTTAAAGTAATCCTGATTAGAACCTTCATTCAGACAGACACTGTATGCTTTATTTACGTCTTTAAGGAGGCCATTGTTTTTGTCATATTTAAAAGTCTTAAAGTGACATTTTATTAGCAAGCACTGACTTGGTAGGTACATAGTTACTGCCACAGTCACATTGTCTAACTTCTCCATTGTTACCACTGTATTCTTCCCCGACCTCATCCCCAGCTGTTTTTTACAAGTCTTAGCACCATTGAACTTTCATGTATGCCTTCCACTCTTCTCCATTTCTATGTGGGTTTTGTTTTCTTTTGTTTTGTCTTTGATGGTTATTGTGTTTTAATAGGTAAGATCTCATGTAGCCCAAGATGACTTGGAACTTGCTGTGTAGTAGAGAATGGCCTTGAACTTCTGACCCTTTACCGAAGCTCTCAAGTGCTAGGGTTATAGGCACATGCCACCATGCCAGGTTTATCTGCACCATTTCTGTGGTAGAGTCAGATTGGCAGCAGTGAAAGCAGGGATCTCAGTGGTCTTATAGACAAGCTTTCACCATTCTTATGGTCACAATAGGGTGGTTGCCAAGGCCAGAAAGAGCCTCTGGAAATATCACATAGAAAGGCTCTTTTATGGCCAGAAGAGGGTGCTAGATCCCCCAGAACTGGAGTTACAGATGGATGTGAGCTGCCTTGTAGTTCTGGGAATTGATATCAGGGCCTCTGGAAAAACAGCCAGTGCTCTTAATCTCTAAGCCATCTCTGCAGCCCTCATAGAAATGTTCTTATAGGAATGCTGACGGATAAAAACAAACAAAAACCCAATAATACTAGTGTTAAGAAACCTTGTGAACTTTGTTTCATGTTGTTTAAAAAGATAATTTCAAAAATACTGATTCCGTGGCTTCCAGGTGTTACTCTCTAGTTAAGATGTAATTATATGGAAAGTGCTGATTTTTGCGCAATTTTTTTTTCCTACAAGAAGTGGAAAATATGCAGTCAGCTGAGATGAGCCAGTTTGGGGGATGCCATGGGCTAAAGAAGGTCAGTATTTGGGTACAGTTGCCATAAGTACTTCCACTTAGTGCTAGGGTCTGTGCTTGCTACAGTGTCCCTTTTCAAGGAAAACTGGTTCTTGGAGTCACCGAAGGTGACCTCCAGTTATCATAGTTCAGAGTGCCTTCTTTTGTTCTCTCTTCTTTTGTTCCTTTTTATCTTTCTCTGTTTACCTTATGTCTTCCAGCACTTACAGCATGTTCCCAGGAGACTCCAGAACCAGGAAGAACTGACCCGTTGATTTTATTCAGTTGCCCAGTTATTCTTTCTTATACTCTCATTTGAAATTTCAAGATCTGCCTTTCCCATCTAAGAAAATTATTATTGTTGGGGGCTGCAATCTGATCCATGTACTATATTTAAATCCTAAGGCTTTTCATCATGTAAGTTTGTGGGTTTAATATGACCTGCATAGAATTATTCTATAGGCTTTAATGAAAAGTAGCTGAGTAAGAGATATAAAAGTAAGATTTCACTTCAACATGTGAAATTTCGTATTTGGAGTTTGACATTATTAGGCCTCTTCCAGTATCTCTTTGTTGGGGAAAGTGTGTATGGCAGTGAGTATTTAAGTTACTGAATTGCCCTGGAATGATAAGCCCTGTGCCTGGAGTGTAGCTGGACCAGCAGCACTGGAGGGAGGTTATAACATAGATCCTTCTTTGTGCGCCTTCAATTCTTCTTTCCCCCTAATTGTTGAAGCCACTCAGCGTTGGTTCAGTGACTTCTGTTTTAGAAGCGGTGGATCTGTGTTATTTGGGAAAAAAACACTTTGATGTCTAACTTTGTCCAGTGCACTTTTGAACTTGGAGAATTACATGAAGGAACACTAGACCTGCATGATAGGGACAGGGAAAGATTTTTAGTGTCTGGCAAGTGTTTACCAGGCACTTTTGTGTTTGAGAAGATGTCTGGGTGGCAGGAACAGAGGAAGCATGCAAAACAGATATGATGTGGACTTTGGCCTTGAGGAATTTAAAATATGCTTGGCAGATAATGACTCTGAAGCTTAATAAGATCTGCTAAACTCTAAACTGAGCAACACCAGGGCTACAGGAAGGAAGGGACTTGAGATGATGACAGGCAAGACAGATAGCAGCTGGGAAGGGATGAGGAAGTGGGCCCGAAAGAGCAGAGCTTTGTGCAGTAAAGGGAGTGGGTAGGCAGCATGGCAAGTGCATAGACCAAGGAGCAAAGGGACAGGAACAGGCAGGAGCAGAAATGGAATGGCTGAGTTACTACTTATTATCTCCTTGTATGCCATGTCCTCTTTGCAGTCCCCGTCATAATGCTTTTCATTGTTTCCCGTGTGTGTGTGTGTGTGTGTGTGTGTGCTCTATGTGTGCATATAGAGGCTGGAGTACAGCTTCACATGTGGGTCCTTCCCATATACATTGTTTGAAACCGTGTTTCTTCTTTGCTTTTTGCTACTGCAAATGCTTGGGATTCTCCTGTCTCCAACTCCCATCTTGCCATAGAAACAGTAGCAATGTAGATACATGCTACATGCCTGGCCGTTTATGTGTCAGGTCCTCAAACTGTGGCAGCAAGACCTTTGAGCTTTTTTTTTTTTTTTTAGCCCTGCCACACATACTTTTGAAAGGCCTGTGCTTGACACTGTAGGAGAGAGAGATGACTGAACTCCTGATTCCAACCAGCCTGTCCCTCAGTAGGTGAGATTTTCCTCACCTTCCGTTGGGATCCACTGAGGACAATGTGAGAAGGAGAGATAATTACGGATGTTACAATACACAGTATGTACATAATTAGTCATAAATGTTTACTAGAGACAGTTAAATCTGTGTGCATTCTTACCTAACACCTTTTAAGGCTCACTTCAGAAACCACTTCCTTGGTGTGTACTTCCTTCGCAGAGTGCCGGTCTGTCTTCCTGCTTGCCTGGACCTGTATCATTCACTACATAGCCATAGACAGCCATGCCACAGGGCTCCTTGGGGTTTAGATATGCTCCCTGTATTCTGAAAGGATCTTGTGCCTTTCTTTTTAGTGTAACATATTCGGTGACATCTTTCTATTTGAGGCTGATGAGGCTAGAGTCTTAGGTTTCTATTGCAGAGTCCCTACTGGGAACCTTGTTCATTACCTCACATCTCAGCTCTGTGTCATGGACCTGTCCATCACTGCCTTATAGACAGGTAACTGAGTTGAAATGTCTATGGGAGCACTGTTTTAGTCCTGGACATCCAGGTCATTCATCCATCCCCTTCTTCTACATGCCTTTGTGGCCTCAGAACTTGTTTCCTGATAGAAACATGGCTATAAATATCACTATAACTTTCTTAGCACAAGCTAAGGACAAAATAATGGAAATGGTATAAAGGATGAATTCTCTAGATGGAAAAACTAGCCCTTCTTGAAACTAAACTTTAAATAGTAACACTAATAATGCCTCTATACAAAACCATTAAATCGTGGTAATTATCACTGGAAATAGGGTTAAAGAGACTGACTTTAAGTTTCAAAATAGAATAATGTAAATAAGAACAATTATGCCAAAATCATTCAGCAGAGAGTGCATTGAAAGGCAATGGGCTGTATTAAACCTACTGTAATGGGCCAAGTGTCTTAGTGGTTTTTAAAAAGACCCAAGGAGACTCATGAAAACCCTGTGTAGGATGTTGGGAGACAAGACCCATTATGGAAGTGAACTTGATCATAGGCACACCAGGCTCATTATTGATGGTGTGGAGAGCTATGAGCCACAGGCAGCCTGGGGTGGACTAAGTGGGACGATTGGGAAGACACTGTGTATGACTGTAGCTCTAGGAAACTCTGGTGATCACCTTGAGTAGCCCTGGAGATTCCAGCAGTGTGGTTCATTTTACACGAAAATGGTTTGTTTTGATGGCCAAAGATTTTTATTGCTTCTTTCTCTAGAGTTCTATTTAAATAGATGTAGTTATATAAATAGCTACTTCTGAGTATTTAAAGGTTTATATCTTGACACAGCAATTGAATTTATCCATTTAGTAAATTGTTGCTCTTTCCTAAATGTTAAGCACTCTCCCACCCAATTCCAGACATGCCGGCCTCCTTACTGACTCTAATGTATTCCCCGCATCACGACCATAGTGCTCTAATAACCTGTGAAGATGCCCTGGGAGGTCTCCAAACAGTACAGTGCTTATTCTGCATTGCGACTGACCAGGCTCACTCTAAGGCTTACGTGAGAGGGAAGAATTAAGCCTAAGTGACTTTTTAAAGCTATTGCAGGTAAAGCCTGGTATGTACGGTTATCACAGCAGTGGCGGAAGCGAGTGGACTTGAAGAAAGAGCCAACAGACTTTGCTGACAGTTTAGTTACAAAAAAGAAGGTATGAACTGAGAGAAAGGGACTTTGGCCTGAATTTGGCAGGATTGGTTGGAGTAGCAGCTGGAGGTGGGCAAGGCAGGGCGTGCCTGAGCAGTTAGTGCGGTGTCTTTGGGTTAACTGTGGGGAGATGTACCATTGTTTCACAGATCTAGTCTGTGGTAATTGAAGTTTGATTGTGGTGATTCACAGGAGGGTGGGTGCTTAGAGCCCAGGGATCTTTGCGATTCGTAGAACTGAAATCTGGTACAACTGAAATCTAGGAGACAGAAGTGAAAATGAAGATCAAGTACATGTAAAAATATTCAAGAATAGAGAAAGACAGCAGAAGAGGCAAATTTATTATTGATGATTATTTGAAGGCTGAAAAAGAAGTGGAGGCTTGCTTGGCTTAGAGGACAGAGGGACATTAGGGACTGACATGCTGGAAGGAGAGAGCCAGCTCCCTTAGGTTACCCTCTGGCTTCCACATTCACAGTGTAGTATGTGCTGCTCTCCAATAAATAAATAATAATAAATAAACTTTACAGACCTTCTAGTGACAAAAGTATCACACAGGGGATATCATACATCACAAAGCTACTCATAACTTTAGTGTATGTAAATAATTCTACCAAAGACCTCAAAAAGAACACCGATGTGAATTTGGAGCTCCTTCCAGCACCATTCAATTCAGTGACTCATTAGAAGGACAGTGAAACTTTTCTTATAATCGTAGCTTTGTTTAATATATAGGTAGAGGTCATTGGACAGAGGGAAAAAGGCACATAAAGCAAGTTCCCGAAAAGCCAGGGACAAGCTTCCAGGTGGGTTCCCTCTACTGTACGACAGCGTGCAGTGCTGCTGGCTAGAGAAGGGTGGGTTCTCAACTAGAGTCAAGTCAGCTGTGCGTGCAACACCTATGTACTGAACTCAGCTACTCAGACTCCATCCCTTACCCAACCCACCCTTGCCGCACAGATATCAGATCAAGCGAGTATCATTCGACCACTCAACTTATACAAAAATAAACCTTATCAGAGAGAGTAATCAGGGATCACAGAGCTGCCTCCCTTGGGCCCTCACAGATCTGGCCTGAAGTCTGGCTTCCTTCCAGATTGTCTGAGGTTTGAGCAGTTAGGGCCTGGGGATTTAACCCTTTCCTGAACAGTCTGATAGGCCGTTTTTTTGTTTTTGTTTTTTTTTCCTTTTTTGGTCAGAGGATAAATTGGCAGATCACAGAAGAGATACAGACACACACACCCCAATTTTAAGACATATGTAGCAAAATTCATAAGTGAGCGAACCAGAACTTAGGTAATGTTAAATTTGTTTCACAACATTTCCCAGGAAAATCTGTAATAGATGAGGTTATGACTGATCCATAGAATTTTGGAAATTCTGTTCTAGAAGGAGAGAATTAACTTGTAAAATACGTGTGGCGTTCGCTGGATTCAGGGAAGAGGTCAGGAGTTGGGAATCTAACCATCAACTTCCAGATGGTTAGTCCTAGAACAGAGGCTGTCTTGACAGAGTTGGATGTAAAACTTGATGTAGAAGACCAAGAAAGAAATGAATTGAGAGTGTTTTCAGAGAACCAGACTGAGAAAGTGAGGTAAATGAGTTTGTTTTGAATGCAAGATAAACTTAGTTTTACTTAATATATGTTCTCATTGACAGGAAGTGGGAAATGTATTTTCATTAAATGTCACAGCTCTAAAGAACCTGTTTCACACACACACACACACACACACACACACACACACACACACACACTTTTTCTGAGACCGGTTCTCTGTCTACAGCCCTTGCTGGCATTATGTAGACCAGACTGCCTTGAACTCACAGAGATCCTCCTGCCCCATTTGTGATTGGGACTGCTGTTTCCTTGTTTGGGGTCTTGTTCTGTGTTGGCACATACATTTCATTAATCTTTTTTCTATAAGCTCTTTTTTCCTTAGATATATTTAATTAGTAGAATATGTAGGCCCAATGTTGTCAACATGAAGCTGAACAGGAAGAACTAAACTGACTTCCCATCAAATATTTTGTATTTGTCAAAATATTTGGTTTTTAGGTCCTTGAAGAAATTGACCATTTTTTTAATAAACAGTTTTTTATTTTGGGAGTAAAGTTCTCAGAGTTTTGTGAGTGCTCACTTCCTCTTGGGGTCATGGTACACTTCCTCCAGTTTCCAGTTCAGCTGACTATGATATTCTCCTAGAATGGTAATAGTGGCTGCCAGGATTCCCTGAGCACTTTCTGCATCCTGCACATCCTTTTTTCTTGTTTTTGTTTTTTTGTTGTTGTTTTGTTCTTTGAGACCAGGTTTCTCTGTATATTCCTGGCTGTCCTGGAACTTCCATTTTAGATCAGGCTGACCTCTAACTCACTGGGAACTGCCTCCCTCTCTATCCCAAGTGCTGGGATTAAAGGTGTGTCCTACCATCATTCCTAGCTCCTCCACATCCTTTTACTGTTTCAAATATATCAACCAGTTAAAGCTATCCAGAAATCTCGTAAGATGCTGTTGTTTTAAACAGGAGCACAGCAAAGGGTGTGGTAATGTTAGGATTTAAACCCAGAAGCCACATTGGACCCCTAGCCGATACTCTTGTGTTCTGAGATAGCTTAGAACTTGCTTATGTTAAAACACTACCATACAATAGACTTTTTAGAGATATTAGTTTATTTAATTTGCCAATCAGTTTAGGAGTCAAGATAGTATTTTTTTTAGTGCATATTAAATGGAGTAGGTCTAGATGGTTTTTCTGAAACAAACCCTGTTGGCCCTCAGAAGGGCTCTCGCAGCCTCTTCTGCCCTCGTGAACCTGTGGGAGGGAGGACGTGTTTTTTACTGAGGTTTAATTAAACTAGCATTTGAATCTGTAAGATTAAAATTTAACCCCTGGCTTCGTGACTGTCTTTTCTGCCCTTTATTTTCGGTCTGCAGTGTTCCGAGATTGTACACGGATGCAGCTATGGCCGACAAATCCAGAGCTGCCTGGCCCTTTGAACAAAATGATACAAATTTTGCTTGCTTTCCACATTATAAGTAGTCGCCACTCTTTCAAAGGCTGAGTCTTTCATCTTATTTACTTAGCAATTATTAATTAATGACTATGCATGTATGTATGTGTGGGAGAACACGAATATGAGTGTGCTCATCTTGTGTGTACATTTGTGTGTGCTAGAGTTTCCTTTGGGGGTATTTCTTTCTCCATCTTATTTATTCATTCATTTGTTTTTTGCTTGTTTGCTTGCTTGCTGAGACAGTCTCTCACTGAACCAGGAGCTCACCATTTTTGGTTTCCATCTCCCAGTCTCCATCCTGTAAGTGCTGGGGCTACACTTCTCACTACCATGAGTAGTGCAGATTCAAACTTACTTCATGTGTGCAGAACAAAACAAAACACTTTTACTCACTGAATTATCCTCCCAGATCCCACATCTGGCTCCTAATGTTTCTTAGCTTTACAGCCATATATACCAACTTGCCTTTAGCAACTAAATCTTGCCTACAGCTTCGTGACTATAGAATCACCTACTCATTTGGTCTCTGGGAAGATGGGTGCAGAACTTTCCCATTTCCATTTGAAAAATCTATAAATATAATTTAGAAGTATGCCTAGTCTCAGGTGAGTAAGATGATAGAGAGAAGCGAACTTCAAGTTGTATTATGAAACTGTGAGGTGCCTCCATGGGAACCAGTCAGGAGGAAGGGCTGGGAACGCTTTTTGATCGCAAAAGATTGCTCTTCAAACAATGTCACACACCATTATTACCTTCTGTGTGGTTTTGCTGTGTGGGCACAGGGTTGTAATTACTCCTTCAGTAACATGTGACAATTCTAGAGGGTTCTACATGTTGTCATTCCATAATGTGGATTTTTATGTGAGAATGGCTTTCAGAGGAAGGTATATTTTATTTTACCCTTAGATAAGGAAATAGTAAGTCTGCTCAGTGAAAGGAGCTTTCCGTTTGACCAAGAGCTTGCAGTTTTGAAGTTTTTCTATCTGACTCTGTGGACTTCACACACTGGGGAGTATAATTGCAGGGACAATTATATAGTACCCCAAACCATGTTTTCTTAGGATTTGACATAGTTAAGAGTAAGGGTAGATTTATTTCACTACAAAAATTTACCAGAAATTTAAGGTTTTATTTGATGCTGGGGATTTGTTTTTCAGAAATTATTTTAATGATTCACTTACTAAAACTGAAGTTTAAAAAAAAATTGAGATCTCTAAAAGTGTGTACATACATTCCTTTAATTAAAATAAGCGTAAAGGAATACACAAAAGTACACAGGAGATGACAGCAAGATCTCCCCTAGGCTTGTGGAAAGAGGTTTCTTCAAGGGTCATACCCAAAATGGAAGGCTGGAGAATGGACTTCCTGCTTGGCATGTGTTAGAGCCCTTCAATGTTGGCTTACATACTTACTTGAGAAGCATCAAGAGAACGAACTTGGAATAGATGTAAAGTGAGTAAGTCAGGGGCTGAGCACTGAACTCCTCACAGTTTCTCAGGACAAGGCTGTAACACACAAGGCCTTCTGCCAATGGTCTGGCTAACTTCTGCCTCCTGTAGAATTGGACAGACCAGGGTGGGATGCCGTGAACTCTTACAGTCATGAACTAGTTCCTGGGCCCGCCCATTTGTTTGGGCAGACCAGAGCAGAGCGGCTGTTCTGGACAGAGTGTACTGTGAGGGAATGTACATATTGCTCATTTTAGTTTTAAAAATCATCCATGATGATCAGGAAGGGTCTGTGAGAGATGGTAGAGGTGTATGTAGCTTCCTTCCAAGTGCATTAAAGATAGAGATCTTGACTGCTCAAGGTGGCCCAAACCCTAGGCCTTCTTGCTGTTTTTGTTCTGTTTAGTTCTTTAATTGCCTGGAGGGTATCTTATCATTTCATGTCCAGTCCATTTCCTTTGAAACAAGAAACATTTCCCAATCTGCTAGATAGAGTCTGAATGGTCAGCATGTTCATTTACTTAAATACATATGCGGGGCTTAATAAGACATTGGGGTAATATCTCATTTCCCAAAACTGTGAGTTAAGACTCTGTCCTTGACTGAGTGTCGTCATTGGCTGTTGGCGGTGAGAGCAAATGTCACCACAATATGCACATACCCCTTCCATAATAAAAGCATATTACTGGAAAATAGTTCCCATCCACACTGTATTTCCCAGCTACTGTTGTATCATGGAATCTGTCTTTTGAAAGAATAAAAGACATGTACTTCATATACACCAAGATTTACTTGTTTTGGGAAGCAAACAAACTCTGGTTATAGTCTATTATATTATGTTGTTATATTAGATTATGTTATTCTTTTCTGGGAGGCAAAAGTGCTTGAAGCATTTCAAGAGTCAGATGCTTTTCTACCCCCATGAGATACATGCCAACTATAAATGATACCTGGTGGACTCTGGAGCATTGGGTACCATTTCAGTTAAGTGTTGAGCAAGACTGGTGACCTTGCCCATGCCACTTGATACCCGCCGTAACTCTCAGTTTTTGCCAGTGAATTATTAAAGTGTAGTTTCTTTCCTGTTCTCTGATGATATGTTAATATAGTCTTAAATGAGTGAAACTTTTCTTCTCTTAGTAAAAATAAATACCGAGCTGTCCCTCCGGGCAAAGTATCTAGGCTAAGTATATCACTTGCATTTAATCACCCCTTGAAATAGGGATCATCTTGTAAAGGAGAAAATGGAGGCTGTGAGAGTGAGAGCCTTGAAACCAGTGGAGAGCACAGCTGGTGTTTGCACCGCTGTCTACACAAGTCCATAGTCCATACAGTTAATCATCACGTTGTGTTCTTAAGATCTGGCACCTAAGAGTGTTTCTAATCCATCTTCATTTGGGACACGTTTTTACTTTCTTTGGAGCCATTGTTTCCGATCTGTCTGCTATACTGTGCATTCCCCAAAGCATGAGGAGTTAAAAAGGCTTTTGTGGTATCGTGTGCTTCATTGTATACACAGCCCCGGGTTGTGCGCTGGCTTAGTGCTTCCCTTCAAGACACTTCTGTGCTTTATGTAAAGCTAGCAAAAGTGAAACTTCCAATTCTGAATGCTTTTGAAAAATCTGTTTGGTTAAAGAAAGAAAAGAACAAACCCTTCGTTTAGGATTTGAGTTCTAGTTCTTCTTCTGGAATGTATTCAGTTTCCACGTGAACAATACTTCTTTGCCACATCGTTATTGTAATGTTAAAGACCAGATATGTGAAAGGCATTTAGATCCCAGAGCCACAGTTTCTGTCACCCAGCAGTCCTAACAGCTGTGGTGAATTATTGGAACCAGAATTAAGCAGAATACTTTTGGGCTGTGTGGCATTGTGAAGATCTACTTAAGATAATTATAACTGGCTTGGCTGGAGACTAAAACTGAGCTTGGGTTGCAGCTGGTGGCTGGCATCACAGGGCTATCTGAAGTATCTTGTAGCAACCGTGATTCTTAAGTTACTGCACTGTATCTACCAAGGAAGTAAAATGGTAGAAATGTTTTAGGGCTGTGTGGGGTGGAAACAAAGGAAGGCAAAAGAAAGCTGAATCCTGCAAGTCAATGTGCTCCACGGAGAAGAGGAACAAAAATCAGGAAAAATGAGGCTCATAGGGTCCTTCAGAAACACCCTGGGGATTGAATCCTCGGTAAGCTGTATATTAAAAGAGTGAGTTGCTAATTGAGTCTAGTCATTTTGCCAAATTAAAATACCATGTTCTTGAACTAGACCAGAGATTCCAGTGAGTGGCAGAGCTCTGCTCTTTCTCCAACAGTGAACAAGGTTGGGGCGTCACTTGCGACATCATCTGTGGATGTCTCAAAGTTCAGACTTGTTTCTTCAAGGCTTGGGGCTTTGGAGAATGGGTGGGGTAGAGAAGGAGGAGGATAGAGAGGGAAAGAGGGACAGGGTGAGGGAGAGAGGTGGAAGAGGGGAGAGGGAGGAAGAGAGGAGTTACTAAACCCTTTAGCCTTTCAGAGACATGTCTTATTAAGCATTTTCAGTGTCTCCTAAACTGTTCATTTATCAGAAACCACAATCAACATCTTTTCTATTTCGTGTGTGTGTGTGTGTAACTTTGAGATTTGAATATATATCCCAGGTGTTCTGAGGTTGTTACAGCTTTTCCTAATGTGTATTGAAATAAATACATGAAATCGGTCTATAGCATGCCTATTTTAAGTTATCTTGAAAAATGCTCCTTTTTTTTTCGTTTTAAAGTGTACACACAGGATGGACAGCTGATGGAAAAAAAATCTAAAGACTGGAAATGGGATTCTGTTAGGTAGAACTTGTTAGACATTTATTTACAACTGATAAATGGGAACCAGGTGTCTCTAGGTTAGAGCAAGTTTAAGGTAGATTTATTTCAGTTTCGTTTCATCTTAAAACATCACATTTTAGGTTACTGAAGTTTCTAGACCTTCTGGGTGTTTTCTCCTATTACTTTCCTGGCAGAGACATTTTCTTTTTCTGGAAAGTTTTAAACTTGCCTTGGCTTCATATAAGGAAGAACAGAATCCTTTTCTTGCTCATTTTAGTGGTGAGACTTTACCAACTCCCAAGCTGGAATTTAGTTCCAAGTAGTGGCTGTGAGCTTTCAGGCACCAGGTTCAGAGCTCCACGTGTGCAGAAAATTCTCCTGGCTCTGGGGAGATAAAGTGTAGATAGCTGAACCCAGCTAGTATCGGCTCCAGGGAGACAACATGTAGTTAGCTGAGCCCAGCTAGCATGTTCGTGTTCGTTTGTCCCGGGCCCAGGAGAAACGGTGGGTAGGTAAAGGAAGGTCTGGCTAACTGGGAGGGCGATGGGAACCCGGCACATTGAGTGAGACATTAGGAAGGCAACATGTAATTTGTGGCTGGCAAATGCCAGGCCCTTGCTCTGCTGATGAACTCTGCTGCAAATGCCAGGCCATCTCTGCTGGTGAGTGGTCTGCAGAATGTCTGTGAGTTCTGTACTGGCCTGAGTGGGTTTTTTTTTTCCCCCAACAAGTTTTAAAGTGTGGTAAATCCTTGTCTTTCTGCTCCTATGTGCCCTGAGTAACTGAGGAGCTTTCCAAAACATTTGGCAGAAGGAGATTGTATCCAGAGTCTTGATTGTGTTTTGTTTCTGGAACCTCCTTTTCTGTTTAGGTGTATGCAGGCAACCTCTGAGTAACTGGAGGTAGTGTAGCAGAAGAGGCTGGGATCACAGGGTGTGTTTGGTCAAGTAGGGTACACCGCACAGCCTCTCAGGACTCCGCATTACAGTCTCAGTGACCGACTGGGTAGGAGGGTGGGGTATGTAGAGGAGAAGAAGGAACAGCAAATAAAACACACCAGGCTTTGAATAGCCTAGAAGGAAAAACTCCTGATCTTCACATAATCTTCTTACCTCTACCCAGTAGCCTGAGTCACCCATTCCTGCTCTACCACAACTAAAGACCCAGCCTTTGAGAGAACAGAAGTTGTATGCACGAGGAGCCAATTAACAAAGAACTTCCAACCTTTCCTCATCCAGGGAGCCCGAATCCCCACTGTTCTAATTGCACCATGAGGGCATCCTCTCTTAGACTTTTGAGGGTTCCTACACTTACAGGTTTTTAAAAGAAATGCTAGCAGTACCATTCTCTTGGGACAAGTAAATGCAATCCCTGAGGGGACTGAGTGTTCTTTCACACCCGCTGCTTCTGGGTTGCCAGAGACCACACCCTCCTCTATGTAATCACAGACAACTATTTCTTTTGGCTGGGTCTCTGACCTTGAAGGATCTAGCCAGCTGCCTTAAAGCTCTGGGTGCTAGACATAATACTGGCAGTGTCCAAGAGTTATTTCTCTTTTATTTCTTTGATTTAATATGATTGTGTTAAGGTTTTTTTATTCATCAGAAATTCTGTACTGGAACCTAAAATGTGTCAACAAACCATTGCCATTACATTTTCTCATATATATTTATAGTCTAAGTACATCTAAGAAAAAAATAAAGAAATAATAGCCACAAGTGATTCCACTCTCTGCTTGTTGGGAGATGGAGCAACTTGGGAATATGGATTGAATTCAGTGTTGAATTTTTATTTTTCTCTCATCTGTCTGGGAGGAAGCCATTTTTTTCCTTGGAAAAATTGCAGGGGTTCACCATTGACTTTTCCCTTTAATAATTGAAAACCACTGTTCATTATTTACATAAATTTTTTTTTTCTGGTCTGCTTTCTATAACCTTTCCCCTCATAAGAATTTTAAGAATTCACTTACTTTTTTCTCTGAGGGGTTTTATGCCAGCTCTATCCCAGATTTGGGACATAAACAATGCTGAGGGTTTGTGTGTGAGTGTGTACGTTTGCTACCATTTGAAGGTAGTTTTTGTTTTTTTTTTATTTTTAAAATGATCTCCCTCCCCCAGCCATGTTTTTTTCATTTATTTGTTTGTTTATTTATTTATTTATTATATGTAAGTACACTGTAGCTGTTTTCAGACACCAGAAGAGGGCGTCAGATCTCTTTAGGGCTGGTTGTGAGCCACCATGTAGGTGCTGGGATTTGAACTCATGAAGAGTTCAAAAAGAGTTCATGAAGAGCATTCAGTGCTCTTACCTGCTGAGCCATCTCTCAAGCCCAAGGTAGTTCTTTTAACTAGTGAACAAATATGTCACCGAGGAAAAAAAGAATTTTAGGTCTATAAAATCAGACCTTGTGGGTTCTAGTAAGTTTCTCCCTGCTTCAACTTTTAGTTACATATAAGAAATTTACATGCTTAAATGTTTAGTCCTTATAGGAAGTGAGATACCTGTCTACTGTGTGCTTCTACCAGGCATGACTGACTCTGTGTTTCTCGTAGGATCGTTCGAAGATGATTTGGCTGTCTTGGAGACTTGGAGATCTGGTGCCACGATGAGGACTCATACACGGGGGGCTCCCAGTGTGTTTTTCATATGTTTGCTCTGCTGTGTGTCAGCCTACATCACTGACGAGAACCCAGAAGTCATGATTCCCTTCACTAATGCCAACTATGACAGCCACCCGATGTTGTACTTCTCCAGGAAAGATGTGGCCGAGCTCCAGCTGAGGGCTGCCAGCTCCCATGAGCACATCGCAGCTCGGCTTACGGAGGCGGTGCATACCATGCTGACTAACCCCTTGGAGTACCTCCCTCCTTGGGATCACAAGGAATACAGTGCCCGCTGGAATGAGATCTATGGAAACAACCTGGGTGCCTTGGCAATGTTCTGTGTGCTGTATCCTGAGAACCTTGAAGCTCGAGACATGGCCAAAGACTACATGGAGAGGATGGCAGCGCAGCCTAGTTGGTAGATTTTTGTCTTTTTCTTCTTCCTGTATTAACCTTGTCACTTCAGGAAGTGATTCAAGGGCTAGAGATCTGGCTCGGTTGGTAAAAGGATTTTACCCAGGATGCATGAAGCCCTGGTTCCCACCACCAGCTAAGCCCAGGTATGCTGGTCCCTGCTCTTAATCCAGCACAAGAGATAGAGATAGGAGAGTGGCAAGTTCAAGGTCATCTTTAGCTGCATATTGAGTGTGAAGCTAGCCTTTTGATTCTTGAGCTCCTGTCTCAAAAGAAAAAAAAAAAGAAAGAAAAAGAGAAAGGAAGATAGAAAACAAACAAGAATGCCTAACAGTTTCAAAAAAACTTAATATGTTTCGGCTTAGAAGGATCATGTTGAGAAGCAGCTTCACCGTGGGGGTAGGGGTGGGAATGGAAGAATTGAGCAACCAGTATCATGTAATTGCCTGAGAGTTTCATCCTTGTTTAACATACATTTACAGTTGTGGATCACATAATGATGGAGGCACACTCTGATGAATGCATGAGCAAGTGATTTTTGTCCTTGCGTGACTGTGATGGACTATGTATACACAAAACTAGCTGTCATTTATACAGTGTATCGCCTATTGCTCCTAGGAACAGGATGAAGAAACAAAGTGAGATGAAATCAAGCAGGACATGTGTTAAACGGTGCATAAAGGAGACTGCTGCCTGCATAGCACAGTATGCATGTCCATAGTTCATTTTGTTTAGGTGGAAGGGATACTCTCTAATATGAAGTGTATTGCATAAACACATAAATCAATGACAGTTGCTTATCAGACCTTGTGCCCTGTAGACAGTTCTATGTGCTAACTTTATATAATTGTCAGTGTAATAGGCTTCTTTCCACCAACACCTCCATGAACATGTGAGCAAAGAACACATTGTACTGATGTTAGAGTAGTTACAGCATCATTAGGCACTAAGACTTTTCAACTTGGTTGTAATCCTCCTGGGTTACTCTGATAAATGTTCTTCCTTGAAGCAGAAGACTATTACCTGATACATGACTGGTTCTTATTATTTGGTCTTAGGTTTTGACTGACAGCCAAATTGACTAAAATGTTTTAGCGTAGAAGGTATTTCAGCCAGTTAATATTTATGTGCCTTTTGTGATAATAAGGTGATAGAAGTCATTGTAATTGGATTGACTGGCAGTTTACAAAGAAGATTCTATTTAATAATCAGGCCAGTGCTTAACCCTGTGGAAAAGCTAGTGCTACAGTGAAATTGTTTGAAGAATTCTGATTATGTCATAGTTTACTTTCAGAAGTTTAAGATTCAAGAACAAACTTCCTGTCTCATTTTGGTTTAGCTTGAATTTGTTTATAATTCATGTTTCTATCTGCTTTTAAAAAGATAAGATTGAATGGACTAAATGTAGACTTCTGTACGTATTTTTGTTCCTAAACTCCAGCTTAATGCACATTCACAGGTCGGTTGCTAAAAATGCTTACAAATTGTATGAAACATTGTCTTAAAAGTATGTAAGTTGCCACTTGTCATAGGCCTGGAGAGGACTGGTTCTAAATGCTTAGGGATATCTGTAGTGATTCTGTGGTGAGCATTTCTTCCGTGAAATACATCTTAGTGTGACAAAGGCGAAGAGTAGCAATTTACAGCCCTGTGATAACTGCCTGGCATCTCTTAATGGACAAGATTATGGAAGAAATTGACATTAAAGCATTATCAGAGCTGAATTTATAAAATGGTTGCTAAATAAGGTAGTTATTCTGAAGCTTAGGATATTTTAGGCTGAAAAGAGTCTTTCATGTGTCTTGTCTTAAACATGACACACTTGACTGAGTGTGTCATATTTTCTGACCTGGACTTACATTTATAAAATCACATTAAAGTTCTGATGCCAAGAAAGAAAATAAACCATGTATGAAAACATGCCTGATATTTGAGCAGCAAGGTGACGTTATCAAATGTTACAGTAATGTAATAGTATAGTAGGTAGGGGAAAAAGTCGCCCTTTATCTGTGTTTACTCTCTTGTAGTTTTTTTGCTTTACATAGTTAAGTGGATTTTGATAGATGATGATGCTCATGAAATATTGAAAGAAGCAGTTACTGTAACAAGCCAGCTTCATCCCACAAAAGACTGTGATTAAAAATGTCTTTGTAATGGAATTTTTAAAGCACAAATATAAAATGGTTAGGAAAATTGTACAAGACCAGTCATTAGTATACACATGTGGGTGTATGTATTTAATGAGTGAACATTGTCACTAGAATTAAATACCTTCTCTAATAAAAGAAGGAAAATAAATAATTTCAAGTAAAACTGTTAATATTCACATAGTCTCTGTAAGTACAGATTTACCAATTGCTAGGGGTGAGAGGAGATTGCCTAACTAACTGTACTGTTACCCAATGGCCAAAAGGCAACCTGTCACTTAATAGACTCAACTAAACTCAGTAGGACTGCTCTCTCATGATCAGTGTAAACTGGGGTTAGAAATTGAGAGTGGGTCTTAACAGCCATGTTTTTGTTTTAGATAATTCGATCTTTTCTGTTGTGCTTTTGAATGCTCTTATAGAAATATTAACTACTTATAAACACCCACATCCAAACCTAGATTCTCAAACATTCATTTAGGCCTCAGACTGAACATAATCATTGTATACAGCTTAAAATATTGCTAAATGTTTTTATATTCCAGGTACTTTTGCTTAAATTGCTCAGTTTAATCCAGTTCTTCATTTTATACAAAAAGTATACTGAGAGGATTGTCATTGCCTTAGGATATAGTATGCCCATATCCATTTCAGAAAAAAAAATGAACTGGTTATAGTCATAAATTAATAATATTATAGAGTTAAACTTCCCTACAATGGCTTCATTTGTGGAATATATTTGCCATTTACTCAAACATTTCTACTCTTTTTGAAAAAGACTAAACTGTACTCATTCACTTAACTAACATTTTGAGCATTTACTGTATGTGGTGTACTGTGCTAGTGTGATATGGAGTCAAGATTGAGGAAATGCTCTATACCTGGGATGAAGAGTATTCCTACAGTGGGTATTTCTGTTCAGAGCTGAGCATGAGGGACACACAGTTACGGATTTTTATTCATGACTTACTTGAACAGCAGTGGAAAGGAACCAACTTGGGAGTTATTCTGCCTGTGCCCTGAATCCAGCCCCCTACGTTGGCTGTATCATGTCAGGCGAGTTTCTCAGTTTGAGCTTTAGCATCCCTGGTGTATATGAGCACAGCAGTAGTGTCTCTCCGTCACAGAGTCACTTAGTAGTGAGCTAACCAGTGCATAGAACTCTACTCTGAAAGTTCTTGTCATAAACTAAGACCTCAATAAAGAATAATGGCAGGTGGTGATAATTATTGCCTCTGCTATGTTTACCTAGGACATTGACCCTAATTGGTTTATAATTGTTATTTATGGATTTTAAAGCAGGGAATAGTTTTGTTCAGAGATATTTATTGTCTTTTTTTTCCCCCAGATTGTTCTCAGAGCTAGACCATTTGTAGGACTCAGAAAGCTTGTGGATGACAATAGTCCTTGAACACTTGCACTGTTTGTCCTCGGGACCCGTCTTTATGTGTACAGGAATATAGTGCTGAGGTTATGAAGAAGGCTTGGGAGAAAGGAATAATGACACTTTTTTTGTTTGATGTTAAAGCTGGATTTCTTTTCTCTTTGCTGTGGCAAAATACACAAGCAGCAGCAGCTGGAAGGAAGAGTTTAGTGGTTTGACTCCCAGGATGTCATCCATCATGACAAGGATGGTCATGGAGCATCTAAAATGATGGTTGCCCATGGCCAACAAACTTTTTCTTTTTTATGCATTCTAAGACTAGAATGGTGCCACCACTGCTCTTGGGGCTGGTCATCCCATGGCAGTCAACTAATCAAGATAATCCCTCCCAGCAGGCCCAGACTCATCTCATTGATCCTGTCAAACTGACAATATTAACCATCACATGTACTTAATTTCATTGGGTGTTAGTAAATAAAGAGATTTAATGGTTCATGTATGTAGATTTACTTAAGAATTTCAGCCATTCCAGGCATAGTGACCCATTCCTTTAGACCTAGCACTAGGAAGTCATAGGCAGGTGGATATCTGAGACTGAGGCTAACCTGGTCTACAGATCGAGTTCTAGGACAGCCAGAGCTACACATAGAAACCCTGTTTCCAAAAGATAAAGAAGAAAAGAAAAGAAAGAGAAAGAAAGAAAAGAGAAAAGAATTCAGCCACTGTGAAATAAAAGTTAAATTGAAAATGTTATTTAACTGTACTGTTTATACAAAATACACTATGGAGTAGAAAGGAAATCTGAAAGACTATCAATGGTAAGGTGGTTGAGAAATATGTATAATAATTTTGTCAGTATCTAAACACCACAGGAACATGAGGTTTCTTTGTGTACTCAATCTCCATGTGTGTGTCCCACATCCTTTCCACAAAGTCTCTCGTGGCTTGTTTTTGTTAATGCTAAGGTCGTGCATTGCTTACTTTGTAAACTCAATTAAAAATCTGAGTTTACCCCCCCACACACACCTTTAAGATGGCTCAGACGTCAGTGTGCTTCCACAGAGGGCCCAAGTTCGATGTCTAAGACCCACATGGCTAAGGGAGAGAACAGATTCTCACAAGTTATCCTTTGACCTCCACATGTGTGCTGGGGCATGAATACATACATGCATATACACAAGTAGATAAACAAAATACTATTTAAAAAGTCATTTCAGTTAGTGTATCTAAACAGAATAATATTTTTTCAGCAAGAATTTAGAACTCAAGTCAGGAAAATAATAGTCTAAAAAAAAGTTTAAATCATAGAGATTTTAAACAGAATCCCGTAAAGATCAGTTCAATGATAGTTTGGAGTCAGCATACATTATTCTGTTTTTTTTTCTTAAAAATTTCATAATGTGCATGTCTCTTTATTTTCTTACTTGTGCTTGCCTGTACGGTGTCTTTACCTCCTCGACCCATCACCAAATTTTAAGACACATACTACAAAATTCAAGTAGAAAGTAGCTGAGAAAGAGTTGAGAGATGGCTTGGGAGAAGGATAGTGAGACTCACTAAAATGCACCACACACCATGACCATGAGTGGGTCACATGTGGACCCCAAGATTGATTTGTTTTATTCATTTATTTAGCAAAAAAAAAAAAATGATAGGCTTCCTCAGTTTTGAAGTTTACATGTCTATGAGAATAAAAATCAGGTCAGTTACTCTCTAAAAGAACAATTATTCTTGGCCCAAAGATCACAAAGAACCTTCTAGATTTTCACAGAGACTCGGTACTCTCATAAACAGCCTTCGGTGTGGGTGATGGAGTACATTGATGCTTTTCACACAGCACTGGAGGGAGAACAGGGAGTATGTTGTTTGGCACATGCATAGATTCCCTTAACGGAGTTTCTCCTGAGCAAATTTCACTAAACCAGCAGAGATGAAGGAGTAAGGATGGAGGAGATAGATGTGTGATTTAGCTGGCCATGTTTTCTTCTAGACTGGTTGAATTCTTTGGTAGACTTTTTCTTATGTTAGAAAAATGATGAAATGGCAGTGTGCTTGTCTATCAGATGGCATCCCTTCATACTACATGTCTCATGCAAGTCTTTGTTAGATGGATTGCTGTGAGCCTGATCTACTCAATGTATATATTTATTTGACGATCTAGAACTTAGTGCAAATAAAACAAAAGGCTCACTCAGTTATTGGAGACCACTGTTGTCTAGCTACGGCAGAAAAGTGTAAGCTCACCGTGTCTCAATGAGATGGAGATGAAAGCATTGTGAAGAGATTTAAGATTGTAACGGAAGGGATTTGCTCAAGCTGGAGTTGATAGCTGGGAGGCATCCAGTGTGCATTGCCCAATAGTGGGTTTTGGGGCTTTCCTCTTAATTTATGAACCCAGGGGAAACTTGCCCGACACATGGGTCTTTGGGGTAGATCTGTGTCTTGTTTGTGTCCTGATTCTGTTGTAATTAGCCCCGTGTTCTCTGGCAGATTTCATAGCTGCTGTAAACATGGGTTTTTTACATCTGTAAAATGTGGATGAATATTTTCCTCCATGAGGTTCTAAGGATGGAACAAGGTGATATACAGAAAGCTCTTAAGATTATGTAGTTGGCACATAGTTTTACTAAAACTTCATTCTTTTTATTATACAGAAAGAGGCAAAGATACAAGATTGTCAAGTCTTGGGTACAGGGTACTTACTCCTTTTAGCTATTCTGATGCTCTGGAATTGTGTTTCTGAGAAGTATTTGTAGTGAGTAACTCTTTCTCCCTTTCCTTATAGTATGTTTCTGCTGTATCATGAGACAGAAAATAAATCACAGAGGAAAGAAATGACTTACCTCTTGTGTCGGAGCCAGTTGGCTACAGGGAATCCAGAGAACTAGTGAGGGAAAGAGTACAAGTTGAACGTTTGGACAGAGATCTAATTCTTTTTTTTTTTTCTCTCTGCAACAGATTATTAAATCTTTACTTATGGATTGCAAGCTTCTGACGTCCTAGGGTGTGCTTGTAAAATAATATAAAACAACAAGAGAAAGAGGTTTAAAAAAAAAGAGCCAGGTCTCCATCACACTGAAATGGACCATTGGGTTTCATTGCTCAATGGACCAAGATGAACTGTGAGGCCTGTCTCAGCCTTGCCTGCGGGCCTCCGAAGGCTGTTCTTTGCAGCTGCTTCTCGGGCTTTTTGCTTTTCTAAACTGTAAGCTAATGCTGAGAATCAAAATCGGGAGGAAGTAGCTGGGCCCCAACACGCGGAGCCACAAGGCACTGTGAGTGAAAAGATCAGGTTTTCCTCTGGTGACCTTCCAGTGAGAAAGGCAGAGAGGCTTGTTCAGCAGACACCTGGAATCAATTAAAGTGCACTGGAAACAAATGCCGGGCTGTCAGAAACCCAGCCTCCAGCTCTGGCTCTTTCTCATTCACAGTTCTCTTCTCTTGCCCTTCCCCCTCACTCTTCCTACAACTCTTTCTTTCCTGTTCCTTACATTCTGTGACAGGTTCCTCATTTTGTATAGATTTAGATCCTTGAAAATAGATGACTCTGAGCTTTTTTAAACACTGGACAATCTCTTTAATAAGTCCAGAATCCCTAGCGGTAGGACCCAGACCTTTGATTGGGAAGTTCCTTCTTGACTGCCACTTAATGAGCAGGTTGCTGCCAGCCGGCATCATTACACAGGGATCTGTGGGCAAGGGACCCACAAGCTGCAGAGGAAGCCTGGTCAGGCTGGCAGGTGAAGTCAAGCTGAGCATCCTTGGAGTACAGTTGAACTTGAGTGACGTCACCCTCTGTGTGATGCGCAGCTCGCCTTCGTTCTTGCCGCTCAGCTACCTTGAACTCTAAACTATTTTCCATCTTTTTCAGATGCTGGGGGGGTGGAGGGGATAAAGCCGTCTCAATAATGCTGCATATACATATGCTTAAGATATTTGAGGATTGCTATAATAGTACCTACTTGGAAAGAAATGCAAACTGAATTTTCTTTGTAAGATATGTTGGTACTTATATACTCCAGTGCCCTTTGTTGCCTGTTTAAATGCAATGTGGGCTTTCTGAATTGCTTCAGGCTAGAAGAAGCCTCCACCTTTTTGCAGTGGAGTCTCTCACTTTGTGTTTACATCATAGGTTACCTGGTTATAAAGTTCTGCCTAGTCTTTACATATAAACATTTAAAGTGTAGCTTTAAATGTTTTCTAACAAAAACTTGGCAAGCAAGCATGATGTTTGGATTTTATGCATTCCTTATTTTCCCATCTCAAGGGAAGATGTTAATTGGCAGGTACTGAGTCTATCCGTAATGACGCTTCACAGATATCTTTAATTTTCTGTGATATTTTATAATCAGTTTTTAAATACCAGGTTTGTATATTGGATGAAATAAGAACCCCGTTCTGACATCACTTGAGTTGTGGCCTTCCTGTCTGTGCATTCTTAGTAATGCAAAATGAATATTTGTAATAGCTGCTAAGGCTGCTGCTGATATAAGTGTGCTTATCAGACCACTTGATAATGGTACAGATGTGCTTATTGGCTCTGTTGATCATATAGTGCTTATTTTCTCTGTCGATGGGCTTGATAATGGTACATGTGTGCTAATTGCATTTGTTGATGGATGCAAATGTGCTCATTGACTTTGTTGACAATGGTCCAGGTGTGCTTATGGGTTCTCTTGATAATGGTACAGATGTGCTTATTGGATCTGTTGATAAGGACACAGGAATGTTCGTTGGTTATTTTGGCAATAAATCTCTTGGCAAGCCAAATAGTTCATTTTGTCATTGGTAGCTTCAAAATGGCCTTAAACTTTTCAAGTTGTAAGGCTTTTATCACTTAAGGGAACACATATTAATTACACTTAACAGGCTGTCTCCCTGTCTTTCCTTTTCCTTCCAACATGCTGGCTTTGAACAGCAGAAAAACTCTTATATAAGCCTGTGATTTAGAAAGCTTTTTTGTGTAAGGACGGCCTGGCATGAGTGAATCAGGAAAGAGACACTTGTTAGTGGCTATACTTTCAGTCAAGGAGGGAAATGAATGCTACAGTTAAGATTCCAAGGGTGGAGAAAGGATTTAACAAAGTATGATTCTTTCAGCATTTGGACAATCCTTCAGAAGACAGATGCTAGCTCCTCCCTATCGCTGACTCCCCAACTTGTGTAATAGCCCCAAGACATCTAACAAGTCTACCAAATTCTGAAGTCTACCAAAACTTACGCGGTAGACGGATGAGAGGGCTTATGAAGGATGGGTCTGGGTAGCTGGCTACAGACTGTACCTGAGTGAGACAGGGGATGAAGGAAGGGGGAGCTGACTGCTGGGAGAAAGAGGATACTTCACTGTCTTACATGTCTTTTTTTACATTATCTGTTGCTTCTGTCCACTTGATCTGTCTCTCTTGCGTGTATTACCACATAGGTAGATGACTACCAAAACTCCTTCCCTGATATTACAAGGGCTCATGGGTATTTTAAATCGGATCTGGACTAACCACTAAGATTCACATGGTAGAGGCACTCAACCGATAGCAGTACTAGGAGTGCTGGGAACATTAGGAGGTAGGGCCTAACTAGAGTTTGAGGAAATCTTATAGGGCATGCCATAGAAGACTCTCCCGGAACCCCAGCTCCTTCCTCACTGCTTTCCTTTCCCCACAGATGACATGGCATGAAAGTTACACTCTACCTTATAGTTTCTACCACAATGTTCTCCCTCACCACAGGTTAAACAATGGGGCCCATGACTGTAAACTGAAACTATGAGCTAACTCTTTCCTTCAGGCGATTTTGTCAGGTATTTTATTATACTATGGAGGGCTGACAGACAGTTCAGTCCTTGGTGAATGTCTTGGCGTTTATTGTTTTTAGGGCCTCCTTACTACAGCTCCGAGTTCACAAATTCACCCTCTCCCACTCAGCATGTCTGCATTTTGCCCACACTTGTTTCTTCCCTCTCTTCTTTCTTGACTCTCCTGAGTGCAGTTGGTTGAGGCTGGTTCTGTGGTTATTGAATGAAGGCAAGCACTTTAGGAAGTCTGTTTAGAAAAAAAAAAGATGCTGTTGTCACGTTTACCACAAAAACATGCCCATCCAGAATGAGCAGCTTTTCTGTCATCTTTTTGTCTTTTGAGTATTTTGTGACTTGATTGTTTGACATTGTTGTCTCCCCTGGGACTGCTGGAGCTGGTATCCTCAAGTCCTGGTCCCAGGAGCCAGACTCTCCCACATCTTTCCTTCCAAGTCTATCAGACTCCATGACTGGAATTAACTGCTTCCTCCATGGTATGTCTCCAGCCCTGTATCTAGTCTAGTGGAGTTATTATGGCTGGTTCTTTTTTAATAACATAATTTTTTTTAGATTTATTTATTTATTATATGTAAGTACACTGTAGCTGTCTTCAGACACTCCAGAAGAAGACATCAGATCCCATTACAGATGGTTGTGAGCCACCATGTGGTTACTGGGATTTAAACTCAGGACCTTCGGAAGAGCAGTCAGTGCTCTTAACCTCTGAGCCATCTCTCCAGCCCCAATGGCTGGTTCTTTTTAATTCAGCATATTGGGTTGTGCTAGGAACTAGAGTACATATTTGGTTATTTGACCATGAGTGTATGTCCCAAAAAGAATTTCCTTCCAGAAACCTCTGGGCTCTACCTCTATCTTGACAGTGCCTTTCAGATGCTCTGTAGGATGTCTTACGTGAAGTGTAATTTTTGGTTTGTGTGACGTTCTCCATCATTGGTCTATACACTTACTGAGGGCCCTGAGAACCTAATAGAAGATGCTATCACATCATCACCCAGACACCACTGTGTAACCCTGAAAGCAGAAGTGATTTTACTGTGAGTGACTTGGTTTGCCAGGAGCAGGAATCCCAAGTCTTCCTCCAGCTGTGAATGTAATTTGGTGCCTTGTGGACCATGGCTGCTCATACCATGTGGTGTCACTTTCACTCTGAAGACCCACATGTCACCAGCTTTTGGTCCAGCCTGTCAGCCTGTAATCACAGAGACACTATAGTGGACAGAGGCGGTAGGATGGTCAGGATTTGTTGATCTCTGTTTCTTCCCAGGGTTTCGGGTTCCTTTTCTCTGTAGTGCCCTTTTCCCAACCTATATTCTCTCTCGCCAGAACCCTTGAGCCTTAGCGTCTATCATCTTATATTGTGTTCCCACTGCAAAGCTTTGGTGTGTTCACTTTAAAAGCACTTCCTTCCATCTATGCAGAGAATGTGTAGTGATGTTAGACAGTGGGCAGTTGTACACCATTGCAGGAAAGGACTAGAGCCGCACTGCCTGTTATCTAATATTGAGTCCAAGCAGGGACCCTAAACATATTATTTGGCTTATTTAGATCAGTTCCTAGTCTTAAGTTGGAGGTAAATATTATGTTTGTCTCATGTTGTAGTTTAGGGGATTTGTTGAGTTATTGAGACATTGTTGTTATAAGTATGTTCCTCCCAATTACAGTGAGCCACCAAGTTGAAACATTTATGCAGGGGGTGTTTAAAAAAAACAGGTGACATGTACCAGAGAATAAAAATTTGGAAGTTTGGGGCCCCTATCCAGCAGTCAGAAGGAGAGTGAACAGTTGCTGTGGGTGGAAGATGTTCATGCTGGAATTGCATAGAGAGCTCTAGGGACTGTGGGTCTGTGTGGAAAGCCCCAGGCTCTATGGTGTGTGTGGAGGGCCCCAGAGACTCTGGATTTCCTTTTATGTTTACTTTTTTTTTTGTCAACACAATTTCATTTTTTTTTACAATTTCATTTGTAAGAAGTACATTGAATTATGTCATGTAAGTTAATCATCAATATACTCAGTTTAAAGCAGTTTGCTAAGAATCAGACATAAAGAAATGTAAGCACAAATTAATGCATCTATCATGCCTAAGGTGGTTTGGTTTTAATAGAAGATTAAAAACTAATGAACAGTATTAATGGAGATGACAATATCTTCAGCCAACTTCAAGCGCAATGGGAAGACCCAAGAGGTGTTTGAGGCCTGAAGCATGGCGGAAGACTTTCTAGCTGGGGCAAGAACAAAATCCTGAATCAGCCAAGTGGTGCAAGGAGAACCATGTTGGACTGTCCCAGGCATCAGCAGCTGATGCACAGCTGGCTGACAATGCAAGAGAGCAGAGTGCTTCTAAGGAACTGAAAATGCACTATAGGAAGGAGAGGTCAGCTGTGACGCTTTGAGTCAGAGGCAGCTTGGACATTTTTAAGAGCTCTGTGAGGCCAACGAAGGGTTTAACCGAACAGCGACATGTGTGCATGTGATCTTTTCACTGTAAAATAAAAGAACATCAAATTAACAATGTATATGGTGGCTATAATAGAAGTCAAGAACTGGAATCCCAGTCACCACTCCTGTCAGAGACAGACAGACAGACAGACACACACACACACACACACACACACACACACGGGTGGGGGGGCAGTCATCTTACCCTGCTTTCCGCCCAATTCAGCAAGAGTCTAGACATTATACAGTCTTTACTTGGGGCATGAGATGTCTCACTGTTTTCTAGTTACATCTTGAACTTCTGAAGTAATTCTTCTGCCTTAACCACTAAGTACCACCATTGCAGGTACAGCTGACTTTAGTCTGTTGAGTGTGTGTTGGGGGTGCATGCTGGAGACATAACCTTAGGTTTTGCAGAGAAGCCTTCTACCCCTGAGCTACACTCAGCCCAATCTTTGCTCATTTTAAACTAAGTCTCCTTCCCCTGCAGTTTGCTCTGCGCCCCTTTCTTTTCTTTCCACTTTGTAGAAGAACGTGGCCTCTCTGTCCTGCATATCTTCTCGCCATCTGAATGTTGCTGGTTATATACCCATAGTGGTTCAGTGAGTACCTCCACTAGATGCTGCAGCTGGATTGATTCAGTTCTGATCTCACAGATGCATGGGCTAGCTTTCATTCTGAAACAAAAATAGCTAGTATTTTCTCATGTAGCAATTTGTGTTTTTAGGGTCTCTGCTCACTGATAGGAGCAGATAGCAGAAGTCAAGCCAGCATTAGGCCTTTGTAAATTCATCCAGATTAGAGCCTGGTGTGGGAAAGAGATGATAGTTTCAACTAAGAATTGACAGTTGTATCTGGGCCTGGAGTTAGGATAGATCGCCGAGCTTACAACACTTGAAGCTGTTCACTATGCTGAGCTTCAATGTGGCTGCAGACCCTGGAGACATTGTCCAGGTCACAGCTTGCACTCAGGCTTTGCTTTTACTACTTTATATTTGCTAATGTGTATATTCCAATTATTTGTGTGTTTTGTGAGGTGTTTCTGCATACATACGTACGTACGTCACCAGGAGAAATTATGAAATGAGGTAATATGCCTTTAAATACAATATGTGTGATTTCTGTAGATGATGGAAAACTGTTTAGAAGGAAAGTTCAAAGGTCAGATTTAATTAGAGTGGTTCTGCAGTAAGTCAGTCACTACAGTAACAGTTGGAAGAATGAGAAGAAAAGTCAGGTACTGAAGCCACATGGGCACCCCCAGATCCTTTTCTGTAGCTGAAGGAAAAGAAGACATCATGTCGTCTCTACCTACAGGGAGCGTGGAGTCAGGGAAATCTATCAGATGGATTCTTGATGTGCTGTAGGTAGAGATTTGAGCTTGGAGCATTGTGGTGAGCATGTGTTAGTACATTCAGGATTCCCCAGCTGTGAATGTACTATTATAAGAAAAAAATCCAGAGAAAGAGAGAGAGGAGATTATATAAAACCCACACGTATAGCTAAGGCCATATATTAACTCCAGTCCTGTATAGGTGTTTTGTGGTTGTGGTTGTTGTTTTGATTTCATTGCTACAGATTGAACCCAGAGCCTTGTATTGGTCAAATCTTTAAAAACTATGTGATGTTTATGAAGGTTTTACCTTGGTTGACGATTGAGGTGGAGAAGATTTTAAGTCTGGCTAAATCTAGTTTGACAACCCAGTTTGATGGCATGCCACATGGTCAGAGAAGAAGAGAGAATGTGATTCCATTTAGCAAGGAGGTCAATTTTTATTCTCAATGCTGCTAGATCTAAATATTAGGTATATTTAGATTTAAAACTTGGGAAATGTTTTTAAATGTGTTTTGGAGATAGTTTACAAATTTGGTTCATAGTTTCTTATCACTTTAAGTTTGTTTTGTCACAATATGAAATAGCATAATCCAAAAATACCTTTTTATGATTTGAAAAGGAAAATTCTTGCTAGTCCTTTTCCTATGATATTTTCAGTGATGGTAGATAGATAGATAGAAAATTAGATAGATGGATGGATGGATGGATGGATGGATGGATGGATGGATGGATGGATGGATAGATAGATAGATAGATAGATAGATAGATAGATAGATAGATAGATAGATAGATGTACTTTTTGAAATTATGTCCCAGGGCATAATTAAAATAAAATAAACATCAGAATAAAATAAATAAAATAAATATTATTAAATAAAATAAACATTATTGGAATAAGGTGATGGGGCAAACATCATTTCATTAGCTATTTTGAATGGAAAGTGCTTCTAAGAAAACAAACAAAACTGTTTGGAAGCAGGGGATGTTCTCCTTGGTTTTGGCACAAGTGATAAATTATGTCTTAGCTCCTTAAGTTGGCTGGAATCACCACTCAGCACCTTATCTTCTCTGCTTCGGACATTCTGAACTTCTCTGGCTTCTTGGGCTCCCTTCTAATGATCTCGTGGTGGGCCCTCGATTTGCTCCAGACCCGTGCTGGAGTGTTAGGGCAACTTCAGCTTCAGCATCTTCCAAGAGGCAGGTCTGGTAGGAAACTCTGTGCCTGAAGGACATAGCTACTTACAGGATGTCAAGTTTTCCTTTAAGACAGTGATCTTCAGACTTTTTGAAATATGACTTATAGTAAAAAGCAAAATTTTCATCATAACACAACATCTATCTATGTAATCCTTCATGAAATATATATGTGTATGTGTGTATAGAAAATGGCCCTAAAATTTAAATAATTGTGGTGGTTTGAATGAAAATGCCCCCTAGGCTCACATATTTGGCTTTAGAGACTTTGAAGTTAGAATGAATGTATTTGCATTATTACATGGCTACAAGTGTGTCGAGGACAGGGAGTAGTATGTTGTGGGTTGGGTGAGAATGGCCCCATAGGACTCACATGTTTGAATAATTGGTTCGCAGCTGGTGGAGCTATTTTAGTTAGGATTAGGAGGTGTGGCCTTGCTGGAGGGGTCTGTCACTGGGAAAGAAAGGGCTTTGAAGTTTAAAAGCCCAGTCTCTCTGCCTCCTGCCTGCAGATCAGGATGCAAGCTCTCAGCCACTGCTTCAGTGCTATGCCTGCGTCTGCTTGCCTGTTGTCGTATTTCTTCCACGATGGTCATGGACTCACCCTCTGGAACAGTAAGCAAGCCCTAATTAAATGCTTTCTTGTATAAGTTGCTTTGTTCGTGGGGTCTCTTCACAACAGTAGAAAAAAGTAGCTAAGACAAGTATGTTTTTTCATCTTAACCATTTTCCATTTTACCCCATTCTGTTTTATTAGGTTCCATTAAAATGTGCTGGTCCTAATTTAAATGCCCATTTAATAATCTGTAGTTTGAAAACTGTGCTTAATATTTTGATAAGCAGTCACTTCCTCTTCAGAGAGTCCGGCTTTACTCTCCCTCTCCAGTAAGGGGCTGTAGCCCTCTCTGAGTGGTCTCTTCATTCTGTAATTCTAGTGTTTAGAATGTTTCTTCCCAAAATATACTGAAAAGTGTCTTTTTTTTTTTTCCTTAAGAGGCAGTACAAATCTGTGAATAATAAGCAGAGTTCAGGTTTCCAATACATTTCAGCATATTATTTTCTATTGGTGCTCAGGATAAAATCAGCCACAGTCCATTCACTGTTTTTAAAAGTTGCCTAGATTTTATGAAGTTTTGTATACCAGGGATAAAGCCTTCTAAAGTAGGAGTATCACACAACTATGCCATTTCTGAGAGGGTGTCCTGAGGAGGTAAGATTCTACTGCCTGCGTCCCTGTACTGTAAGGGATATTTCACTTTGGTTCTAGGATTTGTGATGGTTAGTATTGCACAGTCTAGAACCACCTAGGAAAGGAGTCTTAATAAGAGATTGTCTAGATTGGATTGGTCTGTGGGTTTATCTTTGTGATTATCTTGATTGCTTTAATTGAACTGAGAAAGCCCATCCCTTGTGGGTGACACCATTCCCTAGGTTTGGATCCTAGACTATATAAGTATAGAAAGGAAGCTAATACAAGGGAATATATACACATTTATTTCTCTTTGCTCTTGACTGTGCATATAATGTAGCTAGCTGCTTCAAGATCCAGCCTTGACTTCCCCACAATGATGGGCTATAACCTAGAACCGTGTCAAATAAACCCTTTATACCCTAAGTTGCTTTTTGTTGGGTATTTTTATCACAACAATATAGTATTTTTCTAAGAAGGAAAAGATTTATCAATTTTATTACATTTTTTTACCATAATTAAATTATTACCTCAGGATGTCCTACGCTTTGCTTTTACCATGTTAGTGGGTCACATGTTAAAGCAAATACCGAGATAACCAAATGTTAGGCAGCAGCAGGAAGAATGGAGCAGGCTGTCGAGATCTGCAACACTGGATCTTTAAGTGATGTGTCATTGCTACTGTAACTAAGTACCACAGTGTAGATACTGCTGAAAACAACAGAAGAGGCCAGGAGTGTGAGCACAGGGTGTGTGACATGACTGTTTCCTTCTGTAGGCTCTGAGGGAGAAACCATCTCTTGCCATTCTCTCTCTGTAAGGTACTTACAGAAAATCCTAAGACAATAAATATATCTTCTATCACATTCTTACATAGGTATGGCATCATTAAAACAATTCTCAACCCATTTTAATTGCAGCATAGCTCATATTTTGTGGGTATATTACAATTTTAATGTGTTTCATATTGTGTTTGCATACTTTAATAAAGCTAAAGCTATTGACAACTGAACCGTTCTATGTGCTATTTTTCAGTTTTATGCGACTTTTTGTTCTAAGGTTGATAACAGCTTTTTTTTTTTTAAATTGCTTAATTTTTTTATTATATACTTAGCCATTAATTACAAACCAGACAGTTGGCCAGTCATGTAAATCTTCTTGTGGGGTTTTTAAGCAAAATATTCTTTCTTTGTATTTGTGACATGTGTGTACACATATGTGTGCAGGAGTGCTTGCTTGTAGGTACACATGAAGCAGCCAGGCGTTGATCTCAGGCATTTTCCTTCATAGTTTTCTATATTGTTGTTGTTATTATTATTATTATTATTTTGAGATTGGGTCTCATTGATCCAAGATTGCCATTTAAGCTAGACCAGATGGCTAGGGAGCCCTGGGGATCCTCCTCTCTGCTCTACCAGTACTAAGGATGTAGGTGTGCATTTGCTAGGCCTTTTTTTCTTAGGGAGCTGGGGACCCTACTTTAGATCCTCATTGTATTTTACCCTGTGAGCCATCTTTGCCCCCATCTCCAAAGCAAGACATTTAGGGGGTATTCTTACTGGCTGGCCCTGAAGGAACTGCTACAGTCACAGCCTGTGGCTTGCATTGGGTCCCTTCAACACTAGCTCTGTTGGGTTGCACGTGTCTTGTTTGTTTTTCTCTCATGTTGTCTTCCTTGTTTTGGGTCCTGGTTTTCTCTGTTTTTGATAAACATTCTAATGAGCAGGTTTTGAGATGGTGTGTGTGTGTGTGTGTGTGTGTGTGTATGTATGTTTTGTTGGTAATTTAATCAAGTAATTTGTTGAATTTGAAGCAATGCAAATTTGATAGAGATCTGCCAACTTCTGCCTACTGAGTGTTGGAATTAAAGGTGTGAATCACCACTGCCCAGCAAGGCATCATTTTTTAATATGACCAAATGAACTCATCAATCTTTGTCTTTGTAGTACTAGGCTATAATAACAGGACAGCTAACTGGAATGGTGAGATTATTATAAATGCAAAGAAATCCTGCCAAATTCCTGGTTTCATAGCCACATCATCATCGTTGCAAGCAGCATGGCCTGGTTATATACATCAGTTCCTTCCTTCATATTTTTCTTTTGTTTTTACTTTCTTTCCAAAGCTATTTACTGAAGAGTCATCTGTGCCACACACTGTTTTGTGTTTGGGGGATCCAACATGCACACCACCACCACCACCACCACACACACACACACACACACACACACCACACCACACACTGTAATCAGAAAAGCAAGGGGATAGAACTTTATTTTGGAGGAGCATTGAAATTCTGACAGGGTGACCAAGTAAGGCCTCACTAAGATCACCTCTCCTCATCGCCCAGTCAGTCTCATCAGTATTTGAGCCTCTCTTCCCTTCATAATTAACCTTGTACTTCTGTCTAGACTATGGTGTTGTAGACTACCATACCTTCAGGCCGACCAGGTGATGTCCATATTGGAACCGATATCCACTATGCTTGTTGAGTTGTTTTTTCAAGGCAGCCTTAAGAACAGCTTTAAAAAAGGAGGGGTGAGCACCGAGTTGCCTTGCCATTGCATGCTCTATTCCTTATGCATCTGGATAGTTTCTTATAACTCTCATCAAGAATGGAAAATCTAGCCAGGTCATGGTGGTGCACAACTTTAATCTCAACATTTGGGAGGCAGAGGCAGGTGGATCTCTCTGACTTGCAAGTTCTGGAACAGCCAGGGCTACACAGAGAAACCCTATCTCAAAAAAACAGGAATGAATGAATGAATGAATGAATGAAAAATATAAAGTAAAAAAAAAAAATCTTAGGAGTCTTGATATAACCAGAAGCCTGAGAGCGAGCAGGGTTAACTCTTTAGTCCTTAGTCTATTACGTGTCCTTAGACCTCTTGGATTATGTCTTCATTTGTATGCTTTGTAGAGTGGTGAAAGGAGTGAGGCCTGCACTCAGTTCTGGATTGTTTTTCTGTTACAGGTTGGTGAGAGATGCGCCTTGGGATGAAGTCCCCCTTGCTCACTCCCTGGTGGGTTTCGCCACTGCTTATGACTTCTTATACAATTACCTGAGCAAGACACAGCAAGAGACGTTCCTGGAAGTGATTGCCAATGCTTCAGGCTATATGTATGAAACTTCCTACAGGAGAGGATGGGGCTTCCAGTATTTGCACAACCACCAGCCCACCAACTGCATGGCCTTACTCACTGGAAGTCTCGTTCTGATGAACCAAGGTGTGTATGTTGTCATAACACAGCCAGAGCGTTGCCTAAGCTGCTGTCAGTCAGAGCTGCCATGTGGGAGGCACAAGCATTTTCTTCTCACTGTTCTTAGGTGCATGCTAATACTGGAATCCAAATTAAGCCTACAGAGGAAGCTGAATCCAGGGCATCTTTTCGGTAACTAAGGACATGTAACTTTTAAAATGCCAGCTAGTTCTGTTAGCCTGCAGATTTCCTAAATCTGGCTAATAAGTGTCCCAGACCAAAGCCCTGCAGCACAGGATCAGTGACAAGCACTCATTCTTCGGGAGAATTCGGACAGTGGAGGACTCTCAACCTAGAAAAAAATGCAAGTTTTTTAAAGCTTAGTAGGTTTTAAATTTGAAGTGTATATTTCCAGCATGCAGGTGGGTGAACCAAATACAACTGCCTAAAACACACACACACACACACATACACACACACACACACACACACACACACACATACACACACAGAATCTGTCAGAACACCTAGTCTAGATCATTCGGATCAGTTAGAAGCAGTTTTTGTGGTTTGTGTTGTTACTCTTTGTTAATAAGTCACACGATTGCCCATGTTGTTCTCGTAACTCTAATTTAGCTACAACCTCCATGGAAATCTGTAACTGAGACTTTAAGAAAAGTAGCTCTAAGACTACACTAAATCATTAAAATATTAAATATATCATTGGAACTCAGAAATAAAGAATAACTGAAGCCTTATTTTGCCCATAAGCATTTTATTTTGTTGAGAATGTGGGTTAGTGGTAGGGTCTTCCTAGTATTAGAATATTAAATATATCATTGGAATATTAAATATATCCTTGGAATATAAGGTATTGAATATTAGAATATTAAATATATCATTGAAACATCTCGAATAACTAAAGCCTTATATTGCCAGTAAGCATTTTATATGGCTGAGAGTGTAGGTTTGTGCTAGGGTCTTCCTAGCATGTGTAAGCCTCTGTGTTCAATCCTCAAAAAAGAAGAAAGGAGAATTAACACTTTATTGATTATCCAGCATGACCTTGCCATATCCAGCTTTCTCCCTGTCATGTCTGCCAGCCGTCACTTGTAATCAAGACTCAGAATAAAAGCTTCAACTGACAACTTGAATATTATACTGATGGTTTTCCAGACCGCAGAGTATGTTGGTAGACATTGGAGCGATAGCTAGTGAAAGAACATAGAGGGCAAACCCGGTAGGGTGTAATCAGTGGAGTGATAACTAGGCTGTAGATGCCAGCCACACTGCTCTCTGACTGGAGATGGAGGACGCAGGAAGAAAAGTGACTAAAGTTTTAAGCACCGATGAGATAGGAAAGGCTGGAGCTGGGTCATAGCAAGAGCCAGACGACAGTCGCCACCTCTGTACAACAAAGTGTGAGGGCAGGATGATCCTTAGGGCCTGAGGGACATGGTGTAGGCTGGGACCTCGGTCACTGCTGACCCGGCAAGCTAGCCGGGTCATTGCCTAGCAGTCCTATGGTAGTGTGATCAGCAAAGGTGGAACACAAATGCCTATAGAGTAAGTAACAGTCTCCACCACATTAGAGGGTAGTAAGCTCAACATTTACCTGTGTGTTTAAATGAGTGTGTTTATATGTGTGTTTAAAATGAGCCACCAAAACAAGCAGGGCTTCAAACCTTAGGTTCAGACTAGAGTTCTGTTCATTTTGAGTCATGTACCCAAGGAGTGGAATAAGTCAACTTTTCTGTAGTTTGGGAACAATAAGGGATAAAGCAGCTTGTTGAAAGGATTAAGTAAGGGGCTGGAGAGATAGAGCACTGACTGCTCTTCTGAAGGTCCTGAGTTCAAATCCAAGCAACCTCACAGTGGCTCACAACCATCTGTAATGAGATCTGTTGCCCTCTTCTGGTGTGTCTGAAGACAGCTACAGTGTACTCACATATAATAAATAAATCTAAAAAAAAAAAAAGGATGAAGTAAGGTTCTGCTCAGTGCTGTGTAGGCTGTAACATGAGGAGTTACTGTTACCTAAGTGTGAGAGTTCTAGAAAGCTCACATTTCTCCATCCAGGGATTTTGTGAACATAATCTTCAGTAGAAAAATTAAGCAATGTGATCCTATGATGGAATCCTTGCACACAGTTATGCAGCTCGCCCTTGACAAACTCAGGTTTCCTAGCTGATTTGTGTCACTGTTAGATTTCTACCTGATCATTCTGTGGGATCTGGAAGCACAGAAGAGCCAGGGTTGTCTCCTGTGATGGGACAGGCTGAGGAAAGTATACTTAGCATTTATAGCATTTTTGTGAGGTATTATGAATGTTGGAAGTATGGGAAAGTGATGACCTTTCAAAAAAAAATAAAAACAAAAAACAGAAAAACAAAAAAAACCCATATTCAAGAACTTTTTACGAAAGCATATACCAAATTTCCATGCAAGTTGTGATGCAGAGTGTGTGTGTGTGTGTGTGTGACTTTAGTTTATTAAAAATTGAAAAATTACTTGGTCCTCACTGAAGGGTTTATTTAACTAGTAAATGGCCTATTTGCTAGTAATACTTAATATTTTATAGTAAATACTTAATATTTACTAATCTTAATATGTAATAGTAAATATTTAATACACATATCAAATAGTATTTAATAATTTAATAGTAAATGTTTTAAAACTTAACCTACACATCATGGACAAAGTAGGAAAGGGTGTTATTATCATGTTGAAAGATAAGAGCATAAAAAGTGTGATTTGTAATCATATTCTCTGTTGGGTTCCTTGCAGAGTTTTGTATGGCCATATTTTTAGCCATGCTCTGTTTCAGTCTTTAGTCATTATTTTCATCTTTCAGGGTACCTTCAGGAGGCCTACTTGTGGACCAAGCAAGTGCTGAGCATCATGGAGAAGTCTCTGGTCTTGCTGCGAGAGGTGACAGATGGCTCCCTCTATGAAGGAGTTGCATACGGCAGCTATACCACTAGATCCCTGTTCCAGTACATGTTTCTTGTTCAGAGGCACTTTGACATCAACCACTTTGGCCATCCGTGGCTTAAGCAACACTTTGCCTTTATGTATAGGACTATCTTGCCAGGTATAGTGAAAAGGGAAAACAGTACATCATTCATCATTTCCTTTTTTTTTTTAAAGATAGATTTATTTATTTACTTACTTACTTATTTATTTATATGTAAGTACACTGTAGCTGTCTTCAGATACACCAGAAGCGGGCATCAGATCTCATTACGGATGGTTGTGAGCCACCATGTGGTTGCTGGAATTTGAACTCAGGACCTTCGGAAGAGCAGTCAGTGCTCCTATCCGCTGAGCCATCTCTCCAGCCCAGTACATCATTTCTGACTGTGAATATGAGCTAGAGTCGACAAAGAAATGAGCTCGGGGACAGCGTGGGAGGCTTGTCTACTGAGATCAAAGTTTCTTTTTCATCCAAGAAAATTTTAAGACGTTAAAATTTTGGGAGCACAAATGAAGATTTGCAGTTTCAGTATTTTATTTGGAACATAGTGGATCAAGTATTATTTCTATCCTGCCATAGCACTTCCATTATGTATTTAAACTTGATAACCATAAACTTGTTTTCATGAACTGAAACAAGATATAAGCATTAATGATTGCACTTCACTTCTTTATTTGAGATCCATGCTTAAGGCTATTGTAGATTTTGGTTTTAAACTTTTTCATTCAAACTGTACAGATTTGAAATAAATAGTAGATTATATATACATTTTGTATTTGACACTTAGTGTTTTCTATGAGTGTTTTTTAAGCCAGTGTGTAGTTCAGTAATAGAATGCTAGCTAAGCATGTTTATACATAAGACTCTGATTTTAATTAATCCCTAACAGCTTATAAAGAAAAAATAAAACCACAAAATACCACTATATATGATTAAATATTATATTGAAATATATATAATAGAATACAGAGAACAAAACAAAGTGCTATGAAACTTTAGTGGTAATCTATCTCATTGTATATCTAAAAATGTGTATAGTTATTTATATGATTTGCTAACTTACTCATTTCTAAGACATCTTTATAATTCTTATTTCTAACACAGGACTAAGATCAGAAAATTTAGGAAGTAAATTTTCTTCAAGGTAGATTTTCTTCCCTTGGGAAATACAATTTTTTATAATTCTAATAGTTAATGTCCTAGTTTCTTTTCTGTTGCTATGATAAAATACACAGACAAAAGGCTACTTACAAAAGAAGAAGGTATTTTGACTTATAATAATTCCAGAGGGATTAAATCTATCATGGCAGAAAAGACATGGCAACAGGATAGGGTGACTTGACAACAGAAGGGGGAAACTGGCTGAACACATCGTGTCTGCATATAGGAAACAGAGAGAGAGAGAGAGAGAGAGAGAGAGAGAGAGAGAGAGAGAGAGGGAGAGAGAGAGAGAGAGAGAGAATGAATTTGGCCAGGCTATATAAGTCTCAAAGCCTGTCCCCCAGTATCATGCTTCTTCCAGCAAGACTCCACCTTCTAAAACTTCCATAACTGTTCCAAACACCGGTTCTAGCTGTAGACTGGGTGTTCAAACATATGAACATATGGTGGACATTTCATATTTAAACCGTAACAGTTCTGTCTGCTTTATACAATGCTAAGAGTCTCAATGAAGGATTATCTAGATTATGATGATGCGTGGGCATGCCTGTGGTAATTGTTCTGATTAAATCATCTGCTCACTTTGGGTGACATCATTCCCTAGGAAGAGGCTTCAGGACTATATGAATGGAGAAATGTAGCTGACCATTAGTATACATGCATCAATCCACTGCCCTCTTCTTCTGACTATGACTGCGATGTGACATGCTGCTTTGAGTTCTTGCTGCCTTGACTTTTCCATAGTAATAAGTTGTAACCAGAAATTGTGATCCTAATAAGCCCTTTCTCCATTAAGTTCCTTTTGTTCAGCAACAGTAAATAAAACTAAAGACAGTGATCCTAGAATACAACAAAGAATCCAGTATTTAAATCTTTATGCTCTGTATGTATATATACAAACTAGATAGGCTCTCCCCTTATTAGATTAGTCATCCATAAATGAATGCCAAGGATTGGCTCAGGTACGGTGTTTGTTGTGCAGGTATGAGAACTGGAGTTTGAATTGAATTCCCAGAACCTATGTAAAGCCAGACTCAGTAGTAGGATCTGTTATTTCAACACTTTGTCTGGGGAAATGAAAGTTGTGGGCTACCCAGCCTGGTATCCACAGTGGTTAACAGCAAGAGATCCCATCTAAAACAAAGGGAAAGTGACCTGACATCTAAGATTACCCTCTATGTCCACACGAGCATCATGCCATGGGCACACTTCCGTTTTGCACTCAGGTGCACTTGCATGTTCACACACACACAGATAAAAAGTGAAACTGCATAGCAAATAACCATGTAAAGACTCAGTTCAGGCCTATTCTGAGAACTCCAATGCTTATTTTTAGACTTAAAAAAAAGTGTAGTATGTAGTTCTTCTTGATAATCAAAGACTGTCTAGAGGAAAGGACTTCAAGGAGGGCCCAGTGTTTGTAATTTGAGCTGAGATCTAACAGCAAGCCTTCTGGTCATTTCCTTAGCTAGAAAAGACAGTCAGAATACATTTAAGGGGGCCTCAGCTATTGTGCTTATTAATGCAACAGACTTAAGGAACATCTCTACTAAGCCAGGCATTGTAATGGGCAGTTTAAGATTTAAAGGGGTCTGGTTGGTTGATATTGTTGTTCTTCCTATGGGGTTGCAAACCCCTTTAGCTCCTTCAGTCCTTCCCCTAACTCCTGCATTGGGGACCCCATGCTTAGTCTGATGGTTGGCTACAAGCATCTGCTTCTGTATTTGTCAGGTTCTGACAGGGCCTCTTAGGAGACTGCTATATCAGGTTCCTGTCAGCAAGCACTTCTTGGCATCCGCGATAGTGTCTGGGTTTGGTGACTTGCTTTTCTGGTGGGATGGTATATCCAGGGCTTGCTGTAGTGAGAGAACTGGGTTCTGATGATGCCAAGTACCCTTGGTTTCTGTTGCTTATGTTCTTGCACTTGCCTCTCACCATCTGGTTATCTCTAGTGCTACCAGCCCTTGCTGTCTCTGACTGGAGCCTGTCCCTCCTGTGATCCTGGTTGTATCAGAACTGAAGAGTCCAGCTGTCTCTGGGATTCTGGGATCCTGAGATCAGAGCTTCTGGGAGTCAAACTGCCTCTAGGATCCTGAAATCCTGGTGTGGCCAAGCTCCCTGGAGTCAAGCTTTCTCTGGGTGTTGCAGGAGTGGGTGGGGAGCCCGAGCCCTCGGTTTGCCCCAGGCACAGGTGCAAACTTGAAGGAACCCATACTGCTACCTGGTTGGGGTTTCCCTGGTTCCTGTAGAGGTCTCAGTTACCCTGGGTACTGGGAAAGATATTGTGGCCTCACCTGTGATCTTCAGTGTGTCAGAGCTCCAGTGCTCCTGATCTCCTGGGAGTTCAAGTGTCCTCTGTGATCCTATGGTCCTGGTGTTTCAGAGGACCTGGGAGTTGGGCTCCCTCTGGATGTTGTAGGACTGAGCACCCTACATTCTTATCTTGGTCTAGAATTTGAGTTGAGATGCAGAAAATCCTAGTGCTCATTACAGCTTCAGGACCACACCTGTAGAAAATGGTGTCTGTCCTAGATGCAAGCTGCATCATTCATAGCGTGGACATTGAGAGTGAGGAAGGGGACCAGTGTGTGCGTACTAACAGGTGTGCTACAACTGTTACCAGCAACAGATACCTGCTTTCAGGGCAATTATGTTAAATTGGTATGACACAGACCACAAACATCACAGATTTGTTTACTTTTACCTAAGATAAAGTATTGATTGTAATTTTAAAACAAGTGTAATGGTCATTGTTTGGACTTTTCTAGGAATATACAGTTTTAAATTCAATCTTTTCAAACTTTTTTCCCCACAGGGTTTCAAAGAACTGTAGCCATTGCAGACTCAAATTACAACTGGTTTTATGGTCCAGAAAGTCAATTAGTGTTCCTGGATAAATTTGTCATGCGTAATGGGAGTGGAAACTGGCTGGCTGACCAAATCCGAAAGAACCGTGTGGTGGAAGGTCCAGGTACACCATCCAAAGGGCAACGCTGGTGCACTCTACACACAGAATTTCTCTGGTATGACACTGTTGAGCTAGCTTTCCCATGAAATGGTGTTCAGATCATACTATGCACTACACTTTTCTACAAAACAAGCAAACAAATAAAAACCTCTCTCCACAGCACCTAAGTAGATACACCTTTAATTCAACTCTTAACAATGTCTAAACCTCTGTTAGAAACAGTTCTTTGTGTTAATGATATAATTACCATTTGCATTTCTTATACTAGATATGTCCTAAGCTTGGACTATTTCATAGGTGAACCTGCTGTGTTTTGATTTTATATCATCCATTTCTTACGTTGTAGAAAGAAAAGACTCACAGTTTTGGCTGGATTAATCGATGATCACACCCCCCGAAAAAGTAGTAAAATATTTTGTTTTGTCTTGGTAAATGGAGCATTATAATCCTCTAAAGGCAAAGCTGTTCCCAAGTTTCACAGCTGTTCAATGTGTTCATAGTATCTGACAAGTTCACTTTGATAATAAAAAGACCATGTAATTCTTTTTGTTGTAATCTTTTAAGCCTAGAAGAAGCTTGGGTCTTTTTTTTTTAAGTATTGCCAAGTATGTTGACATGAATAAATTAAAGTCAAAATGACAATTAATTGTTGAGTTTTGAAAAGATTGAATTTGTGTCGTATTCAACCCCCAAATTAGCATTTTCAGAATTTTCTTGACTTTATTTCTGCACACCTCCTCCCTGGAGTTTAAACAAGGAGAAAAATATTATAGAGTAACTGCCTATCATTTAACCAACATTGTAAAACTCCTTTCATAGAAGAATTTAAGGCATTATATGTAAGTATTCCTTTGCTCCTTTCAGAGGGTATGCAGTAATTACACAAATGCATATTTATTTATGCATAAATAAGCAACCAAGAGCATTCCAGAGAGCTAGCTGTAGGGGTTAGATTAATGCTACACCTGACGTTTAAAATGTGCTTTTGTGAGAATATTCAAACCCACCAAAAGCTGAGAAGATGGTCATCTAGTTTTATGTATATTTGGGGTTTTTTGGTTTTTTTTTTTTTTAAAAGATTTATTTATTTTATGTAAGTACACTGTAGATGTCTCCAGACACTGCAGAAGAGGAAGTCAGATCTCGTTATGGATGGTTGTGAGCCACCATGTGGCTGCTAGGATTTGAACTTGGGACCTTCAGAAGAGCAGTCGGTGCTCTTAACCGCTGAGCCATCTCACCAGCCCTTATGTATATTTGTTAATTAAGCAACTACTATACTAGTCTTCAGTACAAAGAAAATTTCTGATGTTCTGATACTGAGACTCTAGAAGTGGAGAAAACCAAACACCAGTAAGACCGATTCAACTCTGGGTAATTGGCTCACTAGGCCATGTGCTAGCACATGTATGCATGTGCTAGTAATCAGTCTACCTCCTCTTCCTCATCATGAGACCTTTACAAGGCAGTTGTCCTAGCCTGTCAAAAATAGTCAACTGTGTTCTTCATTGCTGTAGTGTTTTGTGTTAAATATCCTATTAATGAACATTGAGCATAAATAAAAATAAGCCATTTCTAACCACAAGTTAAAACAAAGCAAAACCTTTGGTTCTGGGCTTAGCAGTAGCAACAGTTTTAAATGTGCCGATGTTTGTTTCTTGCAATTTGACCCATTTGTATTTTTTGGTATGCTATTCACAATGCATTGTGTCTCCTCTGAAGTTCTACTGTGTTTTAATAGTTTTAGAGGGAAAACGTCTGCCGTAGGAACAGATTCCAGACTGATCATCAGCTTCTGTAGACCAGCTCTTTGGTGCAGGTCCAGATGGATATTCAGATCCAGAGCCTAACATGGGGTTCTCTAGAGTAGGAACCTATTGACTAGAATTGTGATGAAATGTTTAAATCTAAGAGCCCTAGCAATTTGGATGGCAACTCTGAAGTTGTCTAGTTAAGAATATCCAAGTTAGAGTTTAGTGACAGAAATTGTTTCCATCTCCAGCCCAATAACATGGGTTACAGAGTGTGTTTCCAGTGCTCGGCCTGATGCATGCTGATCTGAGAGTGTTTTGTGACATGTCCCTGATATTCTGCCCTGCCCAGTAGCATCTGTAGATTGTGTTTTGCAACCATATTACCATGTGGCATCATGGTTCTAGTGACTTCTTTTTACTTACATCAGGAAACTATTTAATTTTTTAAAATTTATTCCCTTCAGGTATGATGCTAGCTTGAAACCAGTTCCACCTCCAGATTTTGGTACCCCAACATTGCATTATTTTGAAGACTGGGGTGTTGTGACTTATGGAAGTGCACTACCTGCAGAAATCAACAGGTCATTCCTTTCCTTCAAGTCAGGAAAACTTGGGGGGCGTGCAATATATGACATTGTCCATAGAAACAAATATAAAGACTGGATCAAAGGGTGGAGAAATTTTAATGCAGGACATGAGCATCCTGACCAAAATTCTTTCACTTTTGCCCCCAATGGTGTGCCATTCATTACCGAGGCCCTCTATGGGCCGAAGTACACCTTCTTTAACAATGTCCTAATGTTTTCTCCAGCTGTGTCAAAGAGTTGCTTTTCTCCCTGGGAGGGTCAGGTCACAGAAGATTGCTCATCAAAGTGGTTAAAATATAAGCATGACCTAGCAGCCAGCTGTCAGGGGAGAGTAATTGCAGCAGAGGAAAAGGATGGGGTTGTTTTTATCCGAGGAGAAGGCGTAGGAGCATATAACCCCATGCTCAACCTGAAGAACATTCAACGGAATCTCATCCTCCTCCATCCACAGCTTCTCCTCCTTGTAGACCAGATACACCTGGGAGAGGAGAGCCCCCTGGAGACAGCAGCAAGTTTCTTCCACAATGTGGATGTCCCTTTTGAGGAGACGGTGGTAGATGGGGTCCATGGAGCTTTTATCCGGCAGCAAGATGGTCTCTATAAAATGTACTGGATGGATGATACTGGTTATAGTGAAAAAGCAACCTTTGCCTCAGTGACGTATCCTCGGGGCTATCCCTACAACGGGACAAATTATGTGAATGTCACCATGCACCTTCGAAGTCCCATCACCAGGGCAGCTTACCTCTTCATAGGGCCATCTGTGGATGTCCAGAGCTTCAGTATCCATGGAGACCCTCAGCGGCTGGATGTTTTCATAACTACCAGCGAACATGCTTACGCAACTTACCTGTGGACAGGTGAGACCACGGGACAGTCTGCTTTTGCCCAGGTCATTGCAGATCATCAGAAAATTTTGTTTGACCAGAGTTCAGCCATCAAAAGCACCACTGTCCCCGAAGTGAAAGACTATGCTGCTATTGTGGAACAGAGTCTGCAGCATTTTAAGCCCGTGTTCCAGCTGCTCGAGAAGCAGATCCTATCTCGAGTCCAGAACACAGCTAGCTTTAGGAAGACTGCTGAGCGCCTGCTGAGGTTTTCGGATAAGAGACAGACAGAGGAGGCCATTGACAGGATTTTTGCTATATCCCAGCAACAGCAGCAGCAGCAGCAGCAGCAGCGAGGCAAGTCAAAAAAAAGCCGAAGGGCGGGCAAGCGTTACAAGTTTGTGGATACCGTCCCTGATATTTTTGCACAGATTGAAGTCAATGAGAAGAAGATTCGACAGAAAGCTCAGATTTTAGCACAGAAAGAACAGTCCATAGATGAAGATGAAGAAATGAAAGACCTTTTGGATTTTGCTGATTTCACATACGAGAAGCATAAAAACAAGGGTTCCATGAAAGGTGGCTTTGGACAGGTGCGGATGGTGACAAGTCACAACAAAGCACCTTCACTGTCAGCCTCCTACACCAGACTCTTCTTAATTCTGAACATTGCCATCTTCTTTGTCATGTTGGCAATGCAACTGACTTATTTCCAGAGGGCTCAGAGCCTCCATGGCCAAAGGTGCCTTTATGCAGTCCTCCTAATAGATAGCTGTGTCTTATTGTGGTTGTATTCCTCCTGTTCTCAATCTCAGTGCTAACGCCAAGGCCATGAGCATCTCATGATCACTAGAGTTCATTATATATATATATTCCCTAATTTGTTATAATTTCTCCCCCAGATTTATTTGGGCAAATTTAAGGGAAGATGTTTTCACACACAAAAAGCAGAGGTATGGAAAGCTCCGAACTAGACACACAAAGGATGTACCTAAAGTGTAAGACTAGCTTTGGCTGTCCCCTGTTTTTCTGCGAATGTTTGACTTTGCTGACTGACCAGTTTCTATTAGAAGAGTCAAAAATGCCTGCTTTTTATGTCATCTTTCTGTTAATATAAAGAAAAAATGAATTGGACTTTATTATCATTAATTTAATTCTGTTAGAAACTTCCAGATTCTATATTATTGAACATACAGAGACCCATAATTCCAAGCAATATAGGCTGTTAAAATATAAATAATAGGAACTGTTATTATAGGACCTGGAAACTTCAAATAACATGATAAAATGATAGCAGAAGATCATAAAGGAACTGAAACTTTTTAAAATGGAAAACATGTATGAATGAACATCTTTTTGGTGATGTTAGCCAATGCAGGAATGTGATTTGTGGCTTTTTGATAAATAATACAAAAACAGGTAATTTCATATTCTCTTTCTCTTTATGTAAAATGTTTATAGACCCAATGGCTAAAGTTTTCAAAATAAACTATTTTATACCTTGAAATGCAATACCAAAGAACATAGGTCTAAAGTTTTGGTGTGATTCTGATGTTTTTAACTAGAAAAGTTTCTTCAAGTTTATTTTGCTAAATAAACCAATCATAATTATGATCTTTCCTGCTCTGGTGTGTTTCTTCTGTGTTCCATTAAATTCAGAGTGCATTCACATTTTTCAGAATCTTCCAAGAGAGGTCTTCATTTGACTATGCATTCATTAAACTTACTTGATTTTTGAAAAACATAATTTTACTCTTTATATTTTTCTTGTCTAAGCATATTTCAAACAGTTAACACAGAAACCAAAATCTGATTGCCTAAGTAAAACAACATTTCTGTAATTAGGTGCAGTCATGTTCTCAGGGGCAAACAGCAGCAGAGAATGCTGGAAATGGAGCCCAAAGCTTCTGCTTGAGAAGAAGAAAATGTTACACTTGAACGAAAAGCATAAGTCATCTTACATATAGTGTATTTGAGGCTGATAAATTTCTCCCTTGAAAATGGGAAATGTATTGAGCATACATTTTTGGAATAAGGACATGCTCACTGATTTATGGAGCTAAGCATAATAGCAGTCTTACCTCTGCCTAGGCCTTTATGTTCAGAGAAACAGCAGTAGGCATCAAAGATTCGAACCCCGAGAAAGTCCTGGGAGTACCATTTCATGGTTCTAATTTGAATATTTTGCACAAGGAAAACTTAAGTTTGACTTTGGGCAGAACTACCGTTCTTATGCTCGAAGCCTAGAAGCTGACTTCTGAACAAGTAGTTTGTCCCTCACAGGGAAGGTCTCTAGGGAGGATGTCATTACACACTGTTTAAAGAATGATGCTTTCCAAAGAATAATGCTTCCGTTTGTCCTGCATGGTCGCTCTTACTGGGATTTAAACTTGCTTTATGTGACAGATTCTCCGTTTATTTAACCTCATTCAACAGTCCTCTCTTTTCTTCTTTCTCATTCAAAAAGATGAATTGTCTGAAGGGATTTTTTTAAGGAGTTGGGGGAGGATTACTCTTTGAGGTTACAAAGAAAACCTGATGTCAGCTCCAAAACATGAGCATGGTTTATAGCAAAGATGGAAAGCCCAAGTGAGAGCCAAATCTAGCTTTCCTTTTAAATTAACAACAAATTAGGTTCAGGCTAGATAATGCGTTAGTCATCATTGCATGATCCTCTTTAACCAGAACATGCCCTCCTATTTTGAAGTAATTTTTAAAAATATGTTAATATTGCATCTTTAAAATTAATGAATCAGTTACATGGGTTTCCCACTTCTAATGAATAGTGGAATTCTTTGGTTTTTTTTTTTTTTAAAGAAATTTCTTGGATGATTTTAAGTGACTAAAAGATCATGCTAAAATACATCAGATCTTTTCATAATGAGACATGTTTTATATCAGGGATAGGGTATACTTGGGTCAAACTAAGGAACTCTTTGTATCTTTAATTAAACCAAGCAATGCTAGGTCTCCCTTGAAACTGAGCAGTCAATATGGACTCTGTCTCAGGGCAGCTCACAGTGAAAGGGATGTTTCAAGTTTGTGGCTAATCTATGAGCTGTTGTTCAGTACTGAGCAGGACTTTGAGTCCCAGCCTCTAAGGAAATATGAGCATCGTTAGCACAGACAGAGTTAGAGACTGTGTGGTGAAAGCAACATAGTCTGGGTTTTTGGCTGATTAGCTTTTTAAAGCCTCCGTAGTGATGCTTTGAAAAACATTCTTTGGATATAATTCTTGAAATTGTTGGAGTCACTAGGTTTAGTGTTGAACACCTTTAATCCCAATAATTGGGAGGTAGAGACAGGTGGATCTTTGTGAGTGCGAGGCCCACTATATAGTGAGTTCCAGCCACAGCCAGAGCTATGTAAAGAGAGACTGTCTCATAGGAAAAATAAACTGTTAGAAAGGTGGGCTATAGAGATAGCCTGGTGGGTAAAGTGGTTGTGAACATAAAGGCATGAGTTTAAATCCCTAGTGCTCTTAAAAACTAGGCACAGCCCTCATTCATATATAGCAGATATATAGCTTGGTCTTTATGTGGGTCCCTCGACTGGGGCAGGGGCTGTCCCTGACTCTGTTACCTGCCTGTGAATCCTGTTCTCCTAACTGGGCCACCTTTTCTGGCCTCAGTGGGGGAGGATGTACCTAGTCCTGCAGGTACTTGACAGGGTGAGTTGGTACCTGGGGGGGGGGTTAGCTCCCCCTTATCGGGGATGGGGGAGGAACTACGCGAAGGGGGGAATGGGAGGAGAGGAGGTGCTGCAATTGGTATGTAAAGTGAATAAATAATGGAGGAAACAAACAATAAATACGCCCAGAGGAGGTAGGGATGGGTGAATTCCTGGAGTTTGCCAGCCAGACCTAGTCTAGACAAAAGGGTGAGCTGTAGGTCCAGTGAAGAGACCCTGTAATCAAAACTGAAGTGGAAGGCAATAGAACAAGACACCTGATGTTAACTGTTGGCCTCCAAACTCTTATGTATGAGCATGTGTCACATACATCACACACAAATATACACTCCCAGCTTATAGAATTCATTCTAGAACAGCTTTAATTATTAAAATGTATTACCTAGATTTAATTCTTTTTTAAAAATTTTATTTAATCTTTTTTTTTTTTACATTCCAGATTTTATCCCCCTATCAGTCCACCCTCTGACTGTTCTCCATCCCATAACTCCTCTCCAACCCCTTGTTTCCAGGAGGATGCCAGCACCCCACCACCATCCACCCCACTAGGCCTCTCCATTCCCTGGGGTCTCCATTCTCTTGAGGGTTAACTGAATGTTCTCTGACTGAACCCAGACCCAGCAGTTCTCTGCTGTATGTGTGTTGGAGGCCTCATATCAGCTGGTGTATGCTGCCTGCCTGGTGGTCCAGTGTCTGAGAGATCTCGGGGGTCCAGGTTAATTGAGACTGCTGGTCCTTCAGGATCGCCGTCCTCCTCAGCTTCTTCCAGCTTTTCTCTATTTCAACCACAGGGGTTAGCAGCTTCTGTCCATTGGTTGGGTGTAAATTTCTGCATCTGATTCTTTCAGCTGTTTGTTGGGTCTTTCAGAGGGCAGTCATGATAGGTCCCTTTTTTGTGAGCAGTCCATAGCTTCAGTAATAGTGTCAGGCCTTGGAGCCTCCCCTTGAGCTGTATCCTACTTTGGGCCTGTCACTGGACCTCCTTTTCCTCAGGCTCCTCTCCATTTCTGTCCCTGCAGTTCTTTCAGACAGGAATAATTGTGGGTCAGAGTTTTGACTGTGGGGTGGCAACCCCATCTCTCACTAGATGCCCTATCTTTCTGCTGGAGGTGGGCTCTATAAGTTCCCTCTCCCCACTGTAGGGCATTTCATTTAATGGCTTTCCCTTTGAGTCCTGAGAGTCTCTCACTTCCCAGGTCTCTGGTATATCCTGGAGGGTTCCCCCAACCTCCTACCTCCCGAGGTTGCCTGTTTCTATTCTTTCTGCTGGCCCTCAGGGCTTCAGTCCTTTACTTCCACCTAGTACCTGATCATGTTCCCATCTTCCCCTCCCTGTTCCCTTTCTCACCCAGATCCCTTCCTCTCTCTTGTGATTGCTTTTTTTCCTCCCTCCCAAGTGGGACTTATTAATTCTTTCACAAAGATTTAAGTCATGGCTTTTAAGTGTCACAGTTTAAGACTTCCAGAGAGAATCTTTTTAACAGAGTATTTTGCCCACCAGACAATAAGACCTTTTAAAGAAAATTTTACATTACGAATTTCTGGATTTCTAAGAAAACATTTTTTCAGTAGTAGGGCTTGAACCTAGGGCCTCATACATGGTAGACATGTCTTGAACCTCTGAGATAGATCCCTAGAGCTTCTAAGTGTCTGGCTTTGAACTCATCCTGTAACCCAGGTAGGTCTTGAATATGTGCAGGGCTTAGAGGTGAGAAATTTCTATTAGTTTGTAAGCCACACAAAAAGGAATCAGATTTCTCTAAGTCTTAATAAAGTTTAATGAGTGAACATTGTATTTGTAACTTTAAAAGTAAATTCAAGGACAGCAAGATGGCTTAGTGGGTAAAGGTGCTTAATGTACAAGACTACAGACTGAGTTCTGTACCTGGAACCTGCACAACGATGGAAGGAGAAAACTGATTCCAAAATGTTTTCTACCACAAGTGTGCCACAGCATACATGTACACACGCACACGCACAATACACTTCCATACACACACTCATAATCATTTTTAAATTAAATCCACATATTTAGAATTATAAAACAAGATTAGGATGGCTATAGTTACAGACTTAAGGTGTGACTGGTGCAGAATGGATAAAGGGAGAAAGATGGGAAGAAGATACATACCCTCATTGAATGATGCATGGCTTGGATTATGAGATATAGTGCTGAATTAGTCCCCAAGGATTGAAAATGTGCATGTAATGAGGTTTAAACCAGGAATCTCTTGGTAGTAGCCACAGCTGTTTTATTGTTGATTACAGCTGTCATGCTCAGAGGATAGCATTCTACAACACCAGATAATAGAGATATTGTATTAATCTTTAAAGCATTCCTAAATTTGGTCTTTACTCTGTAGCAAGGACTCCTCACCTTTTTGATGCCTCAGTATAATTGAGAGATATGATATAGACCCATTACTGAGAAAGCATAGGAGAATTTTTATGGTATGAAAATTATATATGGGGGATTGGGGATTTAGCTCAGAGGTAGAGTGCTTGTCTAGCAAATGCAAGGCCCTGGGTACGGTCCTCAGCTCTGAAAAAAAGACAAAAAGACAAAATAACAAAATTATATAGGGAGGATGATTTTATATATATATCTTCCTCTTTTGAAAACTTCAAGTGGCTTTGATATGGTCTGACATCTTAGTCTGAATTCTGCTGAATTTAATATGACTCTATAGACTGAGCAAATTATAAACAGTATCTTTCCATTTGACTCACTGTCTGCCTGCTGAGAAACCTGAGATTCTGATGCTACATACATGAGGACTTTCTTGTTGCAATAGGACATGGACAAAGCTAGCATATCTCAGAGAAAAGAGATGGAGCAAACCGAAGAAAAGGGCCACATTGCATTTTTAATAACTAACCTATACATGGAGGTTATTGTTCTCAAAGCAATCATGATGGCATGTAGTAACAATTTTGGAGCTTTGATTTCTTTTAAAAACACAGAAATACTTTAAGAATATGTTTTCATTTTAATCATAGGTGTGGGGATAGGGGGCTGCTTCACAGCAGCTGACTATATGACTTGTCTCATGCTCTAGCATAGGCGTGATTTTGCCAGCTTTAGATAGTTTTCGTGATTTTGTGACTTTTGGCATTCTGGGGACTTTTCAGAAGGGTATATAAATACCAAGGCCCCGAGAGGGAGTGTGGGTTGTTAGTTGGTTGTTGATTGGTATTGGTTACAGTTTGTTAAGCAGTCATGTGCAAAGAAGAAACAACAACAACAACAAGAAATTAGATATCCTGATGGTGAAGATCAACTTGCTCCAAGGAACTCAGGAGAAAGTAGCCTAACAATAATATCATCCTTTTTATGTCCTATGACATTATTCAGGGATCTCTTTCCTTTTCTCTCTATCCTTTTTAATTTCCTATCTAGTGTTAAGGGATTGAAAGGATGGAAAGAGGGTGATGGTGGAGAAAGGTGGAAGAAAGAAGAACCCACAAAGAAGCCAAAGACAATCTATAATGGCAGTTAATATGTCCACAAATATTTCGAAGGGGATATTCAAAACACACCACTCCATATTCCCTACTCACACTGCAGGAGGGTGGGCTATTGCTTTGATTGGAATCCATTGTAAGCAATGGGGAGACAGTAGGAATTTTCTCTTTAAATGAAAAGACATGCATTATAGATGTAGATGGACCCATGAGGAGGATTAGAGGCTATTTCCATAGTTTAGGTAAGAGACCATTAGCTCCTTGACAGCTCACAGGCAAAGCATGTGACTGAAGGCATGTGTGCTTTGTGGGAGTGGTGACCAGACAAAGGATGAATCAAGATGTATCTGAGTCGCGTCTGTCATATAAGAATATGACTTCCTGTGAGTTTATGCCTCACTCACCTGGTCATCCCTTAATCCTAGGAAATTGCCCAGATTGTCCTGTTATTTCTTTTTTCAGGCCTCCTTTTCCAGGGATTAAGCTTAGATCAGTATGGCTGGAGTGTTGGGTGGGTAGTGAAGAGTAAAGAAAAAAGACACTGGAAATGGAGAGATAGACCAGGTTAATTTAAAAAAGAAACAATACAAGGGCTGAGAGATGGCTCAGTTAAGAACACTCACTTGGTGCTCTTGTAGAGAACCTAGATTCAGCTCTCAGAAGTCAGAAGAAGGTTCATAGCAGTCTCAAAACCAGTTCTGGGAGATCCAGTTTCCTCATCTGGCCTCTGTGGGCACACAGTATACAGACAGTGCACATACATACATACATACATATATACATACATACATACATACTCATAAAGTAAAAATAAATCTTTTTTTTAAAGAACGAAAGAGTATAGTTAGCAAGACTGCCACTCCCCAGCATGCCTTCACAGATGGGCAGGGCGGGCGGGGGGGGGGTTGTCTCTGTGATTGACATCCCAGTGATTTCAGTGGTAAGCCCCAAAAGGAAAGCACTAATGATTTGGAATGGGCTCTTGAGGTTTTGAATCAAGGTATCTTGGCTTGATAGAAGAGCTTCTAAAAACATTGCACCCAAGCCTGGTGCATTCCAAATTAAACAGTGAGTGGTAGTTTAGCTTATAGGGATCATTTTCTGAACAAAAGTTTGAAATGGCTTGGGCACCTTCATTTTCTTCCAAAGAAATAGGAATAATAGGATATAAGAAAAAACGTTTTTGTGAAGAGGAAACATTTTGCATTGTCTCTGTGGCTCACGACTCTTGGTTTAGAATTAGGAGCTTCCAGAAGTTCTTTCCTTTTGCCTTCCTATTTAAACACCACACCACACTCCTGGAGAGTAGACTAGGCTGGCCTTAACTCAGAGATGCACCAGTCTCTGCCTCCTAAGTGCTGGGATTAAAGATGTGTGCCCCACTGCCCAGCTGAGAATTCTTGTAAAATTTTTAAAATCAAAGTTGCAGTTTTCACTGAATGATCAAATTAAAACTGAATGCTATTGCTGAATACTGCCCTTGTGTGGCTCACTTAGGAAACTCACAGAAATCTTTTATAATTACGTGTGTGTGTGTGTGTGTGTGTGTGTCTGTCTGTCTATACGTATGTATATATGTGTGCACATACAATGACCCACATATGTGGGTGGGAGGACAGCTAGAAGGTATTGAATTTCTGCAGTTAAGCAGTCATGAATTTCCCAGGCATCCGACCCAGGTTATTGAGATATCATCAGTGTTCAAAGAGACCATAATAGTAGCCATCATCTGGCTTCCATAAGAGACAGCAATCCCTCAGAGAAGGAATGACGGCTCTTACACAGTACCTGGCCAGCATACCCTTTTTATTCAAACAATGCTTGATGACATGATAAAGGATCGACTGAGTACATGGACTGTCAAAGAGCATAGGCCCGGAAAATTTTAGCATCAATCTAGCTATAAACTAAGTGTGCCTCACGCCCAAATTCATATGTTGGGGCTGAATCCTCAGTGTCACAATGCTAGGGAATGCTGCTTTGGGAAGATGATAAAGTCATGAGAGTGGATCAGCCCTCTTGTGTAGAAGGTAGCAGTTTTATACAAGAAGCCCCAGACAGGTCCCTTGTCTCTTCTACTATGAGAGATGACAGTGGAAAGAGCCACTTATGAGACACCACACTGGTTCCAAAGCTGCCAGTTCCTTTATCTTGAGCTTTTCAGCTTCCAATAGGAATACATACTTCTTGTTTAAGGTTCATATTTTTGTTAGGATGGCTGAATTAGCTAAAAGCTGAATTTCTTGTAATAAACATCAGTCAGCCACAGAGTGGCCCCAAGAAGTGTCCAACTACATCCTGGAGCGGTTTCTACATGATCATCATCTCTGAGCCACAGGGCAAGCTCTGAAACTCCATCTACATGACATTGTGTAAGTGAAAGATGGAAGTGGACAGGGCACAAGCAGATGCTACAATGCCGTCGTCACGTGTGGGCTGCTGCTGAGTAGACAAGAATGCCCAGGTGCCAAAGCACAACCTAAAATAACATACGCTCTGTGTGGCCTGTTGGAAACCATGGATAATCCACCCACTGCTGCCAAATATCAGCAGCTGCCAGGACAAGTACCTCTGGGGTTCCAGACTTGTGCAATCCCAAAAGCAGGCCCAGCCAGTGCCCCAGACTCCTGGAGAACACAGGACAATGCTCTGTGGGTGTGGAGAAGTGGCAGCCATATGGCAGGCAGGGCTGGGTGTTCAGCTGAACTTCCAGCCACACCTACAAGAGTTCACAAATTTCCTGAAAAGGCCTGTGGCAAGAAGGGTAGCGCACATAAATTACCATGTGTTTTTTCTGCAGCTAAATGGCATTTCTGTGCTGCCCAGGGGTTTAAGAGCCTATCCATCTAGTGAGAGGATCTTTGTAAACTCACTGCTGAGAAGTCATTTCTTATTTTTAAAAAATTAACTTAGATGCCAGAGGAAGTAGTAGGGAATAAAGGAATATTTGATAACTCAGCAAAATAAGTTTGTTTTTAAAAACAGTTTATAAGAAGTCCATATTTTTATAAAAACAGGCTAAAATTCAGAAAAGATTCTCTCAGTCCAGATTTGTATCATGATTCTTTAAGCACTCTGGCTGACAATGGAAATAGCACTAATTTACTAAGGGCTGATGGGGCTCAAGGACTGCTCCCTACAGCCCCTTGTTACAAACAGAAAGGCAGGTTCAGAGATGCACAGCCAGCAATGGCTACAGGCCATGGTATGAACCTCAAAATAAGTTCTAGCACTTGGATTTTAATTATTTGGAGTGCACAAAGTGCCAAATAATAACCAGTTAAAATACTGAGCTATATATAGTTATATGGGAAACATGAAATCAACACTCTAAACTTTAATGGTAGAAAAACTTAACATTTAACTTTTCAGACAAAATAGATTATATCTTTGTTAAAGATACTCTAAGGGAATTTCATGATTAGAAGTTAGTGCTACTATGTGCCATAGTTTAGAACTCCGCAACACTGCCTGTGGGGAGTATAAAATGAAACAACGCTGTCAGCTTAAAATAGACTTCTGGTTTTTTTCCTAGTCCTAGTTTGCATTCAAACTAAGACTCTCTTTGGCCTCCATAAATGCAAGATGGTGTCTGATCTGTCTCCATATCTTAATTTAATACTATTCTGTAGATGTTTCCCTTAAGTCATAAATGTATGTGTTTTTTTCAAGTGGTTGACCTGAATGGAATCCTTATAAAAGTACAGTGCTTTTAATTGGCATATATATATATATATATATATATATACATATATATAAAATATGTGAAATACATCTACTTACCCCCCAGGAAGACAAGATTTGACTGGGTTATTAATGGAAGGTGTGGAGATACAGCAGGCCAGCATTTTTCATATTTAGCACACCATGCAGACAATCAAACATCTGTCACTCACTTTGTTTTGTTAAACACAGCATTATACATCAGGAAAAGTGTGGCTACGATTTTGTTTTGATTTGCTTATTTTTTCTTTTGCTATATTTAACTTTTAGAGCTTTCCTTTGAAATTTTTTCTACTTGCAGGTTCAGGTATTTTTTTGTTTTCTTTTGCTCCCCAAGGCCTTTCCTGGATCCTTCTTAAGTTTTATCTTTTTAACTGACTCATGACAGCTGCACATTTGTCTAGGGCGTGGCGTGCTCTTACTGTGCATGTATACACTGCATACTAATGACATCTAACCAATCATCATTTTCAGTATCTCAGACATTATTTCTTTGGGTCGGGAGCACCCGGTCCCCTCTTCTAGCATTTTAGAAATATACAGTGAGATATTATTAACCAGAGCCACCTACTGCACGGCCGAATACTGAAGCTAGCTGGGTGTGGCCAACTGCAGTGTGGCACTCCTTACATTCTCCCTTCCTGTCACCTTCCATAGGTCAGCTTTTCAGCTTTATCATTGCCTGTTTTTGTGCACCCGAACCGAATCCTTTAACTTAACTCCAGGTGTATCTTTGTTGATGTAAAGAACAGGGTTTCATTCTTTTATGAGTTTTCCCTTTAGAGTGAGCTGGAATTGTGTTACAGAATGCTAGAATCGAAAGGTGTCATAGAAGATCTAGTCCAGCCTCCCCTCTTCAAGGCAGGGTTAGGTCTCCAAAGATTTTCTAACATTTGTTGAGTTAACTCTAGGTTGAATCATCAAAATAGTCTAATTAATAATAATAATAATAATAATAATAATAATAATAAGGTATTTTCTCATTAAACCAAAAGTTCCGATATTTTGCTTCCTAAATATCTAACATCAACACCCTCTAGTTCATCATGAAAAGAACAAAAAACCTGAACCCTCTCTGTTTTTAACATGTGTTCCACCCCTTAGGGCATCCCATTTCAATTCTTACCGAGGCTGTAAGTGTGGGCTCTGGTGGCACTACAAGCAGACAAAGGTCAACTACACACTTCCAGCTTGAGGGCTCTGGACAGGAAGACCTCCTACTGCTGAAACATCAGAGGATCAGGGAGAGGAGGCCTGAGCTCTGCAAGCCAGGGAAAATAAAAGCCACAGCCCAAGGCAGAATGGTAAAAAGGTCACAGTGAGAGCTATTGGTCTGTCACTCATTGGTAAAAGGCTAGAGAACAAAGAAAGCATTGCTAAGTGGGAGTTCAAAAAGGACCTGCCTGAAGGCATGGCCTGGGACAAGTATTAAAGGGAAGGGTAGCTTGCCAAGTGAGGAACAGCTAGCTTGACACCATCTAGGGTTGTAAGAAAGCAAACAGAAAAGTGTGGTACTGAAGAATGTGAAGTCTAAGGGATGAGTGGTGCTGGAAACCAGGTACCTGGGATGAGAAGAGCATTGACATTGGACTGCACAGACACTCCGTGCCAGAGCGGTTTGTAAAGATTAAAATGGCAGTACCCTTGTATTGTTCCCAATCACATCTTTATTCAGGCCCCAAGGATGAAAAGTGCTGTCCTGATTCTTAATCATTGCCTTTGTTTTTCTTTATAGTTTTATCGTAATATGACACATGCCTATATATACTTTCAAAGTAGAATTTACTTCTTAGACTTTTAAAACTGTTTATAAATGAAATTGAAAGACCCTCAGTCCAGAGGACCCTTGCTCTTGCCCAGGAAGCACACCACCCCAAGAACACTGACAAGAAACGATCCTTGATGCAAACCGCAAGAGGATTTTATTAAGGTGCCAGCTAGCTGGGGCTCAACTCGTACCCCACGCAGGAGGGGAGGAGAAGAGCCCCGAGCCTAAAATCACACAAGCTTATAAAGGTAAAAACCACAAAATTCGGGATGGGAGGGGGAGTAGGAACTTCTAGTCAGAAGCACTTCTCATGGGGTGTCTCCAGGTGGTCAGGACGTGGTCTGCTGATAACAGAGGGGAGGGGGTGTAGGGACTTTCCGCAGCTGCACTTCTCACAGGCTCTCTCCTGATGATCAGGATATGGTCATGTCCCTTATCTGGCACACGCAGCTGTAGTTCTCAGGATTGTTCTGCAAGTTCTCACCCTGTGGGCACTCCCTCAGAGTTCACAAGTTCAGATTCTCAGGCCCCAGAGGAAGAGGGTCTAACTTAAAATTGTCCATCTTTACAAAATCACACTAGATAGGTGGTGGTGGTGCACACCTTTACTTCCAGTTCTCAGGAGGCAGAGGCAGGCAGATCTCTGAGTTCAAGGCCAGCCTGGCCTACAAAGTGAGTTCTAGGACAGCCAACGCTACACAAAAATTATACTAAATATATTTTGAAGATTTAATTTTATCACTTGACATCATATTTTATTTGTTTGGGGGTGGTGAGACAGGGTTTCTCTGCCACCACCAGCTTCAACATCACATTTTAAAGATTTGTCTTTGCTAATTATTGCCACAGTAATATTTATTGATTCACATTACTATATAGAGCTCACTTGTTTGAATACTATATAGGTTACAGCTTGTCTGTTGTTGGATACTTGATTTCTTCACTGGTTCTTATCTAGGTCCTGACTCCCAGACTTCTCCAAGGGCTTTAATGGCAGTCTCCAGCCCCTCCACACAGGAGAATAGCCAGGCCCACCCTACAGAAAACATAAAAAAAAACCAAAAACAAACAAACAAGATCAGGTAGCAAAATCCCTCCAATCCCAGGCCACCCTGGAAAGCCCCCCCCACCAAGAAATCCTTAAAGCCTGACTCCTGTTCAGTTTCTGTGTCTTTCCCAGTATATCTCCAGTGTGGGGTTTGTTGTTCGAGGAAGGTAATGAGATGTCCTATTTCTCTCTCTCTCTCTCTCTCTCTCTCTCTCTCTCTCTCTCTCTCTCTCTCTCTCTCTCTCTCTCCTCCCCCTCTTCCTCTCCCTCTCCCTCTCCTTCTCCCTCTCCCCCTCTCTGTCTCTCTGATTTTTTTTTTTTTGAGATAGGGGCTCTCTATGTAGCTCTGGCTGTTACTCTGTAGATCAGGCTTGCCTCAAACTCACAGAAAATCCCTTTTGCCCACCCTTGTTATATCATTCAGAATTGTTATTTCTTTCTCATTTTTCTTCTTTGCTTTTCTTCTTTCTGTTTTATTCTCCACCTGCTCTTGGTGCTTGAACCCGGACTCGTGCCCACTAAGCACCCATTCACTCTACCACTGAGCTCCCAGTCAGCTTCTCTCCCTAGAGTAGCTCTCTGGGGCTCTTTCTGTAATCCGCATTCTCAACTTTCCTGTTAATCCCCACCAACCACTCTTCCCTTCACTGTTTCCATATTGTTGTTTTTTCTAGAAGGTCCTAGAACTGTACCATACAGCGAGTACCCTGAGAGGTCGGTTTGTTTTGCTTAAGTGATATTAAGTGCTTCAAGTTTTATCATATCTTTTATATCTTTTTAGAGGGACTGGGATAGGTGGGTGGGTGAGTTTTGAGATAGGGTTTCTCTGTGTAACCCTGGCTGTCCTGGAACTCTCTGTAAATCAGGCTGGCCTTCAACTCAGAGATCTGCCTACCTTTGCCTCCCAAGTGTTAGTATTAAAGGTTTGTACCCCACCCCCCAGCTTATGTCTTGTATATACTGACAGCATCTTTTAGAGTTAAATACTATTCCATTGTCTGCATGTACATTATTTGGTTACTGAAAGACAGCTTGGTTATTTGGAGAGTAATAACTAAAGCTGCTATCAACATCTGTATGCAGGTTTTCTGCTGGACATATGTTCTTGCCTACCTTGGGTAGATAACAAAGTGTCACAAATACTCAATGATAAGGTGAGAGTATTTTAGTTGTTTTAGGATTTTTTTTATTGTTGTGAAGAGATGCCATGATTATGGCAACTCTAATAAAAAGAAAACATTTAACTGGGGCTGGCTTAGAGTTCAGAGGTTTAGTCCGTGGTCATCATGGCAGGAAGCATGGTGGCTTACAGGCAGGCATGGTGCTGGAGAGGGAGCTGAGAGTTCTACATCTTGATCCACAGGTAGCAAGGAGAGGTTGTGTGTCACAGTGAGCATAGCTTGAGCATATAAAGAGACCTCAAAGCCCGCCCCCACAGTGATGAGCTTCCTCCAAGAAAGCTACACCCACCCCAATAAAACCTCACCTCCTAAGAGTGCCACTTTTAGAAGAAGGTCGGCTTCGTACACGAAGAGGAGATATCCAATCTGAAAAGTAGCCCTGGAATAGAATTAAACTGCATTGAAAACTGAATCGGGCCTGCCAGCAACTCAGTTTTCCAAATTGAAAATCTAGTATCTTTAACACTAAAAGTCTAATAAAAATGAGCTGGGCAGTGGTAGTTCATGCCTTTAATGCCACACAGGAGGCAGAGGCAGGTGGATCTCTGTGAGTTCGAGGCCAGACTGATCTACAGAGCAAGTTCCAGGAAAGCCAACGCTACACAAACTGTCTCCAAATATAACCAAACAAAACAAAAATCTAAAAAAATAAATAAGTTTAAGAGTAACATGAGTACTATTGAAGGTGTGGGGTAACTGCTGAATGTGTAAGTGAAAATATCTGTTAGGCAACCAGAAATGTCTGTGCAGAATTTGGAAAGGGAAGAGAAGACAACTTTGGGTATGTTGACGCATGGTTTAAGCCATGGTAAAGAGTATTGATACGGTGCAGGATGTTTGAACATTTACTATGTGCCGGAACTATTACAAGTATATAATATATATATATCAATTCATTTAGTCTCTGCAACCCAATGAACAAGGTAAATGCAGTTTCATTTTATAGATGAGAAAACAGAGGCACAGGAAGATTCACTTGCTTGCCAAGTTTACATAGTGGTGGAATAAAAAGGAAATTAATCAGGTAAGGATTGAGCTTCAGTAGGTGAAAATATTAATGGTAAGAGGAGGCAGAGACCCTGGGATAAACAGTCAAGGACCCGGGAAGAGAGACAGAAGAGAGTCATTGTTGCCAAATTTGGATTAGTTCAATATGGAAAGTACTGCAGGTGTGTGGTACAGAAGTAGAGCCTCCCTTCCCCCCACTTGCAATCAGGCTTATAGTTTAGCTGTCAATAAAACCTCTTCTGTCTAGGTCCGCTGCTTCTAGAAAAGGAAGTAAAACCTTTAAAATTTTTCTAAAAATAAAGAGCAAAAAAAATTAGTTATTGCTCTTTGATCTCTTCTAACAACTCTAGTAAAAATGGATATCCCTCTCTAGACAATTGAGTTACACGCACATAGTTATGGGGAGGTGGTAGAAAAACATGGGACCCAACATGCAAGACACTAGTGCTGAGTAAACAGAGCAGACACATGCAAGCTCACAGGAGGAAATCCTGGGAGATTCCTGGTTCTGCCCATGCCCCAAGCTTCAGCAACCTCCTCTGGTGACTGATGAAGATGAGTTGGGGTGGGTAACCAGGTAGCTATTGACCTGCACCTGGAACCTTCCCCAAGGCTCCATCTGCTGAATGCTGCGCTGTTCTTCTGTAGGCAGGCTGTCTACTGTTTATCACAAAGTTGACATTTCAAGATGTCTTCAGCTCTGACATAAGTAGCATGCCCAAACAGGCCTGACCTAGAAGGGGCCAGAGTTGTGAGCTGAGGAAAACAGGCATAGTTCTGACTGCAAAAACAGAAGAGAAGCTCTAAGTCTGTCTTTTGTCTTTCATCCATTAATTATTCCCACAGACATTTACTGACCATCTACTGTATTTTAGATGCTGTCATAGTTGATGTTGACTTAAATTCAGTCAAGCCTGATCTTCATCTTCATGGAGTTTATAATCTACTTGTGGAGATAAACAGAAAATAGCAAACATCAAATTAACTATTGCAAAGCTGTAACCAAGATGGAGCTGGAAAAAAAGAGACGTGAATGTGAGAGACTTAGAAAAGCAATGGAGGGATCTGCTGAAACTCCATTCTCATGCATGCCATGCAGCCGCAAGCATGGACCGTATTTCCCCTTGCCCTTGTGGTTAGCTGAAGCCCATGATTGCTACTGTCCAGCTGTTGCTGTCTGAGTAGGGCACTTCCCTAATAGAAACCCTATAATGTCTGGCATGATTTTGGCAGCCAGAGACAGGCAGCATCGACATTGATCAGAGAGGTTAGAGAGTTGACAATCATGTTATGGGGTGATTAGTAAAACTAACTTTCCTTATGAAATGGAACAAAATATTATTATTATTTTTTAAAGATTTATTTATTTATTTATTATATGTAAGTACACTGTAGCTGTCTCTGATCCAGGGCAAGGGTGCTTTTGCAGTAAGATGGACCACAGGCTGTGTTGAAGCATTCCATGGTTGCTGGGAGACCATCTAGAACTCTTTCTACCATGGCAATCATGGAGGACGTCACAAGTAATTGACAAGATGGCTGGGTTAAGAGGTACCCTAGTATGTGGTACTTTGGGGCACATCTGTGAGGATGTTTCTGGTGAAGACTGGCAAGTAGGTAAGTGAACTGAATGGGAAAATCTTCCCCAAACATAAGCAGCCCCATCCAATAGGCTGGGATCCCAGAAAGAAATGAAAAAGTTCAAGAAGAGGGAACCTAGCCAGTTTGCACCCTCAGTGCCCCTGGGGTGGTGCACTATTGCTGCTGCTATAGCCTCTACAGGGTAAAAGTTCCAAGCCTGCTTTCAGGTTTGAAAAGCCACCAAATCCATGAGTACAAAACCCCATCAGTTCTTGAACACAAAACTCCACCAATCCTCGGGAATGAAAACCCACCAATTCTTGAGCATGAAACTCCATCAATTCCTAAGCACAAAACTGCATGAATTCCAGAGCTCAAAATCCCTGTACTTGGCTTGAAATCTCACCAATGGGAATCTCCACTCTGGAAAACTCCTCCCCCAAGAAACCCTAAATAAAACCTGTCTCCCACTCAGTTCTCTGCTGTTTCTCTCCTAAGCAGAGGTGACCCCACTACTGGGTTTTCCCCTCCCGATAAATCTCTTGTGTGAGGTTTGTTGTGTGGTGTGACTTTGTGGTATTGCTTGGAGATGGATACCTTTCCTTCAGAGCTGTAGCACTTGCACTGGGGAAACATTTTCCCTGAAAGTTGCAGCACTCACAGCCTGTGGACACCAGTCCTACATTCTTCAGCTTTGGACACAGTCTTTCACCAACAGTTCTTTTTGGGTGGTGGGGACAGTTAGGCCTTTGGTCTCAGGCTAGGCTGCATCATTGGTCTTTCTTACACAGAGTCTTTTAGACTTCTCTGACTGGGTAGCTCCTGGTTTCTCCACCTCTCCCCTCTGCAGATGGGTATTGTGGCATCAATCAGTCTCTGAATCTATAAGTCAACCTAATAATCACATGCGCTCGTGTACACTCACACACACACATACACACACACACACGTACAAGCACACGCACACATAATTGAACTGGTTGGGATGGGTATCTTGGCTAACTTCAGAAGCCTTTTCTAATTACGTTGGATTTGCTCTGGTTAGAACTTGGGTGGCAAAATTTAAGACTAAATAAGCCTTAGTTAAGAGACTGGAAAACTGTGCTTTTGTTCGGTTTTAGTTATGGAAAACTTGAATAAAGTCACCTGCCCAAAGGTTGCGAACACAGCGAGGTTCTTTCTCAATGGAATATGAAAATTGTGGATGAGAAAGAAAACATGAGAGGGATGAAGACGAAGAGTCGTCTAGCAATGAGAAGAAAATTAGCCACAACCCATGGAAAGGAAGATGTTTTGAAGGATACAGAACAGTGATCATCCTGGTGTGGGCTTGGCTTCTACACATGGGAAGAGGGTCTTGCAGAGCACTCGAGCTTTTGTGCTAGGTGCTATGGTAGTCACTGGTGTGGACAGCAAGGAAGGTACGTGGCCTAAGAAAGGAATAAATGTTTCTCAACCCATGTCAAAAATTTTCTTTGTAGTATATGCTATTTATACATATCATATGAAACAAAGCCAGCCCAGTGGATGGGAAGATAATTTATTGAGAACTATCTGCCACCCACCCCATGTCTGCTGCTTCTCCTCAGGGCATCCAGGCTCCTGGGCTGTACTGGAGGAAAGGTTGCTTAGCTAGGGTGAGTGCAAAATAGGATCTCAGGCAGCAGTGCATATGTGAGAAACAGCCTTTTAGGGAGACAGTTTCAGTGGGACAGTTCTTTAATTGTGGGGGAACAAAGGCTATTATTTAAACCTTTGGGGAGTTGGATAGAGGCTTTCTGGGTGAGTGTGCATCATTGGCCAGGGTCAGGGTACTAGAAATGCCTTGTTTGCATGAAAAGGAATTCCAGGGGCTTTCTGGACATGACCTTATAAGGAAAGAGGAAGTTTAACTTGGCCTCCTCAAGGGTGGAAGAGGTGTAGGGTAGAAGGCTACATGCACTTAGACATGCAGGACCAGGGCAGGGGCCGGAGCAGTCCTACTCCTGCTGGTCTCAAAATGAGGGGTTTGGGACATACCTCGGCCTCTCTTGCGCTGGGCTGGTTCCCCCGGATGCATGGCTCCCTGGCTCCACAAACCATCCACTCACGCACTGTGTGGATGCCCTCCTTGTGTTGGGCTAAGGGCCATATGAATTATTTTCCGTAGTACATGGTCATCAAGTGCCTATGCATATTCCTTGGGCTAAAACTGTGAACATATGTGGAGCCTTAAATAATTCTCAGTGAAGTTAACTGTTGTATATTCTCAGGGATAAGGAGGGTGAGTTGCAGCCTGTCAAATTGATCACTCTTTCTGCCATGTATGCGCACCAAATGCAGTTTTCTCATCAGCTGCTCACCTTACAGAATACAGTTCAAAGCTTGTGTTCTTTCTAGCGCTCTTCATTTCATTTGGGAGCTGTGAAATAGAGTTCAAGGTCACAGCCTTGGTTAGAGTTTGTATCAGAAGAACTACAGGGAGAAGAATGAAAACAGGAGACAGGTTAGATATAGCTTCAACTTAAAAACCGTTTGGTTTAACTAGCATTCTGCTTTGGTTTCCGTTATTGCCGTTTGTTTTGTTTTGGAACAGGGTCGGTCTCACTGTATAGTTTTGGCTGCCCTGGAATTCTGGATATAGACCAGGCTAACTTTGAACTCCCAGAGATCCACCTGTCTCTGCCTTCCCAGTGCTAGGATTAAAGCCATCCCTCTCAGTTTTACTGCAGTTTATCTTAGGAGAGAAAAATGAAGTGGTCCTGTTTCCTGTAAATGTTGTGATTTTTGTAACTGGGAGTTGGCTTAGGAATTAGGAACGCTAGGAAAGAGGGGAATTCAGAAGTTTTCCGAGCTTGGTTAACTGGCTACATTGTAAGAGGTCACTTTCGGTTGGAGGAAAGCAAAGCAACAGAAACAAAGAGTTTTCTTGGAAGCGGTCCAGCGCTGAGGGAGCGATGTGACTGGAATCTCAGCCTTCTGCTCTGTCCTTTGCATCTGGGATCCTGGAGGGCTGGCTAGGGGCTGAGAGAGAATGAAAAAGGGACAGGCATGCAGACACAAGGAAGCTGGGATCGGGTAGGTCTCGCCTCAGCTTGTATACTAGGTACAGCACGGAGAAGGAGTTAGAATGGGAAGCCATCTCTGTAGGCCAGAAGTCACAGCCTATGAACTTACAGGAGAAGGTTGCAATTGCTAGTTTTGCATGCACTGATCAACTGTTTATAAATATACTCGGACCCCCAAAGGACAGCGTTGCTGGTACTTTTGACCCTGAGCCGTATGGGTAATGGTTCCTGCGAATTTACATGAAATTGGTCTCACAGGCTGTCCATGTCAAGATACACAGTCACTCAGATCTTCTCTCACTCAAGACTTTTTGGGCTCCCTACAGCCTTGGGATGTGGAGTGGGTCTTGGAAGGTCAAAGATCCTAGGGACTTGTTTTGTGGGCCTGCGCCAGACCTGGTGTGATTGAAAAAAAGAAAGTGAAACCCGGAAAGGACTAAAAAGGCTTCTTCCCTGATTAAAAAGTTACTTCAAAGCAGGGTGTAAAGTCCCACATACCCTTCAGTCAAGCTTCCTGAGAAGCAGGGCAGAGTCTGCGGGGTGCCCAGGGTGAGCAGAACCCATGGAGAAGTTCAAGGCAGTGCTGGACCTGCAGAGCAAGCACCGCAGCGCCCTGGGCTATGGCCTGGTCACCCTGCTGACGGCTGGTGGGGAGAAGATCTTCTCCGCAGTGGTGTTCCAGTGTCCCTGCTCTGCCGCCTGGAACCTACCCTACGGCCTGGTGTTTCTGCTGGTGCCTGCGCTCGGGCTTTTCCTCCTGGGATACGCGCTAAGTGCGCGCACGTGGCGCCTGCTCACCGGCTGCTGCTCTCGGAGCGCGAGCGCGCGCTCCAGTTCGGGGTTGCGCAGCGCGTTCGTGTGCGCCCAGCTCAGCGCGACCGCGGCGCTCGCGCCCCTCACCTGGGTGGCCGTGGCGCTGCTCGGGGGCTCTTTCTACCAATGTGCTGTCAGCGGGAGCGCGTGCTTGGCGCCCTACCTGTGCAAGGGCCGCAAACCCAACTGCACGGTCAAGCTACCGCAGGTTCCTTGCAACAAGCAGGATGCAGAAATGCAGGAGATCCTAAATCAGCTCAAGGCTCAGTCTCAGGTCAGGCTCTGGGAGCGACGGGGAGGCTCAGAGGGGCAAGGAAGAAGTCAGTTACTTTTCTCTAGGCCAGGGACTGAATATTTAAATAGGGAAAGGGAATGTTCCTTGTCCCCTCTGTAGGAGCTAGACGGACCTTTTATATATTATTCTTTAGTGTTCCCTTCCACTGTGTAGCAAAGCCTCAGGCCAGGTGAATTCGTATATCCTGGGAAAACTAAAAGCATTATTACATTAGAACCCATCTTGCCAGCCCCAAATCCACCACCCACACATTTAGAAAGCTCCGGGGGTATGGAGGGGGGGGTGCTCTTTATAATAAGTGCCCTGTTCTCTGGATCAGTAGAAGCCCCACATTTTCAGTTACAGGGGAGTGATACGTGAGCTCCTTTTTTGATACATGACTTGGACTATTGTTGACTTTCTAAGACAGCAGTAGGGTTGTTGTACTCTGTGTGTGTGTATGGGGGGCGGTTAATTACTACTAACAGTTCTTATTCTAAAGGGCTTAAGACAGGACTTGTTCACTATCAAAGCTGGTAAATAATTTAGTAAATACTTTATCTCAGGCTTTTAAAGTTTTCTAATGTCAAAAGTCACTAAATTGCCATCCTGTTTTGTTTCCTGTAGGTGCTCGGTTGGATTCTGATAGCTGCTGTCATTATCTTACTTCTTGTTGTTAAGTCTGTGACCCAATGCTTCTCGCCGGTTAGTTATCTGCAATTAAAATTCTGGGAAATCTATTTGGAAAAGGAGAAGCAGTTTTTTCAAGGCCAAGCAACAGAACATGCGACCCAGTTGGCAAAAGAGAATATCAGATGTTTCTTTGAGTGCTCGAAGCCGAAGGAATACAACACCCCAAGCAGTAAAGACTGGCAGCAGATCTCAGCATTGTACACGTTCAACCCCAAGAACCAGTTCTACAGCATGCTGCACAAGTACATTAGCAGAAAAGAGATGAGCAGCAGTCTCCACTCTGTGGAAGGAGATGCAGTGGTCCCTGTCCTTGGCTTTGTAGATGATGCTCCCATGGCCAACACTCACGGATGATCTTGCACAAGAACAGAAAAAAAATTTTTTTGAATTGTTGCTTTTATATAAAAAAAATAAACATTGGTATGTTTTATGGCTGTTTCTCCTAAGTTGTGAGACTTTTAGTTCTGAAACTGTAACAAATGTTTAACCCTTTTGTTATATTGTTTTTTCTATTAAGTTATTTATTTGCTTTGCATCCCAATTGCAGCCCCCTATTTCTGCCTAATCCTCCTGTCATGTAACCCCTCCTCCACCTTCTCCTCCCCTTCTCCTCTCAGAAGAGAGAGCTCCCCCCACCCCACCCCCCCAACACACACACTGGATACCAACCTACCCTGGCATATCAAGTCACTGCAGGACTAGGCATATCCTCTCCCATTGAAGGCAGACTAGACAGTCCAGTTAGGGAAATAGGATGTACAGGTAGGAAACAGAGTCAGGGACAGCTCCCACTCCAATTGTTGGGGGGCCCTCATGAAGACCAAGCTGCCCTTCTGTTACACATGGGGAGAGTGGGGGAGCAGGCTCTAGGTCCAGCCCATATATGCTCTTTGGTTGGTGGTTCAGGCTCTGGGACCACCCCAAGGGTCCAGGTTAGTTGACTCTATAGGTCTTCCTGTGGAGTCTCTATGCCCTTGGGTTCCTCAATCTTTCCCCCAACTCTTCCACAAGACTCCTGGAGCTCTGTCTAATGTTTGGCTGTGGGTCTTGGCCTCTCTTTCCATCAGCTGCTGGGTGGGGTCTCTCAGAGAGCAGTTATGCTAGACTTCTGTCTGCAAGCATAACAGAGTATCATTAATAGTGTCAGCATTAGTTCTTGCCCATGGGATGGCTCTCAGGTTGAGTCAGTCATTGGTTGGCCATTTGCTCAGTCTGTTCCATCTTTATCCCTGCTTTTCTTGTGCATGTGAGTTGGTGTCTATATCTCTCCACTGGGAGTTCTGTCTGGCTACATAGTGTGGCTACTTCAGGCTTTATACCCACCACTGTTAGGAGTCACCCTCATAGACTCCCTGGAGCCTCCCCCACCTCAAGCAGGTCTCTGGCACATCTGATGACTAACTTATATCCCCTTCTGATGAGATTCTATCATCCTCTCTTGGACCCTCCTTGTTATTTAACTTCTTTGGGTCTGTGGATATCCTGTACTTTATAGCCAATATCCACTTATAAGCGAGTACATACCATACATGTCTATTTGGGTCTGGATTACCTTGCTCAGGATGATATGTTCCAGGACATTCAGAACCCCTGCCTCAAAAGAAAAACTAAGGTGGAGGACCCTTTCCACCAACATACCTAGCCATCATACATTTTCAAAAGAATGGGGAAGAAAGATAAAACCATGTCTTCCAAATGATTAAAAAGTACAAATCATGGTTTGATTTAGATGAGGGGAGTTAGGGGTTTGATAGAATGTGTGAGAAGCTGGAGTATAAAATACCAAGTGAATAGAGCATTTCAACTAGGCAGCACAGTGTATAGACGGGGAGGTAGGGAGGGTCTTAGCACTCCTGAGGCTATAAAGACAACTGGGAAACAAGGAGGGGACAGATTGTGCAGCACCTTGGTCTAGTTCTCTATCTTTGGTCCTGGGACCCCTCCCTGTCCTCCAACTACCATGACCATGGTATGTATATGTGTTTCAGCATCTTGCAAAATCCAATTGTTTACTCAAAATCTGTATCCAGGACAGTTCCAGAGAAGCTACTCATAGATGCACCTGTCTACCCTCACAGAAACATCTACTGGGCCTGTACTTTTCTAGCAGCAGATGGTCTCATAGATCCTGGTCAGCAATGAAACAGCCAACACCCAAACGACTTCACTAGCATCCCAATTTACTTAAGTTTCCCCCAAACAAAACTGTGCCCCAATGTCATCAGGAAGTAGTCAGGACAATTATGGCACCCCTCATTCATTTATAATCAACAAAAGGCTGGATGTTTGGTTTAGGACAGGGGACAAGGGATCGAGACGCATATTTTTCATATCACGGCAGTTCTGGCCTCCAGGTTCTCCCAGCATCCCTCAGTTCCTACCTGGCATACCCAGAAGAGAGCATCAGATCTCATTATGGAAGGTTGTGAGCTACCATGTGGTTGCTGGGATTTGAACTCAGGACCTTCGGAAGAGCAGTCAGTGCTCTTAACCGCTGAGCCATCTCTCCAGCCCCCAAAACTTTAGAATCTTTAAAGAATGCTTGTCACTTCTGTCCAGTCCCCAGATTTATGACTGCTTCCTGTAATTTTTAAGAATGTGAAATCTCTAAAACAATTAGGCATTGATCAGATTTAACTCTCTCTCCTCACTGCCAAGTCCTGTGTCAGCCTGTTTGGTCTTTATTGCATTGAATGGGTCTAGTCATCAAGGATGGACATCCTGTTGTGGAGGGTCACATTTAACAAGAATTTTGGCAGGACAAGCCACACGGTCAGCCCTTTTCCATTCTCTAAAAGAAGTGTCTTTGAAAACCATGTCTGGTTTTGTTTTCGCTTCTTTTAGCTCATCTTCCCGTTTTGTTTTGTGTGTATGTGCCCTTGAGTCCATGACGTTTTCTCCACTGCTTCGGCTTGTGCTCCACAGTTTCTTCTAGAGTTTAGAAAGTTTTGAAAAATATATTCAAGGCAAAAACATTACAATGGAAGAAAACTATGAGATAAAATACCCCATTCCTTTGTAACATGCACTTCTCAGAGGTAGCCTCCTACCAATGTCACACTGTCATCTTTTAAGCAATGATCTCTGTGCCACTTTGTACACAGTTTGGTCACATTGATATACTACAACTCATCTCAACCAAAAGTTACTTCAAAATCCTTTGGGTTAGTAGTATAGAACCTTATTTTATATACACATTTGCAAACACAAACATGCATAAAGATAAGCACAAAATTATCAAATGCAAATTAAGACTAGAGTAGAAAATTATTTCATTTTTGGGTTTGGGGATAATACCTGTGTAATTAGGAAAGATTCAAAGTTCTGTGTGGTTATTGCTATCTGCAGCAAACAAAGCAGTTTTGTATCTAACCTTGGTTTATGTTTGACAAGTTTGTAGGCTACCCACAAAACACACATTATTCACATTCAGGATGTGAAAGTAAAACTGTAGCTGGGGTCTGACCTTAGTATGGCTTAGTGTGTCCCCTTGGCTGTTTTCCTTACTAGCTCTTACAGTTTTCTTCTTAGCCTGGTGTTTCTATGAGCAGAGACCTGGGTGCTCTTAGAAAGGTCCAATCAGTTACATTTCAACCTGAAAAATAATAGCTAAGGTAGCTAAGATGACTTTGAGTAAACATTATGTGACCAAGACACAATAGGATTACTATTTCCCAGTGAGGACATGCTCACTTTATTGAGCAAGCCACACGAATCCTCTGAGCCTGGCCTCAAACAGGTTGCATTTCTGACTTGTGTGTTTGCTGGCTTAGCTAAGAGACCTTCATTATCACCCTAACTTTATGCTGTCTTGAAACTTTAGTCTTAGGAGAGATTCAGGAGAGAGGTTATGTGATTAAAACTTTCTGAAAGACAGATATATATTATAAGGTCCAATAAGTTACATTTCTTGTATCTGTTCTCTATTGTGAAGAACACTAGGCAAGAATATGTAGTTCAGAAATCCTAGATTTCATTGTCTCTCTGCATTCAAAGCCCCGGCTACAAGTATCAGAGTTCTATGAACTGATTAACTTCAAGTCCCCAGGGAAACACTTGAAGACACAAGCATGTCTTTAATGTCTCTGGCTGAACAACCTGCGGATAACCCTGTTTCACAGCATCCTACCTCTTATCTACCAGGTGCCTTGTGGTAAATAATTCTCGAGAAGACAAAAGATAGAGAAATCCTCTTTCAGCCTCTACAGCAGCAGCTCATGTTTATTTTGCCAGCTGCCAGCTGTGGCATTCTTGCTAAGTAGTAGCTTCTTTTGTTTCAATGGAGAGATCCAAATTGTTGACCTCAACAAACCTAGAGGCTGAGCTGCTGCTTTTGGAGGAAGACACTGCTACTCACTTTCCAAAACAGGAAGCCGAAATTTGCTTGTGGGCAAAAGAAGGCGGGACTTGTAGGACGTGGTTGCCACTAACAAAGAATCTGCTGACTTTGTTCGGCATTTTATGGAAGTAGTAGATCTCAGGACATTGTGCTGCAGAAGTGGGGTTTGTAAATTAATAGAATTTGAAGTATGGAAGTGCAGCTATTGGCTTGCTAGCCAACGTTCAGAATAGCGAGCCTTTCTCTGGACTGAGGAGTTCAGAAGTGTGAGTTTTTGACTGATTAGCATTCAGAAATAGCCGCTTAAGCAAAAGGGTTGGTGTACAGCTGGGGCAGGTTTCCATTTATTTGTAGTTGTACTTTCTGCCTCTGGATAAATGCTGTCCAGCAGCAGTTTAGGAGACGAAAGGAATTATTTGGCTTACATTTCTACATCACAGTCAGAAAGCCAGGACAGAAGCTTCAGGCCAGATCTGATGTAGAAACCACACAGAAATGCTGCTTACTGGCTTGCTTCCTGACTTGCTCAGCTTGTTCTATTGCCTAGGGATTCCACTGCCCATAATGGGCAGGGTCCACCTATGTCAATTAAAGGAATTAGAACAGTTCCTAAAGTGAGGCTCCCTACTCAGATGATTTTAATTTATGTCAGGTTACCTTTGAAATTGACCATTACATGTGACTTCTTGATTAGAGCTTGAGTAGTATAACAGCACTTTTTTTTCCCCTTTGAGAGACAGAGTTTTCTGTGTAGCCACAGCTGTCCTGGAACTCCCTCTGTAAACCAGGCTGGCATAGAACTCAAATTCAGAGATCTGCCTGCCTCTGCTTCCCAAGGGTGGTATGAAAGGCTTGCAACCACCATGAGTGCCTAATAACACTTTCTATGGTGAATGTTTCTTCCTCCAATAGAAACTAGAAACCCTTATTTTTACTCAAGTGGAGGGATTGTATTTGTATATGCTCAGGACTGATGCAATTCTTTGTTTTTGTAAACAAAGCTAGAGCCCTTTGTAATGAAGTATTTTAAAATCTACCCCTGCCACCCACCCTCCCTCCTTCTCTGCCTTGGTTTTTCTTTCCAGTTGTCTCAAAAATGATCTCTGGTTTAATCATGTAATCTGGTTATTTTTCCACATCCTTTAACGCCAGAATGTGAGGCTTGGTCACACTTCTCTATTGAATTGATTCTGTTTTCTCTCATTACTTTGATGCCAAGTCTTGAATTAGATGTTTACCTGTGGGTTGAAGAGATGGCTCAGGGGCTGAAGGCTAGGCTCACAACCAAAAATAAATGATTACCAACTATGTTTAACACTGTAATATGGTGGGATTTAGAATCACCATGGAAACAAATCTCAGGGTACATAAAATGTAACTGCCTGCAGTTACATATGAACGGGTTATCTGGAAAGGAAGCTGGGGATAAATGGGGGGTGGCAACAAGAGACAGGGACTAAGACAACAGGGCTGTTCAAAGTCGGTCGTTTATTTGGGGACCGACAATTTAAGGTTTTGGGGCGAGACCCTTCCCCCAAGGTTGAGAGTCTGCTCAGCGGGGCGTCGGCTCTACCTTGCTTGGTGGGTGTTCCACCTCAAGGACTGGGGGAGGGCACAATAAGAAAGTTACCACTACTGGCTTAACTAAGGCTGGAACCTTGACAGTGGGTGTCACCTTTGCATGAGCTGAGACTGGGGGGAAAAAAAAAAGGAGAAAGTGAGCTGCTCCAGCATCCACCGTCTCTGCTTCCTGATTGTACCAGTGCTGTAATTAGCTTCCTCACGTTTAATGCCTAACTTCCCAGCATCCTGGACTGTACATTTGAGCTAACAGTCAAACCCACCTTCTCCTTCCTTAACTCACTCCTGTTAGGTATTTTATTATCGCAACACCCAATATGACTATCTATAAGACTCCTTCTGAATAGTGGAAGTTGGCAGTAGAGGTGGGATTACTGGTCCATGAATGAGGCTGTTACCGACTAGGGTGGAGCAAACAACCACAGACATCATATTTGCAATCCTCAACATTAAGTTCCCTGGAGATAACATGCAGGGCTGAGGACACCTGCACACGCAGTAGGTTGTGTTACTGCAGAGAACATTAAGCTTGAGGGGCTGCTATCATTTTACAGGAAGGGGCTGGCATCTCATCTGAGAAGGAGCCATTGCTTTATCAACCAAGGTTGCCAGGCATAAATGCAATTCTGGAAAATGGAAGGGTGAAAATTAGGGATCAGGAACGCCTGAAAAACTTGGCAACTTAAGGAGAGCCCTGAAACATTTTAAAAATCCTGATTACTACAGGAATTAATGACCATTATGGTGTCTATTTGGCTAAGACTCCAGCAAAGGCTAACAAGATTTTGAGTCCAGGACTCCTAACAAGATGGAACTCAGAAGTTCTTTGAAACTCTTTGTCAGGGGTTGGGGAGATGGCTCAGTGGTTAAGAGCACTTCGCACTTCTCACTGAGTGGCTAAGGTCCAGAGGTCCTGAGTTCAAATCCCAGCAACCACATGGTGGCTCACAACCATCTGTAATGAGATCTGATGCCCTCTTCTGGTGTGTCTGAAGATAGCAACAGTGTACTTATATACAATAAATAAATAAATTAAAAAAAAAAGAAACTCTTTGTCAACTGCCAACTTAATTCTAAGTTAAGGTTTTCCCATACCTGACTCCTACATTTCTCTTCCCCTCTCCTTTCCTTTGTTCCCTCCCCTTCCCCTCCCCTGTCCCCTTTCTTCCTCTCCCTGCACTTAAACTTTCTTTCTTTGTTGCTAGAATTTCTTCCCAGGAGGGAGATGTAAACCACATTTACCCCTTGTCTAAGGTCACAATGGCCAACTGAGGCACAATCCCATCAAAAATCACTCCAGGGAAGTAGTGAATGTATTGGGCTTTCTTACAGAACATAAGTGAGGGGATACTTATGGGTTGTGAGTATTCTTCCCCAAACCAGCGACACCTGGAAAGTCTTACCCAGCAGAAATAGGACTTGCCTATAAGTTGGATAGATTAATTCATTAATCTTCCCTAGCATGTGTGTGTGTGTGTGTGTGTGTGTGTGTGTGTGTGTGTGTGTATTCTAGGCCCCCAACCCCAGGCCACAGCAGAGCTGCCAATTGGTAGGCAGGACTAAGTCCTCAGATACTTGGGGAGGTGAGGAAGGTATGGAGTGGGTAGGCATGGGGCAGGAAGGGAGTCTCATCTCTACTGGGTCACCAAGTGTCCAGGCTTCTTTAAAAATACTCAGACAAAAGGCAGTGCATGAAATCAAACCCAGATGTGTTTCCTCTTAAAAAATCAAAACACCCTGAAGTTCTTGCTGTGTTTCCAGCTTTGCTCAGGACTTTTGACGGGGCAACTGTTGTTCAATTCATGAGCAAGCTCTGAAGGCAGGACTCTAATGAGGTCACCATTCTTTGAACTTTTCTGTCTGCTTGTCACTGATCCTATCAGTAGAATTCCACAACCTTTTCGGGCTCACTGGCACATGCAGCCCAGCTAGTGGTTGTATATTTCTCCTTTCTGGAGTTGGTGAAGTTGTTTAAACAGCCTTATTTCTTAAATTCTGGAGCCTCAGTATTCCTGTTCCAATTTGAGATCTGACATTGACATTCTCTCTCTCTCTCCTTCCCTCTGTCTTTGCCCTCTTAGAGCCAGGCCACAAGTGTGGTCTTCATGATCTCCTGTAACTGTGCCTTAATAAATCCCATTCTTGTGCAAAAATAAAATAAAATAAAATAAATGACCCCTGCTAATGACAGGCCATCAAAAGAGGAACTTCCAATTAAAATTGCTGCTTGCAGGGATATATTCGGTTACAACAAAATAAAAATAAAAAACTTTTCTGGTGGCATGAGATAAGCAGAGACCAGGATTGAAGAAAAGGAAGCACCACCCGGAGACGCTGCAGCGCGCAGAATAGGTGCAGACCTGGAGAGTCTGAAAGCCGAGCCAGGTCACGAGACGAGCTGCATGATTTCACCACAGAGGCTGCAAATCTGCTCAGGAATGAACATCGGGCCTCTAGCAATGGGACTGGATATCATGTCAGCTGAAAAGGTATTACCTGTCACCACTCCACTCAGTGAACAGCTGCTTCCTTACCTCCTAGCGGAGGGTGGAGTCTCAGTGGTTAGGTTAGGTGTTTAGAAAAGAATTCTAACTGTGCGGCAGCAGGGATAGTTGAAAATAGTGACAGGCCAGTGAGTAAATGAAAATTATGTTGGAATGTATCTTCTGAGGTGGACTCTGGCTTCCCCCTCACCATGTTTCTACCTAGGCAGTTTGTCTGAAGTGTTACTTCTAACTTAACTGACTGAACGAAAACATTTTAATAAAAATGACCCAGTGTGAAGTTTGTATTTATTTATGTTGAAACACATAACGTACAGCACATACCAGACTCCTTATTTTATTCAGTATAACTAGATAGCCGGACTATCTAGGCCACTCAGCGGGAAAAGGTGTTAGCTGTCAAGTCTGGCAACCTGAGTTTGGTTTCTGGGTCTTCATGTGTTGGAAAGACAAATTAAGTACTGAAGGCTGCCTTCTGACCTCCACATGTGTGCAATGGCACCTGCACGTGTGCACAGGTATATAAATGCACACACAGACAAGCACCCACAATAAATTAAAGTTATTTAAATATGTAAATTAGTAAATGAACAGCCAAGGATTTCAAAGAATTGAGAAAAGACAGATACAAAAACAAACAAGAAAAAGGGTACTGGAAGGAACACAGACTACCTATTTAAAAAAAGAAAAAAACTTTTTCAAGCCAGGTGGTGGTGGCACACACCTTTAGCCTTGAAAGCATGCTGCCCTGAACGACCCCGTTCAAATGAAAAGGAAACGGTAAAAGAGAAGACAAGCTCTTCAAACCCTGCTCTCATAGAGGAGATAAGATTAGCAACTTCCCTTGTGTATGTGGTTGAGGTGGGGATTATGTGTGAGAAAACCTCATCTTTCCTATGTAGTAGTTGAAAAATAGTGCCTCTTACAGAAATGCCAATAAAAGACAAATGTGGGTATGGATTTTTTTCCAGAAATGTCATAAATAGCAGGAGCATTGGCTTGATCCAGTATACAGGAATACTGGAACTCCCCAGGGAACCATAGGGGGCTGGCAGTCATGGAGGCCAGGGTTGGGAGGACAAGGAGGCACAGGATTTATATGGTTCTTAAACTGCTTTCACAAATTCGTTTTAAAGAGAAAAATGATAAGAAAAGAAAAAAAAAAAAGAAAGAAGCATGATTCTTTGTAAAATACCCACCAAAACAAGGAAGAATCTGGAAAGATATCAGCGCCTCCATCACTATTTGGCGTCTTCTGTAATGCCCAATACTCTCCAAGAGGCTTTCAGATACAGTGGCCTCAGCTTAAGATTCCCCGTGGGTTTCTGCATGAAAAACTTGTGGGGTGCTATTCTAGTGATTCTGTAACCAGCTCAAGCCGCTTGTGGTGGTGGTTTCCTCTATGGATTTAAACTGCAAAAACCTATTCTGTTGTTGAGTAGATTTCTCCTTGTTGTGGGTTTCCTTTCTCTTCATAATTCCATTCAAAAACCTTAAAGCAGAAGCTAGTGTTGATGGAGTATTCACTGTGTGGCAACAGCGTGGGTGTCAGGGAAGGGTAGTGATGCAATGGATAAAAAAACAAACGTAGGTACTAGTCAGAGAAAGAGAGTATTCATTCTGAGGGGCAGCACCACATGGCATGGATTAAGGCAAGACATACATTGACTAAGAAGTAGGAGAAGGGTGGCTAGGGAAGGCACAAGAACATCAGCCCAGACTGTGTTTCTGGGTTCCTGGAAATGTAGTTGCTTACTGGCTGCCTAGGAGGAGGAACATCTCACAGGATGTGAAATGGGGCCGAGGTAGTAACAGCTGTCTGCATCCAGGATTCAACCTCTCTCAGCCTTGCAGTGCCACTGAGTACAGAACTAGAGAGAAAGGCACGGAGCAGGGAGCTTCATTCTCCACATGAGGGAGTAATACAACCCTGTGGACAATGGGGGCGTAGTGGAGAAACCGCTGATACTGTCAGATAAGCCAGATATAGGGGGATATTGTTTTTAAAAAAACTCGGTGACTATTACATAAACACAGAACAAAATAGAACCCTGCAATTACCCCACCATAAACATAGATATAACATTGTTAGAATGTCTAGACATTATTTAGTATTTTTCAACAGGGCCTTTTAAAGGGGGAGATTCGAGAATAAACAAGAGCAAAGTGATAACGATGATAATAAATCCAACCCTCAAATAGAATGAAGTCCTGTATCTACATGTCAGCTTCAACAAGCATCAGTGCCTTGTTTGTCTTATCTGTGGTGACATTGTTTCCTTTGCTTTAGATGCTCTCTAAGCATGTTATCAGTATTGTTTCATCTGTGAGTGTATACACATATGCACTGACATAGTATTTATTCAAAGGAAAAGACACAAAGGGTCATGCTCCCATCACTGAACCCGAGAAACAGCAATTCTCTAACATCCTAAAACAGACAGCATTTCCTTCCCACTGATGCCATAAAGGTATCAGCATGGTGATTCAGATAAAGTGTGTGTAATAAAAGCTCAGAATACTCCTTAAATGTCTTCTTCTATATTTAAACAACTCTTTATTGTGTATACATAGCACATTACTTTTAAATTCTTACATTGTGGTAAAATTTCTATAACATAATATTTATACTCTTCACCATCTTTAAGAATGCATTTCAATAGGACTCAGTTCATTCACAGTGCTGTGAACATTCCCGTGGTACATCTCCTTCTAATATCTTCAGGGTTCATCCATGTGCTAACATGTGCCAGAACGTCCTTTCTTTCGTGGTGAGCAAAAGTTCCTTGTAGTTAAGTCCATATATATTAAAATATATACCTTTAACGCTCATCTGTTGATGTTCACTTGGGCTGACTTCACATTTTGGCTATTACAAACAATGCTCCTATGAACATGGGTGCACAGAGATCATTTCAAGACTGCTTTCAACTGGTTTTTATATTTAACCAGAAATGAAAAAGGTAGATAATAAGGCAATTCTACTGTTGTTGTGTACTACAGAAGATGCACCATTTACATTCTTACCAAAGGCTAACAAGATCCAGTATCTTTACCTTTTCACGAAAACTGGTTACTGTTTCTTCTGTGTGCATGTGTGTGGTATTTGCATATGTGAGGAAATGCATGTGCTTGGATTGCATACATGTGAGTGTGGAGGTCAAGGTTGATACCCAGCGTCTCCCTCCATTGGTCTCTGCCTTATGGGTGGCACCTCTACTCCCTCTAAGAGTAAAATATTTCATACTTATAATGTATACCTTTTCTACTTTATTTAGTTACTTAACATAAAAATCATCACATCATGCAGTATATTAGACATTATTCATTATTTTAATAGTAGTATAATACTCTATTTTGTACCTTTGTAATATATGGATAAACATTTGGCTGTTTTTTTTAACTAACAAATGGATAGTCGCGTGCATATATCTACATTAATATTTTTGCCATTTCTTTACAATTTATTCACTCTCCTGTGAATGACTGTGAAGAAAAGTACAAATGTCTTAGTTTTCCAAAATTATTTAATACATTTCTGTGGAACACATCTTAACAAAGCACAAACTGGGTATAGAGGATATAGGTAGAGGCAGGCTGATTGATCTCTGAGTTTGAAGCCAGCCTGGCTTACAGAGTGAGTTCTACAGTTATAAAGTGAGACCTTGATGTTTTAGACACAAACAAGTAAACAAACAAAGCCAGCAGACTAGTAGCCAACCCATGTAACATAGTTAACAAAATGATAGCCAGTTTTCAGAAAGACTGGGACTGAAGAGTCATTGACTAGTAATAGTGACCAACTTAAGTAGTGACTATATGTAGGAAGGATTTTCATGCATCACAACAATCTTATCAATTAAAAAGCAAGGTGCTTTATATAATCCCCAATATTATTTTTCATTCTAAATCTTTATCTTTACAGCTTTCTCTATATAAAGCCTACTATCACAGAACTGGGAAGAAGTTTCAAGTTATGTGGCCCCTCTACCTATCTCCAAGCCAAATTTGGAACAAATTGTTTTGCCTTTCAAAGTTAGGTACCAGAAATATGATCAAGACTTGGGTCAACCATGATAAATACGTTCAACTTTAGACTTCGGAGGACAAATCTTTGGTAGGAGATAGATGAGTGAGGCAGGCATAGACATAGCCTGGGTCTGGAGAATTTGCAGTCTTAGAGAAGAATTGCCCCTGGAGATGTCTACACTATAGCAGTCCATTTGGGGACTTTGTCCCTCATCCATTCATTTTGACTCAAAATGAATGATTCCTGAGGGGCTCTACATAACAGGTGTTTAGAGAAATTTATAAGTTGGTTGGGTTAGAAAGAAGGTTGTTTTGAGCTGGAGTTCTTTCTAATTGAAATGCAAAATGACTTGAGGCAGCCATAGATAATCACAACTTAGTCATAGCTGCAGCTCGGGAGATGTCTTCTCACAGTTTAGCATAAGGATCTTCTTTTAGTTCTCTCTCTCTCTCTCTCTCTTTCTCTCTCTCTCTCTCCTCTCTCTCTCTCCTGTCCTGGAACTCACTCTGTAGACCAGGCTGGCCTTGAACTCAGATCCTTTTGCCTCTGCCTCTCTTTCAGTTTTGAAGCATCTTGTAGTAGTAACAATTGTCACTGTTGACTGGGGATGTAGCACAGTAGTAGAACTCTTGCCTAACAAGTACAAGGCCCTGCACTCTACCCTGAGCATGGTCACATAATCCAGTAATACAATTCTCTTTAGGCTATTTTACTTCTTGGCTACAGGTTTTTGTACAAATTTCTCAGGGGGTCCTTTCTTTTCCTTTTTTTCATTTCTTCCCTTCTTCCCTTCCCTTCCCTTCCGTTCCCTTCCCTTCCCTTCCCCTTCCCTCCCCTCCTTCCCTTTTCTTTCTTTCTTTCTTTCTTTCTTTCTTTCTTTCTTTCTTTCTTTCTTTCTTTCTTTTCTTTCTTTCTTTCTTCCTTTCTTCCTTCCTTCCTTCCTTCCTTCCTTTCTTCTCTCTCTCTCTCTCTCTCTCTCTCTCTTTCATATTACAACTTTGGAACAATACCATTGTATGGTTTAGAAAGGAATCATCCTCTGAAAAGGCTAACATGTTGTTGGTTCAGCTCCCATCTAATGATGCTATTGATGAAGATGCTAGCTTAATCGATATAGCCACATGTAGAAACCTTCTCATTATCCATTTCAGTATCTTTTTTTTTTCCTAGTCAAGTTCTTTTAAGTCTTCTGTGGTGACAAACACCTCTGATCACTGCCTTCGGTAACTTCACTTCATCCTCTTAGGACCCCTCCTTCTACACATCTGAATGGAACCTTAGCTTTCTGAGGGCCATTCTTTCCTCCCTGCCTCTTGAGTAGTGCTGAATTTAATGAGGAAAGACAGGGCTGAGTTTTAGGGAAAACAAGAAACTGTCCCATGACTTTTTTAGGGAAGGCCTTGGAACTTTTTACTTGGTTTGGACTCTCTCTCCCTCATTTGATGTGGATTCCACATGTAGAGCAGCCCAGCTGCCTGGTGAGTGCTACCCACAACAGAACACTTTTTATATTCAAATATCTAAAAATAAAATTTTGTTTCTGACTGTTGTGGCTGTGGCTTTGTTTTCAATAATAAGGTGACACATGTTGATTGCATGAAAACTGAGTTTCTCCTCAGATCACACATGGTTGCATTGAACGTGTAGCATCCCTTTACTGTTACTGCGTTTTTTCCTATAGATACTCTTGGTTGACTATTGATCATGTTCAGCTAAAATTGGAAAGTTTATAGACAGAGGAGCTGCAGTAACTATGCGGATACTTTTTAAAACGAAATAAGGGAGCTGGGGAGATGCTTCAGTGCATAAAGTATTTGCTGTATAAGCAAGAAAACAAAAGTCCGAATCCCTAAAACCCACATAACTCCTGGATAGGCACAGAGGCCTGCGCATGATTCCAACACTCAGAAAGCAGAGGCCGAGCAAGCTGGCTAGACAGACTAGCATTCTTAAGCTCTGGTTCAGTTGAGAGTCTCTGCTTCAATGACTAAGGTGGGAAGAGACCAGGGAAGACTCCAGATATCAACATGAGGCTTGCGTGCGCGCTTGCGCGTGCGCACACACACAAATAAACTGTATACCACATGCAGAGACACACAAGAAGAGAAGCATATACGTGAAGTAAGTAAATTTGTCTCCTTCAATGTTTTTAGAAGGTCTCTTGCGGTACCAAGTTTCATGGCAGGGAAAACGACTTAATCACTGGCTCCTTCAGTATTATTGAGAAGGCGCTAAGTAGCTTCCACAGCTGGGTGAGGAAATATGACTACCCAGAATCTACAATCACAGAAGAATTTCCACCCTTAACAATGCATAATAGCTATACTCAACATTAGTATATTAGTAAATATTTAACAGATTTTGTTGGTGGTGTTGGTAAAAAAAAAAAAATAGCAGATATTTGGTGAGCCAGTCTCTTTGATTGCAAAATCTTCACTCTTTTCCATTTTACTCACTTGTTTTTTCCACATTTCTACTTGACCCTTGGTAATCAAGTCAACAGAGAATTTTCCACTCACTCCCAACAGCCCAACTGCTGATGGGGGTCCAGACTTCCAATAGCTAAAGCAGGAAACTCAAGAAGACAAGAAATTAGAGCCTCAAGTGTAAACAGGCTCTCTGGGAAAGAGTTCAGACAGCAACCTGGGGTCATCTGAACAGCATCCATCTCAAACTTTTCTTTGCCTTTGACTTTGCAAAGATGATAAATGTTAGGTTTCAAACTTGAGAAAAATGACTGTGATGCCTATTTAACAGTAATTGAACTCAGCTGCCAGGTTCGCTCAGTCCCTACCTGGTACAGTGCCCTCCTGGCTGTTATGCCCCACATCCTATCCTGAAGTACTCCTGGCCAGGGGTTGGGCTGCTTTTCCCTATATAATCCAAACATTTTAGTTACCTGGGCCCTTTCATCTAATCTTTTAGGCCTTCTGGCTGTTGAACCCGGTTCCCCTCTCTCTCCTTCCCCTTCCCCCTCCCTCTTTCTTCACACAGCTCAGAGTCATGCCCACTCTGGGCTCTCCCAGATGGTCCTGCCTCTGGCTATGTCCTCCCATATGTCTATAATAAGCTTTTTCCTCCACCATACCTACAAACAGGAATATACTTTGCTTTTTATTTCTTTTTTTTTTCCTCCAATAAGAATCTGTTTTGATAAACGTTTTTGTGCCAGGCTGAAGGGTTTTTGTGAAATGGAAATATAATGAAACCCTGTTGCTGTACCAAATAACTTCCTGTTCCCTTTCCTAGAACTTCCCACAGGGTGAAAACACGCTCTGAGAAATGGGCTGGTGCCACTGTCATTTATTACTTCTCTGGGTCACCTCAGTGGTAGTGAGGACAACTTGGCATGGACTACTTTGTTGTTTGCTGGTTCCAGATCAGTGGAAAGGACTGAGTCTCCAACTTTGAATTTGTGCAGTGGGTGGTAGCAACTACAAGACACACACCATTACTAAACATTTACTGTGTAACTATTGTGGCATTTGTTACAATGTAGCTTAATGGATTCAGATTTTAAACACCGAAACCATTAAACACCACTAATTATAAATGTATTATTTTGCAAAGGCTATACTTTAAACTCTATTGATCATTGAACTGAACTGTGTTAAATACAGTAGATTTCAAAGACTATATCAGAAAGGAATATAAAATGTTGCTGTTAAAACTTATTATTTGAGACAACAAATATAAATGAAAATTATTATTAAAATGAATATCACTGATTTCTTTCATTTATTTAATGTGGGTACTGACAATTTTTAAATTAGCTGGAGTGTAACGTTACACTCTTGAAATCCCATTACTTAGACAGTGGAAACCGGAGGATCAGGACTTCAGTGCCAGACTGGGTAATGCAACATCTCGTTAAAGAAGAAAGAAAAAGATGAGGAGGCCGAGGACAGAGTATTTGAAACTGTATTTGTGACTTTCGAGAGTCCCACTGTCTTCAGAATGAAACACAGTAAAGATAAGAAAGCCGTTCTGCAGTATATGGGTCACCGTCAATATCGTAAGTTCAATACCAGACACTGCTCTCAATCCAGAACGAAGCAGTGAAAGTCAAGGAATGTTACTTATTTGGTGCCTTCGCCAGTTCTATATGCAGAGTTCCTGGGAATATCAGGCAATGCTGCCTTCAGGGTGGTGGGTTTGATGGCTATTGACAAGACAGGAGAGAAGACAGAGTCCAACAGCGACACCCTACAGGACCCAGAACATATTCAAGAGGGCTAGGACATGCTGGTTCAAGTGCAAGACCCTTGGATTTGATTTCCAAGGGTTCCACTAGCCAAATATCGTGAGCACTAATGATATTTGGTTGATATTAGCCATCTCCAAATTAAAGAAATTCACGTTTAAAGTTAAATGAATTAAAATTAGATATAATTTTAATGCTTCAGAATTGGCATCCAGACTGATAAATGGGCTGTCTGTTATAACTGGAGAGTAGTTGAAGTCATAAACTACAGTAGGACTTTCGTGGACCTGCCAGTGATATCAATAGCGACACAGAGGCTTTCTATTATTTTATAGTTTTGGCCTTTTAGCAAGGGCAGTCTCCTGGTTACTTTAAATGTAGCCTGACTAACTAGCCTACCACATGCCACGTGGCAGGAAGCTCTCTGTTCTCTCTGGTCTGTCTCTTCACTGGAGTCAATTAGTTGAATCTGTGTCTCATATCTTCTCCCAGCATTCCCCTCTCTGAAGTTCCACCCTCTACCTCCGGCCCAGTTATTAGCTGTCAGATATTTATTATAGCTAATCCGTAGTAAGACAGTCTCTGATACATTCTGGATTGCTTTAGGCAAACGAGGAAGAACAAATATTTACAAAATAGGAAACCTGGAAACGGGTCATAGAAACGGCAGTGCCAGAATCCTGCTAGCATTTAGCTCTCTGCCAGTACAGAATTAATAACTGACTATACAGAGACACACCTTCACACAATATACCCCAACAATAAGCCAAGAAAATAAGTGAGAAAAATCACATTCATAATTAATAAAGTCTATGAGAAATGTTGCAAATATATCTGTTAGATACCATCTCTAGAGTCTGTCTCTCTCTAATGCTATATCATTTCATTCATTTTTATTTCTATTGAAAAGAGCCAAGGCCCTAACCACTTGTATAGGTGGTGACTCTTTTTTTTTCTATTGCCACAGGTAATTGAATGGATAGACTGGCTGAGGATGTGTTAAATATAAGCCGGTGGAATTCATGCTTACTGTTCTATAAGAAGCTACTTGTATCTGAAAACGCTAAAAATGTATGATACACAGCAAGATTTATAAGCCTGTCAAAGCCCATGCCATCAGGCAATGCAGAACTTCCGTGGCTGTGTGTTTAGCTAATACTCACTGGACAGCCAACCACCAGTGACTCTATGCATACTACTCTTCATTTTTTCCGTCTATATTTTTTCTCGTCCAGCTTTTTCAGAAATGTTACTCCGATTTCTGTCACACTGTCACCTTTTAGTCTGTCTTGCAAGAATGTAACATCAGCAGCCAAATGAACCTAGGAAAGAAAAAGGGGGAAAAAAAAAACCAGGCTTGTGTTATTTAAAAAAACAATTTTTTACACTTTATTTTTTCCCATCTTTCTATTTTGATAAGAAACATTTGTGTTATGAATAAAGAACCTTGGATTGTCCTCTCCATCCAGAGAGAGCCTGACCAAATGTCATCAAAGTGGTATGGGCACTGAAAGAAGAATGAGGGGGCCCAAGAGTGGCTCAGACTTGTCCACCCATCTCAGGAAGAATACAAGTTCCTGACTCATAGATATACCTCACTCTGAGTAGTTGGCCAAGGGAAACTTCAGAGATGTGGGTCCTTATAGGATTCCTCTCAAGCTGATTTGCCATAAAGCACTCTGTCATTAACTAAACAATGTAATCGCTTATTCTAACAACATTTAGCAATTGCTTATGGCTTTGAGAGCTTTGAAAAATACTGACTAAATACATTATAAATATAAAATTAGATATTGAGTTACGGACATGAATATTTGATGGCTAGGCCTTCTTTTCAACTTGAAAGCATTTCCCATTTCCCAGGCAATGAAGTAAGCCCAAGGGATTCTCTATTCATTAAAATGTGTTCATGTAAGAGCAGCATGATATTGCTGACCAATTTTCAATAGAGGATCTGATCAGAGTTATTTTTAGTCATTGGGATAAAGAAGATAAAGTGACGGTAGCCAGTAGAAGAAAGTAGTAAGCGGAAAAACTCCTGGGTCTAGCAGGCAATTAATTAATATTTATTGAACCTTACTTGACACACTCATCCCAGATACAGAACTACTAGGCAATGATGCTGGATTTTCTTTCTTTCTTTCTTTCATTCTTTCTTTATTTCTTTCTTTCTTTCTTTCTTTCTTTCTTTCTTTCTTTTTTCTTTCTTTCTTTCTTTCTTTCTTTCTTTCTTTCTTTCTTTTTCTTAAAGATTTATTTATTACATGTAAGTACACTGTAGCTGTCTTCAGACACACCAGAAGAGGGCATCTGATCACATTACAGATGGTTATGAGCCACCATGTGGTTACTGGGATTTGAACTCAGGACCTCCAGTCAGTGCTCTTAACCGCTGAGCTGTCTCTCCAGCCCCCGAAGCTGGATCTTCTAAACAACAGGCCTCCAAGTGTCAGATTATCTGGTTCACAGAGACTGTAAAGCTTTGCCACTCACTATTCAATAAAAGAGAGCGGATTCCACTTTGAAATGTAGGGCCTATACTTAATCTCTGATTTTTCTCCCATATGGCTTTTATGTCTTAAGACAGAAAATCCATTAAAGAAACACAAAGACCATGCTGATGTTCACTGGCCATGTGATAGATGTCGAATGATTTCTGACACTTGTAGTCAGCTTGAATGGTTAACAGTCACCCATGAAGGCTGGACAGTTCTTTACTCTATTTCTTTTTCTTTCTTTCTTTTTTTTAGATGGATAGTTACCCCTTTCAGTGTAGCTTCCTAGAATTCTTCTCTTCCCTTTTCTTACTGTTTACTGATGCAGATCAAATCTAACACAGTCTAGGGTATATTATGGAGGAACTGCAAAGAAAACACGTGAGATTTATTATCTCTATTGTCTTATACTTTGGGGGTATCAGTTACATAATTCTTTCCTTAATTTCTTCAAATAAAATTACATGTATGGATCCTTATGGAGTAGGTCAACAACACAGATTTAGAATGGTTAGGAACTAGCCTTACCATACTAATAGAGAAGATCCTAAAACACAAAAAACAAAAACACAAACGAACAAAAAGCCCCCCAAAACAAGACTGTTTGAGAGATTCTGTTTTCTCTCCTCTTTCTTTCATCACACCCTCTACCAAAGTCCTCTCCAAGGCTTTGGTAAGTGCTATTAACTGCTTGAGTTGGTCTTGTTAATATTGGAATATTCTACTTCATGGTTTCTGTGACTCTAGAGCTCTCTAGCATTTTCCTATTTCTGAGAACTTTTAGCTATTATTCTTTATCTTATTTATTTATTTATTTATTCATTCATTCATTTATTCATTTATTTTGTATTCTTCGTAGTCTTCATGTGCTCTGTTTAACTTCATACTATTATGCCTTTTCCTAGAGTTCTATTCATGTTCACCTTTCTTCCTGCTATCCAGATGTTCCTTAGGTATTTCTGTCTGTACTGATGTCTCTTCAGTAATGTTCTGCAGTCACATAAAAAACGACTTGGGCAAGGCATTGCAGCGAACACCTGTAATCAATACTATCAGGTTCAAATTTGAACTCTTCCCCTTGTCAATGCCAACCCTCTTAGTTTTGTTCTACTGGCTAATAGTGTAACTTTCCCTAAGGGTTGTTCAGAAAGCTGAAGGTCCTTTTGCAATCTTTTTTTTTTTTTTCCAAGACAGGGTTTCCCTGTGTAGCCCTGGCTGTCCTGGAACTCACTCTGTAGACCAGGCTGGCCTTGAACTCAGAAATCCATCTGCCTCTGCCTCTCAAGTGCTGGGATTAAAGGCGTGCGCCACCACCGCCCGGCTCCACTTTGACCTTTCAGCCAGCTGACACCTGAGTCTGATCTGACACATACTGCCCCAGTGTGTCACTTCTGTCACTGCACTATTGCTCTCACTATTCTCTTCCCACACAGCATCAAGGTTGACAGCTCGGACTGCCATGCTGTGATTAGATCTACAAAGAGGTCTACGTGGTAAGGAACTTTATGGAGACTCTGTACAGCGGCCTGCAAGGCACCGAGGCAGAGTGAAGTTGTGAATAGCTTCTCCAGCGTCAGCAAATCTCAAGAGGCTACAGGTGAGGCTGCATGTAAATTAGGTTCCAAGAGATCATCAGCCACAGCTAATTAATTAACTCAGCGTGGGCATGGTTAGTCCAGTGCACGTACAGTACAGTGTGAATGAAGGTCACAAGACAACTTGCAGGAGTCAGCTCTGCCCTTGCATGATGTGTGCTCAAAGACTGAAGTCAGGTTGTTGGGCTGAATGGCACGTGCTGAGCCATCTCCCAGGTTTCTTTTCTTTTTCTTCGGCAAACTCCTCAGTCTCCCATTTCATTTTTAAAAATTTAATACAGGATCTTACTGAATTGCCCTGGATGAGGCTGAATTTGATTTCTATAGCACAGACTTGGCCTTGAACTTACAATCTTTATCCTACTTTACCTCACAAGTTGCTGAGATCACAAGACCTGTAGTAACAGGCCTGGCTTGGTCTAGGATTTCCCATCATTAGAGATTGTGCATTCATTTGAAGTTGTTACATATTGAGGACAGCCCTGGATGGCTAACATGCAAGACAAGATGAAACACATGCTTTACCATCTCCAGGGCGCCTCTGATGATCCCACAGAGTAAGTTGCAGTAGCACAGCGCAGATCGCCCAGCAGGCAGCTCTTCTATGAACTCTGCCAGAGGATTCTTTTGTAGAATCAGGGAAAATTCATTTCTGCTTGAATTGTGGCAGGTCACACTCGGTGTAATTCCCAAGTACATCTTGAAAGCAACCTGATAAGCAGAGAGAAAATTATAGCACTTAGTCTCAACAGAGGCTTATTCAGACAAGCCAATAGCCTACGTCAGGCATCAGCGTCAAGTTTGCCAAGCTGAGTAGGCAGTCAGGATGTCTGGGCTCACAAGTTATCTTTGCAGTTTACTGGCCTTGTGCCATGTATGACTCTTCAATTATTTTTTATTTTAATAGAATATCCTAAAGTGCTGGGTTTTGTAGAACAACATGGTTAGTAAAATATATTATTTCTAGTCAGGTATGGTAGCACATCCCAGTCCTCGGGAGGCAAAGGCAGGTAGATTTATGTGACTTTGAGGTCAGCCTGGCCTACAGAATCCCAGGATAATCGGGTCTGTTACACAGAGGAACCCTGTCTCAAAAACCAAGCTGAACCAATCCAAACAGACAAACAAAATTATTTCCAATAACCCTTGTAGAAAACACATAGGCTTTAGGATGTGGAGAACCAAAAAGGTCATTAATCATCAATACAGCAGCATGGGATATACCACACTGATCATGGCAAAACATAAAATTCAGAGTTAGAAGTGACCCTGGGCACATGTTCCACAACAGGGGATCGATGGTCTAAGGAGAGTATGCTTTGGGCAGATTAGGCCCAAGGACATGTTTTTGAACACACAAAATTATCATAATCAGACTAGATGTCAACTCTTCGAGGAGGAGCAAGGGAAAGAGGTGGGGACAACATAAATGTGTGATAATTGAGTTGTCACAAGTGGCTGCTGTGGTTACTGGGCTCAAAGATCCCTACAACCTAGAAACAGAAGAAACCTTAGCTGCCTTCTCTCTCCTTTTTCTTCTTTCTGCCTTTGTTTTCAAGCGGTGCTTAGGCAGCTTAGGACTCACTTTGTTTTGAAACATTATTTCACATTTGCTCGCTTGCTTGTGTATGTCTATGTGGATGGCACATCCTCAGAGGACAACGCAGAGCTGGGTCTCCCCTTGCACCGTGTGGTTCTGAGGATAGCATTCAGGTGGTCAGGCTTAGTGAAAAGCACCTTTACCCACACAACCATCTCTCTGGCTCCTCTATTTCTTTTAAACCACAACTCTCACAAATATATAATCTGCTCTTTAGAGAAGTAAGGATAACAGCGAAGACTGTAGCCTTTTAGTTCCTCGGCTCCCAATTCAAGGCATGAATCCTCTCACCAAACACCTAGGCCAAGCTTCTCAAGCCAGTTCATAGAAATCTGATAACTGAATATGCTGCCTTCACCCGGTGGTAATTAACTTAATTTTTAAATTAAGAGCAGTGTAGGAGAGAAATGGAAGCAATTTTCTTAAATCACTTATAATGTGAAGCACAAAAATGTTCATTCATGTACTCATTGGTTAACAGAAAGGAGGACTGCCTATCTTGTATGATCCTACCACCGTGCAAATCCAGTAGCCACCTGCAAAGCAAACTTCCGAGTGAGTTTCCAATCCACATGTGACACCATGTTCAGTCCTAGAAAACAAGATCCTGGAGTCAGCTAGCATTTGCTAAGTGATGAAAGTGGGGTGTAGAACGGGCAGAGGCCCTTTAGACAGAAACATGTTTTGGTATGAAACACCATGGCGAGGTTCAGCAATGGTCCATATGACCAAGTGGTGGGCAGTTTGGAGCCCTGAAGATCTTCTAATGCAGATCTGGCATCTGTTTTAGAAGGATTTTCTTTGTGACCCTCTCTCTCTCTCTCTCTCTCTCTCACACACACACAAAGAAAAAAAAAACCTATCATGATATGAATCAAGAAGTTACAGGAAGAGAAACAAGGGCATCTCCTTTTCTCTAAAAGCCCTCGTGGTTATTAGACTTCCCACATAAGTTCTAATAACTCCATCCCCTAAATTATGTTTCAAGTCTCTAACAAATAAAAGCCCTTTTTATAAGCCAGGACCCCTGTCTACCAAATCTTAGGGCACAGTACAAGAGAAAAAAAGCTATCATCAAACATTGGATCTGGAGACTGGCCTTGGCTACCAGTCAGTGGTTCAAACACATTTCTGGAAGACTGAGCCTCCCACTGGAAAATTTCTATATTTTGTATAAGAATTTTCGATTTGCAATCAAAAGCACGCACAAAGACTATTAAAAAGGAACCTGCGTTTACTTTTCAGTGTTTTTGGCTACCCTCACGTGTCAGCAACCACCAGTAGGAGGCATTATCTGAACGTTGTTGGGAAATAAAGCATTCCTGGGGGATGACATTGTTTCCTTATCTGACTGGATGCAGACTGAGGAGGATTGCGTTTCGAAAGAGCTCCACCCTCAGCCCCAGCCAGAGTTGCTGTGTTAAAACCAAGGCAAACGTCTTTCCCTCTTTGTGTGTGTGTGTGTGTGTGTGTGTGTGTGTGTGTGTGTGTGTCTCCAACATGGATGCTTTTCAGAGCATTTTAAAATTCTTTCTTAACCAAAAAACTGCTATTGGCTACAGCTTCATGGCTTTGCTCACGGTGGGAAGCGAGCGGCTCTTCTCCCTAGTGGCGTTTAAGTGCCCCTGCAGTGTTGAGAATACTGCCTATGGGCTGGTTTTCCTTTTTGCCCCCGCCTGGGTGTTACTGATCCTTGGATTCTTTCTGAATAACAAGGCATGGAGACTCTTCACTGGCTGCTGTATGAACCCCAAAAAAATCTTTCCCAGGAGACGCTGCTGCCGCTTCTTCTACGTCCTGGGCCACATCACATTGAGTTCACTGGTGGCTCCGGTGATGTGGCTCTCTGTGGCTTTGCTTAATGGGACGTTTTATGAATGTGCTATGAGCGGGACAAGAAGCACAAGGCTCCTGGAGATGATTTGCAAGGGCAAGCCCAAAGAGTGCTGGGAAGAACTGCACAAGGTCTCCTGTGGTAAAAGTAGCATGGCAGCCATGGACAGTGAGGAGGTGAGGCTGTCCCTGCAGGCCCAGTCTCAGGTAAGGACAAACGTGCCTTTTGCTTCCAGTGTGAACTTCTCTGTCTTCCTTTCACCAGCCAGAGTCTGAGTCTTGCCGGGATATTTTGACACTAAGTGGAAATCAGAATATGATGCAACATTAAGTAGCATTAAGAGAATCTCAGGAAAAGCTTTTTAGGGACAAGATGGCTCAGTAAAATTGCTGATTGGATTGTGTAGTCTCCATTTCCAAAGAGAAAATATCCTCTGGGTTATGCATACGTAAATACTTAAGTGCTCAAAACTGTCTCTCTGGGTTGATTCTGTAAATAATGCAGAACACAAAGTCATGCACTGAGCGCTAACCCTGAGCTGTAATTAAGCATTACTGTCTCCTATCAATTATTTATCTTCAAGCCGGTGTCTCAAAAAACACATTCATCCACTGAAATATAGCTGAGTCAATTCAGCGACCACTTTTCAAAGTAGCATGTGGTGTAATTAGCATAGAGATTTCCTTGAGTAACCTCAGTGGTAACTGGTATTTCTATGTATGAATGCTGTCAGGATTGAGAGTTTCCCAAATAAAATGGGACTGAGCAGTCTTTAAATGGTCTTTGGTAAAGAGTGACCACATTCCCTGGGGGAGTTTATGGCTTTTACTCTCTGTGCTGTATGACTAAGGAAGTTCTCACACTACTTTAGAAGCTCAGAATTTGGAGAATTGTTTTCCTTGTGGGCAGTAATTTCCAGCTTCAACTAATCAATACAAGGAAGGAACTTGTTATCTTGCCAAGTATCTGAACACAGATCCAGGTGCACAGTCCTGTCCTACCCTGGCAGTGAAGCTGATTTCTTATTTCTGAGGGCAAAAGAGGTAGGAGTAAACCAACAGAGTCATCCTTTCTTGGGAATAGTGTTGGTTTCTGGATAAATGCACAGGCACATACTAATTTTACGTTTTTTAGCAAGGACTTGCCCTTACAACAAACACATCAAAGCAAAGTTGGCTTCTATAATATAAGATGGTTACTAGTAAGGTTATATTCTTCATAAACTAATAAGTCAAAGAATTTCCCTAAATAAACTCCTTTGTTTAACTCATAAAGCATAGGTTAGATCGAACATGTCAGGCTCCTCTGAGTGCCTTCCATCTTTTGTTGAAGGAAGGTATTCCTTACTAATGTTATGACAGTGTGAATGACACATGGCTTACCTCTGTAGGCTCTATGCTCAATTCAGCCAGTGCCAACTCCAGACTGTGTAAGCTCCTCTTTAAATAAATATAAGCTCAAAGAAAGCACGCACATCCGCACATAGCTTAGATCGGACACAAAGACCTGTAGAATGGGAAGAACCTGTAGGAAGATGCCCAAGAGATGTGGCTGAAGGGAGGTGGAGGAATAGCAGGTGCTGCACATGAGGTTCAGACGGCAGCGGGTATCACACAGTCCAAAACAATAATTGGACATGTGGGCGGAGGTGGAAAAGTGCATTCATTTCTGGGTGGGGCAGAGCAACAAGAAACCCAGCTGGATGGCTCTCTGCTCTTAAGGAAGGTGGAATGGAGTAGTGGAAAGAGATCAGTCATGGAGTCAGCTGGCGCTGAATCCTGACGCTGCCACTCCCCAGTTCCATGATCTAGAACTCCGAACCCCAATTTTCTCACAGGAGGGGACAATAACACCTATTGTGGGAAGTTATTTAGGGATAATGAACATAAACAGTCATAAAGCTTTTAGAACAGTTATTACGTATTCCAAGGTGAGAAAACAGTCAGGATTTGGGGGAAGAGACAAATAGGACAGAATTAGGGGCTGAGATGGGTACAATCACCACATGCTAGCTGGAGTTCTAGGGGCTGTGAGTCTGGGAGGAGTACAAGACTCCCCAGTCAGGTTAGAAAGAAAAGACTATGAAGCTGGTCATATAGTTTCTAACTCATCAGGATTAGCTCAGGTAGAGGAGAATGGCTTTTACACAGGGGCCCAGTCATAGGGAAGAAGAAGGGATGCTGAAAGGAACACGAAGGTCTGAGGGAGTCAACTACAAGTGACTGAAGAAAAGGAGGAGGAGGACTCTCACACAGTAGTGATTGTGCCCCATTTGGTTATCATAGATCAGAAAGAGATGCTTGAAAACAGGTAGATAACAGGTAGAACTGATTAGCTTCTTGTCTAGCTTCTCCCAAATACTTTCTAAAATGACTAACCTTGATATTATAGTAGAGACTGAGGTACAGGGAGTACCCATGGTGAGAAGAAATTTGGGTGTTTGACCTGAGGAATGGCATTTATGTAAAGGTTGAGACCTTTTGGTATTCCTACTTCGGGGTCAGAATTTGGGAACCACTGAGTTAAAGCTAAAGTCCTGATTTGAATGGACCCATTTGCAGATTATTTGTTTTTTGGTGTCAACTGAGCTCATAAGCTAAGGGTTCTTTGAACTGAAATCAGAAGATGCTTTCAATAAATCTGTTAGTTATTTGAATATAAAATTAATTCAAATTATGAAAAGTTAAACTAGAACAACAAATTTAGAATTTATGTTAACTATAGACTTTTGTTTTCAAAGTTAAAAAAAAGAGGATCATTTCTATTTAAAAGAGAGTTCACTTTTTCTAATTCTAGAAATTAAGAATAATCCTTAAAGCTTGGAATGACCCCCACCCTTTTTTCTCTCAACCTTTAGATAGGCTTTAAATTCTTATAGCTTCAGCTCATTATTACATTGTATCTTATCTTTCTTTACTGTGAGCAATGAATTTTGGAACCCAGAGAGTGACTGCTGCTCGAGACAAACAAAGTCACATGGGATAAGTCACTTGGCAGTGTGTGCACGCTTTGATCAACACCTGGACACCTGTCTAACAAACTGATCAACATTCAAATGACCACCATGACTCATTAGAAAGAATTCTTTCTTCTACTAATGCTATCTCCACGTGCTTTAGTAGTAAGTTATTGAACAGTCACTCTTTCCATTTGTTAGCCTTCTAGTTTTTTCTTTGCATAGCAGTAATGTTGAGTAGAAAATGACTATTGAGGAGACTCTCTGTTTTGACTGTCAAAAAGCATTTAAAGTTAAGATGAATAATTTCAAATGCGATGGTTGTAATGACTATGGTATTAGTGTAGTTATAAACTGTCCTGTAACGTTATCCACCTCCCTGAGATGCCATTTTTCTTTCCTGTGTCCTCAACATTTCTTTTGCTCTTAAGATTCTAGGATGGTGCCTTATTTGTTCGGCATCCTTCTTCTCCCTGCTGACCACTTGTTATGCACGCTGCAGATCTAAAGTCAGCTATCTGCAGCTGAGTTTTTGGAAGACATACGCACAAAGGGAGAAGGAACAATTGGAAAACAAACTCCTGGAATATGCTAACAAGCTGAGCGAGAGGAACCTCAAATGCTTTTTTGAAAACAAGAAGCCAGATCCCTTTCCCATGCCCTCATTTGGGGCCTGGGAGGCTGCATCTGAGCTACACTCCTTCCACCAAGACCGTGAGCACTACAGCACCCTCCACAAGGTGGTAGATGATGGTCTGGAACAAACCCCCCAAGAGGAAGAGACAACAATGATCCTTGTGGGTACCGCCCAGAGTTTGTGAGTCATCCACCATCCCTGGCTCAGATATCCAGTGGTACACTCATTTTGAGTTGAGTCTTCTGCTGTTTCCATGACAACATGAGCCTCCACATTTTCCCACCATCAGAGCTTCTTTAGAAGATAATAACATAGTGGGAAACTGTTATGAAGCCTCGAAGAGCAATGTCTAGATGTGCTCGGACTGATGCTGAGTGATAACAGACACTTTGAGCTGGTGGAGGGTTGTACCCAGGGAGTCCTACAGTTGGTCCAAGCTCTAAGATTTTAGGACCAGCTCTCAGAGATGGTCTGCCACTGTTTGCAAGCGTCTGCCATGGTATCCTGGGAGAGGTCTGTGCCCAGTGGTATCTGCACAGTGGCCATCAGGAACTCTTTCAGAAATATATCCAACACATTTTAAGTTGGAAGGAACTCTACCATTTAATTAACATTTCTTTCTACAGAATACCTCCATTTCCAAGACTCACAAAACTGAAAGAATATAATGTCTAAAAATCAGAGGTTCCTGCATTTCCCCCAATTTCTGAAAGTCTGTCTGGGGACAGGGCTGCCTCATGACTGCTGTGGGTGGGAGGCACTTATACTGTCAAAGGACAATTTCTACATTCAAATGACAATCACATAAGGCACACATACAAGACTGCATTGATATAAAGACAAATATGTTAATATTGCATATTAAAGTAGTTTTTCAACAAAAAATCCATTTTTTTTCTGGTTTTAAAATTGGAAATCACTTTTATGGATCCCCACTAAAAGTTTTGGTCCAGGGCATGGTGTCTGCTGTGTTGTGGGTAAGTCTTAGTTTCTTTGGGCTACTATAACAAAGGCCACAGACTATGTGGCTTATAAACACATATTAGTGAGCCTTTCCCAAACCCATTCCTTTTGGAAAGTTCCTTACACAAGCTCTCTAAGTTTGAGGTTCCTTCTAGGGAGCCCCCCACCTGCAATAACAAACTGCCACACTTCCAAAGTTCTCTATACAGGCCATCTTATTTTTCCACCTCTAGAGACCTGCACCCTCTGGACACTAAAGAACAGATACCAATTTGCTCCCCGCCCCGTCTCCACCCATCCCCTTCAGGGCTTGGAGCAACGTCTTTTGAGAGAGCTCAAACCATGCTGTAGGCTCTGCCCAAATGACCTGATGAGCCCGCAGATGACCTAATGACATTACTTTTGAGGTTAGGTTTCTTTCTTTTTTCTTTTTTTTTTTGGTTTTTCAAGACAGGGTTTCTCTGTGTAGCCAACTGTCCTGGAACTCACTCTGTAGTCCAGGCTGGCCTCGAACTCAGAAATCCGCCTGCCTCTGCCTCCCAAGTGCTGGGTTTAAAGGCATGCACCACCACTGCCCGGCGTGAGGTTAGGTTTCATTACATGAATTTTAGAGGGATATAAGCATACTATAGCATAGATTGTTAATGACTTGATTGAAGTTTTCAGAGACTGTCCACCATAGTCCTAGCATAAAATTGTATTCCTATTTTATACTTATCAAAAATAATGTGTTACTCTCTACTATGTAATAGTGTGTGTGTGTGTGTGTGTGTGTGTGTGCGAATTCCCGTAAATCTCTGGGTAGATCTGTACTTAAGGCATAGTATCTACATTTAGCACCATAACTTACACCTTATATTATTAGGTCTTTGCATCCCCAGATTTAAGAGGCATTCATCTTAGCTCATTAATAACAAAAAAGTTGATAAGAAACTGAAGGAGAATCCGACAGATCTAAGACCCCCAGAAAATCTTAAGGGTGTGATTTATAATGATAAATATGTACAAAGTTATCTTAGGTACAAAGCTTCAAGAACCCTTGGAGTTCTTACCATTTGGAGTCATTATCTTTTACTAATGAAGTGACTCATGTATAGCCAGAGATGGGACTGGCTGCCATAAACGACCACTGGTAATTTCTGCTTAATCCCATAACCTCCAGAGACTAGACAAGGACTGAATACATGTTGATATGATCCTGGCAGGAATGTCCAATCTTTTTGATATCACAACACAATGTTGTCAGCTACAAAGTTCATGCTCCAGAACTGGTTGGACAGTCAGGGCACACACACATACATACACACACACACAGATATATACACACACACACACATAATCATACACACAGACACACACACACCACTTATACATACATGTAAATGCACACCACATATACACTCCTGTACATACACACTGAAGAGACTCTGGCCGGCTTGAGAGTGGCAAGCATAGCACTGGCAGGCCTTTCTCCTCCGTTCCCTCTGCCTGCTAAAAACCATTAGATTACACTCCTAAAGCTGGCCACCAAGGTCTATTCCCTTATTTGGCCACTTCCTCCTCCTGAGGCTGACTACCAAGGTCCAGCTATCAAAGTATTCAAGTCCAGCAATCGAGAACACTCTTTGGCTGACCTAAGTAACATACCCAATTAAAATAAACTCCTTATCCTAAATGGGGTTTAACTGCCTTGACTTTTATAAACTGCCATTTGCCTATGTGCCATGTCTGTCTCCTCCCTACTCAGAGACTGTCCTTTGTCCTCAAGGACAAATATTCCTGCTCCCTCTCCCTGTTCCCTTTGTTCCCTTCTCCTTCTCCCTGGTCCTCTGTCTTCTCTCTCTCTCTCTCTCTCTCTCTCTCTCTCTCTCTCTCTCTCTCTCTCTCTCTCTGTCTCTCTCTGATATTTTCTTCATTTACATTTCAAATGTTATCCCCTTTCCAGGTTTCCTCTCAAACCTCCTATTCCATCTCCCCTCCCCCTGCCTCTCCAGCACCCTCCCTCCCACCCACTCCCGCCTTCCTGCCCTGGCATTCTCCTGCACTGGGGCATCGAACCCCTGTCTTTGTCTCTTATTCCCCCGTCTTCTGTTCATTTGGGACAAATATATCTCCTTTGTTCTGGGAACTTGAGTGTCCTGAGCTAATACCAATCCTAACACACATATTCTACATACTCACATACACACATACTTACACACATACACACACATATACATACACACTCACACACATACACTTATACACATTCACACACATACATACAAAATGTAATGTAATGTAAATCCAAACATATAACAGTAAGTATGGCATTTTCCTGTGCCTTGTGTGCTATTCTAGTGAGTGAAGTGACAAGAAGAAAGGGTCAGGAGAACCTTTGACTGGTAGCTGCACCCAGCACAACTTGAAAGTAGCCTGGGAGCCTTCTGCTTGTGAATTTTAGCTAGTGCCAGGAAAAATTCTTGGGAAATGGGCTCTAAACCAGCTTGGGAGCCATGCTTAATTGCAGTTAATGTTAGAAATTATTTGAATTATAGGACACTCAATGTACATCGGAGAATCTATCAGTTTGAGAGGAAACACCTACGCTTGTAGCCTTGGAATGTTAATATAGAAAGATACAAAACAACAGCCTTCAGGTTTCCAAGGGGCAAGTATGTGTTGGGGATGGGAATACAGGGGGGAGACAAGGCAGAGGCGTCAAAAGGAGGATAAATAAAACAGTCAACAATGAGCATCTCTCTGCAGCCCCTCTTGACTATCTCTAAGTGTTTACTGAGACCTAGAAAGCAGATGGGACCCAGCCAATAGCCATGCATCTTGGGTTGGGCCAAAGGCAGAAGCAGTTCTAGAAAAGTAGCTTAGTTGCAGGAAGCTGAGGAGTAAGGAAAAAAATCACTGGGGCATATCTCTGCCGCCCTCTACCTCAGGGCCTTTCTATATTCAGTAAGCCTGTACTCAGGATTATGATGCCCCATCCAAGGATATCCAAGCTGACAAGCCAGCAACCCGTACTTTTGGCTTACTAAGCAGGGGAAGGAGCTGACACTCCGACTCTGAACAAGTCACCCTGAGATGAGTCAGGTTCTCATCCTGACTCCTGGTCCTATGGAGTGCTATTTTATGCAGGAGGCGGACAAGCTCAAGACATCTTATCTATCCCCTCAAAAGCCTTGAAGGGGATGGGTGGAGACAGGGGGGAAGCAAGTTGGTATCTGTTCTTTAGTGTCCAGAGGTTGCAGGTCTCTGGAGGTGGGAAAACAAGATGGCCTATATAGTGAACTTTGGAAGTGTGGCAGTTTGTTATTGCAAGTGGGGCTCCCTTGAAGGAACCTCAAACTTAAGAGAGCTTGTGTAAGGAACTTTCTGAAAGGAACAGGCTTGGGAAAGCCTCACTAACAACACAGAAGCAAGTAGAATGGGATTTCAGATCAAGTGCCAGCCCTACCAATCCCACAGCAAATGCTGGCCCATCTGCCTTGGCTCTAAAGCAGTGATTTTCAGCCTTCCTAACACAGTAGCCCTTTAATACAGTTCCTTACATTGTAGTGACTCCCAACCATAAAATTATTTCTGTCGCTGCTTCATAACTGTAATTTCACTACTGTTATGAATTGTAATGTAAAAATATGATATGCAGGATACCCGATATTGAGGGGTCTCGACCCACAGGTTGAGAACCACTGCCCTAAAGGCTTCAGCTATGGCTGTGAGCTCTTCAAAGTAGGAAAGACCCTTTTCCACAATAGGAGATTAGATATGTGGAGGTGTCAGAAGGGTCCCGCTAATGTCTGCTATGAAGCTTTACTTTATAGAAATGACAGGAATGGAAGACATCTCAGGACACACATAAGGTCCTGATCACTGCCTCTTCCACTTTCTAATTTCCCTGATGCCAGAGCAACAAATGTGGGAAGTTGCCGTCTTTAACCACTGTTGCTTTGTTACATTAGGGAAAGGATTGTGAGCTCTGCCAAAGGGCACCATGCCTCCTCAGACAAGGGGCCAATCGGAGAAAAATTGCAAGATACTTGATTTTCATTTTGTCTATTTAAATCACCCCACAAGAAACTAGCCACAATTATATAAAGTTCTCTTACTCCCGTGCATTATAGCTTTTTGTTCAGACTAAATAAATGTAGTAGTTTTACGGCGCATTTAGCTTATTAATTTTCAGTAGAAATGGGGAAAAAGTATTTAGCAAAAATTACAAAATAAAATAAAAATGAGTCTTGATAGACAGATAATTAAAGAATTCTGCATATTATACACTTAAATCACAAAATTTGCATATATGTTCTCAAACAATGTTTTTAAGGTATATATAATTTTTTTTATACCTATGAAACACCATTGAATGTGTATGCATCTAGTAGGAAATTGATGAAGCTATTCACTTGAAATGTGATACCATTTTTCAAAGCCCAATGATTCAATGGTTTATTATAAAAATTAATTAAGACTCTAGGAGTCACCAGATGGTAGAAAACTCATACCTTTTCTCCCATGGTTCATTTCAGGTATTTCAACTACTGTCAGTAACTGTTTGCCATTAAAACAAATGCCTGATTTAACTCAACTTTCAAAAGGATAAGACTTTTCTTGGCTAACAATTTTGGGAGTTAGCATTCATGACAACTCCCACTGCAGGCACATGGGAGGGCAGCACATCACATAAACCTCAGGAAGTAACAAAGCCACTTAACTCAGGAAGTGATAGAGGTGAAGAACTAGGGGGCTGTGGCCTCCTAGTTCTCCCACTATGTCCCATAACTTCTCGGCATCACCTCCGAGGAGTGAAAAACTATAGACAAGCCTTCACTGGGCCTTTGAAGGATACTCTGGTTGCAGACCATAACATAGTAATATTATCGTACTTAGATGGTTGTGTTTCTGAGTTATCCAAGACATATTTCTTAATTTCAAAAACATTCCCTCTTTTTCTTCTGTTGTGCATGCTAGAAGATATTTAGTTTCTTTATGAGTAAGACTAGGATCTGTCTCTTTTATTATCCCAAGGTCATAAAGAAAAAAGAATTAAGAGATCAGCATGTTGAACTGGATCCAAAGCCCTATGTGTATTCATGTGTCTCAATATTGTCTGTCCTTTGCAATAATCTGATGCTTTGAAAATCTCAAATTGCCCCACTCCACATATCTTGATATAATGTTTTCTTATTGGAATCTGTACCTTGGGATTTTGAAAACTACCCACAAGATTTTCCCCAGGGAATTATTGGAATTCCTAAAGTTGTGATATTTGCAACACTATCTGGTTTTCGAAGAGTGACTCATAACCAGATCTTATATGTCCAGGTAGGGAAAAAACCCTTATTATAATTATTTGCCAGTGTGCATTGTTGAATTTTTAAGTTGCCAATGTGATGACATTAAATGAATAGGTAGGAAAAAATAATAACTATGTTTGTTGATTTGTGCTACATTGCTCAGATTGGTCGTGAACTTACTATGTCACCTTGTAACCAAAGCTGGCCTTGAACGTCTCGTCCTCTTGCCTCAATCTTCCGGGTTCTGAGATTGAAGACCTTCATTACCACACCTAGTTTTGTTTTGCTCCTTGGAGGTGCACAGTTCTAGCTAAGTTGATTTTGGATTAGCTTTGGCACATAAAGATATCTCTCTCTATAAAATCTGATATTGGAGTGTTAACTAAGCTTCTTCAGTGGAACAGAATCAATAGCATTTGTATGCATACATATAGGTACATGAGAAGGTATCTGATATGGCAATTAGCTTACACAGTTATGGAGGCAGGATAGTCTCACTACAGTCTATTTTCAAGCTAGAAAATTAGGGAAGTGGGAAATATAATTCAGTTCAAATTCAAAAGCCTGAGAAACAGAGGAACTAATGTTATAACTCAGTTTGAGGCTGAAAGACAAAGAACCTGGAGGTCTGATCCTGAAGGGCAGGAGATGGATCTGCCAACTCTTCACAAATAGTAGGAAGAATGTGGGGTGAGTGGGTAATAAAGAGGAGGACAGAAGGGATTGAAGAAAGAAATATAGTAAGATAAGTAGGGAAGCGATAAAGAGAAAATGCAAATCCATCCTTCATCTGTCTTTTTTGTATTCTCCAAGCTATCAGGAGATTGGATGGTGACCACTCACATTAGGTGAGGGTCGATTTTCTTATTCAGTGAACTGATTCAAATACTAGTCACATCCAGAAACACCCTCATACATATACACTCCCAAATAAGGATTTACCAAGTGAGAATTAATCTTATCATGTTGACATCCAATTTTAACCATTACACATGGTAAATAAAATAGAATTAATAATTCTAGATAAAGGATGGAACTCCCTGATCCTCAGACTCAAGTGAATAACAATAACAAAATCAAAAATACAATAGAACATGAAACCAGATCAATGCAGAGCATTGCAGCTTGTTCTTTGGTATTTTGAAGTGTCCAGTGTTCTCCTAAAACTGGTCACCATGTAAGTAGTCCAAATTAGACAAGTGCAGAGAAAGGGACAAAGGGGAAGGAGAATGTGGAGTAGACGAGAGCAAGGGAAAAGGAAATTAACAGACCCAATGGTGCCAATCATTGAGGGTCAGCTGGCGAGCCTGTGAGTGAAGAGGTCCTTCTGGAAAGTCTGGTCCTAATATGGCAGGTATAGCATAAAAAGAATCAGGAAGCTTTAAAGGGTCCTGAACCTAAGACTCTGACCTCAGCAATATAAGCCATGTCTACACATTTGAGCTACTTCATATGAGACTGTGTCTCATTGATTTCTGATTCAGGAACACCATGAGTTTCAGTAGATACTTATTGTGTTAAGTCACTAAGTTAGAGGGCAACCCAAAACAATACACAGCAACCCTTCAAAATAAAAACACAAAAACTTTAAAAAATTAGAAGCAAAATGTAGCTCTCTGTATAGTTATACAAAGATTCTCCTTTCCTTTCCCATTGGCATTTTCTTCCCTTAGGTTCTGAGTAGCACCATAATCTAGATGACATTTATTTAATAAACATGAATTAGTGCCTCTCCAAAATATCTCCACTAAAGCCTGAAATATATGTTCAACTTATTTTTGTTTAAATTTTATCTGAAAAGATCACAGTGCTGTAGGCTAAATGCCAATTAAAGTAAACATGATATTGGAGGAGTACCACATTAAACTATTATTTGTTGTTAATACCTGAGTCAAAATGTGAGTGGGGGAAGTTACCGACTAGTTTGATTTTGAGTATGCTGGAGATAGAAGGATTGGGCCTAAAGTCCTCCTTCTGAATGCATTATTATCTCAGACCATCAGCTTTGAGGAGGAGTTTGTTAGAAGTTAGAGCCGCACTTCACACCTGCTGAATCTAGTCTGTTCTGAAAACATGTAGTTGACTCCTATTAAAGTTAAATTTGAGCTTAGAGGTTTCACTAACTTGGCTCATGTTGAAATCATCTGGCTAAGTAAAATATAGCTCTCTGGGTTTCCTTTCCAGAGGGTCTGAATCAACAGGTCTAGGGACATTTCCAGCAGGTCCTCTGGTAATGCTGATGTCAGTGACTCAGTTAACCACATTTTGAGAATTCGAGATAGCTCTGAAGCATGGAACCAGCCATTCTGGGGAAGGAGACTAGATAGAATTCATAATTTCAGATTCTGCCCCAGACCGACTCACTCAGACATCTTTGTTGTATCAACCTACCTGGGAACTTGGGGTCTTTTCATTTGATGAAAGATATTCTTGATGCTTTAGGGATGTTTTACAGGCTATCTCACATAAGTTTCTTGCAACAGTTATTTGTCAGTATTCGTTGTTGCTATTCTAAATGGTGTCTCTTTCCATTGTGTTTCCAAAGGGACTGTTATCTGAGTACACAAAAGCTATTATTTTATACCATCTTATGCTACCTTATTGATCTTTTTATTGCTTGTAGAGCTTTTCAGAACTAGAAAAAAGAAACTTTTACAACTCCTAATGACATAATGGATGTTGACAAGAAGTATTAAATTCTAAACTATTAGGTGAAAAATAAGCGAGTCAAATCCTATGCAACTTGAAGCCACTTATCTACATTAGTTTCCTCAAAAACAGCAAGCAGATATTTGATATCTTGTGATGCAAGATAAAAGGAAGCACACGGTACCCCCTGGGAAGTATTGTTTACTAAAACATGAAACCAGAAGATGAACAAGCATTTAGAGAAAACTACTAGTTTATAGGAAATGTTAGCAAAATATGGCAATGTATTTAATATAATAAATAAGCAACCAGGCAAATTCCAATTTAGATTATTCCTCTATGCATTTGAGTCTGAAATGCCTTCTAAAGATCCCTGTAGATAAGTTGTCAGCTCATAGTGGTGTTGGAAAGTGTGGAAACTTTAGAAAACAGTTCCTAACAATCTCTAGGGGAATGCCCTTGAAAGAGATATTAGGACTCTACAGGGATATATCCCTGTTAATAGTACAATATTTGCCTATGTTCTCAAAGGTGGCCTTTCATATTTAATATCTAATAATGTTTCTAAAAATGGTTTCGGATAAGTACGTTTCTGTTACAAGATCTGCTCTTTCATTCTGAAGAACCATTGTTTTTCAAGCTTCAGGAAAACTGACTTGGTAAGTGTTCTGTTTATGCTCTTGGTTTGTATCGTTTTCAAGAACTTCACAGTTGGTTCTTTGATTCAACCAAACTACTGCTACACTCCTGTTGGTATTTCATTAGATTAATTTTAAAAACTCAGCTAACTTTGTGGTGTCATTCCTTATTTTACTTCAATTCCATAAGCATACTGTGAGGAAGAGTATTCCTATTTCCTTTTTCCTTAGTAAAAAAATACATTAAAGTTTAGACAGGCTACCAGAGTTAATAAATCCACTGTTAAGGTATAGGAAATGAACTGGAACCCACATCTGTCTGACTGCTAACATAAACGCTGCCATTTCATGATGCTACCTTTAACAATGTGTGTTCTGATCTGTAATATGGAAATACTTAATTAGTACACATCTCATTTGGCCACCTTAATCATAGGCTGCAGCACATGGGTCCCCAGGGAGCCTACTTTCTGATATGTTCCTGGGAAGAAGTGTCTGTCTCCTAGGGTCGTAGCCTCTGGTGGGAGCACTGGACCCTTCTGCATCCAGTGTCTGGACATTTGGGGCAGCTGTGCTATATTAATCAGCTTCTATTATATTAATGAGGTCATAGTTTCACTTTGTTCACTCTTGGTGCCTTAATTAAAATTGATGATTGATAAGATTTACATTGGTAGGAAGGTCATAAAAGGTTTAGAATTCTCTCTAAACGTAAAATTTTATATACTTATCTTTATTTGTCTGAACAGTTTGCTTTTTATAATTTCCTAAACCTGCAGCTATATCAATACCAGAAGGAAATACTTACAAATTATAATGTTGTATAAATTGTAATGGGAACAGATTAAACTGGAGAATGTTAATTAAATATCCTAATTACACTTATTGGATCATTTCAAAGAAAAGGATAAAACGATTATATGATCTAACAAACAATGATAGGGACAAAGTTTCAAAATGTGTTCATCCTTGGTAGAGTATATTATCTAAGTCATGGGAAATGGTGACAGGTTGCATTGTAAAGGCATTTGAGCCCTAGATGTCAACATAAAGAAATGTGCTTCTTCAATAATGAGAAACGCTGATGGTTTAAACAGGACAGGGTTATTACTCCCAGTAGGTTTGCTGGAATCTGTGTGGTGGGATTCTGAACCATAAGGGACAGTGATCAGGGCTTTACAGAAATTTACTTCCTTAAACAGTTGGCTGACTCTGAGTTCACTGACCTTGATGTGAAGCAAGGCAGTTTTTAAAAATTTAGTTTCTGAATTAGTTTTTGAATAGTTTCCATGTTTTGGAGCAAGGGTATAGAAAACACAGAATGTTTTCCCCCTTCTTCCTCCCTGGTGATCAGCTCAGCGACCCACTCAAGGGAAAAGTGCTCCCTTAGCTGTGCTCCTCCCAGCTCTGTAGCCCGTGTCATATCTTTGGCATTTTTTCTCATTTTACTCCAGTGCACCTTATTTATTTCATTTTATTTTATATTACCTGAAGAGTTTAATGGGCATGACATGAGAGTTCTGCCTCATTGTTACAATAGTTGCTACAGAGCAACAACGTTGCTCTAAACCCTTCCTCTAAACACAAAGCGGCTACTATTTTCAACCCACAGGATCCAGTGTGTTTCAGAAGTTTTCAGGCTACTCCACACACCCTAAACGTGTCACTTTTGTCATGTTATTCTTGAGTTAAAGGTACCTGCAAAACATCAGGAGCAGAAGGTCACTTTGACCTTCACACTGTTTTCAAAAGCAGAAGAGAGAGGGGCTCCCCAAACAAGATGCTCTCTCTATACCACAAGGGAGAGCTCCATTCTGGCTTTCCACAAGAAACAGTTCCCCACATTTTATCTTTTACCCATCCCTGTAGAACAGAACAAATCATCTATGTATTAGATTATATTACACAGTTTTTTCCTACTTACTGGGAGAAAATATTTAGGTGGTTACATATTTTTAAAATAATCTATCTACCATATTTCCAGTCCAAATAGGAAAAATTCTTAAACTATTTTATGAGTTGGTTTGACTGTTAATATTATCATCTTTGAAATATTCGAAATTTTATAACCTCAAAAATTTTTCTTTCCTTTTAATTTATTTCTACTCCTTTCTTTTCTGCCCAAAAATGTTAAGTAGGAAAATGGCCTGACATTCAGCAAACTCACATGCCAGCCTTCTCTGGAATGTTGTGTTGTGTTGGGCTGTGACTTCTGTGGAATTTAGTTCCCATTTACCAAGGGCTCCCACTTATTTTAATATATGTGAGATGAAAAAGAAAAAAAAACAGAAGAAATAAAAATAGTTCATTATGCTTCTGCTTTAAGTTGTGAGTTAGGCTTTGCCAAATAGCAACGGCAAAAGAAGATGTTAAGCTTAAATGTAATCTGATTAGCATCCAGTTTTTCCAGTTGAAGAATTCGAGGAAGTGATGAATCCAGTCCAGGCTTAAAATGTGGCACAGATGAGGCTTTGGCCCTCATTCCTGCTTTCCCTCCACTGTGCTGAGAAACACTGTCTTTGGCCTGGCCTTCAGTTTCCACCCAATTTGTTGTGAGCCTTCATTTTGCATGTCTCTCCAGACTCTCAGTCTTAACAAATGGCCTTTCTGCTCGACCCCACCCAAGTCCTCAGCTCTAGGCACTGTAAGGACTGCCTGCATCTTAAACTCAGAACCCTTGGCATTATTTCACTGTCTCATTTTTCTCTGGTCTTTGGCTGTACGAGAAGCACAGAAAACAGCATATAATTTCTAAACATTATTCTTGTAGAAGATAGTGGCAAGTCACCTGGGTAGTTTAATATTTTGGGTGAATTCTGTGAAACAAGAATGTCCCTTCCTCCTATCCTCCTCATTAACAGTTTGTCCTGGATAGAGGATGAATATTTCTGTGTAGGCTCCATGGAAATGTCCTATGTTTATATCTGCCCTAGGAAATAATGTGGGGAGTCAGAGTCCCCTTTAGAAGATGGGGGTGGCTTTATCACCTGGAGAAGTGGACAGCTAGGCAGTCGTAGTGAGGCACTTCTTGTTCAGATGAGGTCCAGGAATAGGTTAATCAGCAAATATCAGTTCTATAGAAGAGTCAGAGATTTTAACAAATAAAAGAGCAGAAACAAAAGGCTTGAGAACAAAAAGATGCTGTTGGGTCCAAAGTGACCCCAAATGGTAGTAATGCTGACAGTGTCTTAAGTGACAGCAAGGCCCACCGCAGGCAGGACCCTGACTGGTAAACAGAAGGACTGCTATCAGATAAATAGATACCTAAACTCAGGAATCTCATCAGGCAGGCCGTTACTTTCCTTATCTACACCCTAATAGTTCACCTTGGACAAAGGCCAATTAACCAAAACAGCCTGCAACAGCTCAAAGTCCCCATGCAAACTCCCAGGATCTTCTGGCTTATGGCCTCACTCTGCTCCTGCCTGCCCTAATAAAATTGATAAAGCTTTTCCTGCAGGGCGCTGTCCTCTCTTCTTCAGCAGTTTATGTCCCTCAATAAACTTTTCTTTCTACCCATGAAGTGATTTAGTTTGTAGGTTTCACTGTACCTTGCTTACAGATTTCTGGTTCTCCATTGCACTCTTCTGACTACATTTTTTAACACATCACTTAACATAAGTTGTAAAAGAAGGTGTATGTGCAGTGTTCATGTGTGTATATGTGTACATGTGTATGTGCTTGCATGTGTGTGTGTGTGTGTGTGTGTGTATGCATGAACACGCACATGCACAAAGGAGGCAGTTAAGAGGGCATAGAAAGTGGCTGTAAAGGGAAAATAGAGATTTCTATCTTGACAAAAGAAAGACTGTCTAGAGGTTGGCCACAGACAGCCCTCGGAGTACAGTGCTGTGACAGCAGCACAGTGCAAGTGCTGGGAAACCTACAGGAGCTTTAATTGTAAAATATGGTAGCAGTCAGGGTAAATAATTTTTTAAAAACATTTCAGAGTAAATAATAAAAATTGTTTAAAAGAGAAGGAAGACAAATATAATTAAGAAGAGGAAGAGGAAGAAGAGGAAGAATTGAGAGTAAGTAAAATACAGAAATATAAGCTACAAAAGCATTTCTTTATAAAAGAAAATTTTAAAAATAAAATAGACTTCAGACACACTGTTGTCTCTGTCTTGAGAAATCTGGTTCAAATTCATTTTATCTTGGCAGTTTTCCTATTCACATAAAAGAAAAATCAGGTCATCTCAGGCAACATTATTTGAAAAAACACAGAATGCCCACAGAAAGGACTGGGAACACTTAGGCGGGGCTGGGGAGAAACAAAAGAAAAGCCTCCCAGAACTAGATGACTAGGGCAAATCTGCATGCTTGCTTCATGCTTGCTTCCTTTCTAAACTCAAAAGAAAACCCAACCTGCCTCCTGCATCACAACATCACTTTCCTAGGGGGTTGTCTGCCTCTCTGTTGTCAAAGTTTCCCTTTGCATTTACTCTTCTGAGAAATGTCTGTCCACTCTCACTAATGGTCTTGAATACGTACTTTCAACAAACAATGCGGTTTCACTTGGACTGTTTCCTAGGGGAGGCATTTTTTTTAAAAAAAGATTTACTTACTTGATTATTATCTGTAAAACACTTAAGGCAGGCAGTTCTCTCTACTGCAATACCCACGGTAAGTACAAGTGGAGCCTGCTACACTAAGGTCCCTTGCCAAGTCTAGCCTCTCTGAAGTGAATAAAGTGGACAGAGGGTTCTGAGAAGGTAAGAGTTACACATTACTAGTTTCCTGGACAGGAGAAACCAATGGCTTTGCTCCCTTTTGTAAATCTCAGAATGTTTTCAATACACAAGCATTATTTCTGAGGGGCTCCCATGATGCCATGCTCTGTCTCATGACCCTGCCATCGTGGTCATGGTTTATAGACTGCCGTGGGCACTTGAGAGCCTGGCAGTCCATTTCGTTTCTCTAGGGGATCTGTAAATAACCTAACATAAAAACTTTATCCAGAAGGTTTCTAATGAGTGGGCAGATTAGAGATGTTCTTTTCAGAACTACAAACATGATACACAGAGAAAGTCATAGTGAATGACTGATTGGGCAGAAGACAAGCAATACACAGAGAAAAGAGTGGTTCTTGCTCACAAAATAGCCTGAATTCAACACCTGGAACTCACAGAAGGAAAGGACCAATTCTTTGAAGTTGTCCTCTAACTTCCACATATGATCCACAGACACACACACACACACACACACACACACACACACACACACACACACACTTTTTTAAATGGGCAAAATCTACAAGACGGAGAATCCTGTATAGCGCTAGAAGCATGGAGAGGAAAACCACAAAACAAAACAAAATAACTCAGAAAATATTAGCAACTACCTGCAAGAAGAAACAAGTAACCAGCAGAAAGTCACCAAAATGGCAAGAGACTACAACCAGGAGTCCAGAGGCCTGATGAGACCGATGGAGTAGTTTTCCAATTCTGATCTTGGGGATGAATATTACACCTCAGAATATACTTCAGGAAACCTTGTGACAAACCCTAATGCTGGCAACTAGAGGAGTCCATCTACAGCATTTTGGCTCCTGATAAGTTTTAGGATGCATTTCAAACATTTTTCATAATAATGTGAAAATATAATTAGTAATTACATAATTACCTATTTAATGTTTACATTTTGCAATTGTGGCTGACCTCAGAGTAGAGGATTGAATATCTGTCTTCTGAAACTTTCCATAGTCATATGGATAGGCAGTAGTAAAAATAAACATTTTGATGAAATTATAAAGGTGAATTCACTCTCTATTATTTAATGAGAATCAGATACTTTCCTGTCCTGGATTCTGCTGTCATCTTGCTACTGTGGTTTGTTACTATGAACTACCAGATATATCTGGAACACTGGGTTTTCAATGTAGCAAATATGCTCGGATCACAGGATATTTCTTTATTTGGTAGGAACTACGGTAGAACAGGAAAGGGTGGTAATCTTCACCTATATATGAATGTAGACCACAGCTCTATTTCTCTGTGTGTCTGGACAAAATAGAGAAAAAGATAGCCTGCATATATGTGTGATATTTTTAAAAAAATATTTTTTTCTGAGTTTACATTAATAACACTTAATAAAGTCTACTCTGTGTGGCAGAGCAGGCTAAATAATAGCAATGTTGGCCAATTTTCTCCATTTAATAAGCTTGCTCATCTAACAGAGAAATGAGATCGCCTAGAAATGAAAGATTGCACTGGGAAATACAAATCAAACCAAGTTTACATGAATTGTCACACCTTTGGAAGCTATTTTCTTTGACAAGAATCTCACATTGATGCCTGGCCTAGCTTCCCTGGCTCAAGGGATCCTCCCACCTCAAACTGCTGAGGACCAAGGACCATTAGCATGACCACTATAGCAGCAGTTCTATAGTCCTCAAGATATTTTTGTTATAGGAAGATGGGGAATTGAAATAACTGAAATACATATAAAGGAAACTAATCAATAGAAAAAAATTGGAAGATTAACTGTAAAATACTTGTATTTCTCAGACTGGTTAAAACTTTAGACTCAGGAGAGATGTCCCCATCCCTTGCCAGCTGTAGCATTGAAGAGTGGACCCACACCTAACCTGGGCAGCACAGTAAAGATGGCCCTGATGAAGAAGGGGCAGGTGAGCTGGCCCTGAGGTTGTGAGTGCAGGAGAGCTCTCCCAGCCTCTCACCATCTGCTGCACTTGAGAGAGCATGCCTCTGCATCCTGCCTGCTTAGCACAGTGGAGCTGGTCTTGCTGACATGGGTGCTGGTGAACTGGCCAGAGGCCATGAGAGCAGGAGTGCAGGCCCTGTCCCTTGCCAGATGCAGCATTGGGTGTGGTAGCCAGGGTAGTGTTGGAGTGTTTGCCCTGGTGGTGTGGGCGAAAGACAGCTGGCAGGCTGACCAATTCAGATCCAGAAATCTGAGTTGGCCCACTCAACATATACCTCACCTAGGAACTGCTGGTGTGTGTGAAAGGGATGGTCCTACAGATCCAAAGCTGTAGGCTCTCCAAGGCACAAGGTAGCAATAGGATATCCAAGAGGAGTCCTGCAAAGGATCCAATATTGATAGTATAGCAGAAGCAAGAGGCCTTGAACCAGACCAATGATTCATTTGAATGAACATTTGCAAGTAAAGATGTGTGGACAAAAGAGTATACTGTGGGACACACTGTGTCACACCACAGCCTCCACAATAAAATTTGCTGTTGTTTCTTTATTTGTTTCTTTATTTTTTTATTTTCTTTTGGGGGGTTGCAAGGGCAGAGGTATATATGAAGGGACAGAGAAACAGATGGGATTGGGGTGCAAGATGTGATATTCACAAAGAATCAGTAAAAAAAAAGTTTAAAAAAACCATGTTAGATGCAAAGGTATCTTTATGTTGCTCACTTTTCGCAATAGAGGGATTTTTTTTTAAAGAGATTTATTTATTTATTTATTTATTTATTTATTTATTGTATGTGAGTACACTGTTGCTGTCTTCAGACACACCAGAAGAGGGAATTGAACCTGGGCCCTCTGGAAGAGCAGCCAATGCTCTTAACCACTGAGCCATCTCTTTAGCCCCACAATAGAGGGATTTAAGAAATAGAATCACATGTTCCCTTTCCTTTCTAAGGTGGCTCTTTGCTTACTTATCTTGACACAATCTATAACTTTTGTCCCACAAAATGAATTTCATCCTTTTGTCACTATGAAACCAACAGGTACGTCAGACGAAAAAGAAAATCTATGGGGCCCTCATATATTCATTAAAGCTAAGCCCAAAACTCACACCACACTTGTTATGGACAGTATCTGCCACCGTGTCTTGCATGACATGTTCTTTGGCTTATAGAGAGCAGATTTGGTCAGCAATATCCTGGGGTTCTTGGCCATTTGACCACGTAGTAGCACCTCTAACAGTAATACAGTAGACATTAGAAATAATAGTCACAATAGTGAGTTAGGGAGAAAATTGGTTATCATAGTGAAGAAATTCATGGAAATCAGAGGCAGTAGGTAAATTTGACAAATTCCACAATGTTCAGTAAAAATGCTTAATTTGAAGAAAAGTTTACTGACTGAGAAAAGAGCTTCTTCTCACTCTACTTGTTCTCAGTGGTATGATCTGGGAAAAGCTAAAAAAAGTGTCTCCCTTTGCTCCTCTACAACCCAGCTTGAGTTGCCTAGACAACCATGAAGCAGTCAGAGTAGAACACAACAACAACAACAACAACAACACAAAAGCAGGTGGGGTGAGGTCAACCAGAAAGCCACAAAAGTAAAAAAGTACCATAGCAATGGTTATAGGAATATTCATCAGAATGGCCCGTGCTCTCTGTGTTGGTTATAAGACAAAAGCCATTCTTAACTTCCGTGTGATGCTCCATCTAGAGCATATGAGCTTCCCTCCATTACACGTAGAAAATGCTGTAGTAACAGATGGAGAGACACCTTCTCTGGATCAACCTTTCTTGGTTTGCACCTACCTTAGTAACTGGCAGTGCATGGGATGTCCACCGTTTCTAATGTACCAGCCTCAGATCACTTACACTCCATGGACGATTTCCTACAGGCTGATTTTGTCTAATAGTTACCTGTTGTGTAGGTGTTTACTCTAGCTTTGAAACCTTTCCTCCTGGAGGAAGAATGAGGTTCATAAGATAATTCTGATTTAGTAAAGTCAAGAGATCTCTTCCCAAAGATATACATATATGTATATATATATACTTATATACAATATACATATATATATACACATACATACATATACACATGCGTATGTGTATTTGTGTGTGTGTATGCAGAAATCATCTTGTATATGGCGGCTGCATCCTTCAGTAGTATAGCAGTGTAACTGCCTGCAAGCCATGCAGGGAACTCCACTGATGCAGGCCTTGAGAACCATTACCTATTCTTGGGCAAGCTTTTCATGATGTAGCTGCCCAAGTCACCAATGCTCCTATGGGACACCTCTTACTCATGCTTCTAAGTAAGCCCAATAAACTCTTTGTTTCACAAAGCTGCATTTGGATGATATATAGAGTGGACATATGTCTGTTCATGTCTTTGTAGGAAAAGCCATGCCCCATCACCACCATCAGTCTCAGCCTGGATATCCAGGAAACTTTTCTACTGTCTGTGGTCTGAATCTTTCTTCCTTCAACCAGATTTGAGCTTCAGGCTTTTTTTCCTTCAAAATGTGTCCCTTCTTGTATATTCTTTCTTACCCCTAGATTCTTTAATATGTGTTGGTCCTTCCTTGGTAGTTAATCCTTATATACAGTTTAAATTTTTTATGTTTAGAATTCCTCATTGAAACCATTGCATAGATTTTGTGTCTCGTCTATGAGCATTTTGACAAGGACTGCTGAGACTTTCCAATCCATGACACTTTCATGCAAAAATGCCTTATAATGTCAGACTTCAATGCTCCTCTTAAGTTAGCAAATAACTGCTTCTGGGTAAAGGCCTCTATTTTAATCTATTATTTAGTTATTGCTGGCAGTAGACTGAACCTAGGGCCCCAGGCATGTAAGTCAATGTTCTACTGCTGGAATGGAGCGCTAGTCTTCATCCTTCTATTGCCTTGGCAGTCTATGGCTACAGTGCTGTCCCCACTTAAAGCAGCATGGGAATGAGAGACTTCGAAAGGCTTAGGATTTCATGCACAGATTTGGCAATGGAAGTGCTGAACGCTCAGATCAGAAGCAGGATTTTAAAATGTGACTGGTGTGATTTACTGCAACCTTTTAATGTAGATTTAGCTGTAGTCTTAAATAAACTTCTTTTCAAAATTAAAAATGACTCAGCCTAAAAAAAGTATGTGTCTGCTATGCAGACTCCTCTCTGGAGTTTGTCCCTCCAAATCGTTTGCCCTAGAGCAGTGGTTCTCAATCTATGGGCCATGACCCACTTGGGATCAAATGACCCTTTCGTTGAAGTTACCTAAGACTTTTGCAAAACACATATATGTATATTACCATTCATAAGAGCAGCAAAATTATAGTTATGAAGTAACAGGGAAAATAGTTTTATGGTTGAGGTCACCACGAGGAGCTGTATTAATGGATTAAGAAGGTTTGAGAACCTTATTCTTACCATATTCACTATATAGATTTCCTCCCTTGCTAGGTGTCATTGCTTATACTGCTTCCTGGGACCATTTTTTCAATTATTTCATTGATTTTTATATCACCCCCCCCCAAATCATTGCTCATATTATTTAATTAAGCTGAAATTTCATTTTGTGCAATAAAAGAACATGATTGTTTTCATTCTGGCATTTTCAACAAGTATAGCATATTGGAGTTTAACAGTTTAAGCCCGAGATCAAAGTTTCAGAGAAAACCAGTCTTTTTACCCTGTACTTTTTCTCTGATTAAGAAAATGTATTCGTACCACAAGACAGCTCACAACCATCTGTAATGAGATCTGATGCCCTCTTCTGGTGTGTCTGCAGAAAGCAATGGTAGTGTACTCATATGCATAAAATATGTAAAAAACCAGCAACAACACCAACGAAAATGTATTCGTGTGACAACACTGGGATATGTTACTTACACTGGACAATGATAATTGGTCTCTATGGCATCCCAGAGAAATCATCACATTGACCCTGACCCATGGTAGAAACTGTCCTAATGTTGATAAGCAGTACCCGTGCAAGGCCAAGGAGTTAGAAATTCAGATAGTAACCAGACAATGTGGACACTGTGAGGGAGGCTTTGGAAGTTGCACTCACCACAATTGGGTACATACCAGAAGTTGGCTAAGCCCAGAGTTCAACTGAGGAAATGAAAGTAATCTGGTGTCCTCTGCCACAGCTTGCCACCTCCAAGTGACACAAGAAGTCAGTTATCTACCCAGAGGCACGGAGGAGACAGCCAGCACAGGTGAGACCTGCCCAGCAGCTCAGAGGATCCCATCTGGAACTATCAGGAAGGAGCCTTCTGGTTTCTGTGTCCAGCTTGAGGCCATCCTCAGCTACTGGGTACCATATCCAAGTGAAACACAGAGGTAGCTAACCACTCAGGAATGTAGAGAGGCCCGGTAGTACAATAGGACCACCCCTGCTGTTCAGAGGAAATAGCCTGAAACCCTGAGGACACAAGAGCCTAGGAACAGCCTGGGATGGGAGTCTTCGAATTACCGCCTGTACCGAGTTGATCTGGGCCACAGAGTTACATACCCAAATACAACTATAAGAGAGCAGATCTCGCAGAAGTAGTTACATATCAGTGTACACAGAGAGAACAGGTCTCCCAGGAGCACAGAAAAACCACAGTCAGAGACAGCAACACCAGCTAACACCAGAGATAACCAGATGGTAAAAGGCAAACGCAAGAACATCACCAATAGAAACCAAGGCAACATGGCTCCATCGGAACCAAGTTCTCCAACAACAGCAAGTCCTAGATACTCCAACACATCAGAAAAGCAGGAACTGGATTTAAAATCGCAGTTCATGATGCTGATGGAGGGCTTCAAGAAGGACATAAATAACTCCCTTAAAGAAATACAGGAGAACACAAGAAAACAGGGAGAAGCCCTTGAAGAACTAAGGGAAAAATACAAAAAAAAAAAAAAATAGGTGAAGGAATTGAACAAAGCCATCCAGGATTGAAAGATGGAGGTAGAAACAATAAAGAAATCACAAAAGGAGACAACTCAAGACATAGAAAACCTAGGAAAGAAGTCAGGAGTCATGGATCCAAGCATCAACAACAGAATACAAGAGATAAAAGAGAGAATCCTAGATGCAGAAGATACCATAGAAAGCATTGATACAACAACCAAAGAAAATGCAAAATGCAAAAAGCTCCTGACTCAAAACATCTAGGAAATCCAGGCCAAAATGAGAAGACCAAACCTAAGGATTATAGGTATAGAAGAGAGTGAAAATTTCCAACTTAAAGGGCCAGTCAAAGTCTTCAATAAAATTATAGAAGAAAACTTCCCTACCCTAAAGAAAGAGATGCCCATGAACATACAAGAAGCCTACAGAACTCCAAATAGATTTGACCAGAAAAGAAATTCCTCCAATCATATAATAATCAAAACACCAAATGTACTAAACAAAGGAAGAATACTAAAACCAGTAAGGGAAAAATGTCAAGTAACATATAAAGTAGACCTATCAGAATTATACCGGACTCCTCACCAGAGATTATGAAAGACAGAAGAGCCTGGGCAGATGTCATATAGACCCTAAAGGAACACAAATGCCAACCCAGACTGGGACGGGAGTCTTCGAATTACTGCCTGCACCCAGAGTTGATCGGGGCCACAGAGTTACATACCCAAATACAACTATAAGAGAGCAGGTCTCGCAGAAGTAGTTACATATCAGTGTACACAAATCTCTCAAATACCATAGATGGAGAAACCAAGGTATTTCATGACAAAAACAAATTTACATAGTATCTTTTCACAAATCCAACCCTTCAAAGGATAATGGATAGAAAACACCAACAAAAGGAGAGAAACTACGCAATAGAAAAAGCAAGAAATTAATCTTCTTCCAACAACCCCAAAAGAAGATAACCACACAAACATAAAAATTACATCGAAAATAGTAGGAAGCAACAATCACTTTTCCTTAATATCTCTTAAAATCAATGGACTCAATTCCCCAATAAAAAGACATAGACTAATGGACTGAATACGTAAACAGGACCCAACATTTTGCTGCATACAGGAAACGCATCTCAGTGTCAAAGACAAACACTACCTCAGAGTAATGGCTAGAAAACAATTTTCCAAGCAAATGGTCCCAGGAAACAAGATGGAGTAGCCATTTTAGTATCCAGTAAGATAGACTTTCAACCAAAAGTCATCAAAAAAGACACAGAAAGACACTTTATACTCGTCAAAGGAAAAATATACCAGGAAGAAATCTCAATTCTGAGACTATGCTCCAAATACAAGGGCTCCCTCATTCATAAAAGAAATCTTACTAAAGCTTAAAGCACACATCGTACCCCACACAATAATTGTGGGTGACTTCAACATCCCACTCTCCTTAATGAACAGATCAGGGAAACACAAACTAAACAGAGACACAGTGAAACTAACAGAATTTTGGACCAAATGGATTTAATAGATATCTATAGAAAACTTCATCCTAAATCAAAAGAATATACCTTATTCTCAGCACCTCATGGTACCTTCTCCAAAATTGATGATATAATTGGTAACAAAACAGACCTCAACCAATATAAGAAGATCAAACTAATTCCATGCCTCCTATCAGATCACTATGGAGTAAGTGATAGCAACAAAAACAAGAGAAAGCCCACATACACATGGAAGTTGAACAATGATCTACTCATTGATACCTTGGTCAAGGAAGAAATAAGGAAAGAAATGAAAACATTTTTAGAATTTAATGAAAATGAAGGCAAAACATACCCAAATTTATGGGACACAATGAAAGCAGTGCTAAGAGGAAAACTCATAACTCTGAGTGCCTCCAAAAGAAGCTGGAGAGAGCATACACTAGCAGCTTAACAGTACATCTGAAAGCTTTAGAACAGAAAGAATCTAATACACCCAAGAGGAGTAGAAGGCAGGAAATCATCAAACTCAGGACTGAAATCAACCAAGTAGAAACAGAAAGAAGTATACAAAGAATCAACAAAACCAGGAGCTGGTTCTTTGAGAAACAAACCTTTAGCCAGACTAACCAGAGGGCACAGAGACAGTATCTAAATTAACAAAATCAGAAATGGAAAGGGAGAAATAACAACAGAAACTGAGGAAATTCAAAAAATCATCAGATCCTATTACAAAAGACTATACTCAGCACAACTGGAAAATCTGGATGGCACTGACAATTTCCTAGACAGATACCAACTACCAAAGTTTAATCAGGATCAGATAGACCATCTAAACGGTCCCATAACCCCTAAAGAAATAGAAGTGGTCATTGACAGTCTCCCAACCAAAATAAATAAATAAATAAATAAATAAATAAATAAATAAATAAATAAATAAATAAACCTAGGACCAGATGGTTTTATTGCAGAACTCTATCAAACCTTCAAAGAAGACCTAACACCAATGTTCTTCAAACTATTCCACAAAATAGAAACAGAAGGAACACTACCCAACTTGTTCTATGAAGCCACAATTTCGCTGATACCAAAACCACAAAAAGATCCAACAAAGAAAAAGAATTTAAGACCAATTTCTCTTATGAATATTGATGCAAAAATACCCAATAAAATTCTGGCCAACTGAATTCAAGAACACATCAAAATGATCATCGACCATGATCAAGTATGCTTCATCCCAGGATGCAGGGATGGTTTAATATATAGAAATCAATCAATGCAATCCACTACATAAACAAACTCAGAGGAAAAAAAGCACATGGTCATTTCATTAGATGCTGAAAAAGCATTTGACAAAATTCAGTATCCTTTCATGTTAAAGGTCTTGGAAAGAACAGGAATTCAAGGTCCATACTAAACCTAGTAAAAGCAATATACAGCAAACCAGTAGCCAACATCAAACTAAATGTAGAGAAACTTGAAGCAATCCCACTAAAATCAGGGACTAGACAAGGTTGCCCTCTCTCTCCATATTTATTCAATATAGTACTTGAAGTTATAGCTAGAGCAATTAGACAACATAAGGAAGTCAAAGGGATACGAATTGGAAAGGAAGAAGTCAAATTATTACTATTTGCGGATGATATGATAGTATACTTAAGTGACCCAAAGAACTCCACCAGAGAACTCCTACAGCTGATAAACAACTTCAGCACAGTGGCTAGATATAAAATTAACTCAAGCAAATCAGTAGTCTTCTTATACTCAAAGGATAAACAGGCTGAAAAAGAAATTAGGGAAATGACACCCTTCACTACAGCCACAAACCATATAAAGTATCTTGGTGTGACTCTAATCAAACAAGTGAAAGATCTGTATGACAAGAACTTCAAGTCTCTGAAGAAAGAAATCAAAGAAGACCTCAGAAGGTGGAAAGATCTTCCATGCTCATGGATTGGCAGGATTAATATAGTAAAGATGGCTATCTTGCCAAAAGCAATATACAGATTCAATGCAATCCCCATCAAAATCCCAACTCAATTCTTCACAAAGTTAAAAAGAGCAATTCTCAAATTCATCTGGAATAACAAAAACCCAGGATAGCTAAAAACTGTTCTCAACAGTAAAAGAACTTCTGGGGGAATCAGTTTCCCAGATCTCAATCAGTACTACAGAGCAATAGTGTTAAAAACTGCATGGTATTGGTACAGTGACAGGCAGGTAGATCAATGGAACAGAATTGAAGACCCAGAAATGAACTCACACACCTATGGTCACTTGATCTTTGACAAAGAAGCTACAACCATCCAGTGGAAAAAAGATAACCTTTTCAACAAGTGGTGCTGGTTCAACTGGAGGTCAGCATGCGTAAGAATGCAAATCAATCCATTCTCATCTCCTTGTACTAAGCTCAAGTCCAAGTGGATCAAGGACCTCCACATAAAACCAGAAACACTGAAACTAATAGAAAAGAAACTGGGGAAGAGCCTTGAGCACATGGGCACAGGGGAAAGTTTCCTGAACAGAACACCAATAGCTTATGCTCTAAGATCAAGACTTGACAAATGGGACCTCATAAAATTACAAAGTTTCTGTCAGGCAAAGGACACTGTCATAGGACAAAATGGCAACCAACAAATTGGGAAAAGATCTTTACCAACCCTACATCTGACAGAAGGCTAATATCCAACATATACAAAGAACTTAAGAAGTTAGACTCCAGAGAGCCAAATAATTCTATTAAAAATGGGGTACAGAGCTAAACAAAGAATTTTCACCTGAGGAATATTGAATGGCTGAGAAGTATCTAAAGAAATGTTCAACAACCTTAGTCATCAGGGAAATGCAAATCAAAACAATCCTGAGATTTCACCTCACACCAGTCAGAATGGCTAAGATCAAAAACTCAGGAGACAGCAGGTGCTGGCAAGGATGAGGAGAAGGAGGAACACTCCTCCACTGCTGGTAGGATTGCAAGCTGGTACAACCACTCTGGAAATCAGTCTGGCGGTTCTTCAGAAAACTATGCATGATACAACGGGAGGACCCTGTTATACCACTTCTGGGCATATACCCAGAGGATTTCCCAGCATGTAATAAGGACACATGCTCCACTATGTTCATAGCAGTCCTATTTATAATAGTCAGAAGCTGGAAAGAACCCAGATGTCCCTCAACGGAGGAATGGAAACAGAAAATGTGGTATATTTACACAATGGAATACTACTCAGCTATTAAAAATAATGAGTTCATGAAATTCTTAGGCAAGTGGTTGGAACTGGAGAATGTCATTCTGAGTAAGGTGACCCAATCACAAAATAACACACATGGTATGCACTCACTGATAAGTAGATATTATCCCAGAATCTTGGAACACCCAAGAAACAATTCACATATCAAATGATGCCCAAGAAGAAGCAAGGAGAGGCCCCTGGTCCTGGAACGGCTCAATGCAGCAGTGTAGGGGAATACCAGGACAGGGAAGTGGGAAGGGTTTGATTGGGGAGCAGGGGGAGGGTAGAGGGCATATGGGACTTTCGGGGAGGGGGGGTCCAGGAAAGGGGAAATCATTTGAAATGTAAATAAAGAATATATCTAATAAATAACCAAAAAAAAAGAATGATGCCAACTTTAAAAAAAAATCTGGATATCAGGCTAATAGCAATGAGAGAGAGAGAGAGAGAGAGAGAGAGAGGGAGGGAGAGAGAGAGAGAGGCTGTAACTTGCTCAAGATCACACAGTAGGCTTGTGGCTGAGCAGGATGGGGATTGCCTGTCTTCTAATCCTTACATCACTGGACATGGTTAGCTAGCACTTAGAAAGCTTCTGTTCTGTAACAACATCCCCTGACTCCTGTGCTGTGAATCAAACTTAAGCCTCACAGATGATGGGTGAGGGCTAGAATAGAGCTGCATCCCCAGAACCAAAACATCTAACACATCATTATGGTTCTAGTCAAGCCTGGGTTATATAATCATCTTTATTTCAAAAATCATGTTAATTTCTGCTTAGCTTCTTGTAGTAACTACAATGTCTTACCTTAACTGTGTTTGATAATCCAATACATATTTTGTCACTAAAGAAGTGTTTCTAGTCATTAAACCGGAAACAAGTATGGCTGTATGCTATCTATCTATCTATCTATCTATCTATCTATCTATCTATCTATCTATCTATCTATCTATCTAACATTCAACAGCCAAAGTCAGCTCTGGCCATTTTACTGCAACTTACACATTTTCATTACAGTCTCAGAATGATTAAAATAGGAAAAACTTTCAAATCTATATTTTAAAGAAGCAATTCATTTGTAAAAGCAAAAAAACCCAAACCAGCAAAAATCAGTAGAATGACAAGAAATGAATCTAGGAGGTTGTGCCAAGGAGTCTTTTCTCATGGGTGACTTATAGTGTCATATGTGTCTCAGTTACATACCGAATTCATTTGGTTCTTTCATAGCAAGTCTACAAGGGTCTTGTAAGAAATACGTAAATAATAGATAAGAGTTATTTTGGACATTTATGAAGAAAATCTATTTATTATTGAAATGTTTCAATGCCATGCTCTGGTACTTCTGACATATATTGGAAATGACAGCTGTCTTGTGATCTATACAGAAGAGTAGCTCCAGGGTTCCCATGGATACCAAGGCCTGTGGTTACTCAGGCCACTTTACAAAGGGGCAAACCTATGCACAACGTCCTGGATTATTTAAAATCACCTCTAGGTCATGTATAATACCTAATACATTGTAAGTGATACACAAATATCTATTAACTTGTATTGTTTGGGAAATACTGATGAGGGGGAGAAAGGTACATCCCTAGTGTACACAAAATTTGTTGTTCATGATTTTTGATAAGTGGCTTGTTAAACCAACAGCTGTGGTAGCCATAGTATCCTAATTAGGAGTCTAATGCTGTTATAAAATAACACATCCAAAAGCAAGTTGGAGAGGGAAGAGTTTATTTGACATATACTTCCACCTCTCAGTCCCTCACTGAAGGAAGTCAGGGCAGACCTGAAGGCAGGAACCTTGCGCAGAGAGAAACCTGGAGAAACACAATTTACTGGCTTTCTCCTCATGGCTTGCTCAACATACTTTTTACACACTTGAGACCATCTTCCCAAAGATATCACAGCCCACTGTGGACTGGGCTCTTCTACATCAGTTGTTAATCAAGAAAATGCCCACAGACTTACCTATAGTCAACATCTTGGAGGCATTTTCTCATCGTAGGTTCTTCTTCCCAGATAACTTCAGCTCAGTGGTTCTCAACCTTTCTAGTGCTGTGACCCCTTGATACAGTTCCTCATGTTGAGGTGACTCCCCCAACCATAAAATTATTTCTGTTGCTACTTCATAACTGTAATTATGCTACTGTATAAATTGCAATGTAACTATCTGATATGTAGATGGTCTTAGGTGATCCATGTAGAAGGATCTTTCAACTTCCCAAAGGGGTTGAAAACACAAGTTAAGAACTGCTGCTCTACCTTGTGTCAAGTTGACAACCAGGATATTTTGTTATGGAAGCCTGCCTGTACATCTCGTGTAATATTTGTAGCTGTCTTTGAGTACAAACACAAAAGTTAAACTTGTAGATGATAAAGTCACATTTTAAAACTGAATCTGTTTTAATGTTGCAGAAAGTTAAACCCAGATTTAGGCTATCATCTCCTTCCCCAATGGAGGAGCTAGAGAAAGGACCCAAGAAGCTGAAGGTTCATGCAGCCCCATAGGAGGAACAACAATATGAACCAACCAGTACCCTCAGAGCTCCCAGAGACTAAATTACCAACCAAAGAGTACACATGGAGGGACCCATGGCTCCAGCTGCATATGTAGCAGAGGATGGCTTTGTTGGACATCAAAGGAAGGAGAGGCCCTTGGCCCTGAGAAGGCTTGATACCCCAGTGTAGGGAAATTCCAGGACAGGGAAGTAGGAGTAAGTGGGTTGGTGAGCAGGGGGAGGGGGGATGAGATAGGGTGTTTTCGGAGGGGAAACCAGGGATGATAGATGAATAGATGATAACATTTGAAATGAAAATAAAGAAAATATCCAATAAAAAAATGGAAAATATGTTGCTACCCTCCTCTCCTGTGAGATTTTTCTTCAGGCCACTAGATTGCAAAATTTTAGATCTTACACACACACTGCGAGGAGGGTCTGATGCCTAGCAATGGAATGACCTTCCTGCTGGAAAACACAAAGTAAGAGAAAAATAAGAGATCTTTTCCCAGTTTGTTGGTTGCCATTTTGTTCTATTGACAGTGTCCTTTGCCTTACAGAAACTTTGTAATTTTATGAGGTCCCATTTGTCAAGTCTTGATCTTAGAGCATAAGCTATTGGTGTTCTGTTCAGGAAATTTTCCCCTATGCCCATGTGCTCAAGGCTCTTCCCCAGTTTCTTTTCTATTAGTTTCAGTGTTTCTGGTTTTATGTGGAGGTCCTTGATCCACTTGGACTTGAGCTTAGTACAAGGAGATGAGAATGGATTGATTTGCATTCTTACGCATGCTGACCTCCAGTTGAACCAGCACCATTTGTTGAAAAGGTTATCTTTTTTTCCATTGAATGGTTGTAGCTCCTTTGTCAAAGATCAAGTGACCATAGGTGTGTGAGTTCATTTCTGGGTCTTCAATTCTGTTCCATTGATCTACCTGCCTGTCATTGTACCAATACCATGCAGTTTTTAACACTATTGCTCTGTAGTACTGATTGAGATCTGGGATACTGATTCCCCCAGAACTTCTTTAACTCTTGAGAATAGTTTTTGCTACCCTGGGTTTTTTGTTATTCCAGATGAATTTGAGAATTGCTCTTTCTAACTCTGTGAAGAATTGAGTTGGGATTTTGATGGGGATTGCATTGAATCTGTATATTGCTTTTGGCAAGATAGCCATTTTTACTATATTAATCCTGCCAATCCATGAGCATGGAAGATCTTTCCATCTTCTGAGGTCTTCTTTGATTTCTTTCTTCAGAGACTTGAAGTTCTTGTCATACAGATCTTTCCCTTGTTTGGTTAGAGTCACACCAAGATACTTTATATGGTTTGTGGCTGTTGTGAAGGGTGTCATTTCCCTAATTTCTTTTTCAGCCTGTTCATCCTTTGAGTATAGGAAGGCTACTGATTTGCTTGAGTTAATTTTATATCTGGCCACTGTGCTGAAGTTGTGTATCAGCTGTAGGAGTTCTTGGTGGAGTTTTTTGGGTCACTTAAGTATACTATCATATCATCCGCAAATAGTGATAATTTGACTTCTTCCTTTCCAATTCGTATCCCTTTGACTTCCTTATGTTGTCTAATTGCTCTAGCTATAACTTCAAGTACTATATTGAATAAATATATATATATAGAGGGCAGCCTTGTCTAGTCCCTGATTTTAGTGGGATTGCTTCAAGTTTCTCTCCATTTAGTTTGATGTTGGCTACTGGTTTGCTGTATATTGCTTTTACTAGGTTTAGGTATGGGCCTTGAATTCCTGTTCTTTCCAAGACTTTTAATGTGAAAGGATGCTGAATTTTGTCAAATGCAACCAACAAATTGGGGAAAGATCTTTACCAACTCTACATCTGACAGAGGACTAATATCCGTAATAAACAAAAAACTCAAGAAGTTAAGACTCCAGAGAGTCAAATAACCCTATTAAAAAGTGGGATACAGAGCTAAACAAAGAATTTTCACCTGATGAATATCGAATGGCTGAGAAGCATCTAAAGAAATGTTCAACATTCTTAGTCATCACGGAAATACAAATCAAAACAACCCTGAGATTTCACCTCACACCAGTCAGAATGGCTAAGATCAAAAACTCAGGAGACAGCAGGTGCTGGCAAGGATGTGGAGAAAGAGGAACACTTCCCCACTGCTGGTGGGATTGAAAGCTGGTACAACCACTCTGGAAATCAGTCTGGCAGTTCCTCAGAAAACTGGGCATGATACTACCGGAGGACCCTGTTATATCACTCCTGGGCATATACCCAGTGGATTCCCCAGCATAATAAGGACACATACTCCACTATGTTCATAGCAGCCCTATTTATAATAGCCAGAAGCTGGAATGAACCCAGATGTCCCTCAACGGAGGAATGGATAAAGAAAATATGGTATATTTACACAATGGAATACTACCCAGCTATTAAAAACAATGAATTCATGAAATTCTTAGGCAAATGGGTGGAAATGGAAAATATCATCCTAAATGAAGTAACCCAATCACAAAAGAACACACATAGTATGTACTCACTGATAAGTGGATATTAGCCCAGAAGCTCAGAATACCCAAGACACAATTCACATATCAAATGATGCCCAAGAAGAAGGAAGGAGAGGCCCCTGGTCCTGGAAAGGCTTGATGCAGCAATGTAGGGGACACCAGATCAAGGAAGTGGGAGGGGGGTGATGGGACTTTCAGGGAGAGAGGGAAACCAGGAAAGGGGAAATCATTTGAGATGTAAATAAAGAATATATCTATGAAACAATAAAAAAAACAAGTAAATAAATTATTTAAAAAAAGAGAGAAAATAAGTTAAAGAGAGAATTCTGTTAACCTGTGAACCTTCCCTCCTCTCAACTCTAAAAGGCAGAAAAGAGCAGAGGGGACGTCAAGTTCAAGAGACCCCCGTCTTCACCCAGTCTTCTAACTCATTCAGAAGAATCACTTTCCTGTCTGGACACACATTTCTGTATCTAGTAAATTTGTTTGAAATTTATCCTTTCTCTCTCTTTCTCTGAAAGCAGAACAGCTACGGTGGGCTTTGTGGACACTCTGCATTTCAGAAGTAAGGCAGAGGGTGCTTGATCTGAGAGGTCAGCTAAGCATAGCAGAGCCTGTGGCTTCCTGTCCTGCTTCTCCTATGCTCTCCAAGGGTAAACTATGACTAAACCCATCTGAATTTGTCCTAGTTATCTAAAACTGACTCAGCCCCATTTACTGCCTGCTTCCTCTGAAGAGACTTTAAAGGGTTAATGAGATAATGCTGCCAAAGGCCAGGTCTTTTTAATGAAAGCTGCTAATTATAAGGAAAACATCTGTGGGCGTCGTGCACATAGCTAATGCCTGACCTTGCATCTGTGTCAAAATGCTCCTGAAGTAGGTGACATCATTACTCTAGGTGAGAGCAAGTTTTTTAAGAAGTAAAAATGAGTAAGAGGTGAAAACCCGGCTTTGGAAGGAAGAGGCGTCCAGGAGACAGATGCTCTGTTTGTGAGGATGGGAAAAGGTTCTCTTTATTGCTAAGAAGAAGTTGGCAGGGTGGAAATGCAAGCTCACTGAGGACAGAGGAATTTACACATAACAGGATGGCTGACAAGACATGAAACGTTTAGAAAGGAGGGTGACGGAAAGCGGGTGCCCTGCATGTTTTCAATTTTAACTCTGACTGTCTTGCGTCTAGCCTGTCGAATATTATGCAGTTTGGTGGCTGCCATCTGTAAAAGACAGAACATCTGTAAAGGACAGAACATGCTCTCTTAGTCAGGGCACAGTGTGTGGACCTTTTTTTCTTTGGCTGAGCTATTAATCCTTTTCTCTGTGTTTGTTTGCTTTTTCTTTTCTTTTTTTTGTCTGTCCTCTCTTTCTTTTCCTTCTTTCCTTCCTTCTCTTCCCTGTCTACCCTTTTTTCTCCTTCCTTTTTTCCTTCCTTCCTTCCTTCCTTCCTCCCTCCCTCCCTCCCTCCCTCCCTTCCTTCCTTGTTTCTCTCCCTCCCTCCCTCCTTCCCTTTCTTCTTTGTTTCTCTCTCTCTCTCCCTCATTCCCTCCCTCCTTCTTTCCTTTCTCATGCTTCGTATACCATTTTCCACTTGATTCCTTTAAAATCTGCTACATTGAGACATCTCTTCTTTAATTTCTAGAGAGAAAACTGCCACCAGGTATGGTCACAATATGTGTCCTCATGAAATGGGTGGACGGAGCCCATAACACTCTGAGGAACATGCCATGGCCCTGCCTGTCAGAGAAAAGCTCTTGTCCCGAAGGCCTTAAACAACAAACTTCTTTTTTTTCTTCTCTCTCCTTCCTCCCCTCTTCCTTTTTACCCTCCCCCGTTTCCAACTAATACTTAGTTTTACCAAGTGAATGACTAAACATACACCGTGGCTCATACTGGAATTGCTCTTTTTGTTTTTGTTGATGTAATCTTACTATGGCTGATAGCACATAGACAACATTCTTCAAATGAACACAGGTAACAAGAACATTCCATGTGGGACTTTTGTCCTCTTAGGTGCCTTCAAGAATAACCTTCATAAATTACTTGTTAGGGTTTCTTTGGAGAATAATTTTGGTTGAGGAAAAGTGATTTCTGTTTTGTTTTTTATTGAGACAGGGTCTCATTCTGAAGTTGACTTCAATTTCTGTGTAGCTTAGGTTGGTGTTAGATTCATGATTCTCCTGCCTCAGCCTCCTAAGTGCTAGAATTATAGCTTATGCCATTACGTCTAGCTAAAAGTTCTGACATCGATTTCTTTCCTACTATAGAAGCTGTCTTACGGTTTCCAATGCTGTGTTGAAACACCATGACCTAAAAAGCAAGTTGGGGAGGAAAGGGCTTATTTGAAGGAAAGTTTTTTTATTTTACTTCCACATTGCTCTGCGTTACCAAAGGAAGTCAGGACAGGAACTCACACAGGGCTGGAACCTGGAGGCAGGAGCTGATGCAGAGGCCACGGAGGATTGCTGTTTACCAGCTTGCTTCCCGTGACTGCTCAGCCTGCTTTTTATAGAACTCAGGACCACCAGTCCAGGGATGGCACCACTCATACTAGGCTGGGCCCTCCCCCATCAATCACTAATTAAGGAAATGCCTTACAGCAGTATCTTAGGGAAGCACTTTCTCAATTAAGGTTCTTTTTTTGTCAGATGACTTTAGCTTGTGTCAAGTTGATATAAGGCCAGCCAGCACAGAAGCCAATTTCTTTTGATGTCTATTTCTGTTTGATTTTCTGATTTAGATGAATATGTGGGGTTGGATCTAAGGATAACACCCAGAGGAAACTAAAGGACCCCCTGTGCTACTACACTATTCAGTCTGGAGGTCACTTAGATCAACAGTCAGTGTCCCCCAGTATATCCCAATTTACTGAGCACAGAGCAGATGAGCTCCAGTCTTTCAATTCATGACAGAAAATAACCTCCAGTTCCTAATATCAGGCTACACAAACCCAATTCTCAGTTGCTTGTTGCTCTTAACTGACTTTTAAAAAAATAATCTGCTAATCATGTCCTATTAAACAGGAGTATGTTGCATTATTTAAATAGAAAATACATAGATCATATGAACAGATCCAAAGGAATAAATTAAAACACCCACTGTTCTATGAACATGACTTTAAAATGGAGTTCTAATCAGCTTTTAAAATAATTTTCTTTCTCAGATGTCCAGCCTAAAAAAACAACTTTAAGTACAAGAAGTTTTAATTCCCATGTTATATGACCTTACAAGTTATAGCTGGTGTTTTGCTTTAATACTCTGGAAACTTGTTATCCCTTAGGCATTTTTTTATATTTAAGTTTATATGCACATTTAAGACACAGGATAGGGGCTGGAGAGATGGCTTAGCGGTTAAGAGCACTGACTGCTCTTCCGAAGGTCCTGAGTTCAAATCCCAGCAACCACATGGTGGCTCACAACCATCCGTAATGAGATCTGACGCCCTCTTCTGGAGTGTCTGAAGATAGCTACAGTGTACTTACATATAATAAATAAATCTAAAACAGAAAAAAAGAACAAAACAAAACAAATCCTGAAGACAAGTAATCAGTAAGCTGCTATTAAAAAGGAATTTAAGGATTATAGAAAATAAATGAGGAAGATTCAAAGTAACTCTTTGGGTACAAGAATTAAATATAATAATGTTGTAGTAGAAAATATTAAAATTTCAAAAACAGTGAGTAGAAATACAGGAAAACTTAAAGGAAACATATAAAAAAAAAAGACATGAGATGAATTCAGGTAAAGACCAAAGGAAGTCATTCCCAAAGAAATTTCAGAATCACCATTGTTGGAATACAGTGACTTATTAATCAAAAAGGATTAGGGTAGCTACCAACAGGAAATACAATAAGTAGGGCTATATATGCTAATATATTTCAGTCACAGTATTTACTTCACATTAAAATAACAAGTTTTTTATAGTCCTGCCACCACGTAATTGGTTTAGTGAAGTTATTTTATTTTAAAAACTTTCAGGTTGTGGAGAGATAACTCAGTTGAAGAAATGCCTGCCACGGAAGCACAAGGACCTGAGTTTGATCTCCTGTGCCCACATAAAAATCCAGGGGTGGCAACATGTGAAAAACGTAGGTGAGATAGCACATGTTATAATCCCAGATGCTGTGGAGGATGAGATGGGGAATCCCTGGGGATCCCTGGCCAGGAACCTCGCTGGAAGAGAAAACTCCATGATAATGAGAGACCCCCATCTCAAAATTTAAGGTAGGTGTTACCTGAAGAATGATGTCTGGGGTTGATCTCTGGACTTCGTATTCATGCACTTACATATACCATGTACTCCCATACCCATATGTACATACACAGAATACTGCTGCAGGATTTTGTATATATTCTGCCAACACATATGGAGAGGAATTTCCTTTTTCTCTTCTTCTGTTCTTAAACCTGTTTAATGGTATTAAATTGACTGTGCTGAAGTTGGAAGACAGCTAGATTCCAATATCATCTTCATGATTCACTAAACCAAAAAATAATAGTAATAATAATAATAATAAAGTAGAAACAACTATCATTTGGATTCTAGTATTGAAAGTTTATTTCTTCATGTATGTTGCTCACTTCTATCATATGCCTTCTGGAACTTGGTTTTCTTTTTGGAAAGATGCCAATAATCAACTCCTGTTCTGCTTTCTCAAAGAGATGCTCTGAGACTGACAGACCAAAGGCAGTACTTGTACTCAGAATCACAGAACAAGGGCTGTGTGCTGTGTGAAAGCCATTCGTGTAAAGGGTCAGTTTCATCATGTATGTAAATATCAGGGCTCAGAAGAGAAAAGGGGAAGAAGCCAGCTTAGTAGGTCTGTTATGTGAACTGGATTCTGTAGCATGCCAAGGCCTCCTATGTATCTTGTGTCCTCAAATATGTACTAGGTCACAGAGTAACCACAGGTCTTCAATGAAAGGATGCTGGCCAAAGATGTGTTGTTCTAAGAAAGATGGGCTAGCCTTGGATGATTCCAAGCTGCCTTCCATATATCAGGGCTGTGTAAGATGCTAGCACATGCGGATAACGCACAGGAAGCTTTACTTTTCTCTTGGAAAAATACTGCATCAGGAAATAATTGCTGATGTTAGTAAAAAAAAAAAACAACTAGTCCCTTCCACTGGGTTACATTTGGTACTGGTCTGGGGCATGTCTGCTGTAAGGTTGCCCATTGTGTTGTATTGACCTTCTCAAAGCACTTGCAAAGTATTTGTGTTGTGGGAACAAAGCAAAGGAAACGCAAATCATGAACAGAAACCCCAGGTTGAATCAACAGCCAAAGCCCCAACACTGAGTAGCTGGCAACAGCCAGAAAAAAAGCATGCCTAGCAATTAGAAACTGGCAAAGCTTCGTAAAAACAAAACAAAATCAAACCAAATCAGTACCTGCTTCCTTACTTCTGCAGAAGTAGAGATCTGCAGACCTGATTGTGAATTTTTGGCAACTCTTGGGTGATTTAGAATCTCTCTTTCCCTATAAATTTGACAGCTTTTCTCCGATTGGTCTTATTTTTTTATCTGACCAGGTTCAGGACAGCAAAGATGGAATATGGATTTTAGGAAGTAATAACTTGGGAATATTGGAGGGAGTTGGATTAGCCACATGGAGGTTAGGAAGTGGCCCAGCCATTGAGCTATTTTAGGTATATCAAAATATAAACGCTATGTGTGTGTGTGTGTGTGTGTGTGTATGTGTGTATTTCATTCGAGAACCTAGAACATTGGGTCAGGTAGCGAGGAACAAGCCACTACTAGGATCAATGGGATCAATTTGATAATTTAATTGGGTACTGCTACAGGCCTATAGGATGAGGCAGAATGGGATGCTTCTGAAGGCCTGGCCTTCAGAAGAAGGAAGGAAGGAATAAGGAAGAAGACTTTAGGATCTAACCCCTCACTGCCTTGCTTGTGTCTGCCTTCACTATTTCTTAGAAACACACAGGGTCTGCTCAGGCTTTCACTGCTCCATCCTCCAGTCAGTGACCTGAGACTTCAGGCTGGGAGAATTGTTCCTTTCACAGCTTCCAAGGCTAAACACTGGCTCTGTAAAGGACTGAATCTCTGCAGCTGCTTCTAGCCTCTGAGACTACCAACCTTGAAAACATGCCAGGGATGTTGTTATCATTGGAGACTTCTAGATTGCTGTGCAATGGATGGCTCCCTGATTGGCACCCCTAGGTCATCCAAGAACTTTCCAATTCTGCTGGGGATATGAACTTGGGTTCCTATGCTTGTGTAACAGATACTTCACCAGCTAAGTCACCTTCCCAATCTCCTGTAAAACACTGCTACCAATGTGACACACACACACTCTCACACACTCAACATACATACATAATGCATACATTCTCTCTCACATGCACATACTCACATACACATACCAGAAGTATATACTCTTTCATACACATCTACACAAACACATTCTCTTTCTCATACACACACACACACACACACACACACACACACACACACACATAATGAAGTCAGTTTTGAAGTTTGGTCTTCAGTTCATAATAGTTATATATCTGTATGAAAATAAAAAGCTTTTCTATCACAATCTCCTCTTTCAACACCTAGCAATATATGCAGATGGAACCTGTCTAGTCAGAACTGACGAGTACTAAACTCAGAAAGGATTTTAGTTTTTTATTGTTTGTTTTGTTTTTGAGACAGAATCTCATGTAGCTTGGGCTTCCCTGGAACATACTACTTAGCACAGACTTAGAACTCACAATCCTCTCACCTCAACCTCCCAAATGGTAGTATTATAGGGATTATAGGTATATACCTCCATACTTGACATGTTTTCAAGACACATTGACAGAACCAGAAATGCATTTACCTGGGCGATTATGTCGATAATTTCTGAATAACTATGGCATCTTCTCACACAGGATCTAGCCAAAAAATCTTCCACCAGCCGTGTTCCAATGCTGTAACCCCTGTGGATGAAGTAAAGTATAATTTACCTGATAGACAACAAACTAGGCCCAATGTAACAGGTCAAACTGTCTTAGGTAATGGTTTTGTGTCTTCTTCAGACCACAAAAACAGAGATCAGCATATCCAGGAAATATTAATTAGTCTCTGCAAGCAGAGGAGTCTAACTGGAGGTGAGACTGGCCCAAACTTGACTGTAAATTCAGAGAAGGATGCTTGCCTGCAGCCTAATATTTCTCATTGTTAGCCATTGTGAAATAGCGTAAGATCCTTGCTAACTTCTGCTTGCAGGTGTGGCCCTAGATATTCAAGCTTCTAATAGTGTATTCATCATGGCAGGGGAGCTACAATTATAAGAAGAGCTGAGTTAGGAAGAGGGGAAGGAACTAGAGAGATATATTTTACTTCCATTAAAGGTTTCAGCTCTTAAGTTTCTTAAGTTTATGTCCCTTTCTCTTTCCCCTGTCCCCCTTGTCTCCTTCCTCCTCTCCCTCTCTCCACTTCCTCTCTCTCTCTCCTCTCTCCTCTCTCTCTCTCTCTCTCTCTCTCTCTCTCTCTCTCTCTGTGTGTGTGTGTATGTGTGTGTAGGTTAGCAATCAACTTCAGAAAAACATATTTTTTATTCCATACATGCTGGAATGATAGGTGCAAGAGAAGGTGCATATTTACCTACTACTAAGTCCTCCCAAGCCACTATATCTAACAGTATCTAAAGTAAAATTCAGAAAGCTTTCACTGGGGTTTTATAACATAATGGAGTAAGTAGCTAAGGTGGCCCAGCAGCCTCCTTGAACAAGACACCTTTAGGAACTTCAATTTCTTAAGATTTATTTATTTTATGTATGTGAGCACATTGTTGCTCTTCTCAGACACACCAGAAGAGGACATCAGATCTCATTACAGATAGTTGTGAGCCACCATATGGTTGCTGGGAATTGAACTCGGGACCTCTGGAAGAGGAACCAGTTCTCTTAACCACTGTGCCATCTCTCCAGCCTGAAGAACTTAAATTTCTAAGAAGGACACCAAGAGGTGCCACAGTCTTTGTCTTTTAAAATTCTCTAATCCAGTTACAGAAATAAGACCTTGCAATAGAAAGAAAAAGGTATATTATTTTTTATAACCACCAGTTCCCCCTCCCCCCCCCCCGCCCAAAGGCTATTTCTTTCACAGCCATATAGAAATTGAAAAATGAAACCATCTGGACAAAGCAACAGAAAACCCAAGAAAATCAGAGTTGGTATTTTCCAACGTAATAGTTGTGCCCTGGAATCTAAAATGTGGAAGATCTTCAGTAGTTTGGCAGTTATGGAGAAATGGATTTGAGGTCAGAGTCCTTAATAATTCACCAAGTCTACTGATATGTACTATTTATTAAGAGTGCGCCATCTGTGCAGGAGAAAGAGATGGCCCAGCCATTAAAGGCTAGGCTCATAACCGCAAAGGTAAGAGCAGAATGTCTATTCCAAAAGACAGAGGAACAGGGACCTTAAAAGAGTCCAATATTTGTTAATTATTATAATACATAGCTATAAGCTCAGATATGGGGCAGAGGGATAAAAAATGTACATACTGTACACACACAGTTATGTATATATTTGGCTTCTACCAAAGGACACTTTTCTACAACATACAAGTTTATATGTGATATGTACAGTGTAAAGTGCTCTTAGAAGCTATTCAAAATATTCAAATGTGAAACCTTTTTTCTTAAGCAAGGCCTTGCTACAGCCTCTCAAACTTTATCCTTTGTCTACTATTACATTCTTAACTGTGAAGCTATGCACTCAATTCACCAAACATATTTTTATTTAAATAGGGGAGTTTGTCTTCTGCACCTAATTCACAAAATGATACAAAACCAACTAACAGAAATCAAATAATTTGGGGATCATTTCCGTAAGTGCTATATCGGACATTTGAGTCCCAAGCTTAACCAGTGATATCAGCTCTCATGACCTCAGGCAGTTCGTTCAGCTGAGGCAAAAATGGAGGAGGCTATAGGTGCCCTCTGAAAATTTGCTTCTTTGCAATTACAATTATCAAGAAATGTAACAAAACTATGTGTACTATACCTAGAAAGAACCCTCCCTAAAGAAGAGTACAAGCACATGGAAATAGAAGAAAATAAGAATTTAAAACTTTTTTTTCAAGCGTTCCCTTGTATTGACTATCTCTGCTCCTGGAAAAAACACCCTTTTTTAATACTCTTAAAAACCTAAGCTCAATTTCCCCTTCACCCTGCCTGAATAAATCTTATAACCTACATATATTTCCTAGTCATTATTCTGCTATAGCACTTTCCAGTTTCCATAATTAAGTGGTTAAAAAACTCTAGAGCTAGGACAGTTTAGATAGGAAGGGCAGTTGGCAGATGGGGACAGGTCATCGGACTGGGTCAACAAACCCACAGTGTATGAAGAGGCTGTAAGGAAATCTGATACTTGATAAGCCAATCCAACAATATGATTATAGATTGGCTGGGGAGGTGACTCAGTTAATAAAATGCCTGCTATGCACACATGAAGGATGAGGCTCAGGTCACCAACACATATGTGAAATTTAGACACAGTGACATGTGTCTATAACTCTACCACCAGGGGAATGGGACGATCTTGTCAGTCAGCAAGCTTTGACAGTCTGTGAGTTCTGTGTTCAGTGAGATATATTGTCTCAAAAAAAAAAAAAGTTAAGGTGGAGAATTGGCAAGATGACTTAGTAGATAGAAGTGTTTGTGCACAGGCCTAATGGCCTGCATTTGATCCCCAGAGCCCATAAAGTGAGAGAATTGTTTCAGTTCTCTAAAGTTGTCCTCTGACCTCTACATACATGCCACAGCATGTGCATGAGAGCACACATGCATACTCTCCACACCCCTCTACACACACACACACACACATAGACACACACACTATACTCATAAATAAATAAATAATTTTAAAAACAAGTTTAAGGACTATATCACATGTGGTGGATTAAACTGTTCCCAGAAGCCATAGTCTTTTTATATAGTTTTTTTTATTAGATATTTGCTTTATTTACATTTCAAATGGTATCCCCTTTCCTCATTACCCTTCCAAAAACCCCCCGTCCCATCCCCCATCCCCCTGCTTACCCCCTCCCCCCACTTTCCTGACTTGCACATCCCTATTCTGGGGCATCAAGCCTTCACAGGACCAATGGCCTCTCCTCTCATTGATATCTGAAATGGCCATCTTCTGCTACATATGTAGCTGAAGCCATGGGTCCCCCCATGTGTACTCCGTCCCTCTGACCTCTACATATATGCTACAGCATGTGCATGACAGCACACATGCACACCCTCCACACCTCTACACACACACACACACACACACACACACACACACACACACACTCTACTCATAAATAAATAAATTATTTAAAAAACAAGTTTAAGGACTATATCACATGTGGTGGATTAAATTGTTCCCAGAAGCCATAGATTTTTTTAAACAAAAATCTCAGTGCCAAGGTTGGGCTACCTTGCTATAGTTGCTGATCATATAGGTCCCTGAGGTCCTAAAATAATACAAGAAATTGCTAGTGCTATTCATTTCCCATCAAAACTAAGATATCCAAGTCAAGAATTATTGCTAAAGACACACACTATGCATCCTGTTCGCAAGACATAGATAAATCAAACTAGCATTGGCCTAGAAGTTTCCTCCCTAGTGGCCACAATCATAGTACTGGGTGTTATGCAGGCTGCTGGGAGAATTGTCATTAGTAGTCTTACTCAGCTGTGGGTCCTGTGAGCAACAATACTGACCAGCCAGGCAAGGTGAGTTAACTCATGTGATAATGGCAAGTTTGTAATGTGGTAACCATTCTCTGACTAGATCTGTTGACCTCTCCATGAGAAGAAATTCATGTATAAGACTGTGAACCCACTCAGAAGCCTGTGGCTGGGGAGGCTCTAAACCCTATTAGGGAAGCTACTGTTGTTGTTTTGCTACGTGGACATGATGAATGTATCAAACTGCTTCATAAATAACCATGTTTATATTTGTATAATAGTGCTTCTCCTGGGTTTGGTAAGAAAAGCTTTTTGTTGTTGTTTTGTTGTTAGTAGTAACTCCGGAATACTCTAAATACTGAAAATAAATGACCACTGAATGCCCAGCCAAAAATAGGGCCTCATTAATATTCTTTTTTTTTAAAGATTCATTTATTTATTATATGTGAGTACACAGTAGCTGTCTTCAGACACTCCAGAAGAGGGCATCAGATTTCATTACCGATGGTTGTGAGCCACCATGTGGTTGCTGGGATTTGAACTCAGGACCTTAGGAAGAGCAGTCAGTGCTCTTAACCGCTGAGCCATTTCTCCAGCCTCTCATTAATATTCTTTTCAAGGCTTAGCGAACATTGAGGGCAAAGGAGTGGAAAGAGTGTAAGAGCTGGAGCAGTGGGGAGAGACAAGGAATGCCAACATCTGGGCTTGAAGTGACTATTGCACTCTCAGCAGCTGTAACTAACCACACACCCATTGGACAAAAATGGACCAATCAACACTTGTTTTAAAAGAGGGAGGAGTCCCAGTCTTCTGTCTTTATGCAGGTAATGGTTGGTAGAGGAGGGAAGAGACATTTTGTTCAGTGGTATAGCCACTGGTAAGGTGCTCATTCGTCTATAAATAATCCCAATGCAACTCACGGGGTATACAGAAAATATGAAAGCAGAGGTGGGGCTAGGAGAGAATAGGAAGGGGAGGAGTGGAGCACAAGCAAGCTGAATGGGAGTAGGTATATCAAAATACACTGTGAACATGTATGAAGGAGTTGTAGTGAAACCCATTATTATGTATAATACATATATGCTCATAAAGCATTTAAAAATGTTAAAATGAGTGATAATATTGCCATAACTTGATGATCATATACTTACTTGTGAGAAATTAGAAGGTTGAATATAAGCTGGGAGAAACTTCACTAGTGAAATAAAAAAGAAAAGGGGCTTTATTTATAAAAGGAGAGGTTGGGTTTTTCTATCGAAAAGCTTTTTGAAAATGCTCAAGCAGTGAAAGTACTATACAAGAAAAACAAAACAAACAAAACAAAACAAGAAGAAAAGAAAACCCTCTCCTTTCCAGCAAATCCCTCGTGCATCCGTCTTCTTCTTGGGCAACTACTATTAGTTTTCTGCTTGTTTGCTTGTTTGTTGCATAGTCCCAAACAGCCACCCCCTGCTTATGTAAGGAAATACATATTATAAATCAAAATGTAATTCATTGTAGGAATTGTGAAAATTCAAAGTGGAACTGTAGATTCTATCATCTTACTAAAAGAACACCTTTACTCCACCACTTTGGTTGCTCATATAAGTGACTAATAGAGAAATCCTGTCTACCCTGAGGAAAGAGAAGTCTATATTTGACAGAGCTAGAGAAAAATTCCTTTCTATTATTTTAAGCTGAGTAAGAAATCATGTTTCACTCTCAGATGTTGCCCATAGAAGCCAGGCGGAGCTGGTGAAGTGGAACAAGCCATTAGAAACAGGAAAATGCAGTGATATTGACAAGCAATAGCTGCTCTCCAGCAATGAGAGCACCACTTACATTTTATCCAAGTATTTGTTCACATCTTCATCTTTTTCATAATCCTTGCATAGCTGGGCAACCAGAGCTCCGTAGGTGAGCACAAAAAGATCTTTGTTCTGTGAAGGAAATGTGTATGGTTTTGTTACAGGCGGCCATGACAGTATATCGTGTGCCATTTGTTTTTAATCTATGGGTTGGAAACATGCTCAGAGTTCATTGGTTCACCTTTCCCACCCTTGCCCTACTGTAACAATTCGCATTCTCAAGCTGACATTTGCATCTACACACATGGCTGGGCTGGGAGAAGTAGATTCTCTTACATGAGAACATCATCCTACACATTTGCAACTATTACATACTATGATATGGTTTTTTTTTTGGGTAAAAGTTTTTTTTTACTACTACTAATTTCTCATACTTTTATTGTTATTCTTGGATAGTTTATGCTTCCCACTGCCTATTTTCAGTTGGAACGGATAACTGACGAGGCTCTCCACAGATCTGCATAACCTCTTCTGAGCCTTAGATCTGCAAGAAGGACTTCAGAATGATCTCAACCACAGTAGCAAGCCAGCTGGAATTCCTTTTGCTTTTTGCTTAAAGAGGAGCATTTTAAAGGAGCCAAATATAAGCATTAGTTGCTTCTGCTTTAAGAAAAAAATTGAACTCAAAATTGTGATCCAATTTTTAGAGTGAATTATAAGCAAAAAGAAGTCCAGTAATGCTTTTTAGAAAATAAAAAAAAGAAAGAAAATAAAAGGAAAAGAAAGGAATCAGAAAAGAAAATTTGATTTGCCCGTTTAAAAAGGTCTGTCTTGCTTCTGAAAGGGAAAGAAGCCTTGTGAGAGCATGTCCCACACTGTCCATCCTATAGACTAAATGAAGGACCCAGAGGACACAGCAACTTGCCAGCCATCAGGAGCCAGAAGAGCTCCTCCAACTCCATGTTCCAACTCTACCACAGAGCTAATCATGGAGGTACATGCGTAGAGGGAGCAGACCACTACTGAAAATAAACTTGTTTCATATACAGTATTAGATTTTTGTAAGAGGTCAATATGGATTTCAGGCAAGGAGGGCTGTCCCTAGCTCTATCATAAAGTGTCTTAGCTTCATAAGCAGGGGAGCAGAGGCCTGATAATGTATGGGTTCATATTTTAAAGATGGATGTGAAGGGCTTTAAGAAAACAATAAAATTATTATTATTAAACCAAATAACTTCTCTAAAACACCATGACTTTTTATACAAAAAATTCCAAAGTTAACCCAATTTTTTAGGATCCCCACTGGGGGACATCTAAATGAAATGTGTGGGTTTATATCACAACAAATATGCCTCCCTATCAAGTGGAAATATTTATCGTTGATAATTTTTAAAAGAATCTAAATATTAGTTATTACATATGGGTCCAATTTATGTGGAAACTAGAAATAAAATATCAAAAGTATATGTAGCATATACATTATAAATTAATTTATATTACATGTTAATTTATATTATAGTAACATATACAATTCAGGTATTTTACCAAGAAATAAGGGATGTAAGCAAGAGATGTGACCAAAAATAATGTTAACCTAACCCTGAGGGTCATTATACCCACGTTTATTCCTGTTTTCCAAGAACTTCAACACAGAACACACCAAATACCCTTGATAATACCTTGTTTATAAATGAAGCTTCTGCCTAGCATAGAAGAAGCCACAGCAAAAAACAATATTGCTATCTACCAGTGTTGTAGCATAGAAATAAACAAATGGGAATTGGGGGAGGGAAAGGGAAGATAGGAAGGGCACGGAGAGGAGAGAAGGGGAGAAGGCAGGGAGAGGAAGGAGGAGGAAGGAAATGGGAAGAGGGAGAGGAAGAGGAGGAATGTATTTGTTTTCACTCCATACAAAAAATTTGTACAGAGGAGAGAGAAGAAGTTGTGCCTCTTCTATCTCCCATAGCCTTGAGTCTCAGGTACGCTCTCTCTCCCAAAGGATATACTAATATACCTTGAAACATGTTTATTTCCTAAGTTTTAAGTACATGTCCAAAAAGGTCATCCTGCATCATGATCACAGATTATATTTTCAACTTCATATCTAGCATATCTTTGTAGGTCTCACAACTATAGTACACATCTCAAGAAATACCAACAGGGATTTCTTTATGGTTTTTAAAACAATAAAGTCAATCACTTTCAATGTATAAATAGAACTCCAGTAATTATTTTTAGTGGTTTTGGATACACTAGTATAAAAATGTTTTAACTGTTATGTGTGTACGTGTGCATAGTGATTTAGGCACAATATGAATTATATACTATATATTTTTGTCATTCAATAGATAACAGACAATTGTTCAAGGGCCCAGGATGCCAGATGGAATATATGTAGGCATTTCTGACCGTGAAACACACCAGATTGTCAATGCAGCCTTGAGAGCACAGGGATAAAATCACCTAATAACACTAAATTCCTACCAGTCCCTGAAATGATTAATATAGCATTAAACAGAACTTTAAGTTTTCCTACCTGTAACATTTGAATTACTGATGCTAGTGTGAAAGGTTTAAAACAAAACAAAACAAAAAACAAAAACAAAAGCAAAAAAAAAATCCCAAAAGTATTGCTTCAAATTAAATGTGCCAAAAAAAAAGGTCTTAGCAATAAGTGAATTCAGAAGATATAAAAAGGACAAGGGTTCATGCCAAATACAAACACATTTAGAACTAGGCAATGTATTTTTAATGACAGTCTTTTGATTCCTAGTGTTTTGACAATCTTTTCCTGTTCAATTTATACATAATTGACTTTACATTTTATTTGCTTCTTAATACAATATGAAATATAAAGAATTGATTAATGGTCTCATATTTTATCTTAAAGGCAAAAGGATTATTTGATACCTTTATTCAAGTCATCCATCAGCAAAGAATAACTTAAAAATCTGTATAAAACTCTGCTACACTATTAAGAGATGCTTTTAACTATTTCCAGAAGGGTCATTCACTAAGCATCTTTGCTTCACTGAAAACTTCTACTTGTAGCAGTATCACTACCCCAAAATACACAAAATATTCTTCAAGAAAACATTTGCTGGGAGAGAGAAGCAAGGCTCTTTGACAAAAAGGTCTTACTATTTTGTGATATTCTGGCCTTTTGTGCGCAGGACGAGACATCTCTCCTGGTAGGTGAAGAGATCTTCAATTCTTTTCTTCAGTCTGTGACTCAGTAGTCCTTTCCCATCTTTGTCTTAGCAAGTTCTTCCTTGCTTTGATGCAGGAGTGCTCTCTACTGCCTTTGCTCTTTGCTAAACGGAAGTGAGAGAAAAATATGAGCAATGTCTTATACCTCTGTAATCTGCTGCTGATCTAGGAACAGCCTCACTTGTAATCCAGGCCCATAAAGGCTCACAGTGTGTGTGAAGTCAGACCCAAAGCACCAAGACACTAAAAATTCTCTCGCCCCAGGGAGCTGATGAGTGGTGTTTTGTTCTGGTGCCAAGACATTGTTTTAAAATCAGGATCAGAAACCTTCGCAATCCAAGACAGGTCTAAATGTTGGCATTATTCACTTCTGTATTGATTGTTCTGTGAATCAGAGAGACAGGATCAGCAATCTTTAGGCACTAAATCCTAAGTTTAAACCTGATCAACAAATGAGTTTCGCATTGTCCCCAGAACAGTGCCTTCCCCCATCTTGTGGGTTTCCAACATTCAAATATATTTAGAATCTCATTTTTAAAAGATAAATTTTCATAACAGCCATCAGCAATTTTAACGAGTCATAAAGCAGATATTTTCTTGCAGAGCTGTTGCGCAGAATGGGTGCTCTGCAGTTTAATAATGTATAATGATTCTGGCAGAGAGAGCCCTTAGCTTTCTTTTGATGGTTTCTAAGCTATTGGATGCTCTCTTTATTTATGCCAAAGTACAGATATTTAAAGTTTAAATAAGAGATCTCATCGTGACAACTGCAGGGTGTGGGATTTCAAGGCTGTTCCAGGAATAGACACGAAAGATTCAGTTGAGAAGGCAGTCTTCTGCTCCTTACATCTTGAGACAATTAGTCCTATTGGTTCTAGAACACTCTTCCCACAGAGCAAAGACTGGCAAGCCCTTTGAAGAAGAGTGTGGCACAGTTGAAAGAGCCTGGGATGGTTGACAAGGCCCCAATTCAGTTGCAGCTCTCCTGACTGCTGGCTGTGTGGCCATGGGCAAGCTACTTTATTGCTCTGTGGCTCAGTTTCCACATCCGTGAAATGGCAGTAGTAATACCTACCTCACAGAATAATTTGACTATCAAAGAGATGATATATACTGTAAAACACATTATAATGCACTACATAGAAGCTAATTACTGCAGGCTGTTCTTACAGGTAAATATATGGGATCAAATTTTATACTATGTGAAGTATTTCCATACTTGTTTATGTTCTATGAAACCATAGTCTCAAGGAAATCAGTTTTAATGGGTCTGGAGATTTGACAGCATTTTTTAGGGGTAGACTAATAACTTATATTTACAACTTTACAGCTTATAGTATGATTTTCACTATCTATATTATTTTAATTCAACTACAGTCATTGAAGTAATCAGTGTGGTAATCATTGCCATTTTACTGGATAGGTATATAGAATAAAAAGACTAAAAAAGCTATTCAAGCTCATCTGTATAGTAGGAAACAGAACTACATTTGCAGATTCCAAACCAGCCCCCTTTTTATCTATTGTATGCATTCTAATGTAGTCGATAAAAATTTTTAGAAGTAGATTCTAAACAAATATGAATGTGTAATTGATAGCACATTGCCAATTTTGGGGGTGGGGTGGGCAATTTGGGATTCAAGGTTAGAGATCCTGAGCAAAACAGGAAAAGTCTATGTACTTGTAGAGGGGGAAAGGTGGCACTGTACTCAACAATGATACAAGATCATGGCTATATTGTGGTCATATCGAGGCCACTATAGAGCTTCAAAGGTATCATGGGTGTAGGTCTGTGTAGTGGATGCTATCTGTGGAGATCTGTGGGGCTCTGGTCCAGCCTGAGCATCCAAAGAGGTGCGTTCTCTAAAGGGGACCAGAGAGTTGATCTTCTGCTTCCACCAGTGTTCTGGAACAGCTTGACACTAAACAGTAGACCAGTTTGAGCAGGGAGGGGGAGTCAGATCTATACGAGATGCTGGGTCTCTTCCACAGCTAGCAGAGTCTTCGTGAGTGGCTAGGAGCCAAGGTTGGAGCTATTGAGCAGGAAGTGACTGAGGTAGGCTCGAGCAGCTTCCAGCAGCAAAAGCTTTGAGAGAGAGCTTCTCCTCCCCAAAGTTTCATAGTTCTTTATGACAGATGCTCTCAGATGATCTTTGATGAAATAACTCTTGTGCTTTATCCCTTGTGGACAGGATCTTATATACATTTTGGGGCAGGTTGGGGTCTAAAAGCAGATGCTTTCTATTGGCTTGGTCTGAGATGTTAGGGATGCCTCATCTGCATGTGGAGGAGTTTTGGGCGTTGCCCCTACATGACTGATTCTCATGGTCCTTTCCATGGGGTATTGTGGTCATGTGTTCCAGGACAGGAACCTAGTAAGGAGTAGATGAAACATCTACTGTCCTCAGGTCTGAATGTACCAGGGTTTCTGAATCCACTCCACCTTACCAAGTTTTCTGGCAGGGTCCACTGTTCCACACATGGGTACCTCCAAAAAGGTGCAGTCTAACCTCTAATCCCAGTACTCAAGAGGCAGAGGCAGGTAGATCTCTGTGAGTTCCAAGTCAGCCTGGTATACAGAGCGAGTTCCAGGACAACCAAAACTATACAGAGAAACTTTGTTTCAATAAACCAAAAATAGGGGCTGGAGAAATAGCTCAGCAGTTAAGAGCACTGACTACTCTTCTGAAGGTCTTGAGTTCAAATCCCAGCAACCACATAGTGGTTCACAACCATCCATAATGAGATCTGATTCCCTCTTCTGGAGTGTCTGAAGACAGCTACAGTGTACTTACATATAATAAATAAATAAATCTTAAAATAAATAAATAAATAAATAAATAAAGAGGGAAAAGAAAGAGAGAATAGAAAGACTAAAGAAAGAAGAAAGAAAGAGAAGAAAGAAAGAAAATGGAGGTGAATCCTTTTTCCAGACTAACAGCCCACCAGATAGGACCCAGCACCTGAGGTGGACACTGCGAACATGACAAGTGCACAATATACATCTTAGACAAACAGCTGTAGTTATTGGCATTTGGATACCGGTTTGCTATTTTTCAGACTGTAAAACAGCCTCTTCCAACACTTCTTAACATCTGTGTGCACCTTGTGTTTCCCAGAACCCTTCTTCTTGTGTAAAAAACATCCTTCTCTCAAACAGAGGAGAACATAGTTTGGTGCTTCAGAAGGTAAATGATTAACATTTTCTGTAGCATTAAAGTAGGGAAGAGAATTGTGTCAAAATAATGCTCAAGTTTTATGTTTCTACTTTTAGTAAGAATCTTTAAGTAGGGTAGAATAGAATTTGGAGCTGGGATTAAAAGAAAGGAGTATCCTTTGATTACCCAGGTGTCACCCACCACATGTAAACAGTGTCTTGGATGACACCTCTACCCAGGTCCTTTTGGGGGCAGTGGGGCAATTGAGTAAAGACTTGGGAAGATCCTAACAGAGGTATTCCCAGCAACCAAAGAACTTATCTAGGGACTTGTTTCTTCTTATAAGCCTTTGAGCCTAATGAGTTGGCTCAGTGGGCAACAGTATATAAGCAAAAGGACTCTAGTTGAAATCCCCAGCATCCTCCTAAAATGTCAGGCATAGCTACAAGTGCACATAACCCCAGCATTGGCAGGCCAAGACAGGCAAGTTCTGGGAGCTCACTGGTCAGGCAGCCTAGCAGACCCAGGGAACTTTTGGTTCAGTGGAAGACTCTACTTCATAAACTAAAGTAAGAGGTGATAGAGGAGACACCAATGTCATCCCCTGGCCTCCACATGCATGTGCACACATGCACACATACATGCACATGCATATGTATGTGCACACTCACACATATAAAACATATACTCATTTCTATTTTAAGCTGATCTCTGTGCTTATTTTCACTTGATTCCTGATATAAAATTGATATATGATTTCTTCTTTGATCCTCCCACCCCCTAAGGATAGCTGTAATGCTTAGATCTGATTTTCCCAGTCATACATTTGGGTGTACTCAAGTAGAGAGATTGTGAAACCGAGTCCCTCTGAGTAGTATACATGTAAGGACTACATGAGGGAACAGACAACAGTAAACTAACTTTGAGATTCATTTTTATCAAAGTAAACAATAAAGAAAACAGAAGTTAAGAAACTTATAGGAGAATGCATGGGACTGGAACGTGCTACATTAAGTAAGGACACAGGTTCAGAAAGTCAATCATGTTTCTATGTGGGTTTTACCCTTGAATTTTGATACATGTGTATTTATGAGAGAAGGGGTTGTGTGGTCACCAGAGACACCTAGGAGAGCCATAGGAAGGGTAACAGAACACATGTGATATTAAAGTGAAAGGAAAATATGGGAGTACAAAAGATTAAGTGTGGGTGGGCAAGGGGTAAGGAGAAGGTTAACCCAAATCCAGTGCACATGGAAATGCCGAAAGGGATTCTGCAAACCACATCCTTACAGATCTCTGTCAATGAAGCCCTTCTCCAGTGGGGTTCAAACAGTGCTCTTCTGTGTTCTATACAGCTCCCAGAAGGAATGTTCTGCAATTTCCCTCCCCATTTCCTCATATTCAAGTACTATAATGAATAAGTTAATAAGCACAAAGAAGGATGTGGTATGTGCTACCAAGCTTTACTGCATATGCTTTGGGCTTTGTTTTAGGTCATAAAGCAAGTCTGAACCAGCTAAAATACCCAAGACTTTCTTAAACCCTATGTTTTTTTTCCCTACTTAGTGGTTGTCACTCTGTGGACCCTGGTATTTTCTCATTCCTATGCACCTTTTAAAGTTCCACATATGTTCGTATCCATACAGAATATGTAATAGTGCATGTAACTTTATTTTATAGTGGTATCATATAGCATGTACCTTACGGGCAGAACTTTTCTCTCAAAGGAGTTTGTTGAGGTTTGTCCACAGCGATCCCTGTCACTGTAAATAATTCATTTATACAAATTAACATCAATCCAGCAAGTCTTTCTGGGAAGAATCAGATAGTAGGTTAGTTAGGTTTTGCAGCCACACAGATTCCATCCTCTCTGTCAGTACAAAAGCAGTCATCTCCATAGGAGTAGCAGATATGGCTATTTTCCATTAAAACTTTAGTAATAAGCACCAACATTTGAATTTCATTTAGATTTCATGTCACATATTTTGCATTTTAACATTTAATTTTTAAAGCACTCTACTAACACCACCTCTGCAGTACACCATTGCCTTGGTTTCTGAATCAAATTCCTTGTTATTGAATACTGATATTGAGATTTCCTTGGTGATCCTCTGGGGATGATCTTGGTGATCATCAACCAATTTCAGAGGGAAATTATTTGTGGGACTTATAAAATATTTATCCTCTATTTTTAGGTTATAGAGCATCATGTATCTTTAGCAATCTGACTTAGGCACGACTTGCTAAATTTATTCTTTTTATCTTTTATGTACTTATTGCTTATTTGATCACTTGTTAGTGCTACATTAAAAATCTCCTGTGAAATAATCCTTATTATTTGGCTGGATTTTTCACTTACACATTTTAAGGTTATGCCATCATGGACATACAAATTGGCACTCCCATATCTTCATCATGCAGGGTTTGTACTCTGACGGAATGTGCAGGTAGTTCTTTTAAAGACCTATAGTCAGTCTATCCTTCTAGTATTCTTCTTCACAGTGGTTCACGCTTCCATATCTTTGTTTTCAAGCTTTGTGTGCAGTATAGTTTTGGGAAGGTCATTTGTAAGCAGCACAGCCATTTGTAAATCACTACATGGGCAGGTTTAAACCAGCTCTGGTATGGTGGTTAAAGATGAGTGTCAGGCTACCTGGGTCCTAATTTTAATTCCTCCATTCATCTGTGTGGGGTGCTACACAAGATCCCTACACTCACCATACCTGAAGACTGGATTACTCGGGAAATCCAGTGTTCTTAACACTGTTCCTAGCAGACAGGAAGCATGCAGTCACTGTTAGTTCTTTAGATTTTTTTTAAATCATTTTTATTGATGAGTCTGATCTCATTTATACTGTAGTTTTGTCTTTTCTCATTACCCTCTTGTCTTTATTTATTTTCTCCTTTCCTATAAAGATTCTATTTTCATTCCCTCTGTGTTTCAAATCATCTGTAGGGGATATCTAGTCTTAGTGATCATACCTAAAACGTTTATGGTTTATTGAGACATATTTTATGCACACTTTGATAAGTATATAGATCAAGTTTTTAATCAATGTAATTAATACTGTTATCTCCCTGTTCCATGTTTATCTATCTGGTATCCATTAATTAGAGGGCCAAATAATAAGCTGTTAGTATTTCCCCTATGAGCCAGAGGTCAAATGCCAGAGCTGTTACCTTATCTAATGCTCACTTACTGAGTTAATATTTTTCTGCCCCAAATCAACCATTCCCAGGTCGCAGACGTATAGTGATAATCTCTATGCCCCCAAACCCACTAGATTTATTTAAAAGCCAAACTTCAGTGTTCCCCTGATCTGCATTATCTTTCCCACAGATATCCCAGTAAAAGTTCTGGTCTAGGCTTTCTCTTCCTTCTTCCACCTTCTGACCCAGTTTGAAGCTTCCTGGTGTGACCTTGCTTGGCATTCTCTGACCTGGTGTCCTGGGGAAATAAAAAGAATAAATCTTTTGATAGCATATCCCACAACTCCAAACACTGCAGGCAGAAAAGTATACCTCTCAAAAGTTTTCTTCTTTCTTTATAACCCATCTCTTATTTCTCTTTTCCTGTTTTTCTTAGAAAGTGCCAATCTATTTATATTTTCTAGAGTTTGTTGTTTTGAGACAGGGTCTGTCTATGTAGTCCTTTCTGCCCTGAAACTCACTATGTAGATCAGAATGGCTTTGAACTCACAGATCCACCTGCCTCTGTATCTGCCTCTTAAATACTGGGATTAAAGGCTTGTGCCCCATATCTGGCTATATTTTCTAGAGTTTTATATAAAGAACATCATACATAGTTATTTTTCAGTTTTTCTTCTAGAAAATTATTCTCTATCTATCTATCTATCTATCTATCTATCTCTTTGAATCTGCTGGGAGCAGTAATATTGGATATATACCAGCTTGTTAATTCATACAGTGATGGACCTTTGGGTTGTTTTTACTTTACAGCTTTTATGAAGGCAGTTTCTATGGCTATTCAGGTGTAAGTATTTACATAAATATATGCTTTCCTTTATCTATTAACAAATAACTAGGAAATATGAACAGTATATGGTGGGGATGGATAAACTTTTAAGAAAACCACAATTTTCCAAATGAACTTGACATTCCTGTCATCAGTGTGTGAGAACTCCAGTTGTTCTACATTCTCAGCAACATTTGGTTGGTTAATATTTTCAGTATTATTGGTAGATATATACTGATACTATGCTATAATAATATATTGTTATATATTATTGTAATATTAAATATTATACATACATACATACATATATGTGTAAATAGGTAGATATAATATTACATATTATAATAATATCTAGTTCTATGTTTTGAAATAAGAGTAACAGCCTCAACAACTAACAAAGAGAATTGTTAAGTATTTTGAGCTCACCATTATTTGTGCTCTGAGGTTTGCCCTCAGGGTCCATCTACCTCTTGCTGAAATACATCCTTTTGTAATCCTCTCCATGAGCAAATGCTCTGTATCTTTATGTTTTATTTTGCTCTGTCTTAATGATGCCTTGTTGCTACTGAATTCCCTGCTGATACAGTGTTTTCTACTCTCTGTTGTCACTGGCCTGAATGCTTCTCTAGGTTTATTGTCATTTTGTGGTGCAATATCTACTTTTGCTGTCTGGTACCTTTTTAAGACTATCTCTGTTTTCACTCTGATGAGTCCAGATATGGCTTTCTTTTTATACTGCTTAAAACAGCAACCTTCTTCTATGCAAAAGCTTCTCTGCTAGCTTTTTTTCCTTTCCTTTCAGGCTTCATCTATCTTCTGTGTCCTCAGTTGCTTTTTGAACTATATTGTCTGTCTGTCTGTGTTGTACTTTCTCAGTATACTCTCTCAGTTCATTAATGACGTGTTTCAGCACACCCAGCTGAGGGTTTGAGAATGAAGATTTATAAATCCTATCAAGTCCCATTTACATAGAAATTGTATGGTAAAGAATCACTAATTAAGCAGCAAAAATGACTTCCATTTGATCACTTCATTTAGTTAAAGCTATAAAACTATTTGAATGTTACATTTTCGTATAACCAAAGTATATAAAAATAAGTTTGCAGTTTAACTTTTATATCAACATATAGCAGCAATACTCTTACTGACAAATATCTCCATTTTGAGGTAGTTCCCTTGTTCCTGGATTCCTGTTTTTTTTTTTTTTTTAAACTTTTGGGACCTCCTAGAAATTTTGGATTTCTCTAATATTTGATACTTTCCATTTCTCTGTGTTTTGTAATGCTTTGTCTGGAGAATCTGTTTATTACTGAGATAAGAGTGTCTCTGTTTTGCTTCCTAGGCTGTGTTGTCTGACGTTTAACATTTTCTGTGGTGTGAAGTGGTACATTGAAAGATGGAGGGAGTCTGCCTGGCAAGTGTGCTGTCGTCATCCCTGATGAGACCCTGCGAAGTTCTCTTTTCAAAGAAAACTGAGATCCCTTCCCTTTCTCCAAGCTATGATCTGGTGTAAATTTATTAGCTCAGGATTCACAAGTATATGAGAAGAGTCTAGAATCCTTTAAACATACAAGGATGTTGGGTTACTTGACAAAACCAGTTAAACCAGTGCTATCCTATAAAATGGTCACAGCTGGTAGAGTCTAGCCATCAGAAAGAGCCACCAGCTGGCTGTGTCAAAGCTTACACGATGAGCCCAGATCTCAACTGTATTTCGTCTTCTCTGCTCAGAAGTGGACCGTGCATCAATTCTTTGATAGCGATTTTGACCGTTTGTGGACAGCAACTGTTCTCCTCTTACACGTTCAGTTGTCCGTGTCAAGCCGGAAAAAATTTCTATTACGGTTCAGCTTTTCTCTTGGTCCCTGCCTTGATCCTTCTGATTGCTGGCTATGCTCTACGAGGCCAAATGTGGACAGTTGCCAGCGAGTACTGCTGCTGCAGCTGTACCCCTCCATACCGGAGAAGCAGCCCTCTGGAGAGGAGGCTGGCCTGCCTCATGCTCTTCGACATCACTGGGAGGGCTCTGGTTGCTCCCCTGACGTGGCTGACCGTGACCCTGCTGACAGGTACCTACTATGAATGTGCAGCAAGTGAATTTGCCTCTGTGGACCAGTACCCGATATTTGCTAATGTCACTCCTAGCCAGCGGGAAGAGATGCTAGCTGGATTTCCATGCTACACGTCAGCTCCCTCTGATTTGATTCCAGTAAGAGATGAAGTGGCTCTTCTACACAGATACCAGTCACAAGTAAGTTTATGACCTCCCCCTGCAGCCCCCATCCCCTTGGCCTACTATTCTAAACTTGTTACAGTCTCTATGAACATATCAAACATATTGCAGGTCTACCGTTTCTCATATTATCTAAATTCAGAATACACATTAGATCTCATGTATCAAAATGTACTCCGCTGGACAGCTGCATGCACATAGATAGGATGTGGGGGGTTAGTAGACCTGTTTCACTCAGGTTACTTTACCTTAGTAACCAACTAGTTTTGTTGTTGTGTTTTGTTTTTTTGTTTTTTTTTAGTTGTACTTCTCCATGCTTCCCATTCCTAGCTGTGAAAAGAAGATCATAATAGAATCTATCACTTACATGGTTGTAGATGAGAAAATGAACTAACACATGTAAGATCATGACTGTACTTAGTCTCTGTTAAAAAATAATGAATTTTAGTAGTATTACAAATATTATCCGAACAGTGCTGTATCGTTAAATCTCATTTTTCTGTATGTTTTCACATTTGTGTTCTCCTATACTAAAAATCTTTTTCTGAAATTACAGGAAGACTAATTGTGTTTTTAAAATCTCCAATGGTGGTTCTAAATGTAATCTGTACATGCACAGATTGGTGTCAGAGAGATGGTAAAGGAGAAAGACATGAGCCTGCAATACTTTAAGGTTAAATTCCAGTAGTACAGTTTTCCATTTTGGCAAGAAAAAAAAATCCATGACTTTCTCCAAGGGATGAATTAAAACATATCTTTAAAGCACTAAACTTTAAAGCACTGATTGCAAAGGCTTCCATGGATTTAGGCCTCCTATCTTTCAGTTATTTAGATACTGTTCATTTAGAAAAAATAAAATTAGCCAGGCAGTGGTGGCTCACACTTTTAATCCCAGCACTTGGGATACAGAGGCAGGTGGATTTCTGAGTTTGAGGCCAGCTTGGTTTACAGAGTGAGTTCCAGGACAGCCAGGGCTACACAGAGAAGCCCTGTCTCAACCCCCACCCCCAATAAAAAGAAAAAAGAAAGAAAACAAAACGAAAAAATAAAATCAAGATGCAGAATCCTTAAATGCCGCACTAATAACCAGTTGAAGAAAAGTCAGAAACTTTCCATTAAGATACTATTTGTCACAATTTTTTTGGGGGGGGGTCATTTTGTTGTTTATTAGATTGTATTGATTAATCACAAAACCAGTTTAGGAAGAGGAGCTTGTGAAGGCTTGTAGGAGAAAAGTCAGAGGCAGAGGACGTATGTGCTGCCCACCTGTGCCTGCACAGTGTTAGCATTCTTCCTCATAAGACCTTGCCTTCCTCATTTACCAGTTGTTAAAGACTTTTAAAAGAATGATACAGAATGGAACAAAATAGTCTATGACAAAAAAAAAACAGTGTTTAAAATGCAGACACTAAGTCGTCACCAATAAAGCTAGTTTATTTAAAAAGGAAAACAGTAAGGAACTACGAGGTAGAGCTTATAGTTGCTTACTGACTTCTTTGGTTACAAGAGATAAGAGGAAAGAGAGATGCAGGAAGATGTGTGTGTGTGTTTGAATACTTGGTAGCAGGTCACTGAAGACCTTGGGAGGCTGCCATTAGTGTCCATCACAGCGTCACCTTCACCACCATTTATTATCAGATATTAATTAATCCCCCAACAGACTCATGGGTCCATACCTAATGATCAAAAAGCAAGATTGGGTTATAAGTAAAGGACAAGGTTTAAACATTTTATAAGGTTAATTGGTGGTTTATAGCGTCCATCAGTTCAAGGATGGTATTTAGAATCCATCCCACACTAACAGGTCAAATTCCTTTGTAATATGAAGGCTATGCTGAAGTGACTTCTATCACAGATATTTCTATACCAAATGCTCATCATCGTATAGTATATATCAAAAACCAGAAGCGAAGATTTTTACCCACATCTTAGTTCTGAGGTCGGCCGGGCTCCCTCTTACCATAGGTGCTTCTTGAATATTTGCCATATCAATGATTGACCCACTAATCCCTGCTGATTATGCGTAGATGCTGGGCTGGATTTTGGTCGTTGTGGCAACCATCACTCTCCTGGTCTCCAAATGTCTGGCAAGATGTTGCTCTCCCCTCACGTCTCTGCAGCATCACTACTGGGCCAACCACCTCCACAACGAGAGAGTGCTCTTCGAGCAAGCTGCTGAGGAACATTCCCGACTTCTCATTAGACATCGAATCAAGAATGTGTTTGGCTTCATTCCCGGGAGTGAAGACATCAAGCACATTCGCATCCCTTCGTGTCAGGACTGGAGAGAAATCTCCGTACCCAATCTTCTATGTGTGGGTGACACCTCACAGGGTCCCTATAGCTTCCTTGGAGACAGGGTGGTTGAGGAAAACGAGGAAGACAGACAAGAAGGTATTGAAATGAAACCTTGAGAGCTGCACCTTTCAAGGTTCAGGGTGCCTGATTTTTTTCTGAGGCTAGAGTTTCAGTACAATCTTTTTCTTTTCTTTCTCCCTGGCACTTATGGACAGAAGTCCATCCAAAATCCTATTTCCAAAATCAATATATAGAGCAAGAAACTCTCCACCCTTATGCAGTTCCATCACATGCTTATGACGACTGTTGGGTCACGATGGTCCTTTTTGAATGGGTATGGAATTTTAAGTCAATTGGAATTTAACTGTGTTGCTCGGTACCTGCGCAAGCATCAATAATTTGGAGTACTATTTTGTCCTATGCCCATAATAGCTCTCTCAGAGAGCTATTGAGATTAAATGTGATGGCAGGAAACATTTGCCACTATGCTTTTCATATGGTGACCACGACCCAGCATTGATTTCCTCTATCCTCTCTGGATTCTGCCTCCTATCATTCCTTCAATCTAATTTTTGGTTTTCTCCTTGTCTTCATTTAAATAATACATTTTTATTACCTTCTCCTCTGTGTGTGTGGCTTACTAGAGAGGAAGGTAGAATGAAGTGGTCTTTCTGAAGTAGTCCAGTGAGGAAGGTTTTGAGTAATGTCCTGTGTTCAGGGAGGATTGGGGATCTTATCATTAGTAGTAGGTTATTCTCAGCATCACAGTAGGGGTGTCCTTATGACAACTTCCTATAAACTTTATTCTAAAGCTTCTCCTCTGTGATCCACAACAAGAGTCCTGCTGTAACTTTTCTTTATCAGATTGTTCCTTTATGCTCCCAAACCTCTTTAAGGAGCTAAGGAATGAAGTTAACAATTTCTAGTTGTTTCTCAAACTCAAAGCAGCAGGCACAGTGGGGGGGGGGATGCTGGAAAGATGGCTCACTGGGTAAGAGCAGACACTGCTCTGCTGAAGAACCCGAGTTTGGTTCATAATACCTACTTCAGGTGGCCCATGCTATCTGACGCTCCGGATCCAGGGTATCTAACACCTCTGGCCTCCCAGATACCCATGTCATGGGACCATAACCCCACAGAGAAACATACAAATACGTAATTTTAAAAATAAATAAAATAGAACCTGGGGCAAGATAGACATTAGAAAATGTGTCTTGATTAGATTTGCTTCAAACCTGATTTCTGTCGTGTTCACTTAAGCACCTGGCTCATGGGCCCAGTGAGGGACTTCAGGGTTTTTGTTTTATTTACTTCTTTAGCTAAAATGATTTTTGATTGCCAGAGAACCAACTGCTGATGGTCATCCTGACTTTCAAGGAGATCAACTAACTGGATTATCTGAAATGCCACCAATGTCTTATTAATTTGTATACAATTATGGGAGTTTCTATTTTGCGTCAAATTCTGGGTGCTTTGACTTGACAGAAACAAGTAAGAAGGAATTTTGTAGAAATTCCCTGATAGTACATTGCTTAGTGTGACACTTTGCTTGGCCAGGAGATTGTCCTGAACTCACTGTCAACCAATAAAACCTTATGAAAGTCAGGCCATCTCTATGGGGCCTAATTCGTTGATTTATAAAGTAGAAATAATGATACCTTATCTTGTGGAAGTCAAGGAACTGAACCAAATGAACTACTGGAGCCTCTTCCTAATCTGATAAAATGTTTATATTCACTGTTATGTAGGTTAATCGATGTGTACAGAGCCGTGCTTTTCAACCTTCCTAATGCTGAGACCCTTTACTACAGTTCCTCATGTTGTGATGCCCCCCCAACCAGTAAAATTATTTGTGTTGCGACCTCATAACTGTAATTTTGCTACTGTTATAAATCATAATGCAAATATCCGTGTTTTCCAGTGGTCTTAGGTGACCCCATGTAAACGTTTGATTCAACTCTTAAGGGATCATGACACACAGGTTGGGAACCACGGGTATACAGTTTTTCTGGAATGATAGTAGACCTATATTGCCTCTTCACTGAGTTGTATCTTTTGCTCTCTCTAAAAACATCAACAGGCATTCTGCTTTTGAAAGAACATTAAGAGAGACTCCTTTCAGGTGGCCTGGGAAAGTTAGCTCTACACCTTATCAATTAACTGTGTACTTGGGGCTGATACAATGTTACAAAAGCAATTTTGAAAAAGTAGCTAAAATAGATGTACACTGTGGAAGGCCACTCAGTTCCCTCCAATAGGAAAGTTAGTAAACATGGAATGTCTCATCCATTTTATTCTCAAAAAAAATTTTTATTCCCATGAAGCTTGAGACTTCTCTGTCTCTACTGATCCAAGAGTTTTATAATTTCCTCTGTGCTGGGACTTACTAGTAAATGAATCATCTTCATCAAACTCAGAATTGGTTTATTAGTGTTCAGGACCTTCACCACAAAAGAGACTCTTCAATAAGGTTTTCAATTAACAGCACAATCAAAGAATGTATGAAGTTATAGTGTTACATCACCAGGAAGATTAATAGTTGCTTAGGACTTAACAATAGGAAACAGCCTCTGCCGGCTTCTGAAGCCCTCTCCTCATCAAACTCAGATACAGAAAGCTTACATTCTGAGCCAGTTAATCATGCTCATGGCTTTTTGGTAAAGGAGATGGAGAAATCCTGATTTACATGGTTTCAAAGAATTCCTAGCATCTATATGAACATGTGAAGAATAGCATATATATTTGGGATTTTATTATATCGTGTATCATCTATTTCAAATAAAATAAATCAATACCCCACCCTCTTTTCATGTATTCTTTTGTTCTGCAGCTAGGCAGGTACACTTTTTTTCATTAAGAACATGGCCTTCCTCTCCTTTATGCTTAATGGATTTATGTAATTATAAAGCATATAATTAAAATCAATTATATGTACTAACACCTACCTTATATTCTGCTGCCAAGTTCTTTTGGCTGGCGCATCAAATTCTGTGGCTTGGCAGAGATAGACTTGCTGACTTCTCCTTTGTCAGCTCTACGACTCCATAGGATTCAGATCACCTCCTTCCCGGGAGAAAAAGAAACCCAAAGCTTAGCTCTGGCTGTTTCTGACTTCTTTGCACTAGCAAAGCTGAACTGCACTTACTTACACTTTGTCATTCTCTTTGATTCTGTACTCATTCCAGCTGTGTTTTTGTTTAAAAATGTAAGGTAATGACTGCAATTAGAAACAGCAGTGTGGGGGCTCAGCATTTAACAGCGCTTGCTGCCTTTCCAGAGGATCTGCATTCTGTTGCCAGCACCACACCTGGTAGTTTCTAACCACATGTAACTCCAGTGCTGTAGATCTATATCACTTTCTTTTGCCCTCCTCTGGCACTTGTGTGTGTGTGTGTGTGTGTGTGTGTGCGTGTGTGTGTGCATGCATACATGTGTGCACACAAACACAAAAAATAAAAAATAATTAAAAAAAAAGAAAGAAAGAAAAACACCAGTGTGGGTCTGCTGTTCTCTTGCGTCTAGTTTGTACTAAAAGGCAAACACAAACAAATCTTTACATTTTGAAATCATGTAACTAATTAAAGACCTTCTGAATGCAGAGTACAACTATATTTTCTAGCTCAAAAAACTCCTAAATATATAGACACAATTTTAGGTTCAACATACAGCATACCAAATATTAGTATGTGATCAAGAAAGAGCAGAGTGACAGGCTTTGGGAACAGACAGGTTTGAAACAGGTTGTGTGAGCTGAAAGGTAACAAGTTCACAAATGTGACTCTGGATAGATAGATTATCCCATAGTGGCTCTAGACAGGCAAACTGCATTGTCCTGGATGGGATAGTGCACGGTGGTTCTAGACAAGTGAACTGCATTGTTCTTGGTGGAACTCATTTGGCTGTTCTAAACTCCAAGAACGATGAATCTCAGCATCTAGGGAGACTGATCTTTCATGTGTGGTTTCCTCTGCTGCCACCTAGTGGTTTATATAAGTATGTGCACTATTTGTAATGGGTGACTGCAGTACAAATGGAGCATTAAAAAGATATGAAATCTGAAGCATTCCAAACATTGAAACATTTAAAACAGCAATGTGAGGGATTTGAAATGCTCTATTAGTAAATCTACACAAAATATTCCCAACTTGAAAAAAACCCACTTTCAGAATTACCACCACACTGTCCAGGTTCTCTCTCTCTCTCTGATCTCTGATCTCTGATCTCTCTCTCTCACACACACACAAAAGGCTCAGGATAGCACTATAATCTTGTTTCTTTCAGAAGGCCATAGTTATGAAGGGTTGACATGTAGGTCAGAGAAACACTGTCACTCATTACTCATATCACCTTATGAATGTCAGTGTCTCTGGAACTTTAATTTTCCTTTATATGAGACAGGAAAGGATGATTGAGTTGTAAGAGTTGTTAAGAGAACTACTACTTTGAGCACACATTTATTTGAAGAGTAGTTTTGTGGAAATCTATTTTTGAGCAAATACCCTTCAAAGTTAAACATGTACAGACACACTCACATATTCAAAGACCTTCACACTCTAGTCCTTGCAATTCATCAGTGCTATTTTGATGGAAAAGGCACTTGGAAGATGCGATACAAGTATATTTAGATGAGGAGATCTAGTCCTATACAGTCACGAGTTATTCCTCCACAGGAGGAATCAGTCAGAAAAAGTGTAGGGCTATTCCCGGGGAATCACAAAGTATGTCTACTCAACACAGATAGGGTAGTAACAATAAATAGACCAAAAAAAACCATTCTACGAAGTTCGACTTGGCAAGCCAAGTAATTTACTGGAATTGCTCATAGGAGTATAGGTGAGGGGTTGCTTACAGGAAGGAGCGACTTGAAGAGAAGTGCATCATCACCCTAAAGCCCAGTCCACATGAGTGACACTCACACAGTCTACACCCCTGGATCTCTCTGCACCATCCTTACTGCTTATGTAACTTTCAGGTAGGAGAGGTCTTGTGAATCAGGTAAGTTTTGAGGTTTCCTGGGACTCTCGAATCACTTACTCTTCGAGTCTTGAGGATCCGCTAATCTGGAGGAAATATTTCAATTTGGTATTGCCAGACAGGAGTCATTACTGAGAGTCCATTATCCCTGACCAACAGTGCCATGGGCTAAAGTATGTGGGCATCCTTAAAAAGAGGCAAAGACATAGACGAAACACAGCCCTGCCGGCATCTTGATTTTGACCTATAGAGAGACCTGTGTCAAACTAGTAAGGATCCTTTCTACCTAGTTCTTATGAATTACAAGATGATAAATTAGCATTTCTTAAAACCACTGAGTCTATAGGAATGTACTATAGTGGTGATAGTGTGGTTCGGTGCTGGCACATACCAACACATCTCAAGAGCTCAGCAATCCAAGACCTCTTCAAGGGTGTGTCTAGCACAAGATTGTATTTTCCCTTGACTGTCCAGTTTAGGCAAAACTGTTGCTCCTAGAATGATCATCTATCAATTATCTATCTTTCTATCCATCATTTATCCATTATCTATCTTTATGATAATTTGTAAATAAATAAAATACAATGAAGTCCAACTTTAAGGGAACAAGAACTGCAAAAACGAGCTCACATTAACTTTATTTTGGATTCATATACTTCCTCTCTCTCCATCTCTCTATCTCTTTACAAACTAGGTCTTACTGTATAGCTCAGACTTGTGCTAAATTAATGATTCTCCTGCCTCATCTGACTCAGTACTGACATTGCAGAAATATATCACTCTGGACGTACAGGCTTCATTTTAAGGCTGCAAACATAATTAAAAATACATTCTTTTAGTTGACAGTTAGCATTAACAGAACTGTATATTATAAATCCAATTCCAGGCGGTGGTGGCGCACGCCTTTAATCCCAGCACTTGGGAGGCAGAGGCAGGTGGATTTCTGAGTTCGAGGCCAGTCTGGTCTACAGAGTGAGTTCCAGGACAGCCAGGGCTACACAGAGAAACCCTGTCTCAAAAAAAAATAAAAAAAATAAAAAAAAAATCCAGTTTCATCACATATATTTCTTTTTTTGTTCCCTTTGGTTTTTTTGAGGCACGGTTTCTCTGTGTAGCTGTCTCCTTCTATAACTCACTCTGTAGACAAGGTTGATCTCAAACTCAAGAGAGATCCACTTGCCTCTGCCTCCTAACTGCTGGGATTAAAGGCACACACCACCACTGTCAAGTGTTTTCTTCCCCTTGAAGAGAAAGCCCAAAACATCGTTCCTCTGTCCCCCAAAGCAAAAAGCAGGTCATTACAGGCAAAACAAGCGCTAATGATTATTACAGAATTCTGTCCTCTTTGAGCTTTCTCTGAAGCATCCTGGATCCCGGGGTGTGGCATGCGAATGAAGCTGCGTTGCACAGCCGCTTTACGCCCCCTCATGGCCACTGATTCCCGAATGCTCTTCTCCCAGTGCCAACTGCAGCCTGTGTCTCCAGCCGGCAGAATGGCCAGGCCCTGCATTAGCTGCACCCTGGCATCCAGGGTGGGCTGCCCAAGACGACAGCAGTTTGAGACTGGGCTTTCTTTGAGCCCTTCCGGTCGTATCGCTGTCTTTTCTGACCGCAGTTCAATTTTGGACTTCCCCACACTGTAATGAAATCTAGTTGCCCGCAAGTCTGTCTCACATCCTCTCACCTGGCCCAGTGGGCTAGGTGCCTACCACCAGTCAAAAGACACCCTGTTCCAGGGATACAGTGAGCATGGGTTGAGGAAAGTGTTTGGAAGATGTGTAGCAAATCTGGCCGATTTAGAAAATAGATGGATACTGCATAATATTTCCTGCACATTATGGGTAAGATTTTTTATTTGCTGCCATCAGGTAAGCACATTCTAGCCCAGGCCTTGTGGCGCTTGCCTTTGATTCAAGCTTTTGGGGGGGGGATGCGGGGGCATCTCTGAACTGGAGGCCAGCCTGGTCTACAGAGTCAGTTTCAGGCCAACCAGGACTACACAGAAAAACTCTCAGAAAAATAAGAGACCAACAACAAAATAAAAAAATAAGAAAGGAAGAAAAGAAAAAGAAAACACATTCTGGAGCTTGAGGAATGGCAGTTAACAGCTAAGTCTGATGACCAGTGTTGGATTCCTGGAACCCAGAGTCAAAGAACCGAATCTCTGCAGCGGATCACATTTAAAAAGATAAAACCTTCAACCTTTATAATCCCCGCCCCCCATCATGGCTCCCACCCTGCATCCAGGCTGGGAAGAATTCCTCAAGGGTTAGAGAGCTCACATAGCTTGCATATGAATCGGTGTAAACACTTTGCAGAACTGATACATGAAGGAGCTTATACTACATACAAACTAAGTCAGGCCCTTGGGTCTGTAGATAATGGATGCCGGAACAGGGGGAGAAATGTACTTCTGTGATGACATCACTTAGTAAGGAGTGTACGCTCCTTGAAAGAATCTCACATCCAGGGCTCTATTAGTGACCCTAAGGAAACTCATTAGGATTGGTCTGTCTGCCAGTCTCTCTCTCTCTCTCTCTCCCCCTCTCCCCTCCCCCCCTTACCTCCACTAAAAGCACAGGGAGTTGGTGGGGAAGACAGGGACGAGAGAATAATGAGAGTTGAATAGGTTCAAACCCACTACACACACACACACACGTATGAAAATGTCACAAGGAACCTATTTTATGTATATTTAACATATACTAACAAAACAGTCAAATGCTTATGCTTTTACTATGATTTTTATTACGATTTAGGATTTTGTTATTATTATTTGTTCTTGTTATTATTAGAGGTAAGGTCTCTTCATGTAGCTCAGGCTAGTTTCAAACTCATAGGGCTGCCTAAGTCTTCCGCTGCTGAGATGACAGGCTTGAACCACACTGAAAGGTTTGGGATAGTTCCGTTGTTGCTACTTACATTATAAAGACTGTTTGGATTTGGTTAAAGGTTATAGCCAGAAAACAAACAAACAGACAGACAGACAGACAAACAAACAAACAAAATTCCCTCAAAGCCAGTGTGGTCGTGCACGCCTTTAATTCCAGCATTCAGGAAGAAGAGGCAGGAAGGAGGACCTCTGGGAGTCTGAGGTGAGCTTGGTCAGCAAAAGCTGACATGGTGGTGTACAAATTTACAAATGACCATCTGACATCAACAAACAGGACAAGGTGGCTGTTCAGCCTGAACTGGAAGAGATAGAACATAGACAATACTTTGTGTGTATGTGTGTGTGCTCATGTGTATGTGTTGTGTGTGGTATACATGCATGTGTGTATGCATGTTCAAATGTGAGTGCACTTACGGATGTGGATGCATGTGTGTGCTTGCATATGACATGTCTCTCCTTGTCTCCTTACCTCCACGATACCATGCTGACATCAGGTATCCTCCCCGGTTGCTCTATACTTTATTGAGGCAGGATTCCTCATTGAAGCCAGAGCTTACAGATTCCAGTTTGCCAGCTGTCTTAGTCAGAGTTTCTATTCCTGCACACACATCCTGGTCAAGAAGCAAGTTGGGGAGGAAAAGAGTTTATTCCACTTACACTTCCACATTGCTGTTCATCACCAAAGGAAGTCAGGACTGGAACTCAAGCAGGGCAGGAAGCAGGAGCTGATACAAAGGTCATGGAGGGATGTTTCTTACTTGCTTGCTTCCCCTGGCTTGCTCAGCTTGCTTTCTTATAGAACCCAAGAATACCAGCCCAGAGATGGTGCCAACTGCAATAGGGCCCTCCGCCCCTTGATCACCAACTGAGAAAATGCCCCACAGCTGTATCTCATGGAGGCACTTCCCCAACTGAATCTCCTTTCTCTGTGCTAACTCCAGCCTGTGTCAAGTTGACACACAAAACCAGCCATTACACCAGCTTACCTGGGGATCCCATGTCTCTGCTTCACAAGTGCTGGGGTTACAGGTAGTTGTCACACTTGCCTGGCTTTTACATGGGCACTGGGAATCTAAACCAGTCCTTATGTACCTTCTTATTTATTTTAAATCATTTTTTTTACGTGAAAAGGTATCTACTATATAAGATATCTACTATATCTTAGATGGACCCATGAAATCCTTTTTTTTAAAAAGGATTTATTATTTGTGTGTTTATGTGTGTGTGTGTGTGTGTGTGTGTGTGTGCATGTATTTTCTATGTGGATACCATGTGCCTCTGGGTACCCATGGAGGACATAAGAAAACATCAGATCTTATGGAACTGGAGTTATGGGAAGTTGTGCAGAGGTCAATAGGGATCGAGAGCAGAACTCCGGTCTTCTGGAAGTGTAGCAAGTGCTATTAACTGCGGAGCCATCAATCTCTCCAGCCTCAAGCTGGAAAGATCCATTTCTCCAGCTCACAAAATTTAAAAACACATTTTAATGCAATGATTTGCTTAAAAAGACAGACAGCCCTGTTACTGCACAGTATACTAATTAATTGTGCAAAGGATTTTATTGTAAGGGGCCAAGAATAGAGACAGAAGAGTCAAGCTTAAAGTCTTTCTTCTCAGGGACAAAGTTTGAATTCATTTTTACAAGATAAAGAAGCAGGCTTCAGGACAGGGAGTGACACTTTCCACATAAACCATCAGTTTCAAGGCTCTTGAAACAGTACTTGAGAAGAGAATGCTGGTGTTAATAAGATTTGGTGGTAGACTTGACAAACTGACATAAAACAATTTACCAATTTGTCCCTCACTCAGGCCTGACTAAAGGGTCAGTTGTTCCAACCAAACGGCCCCAATGTTCCTGAAATGTAACTCAGGAACTGTTTCCACAATGCAACACAAGTCAGAAATCTGGGGGAGGCTGTAACATATAAAGCTTTGAGCCCTTCCAAATGAGTGGTTTTTAAAGCCAGCTAAAACCAAATTAACCACTGGCAAGTGAAGCCAGAGGGTTTGTTTCCCCCGCCCTTTGACACCTCCAGTTGGAGCCTGTGTGGCTCAGCACCACCCAGACTGGATGCTCCCCTTTCCTTACAGGAGCGGTGACTTATTTAGGTTGTCATTTTAACTCGAGTTCACTTTTGTTCTATGCATTTGATGCTATTTGCATTTTGTTTCATGAACTCTGTCCGATTTATTCTTTTGCTCCTTTGTTTTTTCTTGTGAGAGAGGGAGAGAAAATGTTGTTCCCACCAGGCAAGAATAAGACCACCACTACCACAGAATCTGAGGCAAATTTGAAGCAAGCTTTATTAAATACTTGCCAGGATGATGGGCACTGGCCAAGTCCACACCAGGCAGCACCAGGAAATGGCACCCAATATTCGTCAGAAGCTTATAAAGGCAAACCCCACAAGGTACTCCCACCTTTGTCCAATTGGGGGCAAGCATACATCCTATGGTACCTCACAGCCATCTGTGGTCAAACACATTCTGTGCAGCTACAGCAACCAACCTTGTTTACAGAAGTGGAAACAGGTAGCTTGTTATCCTACATAAATGGACCAAACTGTTCCAGGAAATTATCTGTTCTTATCTCTTCTTGTTCTTACACAATCGTGCAGGAAGTGCAGTTCCCTCAGAACTGTTGCTGCCTTGGCTGTGTTGCCTTGATCTGACAGGTCCTCATCATGTATACGGTCTAAAAATGAAGCGGGAGCAGGAGGTGGCGGTGAGCTGGACCAAGCTGTGCACACCCGCGTGTCTGCCTGATGTCACACCACACAGCACCAGTGAACGGAAGACACCCAGAGGCCAGCCCACTGCCATGGGGCACTCACTGGTGGGCTATAGACACCCAGAGGTCCATCCACTGCATGACCTGCCCACATCAGGAGCCACTACAATGTGTGGAGAAAAGATAGATGGGAGAGAAAGAGAAATTTCTTTGAGCATTATGAAGAGAAGTGCAACTGGAGATCCAAGGGTGGAGAGGAACGGTCTGATATGAGCAGCAGGCCATGATGACACTGAGAGCCATGTGTGGGTCCATGGCCAGGTAGCAGGAGGGGTCTGCCAATATCTCTAGCTCATATCACTACTAACGACCAGGCAGATGTCCCTAGTGTGGGTTGGTGCCTGGGACAATGTTGATGTCCAAGGGCAGAGTGGGCCCCACCCCTCACTGGATGCAGCACTCCAGAGATCTGGCTTGACTCCTCCCCCGCTGCAGCACTTAGGAGAGCAGGCCCTGCTCCTGCCTAGGCAGGAAAGAGGAGCTGGCCCTGGTGGCAGAGGTGCAGGTAAGCCAGCCTGAGGGTGTGGGTGACAGTGAGCTGGCCTAGCCACTTACCGAGGTGGCAGGGGCAGGAGGGTGATGTCTTTCCTCTTCTTGACACCCGTGGCAGTCAGGAGAGCTGGTCCTGCGTCTTGCTGGCTCCTGCATTGCATAAGCTAGCTGGGGCAGTGCTGGAGAGCTTCACCTAGAAGTGTAGGTGAAGACGAGCTGGTGGTCTGACCAACTTAGCTACCGTCCAGGCCCAGATCCAGGGCTTTTGAGTTGGTCCACCCCAGCATCTACCTTATCTATTGAACTGCTGGAATACGTGAAAGGGCCAGTCCTGCAGATCCAAAGCTGCCCAAGTCCCAGTAAAGAGAATCCAGTATTGATGGTGTAGCTGAAGCCAGAGGCCACAAACCAGACCAATGATTCATTGCAATGAACATCTGAAAGTAAGGATGTATGACACAACATGACACACTAGAGCTACCATGATGAGATTTTTTTTTGTATTTAAATTTGTTTTTATCTTGTTTTGCAAGGATAGAGAAAGGCTGCAAGGACAGAGGGTGGATACAAAGGGATGGGAGGTGAGTGGGATTAGGGTGCATGATGTGAAACTCACAATCAAATGTGTAGTGAAAATTATTAAAATCCCTATCCGGTGCTTGTACCTACACCCCCCCCCCCCGCCTTGTTCATTGAGTTCCCGGATGAAAGACACAGTCACAGACTTTATATTTACAATAAGCTTTAAATAGCAAAATAGCCGGGCAAAGGCCTACTTTCCATGCTGTTAGAATCTATTTTCCTCAAGTTATTATTTACTATTTACTATGTTCAATCTGGGCTGCTCTTAACTCCAATTAGGCAGCCCTCAGGGCCATGCTCTCTTGACCATTAACCCATGGTGGCTTCTCCTTCCTCCTCTCCTGCACCTTCTCCTCAAGTGGTCCACCTCTCCTCCCAAGACTGAAAACTGAAACCCCACCTACATCTCTTCTGCCTAGCTATTGCCTCTTGGCATTTTTATTAACCAATCAGAATTAACTTGGGGGCAAGGTAAGAGGGGCTACATGCAGACTCCAGGTCTTCTCCTTAACTCTGCTCCAATTCTTAGGGGGAGTTAATTGATACTGTAAGCCAAATGGACTTAATATACTTACACAAAAAATATACCTTCTTTTCCACACCTCAGAGAACTTCCTCAAAATTTGACCACATTCTTGGACACAAAGCAAGTCTTAACAGATACAAGAAAACTGAAATAACACCCTGAATCCTATCTGACCATCACAGATTAAAACTGGATAACAACAACAAAAACCACAGAAAGCTTAAAAACTAATGGAAACTGAACAACTCACTGTTGAATGAAACCCAAACTTACGGGACATAAAGAAAGCAGTTCTAAGATCCAAGTCCATAGCACTAAGTACCTACATAAAAAACTGGAGAGATCTCATAGTAACAACAGCACACATTTTTAAAAAAACTTGTCTTATTTATAAGCAATTTTTCTGTTTTTTACCCCTACATCATTTGCCTATATATTATGGCATATATTATAACTTATTATATATCATATTATATTACATCTCATTATATTATACAACATTGCATCTTGTTATATTATATTCCCTTGGAAACCTGTTTGTTGTCTAATGGGAGATAGAAATTTGGATGGGAAGGGAGATAAGCTGCGAGTAGGAGGGGAAACTGCAATCAGGATATAGTTAAGGAAAAAAAATCTATTTTCAATAAAAGAATAAAAAAAAGTAGGTTTTGTCTGTTAGGTGATAAACATGGCCACCAATAAAAACACTATTTTTTTGTCCATAAACAAGTCATAGAAGTGACTTGAAAGTCTGCTTACATACCAACTCCAACATAAGCAAGGTATTGATGAATCACAGTACCTTATATCTAGAAATCTGAAAATAACTCAAAGCTCTCTTGTTCTAGACAGGGAAGCATATCCAAATTCATATGGTAAAGACTTAACAAGGCCCATTTGATGCTAGAGTTAGTGCCTTGCAGGAGTCAATGTTAAGATTTCCGGGATGGCTCTTCTTCTTGGGCTGTGGTTGAGTCCTTAGGCAGCTGTGTCTGAGGTAGCCCATATTCTCTTTCCTAACATTGCCTGATTTAGCTCTCTGTAGATCCTGGCCATTTCCTCTCTGCAAATAATATATAAGATACCGTCCTTCTTAAGGAACTGGGATTGGGATAAATCCTCAGCTTACGCAGTACCTCCAGATCCCACCATTGCTTTTGTCTTATTTCTAAGCACAGGTACCTCAATTCTGGCCCTGTATCACGATGACCATTCTCATCACATTGTTTGTTGTCTGGCAGAGCCTGAAACAGACCCATTCCTAACATTATTCACTACAGCTTAAAACTAAAAGGATAATTTTCCCTTTGAGAATTTTCTACACTTCCAGTCCTACAAGAGCTCCTGTTACTGCAGAAGGAAACAGAGATCAACTGAAAATGCTTAATAAACCTTATTCATGCATGACAAAGTATGAGCTGGAGAAATATTCTCGTCATTACAGCAGCCCTGAAACTCTCTCAAGGCATGATCTCTAGGATTAAAAACAACACTCAAGGACTTGGGGATAGAGCCCAGTAGTAGAACAGTTGTCTAGTCTGTGTAAATCCCTGGGTTTGATCTCCAGTGAACCGCCCTACCCCCAACACTCACTCTCTCTCTCTCTCTCTCTCTCTCTGACTCATGATGACTTAAGTTTGCTATAACATATAATAGGCATAAAAAGGAGTTTACCAAAAACTTTTTTTTTGGTAATTATTATTGAAAATTTTAAATTTAATTAAAATACAGTTACTCCCCCCCCCATCACCTCACACGCTGTTTTCAAATCAATGACCTTATTCTTTATTGGGGAATACATGTATAAATGCAATCTGCTGAGTCCATTTAGTGTTGCTTGTATGTATATTTTTTTTAGGATGGACTCCTTGGGACTGGATAACCATTTAGGGCGACATCTGTGAGGAAGACAAAATTGTCTCTCGGCAGTTAACTGCCTATCGCTCTTCATCAATTGGTGAGGCTTTATGGATTTCCCCCTTTCATGTTGACTTGTGTCATTGCTCAGATCTTGTTTGAACTGTCTTAGTTTTGAGATCTCATGCTCATAGAAACTCATCATACGTAGACGACAATCTTGCAGCAGAATTCCTGGTCCCCTGGCTCTTACAATCTTTCCCCCCCTCTTCTGCTGTTCCCTGAGCCTCAGGTGTATGGGTTGTGTCAAGATGTTTCATCAGTGGGCATGTCACAGAATTCTGAACTTAGATTAATTGCAGTTTCTGTTTCTCAGTCTGCTTTGAAAAATAGCTTCTTTGAATGAGGGATGAGGACTACATTCATCTGTGATTCTGGGTGAAGTAGACAAATTAGGGATGTCCCCAAGCTTTGTGTAATATGGTCATCAATTGAGGGGCATTCCACTTACTAAATGAAAACATGCAAATAGTCGCTATTCTGTAAATTTTAGGATGGTTGCTTGTACGTCACCGATTTTGGCAGACTGTTTTCCTTGTTATTCTGTCAGGACACAAACTTTGCTTTTGCTTTGGCCTTTGACCCATGTGTCAGTGAAATGCATACCATCTTTGTCAAATATATGCGGTCTTCTTCACCTGTCATTTTTGATATCAGACCTTCATGATTCAAGTTAGTCTAGCCAGAAGTTATGCTTGGTTCTTCTCTTACTAATCAGCATCAAGTTCTGACATTTTTTTATTTTCAAAATGTACCTGGAACTTGATCCTTATTTTGCCAGTCTAGCCCTACCCAAATTAGCATAGGTTTCTTCAGCGTATTTCCATAGCCACCTGTCTCTCTTTCAGATTTCGTCCCACTGAGTGGCCACAGCGGAATTTCTTGAAGGCAGAATCTGAACCGCTAGCACGTCAAGAATTCCTCATAATCTATGCCTCTGCCCCTCAACCAGATCACTGTGAATGTTCCACACTGTCTTCCAACCCGCCAAGCGAACTGTCTCCTTCAGAACTTCCAAGCAGCTGTTCACAGAAGTCCATTCTGGTAACCAATCATCAGAACTTCTTTGAATAAGCAAATATGCAGATTATATCTGAAATGTTACCGTCTCAGAAGTTTCCTTTTCTCCCCTTTAAAGTTTAAAAGAAGGCAAAAAGCAACCCTTAATATATTTAAAACAAGAAACCATATTACTTTTGATACAATGTATTTCCTTTACTGTAAGGAATACTTGCTAATTAAAAACAAATCAAAAATACTTTCTGTGTAAGTGAAGCATTGTGGCTCACACCGACAATCTCAACACCACTGAGGCCAGGGTAGGGGAATCATGAGCTCTGGCAATCCCTGCTAGTAAGCAAGATAGAAAGCAAGCAACAACAACCACCACAAAGGCAACTCCTAAAAAGCTCATCTACGGAATTGTATCAAGAGAAAACTATACAAGTAAAGCCAGCTTTAATACACAAGAAAGGCTGAGAAATTTGGGGGAACATTTTTAGTATGTTTGGGGTATTTTTCCCGAGGTATATTTCCCCACATTTTGTTTAAGCTAACACGTGTTCCTTTATTATAAACAAATATAAACCCAAGTAACTGTTTAGCGTTCATTAAAAAAACCATATTTAGTTGTTTTCTTAGTTTTGCAGTTACGACATTTGATATTTCGGTTGTAGTGATGAACTTGAAGCTGACAAATCTATCAGCAGAAGTAGAACTAAATCAAAGTTATTTTTTTTTCCCGGTATCTTATTGTAGTTTTTGCGATGTCAAATGTTACTAATATCCGCCCCTTCATCTGTTTGCTGAAACACAACTGGAGACGTCTTTAGGCCAATTTTCCGCCTCGTTTATTTCACATCTTTAAAGTGAGGTCCAAAATCTAAACCTCTGGCTCGACTTCCAGCCTCCCTCCCGGGTTCCTCGAGGGATCTACAGCTTCCTCAGAAGCTGGGACAGACTTCAGGATGAACCCCGACCCCAAGTCCACCCCAGCTCGGCTTACAGGAGTCTGCACAGATCCGGCCATTGAACGTCCCTAGAAGCCGCCTACAGGCTGCTCGGGGCGAGGACTTGGGCAACGACAGCAGGAAAGCGGAAGCCGGCAGACCTCCGCGCCCCGCCCTCCGTGACGCTACCACGCCCTGCGCGAGACCCAGACCAGACACATCGAGCGCAGAATGGAGTCGCCTCTCCATCAGAAGTCCGCAAAACCCTGCAGCAGGCCCTAGCTGTCCTTCCGGAACGTCGGGCGGGCTGCGGTCACCCTCCAGCCAATCCCGAGCGGCCGCGGGCAGGCAGCGAATCGGCGGCCGGCATTCCAGGCACGACGAGTCGATCTCCGACACGGGGATCGGGCGGCCCGTGGAGCCGGGGCTGTTTCTCAGCAAGCCAGGCCAGGCGTGGCTCCAGGCCTTTCCACCCGGACTCTGCGCGTGCGCCCGCCCGGCAGCCGGCGGCCGCGGTATCCGCTGCAGCCAGCCGCCAGGGTGTCGCGCCGATGCATGGGCAGCAACGCGGGCCATGATGACAGATTACGGCGAGGAACAACGCAACGAATTGGAGGCTCTGGAGTCCATCTACCCCGACTCCTTCACAGGTGACTTTGGTGGCCGCCCGCGCCGGGCCGTAGGCCGGGGCCCCGCGGCCCTCCCTCCCGCTCTCCAGTCAGTTTCCAGCACCCGTTTCTCTCTTCCCCACTGTCCTGAAACCCAAAGGTCCGTGTAGCTCGGCGGAGGCCCTGGAATGGCTCCCGACCGCTTTGGTTTCGCGTAACCGCAGCCATCCGAGATTCACTTAAGCACGCGGTGGGAAACTCTGGCAGTGCGATGAGTTTCTCCAGAGCCGCTTCATGTTTCCCTTTACCTCCCTCCTGTTTTAAGCTCTGGTGAGGTAGCAGCTGTTTTCCCTGCGGAGAAGATTGGAATGCAGACTTTTGAGAGCAGGACACTTGGGGGTGTCTTTTATTTTCTCTGTAAGAGTGATTAGGCATTCTGCAGAATGCCTGGTGAACGATGTGGCCGCCGTGCATCTTAGGTATCTTAGACGTCCTCGAGGTTCTGGAGGCCCAGGGAAGGCAAGTGGCTTGTGCTCTCCTTCCTCCAGCCAGAGGTCCCCGGTTCTTACACCCTGAAGACGTGGGTTGGGGAATTCAGCCTCAGTTTAGATGTAGGAAGAGCAGATTGGGGCTAAGTGAAAGCATCCGTAAGGAAATTCATGAGTGGAATCCTTCCGTGTGAGTCCGTTTCCGTGGACAACCTATCTATGGTTTTCTTAAATTAGGGACGCACTCAAGGTAAAGTCAGTATGAACCTGTAGGCTTGGGATTGACGGGGTTTACATTCCACAATCCTTCCTCTAAGTGTTGCCAAGTATCACTTAATGTCTGAATGAAGAACCTAAGGCATATTACTTAAACTCCTAAACTCCAAACCATCCCTCTCGTTGCTTAGCTTAGTTTTATTTCTTGGCTTCACTTTTTGATCAACTTCTTGCAATGGTAGCAAATTTTGTTCTGGTCTGCTAACAGGCAGATGTCTCTCAGCTACCCCTGTGTAGCTCCACTCGTGTTCTTGTTCTCTTACACCAGCAATATACAGCTGAGCTGCGGATGTTAAGGGGATGAGTGAAGAGGGGTTTGAGAATGTCATTTACCTGGGTGAGTGTGTGTGGAGTCTGGCTCCCTTCTCTATCCTTGCTTATATATCCGTGTCCAACTAAAATCGAGCGCTAGTGTCAGTTGTCCGATATAGTCTGAATCACGATGTTTAGACCTTTCTAGTACGTTAGAAATATAGTAGGCATGGACCCTTTTTAGGCAGAAGCAAAAATGCACGAGGTATACAATATTTTAAACTTGTCTTTCATGTTAGGGTATCCTTCACTAAATACCGAGCATGTGCATCTTACAATGGTGACATATTTTTAGTTCTTAAAGAAGTATTGTGTTAAATTTTGCTAGATCCCAGTAGTGGTAGAATATTAAATTCTTGTCAGATGTACAAGTGCATGAGGAGCCTGAGCCAGGGTAACAAATGACGACTTACGATTATTTTGCCGCAGTCATCTATTCCATAGCAACCTGCCGAGCCTGCTTGTAATTCCTTTCTGCATCCGTACACGTTTTTGCAATAAATAAAATATCTTGATTAATTGTTCTTAGGGATTTTGCATTGCTCTTGGTCATTTTTTTTTTTAAATGAAACCTTTTAGTGAAAAGGTAGGACTTTTAAATAAAATATTTCTGTGTTTGATCCCGGAAATTCTGAGGGTTTCTAAGGTTTGCAGTTTTGTGGCCAGTTGTATTTATGTTTTCACACTGGCTTTCAGGCTTAAGAAAGTTACCTTGTGTCGGTTTGCCAAGAACACTAGTTTTCAGGTTTGTTTGTTTGTTTGTTTGTTTTTACTTCATTTTGTATCTCATTTAATATTAGATTTGGCAAATGCTCAGTCTGATGAAGGAATTGGATTTCCTGCCCCACCCCACCCCACCCCACCCCACCCTCTCTTTAATGCATACTGAATGAACTAGGAGAGAAGCATTTGTTAGGTGCACTGACCTTGTATGATATAAAAAAACTTGTGACCCACAGACCTAGCTGAATCTTAGTATTAGTTGCTGTTCTATTTGTGGTGATCTGGTAGTCTAGTGTTGCATTGGTCGTCAACTATCATCATACTCCAGTTTCTTCCTTTTTGCCTGTTCGGTAACTTGGTTGCACTTTGACCCTCCTAACAACCTCCCACCAATCGTGCATCGCTTGGCAAGGATCTGCAAAGGTAGCAGAACTTAGTCATTTCCATTTCTCTTTTAGAATAGCTGATCGAGGGGAGGTTTTTGGAAGTTAGTGGTTGATCTTTAGTAAATCAAAACCAAGTTCCCTTAATTTTGTCTGCTGCACCAAGAGGACATCTTGTATGTGCTTCATCAGTCCCTGAGTAGTAGTCATTGGCACTCAGCAGACTCGATGCTGTAGAGGAAGTGGAGAGATCATCTTGTGAAAGCAAATTTTCTTGAGAAACACTTGTGATCTTTTCACAGTGGTAGAAGGCTGGCACCTGTGGTTTATCCTACTCCATAGCAGTGCATTGGAACCAGCAATGGTGAGATTATCATCAGAACTGGGAATCCACCATGTGTGGTGGTACGTGTCTGTTTTCCAGTACTTGGAAGCCTGAGTCAGGAGAATGGAAAATTCCAGGCCAGTATGGATTATGTGGATGAAACTTCATCTTAAAGAACAAAACAAAATTTAGGGGTTAGTAATTTTTGCAAGTACAATTGTGGTTCCCCGCCCCCCCCCCCCCCCACTTTGGTTTTCTGAAACAGGGTTTCTCTATGTAGTCCTGGCTATCTTGGAACACTGTGTAGACCAGGCTGGCCTCGAACTCTTAGAAATCCTCCTGCCTCTGGCCTCCAAGTGCTGTGATTAAAGGCATGCACCACTACCCGTATAACATTAAGTTTTAAAAGTAAAGTTTTATTTTTATCGTATATAAAAGTCTCCTGGCAGCACCCATTCAGGAAGGGGCTTCTAACATTAGTTCTTGGTTGTCTTTAAGGTCTCACCACCTTGGCCAAGGAGCAGCAGCAGCAGCACATAGGACAGATAAAGGATTGAAGGAGGAGGTGGGGGAGCTAGCAGGTTTTTAAAAAGACTTTCTGGTAACTGTTAGAAGGTATATCTGTTTTCATTTTGTTTGTAAGAACTTATCCCATGTATAGAGTTTTCTAGAACTTCTTTTTCTTAGCTGTACCCATTTCCCTTTATTTGTCCCTCTTCACAGTGGCAGATTGGTGTGGTGTCCTTTGCAAGCTGGAATTTCTTCAAGTGCTTGATGGGATATAATGTAAATGTAAACACTTTACAGCAGTTCAATAAGCATAAGATATTCCTTATTAGAATTAATACTGTTTTAGTTATTGGTCCTTCCGTTAGTTGGGCCTATTGTTCTTTGTCTTCATTAGATCCTAACTTTGATTTTCTGCTGCATGTGGATATCAGCGCACCATGGAAACGCCAGGGCAATTCCTGTTCCTGACTTTGAGGTCCTACAGTCCTCTTGTGGCTTCTCATTGATTGGTAGTTCTGCTTTGTTTGCTCCACCTTTTCTCTTGTCCAAGATTAGACAGTTTAGTCTTCTTGCTATAACCTCTCTGTGTCCTTTAGGCATATTTATTTACCAAGTATTTATTAGCTATGCAGTAAAGGATTCAGTCTAATAGGGAAGTTGGCAATATACATTCAAGGGGAGAGGATAGCCCACTTGTTTTGGAAACTGAGAGATGATGTGTTAAGTGGCATCAGGGAACAGTTGTTCAGAGGGACGTGGCATGTGTAAAAGCAGGACTTTGAGTGCAAGTGGTGACATTGCTAGATCATCAACTAAGAGGTGGGATGGAGGAAATGAGAGCATTAACAAGTGAGCAGGGACTAGATGACTGAGGGTCTCCTCAGGGGTTAATATGATCTAATTTGTCACTAGGTCCTCCATGCACAAACTGTACAGTGCTTATAGACACTGTTGTATGTATTGAACCCAGTGTTCTCAGAAGGACTAAGTTTTCTAGTGTTCAGACCATATAGTCAGTCCTACTGCTTTCTATAAGTGATCTTAACTCACAGAGGGCAAATAGAGAACTGCTTTTAGTTTTTGATGTTTGTCTCAGCCCCCAAGCCCACCCCTTTGACAGGTTTCACATAGCTAGCTAGCCTCCAATGCCCTGTGCCGCTGAGGACATCCTTGAATTCCTGACTGTCCTACCTCCATCTCCTAAATGCCACCAGACCGGTCCTTAAATGCTGCTAAAAGCATGTAATGATGTGATAAAACCTTTGCTAGAAAATGGAGCAGAGATAGTGGTGGGGTGGGTGGGGTCATGGGGTTACCCTCCACCCTGATACTCATCCTTTGATTGTATAATGCTTGTATTTTGTTTGTTACTGTTTTCTGTGACTGCTGCTTTCAATCTCTGGCAATTTTTTCCCTCTCACTTTTTCTCCAAAGTAAGGATTCCTTACAAAGCTGCTTTCTTTCTAATGATCTCATTAATTCTAGTGATTTCCTTAATGTGATAGCTTTAGCTATTACCAGAAGATGCAAATTGGATTCAGACCTTGTTTGGTTCTTCTGTGTCCCCATTTCTGATTGCCTACTCCTCACCTCTGCAGGTTTCTCTCTGTTTAAGGTACATCATGCCTGATTTCTTCTGTACTCTTGTTTGGCTTCGTGGCACCATATTCACAGCTGCAAACTCAACCCGTCATTACCATCTTAATTTCCTGTTATTCCCATGGCTCCCATCCTACTTCAGAACCTCATTATCTTTGCCTGATTGATTGTAGAGGTTGCCTAGTTTCATCTGCCTCCCATTCTGTGCACTGTTGCTAGATTTACTGTCTTGTGCAGAGATGCAGTTCTAGCTGCTCGAAATGTTACTGTCTAGGATTACACTGTCAAACATACTTACTCTCACTAGTCCACTCACTCATATATGCCCATCCAACAGAAAACTTTAATTCTCTAAATGTTCCTTAGCTTCCCAACCATTGTGCTCTGCCACCAGAGTATCCTAACACATATCCCCCTTCTTCCTGCCTACTTGGTAATGTGCTATTCATGGCTTTTAGCCTCATTCAAATAATATCCCTGAAATTCGTCAGCAGGGAATATTTTCCTTTTTCTTTATAAATGAAGTCCTGTGTGGTTTATACAGTCCTGTCGCTTAGAGCTGAAGAGCTGCAGGTGGTTTATGCGAAAGCTTCATGGTTCAGTGTCTCCGTCTGTGGCATCGAGGCATTGAGGTGTGATGTATTTAACTGTTTCTGTGATGCACACCATATATCTGAGTATGACTGAAATGAAAACCTTATATCTTGGCATCTTTATTAGTGGTATATAAAGTAAATTAATTATGTTTAACCTCTTAAGTTTAGCTGACTGTAGTTAAGAGTATAAAACTATGGTCTTGGTATTGGATTTGAAGGATTTTTACTTAGCTGCATAGCACAGCACAAGTACAATGTGGTGCTCAATATTGCTGTGTTTGTTAGACTAATTAATAGCCTCCCGGGGTCCTTGTTGGTTGGTATGTTGTTGGGTTAAAGCTTTGATTTCTGTGGTCATGGTATTTACATTTCATGATAATGCTAAGTTATGCTAAGGTATATGCTAAGGTATGCTATGATAATGCTATGTTAATGCTAAGGAAGAGGAATGAAACTTATCTAATGTAATAAACACCTAATATTGGGAAGAACAACCAATCTAGATGCATATAACAAGTTTTTAGTGCCATTTCAGCATGGTGTGTGTTGTCTGAGACTGGGATGCACAGTTTGAGTCCAGGTAGAGTGCTTTATTGGTTGGGCAAACTGCTTTTGAGTCCTTGTAGATGTTCATCATGGTGTTTTAAACCTGAGTCACAATGAAGGCCTCTGTTTTAAAAACACTATTGATAACACATGTCTGCGGTGGTTTGAAGAAGGCCTGGGCACTTTAAAGCCATGCAGTCTCCCTGGTGACTTGAGTCATCTCTGCTCTTCCAGAGTTCACACATCTGCTGCCAACCTTGAGAGGCCAGTACTTCCCAGGCCTGGCATAAAACTTAGGCACTATAGTCAGCCCTGCAGCTAGGAGCTTCCTGGTTTATTTCTCACTTGCTTTTTAATATTAATCTTTTTTTTTTCATCTTCGTCCATTAGTTTAGTCCATTAAGCCAGTATTTGCTGACTTTGCAGAACCAACAGAGCCTGGTGTGGGGTTTCTCACAGTGTTTTCTATATTCTTGTGTGGGAGTAGATGATCAACAGATGTTATTAGACATGCTCTAAAATGGTCTTGGGAGCTTCCTTATTTATGTAACTGTTACAGGTCTTGCTTAGTGAGTGTTCAATAATTTGATGTTCAGAGTCATAGCCAATTTCTTTATAATTGTGTGAAACGTGGCTCTTTTTCTCTCTTTTTTTTTTTCTCTTTTTCTCTTGGAAAGATTAGATTTGACTCCAATTAAACCTGTAGAAAATAACCCATCATGACATGAGTATCAGTGGGTAGTGGCTGGTGGAAAAAAACCCAAAGTTTTTGTTTGCCATTCTGTTTAGGAATCTTTTGGAAGGGAAGTTCATATACAGTTAGATTTTGGAATAAAATATAAATGACTTAATATTTAATTGGTTAGAGAGTTATTTACTAAAGGTACATCTTGCAGATTAAGATTACTCTTGATTGAAATAGTGGGTTTATCTTTTCAGTGTTCTGTTAGTCTGTGTTGGTTGAAATGAAAATACAGGTGAGGTATGAATTTCTCGTGCTGAGCAGCAATAAATCATGAATGTGTCTGCCTTAGGAAGCACCTCAGTAACCGCTGTGTGTATTTTCTTGCAGTGTTATCAGAAAACCCACCCAGCTTCACCATTACCGTGACATCGGAGGCTGGAGAAAATGATGAAAGTAAGATGGAATTGCTCATGGCTTTCCTAGGCTCCTTCTGCAGTCACTGTTCAGGGCCCTGCAGGTGTAGAGGTGCTGTTGTTGTGCATGGCTGTTGTGTTTGTAGCCTGTGTTTTCAGTGTGAGCGTGACTTCTAGGGGCAGAGGCAGTCCAGGCTCTGTAGTTGGGCACAGTCAGTATGTGTGGTATTTAAAAGTGAAGCAGATAGGTTCACAATGCAGCAGATAAAGGGACAGCAGAGACTTTTGTTCAAAGAATTTGTCTAGTGATTATTACTTTTTGATTTCTGCTATTTTCTTTGGAAGTATAAATTATTTATTGACCATTTACTGTTAGAAACAGGTGGATTGTATACCTATCTATCCCATCCCCCCCAAAGTAAAATAGCTTTAAAACTAATAAGTTAAATAAATTTAGTAATAGTATGAAGGTTATCTATTTTTGGTCTAAGTCAGTTAATTTAGTAATTTGAAAAGTTATACATAAGCTGACAGTCTCAGTATGCTTTTCTCAGGGCAGCACAAGTTCCGTCAGGAGGAATCAGTCAGTTTTAGAGGGATCGCTTGTAAACTATCAGTTTCCTAATAATGGAAAGCGAGTCCTGAAAAAGATGTTAGGCACAGTTACTCTTTCTGTCCTTTTACAGATAAGTATCTACAAATTGTCCATTAAAGTTGCAAATAAATACTGCTCGGAGCCCCAGCATCAGTTGGCTATGTGAAGCCAGTATGTGCGCAGAAGGCACTGCTCCTTGTGACAGAATTTAACTTTCTTAAAAAAGCTTCCAGAGATCATTCTCAAATTCTGAACAGGGGAGCTAATAGCACTCTTGTAAAAACAGCTGTGTACAGTTCACTTTTAATTTGAGAAATGTTTTTAACTGTTTGAAACAATGCCTCGATTCTGCTGGCTTTGTCTCTTTCATTTTTTTTTCTTTCTTTCTCTTTTTTTTTTTTTTAATTTTGATTTTTTGAGACAGGGTTTCTCTGTGTAGCCCTGGCTGTCCTGGAACTCACTCTGTAGACCAGGCTGGCCTTGAACTCAGAGATCCACCTGCCTCTGTCACCCAAGTGCTGGGATTAAAGGTGTGTGCCACCACTGCCTGGCTTCTATCTTTCATTTTAAGGAACTGATTAGTAGAAGAGTAGGTAAAGGGAGTTGATACTTAATGTCTAGATGTGACATTGTAAATGAATGTTTAAAAACTTGTCTCACTAGTACTTCAGGCAAGTTATTTCATCTGATCCAATAAATTTTCAGTGTTGATGAATAGAGAAAAATGCTGTTGTTTTGTGTTTAGGTTAGAATAGGAGAGCTGTTCAGTCATGGAGCAGGTATATAAGAAAATACCCTTTGTGTGTTTCTACTTATGGAATATTACTATAAAGAAAGTATTTCAACACAAGTAAATGATACTTGGAACAATATAATAAACATAGTTCTGTCCTAACCAGGAAATGGTGGCATACTTAGGGAAGCGAATTGGAATGATGTACCTGTTAGGTTTTAGATTATAGATATGTCTATATATTTTGTGTCTTCTATCTTCCTTTTTTGGTTTTTGTTTTTTTTTAAGTTTATTATTATTTTATGGACATGAGTGTTTCTGAGCTTGTATGTAAGTGTACATGCCTGCTTACTGCAGAGACTAGAAGAGGGTTCAGATCTAGAGTTAAGGATGGTTGTAAACTACCGTGTGGGTGCCATAGTGCTCTAACTGCTGAGTCATCTTTCCAGCCTCTGGTGTATGTGTGACTGTATCTAGACATGTGCAGAGATCAGAGGACAGTCTTAGCTGTTGGTCTCTGCTTTGCATCGTCTGCAAGCTTTCCCACGTCTGCCTCCTTTTTGTCACTAGAATTCCATGTGTGCTATATTTACCCAGACTTTATGTGGCAACCATTTCATCCATGGATTATATTTTCTGCCTTTCATTCTTTGAATTGCTAAATAATTATAGACATGGTATAGTGCTCTGATTTGGCAAATTCACATGTAGTGAAATGATTCAATTACATGCATAGATAGCATTATGGCTATCAATGCGTTTCTATAATGAATACCTGGTATTGCTTATAGTAGAAGCAGTCATCTTTTAAAAAAGCTTATGCTTTTTTAGCAGGCGTGGTAATACAAGCTTATTTAGCCTCTCAAAACTGCTAGGGCAAAAACATGCCATTTAGCCACTAGGTTAGCAACATCCTCCTGTTGTGTATATTTGAATTATTAATTCCAGGCTCTAGCTAAGTCCTCTACACTCAGGAACTTCTGATAGTAAAAGCTACATGTGAGACAATGGCAGTAATTTTGTTAATACTATTTTGAAGTAGGTTTTTGTTTATTTAGCCAGGGTTTTTTTTTAAAAATTGTCTTTTGTCTGTCTTTCTCTGCAATATAGTATAGTAAAATGCCACTACGTGGTACGTGTGTTTCATGGGCAAGAAGGAGTTTCTGCCATTCTCTTGATTTCTTTGACTTATCTTGTTGAGGTTGTTGCTTATATTAGTAATTCTTTTGTGCTACTTTTCACTGATGTTATAAATTATTGACTCAACAGAAACACTGATTTTTGTACTTTTAATATGTTCACATTAAATTTTTATTTTGTGCCTTAGCGGTCCAGACTACTCTCAAGTTTACATACAGTGAAAAATACCCCGATGAGGCTCCCCTTTATGAAATATTCTCCCAGGAAAATCTAGAAGATAATGATGTCTCAGACATTTTAAAATTACTGGCTTTGCAGGTAAGGAAATCATTTTCCTTTACAGTAGCATATTTTTTTTTCTTTTTTTTCTTTTTTTTCCAGAGCTGAGGACTGAACCCAGGGCCTTGCGCTTGCTAGGCAAGCGCTCTACCACTGAGCTAAATCCCCAACCCCACAGTAGCATATTTTATTGGCCTTATTAAGTGTTGGCTAGAAAATGTTTTTAAGTATATATAAATAGTACATTGACCAATCAGAATTCATGATACATAACCACAAAGCATCTTTTTTAAAAAAGACAACTATTTCACTTACCCAACTGTATGGGATAACTCAATGAGGAATCATGGTATAAATATGGGATTTAGTTGTTATAATATTTGTTTCTTTAGGCAGTTTATACTTTCCTGAGATGTGTGTTTCTCTCCACCTCTGTTTGCTTTCCACAGGCGGAGGAGAATCTCGGCATGGTGATGATCTTCACTCTCGTGACAGCTGTTCAAGAAAAGTTAAATGAAATAGTTGATCAGATAAAAACAAGAAGAGAGGAAGAAAAGAAACAGAAAGAAAAGGAAGCAGAAGAAGCAGAGAAGGTATACTTGAAAACCTTGTTTTTCATATTCTTCACATCTCTCTATAGGCTTAGTTATATTTAGCTTTGATTTTTTTCCTTATAATGTTAGTAACTTTTGGAAAGCACAATAGTGAGACTAAAAGGTAAATTTTCCTAGGAGTGAAATTTTGGTTGAGGACATATTGTGAGTAACAGATGACAGATTGATAAAACACACTCATGTGAAACCAATAAATATAAATGCTTCCCAACAGGGTGTCTAACTGAGAACTATCAAGTCCTGTCACAGTGATATAAACAGGGCCAACTCCAAACTCTGAAGTAAAAACGTGGTGACAGTGTTGTAAGTTGATGTGTATTAAAAACATAGAACCAAGAACTTTCTTAATAAACAGCTACGGTGAGGACAATAAGTACATTGCACAGTATCTTTATTTTTTTAAGTTTTGCAACAAGAGTAAGTAAGATTCTGAAAGAATCTTAAGAAGAATCAGTAAGATGCTGAAGTTAAATAGAGAGCTAGTTCAGGCAGACATCAGTAGTGTCTGACTGTGCGTCACCGTGGCTGTGGGTATCTAGACGACAGTCTTTTGGCCGTATTTGTTAAATTACTCCCTCATTGACATGACACCTGTGTCTTTCATTTTCTAAGAAACTGTTCCATGGCACCCCTGTTACGATTGAGAACTTCTTGAGTTGGAAGGCCAAGTTTGATGCAGAACTCCTGGAAATTAAAAAGAAACGAATGAAAGAAGAGGAACAAGCAGGGAAAAATAAACTAAGTGGTGTGTATGGTGCCCCCTGGCCTGGTCAGTCCTCCCACCTCATAGCCATCTCCCAGCAGCAGAGATGACTGGGATAGATTTCCACAGCAAACATACATACACTCTTCACACACAGTTCATAGCTACTGTGTATGCTATAGCTTTGTATTTGGTGAGTCTGGACTTATTAGATCCTTAGACAAGAATATTGACGACTAAAGCCTTCAGAGTGATAGAATCAAACCCATAATTTTCCAGAACTAGGGAACCTAGGCTTTTCATGTTTTCTGTCTTATTGTGGATACATGTCGCATTCTGTGCTATTGCACAATTCATAAACTTATTGAAGTTCCCAGAAACAGAGATGTTCAGATTTGTTTTCTTGGGTTTTACCTTTTTAAGTGATTATAGGGGATGAAGCAATACTATGCCATTTGAATTAAGTGTATTTATTTCTTTTAGGGAAACAGTTATTTGAAACAGATCATAATCTTGACACATCCGATATCCAGTTCCTGGAGGATGGTAAGATACTGTTATACTTCCTTGTGGATGTAGTATCTATGAAAAGCAGAGTACTATTTTATTTTTATTATTATTAATTTTAGTACGCTGCTATCTATCTATCTATCTATCTATCTATCTATCTATCTATCTATCTATCTTACATGCAAATGTTAGCCCCTTTCCCAGTTTCCCCTCTGCAAACCCCCTAACTCATCCCCCCTTACCCTGCTTCTATGAGGGTGCTCCCCCACCCACCTATCTACTCATGCCTCACCACACCAGCATTCCTCTACACTGGGGCATGAAGTCTTCACAGGACCAAGGGCCTCCCCTCCCATTGATGCCAGATAAGTCCCCTTCAGCTCCTTCAGTCCTTCCCCTAACTCCTCCGTTGGGGTCCCTGTGCTCATTCCGATGGTTGGCTATGAGTCTCTGCATCTGCATTGGTCAGGTTCTGGCAGAGCCTCTCAGGAGACAGCTGTATCAGGCTCCTGCCAGCAAGTACTTCTTGGTATCTACAATAGTGTCTGGGTTTGGTGACTTGCTTTTCCGGTGGGATAGATCCCCAGGTGGGGATGGATGACCTTTCCTTCAGTTTCTGCTCCACTCTTCGTCCTGTATCTCTTTTGGACAGGAGCAATTCTGGGTTAAAATTTTGGAGATGGGTGCGTGGCCCCATCCCTCACCTGGGAGGCTATGCCTAACCTCTGGATATGGTCTCTATAGGTTCTTCCTCCCCTTTGGGTGGTATTTCAGCTAAAGTCCTCCCTGTGGGGTCCTGGGAAGCTCTTGAGTTGCTGGCATCTGGGACTTTCTGGTTGCTACCTCCAGTTCCCCATCCCCCATTGCTACAGATCTCTGTTCAGTTTCCTGACCCTCTGTACATCTCATTCCATACCTGATTCTTCCCCGCCCCCCTCTTCCTCCCAAGTCCCTCCCATCCTCTACTTCCCTTGATTGTTTTGTTCTCCTTTCTAAGTAGGACTGAGGCATCCACTCTTTTTTTGGTCTTCCTTCCTCTTGAGCTTCATGTGATTCATGAGTTGTATCGTGGGTATTCCTATGTACTTTGCCTAATACCCACTTTATCAGTGAGTATATACCATGTGTGGTCTTTTGTGACTGAGTTACCTCACTCAGGATGATATTTTCTATATCCATCCATTTGCCTGCAAATTTCATGAAGTCATTGTTTTTAATAGCTTTGTAGTAATCCATTCTGTAAATGTACTACATTTTCTGTATCCATTCCTCTGTTGAGAATATCTGGATTGTTTCCAGCTTCTGGCTATTATAAATATGGCTGCTGTGAATGTAGTGGAGCATGTGTCCTTATTACATGTGGGAGCATCTTCTGAGTATATGCCCAAGAGTGGTATAGGCATGTCCTCAGGTAGTACTATGTCCAATTTTCTGAGGAACCGCCAGACTGATTTCCAGCGTGGTTGTACCAGCTTGCAATCCCACCAGCAGTGAAAGAGTGTTCCTCTTTCTCCATATCCTCTCCAGCATTTGCTGTCACCTGAGTTTTTCGTCTTAGTCATTCTAATTGGTGTGAGGTGGAATCTTAGGGTCAGTTTTGATTTGCATTTCTCTGATGACTAAGTATGTTGAACATTTCTTTTTATTTTATTTTATTTTATTTTCTAAGTTTTTTTTATTTACATTCAAAATCATTTCCCCTTTCCTGTTTCCTCCCTCCCCGAAAGTCCCATAAGTCCCCTTCCCTCCCTCTTTTCCCCATTCAACCCCCTCTCGCTTCTCTGTCTTGGCATTCCCCTACATCCAGTCTTTCCAGGACCAGGGGTCTCTCCTTCCATCTTCTTGGAAATCTATTGATATGCGAATTGTGTCTAGGGTATTCCGAGATTCTGGGTTAATATCCCCTTATCAGTGACTGCATACCATGTGTGTTCTTTTGTGATTGGGTTACCTCACTAAGGATGATATTTTCAAGTTCTGACCATTTGCCTAGGAATTTCGTGAATTCATTGTTTTTAATTGCAGAGTAGTATTCCATTGTGTAGATATACCACATCTTCTGAATCCATTCCTCTGTTGAGGGATATCTGGGTTCTTTCCAGCTTCTGGCTATTATAAATAAGGCTGCTATGAACATAGTGGAGCATGTGTCCTTATTGCATGCAAGTAAAGCCTCTGGGTATATGCCCAGGAGTGGTATAGCCGGATCCTCTGGGAGTGTCATGCCCAGTTTTCTGAGGAACCACCAGACTGCTTTCCAGAATGGTTGTACCAGCTTGCAATCCCACCAGCAGTGGAGGAGTGTTCCTCTTTCTCCACATCCTCACCAACAACTGCTGTCTCCTGTGTTTTTGATCTTAGCCATTCTGACTGGTGTGAGATGGAATCTCAGGGTTGTTTTGATTTGCATTTCCCTAATGACTAAGGATGATGAACATCTCTTTAGGTGCTTCTCAGCCATTAGATATTCTTCAGGTGAGAACTCTTTGTTTAGCTCTGTACCCCATTTTTTAATAGGGTTACTTGCCTCTCTGGAGTTTAACTTCTTGAGTTCTTTGTATGTATTGGATATTAGCCCTCTGTCGGATGTAGGGTTGGTAAAGATCATTTCCCAGTTAGTTGGTTGCTGCTTTGTCTTTTTGACAATGTCTTGCCTTGCAAAAACTTTGTAATTTAATGAGGTCCCATTTGTCAATTCTTGATCTTTGAATATTTCTTTAGGTGCTTCTCAACCATTTGAGTCTCTGTTTAGCTCTGTCCCCCCTTTTCTTAATAGGGTCATTTGGTTCTCTGGAGTCTAATTTCTTGAGTTCTTTGTATATATTGGATATTAGCCCTCTATCGGATGTAGGATTGGTAAAGATCTTTTCCCAATCTGTTGGTTGCCGTTTTGTCCTATTGACAGTGTCCTTTGCCTTACAGAAGCTTTGCAATTTTATGAGGTCCTATTTCTTCATCTTAGATTATAAGCCATTGGTGTTCTGTTCAGGAAAATTTCCCCTGTGCCCATGTGCTTGAGGCTCTTCCCTAGTTTCCTTTCTATTAGTTTCAATGTGTCTTTTTTTATGTGGAGGTCCTTTATCCTCTTGGACTTGAGCTTTGTACAGGACCAGTTTGCATTCTTCTACATGTTGACTGCCAGTTGAACCAGCACCAATTGTTAAAAATGCTCTTTTTTCCACTGGGTATTTTTAGATTCTTTGGCAAAGATCAAGTGACCATAGGTGTGTGGGTTCATTTCTGGGTCTTCAATTCTATTCCATTGATCTACCTGCCTGTCACTGTAACAATATCATGTAGTTTTTATCACTATTGCTCTGTAGTATAGCTTGAGACCAGGGATGGTGATTTCCTCAGAAGCTCTTTTACTGTTGAGAATAGTTTTCACTATCCTGGGTTTTTTGTTATTCCAAATGAATTTGAGAATTGCTTTTTCTAACTCTATGAAGAATTGAGTTGGAATTTTGATGGGGATTGCATTGAATTTGTAGATTGCTTTCAGTGGGATGGCCACTTTTACTTTATTAATCCTGCCAGTTCATGAGCATTGGAGATCTTTCCATCTTTGAGGTCTTCGATTTCTTTCTTCAGAGACTTGAAGTTCTTGTCATACAGATCTTTCACTTGTTTGGTTAGAGCCACATCAAGATATTTTATTTGTGACTACAGAGTACTATTTTTATTTAGTATGAAAATTTCCTACCAACCTGTTAAAAACAAAATTTTGAAGGTTTAACAGTTGATCAATTTATACACTCAATCTATCTGTTAAATTGCATAGCAGTATATGTTTTAAAGTTTTCAGATGACTTAAGTACCTCAAGCGTGGCAGTTATAGTATATAATCCTTTTTCAGCTGGAAACTGAGACAGCATTGCTCAGGTGACCATTTTCCTCAAAAGTCTGTATCACAGGTGTGGGAGAACTGAATCCGTAGTCCACTGTAGGTTTATAGAAGCCTTAGATGTAGAACTTCTAGCATCCCCTGCGGAGCAGCCGGCCCTCCTCCTACTGTGTAGTTGCTGGAGTTTCTAGTCCTTAGGTTTCACCCTCTTTGCCTCTACCCCTACCTCCTGTTTCTTTTGCATATACCATGCCCATCCACAGATGCTTATGTGCTGGCCTTCCTTCCCACTTTCTACACAGCAAAGAGCACAGGCCACTTCCCACCTCCTGCAGCTGATGGCTTGCTTGTGTTTAAACCGGCTCCATACTCATCATGCCTGGTCGAAGTGGCACTTTCTTCAGCTTGTACACCTACCTCATTACCCTCTTATATCTACCCTCTCCTTTGGAGTTCTCTAGGTCCTGGATTATCTGCTGGAGAAGAGTAGGTACTGCTGATGTAGCCCACTCCTAAATCATTTTTCTTAACCTTGCAGGTGCCTTTACTGGCACTTGCCCCCTTCTTTTCTTCCTGGTGATAAGAATGGAACCTAGGGCCTTGTGTATGCACATAAAATGCTCTGTCATTAAGCTACACTGACAGCCCTCAATATGTTTTTTTCCACTCAAATATATTATTACCTTCTTTAGCAGATAGGTCAAGATTCTTATTTTTATGATCTTAAAAACAAAACCCAAAACAGGGTGTGTTGGCTCACCACCTGTGTAATCTGTGCACTTGGAGACTGAACAAAATTGCCTAAGTTTCAGGCTATTCTGTTCTACACTGAGAGTTATAGGCTTGTCTGGGTTATAGAGTGAGACTGTCTCAGACAAACCAAAACCAAACAAATCAGAAATTCACTAGGCTATTCTCTTCTGCTTTGCTGAGGAATTTCAGATTCTTAATTCATGTCATTCTCTTGTGCTTTAGAAACTTCATTAGCTTTACTTGTCCCCTCCCTCCCTCCCTCCCTCCCTCCGTCCCTTCCTCCCTCCCTCTCTCCCTTGCTTCTATAGTGTCTCACTGTATATCATAGTGGCTGGCCTGGAAACTTGCTATGATCAGGCTGATCTTGAACTCAGGGATCCTGCTGCCTTTGCCTCTGAGTGCTAGGATTAGAAGCATGCTCCAGAGTGCTTGGCCTCACTTATTCCTGACTCCTTTCTTCTGGTAGGTCAAGGTATCTCTTCATCTCTAGTAGATTTCCCAGAGACCTGCTGAGTCTACCTTGGAAATGTCTCCCAGCAATTTACTTCACTCATTTGAAGGTTTTATTGTTTTTGCCTGGACTTACTGTAGCCACTTAAATCGTTCTCTCAATAGTTTTACCTTTAAAGATTTATTTATTTATTTATTTATTTAATGTACACAAGTGTTGGACTGCATGTTACTGTGTTCACTGCATGTGTGCCTAGTGATCTTGAAGGCCAAAGAGGGCGTTGCATCCCTGAAACGAGTTACAGATATATGAGCTGCCATTTTGGTGCTGGGAATCGAATCTGGGTCCTCTGGAAGAGCAGCCAGCCCTCCTACCATCTCTCCAGCCCATGAATCTGTTTTTTGGAGCCTTGAATATTCTATAGTTACTGCTCTGCTTCTGAGAATGGGAAACTCATATTTAACCGTAAAACTTTAGAATTCTTTGATAGAGAAAATCTACATAGTTCCATTTCAGTCTGGCCTTACTGTATTACTTCCAGATATTTTCCTCAAGAGTCTTGTCTTCTAATTGGAAATACCAAGATTTTATCATTTTGTATATTTATATACTTTTAGAATTGCTTGTCCTGATCCTTATGTTCTGTTGGATTCAGATGTTCTCTGAAGCTGCTTGAGAAGCCTTCACTGCTCTTGACTCAATTACTCTGTGGCTTGGACTCAGTGCATTGTCATTGTATTTCTGGCTGTGAGCCTAGCCTTTAACAGCTGAGCCATCTCTCCAGCCCTATAGTGTTATTTATGTAGACTATAGTTTATATAGTCTCTCTGTATTCTCATTGGATTTAATGCCAGTAGACTAGACTCTTAAGAGGGAAGGAAGAAAACATTTACACAGATGGAGCAGTGCTGTGGTATCCTGCTCTTTCTACTTCAGGCCATCTGCAGGTGGATTTGCTGAGGCAGAGCCTGGACAGTGCTTCTCATAGGGCTTAGACATTTAGAGCCTGTTGTATTTAAAGGGAACTAGGCAAGTCCCGTCTGACAGTCAATTCAGAAATTACAGATCAGCTTTGATGATATACATATCTGCTGTCAGTAAGTAAGCTGAGCTATGGGGCTGTTCTCTGAACTATAGCCTGCTACATTGTCATTAAGTATTCTATGAGTCTGCCTTAAAATAGCAAGACTCTAGGCTATGACTGTGAAGATTGGAGTTGTTCTTCTATTGTCGGGGTCTCTGCTGATCGACTTCAGAAGGATTTGCACTGGTAGCCTGGGAGTCATCACTACCCCCTACTCCTGAACACGCACACGCACACACGCACACACACATACACACACACACACACACTGGTTGTGTTTTTTCTGGATTATAAGGTGAGGCTGTTTTACTTTTCACAGCTGGAAACAACGTGGAGGTGGATGAGTCATTGTTCCAAGAAATGGATGATTTGGAGCTAGAGGATGGTGAGGATGATCCTGACTACAATCCTGTTGCCCCAGGGAGTGACTCCTCAGACTGATGGACTGTCCCTGTCTCCAGAGAGGTGTGACTGCCACAGCATCTGTGGCTATGCTGAGAGGGGTTGGATCTTCCTTTCGTTTTTTTCTAAGAAAAAACATATTTTTCAGGAGAATATTCTTCTGATAGCTTTCATCATTGAACTTAATAAACTGCCCATAAAATTTCAAATATAAAATGCTTACTTCCTCTTATTGATGAACAGTATAGACATTTTATGATTTAGTGTTGGAGAGAGTCCCCGCTTGTATCCCTGATGTAGGCTGCTGCTGTTGATGCATGGAATTGGCATGACTCAGGATTTCTGTGCTGGCGTCAGTGGTTACTTTGGATTCCAAGTGTCTTACGAGAAGAATGAGTGGATAGAACAGTTAACCACCCTGGACTCCTAGTGCCTGGCACAATAATTTTGAGTTTTAACAAAATTAGAAGCTCAAATATTATGTAGGGAGGAATAAAATAGACTTTATTACAGTGGTGGCAGTATTTGAATCAGAATTTGAGGGTTTTAAGGTATGCATTCCTGGGCTCTTTGTGGGTTAGTGCCAGAAACAGTGGAATCCAACCTGATTTTTAAAACAGCTCAGTCTCATTACAGCAGTTCTAGAGGTGTTCTAACATTACATTTCTGACTGAGCCACTGGCCCGTTTGCTTGTCTTACCTGGGTTAGTGTTTCTCCTGCCAGTTAACCAGTCCAAAGACTAACTTGGGACTGTTCATTACTGGAAGAGAAATACATCTAGATACTTGCATAATGGATGCCCTCTTCATAGTAAATTGAGGTGGTTGGTTGGGGAATCAGGTAGGTGACCTTTGAGCTACCCAGTCACTACAGATTTAGAAGGTTGGCTTGAAGGAACAATCAGCTGTAGGTGAAGCTCTCAGAAGCTGTGGCACATGCAGTGTGTGCACAGGCAGGTGGCATTAGCTTGCCATGCAGTGTGCCTGCAGGCGGGTGGCATTAACCAGTGTCAGGGCAGCAGACACACATGTTGCCAAGAAGACAGTTGTCAGGCTGCTGCTGTTGAGGTGAAAGTTCACGTGACCTTTTTGTCAGTTTGCTTATATCAAAGGATGGCTAAAGGGATAGTTTTAATTGTTAAGGCACATTCATCAAAGGATTTTTTTATTTATATCATCAAAGAAAAATGACCTATGCTGATTTTTATTTTATATCTAGAACTAATTTTGCATTCTCCAGTGAGAATGACTGAATTGCCACCCAAGTCTTATCCTTGATCCAACCTTAGATAATTGCATAGACATTGTAGATGTGAAGTTTAAAACACACAGATTTGTGTTCTAGCTGCTTGCTGGGGACAATCACTTAAAAGTTCCATTTAGTAAACTGGTAACATTGGACAGCTGCTATGTTCCATTTGTGCTTTGTGGCAGTGTTAAATGTGTTTCCCTCCTCCCATGAAGAGAAATAATGCATCTCAGTCCACAGTTTTACTATTGTGACTAGAACCTTACCCATTTTTAGCCACCACAACAAATGTCGTTAATAATATATCAAATTTTCAGTTGGTCCTGGAACAGGTCACCTCAGTGGTACTGTCCACGGTCCTGAATCATAACGTTACATTGTGTTGTTTCCCTTAAGTGTGTGAGCTGGGTAAATATTTCAGGATTACAGAACCAAAGGGGAAGATAGGATGTACTAGGTAGAAAGAGAGGTTGAGGGAATAAGAGAGACAGACTGACACATACTAATGGGAAAGCATGGCCTTGCAAAGATAGCAAGTTTGGAGAAGAAGTTAGGAAGAACTGGGGAGAGGGGTGTTATTGGGCATTTCTTTGTGTTACTGTTCTTGATGTCTCCTTGTACAAGATGGAGAGCATTTGCCTTAGAAAGCCTCTATGTAGGAGCATCTGGCTATTGACTTTTAGACAGCACACAGAGCACAGTGGGATTCCCTACACTCAGAACAACCTTGAATTTTTATAGGTCCTTTTTTTTTCTTAAAAAAGATTAAGGATTAAGCTGAACAGCGTTGGTGCACATCTTTAATCCCAGCACTCAAGAGGCAGAGGCAGAGGCAGGTGAATCTCTGTGTTAGAGGCCAGAGTGATCTACAGAGCAAGTTTCAGGACAGCCAGAGTTACAGAGAGCTACACCCTGTCTCAGGTGGTAAAAAGGTGAAGGATAAAATACTGAATAAAAAGAAGAGCTTCAAAGCTGCTGCTTCATGATAGGCCAGCACACTGAAACTATCTAGACCTACCAGCCACGGCAGAATCAGTGACAGGACAATGGGAAGGGATCAGGGATCGCTTGATGGTTTTTGCCTTTCAAAGTCACTTGCTATTATCAACTGATAAGGAGTTCTGTTGATTGCAAATCTCCAAACACTTATTTTTTTATAGGAAGGTTGGGGTTTTTATGTTTCTGCCGTGTACTTGATTGATTTTGAACCTCTGCATTTTGAGCCAGTTCTTGGAAACTAAACATAAAGGAAAAACAAGATAGTGAAGATTTGTTTCTTAATATTTTTACTCACCAGTGATGTCTGATACATTTTTTTTTTTACATAAATGTGTATGATTCAGTTGCCAAGACTGGGAAGATATCACAGTGAGTAAAAGACCTTGTCTCACAATCATGAAGCCTGAGTTGTATCCCTAGGACTCTGGTAAAGCCAGGCATGGTAGTACATGTATATAAGCCCCGTGTTCCTATGGAGAGATGGGCATTAGAGGTAGGAGCATCCCTGAAGCCTGTGGTCCACCTAGCTTTGTGTATGTAGTACTAAACAAGAGACTATCTTAGTGTAGAAGGTGATGGCTAACATCTACAGTTATCCTCTGACTCCTACATATGTGCTGTGGCATGCATGTACCCGGTGAACATGCATATATGTATACATACTATACAAATGCAACTTGTTTTGTTTTGTTTTTTTGGAGACAGGGTTTCTCTTTGTAGCTCTGGCTGGCCTGGAACTTGCTCTGTAGATTAGGCTAGCTTCAACTCATAGATATCCACCTTTCTCTGCCTCCTGAGTGCTGAGATTAAAGGTGTGTGCCACTACTGCCTGGCTACACAAACATTTAAAAAAAGAAAATATATGGTTGTTTCAAATCGTAGAAAATTGGACTAACAGCCTCTAGTATTGGAATAACTGCCATGGAGTGTGAAGTTACTGAATGTCTGATTCTTACTTTCCTGGTCTGTAAGGGGAAGATAGTGAGTAATTCATTTTTCAAAATATAAAGTCGAAGACTACTGTACTGAAGGCTCAATGGTCAGGAACTCCTGTTTGCTCTTCCAGACGACTTGAGTTCTGTGTCCAGCATTGACTTGAAGCAGCTCACCTGTAACTCCAGCTTCATGGAGTCTGACACCCTATTCTGACCATTGTAGGCTCTGGATTTACCCCCATATTTATACATATTTACAGAATTCAAAAGAAAAAGAAACTGGTCAGCTGCTCTAAGATCGGTACTTCATAATGAAAACTTTCCTGGGTTTTTATTTATAAATCATTCTTATACGTTATCATAAGAAGTAAGTGTACACCATCTCCTATTTGTCATTATTACATCAAAAACAAATATGAACCAAGCAAACACTAAAAGATTGCTGAGCAGAGTGGGCCGTGCCCTTCCTTCCACCACTTTTGGTTGCTGTCTGGAGCAGCAGTGCCTTGATTTTGAATAACTGAGGAGCAGACTAGAGATGTCCTGAGTACCATATTGATAACTGTGGCTTCTGGCTCATTTGCTTCTCCCTTGCTCAGTGCTGCTTCAGAGATGTCTGCTTTCTGGGGAAACCCAGCCTAAAACACCTAACTGTGACATAAAAGTGCTGCTGGAGTCTAGCACTCTTCAGCTAGGACTTCCCTTCTTCCCTGATGGAGTAAGTCAGGGTGTGGGTCTGCTCCTTTCAGTGCTCTGCAGTCTCAGAGGTCTGCACGCTTGCTTTGTCATCTTGTCTGCAGCTAAGATTGGTTCTAGCATCTTCTGCTGTTGTCATCCCTGGTAGTTCAGGGACTTTGATGCTCAAGGAAGTGTCAAGTGTTTCTGCCTCCATGGCTGTCATGGAACTCGTCATCTACAGCTACCACTGTTGTGGTTATCCCTAATACTGTTACCATGATTAATGGTGGCTTCAACTTGTATTTATAACACCAGTTTAGTCAACATTCTTTACTCTTACCTGGCTCTTAATTCAGTAGTAAGCCCTGTTATGATATGGGGTCCAGTGGGTAGTCTGATGGACAAAGAGCTACAAGATCTAGGGAGGCACCTTCTACACCAAGGCCAACCAAGTCAATTCCAGGGTTAGAAAAGGTAAGAATAAGAGTTGGGCAGTCTCATGTTACTGCAGCAAGGACTAAAGCACCTGTCGACCTAGTCGGAAAGAACAGAGCCGACCTGAATCTGTTGCAAAGAGAGTCTTTAGATGAACAGAAAATGTAGATGCTGAGCGGAAACAAATGTCTGGAGGATATTATTGTTCACTTGAATAGACTAGGAAGACCTGCTGATGCTGGTGATCCCAGCAAATCTGCAGAATTCTGAATCATAAGGCCTCTGCCGTAGCTTAGTCAGAACTTGTTCATATTGCTGAAGAAGACAGGAGTGGTAACAGATTTCTGAGCTACCATTATGAGGAGCAAGAATTCAGTATGAATACTGCCCTTGAATAACCAACTAGACCAACTAGCCACTAAATCTTGGGTTGCAAAAATGTGTGTTTGATTCTGTCAGTACTGTGAAAAAAAAGCCCTACAGCTTTACTTTTAGAATTAAATAAAATCAGGTCAGTCACAGGCGCTTGCCTAGGGTTACGTAAAAACTCTATTAACACCTTTTTCAGGCAAATTACATACTGGGTATTGATTTTGTATGTATAATGGATGTATGTCTTCCCCTCTTACATTCATTGTGCATACTATTAGCGATAACATACCTACTCACTGCAGCAGAACTGTGGAAATATGACTCCTAAAAAGTACACCAATCAATTCTTAGTGGGTACTTCTTAACAGTTTCTGTAAAATGCTACTAAAAAAGTCTCAAATGAAGTTCATCTTCTGCTTTTAGATATAATTCCTTAGCATATAATTCTTTTCTGGTTAAAAACAGTATGGGCAAGTAGTGTGCTATGAGTTACAGAAAGTGAGTTATAGGAGTTCTGGGAAGGAATGGTGTTAGTGGATGTAGAACTTGATTAGGGCATTTTTAAAATGGTTCTACTAGTTGATTGAGCTTCATATATGTAGGGCCAGTGCTGCACCTTTGGACTACACACCCAGCACTAAACGAGCTATTTTTAAAGACCAAGGCTCAGACAATTCCATTGTTATTAGGTGTTTTTTTTTTATTGTGGGTACCTTAGTATACAGGATAGTTTGGAACTTGCAATTCCCTAGCCTTGGTTCTCTGAGTGCAAGAGAATAGCTGTGTGCTACTATATCTGGCTAGCCTGCTGTTTTGTTTGGATTATTATTTATAGCTGTTGGGTTTTGTCTAACTATATTTTTTTCAAGAACAACTCTTCTTTTTGGCACATATCACTAATTGTGATATTAAAATTTTAAGGAAAAGTTAAAAAAACAAAACAAAACACCGTGCTGACTCAATAGTAAATGACAATAGAACCAACAGGGAAGTTTGCTGGGTTCTCAGCTTGTGTGCTCTATGACTTCACACTGACCATACTGTGCTAGGGTGAGTGAATCTGACCAGCACCGGTAACACACACTTCTGATGTTCTCTTGGTGTGACCACAATGATAAGAGTCTGAAATCTTGTGCAGGTTTCTAATGCACTGGGTTCTGCTTGCTGGGAGTAGTCCATATGTAGCTGACTGTAGAATGTTCCCATGTACGGAAGCTTGTGTTGCAGTTGATAATGTTAACCTTGTGTTGGTAAGAGTGAAGCAGTTGGAACTGCCCAGGGATGCTGGCCTGAAACAGTCTGATGGGAACTAGGCACTGTTCCTCTACTCTATGAGTCAACAGTTTTAGTATTTTTGCAGGATACCTAGAAATCTCAAACTCAGTTCTACTCAAGACTGTTCCTAGCAACTTTTATTTAGAAAAGTCCAAACTGGAAACAAACAGGTGAGCGAACAAAAAAATTATGGTGTTCTTATGGGGTAGAATACTACTCATGAATGAAAAGGAACACTCTAGGTCACATTAGAAATAGATAAATCTCAACAATGTTATGGAAAGCAAAATACCTATGAGGTAGAGGAAATAGTTTGGAAAGGTGGGTTGATAGAAATATACAATTCAACCCCAATTTAAATGGTATTGTAAAAGGGAAATGCCCAAATAAAGGAGTCGGGTATACACTGTGGCTGAGAATTCTTTTTCCCATAGTAGAGAGCTCCACTGTTTCTCTGTTAAATAGTGAGAAAAGGCCAATGGCATCTACTAGAGATTATGGCAGGAATCAGGAGGCTACTGAGCATGGTGAATGAGAATACTGGGCAAGCTCCATGACTACCAGATGTACTTGTCACTGTCATATAGGAGACACCTGTGTAACTGTCCAGGTAGAATGAGGCACATCTTAGTAAAGATCAACAGTGATCAAGAAGACAGCACAGAGCAGAGTGGAAGGTCCTGCCTCTGCTCACAGGCCCATACAAAGCTTCCTTTGGAGGCCTTTGATTTCGTGGAATATAGGAAGAAGGATTTATTAAGAGGGGAGAATATAGCCCTGTTGGTACTGAACTTGTGTTGGTGTTACCCTGAGATCACTGTTAAAACACTGGACAACCTTTGAGTTTTTCGTATTGTTTTTATGATGGAGTGAGAAACTATTGGACAGAAAATAACTCCTTGCTCCATGGTGGGTATCGCAGGGTTTCAGTCTTGACCAGTTATGAGAAAATTAAATGCAGTAAAACAACTTAAATCTTAGGCTTCAAGTTGGACTCAGCTCTAGGAGTGGCTTTTAGGGCATAAATTAGAATGAGCTGATTCCAAAAACAAAAACCATACCTGTATTAAAGGTACCAAAAGACCAATTGCCTGATGAGAACTTGGTGATTGTGGAGAGTTGGAAAGTTGCAAATCCACAGCATTTTAGTAAAGTAGCCATTTGTCACCCGTGTCTGGATCTGAGTTCTCATCCCACCAGGGGCAACTTTGGGAATGTATTATGTCAACAGACAACTAACTTGCCACCAGATAAGATATAAGCCTTTCTAACATCATATCTTCCTTCTTTGCTTAAACCTGTTACCTGGTGTTCTCACTAATATATTTTGTGAATGTCTTAATTTGTGACTTTCTTTTGTTCTGTAACTATAAAAAGTTTATGTAACTGCTTCTGTGACAAAATGTCATTTGGGGCAACCTGTATCTGTGTTCTTGAGCCATAATAACTCATATTTGGCTTACAATAAACTCTTGTGTTCTCTTAGAGGTGAATTGGATTGTGGTTGACATTAGCTAGCAAGTCAACATCAGAGATAGAGGAGAAAGCTCTGTTATGAATATCCCCGTTCACATAGAGGACATACAGGCTCCCAAACTTCAAGAATATTGGTAGCTATCAAAGAGACAGCAGTGTTTCTATTGGCGCTATACTGTATGGTTTTCTTTTCCTTTTATTGGTCTGTTATGATAATAATAAAGATGTCTGTTTAACAAAATTGAGATATATCTTAATTTCACTTTGAGGTAACAGATAAATTACATTATTAAATAAATATTTTCTCATGATAGAGACCCTTTTCTAAACCTAGGGTATATTCTTTATGAATTGCAATGTGACTATACAATACTTTGATCATGCAAAGACACCATCGCCACCTAGCAATCAAATGGGGTAAATTGTCTTCACAGTGCAGTGTTCTCAAGTGCCACCTAGTGGTGAAAGCATCCATTCATTCTAGCCTCAGCACTGTTAGGCAACTGGCATCTCTGAGCAGCAAAAATCAACGATGAGAAGGAGAGACCCCTGGTCCTGGAAAGACTGGATGTAGGGGAACGCCAGGACAGAGTAACGAGAGGGGGTTGAATGGAGAAAAGAGGGAGGGAAGGGGGCTTATGGGACTTTCGGGGAGGGAGGAAACGGGAAAGGGGAAGTGATTTGGAATGTAAATTAAAAAAAAAAAAAAAAACTTCTATGGGGATTTTATGCATACACGTTATTACATTTATATTATAGATTAAATGAATATGAACTGACAAAAAAAAAAATCAACGATGATTGCCTGGCCACATGGTGGAGAGAGACTGCTGCAAGTTTTCCTCTGAACTCCACACGTCTCCCCTAAACCCTCTATACATACACATACACACACACATACACACACACACACATACATACATACATTAGAAGTATGAATACTTTTTATGGTAACTGGTACAAGTTTTGTTTTAAGAATTTTTTTCCCCTCCTTTTTATCTTCATTGCAAGTAGGGAGATATGATGGAGACTGTTTTCTTAAACACATGTTGGATAAGCGTGGTAGCTCCAGTGAATAGAAACATGGAGGATCAGTCACTTGGAACTTAGATCATAGTATTGTATAGTCATAGTACAAAAGAAAACGAAGCTGATTTACCCACAGATCAATGCAGCTCTCAGATCTCCCCAGAGGAGTTTCTTTTTTTTTTAATACAAAAGCCTCAAACTGGTGGAAGGGCGGAGATGTAGGTGTCAGTAGAGTGCTCACCCAATCAATAATAGGATATATTTACAGCAATTAAGACTTGGGCCATTGCAGAAGTGGAGGCAGAGACTAAGAGCCAGAGGTTGGAGAGGCCCCGAAGGAAGTGCTGTGTTTGGACAGGACAGGACTGTTACACTGATGAACCACAGTGGACATGACAGGACTGTTACACTGATGAACCACAGTGGACATGACAGGACTGTTACACTCATGAATCCACAGTGGACATGACAGGACTGTTACACTCATGAATCCACAGTGGACATGACAGGACTGTTACACTCATGAATCCACAGTGGACATGACAGGGCTGTTACACTCATGAACCACAGTGGACATGACAGGGCTGTTACACTCATGAATCCACAGTGGACATGACAGGGCTGTTATACTCATGAACCACAGTGGACATGACAGGGCTGTTACACTCATGAATCCACAGTGGACATGACAGGGCTGTTACACTCATGAACCACAGTGGACATGACAGGGCTGTTACACTCATGAATCCACAGTGGACATGACAGGGCTGTTACACTCATGAACCACAGTGGACATGACAGGGCTGTTACACTCATGAATCCACAGTGGACATGACAGGACTGTTACACTCATGAATTCACAGTGGCTGTGGTTGCCTGTGCAAGAGCAAGCCAGTCAGCTTTCTACTCTGGAGGGGGAAGAAGCTGACAAGACCTTATCATCATCTGAGGCTGAGGAACTATGGACAGTCGATGGGTTTTGGTGTGTGTGTGTGTGTGTGTGTGTGTGTGTGTGTGTGTGTGTGTGTGTGTGTGTAGGAGTGGGTAATATTCAGTTTAAAGGTGTGGCTCCTTGTAAAGGGGGGCACTCCAATGGCCCCACACCCAGGAGTAATTGGATAATACACATTGGAGTCTGTGCTTTATCAAATTAAAACAAGCAAACAAAAACCAGGGCATTAAATTGGGGTCAAATGGAGTTGGTAATGGACCTCCGAGGAGTTAGGAGGACTGGGGGTGATTGAAAAGTATGTTGTTTGAAATTCTCAAAGAATTAATAAAAATGTATTATAAAAAGATAAATATATATCTTACATATAGAACTAGATTTCATTAGAAAAGAAAAACATATAAGCTAATTTTCACTAATTTGCCTCATTCAAATTGTTTCATGTAATTGAAAGATGATAGTTATTTAAGGTTTTGGTGATTTTCCAAGAGATTTATGGAATAAATGAACAAAAATTACCCAAAAATGATTTTAGCATTGGGCACAAAATTTATACTTTTTTGTTTTACCTTGATGGTTGAGTGATTATGTTGCATATACAGACATGGGAATGAAAAGAAACATATCTAATAACAGGAGATTTATTAGATATTTGCCATTGTGGACACATTATTTAAGGTAAATAATCTATTACCTTTTACCTAGCCTGGTAATGGAAACAAATTTTATGTATCAATCTTATATTTATTTAAAAATCTTCATTGGCTAAATATACATATATGCTTATTATAAATAATACATAAGTGTAGTGATTTATATTGTTTTATTTGTATTAATTATTTATTTACATCTCAAATGTTGCCCCCCTCTTATTTGCCCCCCTCCCAGCCCCATCCCCCATTTCCCAACCACGTTGCCTCTGAGAGGGTGCCAATATTCCCCCACCCTGGGGCATCAAGTCTCTGCAGGATTAGGCACATCCTTTCCCACTGAGGCCAGAGAAGGCAGCTCTCTGCTACATAAGTGTCAGGGACCTTGGACCAGCCCGTGTATGCTCTTTGGTTGTCAGGCATCCAGGTTAGTTGACACTGTTGGTCTTCCTATGGGGTTGCCCTCCCCTTCAGCTCCTTCAATTCTTGTGCAAACTCTTCCATTGGGGTCCCCACCTCCGTCCAATGCTTGGCTGTGAGTATCTGCATTTGTCTCAGTCAGCTGCTGGTAGAGCCTCTCAGAGGACAGACACGCTATACTCCTGCCTATGGTTTATATTGTAATGCTATGGCAGATACTATTGTATTCATTTAAATGTATTTACATTTTTTTTAATAATTAGACGTGTTTGAATGGATGAAGCACTTGCGTGCCATCTATGGAAAACAAATAAAACTTACTCTTGTATTTCATTTCATGTGACAGTCTTGAAGCACATCACTTGGAGAACACCAAGTGAACCTTAGAGCAGAATTGTACACAGTATAAGCAGAAGTGACTTTTGCTTCCCTTTTCATGATTCACTTCTCCCTTACTTAGATCCCTGTGGTTTTTCTCAAAGGGGAAAACTAGGTTTTAATCTTACTATATTATGTCCAAGTGACACTTCTTTACTAATACAGCTATACTCTACTTGAGGGGAAGAGTGAATCCTGATAGTTGTGTGTATATTGATCATAATTCATTAAAACTCCTTTATTCACAGCAAGCTTATCAGTTACTGAGTAGGAAATGTTCATGGGTATCTGTGCTGTTTTCATTCTAATTTATCCCATTTCTGATGATAAGCTTTCTATCCATACTTCATTTTTTGTTGCTATAAGAAACCATGACCATGGCAACTTACAGGAGAAAACATTTATCGGGACTTACAATACAGCTCATGACCATGATGGCAAGGAGTATGACAGAAGGCAGGTAGGTATTGTACAAGAGGAGTAGCTGAGAGCTATATCTTGATCCACAAGCAAGTAGGCATCATGGGGTGATCATGGTAATGGTGAGGCATGGAGGGCACTAATGGAATGGCATGCACTTTTGAAGCTTCGAAGTCCACACTCCGTGACATACCTCCTACAACAAGGCCACATATCCCACTTCTTCCCAACTAGGACCAATCATTCAAATGTATGAGCTTACTGGAGTCATTCTCATTCACCACCACACCATTGTTACCATGGCAAAAGGATGGGATAACCAATTGATAACCTAAAGGAAATACTAATTTGGACCCGTGGTCTCAGATTTTATTACATGGGTGGCAGGTACTTTGATTTGGACTTGAACACCATGTTATAGAGTGACTAGTAGAGCAAAGCATTTCATTTAATGGTGAACAGGAAGCAAAATGGGAGGAGCCAGAGTTCCCAATATTCCATTCAAGGGTATATGCTTAGTGTTCTAACTTCCTTCTCCTAGGTTCCACGCCCCCTTCCCTCAAGGCTCCACTACAAGTATAGTGCCCCTACAAGCACTCATCATGTCAACCTTTAGGGGACACTTACGGTCAAAACCATATCCTCTCTGTCTGTGTACATATTATGTCTTCCAGCTTAGGGTTTTTATGGGATTCCTGAGTATGAAAATGAATGGTCTCTGATATTTGTGCCTTCTTTTGGGTTCTTTTCCTTCTATTGGTTTTGTCCATTTCTATTGTGTTACTTTTCATTTTATCTTATTCTATTCTATTCTATTTTATTATTATCCCTTAGAAGCCTGTTTTTTTTTGTTTTTGTTTGTGTGTTTGTTTTCTAGTGAGAGAAAGGGAGTGGATCTGGATGGAAGGGATGGTTGGGGAGGAGCTTGGAGGGAGGGAGAAGAAATGTTATGTGAGGAAAAAAAACCCTATATTTTCAAAAAAAGAATAAAATAAAGATAACACCATAATATTCTGCACTGGTCTGCCAAGACTTGTATCCACATCTTAAATCGAAATACAATTAATCTGTCTCTATGAGTCATTATGTCCTAACAGTTCTGGTATTGCTCAGAGGTCTAGATCTAAAGTCCTCTGTGAGACTGAAGTCAAACTCTTAGCAGTGAGCCTAGGAAATTGTATTTCTGTCAGCATTCTGATCAGCCACAAGGAGTAACCGTTAAGCTCTACTTACAACATTCTCCAAACTTCCCCAGAGAAATTATGAACATTGTTAAACTCCATTATCAGGTATTGTCAATACTATGAACAGCACTCCAAGGATCAGATTCCTATGGCAGCCATATTTTTATCACTGTGATAAAATACCTCAGGAAATCAATTTAAAGACATAGAAAGCTTTATTCTGCATTGTTTCCATTCCTGATCCCTTACATTTCACTTTGAATCCGTGGTGATGCAAATCATGTATTTAAAGGAGCATAGTTATTCCCTTTATGGTGGCCAAGAAGCAAAAGAAAGGTAAGGTGTAGTAGTCCTCAAGAACATGCCTCTAATTCCAGGCTTTCCTTTTAGACTCCACCTCCTTCTGAATGGTTACACTATGTCCTAATGATGCCATAGGTTAGCAACAAAGCCTTTAACTTAGGAACATTTACGATCCAAACCGACCAAACTGTATTCTTTTTATTTGATCATTTACTTACACTCTTGCTGAGGACCAGTCAGCCTCAGTTGTTTTGAGTGTCTGGAGAATGGGAGGATTGGATTAGCACAAACTCAGAGTCTCAGGCAAGGATGCAGGAGCAGGCAGACAGGTGACCCATTGTTCTGAAGCTACGCTCAGAGACATCTTTCAGGTTTTCTCTCTCTTCTTCCCTCTGAGTTCACTTGGTTTTTTGTTTTTGTTTTTTGTTTGTTTGATTTTTTTTGATGCAAAAAGCACGTGGAATTTTATTTAATCCAGTATGCTGGGGTCGCCCTGCACATGGAGACAGAATGATCACCAACAGCCCACCCAGCGGGCCTTTATACAGTCGTCAGGGCAGCCGCCATTAGACACAATGTGATTGGCAGAACAGTATTACCTTTAAACTAATTGGTTGTTAGGGAGGTAGGTGGCCAATAGTCTCAGAATAACTCTGGGCCTTCCCTAGCTGCAGGGACCTTCCTGTGGTCTGAGGAATGTTAATTAGCCTTTCCCTTCTGGGAGGGGCAAGTATTCCATGACCTTTCCAAAGTTCCTGAGCTGACCCTTTCATTCCTCCCTTTTCTTTGTGCATGCTTCAATCCTGAAGCAATTGCTGGTATTCTGATAGCTCATACTCATGGTCTTCTGTATCTAGTTCTTTGTATCTCTGCTTTAAGATCATTAGCTGTACTGTACCTATGTGTTTCTTTTTTTTTTTTTTTAATTTAATTTTATTTTATTTTTTTAATTTACATTCCAAATCACTTCCCCTTTCCCGTTTCCTCCCTCCCCGAAAGTCCCATAAGCCCCCTTCCCTCCCTCTTTTCTCCGTTCAACCCCCTCTCATTACTCTGTCCTGGCGTTCCCCTACATCCAGTCTTTCCAGGACCAGGGGTCTCTCCTTCCATCTTTTTAGAAATCTATTGATATGCTGATTGTGTCTAGGGTATTCTGAGATTCTGGGTCAATATCCCCTTATCAGTGACTTCATACCATGTGTGATCTTTTGTGATTGGGTTACCTCACTAAGGATGATATTTTCAAGTTCTGACCATTTGCCTAGGAATTTCGTGAATTCATTGTTTTTAATTGCAGAGTAGTATTCCATTGTGTAAATATACCACATCTTCTGAATCCATTCCTCCGTTGAGGGACATCTGGGTTCTTTCCAGCTTCTGGCTATTATAAATAAGGCTGCTATGAATATAGTGGAGCATGTGTCCTTATTGCATGCAGGTAAAGTCTCTGGGTATATGCCCAGGAGTGGTATAGCCGGATCCTCCGGAAGTGTCATGCCCAGTTTTCTGAGGAGCCGCCAGACTGCTTTCCAGAGTGGTTGTACCAGCCTGCAATTCCACCAGCAGTGGAGGAGTGTTCCTCTTTCTCCACATCCTCGCCAACAACTGCTGTCTCCTGTGTTTTTGATCTTAGCCATCCTGACTGGTGTGAGATGGAATCTCAGGGTTGTTTTGATTTGCATTTCCCTAATGACTAAGGATGATGAACATCTCTTTAGGTGCTTCTCAGCCATTAGATATTCTTCAGGTGAGAACTCTTTGTGTAGCTCTGTACCCCATTTTTTAATAGGGTTACTTGCCTCTCTGGAGTTTAACTTCTTGAGTTCTTTGTATATCTTGGATATTAGCCCTCTGTCGGATGTAAGGTTGGTAAAGATCATTTCCCAGTTAGTTGGTTGCCGCTTTGTCTTTTTGACGGTGTCTTTTGCCTTGCAAAAACTTTGTAATTTAATGAGGTCCCATTTGTCTATTCTTGATCTTAGAGTATAAGCTATTGGAGTTCTGTTCAGGAAATTCTCCCCTGTGCCCATATGTTCAAGGTTCTTCCCTAGTTTCCCTTCTATTAGTTTCAGTGTGTCTGGTTTTATGTGGAGATCTTTGATCCACTTAGAATTGAGCTTAGTGCAAGGAGATAAGGATGGGTCAATTTGCATTCTTCTGCATGTTGACCTCCAGCTGAGCCAGCACCATTTGTTGAAAAGGCTATCTTTTTTCCACTGGATGGTTTTAGCTCCTTTGTCAAAGATCAAGTGACCATAGGAGTGTGGATTCATTTCTGGGTCTTCAATTCTGTTCCATTGATCTACATGTCTGTTACTGTACCAATACCATGCAGTTTTTAACACTATTGCTCTGTAGTACAGCTTGAGGTCCGGGATACTGATTCCCCCAGAGGTTCTTTTACTCTTGAGAATAGTTTTAGCTATTCTGGGTTTTCTGTTATTCCAGATGAATTTTTGAATTGCTCTTTCTAACTCTATGAAGAATTGAGTTGGGATTTTGATGGGGATTGCATTGAATCTGTGTATTACTTTTGATAAGATGCTCATTTTTACTATATTAATCCTGCCAATCCATGAGCATGGCAGATTTTTCCATCTTCTGAGGTCTTCTTCAATTTCTTTCTTCAGAGACTTGAAGTTCTTGTCATACAGATCTTTCACTTGTTTGGTTAGCGTCACGCCAAGATACTTAATATGGTTTGTGGCTATCGTAAAGGGTATTATTTCTCTTACTTCTTTCTCAGCCTGCTTATCCTTTGAGTATAGGAAGGCTTCTGACTTGCTTGAGTTGATTTTATATCCGGCCACTTTGCTGAAGTCGTTTATCAGCTGTAGGAGTTCTCTGGTGGAGTTCTTTGGGTCGCTTATGTATACTATCATATCGTCTGCAAATAGTGATAGTTTGACTTCTTCCTTTCCAATTTGTATCCCTTTGACCTCTTTTTCTTGTCTAATTGCTCTAGCTAGAACTTCAAGTACTATATTGAAAAGATATGGAGAGAGAGGGCAGCCTTGTCTAGTCCCTGATTTTAGTGGGATTGCTTCAAGTTTCTCTCCGTTTAGATTGATGCTGGCTACTGGTTTGCTGTAAATTGCTTTTACTATGTTTAGATATGGGCCTTGAATTCCTGATCTTTCCAAGACCTTTAGCATGAAAGGATGCTGAATTTTGTCAAATGCTTTCTCAGCATCTAATGAGATGACCATGTGGTTTTTTTCTTTGAGATTGTTTATGTAGTGGATTACATTGATGGATTTCCTTATATTGAACCATCCCTGCATCCCTGGGATGAAGCCTACTTGATCGTGGTGAATGATCGTTTTGATGTGTTCTTGGATTCGGTTGGCAAGAATTTTATTGAGTATTTTTGCATCGATATTCATAAGAGAGATTGGCCTGAGATTCTCTTTCTTTGTCGGATCTTTGTGTGCTTTTGGTATTAGTGTAATTGTGGCTTCATAGAACGAGTTGGGTAGTGTTCCTTCTGTTTCTATTTTGTGGAACAGTTTGAAGAGTATTGGTGTTAGGTCTTCTTTGAAGGTCTGATAGAATTCTGCACTAAAACCATCTGGACCTGTGCTTTTTTTGGTTGGAAGACTTCCAATGACAACTTCTATTTCTTCAGGGGTTATAGGACGGTTTAGATGGTCTATTTGATCCTGATTTAATTTTGGTACTTGGTATCTGTCAAGGAAATTGTCCATTTCCTCAAGATTTTCTAGTTGTGTTGAATACAGGTTTTTGTAGTAGGATCTGATGATTTTTTGAATTTCCTCAGTTTCTGTTGTTATCTCTCCCTTTTCGTTTCTGATTTTATTAATTTGGATACTATCTCTGTGCCCTCTGGTTAGTCTGGCTAAGGGCTTATCTATCTTGTTGATTTTCTCAAAGAACCAACTCCTTGTTTTGTTGATTCTTTGTATGGTTTTATTTGTTTCTACTTGATTGATTTCAGCCCTGAGTTTGATGATTTCCTGCCTTCTACTCCTCTTTGGTGTATTTGCTTCTTTTTGTTCCAGGGCTTTCAGGTGTGCCATTAAGCTGTTAGTGTATGCTGTCTCCCGTTTCTTTTTGGCGGCACTCAGGGCTATGAATTTTCCTCTTAGCACTGCTTTCATTGTGTCCCATAAGTTAGGGTATGTTGTGCCTTCATTTTCATTAACTTTCAAAAAGTCTTTGATTTCTTTCTTTATTTCCACCTTGACCAAGTTATCATTGAGTAGAGCATTGTTCAGCCTCCATGTGTACGTGGGTTTTCTTTTGTTTTTGTTGCCATTGAAGACCACCCTTATTCCATAGTGATCTGATAGGAGGCATGGGATTATTTCTATCTTCTTGTATCTGTTGAGGTCTGATTTGTGACCAATTATATGGTCAATTTTGGAGAAGGTACCATGAGGAGCTGAGAAGAAGGTGTATTCATTTTTTTTTTTTTTTTTTTTTTGTCTTAAGAAAAAGACACTTCATTTTTAAAAGTGGCTCCAAAATATACAGGCCAATATTGGTCTATACCTTGTCGCTACATACTCTCAGTCACAAATAGTCATCTCAGCTGCTGTAGAGAGACCCCAGGCACAGACAGTATGCAAATGATAAGATCCAACAAACCTTATCCTCAAAAGCAAAAACTGGACTTTGATTTAGCCCTTGATATACTCTACAGTCTTTGACACTTTGCAGTCTTGACAATAATACCGTCTTTGACGGTAATTTTGGAGTGTCGCCATCAGGGGGCGCTGGTCCCTTCCTCTTCTGACTCAAACTCAGTGGAGGTGGGTGGGTCTGGGCCTGGGGTTCTGTTTCTTTTTTTTTTTTTTTTTTTTTTTTTTTTTTTTTTTTTAATTTAATTTTATTTTATTTTTTTAATTTACATTCCAAATCACTTCCCCTTTCCCGTTTCCTCCCTCCCCGAAAGTCCCATAAGCCCCCTTCCCTCCCTCTTTTCTCCGTTCAACCCCCTCTCATTACTCTGTCCTGGCGTTCCCCTACATCCAGTCTTTCCAGGACCAGGGGTCTCTCCTTCCATCTTTTTAGAAATCTATTGATATGCTGATTGTGTCTAGGGTATTCTGAGATTCTGGGTCAATATCCCCTTATCAGTGACTTCATACCATGTGTGATCTTTTGTGATTGGGTTACCTCACTAAGGATGATATTTTCAAGTTCTGACCATTTGCCTAGGAATTTCGTGAATTCATTGTTTTTAATTGCAGAGTAGTATTCCATTGTGTAAATATACCACATCTTCTGAATCCATTCCTCCGTTGAGGGACATCTGGGTTCTTTCCAGCTTCTGGCTATTATAAATAAGGCTGCTATGAATATAGTGGAGCATGTGTCCTTATTGCATGCAGGTAAAGTCTCTGGGTATATGCCCAGGAGTGGTATAGCCGGATCCTCCGGAAGTGTCATGCCCAGTTTTCTGAGGAGCCGCCAGACTGCTTTCCAGAGTGGTTGTACCAGCCTGCAATTCCACCAGCAGTGGAGGAGTGTTCCTCTTTCTCCACATCCTCGCCAACAACTGCTGTCTCCTGTGTTTTTGATCTTAGCCATCCTGACTGGTGTGAGATGGAATCTCAGGGTTGTTTTGATTTGCATTTCCCTAATGACTAAGGATGATGAACATCTCTTTAGGTGCTTCTCAGCCATTAGATATTCTTCAGGTGAGAACTCTTTGTGTAGCTCTGTACCCCATTTTTTAATAGGGTTACTTGCCTCTCTGGAGTTTAACTTCTTGAGTTCTTTGTATATCTTGGATATTAGCCCTCTGTCGGATGTAAGGTTGGTAAAGATCATTTCCCAGTTAGTTGGTTGCCGCTTTGTCTTTTTGACGGTGTCTTTTGCCTTGCAAAAACTTTGTAATTTAATGAGGTCCCATTTGTCTATTCTTGATCTTAGAGTATAAGCTATTGGAGTTCTGTTCAGGAAATTCTCCCCTGTGCCCATATGTTCAAGGTTCTTCCCTAGTTTCCCTTCTATTAGTTTCAGTGTGTCTGGTTTTATGTGGAGATCTTTGATCCACTTAGAATTGAGCTTAGTGCAAGGAGATAAGGATGGGTCAATTTGCATTCTTCTGCATGTTGACCTCCAGCTGAGCCAGCACCATTTGTTGAAAAGGCTATCTTTTTTCCACTGGATGGTTTTAGCTCCTTTGTCAAAGATCAAGTGACCATAGGAGTGTGGATTCATTTCTGGGTCTTCAATTCTGTTCCATTGATCTACATGTCTGTTACTGTACCAATACCATGCAGTTTTTAACACTATTGCTCTGTAGTACAGCTTGAGGTCCGGGATACTGATTCCCCCAGAGGTTCTTTTACTCTTGAGAATAGTTTTAGCTATTCTGGGTTTTCTGTTATTCCAGATGAATTTTTGAATTGCTCTTTCTAACTCTATGAAGAATTGAGTTGGGATTTTGATGGGGATTGCATTGAATCTGTGTATTACTTTTGGTAAGATGCTCATTTTTACTATATTAATCCTGCCAATCCATGAGCATGGCAGATTTTTCCATCTTCCGAGGTCTTCTTCAATTTCTTTCTTCAGAGACTTGAAGTTCTTGTCATACAGATCTTTCACTTGTTTGGTTAGCGTCACGCCAAGATACTTAATATGGTTTGTGGCTATCGTAAAGGGTATTATTTCTCTTACTTCTTTCTCAGCCTGCTTATCCTTTGAGTATAGGAAGGCTTCTGACTTGCTTGAGTTGATTTTATATCCGGCCACTTTGCTGAAGTCGTTTATCAGCTGTAGGAGTTCTCTGGTGGAGTTCTTTGGGTCGCTTATGTATACTATCATATCGTCTGCAAATAGTGATAGTTTGACTTCTTCCTTTCCAATTTGTATCCCTTTGACCTCTTTTTCTTGTCTAATTGCTCTAGCTAGAACTTCAAGTACTATATTGAAAAGATATGGAGAGAGAGGGCAGCCTTGTCTAGTCCCTGATTTTAGTGGGATTGCTTCAAGTTTCTCTCCGTTTAGATTGATGCTGGCTACTGGTTTGCTGTAAATTGCTTTTACTATGTTTAGATATGGGCCTTGAATTCCTGATCTTTCCAAGACCTTTAGCATGAAAGGATGCTGAATTTTGTCAAATGCTTTCTCAGCATCTAATGAGATGACCATGTGGTTTTTTTCTTTGAGATTGTTTATGTAGTGGATTACATTGATGGATTTCCTTATATTGAACCATCCCTGCATCCCTGGGATGAAGCCTACTTGATCGTGGTGAATGATCGTTTTGATGTGTTCTTGGATTCGGTTGGCAAGAATTTTATTGAGTATTTTTGCATCGATATTCATAAGAGAGATTGGCCTGAGATTCTCTTTCTTTGTCGGATCTTTGTGTGCTTTTGGTATTAGTGTAATTGTGGCTTCATAGAACGAGTTGGGTAGTGTTCCTTCTGTTTCTATTTTGTGGAACAGTTTGAAGAGTATTGGTGTTAGGTCTTCTTTGAAGGTCTGATAGAATTCTGCACTAAAACCATCTGGACCTGTGCTTTTTTTGGTTGGAAGACTTCCAATGACAACTTCTATTTCTTCAGGGGTTATAGGACGGTTTAGATGGTCTATTTGATCCTGATTTAATTTTGGTACTTGGTATCTGTCAAGGAAATTGTCCATTTCCTCAAGATTTTCTAGTTGTGTTGAATACAGGTTTTTGTAGTAGGATCTGATGATTTTTTGAATTTCCTCAGTTTCTGTTGTTATCTCTCCCTTTTCGTTTCTGATTTTATTAATTTGGATACTATCTCTGTGCCCTCTGGTTAGTCTGGCTAAGGGCTTATCTATCTTGTTGATTTTCTCAAAGAACCAACTCCTCGTTTTGTTGATTCTTTGTATGGTTTTATTTGTTTCTACTTGATTGATTTCAGCCCTGAGTTTGATGATTTCCTGCCTTCTACTCCTCTTTGGTGTATTTGCTTCTTTTTGTTCCAGGGCTTTCAGGTGTGCCATTAAGCTGTTAGTGTATGCTGTCTCCCGTTTCTTTTTGGCGGCACTCAGGGCTATGAATTTTCCTCTTAGCACTGCTTTCATTGTGTCCCATAAGTTAGGGTATGTTGTGCCTTCATTTTCATTAACTTTCAAAAAGTCTTTGATTTCTTTCTTTATTTCCGCCTTGACCAAGTTATCATTGAGTAGAGCATTGTTCAGCCTCCATGTGTACGTGGGTTTTCTTTTGTTTTTGTTGCCATTGAAGACCACCCTTATTCCATAGTGATCTGATAGGAGGCATGGGATTATTTCTATCTTCTTGTATCTGTTGAGGTCTGATTTGTGACCAATTATATGGTCAATTTTGGAGAAGGTACCATGAGGAGCTGAGAAGAAGGTGTATTCTTTAGCTCTAGGATGAAATGTTCTATATATATCAGTTAGTTCCATTTGGTCCAAGGCTTCAATTAGATTCACTGTGTCCCTGTTTAGTTTCTGCTTTCCTGAACGATCCATTTCAGAGAGCGGGGTGTTGAAGTCACCCACTATTATTGTGTGCGGTGCGATGTGTGCTTTGAGTTTTAGTAAAGTTTCTTTTACGAATGAGGGTGCCCTTGCATTTGGAGCATAGATATTCAGGATTGAGAGTTCTTGATGGTGGATTTTTCCCTTGATCAGTATGTAGTGTCCTTCTGTGTCTTTTTTGATGACTTTGGGTTGAAAATCAATTTTATCCGATATTAGGATGGCTACTCCACCTCGTTTCTTGGGGCCATTTGCTTGTAAAATTGTTTTCCAGCCTTTTACTCTGAGGTAGTGTTTGTCTTTGACACTGAGGTGCGTTTCCTGCATGCAGCAAAAAGCTGGGTCCTGTTTACGTATCCAGTCTGCTAGTCTATGTCTTTTAATTGGGGAATTGAGACCATTGATATTAAGAGAGATTAAGGCATAGTGATTATTGCCATCTGCCATTCTTGACGCTATCTTTATGTTTGAGTGGTTATCTACTTTTGGGTTTGATTCAAGAAGGTTATTATCTCATTTTTTCCAGGGTGTTGTTTCTCTCCCTGTATTGGAGGTTTCCACCTATTATCCGTTGCAGGGCTGGATTTGTGGAAAGATATTGTGAAAATTTGGTTTTATCATGGAATATCTTGGTCTCTCCATCTATGGTGATTGAGAGTTTTGCTGGGTATAGTAGTCTAGGCTGGCATTTGTGCTGTCTTAGTGTCTGCATGAGATCTGCCCAGGATCTTCTGGCTTTCATAGTCTCTGGTGAGAAGTCTGATGTGATTCGGATAGGTCTTCCTTTGTATGTTACTTGGCCCTTTTCTCTTACTGCATTTAGTATTCTTTCTTTGTTTAGAACATTCGGTGTTTTGATTATTATGTGACGGGAGGTATTTCTGTTCTGGTCCAGTCTGTTTGGAGTTCTGTAGGCTTCTTGTATGTTCATCGGCATCTCTCTCTTTAAGTTAGGGAAGTTTTCCTCCATAATTTTGTTGAAGATGTTTACTGGCCCTTTAAGTTGCAAATCTTCACTCTCATCTATACCTATAATCCTTAGGTTTGGTCTTCTCATTGTGTCCTGGATTTCCTGGATGTTTTGGGTTACGCGTTTTTTGCATTTTGCATTTTCTTTGACTGTTGAGTCGATGCTTTCTATGGAATCTTCAGCACCTGAGATTCTTTCTTCCATCTCTTGTATTCTATTGTTGATGTTTGCATCTATGACTCCTGATTTCTTCCCAAGGTTTTCTATCTCCAAAGTTGTCTCCCTTTGTGATTTCTTAGTTGTTTCTACTTCCTTTTTTAGTTCCTGGATGGATTTGCTGAGGTCCTTCACTTGTTTGTTTGTATTTTCCTGTATTTCTTTAAGGTAATTTTGCATTACCTCTTTCAGGATTTCTTCCTGATGACCCACGTTCTCCTGCATTTCTCTGAGCGATTTTTGTGTTTCCTCCTCATGGGATTCCATCTGTTGATCCATCGTCTCCTGCATTTCTTTAAGCAGTTCTCGTGTTTCCTTTGTAAGGGCATCTAACCGTTGATTCATTTCTTTAAGCAATTTTTGTGTTGCCTCCTTATGGGCATCCGTCTGTTGACCCATATTCTTCTGCATTTCTTTATGCAAATTTTGTGATTCCTTTGTGAGTGCATCTACCCGTTGATTCATCTCGTTAAGCGATTTTTGTGTTGTCTCCTTGTGCGCCTCCATCTTTTGATCCATGTTCTCCCGCATTTCTCTAAGCGATTTTTGTGTTTCCTTTGTAAGGGCTTCTAACCGTTGATTCATGGTCTCCTGTAACTCTTTATGAGATTTATTTGTGTCCTTCTTGTGATCCTCTAATAGCATCATGAGAAGTGATTTTAAATCCAGATCTTGTCTTTCGGGTGTGGTGGGGTATCCAGGACTTGCTGCTGTTGGAGAGTTGGGTTCGGATGGTCCTACATTACTTTGATTACTGTTAGTAACATTCCTACGTTTGCCTTTTGCCATCTGGATACCTCTGGTGTTAGTTGGTCCTGCTGCCACTGGCTGTTGGTTGGACCTCCTGTGAGCCTGCAAAGCTATTTCTGCCCCCCCCTGGATTACCAGGATTCCCCTGGCACCGATTTCTGGGGCCTGCCTGCTCCTGAGTGACTTTGGAGCCCTAATGTGCTTTGCCCCAAGTGATCTTATATTGGGGAGGCCTTGCACATCTAAAGGCTCAGCCTAGTGGATTCCTGGAGCAGAGGTCGCCAAAGGGAGGCTGGCAGGCTCCTGCCCTGTGCAGGGGTGTGTGATCTCTCCTGGGGGGGGGAGGGGGGCGTCCCTCTGCCAGGCAGAAGTCCCACAGCAGATCTGGCGCGCTGGTCACTGCAGATCAGCCCAGCACCTGGGAGCAGGTTACACACAAGCTGCCTGAACCCGAAGCGATATTATGCCTGTCTGTCTCTGAGCCTGGTGGTCCCAACTACCTGGTCACTGGAGCAAAGATGGCGGAGGGCACTCTCCGTGGCGCCGCTCACCCTGTGGTCACGATGGCCCGCCGATCTGGCACCCAGACGACCACAGCGCCAACCCGCCCTCGGGCACAGAAGGAAGCCCCAACAGGCCGTGTCCCAAGTGATGTTACATTGGGGGGAGAGCCTGGGTACCGGTCTCTCCAGCGCAGTCCGCGGGAACAGAGGTCGCGGAAGGGAAGCTGGCGGGCTCCCTCCCTGCGCAGGGTCCCTCCACCAGGCAGAAGGTCCCACCGCGGAACTGGCGCGCTGGTTACTGCAGATCAGCCCAGCACCTGGGAGCAGGTTACACCCAAGCTGCCTGAAACTGAAGCGATATTATGCCTGTCTGTCTCTGAGCCTGGCGGTCCCAACTACCTGGTCACTGGAGCAAAGATGGCGGAGGGCAGTCTCCGTGGCGCCGCTCACCCTGTGGTCACGATGGCCCGCCGATCTGGCGCCCAGACGACTACAGCGCCAACCCGCCCTCGGGCACAGATGGAAGCCCCAACAGGCCGTGTCCCAAGTGATGTTATATCGGGGGGGAGAGCCTGGGTACCGGTCTCTCCAGCGCAGTCCGCGGGAACAGAGGTCGCGGAAGGGAAGCTGGCGGGCTCCCTCCCTGCGCGGGGTCCCTCCAGCAGGCAGAAGGTCCCACCGCGGAACTGGCGCGCTGGTTACTGCAGATCAGCCCAGCACCTGGGAGCAGGTTACACCCAAGCTGCCTGAAACCGAAGCGATATTATGCCTGTCTGTCTCTGAGCCTGGCGGTCCCAACTACCTGGTCACTGGAGCAAAGATGGCGGAGGGCAGTCTCCGTGGCGCCGCTCACCCTGTGGTCACGATGGCCCGCCGATCTGGCGCCCAGACGACTACAGCGCCAACCCGCCCTCGGGCACAGACGGAAGCCCCAACAGGCCGTGTCCCAAGTGATGTTATATCGGGGGGAGAGCCTGGGTACCGGTCTCTCCAGCGCAGTCCGCGGGAACAGAGGTCGCGGAAGGGAAGCTGGCGGGCTCCCTCCCTGCGCGGGGTCCCTCCAGCCGAAGGTGTATTCTTTAGCTCTAGGATGAAATGTTCTATATATATCAGTTAGTTCCATTTGGTCCAAGGCTTCAATTAGATTCACTGTGTCCCTGTTTAGTTTCTGCTTTCCTGAACGATCCATTTCAGAGAGCGGGGTGTTGAAGTCACCCACTATTATTGTGTGCGGTGCGATGTGTGCTTTGAGTTTTAGTAAAGTTTCTTTTACGAATGAGGGTGCCCTTGCATTTGGAGCATAGATATTCAGGATTGAGAGTTCTTGATGGTGGATTTTTCCCTTGATCAGTATGTAGTGTCCTTCTGTGTCTTTTTTGATGACTTTGGGTTGAAAATCAATTTTATCCGATATTAGGATGGCTACTCCACCTCGTTTCTTGGGGCCATTTGCTTGTAAAATTGTTTTCCAGCCTTTTACTCTGAGGTAGTGTTTGTCTTTGACACTGAGGTGCGTTTCCTGCATGCAGCAAAATGCTGGGTCCTGTTTACGTATCCAGTCTGCTAGTCTATGTCTTTTAATTGGGGAATTGAGACCATTGATATTAAGAGAGATTAAGGCATAGTGATTATTGCCATCTGCCATTCTTGATGCTATCTTTATGTTTGAGTGGTTCTCTACTTTTGGGTTTGATTCAAGAAGGTTATTATCTCATTTTTTCCAGGGTGTTGTTTCTCTCCCTGTATTGGAGGTTTCCACCTATTATCCGTTGCAGGGCTGGATTTGTGGAAAGATATTGTGAAAATTTGGTTTTATCATGGAATATCTTGGTCTCTCCATCTATGGTGATTGAGAGTTTTGCTGGGTATAGTAGTCTAGGCTGGCATTTGTGCTGTCTTAGTGTCTGCATGAGATCTGCCCAGGATCTTCTGGCTTTCATAGTCTCTGGTGAGAAGTCTGATGTGATTCGGATAGGTCTTCCTTTGTATGTTACTTGGCCCTTTTCTCTTACTGCATTTAGTATTCTTTCTTTGTTTAGAACATTCGGTGTTTTGATTATTATGTGACGGGAGGTATTTCTGTTCTGGTCCAGTCTGTTTGGAGTTCTGTAGGCTTCTTGTATGTTCATCGGCATCTCTCTCTTTAAGTTAGGGAAGTTTTCCTCCATAATTTTGTTGAAGATGTTTACTGGCCCTTTAAGTTGCAAATCTTCACTCTCATCTATACCTATAATCCTTAGGTTTGGTCTTCTCATTGTGTCCTGGATTTCCTGGATGTTTTGGGTTACGCGTTTTTTGCATTTTGCATTTTCTTTGACTGTTGAGTCGATGCTTTCTATGGAATCTTCAGCACCTGAGATTCTTTCTTCCATCTCTTGTATTCTATTGTTGATGTTTGCATCAACTCCTGATTTCTTCCCAAGGTTTTCTATCTCCAAAGTTGTCTCCCTTTGTGATTTCTTAGTTGTTTCTACTTCCTTTTTTAGTTCCTGGATGGATTTGCTGAGATCCTTCACTTGTTTGTTTGTATTTTCCTGTATTTCTTTAAGGTATTTTTGCATTACCTCTTTCAGGATTTCTTCCTGATGACCCACGTTCTCCTGCATTTCTCTGAGCGATTTTTGTGTTTCCTCCTCATGGGATTCCATCTGTTGATCCATCGTCTCCTGCATTTCTTTAAGCAGTTCTCGTGTTTCCTTTGTAAGGGCATCTAACCGTTGATTCATTTCTTTAAGCAATTTTTGTGTTGCCTCCTTATGGGCATCCGTCTGTTGACCCATATTCTTCTGCATTTCTTTATGCAAATTTTGTGATTCCTTTGTGAGTGCATCTACCCGTTGATTCATCTCGTTAAGCGATTTTTGTGTTGTCTCCTTGTGCGCCTCCATCTTTTGATCCATGTTCTCCCGCATTTCTCTAAGCGATTTTTGTGTTTCCTTTGTAAGGGCTTCTAACCGTTGATTCATGGTCTCCTGTAACTCTTTATGAGATTTATTTGTATCCTTCTTGTGATCCTCTAATAGCATCATGAGAAGTGATTTTAAATCCAGATCTTGTCTTTCGGGTGTGGTGGGGTATCCAGGACTTGCTGCTGTTGGAGAGTTGGGTTCGGATGGTCCCACATTACTTTGATTACTGTTAGTAACATTCCTACGTTTGCCTTTTGCCATCTGGATACCTCTGGTGTTAGTTGGTCCTGCTGCCACTGGCTGTTGGTTGGACCTCCTGTGAGCCTGCAAAGCTATTTCTGCCCCCCCTGGATTACCAGGATTCCCCTGGCACCGATTTCTGGGGCCTGCCTGCTCCTGAGTGACTTTGGAGCCCTAATGTGCTTTGCCCCAAGTGATCTTATATTGGGGAGGCCTTGCACATCTAAAGGCTCAGCCTAGTGGATTCCTGGAGCAGAGGTCGCCAAAGGGAGGCTGGCAGGCTCCTGCCCTGTGCAGGGGTGTGTGATCTCTCCTGGGGGGGGGAGGGGGCGTCCCTCTGCCAGGCAGAAGTCCCACAGCAGATCTGGCGCGCTGGTCACTGCAGATCAGCCCAGCACCTGGGAGCAGGTTACACACAAGCTGCCTGAACCCGAAGCGATATTATGCCTGTCTGTCTCTGAGCCTGGTGGTCCCAACTACCTGGTCACTGGAGCAAAGATGGCGGAGGGCACTCTCCGTGGCGCTGCTCACCCTGTGGTCACGATGGCCCGCCGATCTGGCACCCAGACGACCACAGCGCCAACCCGCCCTCGGGCACAGAAGGAAGCCCCAACAGGCCGTGTCCCAAGTGATGTTATATTGGGGGGAGAGCCTGGGTACCGGTCTCTCCAGCGCAGTCCGCGGGAACAGAGGTCGCGGAAGGGAAGCTGGCAGGCTCCCTCCCTGCGCGGGGTCCCTCCACCAGGCAGAAGGTTCCACCGTGGAACTGGCGCGCTGGTTACTGCAGATCAGCCCAGCACCTGGGAGCAGGTTACACACAAGCTGCCCTGTGGTCACGATGGCCCGCCGATCTGGCACCCAGACGACCACAGCGCCAACCCGCCCTCGGGCACAGACGGAAGCCCCAACAGGCCGTGTCCCAAGTGATGTTATATCGGGGGGAGAGCCTGGGTACCGGTCTCTCCAGCGCAGTCCGCGGGAACAGAGGTCGCGGAAGGGAAGCTGGCGGGCTCCCTCCCTGCGCGGGGTCCCTCCACCAGGCAGAAGGTCCCACCGCGGAACTGGCGCGCTGGTCACTGCAGATCAGCCCAGCACCTGGGAGCAGGTTACACACAAGCTGCCTGAAACCGAAGCGATATTATGCCTGTCTGTCTCTGAGCCTGGCGGTCCCAACTACCTGGTCACTTATGTGTTTCTTAACAATAGGGACCAAGTGGTTCAAAATGTAGGGGCTAAAGGTCAACAATAGCAGGAGAACAATTAAGGGTCCTAACAGAGTGGATATACAGGTGGTTAAACAAGGGGAGGAGTTAAACCAAGACTCGAACCAGCCCTGACTGTTCTCTTTCTTTTCTGCTCGGGTAGCTCTTTCCTCACCTTGCCCATTGACTCTTTAACAACCCCGGAATGGTCTATATAAAAGCAACACCACTCAGCTAAGGCAGCACATAGCCCTTCTATTCTGCAGTACTACTTCTGATAATGAAGCCAGTGATTCTTAAAGGTGACTGGTGAAGATTTCTATTCTCTCTACATCTAAATCAATGGCTGCCCTCAGACTGTCATAGTTTTCTCCTTGTAAGACCAGACTAGAAGTCCTGGTGGCTGCTCTGGCTATCCCTAACCCCAACAGAAAGGAGACAGTGAGTACCATAACAGGTTTGGTGGATGGGCACATAGGGTGGGGGAAGGAATCAGAATTCAAGGGTACCACCAGGCAGTCATGATCAAGGTCGAGTGATCTTGAGTTTGAGTAGATTTTCTATCTTCTGTACCGTCCAGCAGGGGTTTCTGCAGGTTTCACATGGGAAGCATACACCCAGGCCGCAGTACCGTCCACCTTGAGGCCTGTGGGAGTGGCTAGCAGTGCCAGGAAGGGTCCCTTCAATCAGGGTTACAGCAACTGTCCCCAATGTCTCCTTACATAGATCCAGTCACCAGTCTGGAAGCTGTGAGTGAGGGGTCTTGGGCATCCCTGGGTTATTTAAGGAAGATTGGGCTAAAATCTCATGTTGTGGAATACCTCCTGGGAGGGCCTAGTGGACACCAATGGAGTTGGGGTACCAAACAGGATCTCAAAAGGGGTGAGGTTAAAATGGTAAGGACTATTCTGGGCTCAGAACAGGGTCAAGGGGAGGGGCACCACCCAGTTTGAGCCAGTCTCCAAGGTCAATTTAGTTAAGGTCTTTTGTAGTGTTCTGTTTATTTTCTCTACCTGAGCTCTGGGGACAGTATGACCAATACTCTTTCCAATTAGTCCCCAATATCTCTGCCAATCCCTGACTTACCTTAAGAGACAAAAGCAGGACCATTGTCCGATCCAATTACCTTGGGCACTCCAAACCTCGGGAAAAATTTTCTCTAATATCTTCTTTAGCTCTCATGGTAGCTGTTTCCTGCTTGGTGGGGAATTTCTCAACCCATCCTGAGAAAACATCTATAAACACTAGAATGTATTTGTAGCCACATTTTCCTGCCTTAACTTATATAAAATATCTCAATATATTCCAGGCTGTTCTCTCCTAGGTCTTTTTGCCCTATTTACTCTTGGCTGGAATATCTTACACTGTTCTACTATCTCTCTGGCCCAGAACCTGAGGTCTATTATATATACTTTAGGTCCCTTGACTGCTTGGACAAGCTTTTTATCCCCTAAATGAGGCCATCTGTGCATTTGGCTTAGTAAGTCTTTTGCTTAATTTCTGGGGAGCATAGATCTCCCTTCTCATGTGCACAATTGTCCTTCCTTCTCTTGGTACTAGTTGGTAGGGTAGCTAGCAATCTGAGTCCTTTTTTCTTCAGTATATTCTAAGTGAGGCCATTTCTTAGTCCAGTCCCATTTCCCAGTGGGTGTCTTTTGTAGGCCCATAACCAGGATAGGCTCCTGCATAGCCACTTCCGGAGCCACTTGATCTGCCTGGTTATTACCCAGAGTCTCTTCCCTTCTGACGTCCTGGACAGTGGATGATACTCACAGTTGCCAGCTTCATTAGGGCATCTAAGAGGTCCAAGATTTCCTGTTTGTTTCCTCTGATGTGAGCAGTCCTCTTGGTATATATCCCTGTGGACGTGGGCTGTGGCAAAGGCATACCTGCTATCCATGTGGATGTTAATTTTCTTGCTGGCTCCAAGTTCCAAGGTCTTGGTGAGGGCAGTTAGCTCCATTTTCTATGTTGACGTGCCAGGGGGTAGAGTTTCTGCCCGGATGACATTTGTACTATCCACCACAGCAGCACCTGCTCATCTCTGACCTTCATGGAGAAAACTGCTCCTGTCTGTAAACCAGGTAGCCTCGGCTTTTGGTAGGGGTCAGTCGGAGAGGTCTCTCCTTTTGGACCAGTTAGCTATGGGCAGGAAGTGTATCTGGGTCCCCATTTTGGAGAGAACGTCTTGCTCTAACAGAGGGTAGGGAGAGTCTGGGGTGACCCTAAATTAATGGGCTACCCTTCCCATCCTTAGGTCCACTGTTTGTTGGGTAGTCCATGAACACATTTTGGTGCCAGTAGCTTCTTGGACCCAAGATCTTTTCTTGGACCATTGACTTGGAGGACCGAGTGTTGAGCCCCTGTGTCCACCAAGAATTGAGTGGGTTTCCCCTCCACTCTCAGAGTTATCCTGTGTTCAGGGAGGGGGTCCGAACTCCGTCTCCCCTAATCACTGTCTTCACCCAGGGCTAATACATTTGCCATTTGGGGGCACTTTTCCCAAGGCCTGGGACTTCCTGCTCCTGGCTTCTGTTTGTTAGGGCACTCTTAGGCCCAGTGGCCTCTCTCCTTGTAGTATGCGCCCTGGTCCTTTTCAAGGGGTTTTTGGTCTCTCTCTGGTTGGAGTCTCTCTTCTCTGCTTTTCCTAACTACTGTAGTCAAGACTCTGCAGATTCCTTCCCTGTCGCTTTTTTTTTTCTTTCTTTTTCTCTGTTCCCTCTCCTCCTCTGTCTCCCTGTAATGGTAGACCTTCTCAACAACCTGCACTAAATCCCTCAGTGGCTTATTGTTTCTCTTTCTTTGTTCCTTCTCCTCCTCTCTCTCCCTGTCTCAGCAAACTGCACTAAATTTCTCAACAGCTTATCCTGTCTTTCTAGCCTCTGAAGCTTTTTCCTGATATCTCTACTAGCCTGTTCTATAAAAGTCGTTGTCACAGTAGCTTTATGCTGGGGTCATAGGGTGTACATTGGCAGAATGCCTCCACGAGCTACTCTAGAAAGGCTGTGGGAGACTCATCTGGTCCCTGCTTAATCTCATGTACCTTGGTCAAATTTGTGGGTCATCATGTGACCTCCTTGAGACCTGCCAATGGAGTCTGGTGGTGGACCTTCAGGTGCCCCTTACCTTTTGCCATTTTAAAGTCCCAGTCAGGTCTAGTCAGGGAAAGCCATCTGCCCACGACAGCCTGTTCAATCAATGGTGCCCCTGTGTCTGAGGGGGCATTCTTTCTAGCTACCTGAATTATAAATAAAACAGTCTCAAAGAGATTAATCATCCCCTTGGAAAATATGCCCTTTGTGAGAGAGCCACTATGGTATCAGGGGAGGTGGCTCTCAGGTCTCTTCCTGCTTCTCCCTGGTCTCGTATGGGCTGAGGATCCTGGAACCAGTGCCAGTGCTGGCGGGGCCATGGGGGCAGGGTAGGAAGATATAGATGGGGAGGGTCTTGGAGCAACAGGTCTGCTGTTGAAGGGCCTTGGAGGATCGACTTCTTCTCAGGTCTGGATCTCTCCACTTGCGCTTCCAAACTTCCTGAAGGCCAGAACCTGTGAGGTGGGGTCTCGGGAAAGAAAGGCTTTTATCTGTGAGGGGGGAGGTGGGTCCTCCACTAGATTCTTCTAGGTAACCATAAAGACTTTCTCTTCTACTGCTTTGATCACCTTCAAGTCGGAGAAGCAGAGCGTAACTAACTTGCTTTTCAGTCGGTCTAATGTCCGAATAATGCCGGTCTAAGTCCAAGAACACAGAATGAGATACCAACAAACACAGAGAAAAACCATCAGCACACAGACAGCTCAACCCTGCCATGGGCAGGCGTCTAGGTCCAAGAACACAGAACAAGATACTAACAAACACAGGGAAAAACAATCACCCTATAGACAGCCTGACCCTGTTATGGGCTGGCATTCAGGTCCAAGAACACAGAGAAAGACAATCAACATACAGTTCACCCCCTGATGAGCCCAGTTGCAGACACCAGGTGCCCCTGCCCATATAGTAGGAACCAGATAACAGTTGCTCAGCCAGCTCCAGCCATGCTGAAACAAACTAGGTGCTCTTGCCCATATGACAGGAACCAGATAAACCAGGTTATAGCAAGACACTGTCTTGCCATTTCCAGAAGGAGAAGAGCATTCTTCAGTCCCCTGCGGTCTCGACGTTAAGTTCCCGCTGAACTCAATTGCACCAGACATTGTAGGCTCTCCGAGCCTCCCAGATGCTTGCAAGCAAACCGAAAGTTCAGACAGGCTTACAGACTCAGACCTTGTCAACAGTGAGGCCATGTTACCTGCTCAAGACCTACACTACTCCAGTGTGTCCCCACGGGAGGTCAGATTCCTGGCCAATGCACCAAATGTAAGACTCTGCGGAACCTTAACTTACCAGAGATCCCTGAGTGAACAACGTGGAGATGGGAATTGATGCAAAAAGCTAGAGGGATTTTATTTAATCCAGCATGCCAGGGTTGCCCTGCACATGGAGAGAGAAAACAACCAGTTTACTTGTTATAATACATAATCAAAAGCCTTTCCGTTATTTTTCTCAAACCCATTATTTTTCCTGAAAAATCCCATGTAACTTTCACCAGAAAGCACAACGCACACATAAAATCACAGTTCAATGACTGCAAAAAGCAAGTTATACATTAACTTTTAACTCTCAGAAAATCCTCCAAATCACAGGTCATCTGGGCATAAACTTGTAGTTACAGCATTAGCATGAAAACAGACAGGTGCTAAAGAGGTCAACTTTGCAGAATCTCTTTATTAAACTCATCTGAATATCTGTCTCTACAATGCTTTTCAAACACATTTCCACATGCAATGTTAAGTACTCTTGCAGCTTCCCCCAGGGCTCCTTCATAAGCCCAAATTCTATCTCTTAGAATTTTTACCCTAGATTCCTTAGGCAGGCGATGCCAGGGGGTCAAATCAGTATGTTTCAATCTCCTCAGGAAGGCCAGATCACTAATCCAACAGACCCCTCAGGGGTCTAAACTCATCTACTCATCCTTTTGTCTTTTTATATTATACATATATCATTCAGCTTCCCCCAATAATGTTTCTAAATCAAACTTTGTGTTATTAGAGATTCTCCCTCCTTGTGGGGGCTCTCAGCATTGCCCACTAATCCTGTAGACCCAGTTATTTCTTTCTCTGTCTTGTTCCTTGTACTTTCAATGAGCACCCCTCTCCTTAGAGATCCAGGCCCAGTGTTCCTTTTCCTTTGTTTCTTCAGTTCTCTTAACTTTTCAAACTTCAGGTTTCTCAAGAACATTTCTTGCTTCAAATGTTTCCTGGTGCAACTTAATCATCATGAGTTGGCTAAAATTTCCCAGAGAACAATTAAGATAGTCAATTTCCTTACCCAGAAACCTGTGTCCCAATATGCCTGTGTTGACTGCTTTAATGGCTAGGGCCAAAGCAGTTTGTTCCTAATATACTTCAGAATTATTTCCTTCTCTGTAATGTCCTCAATCCCTTTCCCAGAAAATTTTACCAGTGTTGTATTTGAAGACAAATATGGTATATAAAAAGGCAAAACAGACAACCATACAAGGAAGAGCAATGCCATCTGTATACTAGAAAGTCAGATACACATTATTCAAGTTGATGGTCTCCCAAACCCAAAATTGTGTCTTGCACGTGTGTTCTCAACCATGTTGCACCAGACCCCCTCTCAGTATCTCAACATGTCTGAGATAGAAATAAATTATGATGGCATGCACTCAATGGTTCACTCTAATCCTAGAACATCAAGCAGGCTTTCACATCTTGTTTGGATATGTCTCTTTGGAACTTAATGGACTCCCCAAAGTTTGGGAAAATGATGTCTCTCCTTGTGCCTGTGCTCTTGACTAGAGAAATGTACAACCTTCTCTTAAGGATGCATTTTAGCAACATATACATAAGGGCAGTTCTTCACAGCTCCTTCCTTCCTTCTCCCAGTATTGTATATCAGTCTCAGATTATAAGCCTCTTTCAGATGGGGAGACCCAAGATGTCTATGAAATAATAAGTTCAGAAGTAGATTAAAGACAGCCAGAAGATAAGATAGATGTTCATGCCTTCTGGAATGTCCAAGTGAAAGCCTGGGCAACAAATTCAAAACCTAGAATAACCCTAAATTTAAATTATGTTGTGAAAACTTCTTTCATTTTCTTCAGCATCCTTTTTTTTCAAATAGGGTTCTAAAATGTACTATTCTTAATTAAATTTAGGTTTGCTACATATGTATTTATAACATCTAAAATTATTATTTTAACTTTTAAAGTACCCTAAAGAAGCTTAGCAGTGGATTTTTATACCTTTAATTCCAGCACTCAGAAGTCAGATTCCAGCAGATCTCTGAGTTTGAGGTCTACTGAGTGAGTTCCAGGATAGTTACACAGAGAAATCTTGTCTGATCTCCCCCTGCTCCCAGAAAAACTTTAAATATAATATGACAACTTAACATATGTTTTTAAAATTAATGGTAAAAGCTTTGATGTTAGATAATATTTAGATAATGTTTGATGATAGCAATCCATGTAAATATTTTTGTTGATGAAAGTAATATTTGATCTATTAAAAAAGAATCAAGTATTCTACTTTAAGACATTGAATTTATATTATTTTATTTGAGACAGGTCTCATTTTGTAGTTCTACCAAGCCTGGAACTCACAGTGTAGACCAGGCTGGCCTTGAGCTCACAGAAATCCTCCTGCCTCTGCCTCCCCAGTGCTGGGGTTAAAGGTATGCACCACTGCATCTCACTGAGACATTGATTTTTTTTTTTTGAGACAGGGTTTCTCTGTGTAGCCCTGGCTGTCCTGGAACTCACTTTGTAGACCAGGCTGGCCTCAAACTCAGAAATCCTCCTGCCTCTGCCTCCCAAGTGCTGGGATTAAAGGCGTGCGCCACCACCGCCCGGCTGAGACATTGATTTTTATAAGAAATATATTATTCAAGGAGAAAGTTCTGCCTCTAAAACCATAAAATATGCATGAAAATATTCATGTCTTTATGATGTGAAGGAAACGCTTAAGGAAATGATGACAAATACTAAAGGTCACCGTGTGGGAATAGTAGATGACTTCTTAAAACTCTCACTGGCCTTAGAACTGAAGGCAGCAGTACAGCAAGCTACTTCTAGTTATTATTAATCTCTTTTGGAGACTAAATAGGAGTCAGTCTATGCTGTAATATATGTGAGCACTTCTACATGACCATCTTTTCATCTTTTCTTTACATTAAGATGCTGGCACTGTTGCCACATCCACGCCCTCAAGAACATTCAGTACAGTGCAGGGTTTAAAAGAATCAAGCTTTAACCAGGGTTAAAAGAATCAGGTTGTAGCCCTACCCTGTTATATTTATACCAAGTGAGAGTAGCTTGTTTTTGTTGCTATTTACCAGGTAGAAAAAAGAATGTTAGTTAATTGAACATAGTCCAGGACCATTAAGAACTCGGATATAGTACAGGGAGTTGTACTTTCCTTTAAGTCTCTTATTTTTTTTTAAATTTTATTTTATTTTCTAAGTTTTTTTCTTTACATTCAAAATCATTTCCCCTTTCCCATTTCCTCCCTCCCCAAGTCTCTTATTTTTAAATTTCCAATTTATCTATTGCACATTTTTGTTCTTCTATGGGTCCAGCTCCTATGCTGATCACATTGGAGACTAGTGCTCTTATGTGGATGACTTCAACACTTTAAATCTTCTTTATCAATTACTTGACTTTCAAAACATTATCCACGGCTCCTCTGAGTTTTGTTAATGACAGCTCTGCTTCTTCTTTGAAGATATTTATAATTAGGCTCATTGAGAAAACTCAAGCAAGGAAATTTGAAAACCTTGATAACTTTATGATCATAAAAATTACACAAAAATTTTCAGATTTGTAATGAACACACTGGTGAGTTCATGAAATTATGAATTAAAGTGAAGAAGAAGAATTAGCTGCATAACACTGAATATGGATTTTAAAGTCTCTTGCTTAAGACCTTACAGTTTCTGCTTTTCTATATTTAAGGAAAGTCCTTTCCTCAGCCCACTGTAGTTTACAGCAGTTTGGTAAAGAATGATGTTGTGAGCAAATATATTTGTATTTTTTTTACTTCTCTATCCATTCTTCCAATTCTTCCAAAAATCTATGAATATTATCATTTCTATGGCCTGTGATTATTTTCCTCAGTTGAAATAAACCCTTGATATGAGAACATGATGAAAACCATTGGTATATTTGAAATATGCACGAAATGCCCTGTTTTGTCATTCCTTTTCCATCTGTCTGCAGAGTAAGCTATAGACCATGTTGCTGTAGAGTCCTCAATATCACCCAGGATTACTAAGGAATAGCTAAGACCTACTAACTGAATGTGGACAACTTAATAGAAAAATTTAAGTATAATTGTAGTTATTTATGGCATATGTGGTATGGGAAGGATAGGTATGTGTGCCAAATTTCATGTGTGAAGGTCAGAGGATAACTTGAAGGAGTCAGTTCTCTCTTCGCCATCTGAATCCCAGGGTTTGAACTTAGGTAACTGGCCTCGGCAGCAAGTGCCTTGAATTGTTGAGCAATCTCACTGCCCCTTGATATAGATTTCAGGCAAGAAAGTCCTTGTTCCAGGTAATAGTCCAAACAGAACGTTCATTGTACTGTTGATGCCATTGCCAAAGAAGTTCAAGCAGCAAGCAAGGACAGGAATTGATGTTAGAATAAGACTCCACATCATAGAAGACTCTTGCCCTCTTAATCTTTTCCTTGTTCATGCCTATCTTGCTTCACACCAGAGGATAGTGACTTAAAATTTCATGGTCAGTAAATAGTGCATGCAACTCAACATAACTCTAAGAAAGTCTTCAGAATGCTTATGTGTAACTGGCAATATCCCCAATGCAGCTTTTGTTTAAAATATATTGGGATAGCAAATGATCATGATACTTTAAATTCAATCTATTACATTGGTAATGCTACATGCTGTACTTAGATTAATCCCCCCCCTGGGAAAAATGATACATGAAAGAAGAGAAGAGCTGTGACTAGAGTAGGTGTCACTCATTTCCTCTTGTTTGATTCTCTTGCTAGCCTTTAGACCCAGCATTATGTGTTCCAACCTATTCACCAGATTTGTTCTGTATTTTTGCTTTTAAACTTCACACCAATTGCTTATTCTGTACTTGTAACAGAATAATGCCAGGTCTACAGATCAAATAAAATTAGAGGTAACGATGACTGGCAGGCATACTTAGCCTAACCACTCTTTCTGAATTTCTTTGTTGCTCTGATATGACTGGAATTATTTCATAATTTAAATTATTGTATTATTTTATGTGTGTAACTGTTTACCTGCATGTATGTCTATGCATCACATGTGTTTCTGTGCCTGAAGAGGCCAGAAGAGGCCAGTAGAGGCCACAGAACTGGAGTTACATCAGGTTGTAAACCACCATGTCTCTGCTGTGACTTAACCTGAGTCCTCTGGAAGAGCGGCAAGTGCTCTGAAGCACTGAGCCATCTCTCCAGCCCAAGTAATGGGTTTTAGACAGTGGCTTCTAATTGCTGGTCACTTTCTTTTTTTTTTTTTTTTTTGTTTTTCGAGGCAGGGTTTCTCTGTGTAGCCCTGGCTATCCTGGAACTCACTCTGTAGACCAGGCTAGCCTCGAACTCAGAAATCCGCCTGCCTCTGCCTCCCAAGCGCTGGGATTAAAGGCGTGCACCACCACCGCCCGGCGCTGGTCACTTTCACCTGATGTGAGAGCAACAAACAAGAGCTCAGTTACTAGACAGATCTTTACTGGCCCCAGGGAATAATCACAACTTAACTGCCTGATGAGTGATATTTTTGAAGAAAGATTTTTGAGCAAGAGTTAAGAATACAATAAACTATAAAACATTTTTTAAGGGAGGAGAAGAAGAAGAAGAAGAAGAAGAAGAAGAAGAAGAAGAAGAAGAAGAAGAAGAAGAAGAGAGAGAGAGAGCGAGAGCGAGGGAGAGGGAGAGGGAGAGGGAGAGGGAGGGAGAGAGAATGAGAATGAGAACGAGAACACACTGGGATGCTTTTTCAAGACTGCTAAAATCACAGCCATGTGTTCTTAATCAAAACATACTTCCACAAAAATATTTGCCCAGGTGGTGTAGTTTTTCAACTTTGTATTTGTTATGGCTATTCTTAGTTGTCAACTTGACTGTATCTGTAATGAACTACAATCCAGAAATGGAGGTCACACGTGTGATCTAGATCTTGAGGCAAGAATATAACACAACTTTGATCTGGACCTTGAGAGTAGAATGACACAGGCTTTTGATCTGAATCTTGAGGCAGGATGACACACACCTTTAATCCAAATCTTGAGATACGTCCTTAATTTGGATCCTTCTGCTGGAGTCCTGTATAAGGACAATGGAAGAAGGAAGAGTATGTTCATGCTTCTGCTTGCCTTCCCTTTGTCAGCACATTTATTCCTTTACTGCATTGGAGTCTAGTTCTTCTGGATTCCAGATTATACAGAAGACCAACAGAGACACCCAGCCTCATGGAACTGAGCAACTACTAGATTCCATTCACTTTCAGTTCATAACTGGCCATTGTTGGATTAATTGGACTACAGTCTGTAAGTCCTTTGAATACATTTTATATATATATATATATATCCCATACATATAATATGTAATATTCCATACATATAATACAATATGTGATATATTCCATATATTATATAATATGTAATATATATTCATTCCATAAGTTCTGTGACTCTAGAGAACCTTAATACAGTATTCTTTGACAGTTTTGATATATGCATGTAATAAATTTTAGTTTTTCTCACTCCTATTATGCTATCTCATTGCCTTCTACCTACTGAAAATTTTCTTCTGCCCAGCAATTTCACTCCCACTTTGACATCTTTCTTGTGTTGTGTTGAGTTTAAATAAGCTTGCCTGCATAAGTATGTGTGAGAGGTTATTTACTGGAACAGGAAAAGACATATCAGTGGCTATATTACTGAAGAAAAATGACATCCTTTCCACAGTTACCATTAACTGAATCTTCATCTCTCTCAGCAGCCATTGATTGATTGTATATTTTCATCTAGGGCTAGTGCCTTGTGAAATTTTTTCCATCCATGTTGGCATACTATATTGAGATTTTTGTGGTAGCAGCTTTCCTATTATGTATAAAAGACACTATCTCAAGCACATGTCATTGATCTTTGACTCTTACAATTTTTCTACCTCCTTTTTGATGATGTTCCCTGAGTTTCAAGTTCAGGGTTTGCATTGTAGATGTATGAACTGGGGTTGGGTACCCCACTACTCCCAGATTAAAGACTGACATACCCATACAGACATAAAAAGCATATAGAACACTAAATAGTACGATCAGAAGAGAAACACCCATGGCATATTATGGTTAAAACACTAATAAGCAGAACAAATAGAGCAGTGGTTCTCAAATCTGTTGGTAGAGATTCCTTGGAGAGTTTGATAACCCTTTTGTATGGATAGCATATCAGATATTCAACATATCATATATTTAATTTATGATTCATAATAGTAGAAAAATTATAGTTATGAAGGAGCAACAAAAATATTTTTATGGTGGGGTCACAACAACAAGAGGAACTGTATTAAGGGGTGGCAGCATTAGGAAGGTTGAATGCGAGGAGGGAGCTTTCAGGTTCCTGTCTCTGGCTAGGGACCATCCTCTGCTACTGAGAGCCATATCCAGGTGGCGCAGGGAGGTAGCTAACCTCCCAGGAGTGCAAAGAGGCCTGAGAGCACAGGTAAGACCACCCCTGCTGCTCAGAGGAACCAGCCTGAAACTCTGAGGACACAAGAGCCCTGGAGCAGCCTGGAACAGGAGTCTTCCAATTTCTGTCTGCACCCAGAGTTGGTCCTGGGTCATACATACAAAAATTGAGCTACATACACAAATACCACCACAAGAGAGCTGGTCTCCAAGGAGTGCCTACATACCTGTGTGCACAGGTAAGACCACCACCTCTCTTCAAATTCCTGGCCCAAGAGGGACCTGCTCAGAGCCCTCAGGATACAGGAACAAAGAATCAACTGGGGGCAGGATCTGTCAGGCTTCTGTCTGCACACCTGAGCTGACTCTGTATCACAGCTCTCCATACCAAAATTCCTCCCAGAGAGAACAGGTCTTTCAGGAGTACCGATACACAGGCTTGTAAGACAGATAAGCCACAGTCAGAGACAGCAAGACCAACTAACACCAGAAATAACCAGATGGCAAAAAGCAAACACAAGAACATTACCAACAGAAACCAAGGCAACATGGCACCATCTGAACCCAGTTCTCCAATAACAGCAAGTCCTGGATAGCCAACACACCAGAAAAGCAAGATCTGGATTTAAAATAACATCTCATGATGCTGATAGAGGTCTTCAAGAAGGACATAAATAATTCCCTTAAAGAAATAGAACATGAGTCAACAGGTAGAAGCCCTTAAAGAGGAAGCATAAAAGGTCCTTAAAGAATTATAGGAAAACACAAACAAACACGTGAAGGAAGTGAACAAAACCATCCAGGATCTAAAAATGGAAGTAGAAACAATAAAGAAATCATAAAGGGAGACAACGCTGGAGATAGAAAACCTTGGGAAGAAATCAGGAGTCATAGATGCAAGCATCAACAACAGAATACAAGAGATAGTAAAAAGAATCTCAGGTACTAAAGATACCGTAGAAAACATTGACTCAACAGTCAAAGAAAATGCAAAATGCAAAAAGCTTGTAACCCAAAACATCCAGGAAGTCCAGGACACAATGAGAAGACCAAACCTAAGGATTATAGGTATAGAAGAGAGTGAAGATTTACAATATAAAGGGCCAGTAAATATCTTCGACAAATTATAGAAGAAAACTTCCCTAACCTAAAGAAAGAGATGCCCATGAACATACAAGAAGCCTACAGAACTCCAAACAAACTGGACCAGAACAGAAATTCCTCCCATCACATAATAGTCAAAACACCAAATGCACTAAACAAAGAAATAATATTAAAAGCAGTAAGGGAAAATGACTAAGTAACATATAAAGGCAGACCTATCAGAATTACACCAGAGTTCTCACCAGAGACCGTGAAAACTAGAAGATCCTGGGAAGATCTCATACAGTCTCTAAGAGAACACAAATGCCAGCCCAGATTACTATACCCAGAAAAACACTCCATCACCATAGATGGAGAAACCAAGATATTCCATGATAAAACCAAATTTATACAATATCTTTCCACAAATTTAGCCCTACAAAGGATAATAGCTGGAAATGCCAATATAAGGAGGGCAACTACACCCTAGAAAAAGCAAGATAATAATCTTCTTTCAACAAACCCAAAAGAAGATAACCACTCAAACATAAAAATAACATAAAAAATAACAGGAAGCAACAATCACTATTCCTTAATATCTCTTTTTTAAAATTTTTCTATATTCTGTATTTACATTCCAAATGATTTACCCTTTCCCGGTTCAATGAACTCACTTCCCCAATGAAAAGACATAGACTAACAGACTGGATACGTAAACAGGACCCAGCATTTTGCTGCATACAGGAAACGCACCTCAGTGTCAAAGACAAACACTACTTCAGAGTAAAAGGCTGGAAAACAATTTTCCAAGCAAATGGTCTCAGGAAACAAGCTGGAGTAGCCATTCTAATATCGGATAAAATCAACTTTCAACCAAAAGTCATCAAAAAAGACACAGAAGGACCCTTCAGACTCATCAAAGGAGAAATCTACCAAGAAGAACTCTCAATTCTGAATATCTATACTCCAAATGCAAGGGTACCCTCATTCCACTATTCCACAGTGATCAGTGAATAGAACTGAAGACCTACATATAAGCACACACTCCTATAGCCATTTGATTTCTGACCAAGAGGGAAACAACACACATTTGAGAAAAGATAGGAGATGGAGAGATGGCTTATCCCTTAAAGGCTGGGCTCACAACCAAGTGTAAAAAAGAAAAGACAGCATTTCAACTTATGGTGCTTTTCAAACTAGATGGCTACAAGAAGAACAAAACTAGATTCTTATTTCTTCCATAGCATAAAACTCAACTCTAAATTGATTGATGACATCAACATAAGATCTGATACCTTGAATGTGATAGAGGAGAAAGATGGGACTGTGATTGATCTTACAGGCACAGGATCTGGATAACACAAGAAATAAATGGGACCTCATGAATAACTTTCTGTACAGCAAATGTACACTATCATTTGAGTAAAGAGGTAGTCTAAAGAATATGGAAACTTCACCAGCAATACACTTGACAGAGGATTAGTATTTAGAATATACAAAGAACTAAAATAAAAAACAAAAATAAAATAAAATAAAATATTAAACATTATTAGGAAAAACAGCACAGTTGAAAATTGGTACATGGAACTAAACTGAGTTCTCAAAAGGCAAAACAAAGTGACTAGGACACATTTTTATAAATACATCTGAGCAGCACAAATTGTACTTCAGAGAAAAAGAAAACTGCAGGTTATAAACTTGAGTAGGACAAAGCGGCAACCAACTAACTGGGAAATGATCTTTACCAACCCTACATCCGACAGAGGGCTAATATCCAATATATACAAAGAACTCAAGAAGTTAGACTCCAGAGAGCCAAGTAACCCTATTAAAAAATGGGGTACAGAGCTAAACAAAGAGTTCTCACCTGAAGAATATCTAATGGCTGAGAAGCACCTAAAGAGATGTTCATCATCCTTAGTCATTAGGGAAATGCAAATCAAAACAACCCTGAGATTCCATCTCACACCAGTCAGAATGGCTAGGATCAAAAACACAGGAGACAGCAGTTGTTGGCGAGGATGTGGAGAAAGAGGAACACTCCTCCACTGCTGGTGGGATTGCAAGCTGGTACAACCACTCTGGAAAGCAGTCTGGCAGTTCCTCAGAAAACTGGGCATGACACTTCCCGAGGATCCGGCTATACCACTCCTGGGCATATACCCAGAGGCTTTACCTGCATGCAATAAGGACACATGCTCCACTATGTTCATAGCAGCCTTATTTATAATAGCCAGAAGCTGGAAAGAACCCAGATGTCCCTCAACAGAGGAAAGGATTCAGAAGATGTGGTATATTTACACAATGGAATACTACTCTGCAGTTAAAAACAATGAATTCACGAAATTCCTAGGCAAATGGTCAGAACTTGAAAATATCATCCTTAGTGAGGTAACCCAATCACAAAAGAACACACATGGTATGCAGTCACTGATAAGGGGATATTAACCCAGAATCTTGGAATACCCTAGACACAATTCGCATATCAGTAGATTTCCAAGAAGATGGAAGGAGAGACCCCTGGTCCTGGAAAGACTGGATGTAGGGGAATGCCAGGACAGAGAAGCGAGAGGGGGTTGAATGGGGAAAAGAGGGAGGGAAGGGGGCTTATGGGACTTTCAGGGAGGGAGGAAACGGGAAAGGGGAAATGATTTGGAATGTAAATAAAAAAAAACTTAGAAAATAATAAAAAAAACAAAAAAAAATAAACTTGAGGAGGTAGGAAAGGGAGGTGGAACTTAGAGGAATATGGCAAGAGGTCAATATGATTAAAATACATCGAGGGAAATTTTAACAGAAATAATAAAATGACAAAAATATTTAAGAATAGACAAGCCTTCTCTGAAAAGGACTCCAATAGCTTAGAAAGTAATGGGAACAGTGGTAAAGTGATCACATCAAATTAAGGGTTTTGTGCAGCAAAGGAAATAATCTGCTGATTTAAGAGACAATCTTCAGAATGAAAAAAAAATAAAAACCAATGTTAACTACAATACGTAAGTCACAGTGTTTAGGAAACATTAAAAATGTAAAAGAAAAAAATACATCCAAAATCCAAACCACCTAGTCAGTAAATGAACTAGTGAGACAGACAGTTCTCAAAAGAAGAAATACAAGTAGCCTATGAATATTTGAAAAAAAATATTCAAAATCCCTATCGGGGACATGCAAATTAGAACTGTTTTAAGACTAGATCTCATCCAAGCCAGAAAGGCCATCATCAAGAAAACAAATGTTCTTTTTTTACTAATCGGTTATTTTTATTTTTTTACATTTCAAATGCTGTCCCCCTTCCAGATCTCCCCTACAAACACACCCATCCCATTCCCCTCCTCTTTGTGTCTAAGAGGGTCCTCCCCCACCTACCCACCCACTTCTGCCTCACCTCTCTAGCATCCCCCAATGCAAGGGCAATAAGCCTCCATAGGACAAAGGGCCTCCCCTCCATTGGTGCAAGATAAGGCAATACTCTGCCACATATGTACTTGGAGTCATGGATTGCTCCATGTATACTCTTTGGTTGGTGCTTTATTTTGGGTGAGATCTGAGGTGGGGTCTGGTTAGTTGATACTGTTGTCCTGGGGTTACAATCTCCTTCCCCCTAACTCTTCCATTGGGGTACCCAGGCTCAGTCAGATGGTTGGCTATATCTGCATCTGTCTTGGCCAGATGCTGGCAGAGCCTCTCAGAGGATAGCAATACTAGGCTCTGGTCTGTGAGCACTTCTTGACATCAGCAATAGTGTCTAACTATCTGCAAATGGGATAGATCCCAAAGTGGGGCCGTCTCTGGATGCTCTTTCCTTCAATCTCTGCTCCATATTTTGTTCCTGCATTTCTGTTAGACAGGAACAATTCTGGGTTAAAAATTTTGAGATGAGTGGGTGGCCCCATTCCTCAACTGGGGGCCATGCCAAACTACTGGAGGTGGTCCCTTCAAGTTCTATCTCCCCTCTGTTGGGTATTTTGGTTATTGTCAGCCCCACTGGGTCCTAAGAACCTCTCGCTTCCCTGGCATCTGGGACTTTCTAGTGGTTTCCCCTACCCCAGTTCTCGACCCCCCACTGCTACATATTCCTATTCATTCTTCTAACCCTCTGGACTTCTCTCCTGTCTCTTCCCACATGATCCTGCCACTCATTTTTTTCCCTGCCCCCCCCCCAACCAGGTCTCTACCGCCCTCTAACTCCCTCCCTTCCTCCACCTCCCTACATCCCTCCACTTCCCTCCCTCCCTTTGCCTCCGTCCATCTACCTTCCATGATTATTTTGTTCCCCATTCTATGTAGGATTAAAGCATCCACACTTTCATCTTTCTTTTTGATAAGCTTCATATATGTGACTTGTATCGTGGGCATTCTGAGCTTTGGGGCTAATATCCACTTCTCAGTGAGTATATACCATGTGTGTCCTTTTGGTTCTGTGTTACTTTACTCAGGATGATATTTTCTAGTTCCATCCATTGCCTGCAAATTTCACAAAGTCAATGTTTTTAATAGCTGAGTAGTACTCCATTGTGTAAATGTACCACATTTTCTGTATCCATTCTTCAATTGAGGGACATCTAGGTTGTTTCCAGCTCCTGGCTATTATAAATAAGGTAGCTGTGAACAAAGTGGAGCATGTGTCCTTGTTGTATGTTGGAGCATAGTTTGGGTATATAGCTGGATCTTCAGGTAGAAGTGTTCCAATTTTCTGAGGAACTGCCAAATTAATTTCCAAAGTGGTTGTACCACGTTGCAATCCCATCAGCAGTGGAGGAGTATTCCTCTTTCTCCACATCCACACCAGCATCTGCTGTTGACTGAGTTTTTCATCTTAGCAATTCTCACTGGTGTGAGGTGTAATCTCAGGGTCATTTTGACTTGCATTTCCCTGATGACTAAAGACATTGGACATCTCTTTAGGTGCTTCTTTGCAATTCGAGATTCCTCAGTTGAGAATTCTTTGTTTAGCTCTGTACCCTATTTTCCATGGGGTTATTTAGTTCTCTGGAGTCTAAATGAATTATTTGTATATTTTCAATGATAGCCCTTTATCTGATGTAGGGGTAGTAAAGATCTTTTCCCAATCTGTAGGTTGCTGTTTTGTCCTATTGACAGTGTCCTTTGGTTTACAGAAGGTTTTTAATTTTATGAGGTCCCATTTGTCAATTGTTGATCTTAGAACTTAAGCCATTGTTATTCTTTTCAGGAAATTTTCTGCTATGCCAAATGTTCCAGTCTCTTTCTCACTTTTTCTTCCATTAGTCTCAGTGTATATGGTTTTATGTGGAGGCCCTTGATCCACTTGGACTTGAGCTTTGTACAAAGAGATTAAAAATTGATCAATTTGCATTCTGTTTTTTTTTTAATTTCCTCAGTTTCTGTTGTTATGCCTCCCTTCTCGTTTCTGATTTTGTTAATTTGGATACTGTCTCTGTGCCCTTTAATTAGTTTGGCTAAGGATTTATCTATCTTATTGATTTTCTCAAAGAACCGGCTCCGAGTTTTGTTGATTCTTTGTATATTTCTTTTGTTTCTACTTAGTTGATTTCAGCCCTGAGTTTGATTATTTCCTGCCTTCTACTCCTCTTGGATATATTTGCTACTTTTTGTTGTGCTGTGTTGAGCTTTCAGATGTGCTGTTAAACTACTAGTGTAGGATCTCTCCAATTTCTTTATGAAGGCACTCAGTGCTGTGAATTTTCCTCTTAGCATTGCTTTCATTGTGTTCCATAAGTTTGGGTATGCTGTGCCTTCATTTTTTTTAAATTCTAGAAAGTCTTTAATTTCTTTCTTTATTTCTACCTTGACCAAGTTATCAGCTTCCATGAGTATGTGGGTTTTCTTTTGTTTTTGTTGTTATTGAACACCAGCCTTTGTCTGTGGTGATCTGATAGAATGCATGGTATTAACTTAATCTTCTTGTGTCTGTTGAGGCTTGTCTTTATGTCTCATTATATGGACAATTTTGGAGAAGGTACCATGAAGTGGTGAGAAAAAGACACATTCTTTTGTTTTAGGATGAAATGTTCTATAGATATCTGTTAAATCCATTTAATTTATAACATTTGTTAGTTTCACTGTGTCTCAAACAAATGTTCTATTAACTCCAAGTGGTACACAGACCTAAGTATAATATCAAGTTATGAAGCATCTAAAACAAAAAGTAGAACTTTTATAATATTGAAAAGGGAATGGATTCTTAGTTTTGATGCCAAAGTAACACTAGCCACAAAAGAAAACAAATAGATTAAACTTTGTGAAAATGGACAACCTTTGCCCTGGAAAAGATACCATTAAGAAAATAAATAGACAAACCACAACATAAGAGAAAATATTTACAGACTATTTATCTCAGGAAGATATATATTCAGAATATACAAAAAACCCTTACAAATTAATAAGATAATTCATTTAAAAATAGGAAGAAATTAGAATAAATAGTTCACTAAAGATTACATATGAATAATCATTGGGATTATATTATTTATTTGTCGCCAGGAAATTAAACATTAAAGCCACAGTATAGTATCATTTTACACCTCATAGAATACCCACCATTGTAATAGCAATTAGTAGTTGAGCAGAATGTGGAGACAATGAAAGAGGTATGTGCACAATGTATAGCAATTAAAAATGTCTATTCATGCAATAGCTTGTCCCAAGTTGCTTATAGCAGAAGGATTCTAAGTCAGCACAACATATGAACACTTAGACATCCATTTTTATCTTTAAATTTTTACAAGTATTTGCATATGCATGTTACATCTGTGTCTGGGCACACATATGCATGATTGTATAGGTCAAGGTGGGAGTTTCTTTCACCTTGTGGGTTCCAAGGATCAAATGCAAGTTGTCAGACAAGTATCTTTACTATCTGAACCCACTCACTAACCCCATGTGTTTTTATAGCTTTAATTTTCATGGTAGAAAAAAAAAGACAAGAAGTCCATCAATAGTTGCCTGAATACAGAAAAATGTGGTTCACAATGGAGCTATAAGAAAAATTACAACAGGACACTTATATGAAAATGAATAGAACTGTATATCAATATGTTAGCTGAAATAAGACAGATTCAGAAAGAAAAACACTCCAAGTTTTCTTTTAAATGTGGTAAACATACATGGGTATGCATTTCTATGTGTGTTTAGTCACAAAATAGACAGGAGTTCATGAGAGGGATTATGAAAAGTGAGGAATAAAGATTGTTGTTGAACACATGTAGTTAGAAAGCAAGCAGAGGAGGCTGAACTGACTGGAGAAGGAAATGGAACCAGGTAGAGGGAAATGATGAATTAAGGAATGGGGGAAGAGAAGGACAATAAATGAGAAAATATGATGGTATAAATAAAAGTGTTTGGGTATGCCAATCTAAGAAATTAGTAGAACATAAATTTAAGAAAAGGAAAGGAGGTAAAAAGGAGAAAACTGGTTTCCTTTGAAGTGAAGCATGATGGGAAATCAATAGAGAAACAGCAGTTTGAAGACACTGAGATGAGGGAGTGAGGAGTTTCAGTAAAATGACAAGTGGCAAGAAAAAGATATCTTCTAATTTGTTCTCAGAGAGGTTAAATTTTTCAAGATGAGAAGAGATGTCTTTAAATGTGTGGATTTCCTTTCTGAGTATACATTAAGAAGAACCCAGCTCAGAGGAACTTGAAATGCTTTAGATGTGAGAAGAAGCTTTAGACAGATTGGTCCACAATAGTCTCCCAAGAACACAAAGATGATCACTGTTGGGAACAAAGAAAGGGCTTTCTAAGCTTGCTGCTGCCTTATGTGCTTTTGTTTGTACGTGATCATGTGAAAGGAAGTTATGTGGCCCATATGATAACTATGTCATAGTCATTAACTTATTTCTACAAATAACTTTATTGTACAATGAACATGAAGGGACATAAAAAGTAAGACAACTTGGTCAAGAAGGAATGGAAAATTGATGATAGAAATAGAAATACATGTTAAAAATACTAAAATTTTTCAACATAACTCTGAATATTACATTAAAAGAGATAAAGTATGAAATTAAAAATTGTCCAAAACCCTTGATTCTGGCTGGGAATGTATGTTAGTAGAACATTTATATAGAATTATGAAACTCTGGTTTCAATCACCAGCATAGAAACAAACAAATAACTAGGTATTCAAGGTAATATATACCAGATGAGATATTGAGGGCATCCACCATGGAAAACAGTATAGATCTTCATAATTAAAAATAACCCATCATATGATCAGTGACCATGTTTCTAGTTATATAGACAGTGAAAATAACATTACCATTACAAACCCTTATTAGGATCCAAATGTTCTCCCACTTTCTCTATAGTCAAGGCATGCAATGGTTTGATATAGAAAAGAATAAAAATGCAATATATATATATATATATACATCAGTATTATTTAGAAATACATAAAAACGTAAAAACCCATTGATGAAAATAGATGAAGCTTAAAACACCAGAGTAAGTGAAACCAGCCATTGCAGAGAAATAGATACCACATCTCTCTCCCATGTAGAAAAACATAAAGCAAATAGCAAACAAAAAACTTGTCATTTTAATGTTGAACTGTGATTACTAGGAATTACGAAGAGTCCTGAGCAAAGAAAGGGTGAGAGTGATTGAATAACGCCAATGCATGCTATGTTCATAGATGCAAATACCACAACAAATCTACTAATACAAATGAAGGTTGATAATTTCTTGAAAAGGCAAGTCTACTCTAAACACGTAAAATTGTCTTTATTGACATAAGTAGTTACACTAGTAGGAATCACAAGGGTTGACTACAGAAAGAAGGGAGCCCAGAGACACACACCAGTCAATAAAAGAGGAGCTGGGTGTCAGAAAGACCAAGGAGCAGCAAGGTATGAGGATACCTGGTAGTGTGTGGTTTAAACTCAAAGATGAGAAATAATTTTGACACAACTTTCTCATCTTACCTTGTTCAAATCTTCATAGCTCAGGAACATTATATTGAAGTCATGTCAGTTCTCATACCAGCCTCTAATGTGATCAAACCAACAGCTTCCTTCAACTGAAGGGCAAGTTACTAAGTACCAAATTGAAGGCATTATATGTACTGAACACAAAACTAATTTTTTCTTTTCTAGTTTAGACTGTCAAGAAATAAAATGAAACCCCTATAATTGAATGTCTATATTACTACTTAAAAGAATTATGTAGATACAATTTTTTCATATATTGCATAAAGTTTATCCTTGTGTTAGTTAAATATGGCTTTGTTATGATAATTCTTAGAAGCTCCTACCTCAAATTCATATAAACTTTGCTTTTCTTTCATTCTCTGCCTTGCCAATAAAATACAACTAGCCAATAGAGAGCTTTAGAAACAGACTTCTGGGGACTGCCAGGCTCGGAGACAGACAGGCATAATATCGCTTGGGTCTCGGGCGGCTTGTGTGTACACTGCTCCCAAGAGCTGGGCAGATCTGCAGTAACCAGCTCGCAGGCTCTGCTGTGGGACTTCTGCCTGGAAGAGGGACCCCCCCCCCCCGCACTGGGCGGGAGCCTACCAGCTTCCCTTCCGCGACCTCTGTTCCAGTAGACTGCACTGAAGAGACAGGTACCCAGGTTCTCCCCAATATAACATCGCTTGGGACACGGCCTGTTGGGGCTTCCGCCTGCTCCCAAGAACGGGACAGCGCTGTGGTCGTCTGGGCGCCAGATCTGCTGTAGGCCATGGCCTCTGCAAGGTGACCAGAGCCACCGAGAGAGTGCAGAGTGCACTTCGCCATCTTTGCTCCAGTGGCCAGGAAGTTGGGACTGCAAGGCTCGGAGAAAGACAGGCATCACTTGGGTCTTGGGCGACTTGTGTGTACGCTGCTCCCAAGAGCTGGGCAGATCTGCAGTAACAAGCGTGCCAGCTCTGCTGTGGGACTTCTGCCTGGCAGAGGGACGCCCTCTCCCCCTACCCCCTCTGGGAGAGATCACACACCCCTGCACAGGGCAGGAGCCTACAAGCCTCCCTTTGGCGATCTCTGCTCCAGGAATCCACTAGAGATTGCAAGGAGCCTTTGGATGTGCAAGGACTCCCCAATATAACATCACTTGGGGCAAGGCACATCAGGGCTCCAAAGTCACTCAGTAGCAGGGCAGGCCCCAGAAATCTGTGTCAGAGGAATCCTGGTAATCCAGGGGGGGGGGGCAGAAATAGCTTTGCAGGCTCACAGGAGGTCCAACCAATAGCCAGTGATAGCAGGACCAACTAACACCAGAGGTAACCAGATGGCAAAAGGCAAACGTAGGAACATTACTAACAGAAATCAAAGTAATATGGCACCATCCGAACTCAACTCTCCAACAGCAGCAAGTCCTGGATACCCCACCACACTCGAAAGACAAGATCTGGATTTAAAATCACTTCTCATGATGCTATTAGAGGATCACAAGAAGGACACAAATAAATCTAATAAAGAATTACAGGAGACCATGAATCAATGGTTAGAAGCCCTTACAAAGGAAACACAAAAATCGCTTAGAGAAATGCAGGAGAACATGGATCAACAGATGGAGGCCCACAAGGAGACAACACAAAAATTGCTTAAAGAAATGAATCAACGGTTAGATGCACTTTCAAAGGACTCACAAAAATTGCATAAAGAAATGCAGAAGAATATGGGTCAACAGATGGATGCCCATAGGGAGGCAACACAAAAAGTGCTTAAAGAAATGAATCAACGGATAGATGCCCGTACAAAGGAAACACGAGAACTGCTTAAAGAAATGCAGGAGGCGATGGATCAACAGATGGAAGCCCATGAGGAGGAAACACAAAAATCGCTTAGAGAAATACAGGAGAACTTGGGTCAACAGGCAGAAATCCTGAAAGAGGTAATGCAAAAATACCTTAAAGAAATACAGGAAAATACAAACAAACAAGTGAAGGATCTCAGCAAATCCATCCAGGATCTAAAAAAGGAAGTAGAAACAACTAAGAAATCACAAAGGGAGACAACTTTGGAGATAGAAAACCTTGGGAAGAAATCAGGAGTCATAGATGCAAACATCAACAGTAGAATACAAGAGATGGAAGAAAGAATCTCAGGTGCTGAAGATACCATAGAAAGCATCGACTCAACATTCAAAGAAAATGAAAAATGCAAAAAACGTGTAACCCAAAACATCCAGGAAATCCAGGAAACAATGAGAAGACCAAACCTAAGGATGATAGGTATAGATGAGAGTGAAGATTTGCAACTTAAAGGGCCAGTAAACATCTTCAACAAAATTATGGAGGAAAACTTCCCTAACCTAAAGAGAGAGATGCCGATGAATGTACAAGAAGCCTACAGAACTCCAAACAGACTGGACCAGAACAGAAATACCTCCCGTCACATAATAATCAAAACATCAAATGCAAACAAAGAAAGAATATTAAAAGCAGTAAGAGAAAAGGGCCAAGTAACATACAAAGGAAGACCTATCCGAATCACATCAGACTTCTCTCCAGAGACTATGAAAGCCAGAAGATCCTGGGCAGATCTCATGCAGACACTAAGAGAGCACAAATACCAGCCTAGACTACTCTACCCAGCAAAACTCTCAATCACCATAGATGGAGAGACCAAGATATTCCATGATTAAACCAAATTTTCACAATATCTTTCCACAAACCCAGCCCTGCAAAGGATAATAGGTGGAAAGCGCCAATACAAGGAGAGAAACACACCCTGGAAAAAATGAGATAGTAACCTACTTGCATCAAACCTGAAAGTAGATAACCACTCAAACATAAAGATAGCGTCAAGAATGGCAGGTGGCAATAATCACTATCCCTTAATCTCTCTTAATATCAATGGTCTCAATTCCCCAATAAAAAGACATAGACTAACAGACTGGATACATAAACAGGACCCAGCATTTTGCTGCATGCAGGAAACGCACCTCAGTGTCAAAGATAAACACTACCTCAAAGTAAAAGGCTGGAAAACAATTTTACAAGCAAATGGTCCCAAGAAACGAGCCGGAGTAGCCATCCTAATATCAGATAAAGTTGACTTCCAACCTAAAGTCATCAAAAAAGACACATAAGGACACTACATACTGATCAAAGGAAAAATCCACCAAGAAGAACTCTCAATTCTGAATATCTATGCTCCAAATGCAAGGGCACCCTCATTCGTAAAAGAAACTTTACTAAAGCTCAAATCACACATCTCACCTCACACAATAATAGTGGGTGACTTCAAAACCACGCTCTCTGAAATGGATCGTTCAGGAAAGCAGAAACTAAACAGGGACACAGTGAATCTAATTGAAGCCTTGGACCAAATGGAACTAACAGATATATATAGAACATTTCATCCTAGAGCTAAAGAATATACCTTCTTCTCAGCTCCTCATGGTACCTTCTCCAAAATCGACCATATAATTGGTCACAAATCAGACCTCAACAGATATAAGAAGATAGAAATAATCCCATGCCTCCTATCAGATCACTATGGAATAAGGGTGGTTTTCAATGGCAACAAAAACAACAGAAAACCCACATACACCTGGAGGCTGAACAATGCTCTACTCAATGATAACTTGGTCAAGGTGGAAATAAAGAAAGAAATCAAAGACTTTTTGAAATTTAATGAAAATGAAGGCACAACATACCCTAATTTATGGGACACAATGAAAGCAGTGCTAAGAGGAAAATTCATAGCCCTGTGTGCCGCCAAAAAGAAATGGGAGACAGCATACACTAACAGCTTAATGGCACACCTGAAAGCCCTGGAACAAAAAGAAGCAAATACACCAAAGAGGAGTAGAAGGCTGAGAAGCACCTAAAGAGATATTCATCATCCTTAGTCATTAGGGAAATGCAAATCAAAACAACCCTGAGATTCCATCTCACACCAGTCAGTATGGCTAAGATAAAAAACACAGGAGACAGCAGTTGTTGGCGAGGATGTGGAGAAAGAGGTACACTCCTCCACTGCTGGTGGAATTGCAAGCTGGTACAACCACTCTGGGAAGCAGTCTGGCGGTTCTTCAGAAAACTGGGCATGACACTCCCGGAGGATCCGGCTATACCACTCCTGGGCATATACCCAGAGACTTTACCTGCATGCAATAAGGACACATGCTCCACTATGTTCATAGCAGCCTCATTTATAATAGCCAGAAGCTGGAAAGAACCCAGATGTCCCTCAACGGAGGAATGGATTCAGAAGATGTGGTATATCTACACAATGGAATACTACTCTGCAATTAAAAACAATGAATTCACGAAATTCCTAGGCAAATGGTCAGATCTTGAAAATATCATCCTTAGTGAGGTAACCCAATCACAAAAGAACACACATGGTATGCAGTCACTGATAAGGGGATATTGACCCAGAATCTCGGAATACCCTAGACACAATCCGCATATCAATAGATTTCTAAGAAGATGGAAGGAGAGACCCCTGGTCCTGGAAAGACTGGATTTAGGGGAATGCCAAGACAGAGAACAGAGAGGGGGTTGAATGGGGAAAAGAGGGAGGGAAGGGGGCTTATGGGACTTTCGGGGAGGGAGGAAACGGGAAAGGGGAAATGATTTTGAATGTAAATAAAAAAACTTAGAAAATAAAATAAAATTAAAAAAAAAAGAAATGCAGGAGAATATGGATCAACAGATGGAAGCTCATGAGGAGGAAACACAAAAATCGTTTAGAGAAATACAGGAGAACTTGGGTCAACAGGCAGAAATCCTGAAAGAGGAAATGCAAATATATCTTAAAGAAAAACAGGAAAATACAAACAAACAAGTGAAGGATCTCAGCAAATCCATCCAGAATCTAAAAAAGGAAGTAGAAACAACTAAGAAATCACAAAAGGAGACAACTTTGGAGATAGAAAACCTTGGGAAGAAATCAGGAGTCATAGATGCAAATATCAACAATAGAATACAAGAGATGGAAGAAAGAATCTCAGGTGCTAAAGATACCACAGAAAGCATCGACTCAACAGTCAAAGAAAATGCAAAATTCAAAAAACGTGTAACCCAAAACATCCAGGAAATCCAGGAAACAATGAGAAGACCAAACCTAAGGATGATAGGTATAGATGAGAGTGAAGATTTGCAACTTAAAGGGCCAGTAAACATCTTCAACAAAATTATGGAGGAAAACTTCCCTAACCTAAAGAGAGAGATGCCGATGAATGTACAAGAAGCCTACAGAACTCCAAACAGACTGGACCAGAACAGAAATACCTCCCGTCACATAATAATCAAAACATCAAATGCAAACAAAGAAAGAATATTAAAAGCAGTAAGAGAAAAGGGCCAAGTAACATACAAAGGAAGACCTATCCGAATCACATCAGACTTCTCTCCAGAGACTATGAAAGCCAGAAGATCCTGGGCAGATCTCATGCAGACACTAAGAGAGCACAAATACCAGCCTAGACTACTCTACCCAGCAAAACTCTCAATCACCATAGATGGAGAGACCAAGATATTCCATGATTAAACCAAATTTTCACAATATCTTTCCACAAACCCAGCCCTGCAAAGGATAATAGGTGGAAAGCGCCAATACAAGGAGAGAAACACACCCTGGAAAAAATGAGATAGTAACCTACTTGCATCAAACCTGAAAGTAGATAACCACTCAAACATAAAGATAGCGTCAAGAATGGCAGGTGGCAATAATCACTATCCCTTAATCTCTCTTAATATCAATGGTCTCAATTCCCCAATAAAAAGACATAGACTAACAGACTGGATACATAAACAGGACCCAGCATTTTGCTGCATGCAGGAAACGCACCTCAGTGTCAAAGATAAACACTACCTCAAAGTAAAAGGCTGGAAAACAATTTTACAAGCAAATGGTCCCAAGAAACGAGCCGGAGTAGCCATCCTAATATCAGATAAAGTTGACTTCCAACCTAAAGTCATCAAAAAAGACACATAAGGACACTACATACTGATCAAAGGAAAAATCCACCAAGAAGAACTCTCAATTCTGAATATCTATGCTCCAAATGCAAGGGCACCCTCATTCGTAAAAGAAACTTTACTAAAGCTCAAATCACACATCTCACCTCACACAATAATAGTGGGTGACTTCAAAACCACGCTCTCTGAAATGGATCGTTCAGGAAAGCAGAAACTAAACAGGGACACAGTGAATCTAATTGAAGCCTTGGACCAAATGGAACTAACAGATATATATAGAACATTTCATCCTAGAGCTAAAGAATATACCTTCTTCTCAGCTCCTCATGGTACCTTCTCCAAAATCGACCATATAATTGGTCACAAATCAGACCTCAACAGATATAAGAAGATAGAAATAATCCCATGCCTCCTATCAGATCACTATGGAATAAGGGTGGTTTTCAATGGCAACAAAAACAACAGAAAACCCACATACACCTGGAGGCTGAACAATGCTCTACTCAATGATAACTTGGTCAAGGTGGAAATAAAGAAAGAAATCAAAGACTTTTTGAAATTTAATGAAAATGAAGGCACAACATACCCTAATTTATGGGACACAATGAAAGCAGTGCTAAGAGGAAAATTCATAGCCCTGTGTGCCGCCAAAAAGAAATGGGAGACAGCATACACTAACAGCTTAATGGCACACCTGAAAGCCCTGGAACAAAAAGAAGCAAATACACCAAAGAGGAGTAGAAGGCTGAGAAGCACCTAAAGAGATATTCATCATCCTTAGTCATTAGGGAAATGCAAATCAAAACAACCCTGAGATTCCATCTCACACCAGTCAGTATGGCTAAGATAAAAAACACAGGAGACAGCAGTTGTTGGCGAGGATGTGGAGAAAGAGGTACACTCCTCCACTGCTGGTGGAATTGCAAGCTGGTACAACCACTCTGGGAAGCAGTCTGGCGGTTCTTCAGAAAACTGGGCATGACACTCCCGGAGGATCCGGCTATACCACTCCTGGGCATATACCCAGAGACTTTACCTGCATGCAATAAGGACACATGCTCCACTATGTTCATAGCAGCCTCATTTATAATAGCCAGAAGCTGGAAAGAACCCAGATGTCCCTCAACGGAGGAATGGATTCAGAAGATGTGGTATATCTACACAATGGAATACTACTCTGCAATTAAAAACAATGAATTCACGAAATTCCTAGGCAAATGGTCAGATCTTGAAAATATCATCCTTAGTGAGGTAACCCAATCACAAAAGAACACACATGGTATGCAGTCACTGATAAGGGGATATTGACCCAGAATCTCGGAATACCCTAGACACAATCCGCATATCAATAGATTTCTAAGAAGATGGAAGGAGAGACCCCTGGTCCTGGAAAGACTGGATTTAGGGGAATGCCAAGACAGAGAAGAGAGAGGGGGTTGAATGGGGAAAAGAGGGAGGGAAGGGGGCTTATGGGACTTTCGGGGAGGGAGGAAACGGGAAAGGGGAAATGATTTTGAATGTAAATAAAAAAACTTAGAAAATAAAATAAAATTAAAAAAAAAGAAATGCAGGAGAATATGGATCAACAGATGGAAGCTCATGAGGAGGAAACACAAAAATCGTTTAGAGAAATACAGGAGAACTTGGGTCAACAGGCAGAAATCCTGAAAGAGGAAATGCAAATATATCTTAAAGAAAAACAGGAAAATACAAACAAACAAGTGAAGGATCTCAGCAAATCCATCCAGAATCTAAAAAAGGAAGTAGAAACAACTAAGAAATCACAAAGGGAGACAACTTTGGAGATAGAAAACCTTGGGAAGAAATCAGGAGTCATAGATGCAAATATCAACAATAGAATACAAGAGATGGAAGAAAGAATCTCAGGTGCTAAAGATACCACAGAAAGCATCGACTCAACAGTCAAAGAAAATGCAAAATTCAAAAAACGTGTAACCCAAAACATCCAGGCAATCCAGGACACAATGAGAAGATCAAACCTAAGGATTAAAGGTATAGATGAGAGTTGGGTAATGTTCCTTCTGTTTCAATTTTGTGGAACAGTTTAAAGAGTATTGATATACAAAGAACTCAAGAAGTTAAACTCCAGAGAGGCAAGTAACCCTATTAAAAAATGGGGTACAGAGCTACACAAAGAGTTCTCACCTGAAGAATATCTAATGGCTGAGAAGCACCTAAAGAGATGTTCATCATCCTTAGTCATTAGGGAAATGCAAATCAAAACAACCCTGAGATTCCATCTCACACCAGTCAGGATGGCTAAGATCAAAAACACAGGAGACAGCAGTTGTTGGCGAGGATGTGGAGAAAGAGGAACACTCCTCCACTGCTGGTGGAATTGCAGGCTGGTACAACCACTCTGGAAAGCAGTCTGGCGGCTCCTCAGAAAACTGGGCATGACACTTCCGGAGGATCCGGCTATACCACTCCTGGGCATATACCCAGAGACTTTACCTGCATGCAATAAGGACACATGCTCCACTATATTCATAGCAGCCTTATTTATAATAGCCAGAAGCTGGAAAGAACCCAGATGTCCCTCAACGGAGGAATGGATTCAGAAGATGTGGTATATTTACACAATGGAATACTACTCTGCAATTAAAAACAATGAATTCACGAAATTCCTAGGCAAATGGTCAGAACTTGAAAATATCATCCTTAGTGAGGTAACCCAATCACAAAAGATCACACATGGTATGAAGTCACTGATAAGGGGATATTGACCCAGAATCTCAGAATACCCTAGACACAATCAGCATATCAATAGATTTCTAAAAAGATGGAAGGAGAGACCCCTGGTCCTGGAAAGACTGGATGTAGGGGAACGCCAGGACAGAGTAATGAGAGGGGGTTGAACGGAGAAAAGAGGGAGGGAAGGGGGCTTATGGGACTTTCGGGGAGGGAGGAAACGGGAAAGGGGAAGTGATTTGGAATGTAAATTAAAAAAATAAAATAAAATAAAATTAAAAAAAAAATAAAGAGTATTGATGTTAGGTCTTCTTTGAAGGTCTGATAGAATTCTGCACTAAAACTGTCTGGACCTGTGCTTTTTTTTGGTTGGAAGACTTCCAATGATCACTTCTATTTCTTCAGGGGTTATAGGATGGTTTAGATGGTCTATTTGATCCTGATTTAATTTTGGTATTTGATATCTGTCTAGGAAATTGTCCATTTCCTCCAGATTTTCTAGTTGTGTTGAATACAGGCTTTTGTAGTAGGATCTGATGATTTTTTGAATTTCCTCAGTTTCTGTTGTTATCTCTGCCTTTTCGTTTCTGATTTTATTAATTTGGATACTGTCTCTGTGCCCTCTGGTTAGTCTGGCTAAGGGCTTATCTATCTTGTTGATTTTCTCAAAGAACCAACTCCTCGTTTTGTTGATTCTTTGTATGGTTTTATTTGTTTCTCCTTGATTGATTTCAGCCCTGAGTTTGATGATTTCCTGCCTTCTACTCCTCTTGGCTGTATATGCTTCTTTTTGTTCCAGGGCTTTCAGGTGTGCCATTAAGCTGCTAGTGTATGCTGTCTCCCGTTTCTTTTCGGAGGCACTCGGGGCTATGAATTTTCCTCTTAGCACCGCTTTCATTTTGTCCCATAAATTAGGGTATGTTTTGTCTTCATTTTCATTAAATTTTAAAAAGTTTTTGATTTCTTTATTTCCTTTTTGATCAAGGTATCATTGAGTAGAACATTGTTCAGCTTCCATATTTATGTGGGCTTTCTGTTGTTTTTGTTGTTATTGAAGACCACCCTTATTCCATAGTGATCTGATAGTAGGCATGGGATTAGTTTGATCTCCTTATATCTGCTGAGGTCTGTTTTGTGACCAATTATAAGGTCGATTTTGGAGAAGGTATCATGAGGTGCTTAGAAGAAGGTATATTCTTTTGCTTTAGGATGAAATGTTCTATATATATCTGTTAGTTCCATTTGGTCCAAGGCTTCACTTAGTTTCAGTGTGTCCCTGTTTAGGAAAGTTTCTTTTACGAATGAGGGTGCCTTGAGTTTGGAGCATAGATATTCAGAATTGAGAGTTCTTCTTGGTGGATTTTTCCTTTGATCAGTATGTAGTGTCCTTCTGTGTCTTTTTTTTTTTTTTTTGAGTTTCCTGGTTCTTTTTTTTTTTTTTAATTTTATTTTATTTTATTTTTTTAATTTACATTCCAAATCACTTCCCCTTTCCCGTTTCCTCCCTCCCCGAAAGTCCCATAAGCCCCCTTCCCTCCCTCTTTTCTCCGTTCAACCCCCTCTCATTACTCTGTCCTGGCGTTCCCCTACATCCAGTCTTTCCAGGACCAGGGGTCTCTCCTTCCATCTTTTTAGAAATCTATTGATATGCTGATGGTGTCTAGGGTATTCTGAGATTCTGGGTCAATATCCCCTTATCAGTGACTTCATACCATGTGTGATCTTTTGTGATTGGGTTACCTCACAAAGGATGATATTTTCAAGTTCTGACCATTTGCCTAGGAATTTCGTGAATTCATTGTTTTTAATTGCAGAGTAGTATTCCATTGTGTAAATATACCACATCTTCTGAATCCATTCCTCCGTTGAGGGACATCTGGGTTCTTTCCAGCTTCTGGCTATTATAAATAAGGCTGCTATGAATATAGTGGAGCATGTGTCCTTATTGCATGCAGGTAAAGTCTCTGGGTATATGCCCAGGAGTGGTATAGCCGGATCCTCCGGAAGTGTCATGCCCAGTTTTCTGAGGAGCCGCCAGACTGCTTTCCAGAGTGGTTGTACCAGCCTGCAATTCCACCAGCAGTGGAGGAGTGTTCCTCTTTCTCCACATCCTCGCCAACAACTGCTGTCTCCTGTGTTTTTGATCTTAGCCATCCTGACTGGTGTGAGATGGAATCTCAGGGTTGTTTTGATTTGCATTTCCCTAATGACGAAGGATGATGAACATCTCTTTAGGTGCTTCTCAGCCATTAGATATTCTTCAGGTGAGAACTCTTTGTGTAGCTCTGTACCCCATTTTTTAATAGGGTTACTTGCCTCTCTGGAGTTTAACTTCTTGAGTTCTTTGTATATCTTGGATATTAGCCCTCTGTCGGATGTAAGGTTGGTAAAGATCATTTCCCAGTTAGTTGGTTGCCGCTTTGTCTTTTTGACGGTGTCTTTTGCCTTGCAAAAACTTTGTAATTTAATGAGGTCCCATTTGTCTATTCTTGATCTTAGAGTATAAGCTATTGGAGTTCTGTTCAGGAAATTCTCCCCTGTGCCCATATGTTCAAGGTTCTTCCCTAGTTTCCCTTCTATTAGTTTCAGTGTGTCTGGTTTTATGTGGAGATCTTTGATCCACTTAGAATTGAGCTTAGTGCAAGGAGATAAGGATGGGTCAATTTGCATTCTTCTGCATGTTGACCTCCAGCTGAGCCAGCACCATTTGTTGAAAAGGCTATCTTTTTTCCACTGGATGGTTTTAGCTCCTTTGTCAAAGATCAAGTGACCATAGGAGTGTGGATTCATTTCTGGGTCTTCAATTCTGTTCCATTGATCTACATGTCTGTTACTGTACCAATACCATGCAGTTTTTAACACTATTGCTCTGTAGTACAGCTTGAGGTCCGGGATACTGATTCCCCCAGAGGTTCTTTTACTCTTGAGAATAGTTTTAGCTATTCTGGGTTTTCTGTTATTCCAGATGAATTTTTGAATTGCTCTTTCTAACTCTATGAAGAATTGAGTTGGGATTTTGATGGGGATTGCATTGAATCTGTGTATTACTTTTGGTAAGATGCTCATTTTTACTATATTAATCCTGCCAATCCATGAGCATGGCAGATTTTTCCATCTTCTGAGGTCTTCTTCAATTTCTTTCTTCAGAGACTTGAAGTTCTTGTCATACAGATCTTTCACTTGTTTGGTTAGCGTCACGCCAAGATACTTAATATGGTTTGTGGCTATCGTAAAGGGTATTATTTCTCTTACTTCTTTCTCAGCCTGCTTATCCTTTGAGTATAGGAAGGCTTCTGACTTGCTTGAGTTGATTTTATATCCGGCCACTTTGCTGAAGTCGTTTATCAGCTGTAGGAGTTCTCTGGTGGAGTTCTTTGGGTCGCTTATGTATACTATCATATCGTCTGCAAATAGTGATAGTTTGACTTCTTCCTTTCCAATTTGTATCCCTTTGACCTCTTTTTGTTGTCTAATTGCTCTAGCTAGAACTTCAAGTACTATATTGAAAAGATATGGAGAGAGAGGGCAGCCTTGTCTAGTCCCTGATTTTAGTGGGATTGCTTCAAGTTTCTCTCCGTTTAGATTGATGCTGGCTACCGGTTTGCTGTAAATTGCTTTTACTATGTTTAGATATGGGCCTTGAATTCCTGATCTTTCCAAGACCTTTAGCATGAAAGGATGCTGAATTTTGTCAAATGCTTTCTCAGCATCTAATGAGATGACCATGTGGTTTTTTTCTTTGAGATTGTTTATGTAGTGGATTACATTGATGGATTTCCTTATATTGAACCATCCCTGCATCCCTGGGATGAAGCCTACTTGATCGTGGTGAATGATCGTTTTGATGTGTTCTTGGATTCGGTTGGCAAGAATTTTATTGAGTATTTTTGCATCGATATTCATAAGAGAGATTGGCCTGAGATTCTCTTTCTTTGTCGGATCTTTGTGTGCTTTTGGTATTAGTGTAATTGTGGCTTCATAGAACGAGTTGGGTAGTGTTCCTTCTGTTTCTATTTTGTGGAACAGTTTGAAGAGTATTGGTGTTAGGTCTTCTTTGAAGGTCTGATAGAATTCTGCACTAAAACCATCTGGACCTGTGCTTTTTTTGGTTGGAAGACTTCCAATGACAACTTCTATTTCTTCAGGGGTTATAGGACGGTTTAGATGGTCTATTTGATCCTGATTTAATTTTGGTACTTGGTATCTGTCAAGGAAATTGTCCATTTCCTCAAGATTTTCTAGTTGTGTTGAATACAGGTTTTTGTAGTAGGATCTGATGATTTTTTGAATTTCCTCAGTTTCTGTTGTTATCTCTCCCTTTTCGTTTCTGATTTTATTAATTTGGATACTATCTCTGTGCCCTCTGGTTAGTCTGGCTAAGGGCTTATCTATCTTGTTGATTTTCTCAAAGAACCAACTCCTCGTTTTGTTGATTCTTTGTATGGTTTTATTTGTTTCTACTTGATTGATTTCAGCCCTGAGTTTGATGATTTCCTGCCTTCTACTCCTCTTTGGTGTATTTGCTTCTTTTTGTTCCAGGGCTTTCAGGTGTGCCATTAAGCTGTTAGTGTATGCTGTCTCCCGTTTCTTTTTGGCGGCACTCAGGGCTATGAATTTTCCTCTTAGCACTGCTTTCATTGTGTCCCATAAGTTAGGGTATGTTGTGCCTTCATTTTCATTAACTTTCAAAAAGTCTTTGATTTCTTTCTTTATTTCCACCTTGACCAAGTTATCATTGAGTAGAGCATTGTTCAGCCTCCATGTGTACGTGGGTTTTCTTTTGTTTTTGTTGCCATTGAAGACCACCCTTATTCCATAGTGATCTGATAGGAGGCATGGGATTATTTCTATCTTCTTGTATCTGTTGAGGTCTGATTTGTGACCAATTATATGGTCAATTTTGGAGAAGGTACCATGAGGAGCTGAGAAGAAGGTGTATTCTTTAGCTCTAGGATGAAATGTTCTATATATATCAGTTAGTTCCATTTGGTCCAAGGCTTCAATTAGATTCACTGTGTCCCTGTTTAGTTTCTGCTTTCCTGAACGATCCATTTCAGAGAGCGGGGTGTTGAAGTCACCCACTATTATTGTGTGCGGTGCGATGTGTGCTTTGAGTTTTAGTAAAGTTTCTTTTACGAATGAGGGTGCCCTTGCATTTGGAGCATAGATATTCAGGATTGAGAGTTCTTGATGGTGGATTTTTCCCTTGATCAGTATGTAGTGTCCTTCTGTGTCTTTTTTGATGACTTTGGGTTGAAAATCAATTTTATCCGATATTAGGATGGCTACTCCACCTCGTTTCTTGGGGCCATTTGCTTGTAAAATTGTTTTCCAGCCTTTTACTCTGAGGTAGTGTTTGTCTTTGACACTGAGGTGCGTTTCCTGCATGCAGCAAAATGCTGGGTCCTGTTTACGTATCCAGTCTGCTAGTCTATGTCTTTTAATTGGGGAATTGAGACCATTGATATTAAGAGAGATTAAGGCATAGTGATTATTGCCATCTGCCATTCTTGATGCTATCTTTATGTTTGAGTGGTTCTCTACTTTTGGGTTTGATTCAAGAAGGTTATTATCTCATTTTTTCCAGGGTGTTGTTTCTCTCCCTGTATTGGAGGTTTCCACCTATTATCCGTTGCAGGGCTGGATTTGTGGAAAGATATTGTGAAAATTTGGTTTTATCATGGAATATCTTGGTCTCTCCATCTATGGTGATTGAGAGTTTTGCTGGGTATAGTAGTCTAGGCTGGCATTTGTGCTGTCTTAGTGTCTGCATGAGATCTGCCCAGGATCTTCTGGCTTTCATAGTCTCTGGTGAGAAGTCTGATGTGATTCGGATAGGTCTTCCTTTGTATGTTACTTGGCCCTTTTCTCTTACTGCATTTAGTATTCTTTCTTTGTTTAGAACATTCGGTGTTTTGATTATTATGTGACGGGAGGTATTTCTGTTCTGGTCCAGTCTGTTTGGAGTTCTGTAGGCTTCTTGTATGTTCATCGGCATCTCTCTCTTTAAGTTAGGGAAGTTTTCCTCCATAATTTTGTTGAAGATGTTTACTGGCCCTTTAAGTTGCAAATCTTCACTCTCATCTATACCTATAATCCTTAGGTTTGGTCTTCTCATTGTGTCCTGGATTTCCTGGATGTTTTGGGTTACGCGTTTTTTGCATTTTGCATTTTCTTTGACTGTTGAGTCGATGCTTTCTATGGAATCTTCAGCACCTGAGATTCTTTCTTCCATCTCTTGTATTCTGTTGTTGATGTTTGCATCTATGACTCCTGATTTCTTCCCAAGGTTTTCTATCTCCAAAGTTGTCTCCCTTTGTGATTTCTTAGTTGTTTCTACTTCCTTTTTTAGTTCCTGGATGGATTTGCTGAGATCCTTCACTTGTTTGTTTGTATTTTCCTGTATTTCTTTAAGGTATTTTTGCATTACCTCTTTCAGGATTTCTTCCTGATGACCCACGTTCTCCTGCATTTCTCTGAGCGATTTTTGTGTTTCCTCCTCATGGGATTCCATCTGTTGATCCATCGTCTCCTGCATTTCTTTAAGCAGTTCTCGTGTTTCCTTTGTAAGGGCATCTAACCGTTGATTCATTTCTTTAAGCAATTTTTGTGTTGCCTCCTTATGGGCATCCGTCTGTTGACCCATATTCTTCTGCATTTCTTTATGCAAATTTTGTGATTCCTTTGTGAGTGCATCTACCCGTTGATTCATCTCGTTAAGCGATTTTTGTGTTGTCTCCTTGTGCGCCTCCATCTTTTGATCCATGTTCTCCCGCATTTCTCTAAGCGATTTTTGTGTTTCCTTTGTAAGGGCTTCTAACCGTTGATTCATGGTCTCCTGTAACTCTTTATGAGATTTATTTGTGTCCTTCTTGTGATCCTCTAATAGCATCATGAGAAGTGATTTTAAATCCAGATCTTGTCTTTCGGGTGTGGTGGGGTATCCAGGACTTGCTGCTGTTGGAGAGTTGGGTTCGGATGGTCCCACATTACTTTGATTACTGTTAGTAACATTCCTACGTTTGCCTTTTGCCATCTGGATACCTCTGGTGTTAGTTGGTCCTGCTGCCACTGGCTGTTGGTTGGACCTCCTGTGAGCCTGCAAAGCTATTTCTGCCCCCCCTGGATTACCAGGATTCCCCTGGCACCGATTTCTGGGGCCTGCCTGCTCCTGAGTGACTTTGGAGCCCTAATGTGCTTTACCCCAAGTGATCTTATATTGGGGAGGCCTTGCACATCTAAAGGCTCAGCCTAGTGGATTCCTGGAGCAGAGGTCGCCAAAGGGAGGCTGGCAGGCTCCTGCCCTGTGCAGGGGTGTGTGATCTCTCCTGGGGGGGGAGGGGGCGTCCCTCTGCCAGGCAGAAGTCCCACAGCAGATCTGGCGCGCTGGTCACTGCAGATCAGCCCAGCACCTGGGAGCAGGTTACACACAAGCTGCCTGAACCCGAAGCGATATTATGCCTGTCTGTCTCTGAGCCTGGTGGTCCCAACTACCTGGTCACTGGAGCAAAGATGGCGGAGGGCACTCTCCGTGGCGCTGCTCACCCTGTGGTCATGATGGCCCGCCGATCTGGCACCCAGACGACCACAGCGCCAACCCGCCCTCGGGCACAGAAGGAAGCCCCAACAGGCCGTGTCCCAAGTGATGTTATATTGGGGGGAGAGCCTGGGTACCGGTCTCTCCAGCGCAGTCCGCGGGAACAGAGGTCGCGGAAGGGAAGCTGGCAGGCTCCCTCCCTGCGCGGGGTCCCTCCACCAGGCAGAAGGTCCCACCGCGGAACTGGCGCGCTGGTTACTGCAGATCAGCCCAGCACCTGGGAGCAGGTTACACACAAGCTGCCTGAAACCGAAGCGATATTATGCCTGTCTGTCTCTGAGCCTGGCGGTCCCAACTACCTGGTCACTGGAGCAAAGATGGCGGAGGCCTTATGTGTCTTTTTTGATGACTTTAGGTTGAAAGTCAATTTTTTCTGAGATTAGGATGGCTACTCCGACTTGTTTCCTGGGACCATTTGCTTGTAAAATTTTTTCCAGCCTTTTACTCTGGGGTAGTGTTTGTCTTTGATACTGAGGTGCGTTTCCTGCATGCATCGAAATGCTGGGTCCTGTTTACATATCCAATCTGTTAGTCTATGTCTTCTATTGGGGAATTGAGACCATTGATATTAAGAGAGATTAAGGAGTAGTGATTATTGCCACCTGCTATTCTTGACGCTATCTTATGTTTGAGTGGTTATCTGCTTTTGGGTTTGATGAAAGAATGTTACTAACCCATTTTTTCCAAGGTGTAGTTTCTCTCCTTGTATTGGCAGTTTCCACCTAGTATCCTTCGTAGGGCTGGGTTTGTGGAAAGATATTGTGTAAATTTGGTTTAATCATGGAATATCTTGGTCTCTCCATCTATGGTGATTGAGAGTTTTGCTTGGTATAGTAGTCTAGGCTGGCATTTGTGTTCTCTTAGAGTTTGCATGAGATCTGCCCAGGATCTTCTGGCTTTCCTAGTCTCTGGTAAGAAGTCTTTACTAACCCTACGTCCGACAGAGGGCTAATATCCAATATATACAAAGAACTCAAGAAGTTAGATTCCAGAGAGCCAAATAACCTTATTAAAAAATGGAGTACAGAACTAAACAAAGAGTTCTCACCTGAAGAATATCTAATGGCTGAGAAGCACCTAAAGAAATGTTCATCATCCTTAGTCATTAGGGAAATGCAAATCAAAACAACCCTGAGATTCCATCTCACACCAGTTAGAATGGCTAAGATCAAAAACTCAGGAGACAGCAGTTGTTGGCGAGGATGTGGAGAAAGAGGAACACTCCTCCACTGCTGGTGGAATTGCAGGCTGGTACAACCACTCTGGAAAGCAGTCTGGCGGTTCCTCAGAAAACTGGGCATGACACTCCCGGAGGATCCGGCTATACTACTCCTGGGTGTATACCCAGAGGCTTTACCTGCATTCAATAAGGACACATGCTCCACTATGTTCATAGCAGCCTTATTTATAATAGCCAGAAGCTGGAAAGAACCCAGATGTCCCTCAACGGAGGAATGGATTCAGAAGATGTGGTATATTTACACAATGGAATACTACTCTGCAATTAAAAACAATGAATTTACGAAATTCCTAGGCAAATGGTCAGAACTTGAAAATATCATCCTTAGTGAGGTAACCCAATCACAAAAGAACACACATGGTATGCAGTCACTGATAAGGGGATATTAACCCAGAATCTCGGAATACCCTAGACACAATTCACATATCAATAGATGTTCAAGAAGATGGAAGGAGAGACCCCTGTTACTGGAAATACTGGATGTAGGGGATTACCAGGACAGAGAAGGGAGAGGGGGTTGAATGGGGAACAGAGGGAGGGAAAGGGGCTTATGGGACTTTAGGGGAGGAAGGAAACGGGAAAGGGGAAATCATTTGGAATGTAAATAAAATATATAGAAAATAATAAAAAGTGTACAAGTAAAAGCTGCTACTTGTGTGTACAAAAATTCATGTGCTAGAGAGAAAGCTTGTGCATGCCTTATATAAATACTTAGGTCCATGAAGGAATCATACTAATCTGATTTTGTAAGTGTGGACAATGTCTATGTCAGGGATTTTTAAATATCCGTTTATATTTTAGCTATTTATTTAAAAATACAGTGAGAAATAACAGAACCAAAGCAAAAAGAATGCTATATCGATGAAGAAAAAACTAAATATGACAAAGAGAATAACTTAAAATTGTTTAGTGCATATTATCAAATTATACCATTTTACATTTTTGCCAAGAAAGACCTCTTATTTTATTAACATGATGTTTTTGTTTTAAATGGTGTGTGTGTGTGTGTGTCTGTGTGTTTATGTGTCTTCTTGTGTGTCTCTGTGTGTGTGTCTGTGTGTGTGTTTGTGTGTCTCTTGGTGTGTCTCTGTGAGTGTGTCTGTGTGTACTTGTGTCTGTGTGTGTTTGTGTGTAGGTACACATGTCATGGTGGATCTGTGAATTTCAGAGAACATTTGGGAATGCATTCTTTCCAGGCTTCCAGAGATTGAATTCAGGTCGTCAGACTTATACAGTAAATGTTTTCACATTCTGAGCCGTCTCACCTGCCCTAAAGTGACACTTTAGGGCTCAGCAGGCTCTATGGCATCTTACTGGAAACTAGTCATGCACAGTCTCAGGTGATGAAGTCAAATTATTAAGAAACAGAAATTATCAGAAGCAGCTGAGCTGCCATATAGCACTGTAGGTAGGTAAGTGGAAGCAATGAGCTAACAAAGACATTTTTAAGAGAGGAAATTAGTCTGACAATGTACATCAATATTCAATATGTGTGGTATTTTAGATTGCCATGCATCCAGCACAAAGTGGTAATTTTTGATTGAATTAATTTAAAGAATGTTCATCTGATTATCTAAGCAGAAATGTAATAGTCACATAGGTATGAGCACACTGCTAAAGCTTTGCTTGCCCAAGTTGTTTGAGGAGTATAGCAAAAAGGATCCATTAATAAAAGAAGGAACCATGTCTTTATCACTTCCAATGGTGATACTTGGCAAGAGTCCAGATTGTTTCCTAATAGTATTTAAGTCTCTGTTTAATGCAATTGAAGATTAAAATGTCTTGTTGATTGCCTAACATATTTTTTTTTACTAAAGAACCTACAGTTGTGTATTAAAATTGAATAACAATGTCCATCAAAAAAAGTGTATTCTACTCATGCCCCACTACACACCCACATACACACACACACCACACACACACACACACACACACACATATATACATACATACATATATATATATATATATATATATATATATATATATATATATATATATAGTGAGAGAGAGTGAGAGAGAGAAAGAGAAAGAGAGAAAGAGAGAGAGAGAAAGTCTGTGGATCCACAAATGAAAACAAAATATTTGTCTTTCTGATATTGAATTAATTAGTTTACTAAGATATCAAATTTTCCCTGCTAGTAGCATGAATTAATTTTTTATAGCTGAAAATAAAACCCCTTTGTTTCCATGTCTGTGTTATTTGAACCTAGGTTGGTTCCAGGACAGCTCTTTGGAATAACATCTTTGTATTTATATCCTCATGGTGTATTGATTTAGATTCTTTGGGTTAGTAAAACAAAAGTCAAGACTTAGTATAGCTGGGCCATTTGGTAGGTTCTCTTGTTACGTTTTATTTCTTTTTCTTTTTTCTTTTTGGGAAATTGCCATACTGATTTTCATATTGATTGGACTGTTTTAAATACTCAATTGTATTATATAAGTGCTACTGTTCATCCATGTTCTTACCAGCATTTGTTATTATTTATTTTTCTGATGATTACCATTCGAAATGAGAGTGAGACAGGCTCTCAATGTACTTTTAGTTTTGCAATTTTCTCATGGCTGTTTGGGTGATCCATTTTAAATTATCTATTTTTTAATTGTACATCAATATTTACATTTTATTTTATTTATGTGCTTGTCTCTGTCTCTCTTTGTCTCTCTGTCTCTATATCTCCCTGTCTCTGTCTTTGTGTGTGTGTGTGTGTTTGGGGCCACATGTGTGCAGATGCTAATAGAAGACAGAAGGCACCAGATTTCCTGGAGTTGAAGTTATAAGTGATTGAAAATGGCCCAAGATCTGTGCTAGCAACTTAATTTATTTCCTCTGGGAGAACAGAAAGTGCTATTAACCACTGAGACATTACTTCATCCCTAACATACTTGACATTTTGAGAACCTTTTGCTTATTTCATCAACTCATTTATTAACTGGGTTGCTTACTTTCTTGTTACATACTTTTTGAGACTCTTGAATGTTATAAATAGAAATCCTGTTTGATGTATTCCTTGTAAAAAATTTTCCCCATTCAATCAACTACTCTTTCCCATAATTTTCTTTTCCTATAGGAAACTTTTAAGTACCATGAGGTTAATTCCTGGGCAACTGTGTCCTAGTCAGAAATGATTTCCTGTGCCAATATCTTAAAGTATTATCTTTCCATTTTCCCCATACCAATATGGGTTTTATCATTTAACCATTTAATCATTTAAAATGGGTTATACCATTTTAGAGTTTTTGGTTTTACATTAAGGTCTTTGGTACAATGAGGTTTGATTTTCATATCTGGTGAGATACTTGGATCTAGTTTTACTTTTCTATGTATGCCTATCCACTTTTGATCCGCAACATTGCAGAAGACATTTTTTTTCTACAGCTTTTTTTTTTCCCTAAAGCATATTTTTGGAATCCTCATCTAAAATCAGGTAGCCCTAGATTTTTTAGTTTGTTACTGGTTCTTGTATTTTGTTCCATTGATTTTGTGTCTGTTTTTGTAACAGTGTCATTCTGTTTTTTTAAAAAATGAGTTTATTATTTATTGTGTGCATGTTTGTTAAGGTGTGTCTGTCTGTGCTTGTGTGTGAGTGGGCACATGTCCACATGGGTGTGGGTGTGTGTGAGACCATGAAAGTCATCCTGTTTTCTGGTGTACCTAGGCTTACAAACCTGGAGACCCAGCAGATAACTCTCCAAGGAAAGGTAGGCATTTGCCATGCTCTCAGTCACCAGGATCCTGACATGAAACCACAGCTCTCCACTACATAGGTCTGTGGCTATCAGTCACATAGTCTCAAGACATTGAGACTTCATTTTAATGAGGTACCAGAAACCCTGATGGGCTTAGCCAATTTGGGAAGCTCTCCTTCCCAAACACTCCTTCCTGCAAAAGATATTTAACCTCAGGCCCATCCCGAGAAAGGGGATGTAGTTTCACTTATCACAACTCTACACCATGACAATAAATTCTCTAAAACCATGGAGATCTAATCTGGATCCACCATGGGGAACAATGGAGCAGGACTTCCTCTAAAGAGCTGTGTCTAGTCTCCCCCAGGAAGCCTCTCTATGTTCCCACCTCTGGACTCCACCAAGCCAAGCCACCCACTGAGCAAGCCAAGGGCTCTCTCATCCCTGAGGGAACCAACCAGAGCTTTCCTCCTGCCTTTTTTCCGTTAGCCCTGGGCTAGAGCCAGTCCTTGAGTCCCCCCTCTGTTCTCAGCTCTTCCACAGCATTCAGAGGTGTCTGCTGTGTGCCAGAGTGAGGGCTCACCATCCTTGGCCTCCCTGCGGTCCTGGGACCAATGAGCCAAATCCAGCAGTTCCCTGAGGACCTCAGACTGTGCTTCACCACCCGCAGAGTTGGGTACTGCTGTGTCACACAGCCCAATGCCCACCAAGCAGTGGTGAGGGGTGCACGTAGTCAGACTTCCTGCACCCTGCCTCCCGGAGCAGCCCAAGCTCCAAGCATATAAGAGTCACCATTTTTAACCCACAGGTATGGGTGCCTAAGGGGGACAAAAGTGGTCATTGAATTCTCTAGAGCTGGAGCTAAAAGCAGTTGTTAGCTGTATGTCATGAATGCTGGGAAATCAACTCTGGGCCTCATAAGGAGCAATGAGTGATTTTTACTGCTGAGCCATGTCTACAGCTTCAGTTACTTTTATTAGAATTGCTCTGTAGTAGGACTTGAAATTAACTATGGATAATTACAACATTTTTTTTAATGAATTGCTTTGACTATCTTGGATATTTTGTGTTCATATATAAGTTTTAATTCTTTTGTTTAGAAATTCATATGTGTGTATGATACATCAAGTTCCTCCACTGCCTTCCCTCATTGGCTCCAGTGTCTCTTCAATTCCTGAAGTTCAGAGCCTCTTATTACTTATGATTATTATACATATAAATGCATATTTGCTTATAAATCCAACCTTCTAAAATAATTTAGTATTGGACCTATGTATTTAAGTATGACCCTTTAGGATTGGCTAGACTATCAGGGAAACTCATGTCTGTACAAGACTGGTATTCTTTCTCTCCTTGTCCCTCTCCCTCTCCTTCTTCCACTCCCTCTCCTTTCCTCCTTCCCTCCCTCTCCCTCCCCCCTCTCTCTCAGCACACATTAATTTACTGTACCTTTTCTTGTAGAACTGAAGTTTTGTAAGAGCTAAAACTTTTGTGACAAATGATATGGGGGTTCTGATGGGGCACTGCATTGAATCTGTAAGTTGTTATTGGTAGTATAGATATTTTTTATAGTGTCAGGGCTTCCTATCCATGAGCAGGGAAGGTATCTCCATCTTTTAGCATCTTTAACTTTTTTAGTGTTTCAAAATTTTTATTGTAAAAGTCTTTCACTGTTTTGGTGTTCTGATGTGCTGGCTAATTTTTATATCAAACTAATACAACATTGACTCATTTTGGAATATAGAATCTCAGTTGAGAAAACATCCCTATCAGATTGCACATTTTCTTGATTGAAGATTGGGATAGGTGAGGCCACACTCTGGGCTGGTTGTCCTGAGTACAATAAGAAAGTAGTCTGAGCAAGCCATGTGGATCAAGCTGGTAATCAGTACACCTCTGTGGCCTCTGGATCACTTCCTGCCTTCAAGTCTATGCCCTGAATACCCTCAGTGATAAACTGTGATGAGGAAGTTTAAGTGGATTAATCTTTTTCCTCTTTCTGTATGCATATAAGCTTAGGAATACAACCTTCTAAAATCATCTAATATTGGTCCTGTGTGCTTGTGGCTGACACTTTAGGATTGGGTAGCCTATCATTGAAACCCATGACTAAAACCCATGGTTTTTTATCATAACAATAGAAAGCCTAAGTCAACTAGTTTCTTTCTTTTTTTTTTTAAACTATCTTTATCTCTTTTATTCTTTAACCCTTTTTTACAGTCCAGACTTCATTTACCCCTGTCTGACCTCTGACTCTCCCCATCTCCAAGAGGATGTCCTCACTTGCCAACACCACCACACCACACCTCTCTCTTGCTGGGTCCTCAAATCTCTTGAGGTTTAGGTGCTTCTCTCCTTGAGGCAAGACCAGAAGGTCATCTGTTGTATATGTGTTGACAGACTCATATTAGCTGGATTATGCTGCCAGTTTAGTGGCTTAGTGACTGAGAGATCTTGGGAGTTCCAGCTAGCTGAGACTGCTTGTCTTCCCACGAAGCCACCTTATTCCTCAGCTTCTTCCAGCTTTTCCTCAATTCAACCACAGACATTCCCAGGTTCAGTCTATTTATTGGGTCTTTCAGCAGGCAGCCATGCTAGACTCCTGTCTACAATCACACCACAGTATCAGTAACACTGTCAGTGCCCCGAGATACTCCTTGAGCTGGATCTTTTACTTAACCTAGTTTTCATTATCCATTTGATACAATCTAGAGTCATTTTGGAAGAGAGATACTCAACTGAAGGATTTTCTCCATCAGAACTCTGTGGCCATGTCTATGGGAGACTGTCTTGATGAATGATTGATGAATGATTGATGCAAGAGAGCCCAGTTCACCACATGTGACAGTCTCTAAACAGGAATAATCATATCAGCTGACCATGAGCCACAATATAAGCCAGTAAGGAGCATGGTCTATGCTTCCATTCCTAATCCCTTTCTGCCCTGATCTTTCTCAATGATGGAATGTTATGTGGAAGTGAGTGTTGATATAAATGCTTTCCTCCCATATGTAGCTTTTGGTCATGGTGCTCACATAGCAACAGAAGGCAAAGGAATACTTAGTGAGGTTCATTCCCAGTTTTTGTTTTTTATTTTTCCTTGAGGCTGTTATAATGGGAACTATTTTCCTAAATACTTTCATGGTATGTTTTTGATTTTTATCAAGAAGGCATCATCTCCTGTCAAGAATAAGCTGACCTTTTTCTGTTTGTTTCCATTTAATTTCTTTCTCTTCTTTTTCTCATCTAGGTAAAGCTTCAATCACCATATGAAGAAAGGGTTCAGAAAATGAACAACACCCTTGTCTTGCTTCTGACTTTAGTGAAATATTTCAGTGATTTAACATTTAGTATATTGTTGGCTGTAAGTTTGCTGTATAAAACACTCATGATTTTGTTTGAGTTTGTTTATATGGTGGATTAAATTGATGGAATTCCATATAATTTACTATCTCTGCATCCCTGGGGTGAAGGCTACTTGATCATGGAGAATGGTCATTTTTATGTGTCCTTGCATGAGGTTTGTGAGAATTTTATTGAGTGTTTTTCCATTGATATTAATATAGAAAGTTGGTCTGATGATCTCTTTCTTTGTTGGGTCTTTGTGTGATATTTAGGTATTAGCATAAGTGTAGCTTTATAGAATGAATTAAGTAGTGTTCCTTCTGTTTCTATTTTGTGGAATAGTTTGAAAAGTATTGGTACTAGATCTTCTTTGAGATCTGACAGAATTCTGTACTAAAATTATCTAGCCCTGGGACTTTTTTGGTTGGGAGACTTTTAATGACTGTTTCTATTTTCTTAGAGGTTATCAGACTGTTTAGATGGCTTATCTTTTCCCGATTTAACATTATTAAACAGTATCTGTGTAGAAAATAATCCATTTCATCTAGATTTCCAGTTTTGTTGAGTATAGCCTTTTGTAGTAGAATCTGATTTTTTTAATTTCTTCAGTTTCTTTTGTTTTGTCTCACTTTTCGTTTCTGATTTTGTTAATTTGGATACTGTGTTCTCTAGTTATTTTTGATAAGGGGTTGTCTATCCTGTTTTATTACTCAAAAAAAAACCCCAAAACAAACAAGCAAACAAAAAACCCTCAGCAGACAACCTTCTGCCTGAGCCCAGAGACCCCAATGGAAGAGTCAGGGGAAGGACTGAAGGAGCTATAAGGGATTGCAACCCCATAGGAAGAACAACAGTATTAACTAACTTGAACTCCCAGAGCTCTTATGAACTAAACCACCAACCAAAATGTACATATGGGGGGACCCATGGCTTCAGCTACATATATAGAATAGTGTTGCAGCACGTTCCTGTGCTAGTGCTGGCAAGGCAATGGAGATTGACAGATCTCACACCAGGCCAAAGGGCTCCTGCTAGCCTGCCAATGGACCCAAAGATTCACCATGGCTTAGGCCCATGCTTCTGTGAACTACTGGTCTGCACACTTTCCAGACCTCACTCAACCAACTTTCCAGCAGGGGTCCCACAAGTTCATCTCACTTCCATACAATGCCCACACAAGACACAGTGTGCCAGCTCACCCATCAGTTAGCCAGTAGAAGCATGACTCTTAATGCTTAATTAGTTAGCCAATTAGATTTATCTATGTTTCAAATTACAATTTCAAGATGACAATACAATAATTTCAGAGCCAATTGATAATGATAAAAGCTTTAACCCAATTATTCTAATTTTTTGATAATGCCAAATCAGACTCAATTTCAGTTCCCTTCCCTCCTCCTCCTGAAACCTCTACCCCCCCCCAACTCCTATCTCTGCCTCAAGCATCTACTGTCCCCTGAGTTTTTCATCTTAGCCATTCTGACCACTATGAGGTGGAATCTCAGTGTTATTTTGATTTGCATTTTCCTGATAACTAAAGATGCTGAACATTTCTTTAGGTGTTTCAGAGCAATTCGAGTTTCCTCAGTTGAGAATTCCCTGTTTAGATCTGTACCCCAATTTTTAATAGAGTTATTTGTCTCTCTGGAGTCTAAATTCTTAAAGTCTTTGTATATATTGGATATTAGCCCTCTATCAGATGTAGGATTGGTAAAGATCTTTTCCCAATTTGTTGGTTGCCGTTTTGTCCTATTGAACATGTCCTTTACCTTACAGAAGCTTTGCAGTTTTATGAGGTCCCATTTGTCAATACTTGTTCTTAGCGCATAAGCCATTGGTGTTCTATTCTGGAAATTTTCCCCTGTGCCCATGTGTTCAAGACTCTTCCCCACTTTCTCCTCTATAAGCTTCAGTGTGTCTGGTTTTATGTGTAGGTCCTTGATCAACTTGGACTTGAGCTTTGAACAAGGAGATAAGAATGGGTTGATTTGCATTTTTCTGCATGTTGACCTGCAGTTGATCCAGCAACATTTGTTAAAAATGCTGTCTTTTTTCCACTGGATGTTTTTAGCTCCTTTGTCAAATATCAAGTGACTGTAGATGTGTGGGTTCTTTTCTGGGTCTTCAATTCTATTCCTTTGTTCTTCCTGCCTGTCTCCATACCAATACCAAACAGTTTTTATCACTATTGCTCTGTAATAGAGATTGAGATCAGAGTTGGTGATTCCCCCAAACATTCTTTTGTTATGGAGAATAGTTTTTGCTCTCTTGGTTTTTTTGTTATTCCAAATGAATTTGCAGATTGCTCTTTCTAACTCTATGAAGAATTGAGTTGGGATTTTGATGGGGATTGCATTGAATCTGTATATTGCTTTTGGCAAGATGGCCATTTTTACTATATTAATGCTGCCAATCCATGAGCATGGGCGATCTTTCCATCTTCTGAGATCTTCCTTGATTTCTTTCTTCAGAGACTTGAAGTTCTTGTTATACAGATCTTTCGCTTGCTTCATTAGAGTCACAACAAGGAATGTAATATTTGTGACTATTGTGAAGGGTGTCATTTCCCTAATTTCTTTCTCAGCTTGCTTATTCTTTGAGTAGAGGAAGGCTACTGATTTGTTTGAGTTAATTTTATATCCAGCCACTTTGCTGAAGTTGTTTATGAGCTGTAGGAGTTCTCTGGTGGAAGTTTGGGGTCGCTTAAATATATGATCATATCACCTGCAAATAGTGATATTTTGATGTCTTCCTTTCCAATTTGTATACCTTTGATCTTCTTTTGTTGTCTTATTGCTCTGGCTAGGACTTAAAGCACTATATTCCATAGCTCGGGAGAGAGTGGGCAGCCTTGTCTGGTCCCTGATTTTAGTGGGATTGCTTCAAGTTTAGCACAGTTTAATTTGATGTTGGCTACAAGTTTGCAGTATATTGCTTTCACTGTGTTTAGGTATGGACCTTGGATTCCCAAACTCTCCAAGACTTTTATCATGAAAGGATGCTGGATTTTGTGAAAAGCCTTTTCAGCATGTAATGAAATGACCATGTGGTTTTTTTTCTTGAGGATGTTTATGTAGTAGATTACGTAGATGGATTTTCTTATACTGAACCATCCCTGCATCCTTGGGATAAAGCCTACCTGATCATGGTGAATTATAGTTTTGACACATTCTTGGATTCCGTTGGTCGGAATTTTGTTGAGTATTTTTTGAGATTGGTCTGAAGTATTCCTTCCTTGTTTGGTCTTTGTTTGGTTTAGGTATAAGCATTACTGTGGCTTCATACAATGAGTTGGGCAGTGTTCCTTGAGTTTCTACTTCATGGAAGAATTTGAAGAGTATCTGTATTAGCTCTTCTTTGAAGATCTGATAGAATTCCCCACTAAACTCATCTGGTCCTAGGCTTTTTTTGAAGAGAGACTATTAACAACTGCTTCTATATCCTCAGGACTTATGGGACTATTTAGATGGTTTATCTGATCCTGTTTTAATGTTGGCACCTGGTATGTGTCTAGAAAATTGTCCATTTTGTCCATATTTTCCAATTTTGTTGAGTATTAGCTCTTGTAGTAGGTTCTGATGACTTTTTGAATTTCCTGTGTCTGTTGTTATGTCTCCCTTTTCATTTCTGATTTTATTAATTTGGGTTGTGCCTCTGTGCCCTCTGGTTAGTCTGGCTAAAGGTTTATCCATCTTGTTGATTTTCTCAAAGAACTACCTCCTGGCTTTGTTGATTCTTTGTATAGTTCTTTTTGTTTCTACTTGGTAGATTTCAGCCCTGAGTTTATTTATTTCCTGCTGTCTACTCCTCTTGGGTGTATTTGCTCCTTTTTGTTCTAGAGCTTTCAGGTGCACTGTCAAGCTTTTAGAGTAAGATCTCTCCATTTCTTTTTTGACGTACTCAGAGCTATGAGTTTTCCTATTAACACGGCTTTCATTGTGTCCCATAAGCCTTGGTATGATGTGTCTTCATTTTCATTAAATTCTAAAAAGTTTTTGATTTCTTTCTTTATTTCTTCCTTGACCAAGCTATCATTGAGAAGAGCATTGTTCAAAGTCCAAGTGTATGTGTGTTTTCTATTGTTTTTGTTTGAACTTCAGACTAACCTTAGGTTATGGTGATCTGGTAAGGTGCATGGAATAATTTCAATATTTCTGTACCTGTTGAGACCTGTTTTGTGACCAACTATATGGTCAGTTTTGGAGAAGGTACCATGAGGTGCTAAGAAGGTATATTCTTTTGCTTTAGGATGGAATATTCTATAAATATCTGTTAGATCCATGTGGTCCATAACTTCAGTTAGTTTCACTGTGTCTCTGTTTAGTTTCGGTTTCCATGATTTGTCCATTGTTGAGGGCGGGGTGTTGAAGTCTCCCACTATTATTGTGTGGGTCTCAATGTGTGCTTTGAGCTTTAGTAAAGTTTCTTTTATGAATGTGGGTGCCCTTGCATTTAGTGTATAGATGTTCAGAATTGAGAGTTAATCTTGGTAGACTTTTCCTTTGACCAGTATGAAGTGTCCCTCCTTATCTTTTTTGACACCTTTTGGTTGAAAGTCAATTTTATCCGATATAATTATGGCCACTCCAGCTTGTTTCTTGGGACCATTTGCTTGGACAATTGTTTTCCAATCTTTGACTCTGAAGTAGTGATTGCCTTTGTCACTGAGGTGGGTTTCTTGTATACAGCAAAATGTTTGGTCCTGTTTACGTATCCAGTCTGTTAGTCTATGTCTTTTAATTGGGGAATTGAGACCATTGATGTTAAGACATATTAAGGAAAAGTGATTGTTGCTTACTGTTATCTTTTTTGTTAAAGGAGAAATTCTGTTTGTGTGTCTTCTTTTGGGTTTGTTGAAAGAAGGTTACTTTATTGCTTTTTATAGGATGTGATTTCCTGTTTTGTATTGGTATTTTCCACCCATTATCCTTTGTAGAGCTGGATTTGTGGAACGATAGTGTGTAAATTTGCTTTTGTCATGGAATGTCTTGTGTTCTCTGCCTATGGTAATTGAGAGTTTTCCTAGATATAGTAGTCTGGGCTGGCATTTATGTTCTCTTAAGGTCTGTATGACATCAGCCCAGGATCTTCTAGCATTCATAGTTTCTGGTGAGAAATATGTTGTAATTCTGATAGATCTGCCTTTGTATGTTACTTGATCTTTTTCCCTTACTGCTTTTAATATTCTTTCTTTGTTTAGTGCATTTAGTGTTTTGATTATCATGTGACAGGAGGAATTTCTGCTCTGGTCCAGTCTGTTTGAAGTTTTGTAGGCTTCTTGTGTGTTCATGGGCATCTCTTTCTTTAGGTTAGGTAAGTTTCCTACTATAATTTTGTTGAAGATACTTACTGGCCCTTTAAGATGTAAATCTTCACTCTCTTCTATATCTATAATCCTTAGGTTTAGTCTTCTCATTTTGTCCTGGATTTCCTGGATGTTTTGGGTTACAAGCTTTTTGCATTTTGGATTTTCTTTGACTGTTGAGTCAATGTTTTCTATGGTATCTTCACCCCCTGAGATTCTTTCTTCTATCTTTGTATTCTGTTATTGATACTTGCATCTATAAGTCCTGAGTTCTTTCCTAGATTTTCTATCTCCAGAGATGTCTTACTTTGTGATTTTTTTTATTGTTTCTACTTCCATTTTTAGATCCTGGATGGTTTTGTTCAGTTCCTTCACTTGTTTGTTTGTGTTTCCCTGAAATTCTTTCAGGGATTTTTGTGTTTCCTCTTTAAGGGTTCTACCTTTTGACCCATGTTCTCATGTGTTTCTGCAAGTGATTTTTGTGTTTTATCTTTAAGGGCTTCTGTCTATTGACCCATGTTCTTCCTTAGTTCCCTATGGGATTTTTTTTGTTTCCTCTTTAAGGACTTCTACCTGTTTTCTCCAGTATTTCTTTAAGGGAGTTATTTATGTCCTTCTTGAAGTTCTCTATCAGCATCATGAGATGTGATTTTAAATCCTGCTCTTGCTTTTCAAATGTGATGGAATATCCAGGATTTGTTGCTGTGGGAGAACTGGGTTCTGATGGTACCAGGTTGCCTTGGTTTGTTTTGGTAATGATCTTGCCTTTTTCCTTGGCTGTCTAGTTATCTCTGGTGTTAGCTGATCTTGCTGTCTCTGACTGTGACTTCTCTGTCCTACAGGCCTGTGTATCTGTACTCCTGGGATTCCATTTCTCTCAAATACTCTGCATACAGCTCGTTCTCCAAAAAATATCAGGATATGGCATCTTCCATGTGGCAGATCTGGCAATGGTCGAATGCCCTGTATGTTGCTGGTTCTCTAGAAAGTCTCAGGAGATGGCATCTTCCTGTGGCAGAACTGGCAGGGGTCTACCACATCAGAAGGAATGGGGCAGGTGGTGGAGGAGGAAGGAGGGTTAGAAGGGACAGAAGGGAAGTGGTATTCTGAAGGGAGGGTGGGTTTTATTGGTTGCTGGGTAGTGAGTCCCAGCCAGGGGCTCTGGACCTCCAGTGGTGAGGTTGGTTCTTACCGAATGTCATGCATGCTGCTGGTTCTCTAACAAGTATCAGGAAATAAAGTCTTCCCTGTGGCAGAACTGACAGGGGTCTACCATAGCAGAAGGAATGGGGCAGGCAGCGGAAGAGAAGTCTACATTCTTTTTAAAACACATGGTATGCAGTCACTGATAAGGGGATATTGACCCAGAATCTCGGAATACCCTAGACACAATCCGCATATCAATAGATTTCTAAAAAGATGGAAGGAGAGACCCCTGGTCCTGGAAAGACGGGATGTAGGGGAACGCCAGGACAGAGTAATGAGAGGGGGTTGAATGGAGAAAAGAGGGAGGGAAGGGGGCTTATGGGACTTTCGGGGAGGGAGGAAACGGGAAAGGGGAAGTGATTTGGAATGTAAATTAAAAAAATAAAATAAAAAAAAGGCATAAGTTTATTTAAGCCATTTTATCAAACTTACTGATTTAACAAGGTGAACTACAGTTTCATTACAAGAATAAAGGGATTTTTAAATCATTGTTTGATCTTAGAATGAGGGGGAAAATGTGAATTGTAAAATACTCAAAAATATATCTATGAGGTATGTTTTATATCTTCTGTTACAGAATTGGTTTGTTTTGTTTTTTGTTTTAGTTTGGATTTTATTGTATTTTTTGTTTTGTTATTGAAACCTATGCTAGTTACTCCCTTTGAAATTCATGTAATGGCAAAAAAATCTAGGCATAAGATATTCATTTTTCCATGAATTATGCTTTACAATTAATAGTTAAGTTAGAGAAATACATTCATTTTAATATTAACATACACTCTTTGATTTGTACATCTTCATATGATTTATTCACATGATGATTAGCATTCTATTCCTCATTTATATTCCAGATAAATTTTAAGGGAATGTTTTTCATGTTCATATGAAATAGCTTGTCAAATCTTTCACTTTGACCAACAGTCAAATGATCTTTCCAGTCTCCAACAGTACCTAATGGGAGAAACACAGGGAAAACCCTAATTAAACAGCACTTTACTGTCTGTAACTCACCCTACACATCACTGAGCTCTCAGTAGGAATCAGTTGGATACCTCTCCTTACATCACTGATAAGTAAAATAAATTTCAGTTTAAGAGAATAGTAAGTAGATATCACTAGCTACTACAACCTAAACATAACCAATTTTTAGAAAGAAAAATCCTTAAATATTTAAAATATATTAGAATTCTAAAGCTACAATTTATCCATCTAACAATCACTAATTTCAGAAAATAATCCTTACTTCAATTACAACACAAAAAATGAGTTCTCAAGTTTTCATCAAGAAAAGTCGAAGTGACACAGAGTGTCAGAAGAGTCAGTGTTATCATTTAACTAGATAAAATTTGAAATAGTCAGTTGGTAGTTGTACAAGACTTAATCTCATTACTGAAAAGGCAGAATCAGGCAGATCTCTGTGAGTTCAAGGGCAGCATGTTCTGCAGAGTGAGTTCCAGGAAAGACAGGGCTACACAAGGAGATGCAGTCTTGAAAAGGCAAAACAAATAAAAAACAAAGCAGAATTTGGAATGATCACTATATCGTTTAAAACACAAATAGCCATTTGGGATGTTCAGCTCTCGGAGACAACAATACTAAATTATTATTTGCATTTGGGCATATGGTGAGCTATTCTGGGTAAGACATTTGGTCTTGTTGAGAATGAGATGTGAGAGTTGACATTAAGTGGCAAAGGAGACAAACAAGAAAAGTTTCTGCTATTGCCCAGAATAATGGTGTTGAAAGTGTATCACAATTTTTTTTCATTCCTATCCACATCTTTAGGCTTATGATGAAATTATAAGAATGTATAATGTTTTTGATCAAATTAAACTTATATCAGATAAACATTTTCAGACATCATTCCAATTTTTATAACAAAAAACTCTCACACATGGAGAAACTCTTTAAAATACCTCATCTTCAAATTATATTCATTGGGAGGGGGTGTGTTGCAGAGACAAGAGGAATGTGAATGTAAGCCATGGTTGTCAGGCATATACTGTGAATCTCTCTCTCTCTCTCTCTCTCTCTCTCTCTCTCTCTCTCTCTCTCTCTCACACACACACACACACACACACACATACACACACATACACATACACACACACATACACATACACACACACAAACACACACACACATTTGCATGCTTACAAACTCACATCACCACCACTGTCACCAGCAACAACAGCAACAAGCTAGAGGAAAGCAAAATAAGAAAAGAACAGCACAAGATGAATTTGAATCTTCACTTCTAACACATCTATTGCCTAGGATAAAACAGTTGTTATATTTTAAAAAGTTGATTTTTGTGAACCAAAAAGAAGGAAAGTCATACTTATTTAGTAAGTGAAATTGTCAGATTTTGTACTAAAATACTACTAAAAAACTAGACCCTCTGCCATGTAAAATGTTTGATTCTTACAAATATCATTATCACCTTGAGAAATCCATTCAAAACAGAGATTATTTCTCCTTCATATAAATACTCATGGGAACACTCAACATTTTTGCTACTATAGACTACTGAATATCACCTTTGCGAAAGAAACTTCCTGCACCATTTCTTGTCCCAATTCCTTGTTTTTTAATTTGTTCATAATTTGCTAGTGGGTCAGTTTTCATGTTCTGAAATACAGCTTGTCTTACAACAGCATCCACATCTTCTTCAATTAGTTCTTTCTCCAGAAAACTACAGATTTTAAGCACTGAGCTTCTGAGGTCCTGAAACAATCATGGAATGAGAAATTATTGGTATTATGGTGGTATGAGTTACAACCACACAAGTAACGTGAATGGGTAGATTGTTCAATACATGAAAACATCATAGAAACAGGGTGCAGCAAAAAACTGAAATCAGAGGGAGGGAGCCCGCCAGCTTCCCTTCCGCGACCTCTGTTCCCGCGGACTGCGCTGGAGAGACCGGTACCCAGGCTCTCCCCCCGATATAACATCACTTGGGACACGGCCTGTTGGGGCTTCCGTCTGTGCCCGAGGGCGGGTTGGCGCTGTAGTCGTCTGGGCGCCAGATCGGCGGGCCATCGTGACCACAGGGTGAGCGGCGCCACGGAGACTGCCCTCCGCCATCTTTGCTCCAGTGACCAGGTAGTTGGGACCGCCAGGCTCAGAGACAGACAGGCATAATATCGCTTCGGTTTCAGGCAGCTTGGGTGTAACCTGCTCCCAGGTGCTGGGCTGATCTGCAGTAACCAGCGCGCCAGTTCCGCGGTGGGACCTTCTGCCTGCTGGAGGGACCCCGCGCAGGGAGGGAGCCCGCCAGCTTCCCTTCCGCGACCTCTGTTCCCGCGGACTGCGCTGGAGAGACCGGTACCCAGGCTCTCCCCCCGATATAACATCACTTGGGACACGGCCTGTTGGGGCTTCCGTCTGTGCCCGAGGGCGGGTTGGCGCTGTAGTCGTCTGGGCGCCAGATCGGCGGGCCATCGTGACCACAGGGTGAGCGGCGCCACGGAGACTGCCCTCCGCCATCTTTGCTCCAGTGACCAGGTAGTTGGGACCGCCAGGCTCAGAGACAGACAGGCATAATATCGCTTCGGTTTCAGGCAGCTTGGGTGTAACCTGCTCCCAGGTGCTGGGCTGATCTGCAGTAACCAGCGCGCCAGTTCCGCGGTGGGACCTTCTGCCTGGTGGAGGGACCCTGCGCAGGGAGGGAGCCCGCCAGCTTCCCTTCCGCGACCTCTGTTCCCGCGGACTGCGCTGGAGAGACCGGTACCCAGGCTCTCCCCCCAATATAACATCACTTGGGACACGGCCTGTTGGGGCTTCCTTCTGTGCCCGAGGGCGGGTTGGCGCTGTGGTCGTCTGGGTGCCAGATCGGCGGGCCATCGTGACCACAGGGTGAGCAGCGCCACGGAGAGTGCCCTCCGCCATCTTTGCTCCAGTGACCAGGTAGTTGGGACCACCAGGCTCAGAGACAGACAGGCATAATATCGCTTCGGGTTCAGGCAGCTTGTGTGTAACCTGCTCCCAGGTGCTGGGCTGATCTGCAGTGACCAGCGCGCCAGATCTGCTGTGGGACTTCTGCCTGGCAGAGGGACGCCCCCTCCCCCCCCCAGGAGAGATCACACACCCCTGCACAGGGCAGGAGCCTGCCAGCCTCCCTTTGGCGACCTCTGCTCCAGGAATCCACTAGGCTGAGCCTTTAGATGTGCAAGGCCTCCCCAATATAAGATCACTTGGGGCAAAGCACATTAGGGCTCCAAAGTCACTCAGGAGCAGGCAGGCCCCAGAAATCGGTGCCAGGGGAATCCTGGTAATCCAGGGGGGGGCAGAAATAGCTTTGCAGGCTCACAGGAGGTCCAACCAACAGCCAGTGGCAGCAGGACCAACTAACACCAGAGGTATCCAGATGGCAAAAGGCAAACGTAGGAATGTTACTAACAGTAATCAAAGTAATGTAGGACCATCCGAACCCAACTCTCCAACAGCAGCAAGTCCTGGATACCCCACCACACCCGAAAGACAAGATCTGGATTTAAAATCACTTCTCATGATGCTATTAGAGGATCACAAGAAGGACACAAATAAATCTCATAAAGAGTTACAGGAGACCATGAATCAACGGTTAGAAGCCCTTACAAAGGAAACACAAAAATCGCTTAGAGAAATGCGGGAGAACATGGATCAAAAGATGGAGGCGCACAAGGAGACAACACAAAACTCGCTTAACGAGATGAATCAACGGGTAGATGCACTCACAAAGGAATCACAAAATTTGCATAAAGAAATGCAGAAGAATATGGGTCAACAGACGGATGCCCATAAGGAGGCAACACAAAAATTGCTTAAAGAAATGAATCAACGGTTAGATGCCCTTACAAAGGAAACACGAGAACTGCTTAAAGAAATGCAGGAGACGATGGATCAACAGATGGAATCCCATGAGGAGGAAACACAAAAATCGCTCAGAGAAATGCAGGAGAACGTGGGTCATCAGGAAGAAATCCTGAAAGAGGTAATGCAAAATTACCTTAAAGAAATACAGGAAAATACAAACAAACAAGTGAAGGATCTCAGCAAATCCATCCAGGAACTAAAAAAGGAAGTAGAAACAACTAAGAAATCACAAAGGGAGACAACTTTGGAGATAGAAAACCTTGGGAAGAAATCAGGAGTCATAGATGCAAACATCAACAATAGAATACAAGAGATGGAAGAAAGAATCTCAGGTGCTGAAGATTCCATAGAAAGCATCGACTCAACAGTCAAAGAAAATGCAAAATGCAAAAAACGCGTAACCCAAAACATCCAGGAAATCCAGGACACAATGAGAAGACCAAACCTAAGGATTATAGGTATAGATGAGAGTGAAGATTTGCAACTTAAAGGGCCAGTAAACATCTTCAACAAAATTATGGAGGAAAACTTCCCTAACTTAAAGAGAGAGATGCCGATGAACATACAAGAAGCCTACAGAACTCCAAACAGACTGGACCAGAACAGAAATACCTCCCGTCACATAATAATCAAAACACCGAATGTTCTAAACAAAGAAAGAATACTAAATGCAGTAAGAGAAAAGGGCCAAGTAACATACAAAGGAAGACCTATCCGAATCACATCAGACTTCTCACCAGAGACTATGAAAGCCAGAAGATCCTGGGCAGATCTCATGCAGACACTAAGACAGCACAAATGCCAGCCTAGACTACTATACCCAGCAAAACTCTCAATCACCATAGATGGAGAGACCAAGATATTCCATGATAAAACCAAATTTTCACAATATCTTTCCACAAATCCAGCCCTGCAACGGATAATAGGTGGAAACCTCCAATACAGGGAGAGAAACAACACCCTGGAAAAAATGAGATAATAACCTTCTTGAATCAAACCCAAAAGTAGATAACCACTCAAACATAAAGATAGCGTCAAGAATGGCAGATGGCAATAATCACTATGCCTTAATCTCTCTTAATATCAATGGTCTCAATTCCCCAATTAAAAGACATAGACTAGCAGACTGGATACGTAAACAGGACCCAGCTTTTTGCTGCATGCAGGAAACGCACCTCAGTGTCAAAGACAAACACTACCTCAGAGTAAAAGGCTGGAAAACAATTTTACAAGCAAATGGCCCCAAGAAACGAGGTGGAGTAGCCATCCTAATATCGGATAAAATTGATTTTCAACCCAAAGTCATCAAAAAAGACACAGAAGGACACTACATACTGATCAAGGGAAAAATCCACCATCAAGAACTCTCAATCCTGAATATCTATGCTCCAAATGCAAGGGCACCCTCATTCGTAAAAGAAACTTTACTAAAACTCAAAGCACACATCGCACCGCACACAATAATAGTGGGTGACTTCAACACCCCGCTCTCTGAAATGGATCGTTCAGGAAAGCAGAAACTAAACAGGGACACAGTGAATCTAATTGAAGCCTTGGACCAAATGGAACTAACTGATATATATAGAACATTTCATCCTAGAGCTAAAGAATACACCTTCTTCTCAGCTCCTCATGGTACCTTCTCCAAAATTGACCATATAATTGGTCACAAATCAGACCTCAACAGATACAAGAAGATAGAAATAATCCCATGCCTCCTATCAGATCACTATGGAATAAGGGTGGTCTTCAATGGCAACAAAAACAAAAGAAAACCCACGTACACATGGAGGCTGAACAATGCTCTACTCAATGATAACTTGGTCAAGGTGGAAATAAAGAAAGAAATCAAAGACTTTTTGAAAGTTAATGAAAATGAAGGCACAACATACCCTAACTTATGGGACACAATGAAAGCAGTGCTAAGAGGAAAATTCATAGCCCTGAGTGCCGCCAAAAAGAAACGGGAGACAGCATACACTAACAGCTTAATGGCACACCTGAAAGCCCTGGAACAAAAAGAAGCAAATACACCAAAGAGGAGTAGAAGGCAGGAAATCATCAAACTCAGGGCTGAAATCAATCAAGTAGAAACAAATAAAACCATACAAAGAATCAACAAAACGAGGAGTTGGTTCTTTGAGAAAATCAACAAGATAGATAAGCCCTTAGCCAGACTAACCAGAGGGCACAGAGATAGTATCCAAATTAATAAAATCAGAAACGAAAAGGGAGAGATAACAACAGAAACTGAGGAAATTCAAAAAATCATCGGATCCTACTACAAAAACCTGTATTCAACACAACTAGAAAATCTTGAGGAAATGGACAATTTCCTTGACAGATACCAAGTACCAAAATTAAATCAGGATCAAATAGACCATCTAAACCGTCCTATAACCCCTGAAGAAATAGAAGTTGTCATTGGAAGTCTTCCAACCAAAAAAAGCACAGGTCCAGATGGTTTTAGTGCAGAATTCTATCAGACCTTCAAAGAAGACCTAACACCAATACTCTTCAAACTGTTCCACAAAATAGAAACAGAAGGAACACTACCCAACTCGTTCTATGAAGCCACAATTACACTAATACCAAAAGCACACAAAGATCCGACAAAGAAAGAGAATCTCAGGCCAATCTCTCTTATGAATATCGATGCAAAAATACTCAATAAAATTCTTGCCAACCGAATCCAAGAACACATCAAAACGATCATTCACCACGATCAAGTAGGCTTCATCCCAGGGATGCAGGGATGGTTCAATATAAGGAAATCCATCAATGTAATCCACTACATAAACAATCTCAAAGAAAAAAACCACATGGTCATCTCATTAGATGCTGAGAAAGCATTTGACAAAATTCAGCATCCTTTCATGCTAAAGGTCTTGGAAAGATCAGGAATTCAAGGCCCATATCTAAACATAGTAAAAGCAATTTACAGCAAACCAGTAGCCAGCATCAATCTAAACGGAGAGAAACTTGAAGCAATCCCACTAAAATCAGGGACTAGACAGGGCTGCCCTCTCTCTCCATATCTTTTCAATATAGTACTTGAAGTTCTAGCTAGAGCAATTAGACAAGAAAAAGAGGTCAAAGGGATACAAATTGGAAAGGAAGAAGTCAAACTATCACTATTTGCAGACGATATGATAGTATACATAAGCGACCCAAAGAACTCCACCAGAGAACTCCTACAGCTGATAAACGACTTCAGCAAAGTGGCCGGATATAAAATCAACTCAAGCAAGTCAGAAGCCTTCCTATACTCAAAGGATAAGCAGGCTGAGAAAGAAGTAAGAGAAATAATACCCTTTACGATAGCCACAAACCATATTAAGTATCTTGGCGTGACGCTAACCAAACAAGTGAAAGATCTGTATGACAAGAACTTCAAGTCTCTGAAGAAAGAAATTGAAGAAGACCTCGGAAGATGGAAAAATCTGCCATGCTCATGGATTGGCAGGATTAATATAGTAAAAATGAGCATCTTACCAAAAGTAATACACAGATTCAATGCAATCCCCATCAAAATCCCAACTCAATTCTTCATAGAGTTAGAAAGAGCAATTCAAAAATTCATCTGGAATAACAGAAAACCCAGAATAGCTAAAACTATTCTCAAGAGTAAAAGAACCTCTGGGGGAATCAGTATCCCGGACCTCAAGCTGTACTACAGAGCAATAGTGTTAAAAACTGCATGGTATTGGTACAGTAACAGACATGTAGATCAATGGAACAGAATTGAAGACCCAGAAATGAATCCACACTCCTATGGTCACTTGATCTTTGACAAAGGAGCTAAAACCATCCAGTGGAAAAAAGATAGCCTTTTCAACAAATGGTGCTGGCTCAGCTGGAGGTCAACATGCAGAAGAATGCAAATTGACCCATCCTTATCTCCTTGCACTAAGCTCAATTCTAAGTGGATCAAAGATCTCCACATAAAACCAGACACACTGAAACTAATAGAAGGGAAACTAGGGAAGAACCTTGAACATATGGGCACAGGGGAGAATTTCCTGAACAGAACTCCAATAGCTTATACTCTAAGATCAAGAATAGACAAATGGGACCTCATTAAATTACAAAGTTTTTGCAAGGCAAAAGACACCGTCAAAAAGACAAAGCGGCAACCAACTAACTGGGAAATGATCTTTACCAACCTTACATCCGACAGAGGGCTAATATCCAAGATATACAAAGAACTCAAGAAGTTAAACTCCAGAGAGGCAAGTAACCCTATTAAAAAATGGGGTACAGAGCTCCACAAAGAGTTCTCACCTGAAGAATATCTAATGGCTGAGAAGCACCTAAAGAGATGTTCATCATCCTTAGTCATTAGGGAAATGCAAATCAAAACAACCCTGAGATTCCATCTCACACCAGTCAGGATGGCTAAGATCAAAAACACAGGAGACAGCAGTTGTTGGCGAGGATGTGGAGAAAGAGGAACACTCCTCCACTGCTGGTGGAATTGCAGGCTGGTACAACCACTCTGGAAAGCAGTCTGGCGGCTCCTCAGAAAACTGGGCATGACACTTCCGGAGGATCCGGCTATACCACTCCTGGGCATATACCCAGAGACTTTACCTGCATGCAATAAGGACACATGCTCCACTATATTCATAGCAGCCTTATTTATAATAGCCAGAAGCTGGAAAGAACCCAGATGTCCCTCAACGGAGGAATGGATTCAGAAGATGTGGTATATTTACACAATGGAATACTACTCTGCAATTAAAAACAATGAATTCACGAAATTCCTAGGCAAATGGTCAGAACTTGAAAATATCATCCTTAGTGAGGTAACCCAATCACAAAAGATCACACATGGTATGAAGTCACTGATAAGGGGATATTGACCCAGAATCTCAGAATACCCTAGACACAATCAGCATATCAATAGATTTCTAAAAAGATGGAAGGAGAGACCCCTGGTCCTGGAAAGACTGGATGTAGGGGAACGCCAGGACAGAGTAATGAGAGGGGGTTGAACGGAGAAAAGAGGGAGGGAAGGGGGCTTATGGGACTTTCGGGGAGGGAGGAAACGGGAAAGGGGAAGTGATTTGGAATGTAAATTAAAAAAATAAAATAAAATTAAATTAAAAAAAAAAAAAAAAAAAAAAAAACTGAAATCATTATTTAAGACCAACGATAAATAATAGGCCTTTAATAAAACAAACTGTTTTGAGACTCTGTATCCTAAGCTAGCATGGAACTCAATACTCTAGGCTTCTCTCAAAGTTAGAATGGCCTTCCTGTTGACTGTCTCATGTACTGGGATATAAGTTGGAGCAACTACACTTTTCTCAACATCTTTTTTGTGAAACAAGAACAACAAAGTAGTGGAGGAAGAAAAGTACCTCAACACAAAACACTTTATATTAAATACTGGTAGCTAAAATTACAGATGGTTGAGAAGAATGTGGTCATTTTCATCTGAGATCTGGAATAATCCTAATTTCACCCTTTCTATTTAGCATATTATTAAGAAATAGTAGGCGGAGTATTATGCCAACAAATAGAAACATAGTATCTGAATTGGAGACAAAGAAGTACAATCATCTCCTTAAAGCAGATAGCATGTCCTCATATGTATAAAACTAGTAAAAGTACATACACGGTAATCTACTAGAGCAAGAAGTTTACAATGTTTTAAGATATTGAATAAAAAAATCAAAACACAAATATTAGTTTAAATTTCAAATCATTATAATGAATTATTTGAAAACAAAATAAGAAAAAACACATGAACTTTGAAATGGTAGTATTAAAAAATAATAAAATAAAATAAAAAATAAATATCAAAACTAATAAGAAATCTACCATTAAAGTTTAAGGATAAATTTAAAAGGGAGAGCTACAGATCTGTTGATACCAACATAATTTTTATGGAAGAAAAAGAAAACAGAAATACACAGAACACTATAATTAACACATGACATGGGCAGGTATTTAAACATGCTATACATACTGATTCACAAATTCAATGCAGTCCTTATTAATGATTCAGAGAGTTATTTCTTTTTAAAGAAATACAGAGAAAGAAAAGAAAATCTTTGGAAAATGTATATGAAATCTCAGAATATGAACAGATAGTCTTGCAATAGAAGATGAAATTTGGAGGAGACATATCTTCACTTTTCAAAATCACTTCATTACATTTTCCAAATTTTGATTATTTATGCATTCATGCATCATTTTTTTTTAATCTTTGTATCACACATACAAACATTCTCTCAGAGGACATCTTGTAGTTGCTGGTCCTCTCTTCCACTCTGTGTGTCTTGAGAATTGAATGTAAGACATCAGGATTGCCAACAGCCCCTTAATCCATAGAACCATCATCTCTACACAGAAAAATCCCTTTAGTGTCATTGAAATCTTAAGAGTGTGGTAATGTCTTGAATATAGCAATGTAGAGTGATAAAACAGAATAGACATCCCAGGAATCATCTTTTACTTATGATGGTAAATGATTTTTTATATGACTGCTAAAAACTTTAAATGGGAAAAATCACTTATCTGGTATAGGATTTTTCCTAGAAACCAACAATAACAAAACCAATTCTGTTAAGGCTTAAAATAAATCAACTCAAATAGACTTTGGAAACATCCCTTAAGCACAGGTGAAAATGCTTTATATCACTAGTTATTTGTGGAATGGAAACCTACAAGAACAGCATACCACCTATAATCTCTAATGATGGCTAGTCCTTAAGAAAATGACAAAAAATGCAGTGAGCCTTTATCTATACTTCTGGCAGGAATGTAAAATGTTTAGCATGGATGCATGAATTTTCTTTCTATATATAAAAGTAAATACCAATTTAGAAAAGGTTGAAATCCTCCCATAATTAATGAAATTGGAACTTCAGAGGCCTCTATGCTCAAGATACGAAAAACAGGAATGGATTTGCAGATGGGTACAAGAGTATTCAGGGCCCAGCTAAGTTGGCTTTTGTTGTGGATTGCTGTTTGTACTTGATGCTAATCCTGCTCCCTCAAAAGTGGTACCCAGAAGTGGTATAGATCTCATAATCAGGTGATTTCAAGTGAACCCTCTCCCCATATTAATTGGTCAAATAAAGGCTAGACCCTGTGATTGGGTAGTGGAAGGAAAAGGCAGGGCTGGGAATTTCTGAGAGGGAGAGAGTGGAAGGAGGGGAGATGAGGTGATGGAGGAAAGAAAGTAGGTAAAAAAGAAGAAGAAGAAGAAGAAGAAGAAGAAGAAGAAGAAGAAGAAGAAGAAGAAGAAGAGGTGGAAGGAAGATGGAGCAGCAGCACTTGGCCTGGAGGAACTACTAGTAGCAAGGGATTTCCTAGCTGGGGAATAGAGTAGTGTAGTAGTATATCAGCCCAATCTAGGTGCACAGTTAATAATTATAACTTGTGTTGTGTGTTCATTGCACAGACTTATTTTGATTGAAAATTTACTGTAACAAATTGTCTCCCATCATATCCATTAGAACCCAACTAACCTGAGATAAAAATTCACTGCCCCTCCCCGACCCCCAATATGTAGCTGGGGCAGTAATCTAGGCTGCAGCAGTGTGTAGACTGAAACATTGCAGGGTCTAAGGGGCTTACAAAGAACTGTAGAGATGCTCCTTCCTCAATTCCCTACAACAGCTCTGACTGGTTGTAGTAAAGGATCCTAAAGCTGGAATTGGCAGTGCTGTGTAAGAGTTCCAGGAGGGAACAGGGGACTCAGGAGCACAACAATCTATGAGGTAGTTTTTGGGCAGATACAGTGAACTGATCAAATCATCTATGCTCAAGAAAGTGCCACCACTCTCTCCATGTATCTCCTGTGTATACAGAGGACATGCACAGCCCAAACAGGCACTCCCAATTGTTTGTCCTTCAGCACACAAACAATTGTTTGGAATCAGCACACAAGCATATGTGCCAGCTGCAACCCAAACAAATAACAGAGAGTCAGCAGAGAGGCACCCACATCTTACTACAATCAGCTCCTCCCTGTGAATAAAAGAACTGGAGAACTGCAGGGTTCTAAATAAAGCAGTAGAGGGAGACAAAGATAAAAAGAGCTCCAGATCAGGTAATAAGGAGTAAAGATATATACACTTTTTTGGTACTAAAAATGAGGAACATGATAAATGTCTTTTGGGTTAAAGGGTAAGTTATTTTAAACTGTTGGACACAGAGAGACTTAAAGGAAATCCACATCCTCTTATATACTAGTGCTGCAATATTTATTCTCTTGATTTACTATGTCTTCTAAAAAGACAGGTCCCTAGATAAAAAATTATATACCTTAAAAAAGTGATTAGAGGAAACACTAGAACTAAAGGTTCAGGATTTTGTAGGTCAAAATAAAGTCTAGAGGATAATTTACTAAAGCTAGTAAATCAAAATAAGGCAATGCTACAATATTAGAAGTACAGCAGAAAGAGAAGCTAAAATTATGAAAGCAGGACCTAGAATAAAGACAGAAATTTATAGAGCAGCATGAACAACAGAAAGAGAAATTTAAGACTTGTCAACATGGTCTAGAGAAAACACTAGAACTGAAGATACAGGAAATCACGGATCACACTGCTCAGGAAAGAGAAAATAATGAAGATTGGAGGTAAGATTTTGAAAAAAACCTTTTAAAGTTAATCAATCAAAATAAAATGGCCACAGAAAATCATAATTGCAATAAAAAGAAAAAATTAAATATGTACAGATTGAATTTAAAATCTTGAACAGAGAATACAGGAATAATAGTAGTGACAAAAGAAGAGATATAAAGAATGGACACAGACCTTAAGGGAGAAATTTAGAAGTTCAATTAAGGAAAATATTCAGTGAGAGACTGAAGGTAAAGAAAGCAAAAAACAAAATTATTAGAAGACAAACTCCAGTTTATCTGATTAGTATACAACAATGATCTACAGATGATGGCCATCTATGGGGGTTATCAGGAATTTGAATGGCAACTTGTGGATGCACAAGAACTGAGGAAATTGATGGAAAGTGTCACTAATTTGGGAATGTATTCACAAGCTACAAAGCAAGTCCTGACTTCTTGGGCTATTAAAATAGAATAATTTCTCAAGACAGAAAGGATGTGGCAAAAGCAGTACTAGAATCTGCCACATATTTACAACAGTTCTCTTGGTGGAGATAAGAGGCAAGAGAGACAGGATGACAAAATAGGGTCAGGGTCAGAAAGATTTCCACATATCTGCAGCTTAGTGAAGGTCACTTTCCTGAGGTAGAGGTGTAGGGTGTATATAATGAATAAACTTTAGCATTGTGTTGATTGACAGACTTAAATGCCTGGGACAAAGCACAGAATCAGATAAAAGACTTGAATCATTTACTTGAGTCATGCAAGGTCCAAAGGATACCTTCCTTTTTATTTTTATTTTTTACAAAGGCTAACCCCAGCTGTGGAAAGGATTGTATCAGATTCAGCAGCAAGAAAGGCAATAATCGAGTATTTAACATTTGAAAATATGAATGTTGAATGCAAAGAAGTAATCAGACCACAGAGAAAAACAGAATCAATAAACGAGAGGATTAGACATATAGCTGATGTTAGACCTCACTTACCTCTTATGACAGTGAAAGGAGAAGCTGCCACTCAAGACCTAAGGGGACCTAAGATTTCAAATGTTTAAATTATGGTAAGCAGGTTCATCTCAGAAATAACTGCAGGATAAAACAAAGTAATCTCAAATGAAGACCTATGGCTTCTGGAATATGTCAAAGATGTGGCAGAGGTCAACATTTGGCTAGGGAATGTAGAGAGACAACAGACAAATGTGGCAACACCCTACCAAAACACTTCCAGGGGGCTTCTTTCAGGCCCCAATGCCAGGCAGGAAGAGTTCTCTTCTTAGGACAATTAAACACCACTGCTACAAAAACAGATGTGAGATCAGGTAAAAAGACTAAGGCAAGTTTTAAAGATAATTCAGAAAACCCAAAAGGGAGCCAAAAATGAATATTTGGCAAACTTCTACTGAGGATCAAGGGTCAAAACTAAGAGTACTAACAAACAATATTGAGATTAAAGGAATGGTTGATAATGGAGCAGATATCACCATTATCTCTCCAAAATCTTGGCCTGTAATTTGGAAACTTCAAGAACTAGACATTCAGTTTCAAGAAGCTGATACTTTAAACAAAATAAAACAAAGCACCAAAGGGCTTAAATGCACAGGGCCTGAAGTTCAGGTAGGAAAATTGAAGCCATTAACGTATGAGGAAGATATCTATTACAGCAGTAGAAAACACAAATTAATGCCCCCTCAGTTTCAATGTCAAGCTCTTAATAAAAGATTTAAATTAGTTGTGAAACATTATCAAAGGCTACCTACTGTCCAGGCTATCCATAAACAAGATACAGTAGAGGCTTACAATTTATTTGTACCCCAAGGAGACACTGCTATTAAGATACCAATAGCCTTACCACTAAGGTGGTTGACTGACCACCCTATTTGGATTGATGAAAGATCAATGGTAAAAGAAAAACTACAGGCATTAGAACAGCTAGTCCAAGAGCACCTGGAAGTTCACCCCTAGGAATTCTCCAGTATTTGTCATTTTAAAAAAATCTGGCAAATAGAGGATGTTGAGAGATCTCAGATCAATTTATAAGACCATTCAGCCAATTGGTTCCTTGCAGCCTTGAATCCCATTGCCTTCCTTGTTGCCTATCATAGTGATTGATCTAAATGATTGCTTTTTCACAATTTCCCTACACGAAAGTGAAAAGGAAAGGTTTACTTTCTCAGTACTTTTTTTTTTTTTTTTTGGTTTTTCGAGACAGGGTCTCTCTGTGTAGCCCTGGCTGTCCTGGAACTCACTTTGTAGACCAGGCTGGCCTCGAACTCAGAAATCCTCCTGCCTCTGCCTCCCAAGTGCTGGGATTCAAGGCGTGCGCCACCACCGCCCGGCTGTACTTAACTTGAATAGAGGTCACCCAATAAAAAGATATCATTGGAAAGTCATTCCACAAGGAATGTTGAACAGTCCTTACTACTTTGTGTCAACATTTTGTACAACAGCCATTGGAGTTGATTTGCAAACAATTTCCCCAGTCCATTTTTTAATCATTATATGTGTGACATCCTATTGGCTTATCCAGATATAAGTTTTCTGGAAAGAATGTTTCATGAAGTATAAAACAACCTTGCCTTGCTGAGGATATAATATCACCCCTGAAAAAAAGAGGGGATTCTATTAATTTCAATTAGGGTATAGAATAAGTCTGTAAAAGGTTAAGGCCACAAAAAAAGTGCAAATCAGAAGAAATCAGGAGATGTAAGTAAGGTAAATGAGTGCCCCTATAAGTCAGTTCAAAAATCTGAATTATATGCAATACTCATGGTGCTGTCAGATTTTCAAGAGTCTCTTCATATAGTAACTGAGTCTCAATCTGCAGAAAGGGTTGATTTATATTTTATATAGTCATTTTAAGGGTACTATACAAATGTTGTAGCTTTGGACAGGGAGGGAAAGTGAAAGCTTAAACTCAGGGATTTCGCTTTCCTTTCTTCTCTAACCTTCCTTCTGAGATGAAGGCAAAGGGCATGGAAGAAAGGGGGAAATGTATTAATATCATAGTAATTAGCAAAATAGACATATAGGAATAGGTTATCAAAGTTACTCTTAAGAAAAACATTGCTTGACCACATCTTACACTGGTAGAAAACTTTATAATTGATGGCAAGTCAATGTTGTGATTTCTTAAGCTAGTATAGAATTTATTTTGATATAAATTTAAGGTTCTCATTGGTATTAATTTTTTTACTGATATAAAACTTGCAATTAATATTGTTACTCTTATATAGGCATTGTAACTATGCAACACATTTAAGAATACAAAGCTTAGACCTAGTCATTTTATAACTGCTATTGCAAACTGTTTTTAGATGTTTAAGCAATACGAGTTAAGGGACAGATAGCAAACTCACACTTCTGAATTAGTTAAAAGGTTGTTTTTGAGACATTTACATTAGAAATGTCTGGAAGTAGTCAAGGCTTAACAGGTGAGATATACTTTGCACAGACAGATAGTCTTCAAAGGCGTTTTAACTCCACAGAACATGAAATTTATAGCCACTCCTTTTTAAGGATCATTTGATTAGAGATTTGTCTGACCCTGACAGCACCCCATTTTTATATTCAAAGAAGAAATTGAGCATCAATGGAGTTGCTTCAGTTGTGGCAAGACAGCCACTAGGCAAGAATTGCCTTAATCCATCTACAGAAAAAATTACATTCTGAAAACTGACACGTTATGTAGAATAGTTGATACTCTCTGCCAAAACAGAGTCATAAGTCATTCAAAATTCCGAATTCCAAAGTCTTTCAGATGATCCTGGGACAGAAGGCAGAAGACTGATGCTCCAATGTTTTGAGGAATGAGGGACTGTCCACATGATCTACTGTCTTTATAAACTGATCAAGTTTTAGAAGCTATGATTTGTGCTCCTTATATTTATAGGCAATATTTAAGTTGTTCTTGGATTTCTGACGGGGTTGAAGACTGGTTTTAGTCTTAAAGAAAACCCATATACTGTTTAGCATTGAGAGAGATTAAATTGATGTGAGAGAATGTGTTTTCATATGCTATACAATCTAGAACAAGAACAAAATTCAAGGTAGAATTGCAAGACTTTTATGTTAGGATAGAGGGTAGAGTGCTTTATCTAATTGACAAAATTGTTGGACTGGTTGTTAAGTGTGTCTTATACTCTGTAAATTGCAGAATGGTAAGAGTTGTGCTCAATTTATATCTGAGAGCAAAGAGCCTTTTAATTGGACAAAAGGGGGAAATGCTGTAGATTGCTGTTTGAAATTTGATGCTAATTCTGCTCCCCCAATAAGGGTGCCCTGATGAGGCATAGATCACATAATCAGGTTATTTCAGGTGAAACTACTCCCCATGTTAACAGGGCAAATAAAGACTAGAGACAATGATTAGAGAGTGGAAGAAAAAGGTTGAGCTGGGTGTTTTTAAGAGGGCTAAAGAAGGAGGAGGGGAGTCAAGGAGAAAAGGAGAGAAAGGAGGATGAAAAAAGAAGTGGTGGAAGGATGATGGGGTAGTAGCACCTGGCCTGGAAAAACCACAATCAGCAAGAGATTTCATAGCTGGGGAATAAAGTATTGTAGTCCTATTTCTACCCAATTTAGGTGTGCCTTTTATAAATAGGCTTATTGGGGTTGGAAATTTACTGGAACAGGCTTATGTTAAGCTTCATCTTTATAAGTGATAATTTGTGGAATGAATTTAGTGTCCTGCATGAATACAATAATAGGATTCTAATGCTATCTGATTTATACAAATGACTTTGATGCACTGTAACTGACAAAAAACAAAAGATGAACACCCCCAAACCTGAGAGGTATGAAAAATAGAACATTACAGCTAAAGGAAAGAGATTGAACTTAGTTTGTCAGGTATGCTCTGCAAGCCCACAAAAACACGTCACCAGTCAAAACTCACTTCCAAGTTTACTAATTTGAATATTTGCTTCCTGACATTTGTCTTCCTTTAAAAACAAAAACAAAAACTGGATGATCAGAAGGCGGGCATTTCCAGCAGCTTCTCTTCACCAATTTGACAGGTGGTGACAGGAGTCATGTGAAAATGCATCACTTGTGCCCTCACAGTCATTGAGAAGTCTCAAGAAGAAAACCTCAGGAGATTCTACAAGGGCAAGAAATACAGGCCTTCAGAAAGGCAACTCAAGAAGACTAAAGTCACAAGGTTCTGGATCAGAAAGCATGAAGAAAAGCTGAAGATCAAGAAGCAGCAGCCGAAGGAGCAACTCTATCAAATATGCCACTGTGTAGTCAAGGCCTGAGGTGGCAATGACCAAGTGCAAGACTGGAAAAAAAAAAGATACTACTTAATGTCACCAATCCAAAAACAAAACAAAACAAAACAAAACAAAACAAAAAAACTCCTACAGATTCATCTGAGAAAAATACTTCAAGGATCTTTTTTTTAAATTTTTTTTATTTTCTAAGTTTTTTTATTTACATTCCAAATCATTTCCCCTTTCCCATTTCCTCCTTCCCTGAAAGTCCCATAAGCCCCCTTCCCTCCCTTTTTTCCCCATTCAACCCCCTCTTGCTTCTCTGTCCTGGCATTCCCCTACATCCAGTCTTTCCAAGACCAGCGGTCTCTCCTTCCATCTTCTTGGAAATCTATTGATATGCGAATTGTGTCTAGGGTATTCCGAGATTCTGGGTTAATATCCCTTTATCAGTGACTGCATACCATGTGTGTTCTTTTGTGATTGGGTTACCAGTGAAAAAGTGAAGACATGTACTATATGTTCAATTCTGGTATGTGACTCTAATTTTCCACATTTTCTAGTAGGCTCATGTTCCTTGGCAGCCTACATTGAGTACTGAACATGGAAGATTATGATAAAATGGATCACCATGCCAGATACAGCATCCCTGAGGATATAGCCATTTAAAATGATGTTTCCATTCAAAATCTTATTGTTATTTAGTGTTACTGCCCTATATTTATAATTACAATACAGGAACCTAGTCTATAGTCCATCAATAGACTGCAGAATAAAGAATTTATGATACAAGTCATATACTACATCTATGAAATAGATTATTACTCAGACATATAAACGAGATAAAATTAAATTCTGTCATATACAAGAATATACAAAGCTAAGAACACCAGGCAAAGTACAATAAGCTGGAACAAATGCCATATATGATCTCATATGTGGAAACTTAACAGTAGAATTGTAATTAATAGTGATTTGGATTAATAGTGATTGGGAAAGGTAGTAAGGAAAGAGTAGATGACAATTCAAGAAGAGTGACTAGATCATCCATCTACTCTATTACATCCTGTATTCAATGCACAATCTATTAATATACAGGGACACCATACCAGACACAATTAATATATGGAATTATTTTGAAATAATTAAATATTAATAATGAAAACCATTGCTGCTGTGAATCTTTGAGGTTAACTTTATACAGGGAGATCCACAATAAGAGATCAGAAAAGATTACTGTACAGGGAGAAGAGATTACTGAGGAAAACCAGTCAATGAGAGAAAAGCAGAACATTAGGAATCATCTCCGGCAAAAAACCCAAAGAAGAATTAAGTATGAAGATACCTGGGAGAAAGTACTTTCAATCAAGAGAATATTGGTGTAAAATAAATCATCTAGAAATAACCTAGAGAGACTTGAGGCCCCAGAGGGTGGGGAGATCCTCTTCAAGACAGGCACAAGGAGGAATGGGATAAAGAAAAGTGGGAGGGCTGACTGGGAGGAGGCTAATGCCTGCATTGTAAAAAGACAAGAGTAATAAAAAATACAATTTTCTCATCTTACCTTCTTCATATCTTCAAAGCTCATGAATATCATGTTGAAATCATGTCTGTGTTCATACCAGCCTCTTATGTGGTCAAACCAACAGCTTCCTACCACTGGAAAGAAGGATAATAAGTAAGAATGCTAAGATATGTGTGTAAACAACAGTCTATACCCTTTCTTTACTATTTGGGAATTTTTGTGAATAAAACAGTTGCTGCACTGGATATATGTATCACTACATGAAATGTTTAGTGATATAGGGAATAATTAACTGATAGTGTCAAAATCCCATATATAAATTTGCCACACAAATAGGAAAGAAACAATACCCAAGGGCCTGAGGCTGAAAATGGCTATAAGGAATACTGTTTCAATTTCATCCTTCGACATGGAGGACACATGTCTTTATTTTTCCTTTTGTTTGATAAGATATACAAGGAAGAATGTTTATTGTGTACAGTGGCACATAATCAGAATATCATCTTGCAAATGAATGAGACCCTGGCTCCACACACTGTGAGCTTCTTGCATTTATTAATCCTCCTAATTAAAAGAATTAACAATTTCACAACTAGGTATATAACCTTACACAGGCCCATGGGAACCACACACTCATAATCAACTTTCATTGTGCTAGAATAGATCACTCTTCTTTTGTAACTAGTTGGAAGGAATTTGTAGAATAGTTGTAAACCCAAATACTTCCCTTTGTGACTTTGACACTCCTTCACTTGTGCACAAAGATACAATAACAATTTGGTAGCAGATGGAGTTGACATATACTTGTCACTCAAGATTAATTCTTTGGGTTTAGTTTTTTGTTTGTCTGGAATTATTTTCCTTTCTTTTCATTTTTCCTTTCTCAGAACTGAACTGATGGATTTACATTTTGTTGAGCTATTCCATTTCTTTTTTTTGATCATTTTTTATTTTCTATATTTTTTTATTTACATTCCAAATGATTTTCCCTTTCCCATTTCCTCCCTCCCTGAAAGTCCCATAAGCCCTCTTCCCTCCCCCTGTTCCCCATTCAACCCCCTATTCCATTTCTTTAAATTGTGTTCTGTAAGTTTGAAAATTTGCCCAACTTGAATATTTTGTGTAATTTAGCTATGTTTGGGTAAAAGGATGAACACCTACCATTTCCATCTAGAAATGTTTGCATATAACTTTCTATAGTCTCTGAAGCTTGAATAATAGCCATCCACTTAGAGAAATGAAAATAGGAAGTCAAAACATCTTTAGGATTTCTGTAAATATAAAGAATCTGTAGATAGAATTATAGAATTATTTCTTACAGCAATCATTGGTTAGGCTTATTTATAATATTGATTATGACAATAAGTTAAATTATTTCTTCTAGTCTTTGATCTATGGAAAGGCAAGTGGATATTATGTCTCCTTGGTATTACAGATAGTATTGTAATAAACAGCCTTTTTCCATAGCATTTCATACATGTACAGGAAGTTCTACATGGAAAAGCAATGTGGATGAGCTGGAATAGATTCATTTCTGAAAGTGATGTACAGCAAACTAACAGAAGAATATAATAAGATGTTGGGATAATTGCAGTCTTTTCACAGAATTAAAGACTAGTATGGCCTAATAAATATCAGGTATAATTACTCTCACTGTTTATATTCAAATTACTATTAATTATTCCACATTTTGGTAGCTTCCCTGTAGATAAACATTTAAAAGTGTGATAAAAACTTACTCACAGATCCTGGGCAGATCTCATGCAGACACTAAGACAGCACAAATGCCAGCCTAGACTACTATACCCAGCAAAACTCTCAATCACCATAGATGGAGAGACCAAGATATTCCATGATAAAACCAAATTTTCACAATATCTTTCCACAAATCCAGCCCTGCAACGGATAATAGGTGGAAACCTCCAATACAGGGAGAGAAACAACACCCTGGAAAAAATGAGATAATAACCTTCTTGAATCAAACCCAAAAGTAGATAACCACTCAAACATAAAGATAGCGTCAAGAATGGCAGATGGCAATAATCACTATGCCTTAATCTCTCTTAATATCAATGGTCTCAATTCCCCAATTAAAAGACATAGACTAGCAGACTGGATACGTAAACAGGACCCAGCATTTTGCTGCATGCAGGAAACGCACCTCAGTGTCAAAGACAAACACTACCTCAGAGTAAAAGGCTGGAAAACAATTTTACAAGCAAATGGCCCCAAGAAACGAGGTGGAGTAGCCATCCTAATATCGGATAAAATTGATTTTCAACCCAAAGTCATCAAAAAAGACACAGAAGGACACTACATACTGATCAAGGGAAAAATCCACCATCAAGAACTCTCAATCCTGAATATCTATGCTCCAAATGCAAGGGCACCCTCATTCGTAAAAGAAACTTTACTAAAACTCAAAGCACACATCGCACCGCACACAATAATAGTGGGTGACTTCAACACCCCGCTCTCTGAAATGGATCGTTCAGGAAAGCAGAAACTAAACAGGGACACAGTGAATCTAATTGAAGCCTTGGACCAAATGGAACTAACTGATATATATAGAACATTTCATCCTAGAGCTAAAGAATACACCTTCTTCTCAGCTCCTCATGGTACCTTCTCCAAAATTGACCATATAATTGGTCACAAATCAGACCTCAACAGATACAAGAAGATAGAAATAATCCCATGCCTCCTATCAGATCACTATGGAATAAGGGTGGTCTTCAATGGCAACAAAAACAAAAGAAAAGCCACGTACACATGGAAGCTGAACAATGCTCTACTCAATGATAACTTGGTCAAGGTGGAAATAAAGAAAGAAATCAAAGACTTTTTGAAAGTTAATGAAAATGAAGGCACAACATACCCTAACTTATGGGACACAATGAAAGCAGTGCTAAGAGGAAAATTCATAGCCCTGAGTGCCGCCAAAAAGAAACGGGAGACAGCATACACTAACAGCTTAATGGCACACCTGAAAGCCCTGGAACAAAAAGAAGCAAATACACCAAAGAGGAGTAGAAGGCAGGAAATCATCAAACTCAGGGCTGAAATCAATCAAGTAGAAACAAATAAAACCATACAAAGAATCAACAAAACGAGGAGTTGGTTCTTTGAGAAAATCAACAAGATAGATAAGCCCTTAGCCAGACTAACCAGAGGGCACAGAGATAGTATCCAAATTAATAAAATCAGAAACGAAAAGGGAGAGATAACAACAGAAACTGAGGAAATTCAAAAAATCATCAGATCCTACTACAAAAACCTGTATTCAACACAACTAGAAAATCTTGAGGAAATGGACAATTTCCTTGACAGATACCAAGTACCAAAATTAAATCAGGATCAAATAGACCATCTAAACCGTCCTATAACCCCTGAAGAAATAGAAGTTGTCATTGGAAGTCTTCCAACCAAAAAAAGCACAGGTCCAGATGGTTTTAGTGCAGAATTCTATCAGACCTTCAAAGAAGACCTAACACCAATACTCTTCAAACTGTTCCACAAAATAGAAACAGAAGGAACACTACCCAACTCGTTCTATGAAGCCACAATTACACTAATACCAAAAGCACACAAAGATCCGACAAAGAAAGAGAATCTCAGGCCAATCTCTCTTATGAATATCGATGCAAAAATACTCAATAAAATTCTTGCCAACCGAATCCAAGAACACATCAAAACGATCATTCACCACGATCAAGTAGGCTTCATCCCAGGGATGCAGGGATGGTTCAATATAAGGAAATCCATCAATGTAATCCACTACATAAACAATCTCAAAGAAAAAAACCACATGGTCATCTCATTAGATGCTGAGAAAGCATTTGACAAAATTCAGCATCCTTTCATGCTAAAGGTCTTGGAAAGATCAGGAATTCAAGGCCCATATCTAAACATAGTAAAAGCAATTTACAGCAAACCAGTAGCCAGCATCAATCTAAACGGAGAGAAACTTGAAGCAATCCCACTAAAATCAGGGACTAGACAAGGCTGCCCTCTCTCTCCATATCTTTTCAATATAGTACTTGAAGTTCTAGCTAGAGCAATTAGACAAGAAAAAGAGGTCAAAGGGATACAAATTGGAAAGGAAGAAGTCAAACTATCACTCTTTGCAGACGATATGATAGTATACATAAGCGACCCAAAGAACTCCACCAGAGAACTCCTACAGCTGATAAACGACTTCAGCAAAGTGGCCGGATATAAAATCAACTCAAGCAAGTCAGAAGCCTTCCTATACTCAAAGGATAAGCAGGCTGAGAAAGAAGTAAGAGAAATAATACCCTTTACGATAGCCACAAACCATATTAAGTATCTTGGCGTGACGCTAACCAAACAAGTGAAAGATCTGTATGACAAGAACTTCAAGTCTCTGAAGAAAGAAATTGAAGAAGACCTCAGAAGATGGAAAAATCTGCCATGCTCATGGATTGGCAGGATTAATATAGTAAAAATGAGCATCTTACCAAAAGTAATACACAGATTCAATGCAATCCCCATCAAAATCCCAACTCAATTCTTCATAGAGTTAGAAAGAGCAATTCAAAAATTCATCTGGAATAACAGAAAACCCAGAATAGCTAAAACTATTCTCAAGAGTAAAAGAACCTCTGGGGGAATCAGTATCCCGGACCTCAAGCTGTACTACAGAGCAATAGTGTTAAATACTGCATGGTATTGGTACAGTAACAGACATGTAGATCAATGGAACAGAATTGAAGACCCAGAAATGAATCCACACTCCTATGGTCACTTGATCTTTGACAAAGGAGCTAAAACCATCCAGTGGAAAAAAGATAGCCTTTTCAACAAATGGTGCTGGCTCAGCTGGAGGTCAACATGCAGAAGAATGCAAATTGACCCATCCTTATCTCCTTGCACTAAGCTCAATTCTAAGTGGATCAAAGATCTCCACATAAAACCAGACACACTGAAACTAATAGAAGGGAAACTAGGGAAGAACCTTGAACATATGGGCACAGGGGAGAATTTCCTGAACAGAACTCCAATAGCTTATACTCTAAGATCAAGAATAGACAAATGGGACCTCATTAAATTACAAAGTTTTTGCAAGGCAAAAGACACCGTCAAAAAGACAAAGCGGCAACCAACTAACTGGGAAATGATCTTTACCAACCTTACATCCGACAGAGGGCTAATATCCAAGATATACAAAGAACTCAAGAAGTTAAACTCCAGAGAGGCAAGTAACCCTATTAAAAAATGGGGTACAGAGCTCCACAAAGAGTTCTCACCTGAAGAATATCTAATGGCTGAGAAGCACCTAAAGAGATGTTCATCATCCTTAGTCATTAGGGAAATGCAAATCAAAACAACCCTGAGATTCCATCTCACACCAGTCAGGATGGCTAAGATCAAAAACACAGGAGACAGCAGTTGTTGGCGAGGATGTGGAGAAAGAGGAACACTCCTCCACTGCTGGTGGAATTGCAGGCTGGTACAACCACTCTGGAAAGCAGTCTGGCGGTTCCTCAGAAAACTGGGCATGACACTTCCGGAGGATCCGGCTATACCACTCCTGGGCATATACCCAGAGACTTTACCTGCATGCAATAAGGACACATGCTCCACTATATTCATAGCAGCCTTATTTATAATAGCCAGAAGCTGGAAAGAACCCAGATGTCCCTCAACGGAGGAATGGATTCAGAAGATGTGGTATATTTACACAATGGAATACTACTCTGCAATTAAAAACAATGAATTCACGAAATTCCTAGGCAAATGGTCAGAACTTGAAAATATCATCCTTAGTGAGGTAACCCAATCACAAAAGATCACACATGGTATGAAGTCACTGATAAGGGGATATTGACCCAGAATCTCAGAATACCCTAGACACAATCAGCATATCAATAGATTTCTAAAAAGATGGAAGGAGAGACCCCTGGTCCTGGAAAGACTGGATGTAGGGGAACGCCAGGACAGAGTAATGAGAGGGTTGAACGGAGAAAAGAGGGAGGGAAGGGGGCTTATGGGACTTTCGGGGAGGGAGGAAACGGGAAAGGGGAAGTGATTTGGAATGTAAATTAAAAAAATAAAATAAAATAAAATTAAAAAAAAAAACTTACTCACATTAAACTAAAAAATAAATATAATCTTTTCAGAAACAAAGCTGAGTACTCTAGTATTTGTGGTTCAGTAATTTTACTCATAGATGCAGAATTTAGGGAAGCTGATGTAAACAAGTCCAGGAGACATATTCAAACATGTTCATACCTCTGTTATAAGAGAAGAACATCAAAATAACCTAATTATACAGTAATTGGGGTGGGCATTGTTGTGAGTACAGTTAGTGACTAATCTCTATGACATACTTTCACTTTTTTGTCCTTAAGATCTTTTGGTACTAAGTAATATGGAAGGTGAGTACTGAAGATGCGAGGTGATGGCATTTTGGCATAATCTAATTTGTTAATATTGTACTCAAGAAATGGTGCTCTATCAAGTGTGACAATGTTTTCTGTTCTGTTCCGATGACCCTCAAAACAAATCAAGGAGAGGATCTGCTGAGTCCAGATGGTACCTGTGAAAAGAGATAACAATCCTGTTTTCAATCCTGAAGTAGGTTTTATTAATGAATACAAACAGTAATGTCATCCATTATGAAAATAATTTGGGCCTTTTAATCCCTTTGTTTGGATATGCCCAGTTATCATTGTCTGTATTTAACACTTAAGTACATAAGGCACAAATCAGTGGCACTTCATTCCATTCTCAATCGAATGGAGGTAGTGGTTTGGTAGTGGTGATGCAGATTATTCTTCTAATGTCTGTGTATACTCTGCTTCATGTGGAGTCCTTTTGTAATGCTTAGCTGTTATTTATATAACATTTGCAGCAGTGCTTCATCACTACACATGGATACAGTATGTCAGATCAGATCATGCCAGGGTGACTGGTACTTTCGTCTTAGTGCAACTTTTTTTATTTTCCTTTTTTAAAGTTTGGAGCCTTCAATCATATTTTTTTGACTTTCATAAAATATATATCAGGTTACTGAATGACAGCTTATTGTTGTTCATGAGTAATTTCATTTCTGAAATTATTTCATTATTTGTTTGCCCATAGTAAAACTATTAGAATCAAATATTTCCAGTTTCTACCACTTCTCTTGCATTGCTGACTTTAATACTTCTCTAGCATATTCCCAGAACACATGTGTTGAAAAAGGACAAAAAAGATTTCAGTGTTTACTAATATGTGGTTTCTTGATCATTAAAGTCAAGTCACACAGTGGAAAGATTTTGGAAATACAAAGTTAAAATGCTATTCCCTTTAAGGATAGACTGAGATGTGATCAAATAAAATAGTGGTGAGGTTATTATTTATTTATTACTTATAATTTATTTGTAAGATTCATTTATTAACTTTAAAGTAAATTTATTAATTTTCCTTTATCTGTCATTAAGTTTTATTCATTAAATAAAATTTATAATATAGATAATAAATACGTTTATTATTTATTATAAATGATGAATATATTTTAATTTATTTACGTTAGTAATGGTTATCCCAGATAATTCACTGGGTTAAAATTAAAGTAATTTTTTTCATTTATTATTTATTTATAATTTATTAATGGCTATCTCAGATAATTCACTGGTAGCATTTTCAACTTGATTGCTTAGTCTCTACTTCCAATGAGAGATGATGAGTTTGAAATTTTGAAGAACTGATCATGCCAATACTTCAGAATCCAGACATTATAATGATAAATGTGTCCGTTATTCTGAATTCCAAAGATGAACACTCACTGTCCTTTTCATTCTTATTTTGGACTGTCAAAAGCACCCAGTGACTGTTTAGTGCCTTGACTTACTTATGTATTATCTACAGTGAAAAAGGTATCTTCCTCAAAGAATTCTTTGAGTTCTGTAACTTATTAAACCTTGCAAAGATGAAAAGCAAAGTAGGATTTAATATGAACAGAGAAATATTTTTGCAAAGTCCTCTTACAAAATTTGATCAAATATGGACATAAAATCTTGGTGTTATTGTGCATGGAGACCAAAACTTGTTTGGCCATGTGAAATCTCAACAGCTGTTGCTTAGTTGGTGTCAATCACTTTAAAAACTCAAACCAAGACAACTAAATTTCACACTTTGCTGAAGTTACCTTTACAAAAGATATTAGAATATATCTTTCTGCCCAAAAGTACTATGTAACAAAGCAAAAGCTCTTGTGATAAACTTGTCCTGACTAGGCTTCCTAGGAAACTTCACTGATCAATATTTTTTGTCTTATTTTTTTGAGAATTTAATGTATATTACAGTTTTCTCAGAAATCCTGCCAACAAATTAAATGTACTAGAAATTGAAAAATTATTTAAGAAAATACCTCTAAGTAAAAAGCATGTGTTTTTACAGAAAATGATTTTGGACTATCTCAGCTGCTATTTGCTACAAACTTGATTTTTCCTTCTTTTTTCAACAATAAATTACAATATAAACAAAGAAATATGTGCCACAGAGACTTGAGTTTAATTTAACATTTGTTTGACAATAACTTGTTTTCAAATTTACATTGCAGTGGTATCTGATATTGGTTATCTGATGTGATTTGGAGTTATCAAAGGGAATTAGACATGTATGTATAATCCTTAGACATGTATGTGTGGAGTTATCTTTGCTAGATTCATCTACTTGGGCTTCCTGACTACAGATATAGGTGATAAGCTTCTGCCCGCATGACTTCTTTAACATAATTAGTTCTTTCACATTTGAAATAAGAAAAGAAACTAATACAGTTTAATTGACATCACTGTGTGGAGAATATCAAACCTAAACAAAAGACCAATATAATATGACCTAATATGATGCTTACCAGACTTTGGATATGTGACTATAAAAATGTCATCATCTCGAATTTCAAAATCTTCTATGTTTTTAACAATCTCCATTTTAACTAAATTTCTCTCAAAATTATACCCTTTGAAGTTAACCAAATATTCATCCCTATTGTCCATAATTAGTCACCTAGAAATAAAAATATAAAATTTTCTTTAAAATCTTACTATTTTATAAGTAATAACTATTGAGTGCTTACATGTGTCAAGAACACTGAAATGCCTTTCATGTATTAATATTTACTGTAATAAACATAGTATGTGTACATGATTATTTAAATTTATAATCATATTATAGTGCTATTTTTTATTCCCACTATATGGGATATAAGAAAACAAAGACAGCAAGAAGTTAGAAAGATTTTTTATAATTAGGTGTGGACAAAAATGATTCTGACTCTAAACATGCAGATGTGGAACCTAGGGTACAGAGAATACAACGAAGTTATTCAAGGAGGTCCAGCTATTCAAAATATTAATACTTGATAACAATTTTGTACAGAGTTTAAGTTTATGATGCAAGAGTTTATTTGTATAGTACACTTTTATTCCTAAAACTTTTGTAATGAAATGAGAAAATTCTTAAGGAATGTGTCAATTCTTCTTTTTCTGGAGAACAAATTAACTTCTATTTCTTCGAGGTGCTCTTAAACCCTGAATCTGAACATATTAATAATCGTATTATACTTTTGAACAGAAAAATTTAAATTAAAACATGTCATAAACAGTTTTTTTAAAAATTATGATGATTCCATGTGGCATTTTCATACATAAGTGTGTAACATGATTCTCTACACTATTCTCGATCCCCTTGCTCCCTGTACATGTTCCCATTATATTCTTTACATACAATAAATGCTAATTACCCAATGTCTACCATTCAGAAAATATATTTCTCTCTCTTTTTGTCTTTTTTTTCTGGTTTTATTAGTTATATTCAAATTCCCATAGAACCACACATATATAAAATCTGGAAACTAGGATCTTCATGAAATAGTAACCTATGATTATTTATCTTGGTGAGCTTTAGTTATCACACTTAATATATTTTCTAACTTTATCCATTTTCCTTCAAATTTTATAATGTAATTTTTATCCATTCATTGGTAGGTAAATATTGAGTCTAATTGCATTTCCTTCTTATTATGAATATAGAATCAATGATTGTGTTGTTGTTGTTGTTGGTGGTGGTGCAGTTTCAATGAAGGATTACCTCCTCCAGTGTGAGTGCTATTGCTATGGTTTGGAACCAGAGCTCAAAACTAAGCGAAAGCCTCAGAATATTTGTACTGTAATTTAAATAGCAGTATAGTTTAAGGATGTGTGTACAGGGAACACACATAAAAACACACACACAAAGACAGAGATAGAGAGAGACAGAAACAGAGACAGACACAGAGACAGAGAGAAACACGTACACCGAAATACAAATGGAGAATAAGAAGTAGGTACTGGTTTTGGCATAGGAGAGGACAGTGCTGGGAAATGCTAACAGAGGACTGACAAAAGTCATTTTAAAAAGTCTTGCTGAGTTGGTGTTTAGGCAACTCTAGAGGCAAAGATCTCTTTCTTCATGACTTATCCTGGGAAACAGAGGAATAACCTTGGGGATGTATTCTATCATTTGACCTACAAAATAATTATACATAGAGGGAAAAAGCTTTGAGTCAGAATGCAGCTATGTTCTGTGATATGAATATCTGGTCTGAACCATAGCTAGTGGTGGACAGTGGAAAGCCAGGCAGGACTGGAAGTTGTGCATATGCAAGATTCCTGTTGGGAACAGAGGATCATAAGAGCCAGTTTATGTTTAAACAACAAACCACAGATATGGATATACAATGTCCCAAGATAAATAGTGCTGGAAATCCAGGAGTTAATGCATGGGTACAAACACAATGACTCCAGGAACTGGTCAACTGTGATAGAAGCTGTTATATGAAGGTTCCTTACCAAAGTGACACATTTGTGTGATTCTGTATAAAGATGTTCCAAGAAGCCTGAACTTTTGTTTTCTCTCTTCTTGATGACAGTCTGCATGTGTGCATCTAATAGGCTTCTGTGTATACCTCCAAAGGCTTGAATGTCAGTAAATAAGTATGTGTGATTTGTTTGTGTCTACTTGCATTCTCCTATACCCCATACCTCCCAAGACTGCTCTTCTTTCCTGCTGCAGAATTTGGACCTTTCAGGACCATGTGTACACTACATCCCTTAATACACAGTTTTAGTTTAGTATATCTGCTTTTCTCTGTCTTGTTCCCTTTCTCTCTTTAGTAGTGTTTTGGTTTTGTATTGACAGGCTTTCTTACAGGACACAACATGGCCTGGGGATGAGAGTTTCCTAATTTAGCGTACTGACTATTATATCATGTTTTGCATACCATTAGATATTCCTAGAGGATAAAATTGTATGCACAAATAACTCCAAAAATGTTACAAGAGACCTCCTTCAGCTGATAAAAACCTTCACCAAAGTGGCAAGATACAAAATTAACTCAAAAATATCAGTAGTATTCATTTATAAAAATGGTAAGTAGGCTGAGAAGGAAATCAGGAAAACAGTACACTTCACAATAGGCAAAAGTAATATAAAATATCTAGGTTGATTTCTTGAATTTATAAAGAACTAAATAAACCACACAATTTATGAAAAGTACTGTTTTTTTCCTCCAGCACTTCACACACACACACACACACACACACACACACACTCATGCACACACACACTCACACACTCATGCACAGTTTTATGCATTAGCAAATCTAAGATGCATAAATGAGAAAAAGCATGAATATATAAAAGTTTCATTTCTCTATTTCTAGATTGCATGGAGATGAATGTGTTCAGAATGCATGATACATTAGTGTATTGTGATATTGTCTTTATGAATCCTAGTGTACTGACTTATGCCAATTTACACAAAATTTCCTAAACAGTAGCAACTATAAGGACAGTTAAAATTAACATCCATTTTTATATGTACTGAATCATCATACATACTGAATCATTTATACATACTGAATTATCATAAAGCAAATTAATAGGTGTAGACTTGTAAGAAATTCAATTGATATAAAAAATAACCTAAGACTTTTATCATAAAGGGATGCTGGATTTTGTCAGAAGCTTTTTCAGCATCTAATGAAATGACCATGTGTTTTTTTCCCATGAGTTTGTTTATGTAATGGATTATGTTGATAGATTTCAGTATATTGAACCATCCCTGCATCCCTGGGATGTAGGCTACCTGATCATGGTGAATTATAGTTTTGATGCATTCTTGAATTCGGTTGATCAGAATTTTGTTGAGTATTTTTGCATCGATGTTCATGAGGGAGATTGGCAAACCAGTAGCCAACATCAAATTAAATGGAGAGAAACTTGAAGCAATCCCACTAAAACCGGGGACCAGACAAGCCTGCCCACTCTCTTCCTATCTATTCAATATAGTACTTAAAGTCCTAGCCAGAGCAATCAGACAACAAAAGGAGGTTAAAGGTATATAAATTGGAAAAGAAGAAGTCAAAATATCACTATTTGCAGATGATATGATTGTATACTTAAGCGACCCCCAAAATTCCACCCGAGAACTCCCAAAGCTGTAAAACAACGTCAGCAAAGTGGCTGGATATAAAATTAACTCAAGCAAGTCAGTAGCCTTCCTCTACTCAAAGGATAAACAAGCTACCTAAAGCAAGTGAAAGATCTGTATGACAAAAATTTCAAGCCACTGAAGAAAGAAATCAAAGAAGATCTCAGAAGATGAAAAGATCTCCCATGTTCACGGATTGGCAGGATCAATATAGGAAAAATGGCCCTCTTGCCGAAGCAATCCACACATTCAATGCAATCCCCATCAATATCCCAAACCAATTCTTCATAGATCTAGAAAGAGCAATTCTCAAATGCATCTGGAATAACAAGAAGCCCAGGATAGCAAAAACTATTCTCCACAATAAAAGATCTCCTGGGGGAATCAACATCCCTGACCTGAAGCTCTACTACAGAGTAATAGTGATAAAAACTGTTTGTTATTGGTATGGACACAGGCAGGAAGATCAATGGAATAGAATTGAAGACCCAGAAAATAAACCACACACATACGGTCATTTGATATTTGACAAAGGAGCTAAAAACATCCAGTGGAAAAAAGACAGCATTTTTAACAAATGGTGCTGGATCAACTGGCAGTCAGCATGCAGAAAAATGCAAATCGACCCATTCTTGTCTCCTTGTACAAAGCTCAAGTTCAAGTGGATCAAGGACCTACAAATAAAACCAGATACACTGAAGCTTATAGAGGAGAAAGTGGGGAGGAATCTTGAACATATGGGCACAGGGGAAATGTTCCTGAACAGAACACTAATGACGTATGCTCTAAGAACAAGAATTGACAAATGGGACCTCATGAAGCTGCAAAACTTCTGTAAGGCAAAGGACATGGGCAGTAAGACAAAACGGCAACCAACAAATTGGGAAAAGATCTTTACCAATTCTACATCCGATAGAGGGCTAATATCCAATATATACAAAGAACATAAGAAGTTAGGCTCAAGAGAATCAAATAACCCTATTAAAAATGGGGGTACAGAGCTAAACAGGGAATTTTCAACTGAGTAAACTCGAATGGCTCTAAAGCACCTAAAGAAATGTTCAGCATCTTTAGTAATCAAGGAAATGCAAATCAAAACAACACTGTGATTCCACCTCTCACAGTGGTCAGAATGGCTAAGATGAAAAACTCAGGGGACAGCAGATGCTGGAGAGGATGTGGGGAAAGAGGAACACTTCTCCATTGTTGGTGGGATTGCAAGCTGGTAAAATCACTCTGGAAATCAGTTTGGCGATTTCTCAGAAAATTAGACATAGTACTACCTGAGGACCCAGCTATACCACTCTTGGGCAAATACCCAGAAGATGCTCCTACATGTAATAAGGACACGTGCTCCAATATGTTCATAGCTGTCTTATTCATAATAGCCAGAAGCTGAAAAGAACCCAGATGTCCTTCAACTGAGGAATGGATATGAAAATGTGGTATATATACACAATGGAGTACTATTCAGCTATTAAAAACAATGAATCATGAAATTCTTAGGCAAATGGATAGAACTCAAAAGTATCATCCTGAGCAAGATAACCCAATAACAAAAGAACACACATGGTATGCACTCATTGATAAGTGGATGGTAGCCCAAAAGCCCAAAATAAACAAGTTACAATTCACAGATCACAGGAAGAGCAAGAAGGTGGAGGACTGAAGTGGGGGTACTTGACTTCCTCTGAGAAAGGGAACAATACACTTACAGGAGCAATAATGGAGGCAAAGTGTGAAGCAGGGACTGAAGTAAAGGCCACCCAGAGACTGCTCTACCTGGGGATTCACTCTATAAACAGTCACCAAACCCCAACACTACTATTGACAAGAAGCACATACCAAAGGGAGCATGCCATGGTTGTTTTCGGAGGAGCCCTGCCAGAGACTTGCACATATAGCGACAGATGCTTGCAGCCAACCATTGGTCTGGGAGTATTGTCCCCAAGGGAGGAGTTTTAGGGTGGTATGGAGTAGCTGAAGAGGTTTACAGCCCCATGGGAAGAACAACGAAGTTGGCCACTCAGATGCCCAGGACTCCCAGGGACTAAACCATTAACCAAGGGGTGCACATAGTTCCAGCCAAAAATGTGGCAGAGGAATGCCTTGTCGGGCATCAGTGGGAGGAATGGCCCTTGGTCAGGTGAAGGCTCAATAGATGCCCCAACAAGGGGAAATCGAGGCGGGGTAGGTGAGAGTGGGTCGGGTGGAGGGGCATATACTTGGAGGCAGGGAGTGGGAGGAGGGGTTGGGGGGTCTTGGGGAGAGGGAAACCAGGAAAGGTTTTACCACTTGAAATGTAAATGAAGATTATATTTAATAAAAATAAGTAAAATAAAAAATAAAATAACCTAAAATATATTATATAATAGACTAAAATAGTTAAGATTTACTCATTACCTATTAGTAATTACTTGTAAATTTCAAATAACAATCTCAGAGACACAAAGTTTAAATATTAGATTATTCTCTTATTTGTTAGCTTTTAATTGAAATTAACCTCAAGAAAGAAATAAATAGCTGTGCTAATTCAGAAAATTTATTCTCATTTAGAGAGAGACACATACATATAAATACACACACACACACACACAGAGAGAGAGAGAGAGAGAGAGAGAGAGAGAGAGAGAGAGAGAGAGAGAGAGAGAGAGAGAGAGAGAGAAACACAGAGAGAGGTTCAAAGAAACAGAGTGTGTGTGTGTGTGTGTGGGGGGAGACGAGAGCTTATATCTTTTTTAAAAAGGGCAGATTACATCTTTTTAAAATTCAGTCCAGAGTAGTATCTGTGTAGGATCTGCCAATGAAATCACTACTTAATGCTTCAATATGTAAAAGGATGTCACTGTGTCCAATATCATTAGAAGCATATATTTTAGCTGTTTATTCCAAAGAAATTTGCCATTATTTGTTACTTATTATGCATGGCCACTCAAGTATTCCATCATTTACAATGAGCTGTCTTTCAGAAGGAAGAAAGGGAGGTGAGAGAAAAATTCATATGCATTTTTGAGATTGGTGTTGTTAGGTAGTCTCTACTTCCTTATTATCATTCAAGTATAAAGAAAGGAGAAAGGCAAAAAGCCAAGGGTAAAGAATAATTAAGTCATGCAGAAGAGAAACTGAAGCTTGAAAGATGCTAAATATTTACCCTTTGACTACTTACAGTTGTAGAAACAGACACAAGTCTTCTACAGTGTTAAGAGTGGCAGGTATTAAAGGGTTGAGGAGGCACAAATAGGTCATACAGAGTTTGTTTTGTTGGATGAGGAGTGTACTAGGGAACGTCAGAAGTTCAGCCTACATAGTTGGGCAAAAGTTGACTTTTGTAGAAATCTAAAATATTATTATGGGCACATCAAAGTAGTATTTATTTTGGAGACACTACAAAGAGCTGCAGGAAAACTGGGTTACAAAATTTACTAACCATTTATGCAGTTACAAAATTTACTAACCAAACAGTCAAGAAATATTTGAAAGTGAAATCTAAATGAGCTTTGATGACCTCCTGGATTAAATAAAAAATCCTGTACAATCCTGTTTTGAGATAGAGGGTGGCTGCATTCTTCAAGGTTTTGTTTACTCTCCCATGTCCCTGTTCTGAGGTTTATCTAGCTTGTTTCTTTAATTACAAAACAAGTCTGTAGCAATAGAGAAATCCATGGTTTTATAATATCTCTGAGTAAGTAATTTATTTTCTAATGTTCAGTGTCCCTTCTTAGACATGATCTTCCAAATCCTATTTGTTTTCTTTTCTTTCTACTTGCTTTCTTATTGATAGATATAACTTGTCTTGTGTTTCCTATAATGATACTGTTTTGTCCCAGTTGTGTTCCACCATCTTTTCTAATCTCAGTTTATTTTTCAGTCTTTGATTACGCTCATGGAGTGATCTTATGTAATGATTAAACTCAGGTTCCTATAAAAGTCACACTGCAACTCCTGGAGATATTATTAATCTGTTCAATGGATGGATATTTCCTAATAAGAGATGAAGACAGTCTGAGAATAATTTAAGCTTCTGAACATCAAGGCTGTCCCTATGTGTTCAGTGTTGGAAACTAAAGCAATGTTTGCAAAATAATCCATTTTGTGTGGGTAGTGAAGTACAGAATGTAAAAATAGATGTACTAGACAACTTATTATAGGGAACAGACTAAATAATAAATATTTATGACTATGTAATGCAAATTGTCACTGAGTTGAATGTTTTTGGTGTCCTATGAGATCTATCTATATCTAGCATCTATCTATCTATCTATCTATCTATCTATCTATCTATCTATCTATCTATCTATCATCTATTTATCTATCTATATCTGTATCTGTATATATCTGTATCTGTATAACTATATCTATGCCAGCTATCTCTATCTATTTCTATCTCTATCTATCTATATACATCTAGCATCTATTTATCTATCTATCTATCTATCTGTCTGTCTGTCTGTCTGTCTGTCTGTCTGTCTATCTATCTATCTATCTATCTATCTATCTATCTATCTATCTATCTATCTATCTATGGAAGGAATCAGAAAAACTTCACCCATATAAACAGGGGTCAGAGGAGAATAATTATAATGCAATACAAATGATTATTAATATAACAATTGTAAAATTATGATAAAATTACTTTTTCACTTAAATGACTTTCATTGTAGTATGAAAGTATGTAAAGATAAGATAGTTTAGCCCACCAAATGTGGTGGTAGGTGTCTTTAATTACACTAATTAAGTGGCAGAGACAGATGGATCTTTATGCATTCCCAGCAAGCTAAGACTTCATAGTGAGACTGTGGTTTAAACAAAATGGTTTTATCTAATCTAATGAAATTAATTTGTAACTAATAGATAGATTGTAACTATCAATGATTCTGACTCATTCCATATAGTTTCTTTAATTTAGCAAAAAAACCCAATAGCACAGAGGAAAAACTATAATAAATAAAATTTAATAAGTGAAAATACTAAAGAAATCTGAATAGAGTATTAAGAGATACACTAAGTTTTCTAATTTGTCCATAATCTTGAAAATACAACTTAAAATAATTCATATAAATCAGATCATTCTTTCTATCAATGTTTTAATCCTACTTTGACTAGCCAGTCCTCATGGCATGTTCTCATGATTCCTTACCCCATGACATATTTCTCTCTTTCCACCTCCTTTTTTATGATCTTTGCCTCAGACCCCAACCAAAAACTCAATCTCCTCCTACCTCGCTTCTACCAAGATATATGATGAGGACATCTTTATTGAACCAATGGTTTTAAACTAAGGAAAAAGATGATATATCATTATTTGGTGTACATGAGTATCTCCTCATCCCTAGGGGCAAACAGATCTTGTGGGTCAGTATTTAGCATTACAACACATAGCAAATACAAAACATCAATAGAAATCAAATTTCTACTTGCCAGGACCCCGAGTAAAATTGAGTTCTTCACTTTAACCACCCCTGAAGCAGAAGGCATCAATGGTTGAGAGCATAACAGCAGGTAAGGAAGGAGAGGCCCAACTCTGTATGGCCCATGGACATCAACATGGCTTTGTGCAACAATCCAGACTAGGGACATACCCATGGACTTTGATGAAAACACAGGTCTTAAACATTAATATAGACTCTGGCTGCCATGAAACCAGACATAGCCTATGTGGCAGCATGGTCCCAGTTGTCAACATTCCTCAGGTGGCCGCACAGTCCACCAGAAGAGAAAAATAGGGATCAACCTGTGCCTTCCTAAAGTCTCTGAATGTGATAATGACAGAGCAATGTATTTTCTGTTTCTGAAGCCCCTAAATTATTGTTAGAGTCAAAGAGGTTGCCAATGCCTTGAGAACACTCTGCTTTACTGCCAGATTTTCTGTGTTTCTCTATTTTATAGCAGTATCCCAGTAGACTTCAAGAGAGGAACACTGAAAGACAAAGCCAGTTACCAAATGTCAACCAGACCAAATAGTTCAAAATAGCTTCATGGCTCAAGAGAGTCCATAGGCAAACAGGATGGCACTGGCTGATATGCTCTGGCTAGAAAGAGACTACCTGAAGGTCACATTCAAAATGAAATTCAAATTTGTTTTTCTCTTTTAACCAAAGAAATGGGAAAAGGTATTTGCTGCTGCTTAATGACAAAATCTCTAACGGGTGCTATTCATTTTCTTCTTTCATCTCCATCTGGAGTCAGCTTACTGTGAGGGGTATACATCCCCAAAATATGTCTTTGTACTTTTGCAGTCATGATTTTATTAGTCTAGTGGGTCCCAACCTGTGCCCCCAGTAATATCCTGCTACCCATCCTCAAAAGAGACAAATTCATAATGGAAGGCAAAAATGAAGATTTCTTCAATAGGCCACATTGGGAAAAATGAACATAGACATACAGAGAACTCTTCAAGCCCTCATGTAAATCATCCTCATTTGCTTCTATGATGACATCCATTTGACTCAGATGGTTGTGAGATGGAGTATCAAAGAATATTGAATTTTCCTGCCTCCAAATTGTTGATAACTTTTTCAAACATTTCTTAGATAATGTGATAATTATTTGCTTATTTCACAATCACATTTGTTGATTGGACAAGTTAGAACTTGTATATTTAGATTTTGTAGGGCTCTTGATGTTCTTGAAATTTACTCCAATTCTATGTGTAGTTAGATATAAGGAGTGCTTTCTCTTCATTCTGTAGATTGTGTCTTTTGCTGTAAGGATGTTTAATTTCATATAAACCCATTAATAATAGTTGCCATTGTTTCCTGTGCTATTGGAATATTTCCAGGATACCTGTAACTGTGTGTATATTTCTATTTGGGGTCTTGATTGCACTCATTTTCTCTGACAGTTGTAGAATTATAAGATAAGAAAACATAAATGGAGATGTTAAAATTGAGTACATGCATAATTTTAACAATGTAGCAGATTTCAATTTGACTTAAAGACTAAGAGATTAGATAAAAAATATGCATGGGTTTTCAATCACTAAGTATAAGTTTGAGAAATAATTGTGCATGTAATATATCTCTCCTAAGCATGTGCTACATATAATTTCCAAGTGTCATAAACTATTCAAGGATATTTGATCACACTGTGACCCAGAGAATATATTGTTCACTGGAAAAACCTTTCTTGTTGGATGTGGCTCAGTTGTATCATATAACTTTAATTGAATAGTTTTTTATTACTTGTAAGCAATATTAAATAAAGTCAACTGTAGGTCAAGAGGCAGAGCAAACATGCAGTTGACAGGAAAGGAACACAGAATAAAACAAAAGAGAATAAATAGAATTTAGAACAATAAATAGACAGACAGACTAGGAATAGAATGGAGGAACATTCAGTTTGGGGGTTTTTGAGGCAGTATGGAGAAGAACGTGTTTTTGGGACATTGACTGTGGAGGAAGGTGACCTGTTTGCTATCTCTGCCTGTATGAGCTGGTAGGCTTTCACCCAAGGGTCTAGTTACTGAATCTTTATGTACATACATACATACATACATACATATGTACGTACATACATACTTACATACATACATACATATTTAAGATTTATGATTTATGAATTTAAAAATGTTAAAAATAACAGTTGGTATTCCAATGCATGACGTGACCTCATGGACAGAGAAATTATGCCAGCTGTGGGCAAACTAAGAAGCCATCAGATTTGCTTACTCACTGGGAATTACTCAAGGAAAGAGGTAAGGATGGGAAATAATATAACACAAGGCACTCAGGACCTTGGTAAATGGTACTTTAGATGGCTTCAAAATAAAAGCAGAAAATTAAAAAAAGACAACTGAAATTTGTTCAATAATAATAATTATTATTGTTGTTATTGTTGTATCTCATACTATATCCTTAATATTTATGCTACCTTTCTGTGCCCTCTAAAAGAAAGATAAACCTTTAGAGAAACAGGAAAAAGAAAACTATAAAATGTCAACTTAAAGAAAGAAAACTTCAAAAGACTTATAAATACAACTAAGAGAAATACTCGGACACTTCTCAGAGGAGAAGGGGAGAAGGCATGGAGGGAGGGATTTTATGTGTGGTGGCTGAGATAGAGACTGTGTTCGGGATATAAACAAGTAAGGGAAGGACTTTTCAAAGAAAAAAAGTAAAAGAAATAAAGGAAAACGTTATATAATGGTGTGAATAGTAAATAAACAAATAAGTTTTGTATGTTAGCCTAAAACCTAGTAGAAAATAGAGAACAAAACTGATTTCCTTTAAAGTGAAGTATGATGGAAAATCAATAGAGAGAAAGAGCAGTTCAAGTACACTGAGATGAGGGAAAAAGGTGTTGCTGTACAATTGACAAATAGCAAGAAAATGACAGTTGGGATGTGAAAGATTGTGTAGTTGCCAGACAAGGTACCCAGAAGTCTTCATTTAAAATGATCAAAATGTATATGATATATTCTTGATATTTATCATAAGAACACAATGGAGAAAATAACTTGGCCAGAAATAAGGTATGCAGTATTAATTCACAGGAACAGGACAAAAATTTGATCTCATGGAGATTTTATTTTTCATGAGAAGAAGAGTTGTCTTCAAAAAATGGATATCCATTCTTAGTATACATTAAGTACCCATTCAGAGGAACAGGATATGCTTTCCATATGAGAAAAGTTATTAAGATTTAGATAATTTGACCCAAGATAGATTTAAAATAGCACAGATGTGAGCATTGTTGGCCAAAAAGGAAGGCTATCTAAGCATGGTGCTCTGTTGTCATTTTAGTTTGTAAGTGATTATATAAATGTAATGTATGTTTCCTATACAATAACTACATTATAGTCATTAAATTACATATATACATAAGTTCATTGTGAGTTAAATAGTATGAAAATGTAAGACAATATGGAAAGAAGTGGAAAATGCCAGGATAGAAATAGAAACAATGATGTTAAAAATATTAAAATTACAAGAAATATTTCAAACTACTTCTGGATATTATATTGATGGAGATAAAAGATATGATCAAAAAAATCCAAAAGTCTAGATTCTGGCTGAGAATGTAGGTTCATAGAAGTATGACATGGATTAGACTCTAGTTTCAATAAACAGCATAGAAATAAATAAATGAAAGTAAATAATTATGATGATATAGCAGACTAGACACTGAGTATGTTCAGTACTTTCACCGTGGAAAATTGTGTAGATGTTACACAGTTCAAAATGGGCCCACCTGAACCACAGCCTCCTGTGTCAGGGGACAGCTGATCTCCTAGGGGTGCTGAAACAGGCTTGCAGTTCCACAGGAGGGACAGCTCCAGCCAAAGTCAGCAGGACCAACTAACACTAGAGATTACCTGATTGTGAAAGGCAAATGCAAGAACATTACTAACAGAAACCAAGGTGACAGGGTACCATCTGAACCCAGTTCTCCCAAAACAGCAAGTCCTGGATTCCCTAACCCACCAGAAAAGCAAGAATTGGATTTAAATTTACAGCTCATGATGCTGATAAAGGACTTCAAGAAGGACATAAATAACTCCCTTCAAATCTAGGTGTATGAAGGACCTCCACATAAAGCCAGATACACTGAAACTAATAGAAAAGAAAGTGGGAAAAACCTTGAGCACATGGGCACAGGGGAAATTTTCCTGAACTGAACACCAATAGCTTATGCTCTAAGATCAAGAATTGACAAATGGGACCTCATGAAATTACAAAGTTTCTGCAAGGCAAAGGACACTGTCAATAGGACAAAATGGCAACCAACAAATTGGGAAAAGATCTTTACCAACCCTACATCTGAAAGAGGACTAATATCCAATATATACAATGAATTCAAGAAGTTAGACTCTAGAGAACCAAATAAACCTATTAAAAATGGGATACAGAGATAAACAATGTATTCTTAACTGATGAGTATCAAATGGCTCAGAAGCACCTAAAGAAATGTTCAATATCCTTAGTTATCAGAGAAATGCAAATCAAAACAACCCTGAGATTTCATCTCACACCAGTCAGAATGGTTAAGATCAAAAACTCAGGAGAGATCAGGTGCTGGTGAGGATTTGGAGAAAGAGGAACACTTGTTCACTGCTGGTGGGATTGTAAGCTGGTACAACCACTCTGAAAATCAGTTTGGTGGTTCCTCAGAAAATTGGGCATAATTCTACCTGAGGAGCCTGCAATACCACTCCTGGGCATATAACCAGAGGATTCTCCAACATGTAATAAGGACACATGTCCCACTATGTTCATAGCAGCCTTATTTTATAATAGCCAGGAGCTGGAAAGAAGCCAGATGTCCCTCAACAGAGGAATGGATACAGAAACTGTAGTACATTTACAGAATGGAATACTACTCAGCTATTAAAAAATGAATTCATGAAATTCTTAAGCAAATGGATAGAACTAGAAAATATCATCCTGAATGAGGTAACCAAATCACAAAAGAACACACATGGTATGCACTCACTGATAAGTAGATATTAACCCAGAAGCCTGGAATACCCAAGATACAAATCACAGACCAAATGAAGCTCAAGAAGAAGGAAGAAAAAAGTATGGATACTCTAGACCTTCTTAGAAGGGGAAGCAAAATAGCCACAGGAGGAGATACAGAGAAAAAATGTGGAGCAGAGACTGAGGGAAAGACCATCCAGAGACTGTCCCTCCTAGGGATCCACCCCATACACAGTTACAAAACCCAGACTCTATTGTAGATGCCAACAAGCGCTTGCTGACAGGAGCCTGATATAGCTGTCACCTGGGAGGCTCTGCTAGTGCATAATAAATAAAGAAAGGTACACTCTTATCCCCCATTGAAGTGAAGAGAGGGTACCCAGTGAAGGAGTTAGAGAAAGGACCCAAGGAGCTAAATGTGTTTGCAGCACCATAGGAGGAACAACAATTTGAGCCATCCACTACCCTCAGAGATCCCAGGGATTAAACCACCAACCAAGGAGTACACATGGAGGGACTCATGGCTCCAGATGCATATGCAGCAGAGGATGGCCTTGTTGGACATCAAAGGGATGACAGTTCCTTGGCTAGGAGCCCCAGTATAGGGAAATATCAGAACAGGCAAGTGGGAGTGGATGGATTGGTGAGCAGAGGAAGGGGGGTGGGATAGGGGACTTTTTTTGTGGGGGGAATCTAGGAAAGGGGCCAACATTTGAAATGTAAATACAGAATATATCTAATAAAAAACAAAAAAAATATTTTGCTTTGTAACAAAAAAAGAGAGAAAAAAAAAGAATTAAAGGAAAACAAAACCAAATAGGTGAAGGAATTAAACAACAAAACCATCCAGGATCTAAAAATTGAAGTAGAAACAATAAAGAGACCACAAATGGAAACAAGTCTGGACATAGAAAACCTAGGAAAGAAGTCAGTAGTCATAGATGCAAGCATCAATAACAGAAGACATAGAAGAGAGAATCTCTGTTGCAGAATTTAAAATAGAAAACATTGACACAAAAGGCAAAGAAAATGCAAAAGGCAAAAGGCTCCAAACCTAAAACCTCCAGGAAATCCAGGACACAGTGAGAAGACCAAACCTAAGGATTATAGGTATAGAAGAGAGAGAGAAGATTTCCAGCTTAAAGGGCGAGCAAAGGTTTTCAACAAACTTATAGAAAAAAAAAAACTTCGCTATCCTAAAGAGATGCTCAGAACATACAAGAAGCCTACAGAACTCCAAATAGAATGGACCAGAAAAGAAATTCCTCTTGTCACATAAAAATCAAAATTACCAAATGCATTAAACAAAGAAAGAATATTAAAAGCAGTAAAAGAAAAGGTCAAGAAAAATTAAAGGCAGACCTATCAGAATTAAACCAGATTTCTCTCCAGAGACCATGAAAGACAGAAGATCCTGAGCAGATGTCATACAGATCCTAAGGGAACACAAATGCCAATTCAGGCTAATATACCCAGCAAAACTCTCAATTAACATAGATGGAAAAACCAAGGTACTCCATGACAAAAACAAATTTATACTGTCTTTCCACAAATCCAACCCTTCAACGGATAATGATTGGAAAACGCCAACAAAAGGAGGGAAACTACATCCTAGAAAAAGCAAGAAAATAATCTTCTTTTAACAAACCAAAGGAAGAGAGCCACACAAACATAACTCCACCTCTAATAATAAAAATAACAGGAAGCAACAATCACTTCTCCTTAATATCTCTTAATATCAGTGGACTCAATTCTCCAGTAAAAAGATATAGACTAACAGGCTGGATACATAAGCAGGACCCAGCTTTTGCTCCATGCAGGAAATCCACCTCAGTCACAAAGACAGACACTACCTCATAGTAAAAAGCTGGAAAATAGCTTTCCAAGACAATGGTCCCAAGAAAAAAACTGGTGTAGCCATTCTAATATCAAATAAAATCAAATTTCAACCCAAAGCAATCCTAAAAGATAAGGAAGGACACTTCATACTCATCAAAGGAAAAATCAACCAAGATGAACTCTCAATTCTGAACATCTATGCTCCAAATGCAAGGGGATCCACATTAATAAAAGAAGCTTTACTAAAGCTCAAAGCACACATTGCACCTCACATAATAATAGTAGGAGACTTCAACACCCCACTCTCATCAATGGACTTATCATGGAATCAGAAACTAAATAGAGACACAGTGAAACTAACAGAAGTTATGAACCAAATGGACTTCACAGATATCTATAGAACATTTTATTCTAAACAAAAGAATATACCTTCTTCTTAGCACCTCACAGTACATTCTCCAAAACTGACCATATGCTCAGTCACAAAACAGACCTCAACAGATATAAGAAGACTGTAATTATCCCATGCACCCTATAAGATAAACACAGACTACAGCTGGTTTTTAATAATAACAAAAACAACAGAAAGCCCACATACACATGGAAACCCAACAACTTTCTACTCGATGATAACTTGGTCAAGGAAGAAATAAAGAAAGAAATTAAAGACTTTTTAGAATTTAATGCAAATGAAGGTACAACAAATTGAAACTTATAGGACACAATGAAGGCAGTGCTAAGAGGAAATCTCATAGCCCTGAGTGCCTCCAAAAAGAAACTGGAAAGAGCATACACTAGCAGCTTGATAGCACATCTGAAGGCTCTAGAACAAAAAGAAGCAAATACACCCAAGAGGAGTAGATGGCAGGAAATACTAAAATTCAGGGCTGAAATCAACCATGCAGAATCAAAAAGAACTATACAAAGAATCAACCAAACCAGGAACTGGTTTTTTGAAAAAAACAACAATATAGATAAACCCTTAGCAAAATTAACCAGAGGGCACAGAGACATATCCAAACCAACAAAATCAGAAATGAAAATGGAGACATAGCAACAGATACTGAGGAAATCCAAAAAATCATTGGATCCCACTACAAAAGCCTATACTCAACAAAACTGGAAAATCTAAATGAAATGGACAATTTTCTGGTTAGACACCAGGTACCAAAGTTACATCAGGATCAGATAAATGATCTAAAATATCCCATAACCCTTAAAGAAATAGAATCAGTCATTAATAGTCTCCCAACCAAAAAAAAAAAAAAAAAAAGCCCAGGACCAGATGGGTTTAATGCCAAGTTCTATCAGACCTTCAAAGAAGACTTAATACCAATGCTCTTAAACTATTCCACAAAATAGAAACAATGAACACTACCCAATTTGTTCTATGAATGCACAATTGCCCCGCCTAAACCACACTAAGACCCAACAAAGAAAGAGAACTTTAGACCAATTTCCCTTATGAATATCGATGCAAAAATACTCAATAAAATTCCTTTTTTTAATGTGGCAATATTTTTTTGTTTTCTTTTTTTTATTTTTTATATTTTTATTTACATTCAAAATCATTTCCCCTTTCCCCTTTCCTCCCTCCCTGAAAGTCCCATAAGCCCCCTAATCTCCCTCTTTTCCCCATTCAACCCCCTCTCGCTTCTCTGTCTCGGCATTCCCCTACAAATAAAATTCTTATCAACCGAATCCAAGAACACATCCAAACAACCACCATGATCAAGTACGATTCATCCCATGGATACAGGGATGGTTCAATAAATGAAAATCCATCAATGTAATGCACTACATAAACAAACTCAAAGGAAAAAAACACATGATCATTTCATTAGATGCTTTGAAAGCATTTGACAAAATCCAAAACCCCTTCAAGATAAAAGTTTTTGAAAAATCAGGAATTCAAGGCCCATACCTAAACATAGTAAAAGCAATATACAGCAAACTAGTAGCCAATATCAAACTAAATGCAAAGAATCTTGAAGCAATCCATCTGAAATCAGGGACTAGACAAGGCTATCCACTATTTCTCTACCTGTTCAATATAGTAATTGAAATCTTAGTCAGAGCAATTAGACAACAAAAGATCAAAGAGATAGAAAAAGCCCTTAGCCAGACTAACCAGAGGGCACAGAGACAGTATCCAAATTAATAAAATCAGAAAGTGTAAATATACCACATCTTCTGAATCCATTCCTCCATTGAGGGACATCTGGGTTCTTTCTAGCTTCTGGCTATTATAAATAAGGCTCCTATGAACATAGTGGAGCATGTATCCTTATTGCATGCAGGGGAAGCCTCTGGGTATATGCCCTGGAGTGGTATAACAGGATCCTCTGGGAGTATCATGCCAAGTTTTCTGAGGAACTACCAGACTGCTTTCCAGAGTGGTTGTACCGGCTTGCAATCCCACCAGCAGTGGAGGAGTGTTCCCCTTTCTCCACATACTCTCCAAAAACTGCTGTCTCCAAATCGATCTAAATCATTTTCTACCCTAACTTATAATCCTAAAAACATCTTTTCAAAACTAAAGCATATTCTTAAATTCAAATTCAATCCAAATTACCATACATAAATAAGTTTTAAGTTACTAAGTTTAATTGTGAGAATATGGCTATCTATTCTTCAACTCCATCAGAGACCTGAGAAGTAATAAATATTACTTGAGTATGTAGATAGTGCAGGAACACAGCTTCCAAATATAAAGTAATGGCAGAAACAGTTAACTGCCTGGACAGTGGCCAATATTGTTTATAAAGCCAGAGCATTTATCTTTAGCCTTCTGGCCCCAAACTTCTGACAGACCTTAGGTGAAGCAGCAATTATAAATGACTAGCTTACCCTGTGTTGACAGAGCTTAGGAATCGACTATCCTGTGTCCATTTTTCCTTTTTGGGCAGCATTTTGTCCGTGAATTAAATTAGGGCATTTCTTGCACAGTGGCTACCTTCCCATAATTGATATAACTTCATTACGTATTCATTCATATTACATTAGGGGCATTATTGTTGCTCATGACCTTCTTTGAAGTGGAGTGGGGGTACAGTCAGTAGCAGATCTGTCTCACAGTCAAAAGGTTTTTTAATAATGAGATATTTTTAAATGCCATGTTTTGTGGATATCTGACTCTTTTAAGACCATCTATTTATTCATAGCATATCTGAACAAGCAACATTACCTGTCTACAGATTCCTATTATCTGTACAACATAGGATGTATATTTCTGTGACAATTCAAACTAGTATCTGTTAAGACCATGAGTATGAGAGACTATTAACTTTTGTTACTTAATTATTATAAACAATTTATAATAGCAGCTATTAAACGGGCTTGCATTAAACCTTATATTTTAAATGAGCTATACAGGCATAATGACTATCTAGGAGTCACTCATTGCTCTTTCTGAGGCCCATATTTCATTTCTCAGCACTCATGATAGGCAGATATTAACTGCTTGTAACTCCAGTCCAGAAAATTCAATGCCCTCTTCTGGCCACCTTAGGCATCCAGACCCATATCCATGTGTACCTGTGTGTGTGTGTGTGTGTGTGTGTGTGTTTGCATACACGGGTACACATACACACACACACACATAAATACATATTAAAATCTTTTTTAAAAACAGCATGACAGTGGTACAAAAACAGACACAAAATCAATGGAACAAAATACAAGAACCAGAAATAAACTCAAGCAGATTCTTCATTTTATGGCTACCTGATTTTAGAAAAAGATTCCAAGAATATGCTGTAGGAAAAGGCAATGTCTCCTGTAAAAGTTGCTGTCAAAACCTGGATAGTCATACATAAAAAATGAAATTAGTTCCAAATATCTCACCCCATATGAAAATAAATTCTCACTGTAACAAAGATTTTAATGTAAAGGCAAAAACTCTAAAATTGGAATGGATAAAATATAAGGAAAATACATCAAGGTATTGGCATAGCCAAACCGTTTTCAACTAGGACCCAGTTGCCCAAGAAACAACCTCATAAAAGTTGAAAGCTTCCTACAGCAAAGGTAAACTGTGGGAAGGAATAACTGATCCAAAGGTGAAAAATTCTTAGTACTGCAAACAGAGGATTCATATCTAAGACATTCAAAGATCTCTAAAAGTACATAACAAAGTAAGAAACCCCATTAATACATGATTTGAAATGAGTAAAAATTTCTCAAAAGGTCACCCATGTTGGGGCTGAAGTAATGTCTCAATGCTTAACAGCACTTTCTGCTTTTCCAGAGGAAATAAATTCAGTTCCTAGTGCAGATGTTGGCTTATGTACCATCGTTTATAACTCCAGCTCCAGGAAATTTGGTGCCTTCTATCTTCTATTGGAACCTACAAACATGTGGCACACACACACACACACACACACACACACACAGAGAGAGAGAGAGAGAGAGAGAGAGAGAGAGAGAGAGAGAGAGAGAGAGAGAGAGAGAGAGCAGGTCACATACACAAGAACATAAAATAAAATTTAAAGGCTGATTACAAATGCACAATGGATATTTAAAAAATGTTCAGTCCATTAGACTGTCTATCTCACTCTAATTTAGAATGGTAATCACCAGAAAAATAAATAATAACAAATGCTGGTAAGAAAATGGGCAAAATGCAACCCTTATACACTACCATTGGGTATTTAAAATAGTCCAACCACCATGAAAATATGTATGGTGTTCTCTCAAAAAACAAAACAAAAAAAACCCTGAAAAATTAAAAGAGAGAAAGAAAACCTAACAAGAGAATCTTCTAAATGGGCCAACTATAATGAGCTTTGCTTTTTTTTTTTAACCCAAAGACTCGAAGTTAATATACCATGAGGATACAAACATAAAGTTGCTATTGCACTCATCACAACATCTGTCCTGGAACCAACCTAGGCTTCAAACAACAAAGAAATGGAAACAAAGGTTTATTTCAGCTATAAAGAAAAATAAAGTCATCTCACTAGCAGGGAAAAATAATATATTAAATTAATTCAGTGTCAGAAAGGCAAATATATGTTTTCATTTGTGGATCCAGTCATCATATATGTATAGCATGTTAGCATTGTTGACATGAAGGTAGAGATGAACTGTCTACAGAGCAAAGGTGACTAAAAGGGCCAAGAAGAAGGACAGTGGGGCATGAGTAGAATATACTTCAAGTACATTGCATATTTGTATATAAATGGCCTTATGTAACCCTGTATAATATAATGTAGGTATAGAAAGAACCATCATATTTGGATACAAATTACATGATAGAGTAAGTGTTCATCCCAAGGTGAAACCGATAACAAAACAAAGTAACTCACATTGGTGGCCTATGAGTGTGATTATACAAATTGGCACAAGAAAGATTCTGTAAATTTCAGAAAAAATTGCATAATACATTTGGTACTATTAAGTTTAAATTGAGCAGCACTTTGACAACTCTGGCTGAATGCTTTGAAACAGGTTTCCACACTGTCTGACAGCTGTCATACCATAGTTCATGGCATAGTAAGTCAGGTTACCAAATTCAGAGACATAGGCAGTAGGCAGAAGATTCCGATAAAACTCATTCATAAAAGAAAAAAGTTTCTGACAATAGAGTCTTGTCCTTGGTTCTGATATGAAATTTCAGCATCATATTATCTACTTGACAAAACTCTCCTCTTCCCAGGACTACAGGCCATAATGTTATAATTTTCCAACCATCAGTGTGGCATTACAGTCTTCATAGTTTGAGGAACTGAATACATAGCTCATGAAACTGAGAAATAGTGTCCAATGATTGCTTGTGGAATTTCTACACTTGTACAGTCGAGGATATTAGCAAAGGAAATGATGCCCACCCCCATACCTACTTTTTTAAAAGGTTATTTTTATGTGTTTATATTTCAAATCTTAACCCTCTTTCCAGTTTTCCCTCCACAGAACCTCTATCTCTTCCCCCTTCCCCTGCTTCATGAACATTCACTCCCACCCATTTACCCACTCTAGCCTAAGCACCCATCAGTCCACTGTGCTGGATCATCAAGCCTCCAAAGGCCCAAGGGGTTCTCCTCCCATTGATGTGGATAAGGCAATCCTCTGTTATATATGCAGACTGAGCCATGGGTTACTGCATGTGTACTCTTTGGTTAATGCTTTAGTCTCTGGGAGCTTTGGTTGGTCTAGTAAACAACTTCAGCTCCTGCAGTCCTTCCCCTAACTCCTCCACTGGGTTTCCTATGCTCAGTTGATGGTTGGGTGCTTGCATCTTCATCTGTATTGGTCAGACTGTGGCAGAATCTCTCAGGGGACAGCTATTCCAGACTCCTTGTCAGCTTGCTCATCTTGGCATCAGCAATAGTGTCTGGATTTGCTGTCTGTGGATGGGATGGATCCCTAGTTGGGGCAGATATTGAAAAGATGTTCTTCCATTGGTCTACTTTGCAGTGCTTTGCTGATCTTCACTGACAATGCCCTTTCATTGGTATACCTTGCAACAATTCACTGTTCTACCTTTGCTTGTCATGCCTTCATGGAAAGAAACACTCCAGAGAACTTCTCTTGGTATTCTCTTGGCTGCTTCTTGAAGCTTTTGTTGACTCAAGTTGATTATAGAGAGCCTAACCCTTTCTCCTGGATGAAGCAACTTTTACAGATTCATTTATGGTAATTTGGATTGAACTGCTGATCTGATATCCTGTCAACAAAGATTGGAATCCCCAAAGAACTACCTCTGAACAGGCATATAGCTCCTCTTTCCTATTAACTTTTCTTTTCCTCTACCTCTAGAAGAGATATTGAAACATTTAAGAACCATTATTAAAGTAGGTTTTGAAAAATCTAATCCTAAAAGAAACTGAAAACCTTCCATAATGCAAAGGACACTGTCATTAGAAAAATTGGCAAATAACAGATTGGGAAAAAAAACTTCATCCATCCTACAAACTGACAGAGGAATAAATTTCCAAAATTCATAAAGAGCTCATGAAGTTAGACACCAACAACCCAAATAACCCAATTTAAAAATGAGGTAAAAGTGATAAACCAAAAATTGAAAACAGGACTCTTGATTGCCCGAGAAGCAGTTAAAGAAATGTACAAAGTCCTTAGTTATCAGGAAAATGCAAATCAAAATAGCTCTGAGATTCCATCTCATACCTACCAAAATAGCTAACATAAAAAACTCAAGGGAGCTCTGTTCCGGGGATCGACTGCACTGAGGATACAGGTACCCAGGTTCTCCCCAGTATAACATCGCTTGGGACACATCCATCTTGGACTTCCATCTGCGCCCAAGAGCAGAACAGTGCTGCGGTCATCTAGGCACCAGCTCTGTTGTGGGCCATCTGCCCGGCAGAGTGATCTGCGCCAAAAGAGTGCAGAGTGCACTCCGCCATCTTTGATCCAGCAACAGGGCAATTGGGACCTCCAGGCATAGGGACAGTCAAGCATAATATCACTTGGGTCTCAGGCAGCTTGTGTACACCCTGCTCCCAAGAGCTGGGCACGTCTGCGGTAACCAACATGCCAGCTCTGCTGTGGAACTTCTGCCCTGCAGAGGGACCCCTCCCCCCACTCTGGAAGAGATCACACACCACCGCACAGGGCTGGAGACTACCAGCCTCCCTTTGGTGACCTCTGCTACGGGAATCCACTACGCTGAGCCTTTGGATGTGCAGGGATTCCAAAATATAGCATCACTTGGGGCAAGGCACATCAGGGCTCCAAAGTCACTCAGGAGCAGGGCAGGCCACAGAAGTCGGTGCCAGGGGAATCCCAGTAATCCAGGGGGTTCAGAAATAGCTTTGCAGGCTCACAGGAGGTCCAACCAACAGCCAGTGACAGCAGGACCAACTAACACCAGAGGTAACCAGATGGCAAAAGGTAAACATAGGAACATTACTAACAGAAATCAAAGTAATATGGCACCATGCAATCCCAACTCTCCAACAGTAGCAAGTCCTGGATACCCCATCATTCCGAAAGACAAGATCTGGATTGAAAAATCACTTCTCATGATGCTATTAGAGGATCACAAGAAGGACACAAATAAATCTAATAAGGAATTACAGGAGACCATGAATCAACGGTTAGAAGCCCTTACAAAGGAAACACAAAAATCACTTAGAGAAATGCAGGAGAACATGGGTCAACAGATGGAGGCCCACAAGGAGGCAACACAAAAATCACTTAAAGAAATGAATCAACGGGTAGATGCACTTTCAAAGGACTCACAAAAATTGCATAAAGAAATGCAGAAGAATATGGGTCAACAGATGGATGCCCATAGGTAGGCAACACAAAAATTGCTTAAAGAAATGAATCAGTGGATAGATGCCCTTACAAAGGAAACACAAGAATTGCTTAAAGAAATGCAGGAGACATTGGATCAACAGATGGAAGCCCATGAGGAGGAAACACAAAAATCTCTTAGAGAAACACAGGAGAACTTGGGTCAACAGGCAGAAATCCTGAAAGAGGAAATGCAAAAATATTTTAAAGAAATACAGGAAAATACAAACAAACAAGTGAAGGATTTCAGCAAATCCATCCAGGATCTAAAAAAGGAAGTAGAAACAACTAAGAAATCACAAAGGGAGACAATTTTGGAGATAGAAAACCTTGGGAAGAAATCAGGAGTCATAGATGCAAACATCAACAATAGAATACAAGAGATGGAAGAAAGATTCTCAGGTGCTGAAGATACCATAGAAAGCATCGACTCAACAGTCAAAGAAAATGCAAAATGCAAAAAACGTGTAACCCAAAACATCCAGGAAATCCAGGACAAAATGAGAACACCAAACCTAAGGATTATAGGTATAGATGAGAGTGAAGATTTGCAACTTAAAGGGCCAGTAAACATCTTCAACAAAATTATGGAGGAAAACTTCCCTAACCTAAAGAGAGAGATGCCGATGAACGTACAAGAAGCCTACAGAACTCCAAACAGACTGAACCAGAACAGAAATACCTCCCGTCACATAATAATCAAAACACCAAATGTACTAAACAAAGAAAGAATATTAAAAGCAGTAAGAGAAAAAGGGCAAGTAACATACAAAGGAAGACCTATGTGAATCACATCAGAGTTCTCACCAGAGACTATAAAAGCCAGAAGATCCTGGGCAGATCTCATGCGGACACTAAAAGAACACAAATACCAGCCTAGACTACTATACCCAGCAAAACTCTCAATCACCATAGATGGAGAGACCAAGATATTCCATGATAAAGCCAAATTTTCACAATATCTTTCCACAAACCCAGCCCTGCCAAGGATAATAGGTGGAAACCACCAATACAAGGAGAGAAACAACACCCTGGAAAAAACGAGATAGTAACCTTCTTGCATCAAACCCAAAAGTAGATAACCACTCAAACATAAAGATAGCATCAAGAATAGCGGGTGGCAATAATCACTATTTCTTAATCTCTCTTAATATCAATGGTTTCAATTCCCCAATAAAAAGACATAGACTAGCAGACTGGATACGTAAACAGGACCCAGCATTTTGCTGCGTGCAGGAAACGCACCTCAGTATCAAAGACAAACACTACCTCAGAGCAAAAGGCTGGAGAACAATTTTACAAGCAAATGGTACCAGGAAACGAGCCGGAGTAGCCATCCTAGTATCAGATAAAATTGACTTTCAACCTAAAGTCATCAAAAAAGACACAGAAGAACACTACATACTGATCAAAGGAAAAATCCACCAAGAAGAACTCTCAATTCTGAATATCTATGCTCCAAATGCAAGGGCACCCTCATTCGTAAAAGAAACTTTACTAAAGCTCAAAGCACACATCGCACCTCACACAATAATAGTGGGTGACTTCAACATCCAGCTCTCTGAAATGGATTGTTCAGGAAAGCAGAAACTAAAGAGGGACACAGTGAATCTAATTGAAGCCTTGGACCAAATGGAACTAACAGATATATATATATATATATATATAGAACATTTCACCCTAGAGCAAAAGAATACACCTTCTTCTCAGCACCTCATGGTACATTCTCCAAAATCGACCATATTGTTGAGGTCACAAATCAGACCTAAACAGATATAAAAGAGATGGAACTAATCCCATGCCTCCTATCAGATCACTATGGAATAGGGTGGTTTTCAATGGCAACAAAAACAACAGAAAACCCACGTACACATGGAGGCTCAACAATGCTCTGCTCAATGATAACTTGGTCAAGGTGGAAATAAAGAAAGAAATCAAAGACTTTTTAAAACTTAATGAAAATGAAGGCTCAACATGCCCTCAATATGGGACACAATGAAAGCGGTGATAAGAGGAAAATTCATAGCCCTGAGTGCCTCCAAAAAGAAACAGGAGAGAGCATACCCTAGCAGCTTAATGGCACACCTGAAAGCCCTGGAACAAAAAGAAGCAAATACACCAAAGAGGAGTAGAAGGCAGGAAAACATCAAACTCAGGGCTGAAATCAATCAAGTAGAAACAAATAAAACCATACAAAGAGTCAACAAAACAAGGAGTTGGTTCTTTGAGAAAATCAACAAGATAGTTAAGCCCTTAGCCAGACTAGCCAGAGGGCACAGAGATAGTATCCAAATTAATAAAATCAGAAACAAAAAGGGAGAGATAACAACAGAAACTGAGGAAATTAAAAAAAATCATCAGAACCTACTACAAAAGCCTGTATTCAACACAACTAGAAAATCTCGAGGAAATGGACAATTTCCTTGACAGATACCAAATACCAAAATTAAATCAGGATCAAATAGACCATCTAAACTGTCCTATAACCCCTGAAGAAATAGAAGTCGTCATTGGAAGTCTTCCAATCAAAAAGAGCACAGGTCCAAATGGTTTTAGTGCAGAATTCTATCAGACCTTCAAAGAAGACCTAATACCAATACTCTTCAAACTATTCCACAAAATAGAAACAGAAGGAACACTACCCAACTCGTTCTATGAAGCCACAATTACACTAATACCAAAAGCACACAAAGATCCGACAAAGAAAGAGAATCTCAGGCCAATCTCTCTTATGAATATTGATGCAAAAATACTCAATAAAATTCTTGCCAACTGAATCCAAGAACACATCAAAACGATCATTCACCACGATCAAGTAGGCTTCATCCCAGGGATGCAGGGATGGTTCAATATAAGGAAGTCCGTCAATATAATCCACTACATAAAAAATCTCAAAGAAAAAACCACATGGTCATTTCATTAGATGCTGAGAAAGCATTTGACAAATTCAGCATCCTTTCATGTTAAAGGTCTTGGAAATATCAGGAATTCAAGGCCCATATCTAAACATAATAAAAGCAATTTACAGCAAACCGGTATCCAACATCAGTCTAAATGGAGAGAAACTTGAAGCAATCCCACTAAAATCAGGGACTGGACAAGGCTGCCCTCTCTCTCCATATCTTTTCAATATAGGACTTGAAGTTCTAGCTAGAGCAATTAGAAAACAAAAGGAGGTCAAAGGGATACAAATTGAAAAGGAAGAATTCAAACTATCACTCTTTGCAGACGATATGATAGTATATTTAAGCGACCCAAAGAACTCCACCAGAGAACTCCTACAGCTGATAAACAACTTCAGCAAATTGGCCAGATATAAAATCAACTCAAGCAAGTCAGTAGCCTTCCTGTACTCAAAGGATATGCAGGCTGAGAAAGAAGTAAGAGAAATGATACCCTTTTTGATAGCCACAAACAATATAAAGTATCTTGGCGTGACTCTAACCAAACAAATGAAAGATCTGTATGAGAAAACTTCAAGTCTCTGAAGAAAGAAATTGAAGAAGACCTCAGAAGATGGAAAAATCTGCCATGCTCATGGATTGGCAGGATTAATATAGTAAAAATGACCATATTGCCGAAAGCAATATACAGATTCATTGCAATCCCCATCAAAATCCCAACTCAATTCTTCATAAAGTTTGAAAGAGCGATTCAAAAATTCATCTGGAATAACAGAAAACCCAGGATAGCGAAAACTATTCTCAAGAGTAAAAGAACTTCTGGGGGAATCAGTATCCCGGACCTCAAGCTGTACTACAGAGCAATAGTGTTAAAAACCGCCTGGTATTGGTACAGTGACAGGCATGTAGATCAATGGAACAGAATTGAAGACCCAGAAATGAATCCACACTCCTATGGTCACTTGATCTTTGACAAAGGAGCTAAAACCATCCAGTGGAAAAAAGATAGCCTTTTCAATAAATGGTGCTGGTTCAACTGGAGGTTAGCAGGCAGAAGAATGCAAATTGACCCATTCTTATCTCCTTGCACTAAGTTCAATTCCAAGTGGATCAAGGACCTCCACATAAAACCAGACACACTGAAACTAATAGAAAGGAAACTAGGGAGGAACCTTGAACATATTGGCACAGGGGAGAATTTCCTGACTAGAACTCCAATAGCTTATGCTCTAAGATCAAGAATTGACAAATGGGACCTCATTAAATTACAAAATTTCTGCAAGGCAAAAGACACTGTCAAAAAGACAAAGCGGCAACCAACTAACTGGGAAATGATCTTTACCAACCCTACATCCAACAGAGGGCTATTATCGAATATATACAAAGAACTCAAGAAGTTAAACTCCAGAGAGCCAAGTAACCGTATTAAAAAATGGTGTACAGAGCAAAACAAAGAGTTCTCACCTGAAGAATATCTAATGGCTGAGAAGCACCTAAAGAGATGTTCATCATCCTTAGTCATTAGGGAAATGCAAATCAAAACAACCCTGAGATTCCATCTCTCACCAGTCAGAATGGCTAAGATCAAAAACACAGGAGACAGCAGTTGTTGACTAATATGTGGAGAAAGCGGAACACTCCTCCACTGCTGGTGGGATTGCAAGCTTGTACAACCACTCTGGAAAGCCGTCTGGGGGTTCCTCAGAAAACTGGGCATGACACTCCCAGAGGATCCGGCTATACCACTCCTGGGCATATATCCAGAGGCTTTACCTGCATGCAATAAGGACACATGCTCCACTATGTTCATAGCAGCCTTATTTATAATAGCCAGAAGCTGGAAAGAACCCAGATGTCCCTCAACGGAGGAATGGATTCAGAAGATGTGGTATATTTACACAATGTAATCCTACTCTGCAATTAAAAACAATGAATTCACGAAATTCCTAGGCAAATGGTCAGAACTTGAAAATATCATCCTCAGTGACGTAACCCAATCACAAAAGAACACACATGGTATGCAGTCACTGATAAGGGGATATTAACCCAGAATCTCGTAATACCCTACATACAATTCGCATATCAATATTTTTCCAAGAAATGGAAGGAGAGACCCTGGTCCTGGAAAGACTGGACATAGGGGAATGTCAGGACATAGAAGCGAGAGGTGGTTGAATGGGGAAAAGAGGGAGGGAAGGGGGCTCATGGGACTTTCGGGGAGGGAGGAAACGGGAAAGGGGAAATGATTTGGAATGTAAATAAAAAAACTTAGAAAATAAAATAAACGCAACTCATGGGATACAAGATGCTGCTAAGTGTTTAGAGAAAGGGGTACACTCTATTGCTGGTGAGAGTCCAAACTTGTACAAGCATTTTGGAAATCAATTTGGGTGGCTTCTCAGAAAACTTGGATTATTTCAACCTCATTACCCAACTATATCACTCCTAGACGTAAACCCAAAAGATGCCCCTCTATACCATAGGGGCACTTGCTCGACTATGTTCATTATAGCTTTATTCCTAATAGCCAGAGACTGGAAGCAACCTAGATGTCCCTCCACTGAAGAATGGATAAAGAAAATGTACATCTATACAATGGAATTGTGTACTCAGTTATTAAAAACAAAGGCATCAATTTTGCAGGCAAATGGATAAAATTTTGTATCATCCTCAGTTAAGTAACCCAGACACTGCTATATATTCAGATATAAGTGGCTATTAGCCATCAAATAGAGGATACCCACTCTACACTACACAGACTCAAAGAAGCTAAACAAGAAGGAAGGCCTGAGTCAGGGTTGTTAAATCTCACTGAGAAAGAGGAATAAAATAACTGTAGGATTCAGATGGAGTGAGAGAATTGGTTGGAAGAGGGGATGGGAGAGGAATGGGGAGTATTTCAGGATTCAGTGTGGGGAGACACAGGAGAGATGGCCAGATGGAAATGAGAATGAAGGGAAATCTGCAGCAGGCAAGTCTTGAGGGAATAGGGGGCATTTTGAATATGTGCAGAGGCCTGGGATAGGGGAAGCTCCTAAGAATCAATGGGCATGACCTCAGCTGAGACTCCCAACACTGGGGACATGAAACCTGAAGGTGCTTCCTCCCATATCCCGGCAGGAACCCCATTGGTGCAAAAAGGGACACCATCCCATCCACAAAACTTTTGACCCCAAAATTATCCTGTCTACAAGTAATTCAGGGTCAGGTAATTGAGCAGAAACTGGGGGAATGATGAACTAATAACCAGTCCAACTAGAGACGCATCCCATGGATAAGCACCAATCCTTGACACTTATCAATGATAACTCCATTATGCCTGCAGACAGGAGTGTAGGAGTGTATTATGGCTGTCCACTGAGAGGGTTCACCCAGCAGCTGAATCAGACTGATGCAGAGACCCACAGCCAAACATTGGATGGAGCTTTGAGACTCTTTTTTTTTATTTTATTTTATTTTTTAATTTACATTCCAAATCACTTCCCCTTTCCCGTTTCCTCCCTCCCCGAAAGTCCCATAAGCCCCCTTCCCTCCTTCTTTTCTCCATTCAACCCCCTCTCGTTACTCTGTCCTGGCCTTCCCCTACATCCAGTCTTTCCAGGACCAGGGGTCACTCCTTCCATCTTTTTAGAAATCTATTGATATGTGGATTGTGTCTAGGGTATTCCGAGATTCTGGGTCAATATCCCCTTATCAGTGACTGCATACCATGTGTGTTCTTTTGTGATTGGGTTACCTCACTAAGGATGATATTTTCAAGATCTGACCATTTGCCTAGGAATTTTGTGAATTCATTGTTTTTAATTGCAGAGTAGTATTCCATTGTGTAGATATACCACATCTTCTGAATCCATTCCTCCGTTGAGGGACATCTGGGTTCTTTCCAGCTTCTGGCTATTATAAATAAGGCTGCTATGAACATAGTGGAGCATGTGTCCTTATTGCATGCAGGTAAAGCCTCTGGGTATATGCCCAGGAGTGGTATAGCCGGATCCTCCGGGAGTGTCATGCCCAGTTTTCTGAGGAACCGCCAGACTGCTTTCCAGAGTGGTTGTACCAGCCTGCAATTCCACCAGCAGTGGAGGAGTGTTCCTCTTTCTCCACATCCTCGCCAACAACTGCTGTCTCCTGTGTTTTTGATCTTAGCCATCCTGACTGGTGTGAGATGGAATCTCAGGGTTGTTTTGATTTGCATTTCCCTAATGACTAAGGATGATGAACATCTCTTTAGGTGCTTCTCAGCCATTAGATATTCTTCAGGTGAGAACTCTTTGTGTAGCTCTGTACCCCATTTTTTAATAGGGTTACTTGCCTCTCTGGAGTTTAACTTCTTGAGTTCTTTGTATATATTGGATATTAGCCCTCTGTCGGATGTAAGGTTGGTAAAGATCATTTCCCAGTTAGTTGGCTGCCGCTTTGTCTTTTTGACAGTGTCTTTTGCCTTGCAAAAACTTTGTAATTTAATGAGGTCCCATTTGTCTAGTCTTGATCTTAGAGCATAAGCTATTGGAGTTCTGTTCAGGAAATTCTCCCCTGTGCCCATATGTTCAAGGTTCTTCCCTAGTTTCCCTTCTATTAGTTTCAGTGTGTCTGGTTTTATGTGGAGATCTTTGATCCACTTAGAATTGAGCTTAGTGCAAGGAGATAAGAATGGGTCAATTTGCCTTCTTCTGCATGTTGACCTCCAGCTGAGCCAGCACCATTTGTTGAAAAGGCTATCTTTTTTCCACTGGATGGTTTTAGCTCCTTTGTCAAAGATCAAGTGACCATAGGAGTGTGGATTCATTTCTGGGTCTTCAATTCTGTTCCATTGATCTACATGTCTGTTACTGTACCAATACCATGCAGTTTTTAACACTATTGCTCTGTAGTACAGCTTGAGGTCCGGGATACTGATTCCCCCAGAGGTTCTTTTACTCTTGAGAATAGTTTTAGCTATTCTGGGTTTTCTGTTATTCCAGATGAATTTTTGAATTGCTCTTTCTAACTCTATGAAGAATTGAGTTGGGATTTTGATGGGGATTGCATTGAATCTGTGTATTACTTTTGGTAAGATGCTCATTTTTACTATATTAATCCTGCCAATCCATGAGCATGGCAGATTTTTCCATCTTCTGAGGTCTTCTTCAGTTTCTTTCTTCAGAGACTTGAAGTTCTTGTCATACAGATCTTTCACTTGTTTGGTTAGAGTCACGCCAAGATACTTAATATGGTTTGTGGCTATCGTGAAGGGTATTATTTCTCTTAGTTCTTTCTCAGCCTGCTTATCCTTTGAGTATAGGAAGGCCTCTGACTTGCTTGAGTTGATTTTATATCCGGTCACTTTGCTGAAGTCGTTTATCAGCTGTAGGAGTTCTCTGGTGGAGTTCTTTGGGTCGCTTATGTATACTATCATATCGTCTGCAATTAGTGAAAGTTTGACTTCCTCCTTTCCAATTTGTATCCCTTTGACCTCTTTTTGTTGTCTAATTGCTCTAGCTAGAACTTCAAGTACTATATTGAAAAGATATGGAGAGAGAGGGCAGCCTTGTCTAGTCCCTGATTTTAGTGGGATTGCTTCAAGTTTCTCTCCATTTAGATTGATGCTGGCTACCGGTTTGCTGTAAATTGCTTTTACTATGTTTAGATATGGGCCTTGAATTCCTGATCTTTCCAAGACCTTTAGCATGAAAGGATGCTGAATTTTGTCAAATGCTTTCTCAGCAGCTAATGAGATGACCATGTGGTTTTTTTCTTTGAGATTGTTTATGTAGTGGATTACATTGATGGATTTCCTTATATTGAACCATCCCTGCATCCCTGGGATGAAGCCTACTTGATCGTGGTGAATGATCGTTTTGATGTGTTCTTGGATTCGGTTGGCAAGAATTTTATTATTTTTGCTCGATATTCATAAGAGAGATTGGCCTGAGATTCTCTTTCTTTGTCGGATCTTTGTGTCCTTTTGGTATTAGTGTAATTGTGGCTTCATAGAACGAGTTGGGTAGTGTTCCTTCTGTTTCTATTTTGTGGAACAGTTTGAAGAGTATTGGTGTTAGGTCTTCTTTGAAGGTCTGATAGAATTCTGCACTAAAACCATCTGGACCTGTGCTTTTTTCGGTTGGAAGACTTCCAATGACAACTTCTATTTCTTCAGGGGTTATAGGACGGTTTAGATGGTCTATTTGATCCTGATTTAATTTTGGTATTTGGTATCTGTCAAGGAAATTGTCCATTTCCTCAAGATTTTCTAGTTGTGTTGAATACAGGTTTTTGTAGTAGGATCTGATGATTTTTTGAATTTCCTCAGTTTCTGTTGTTATCTCTCCCTTTTCGTTTCTGATTTTATTAATTTGGATACTATCTCTGTGCCCTCTGGTTAGTCTGGCTAAGGGCTTATCTATCTTGTTGATTTTCTCAAAGAACCAACTCCTCGTTTTGTTGATTCTTTGTATGGTTTTATTTGTTTCTACTTGATTGATTTCAGCCCTGAGTTTGATGATTTCCTGCCTTCTACTCCTCTTTGGTGTATTTGCTTCTTTTTGTTCCAGGGCTTTCAGGTGTGCCATTAAGCTGTTAGTGTATGCTGTCTCCCGTTTCTTTTTGGCGGCACTCAGGGCTATGAATTTTCATCTTAGCACTGCTTTCATTGTGTCCTATAAGTTAGGGTATGTTGTGCCTTCATTTTCATTAACTTTCAAAAAGTCTTTGATTTCTTTCTTTATTTCCACCTTGACCAAGTTATCATTGAGTAGAGCATTGTTCAGCCTCCATGTGTACGTGGGTTTTCTTTTGTTTTTGTTGCCATTGAAGACCACCCTTATTCCATAGTGATCTGATAGGAGGCATGGGATTATTTCTATCTTCTTGTATCTGTTGAGGTCTGATTTGTGACCAATTATATGGTCAATTTTGGAGAAGGTACCATGAGGAGCTGAGAAGAAGGTGTATTCTTTAGCTCTAGGATGAAATGTTCTATATATATCAGTTAGTTCCATTTGGTCCAAGGCTTCAATTAGATTCACTGTGTCCCTGTTTAGTTTCTGCTTTCCTGAACGATCCATTTCAGAGAGCGGGGTGTTGAAGTCACCCACTATTATTGTGTGCGGTGCGATGTGTGCTTTGAGTTTTAGTAAAGTTTCTTTTACGAATGAGGGTGCCCTTGCATTTGGAGCATAGATATTCAGGATTGAGAGTTCTTGATGGTGGATTTTTCCCTTGATCAGTATGTAGTGTCCTTCTGTGTCTTTTTTGATGACTTTGGGTTGAAAATCAATTTTATCCGATATTAGGATGGCTACTCCACCTCGTTTCTTGGGGCCATTTGCTTGTAAAATTGTTTTCCAGCCTTTTACTCTGAGGTAGTGTTTGTCTTTGACACTGAGGTGCGTTTCCTGCATGCAGCAAAATGCTGGGTCCTGTTTACGTATCCAGTCTCCTAGTCTATGTCTTTTAATTGGGGAATTGAGACCATTGATATTAAGAGAGATTAAGGCATAGTGATTATTGCCATCTGCCATTCTTGACGCTATCTTTATGTTTGAGTGGTTATCTACTTTTGGGTTTGATTCAAGAAGGTTATTATCTCACTTTTTCCAGGGTGTTGTTTCTCTCCCTGTATTGGAGGTTTCCACCTATTATCCGTTGCAGGGCTGGATTTGTGGAAAGATATTGTGAAAATTTGGTTTTATCATGGAATATCTTGGTCTCTCCATCTATGGTGATTGAGAGTTTTGCTGGGTAGAGTAGTCTAGGCTGGCATTTGTGCTGTCTTAGTGTCTGCATGAGATCTGCCCAGGATCTTCTGGCTTTCATAGTCTCTGGTGAGAAGTCTGATGTGATTCGGATAGGTCTTCCTTTGTATGTTACTTGGCCCTTTTCTCTTACTGCATTTAGTATTCTTTCTTTGTTTAGAACATTCGGTGTTTTGATGATTATGTGACGGGAGGTATTTCTGTTCTGGTCCAGTCTGTTTGGAGTTCTGTAGGCTTCTTGTACGTTCATCGGCATCTCTCTCTTTAAGTTAGGGAAGTTTTCCTCCATAATTTTGTTGAAGATGTTTACTGGCCCTTTAAGTTGCAAATCTTCACTCTCATCTATACCTATAATCCTTAGGTTTGGTCTTCTCATTGTGTCCTGGATTTCCTGGATGTTTTGGGTTACGCGTTTTTTGCATTTTGCATTTTCTTTGACTGTTGAGTCGATGCTTTCTATGGAATCTTCAGCACCTGAGATTCTTTCTTCCATCTCTTGTATTCTATTGTTGATGTTTGCATCTATGACTCCTGATTTCTTCCCAAGGTTTTCTATCTCCAAAGTTGTCTCCCTTTGTGATTTCTTAGTTGTTTCTACTTCCTTTTTTAGTTCCTGGATGGATTTGCTGAGATCCTTCACTTGTTTGTTTGTATTTTCCTGTATTTCTTTAAGGTATTTTTGCATTACCTCTTTCAGGATTTCTTCCTGATGACCCACGTTCTCCTGCATTTCTCTGAGCGATTTTTGTGTTTCCTCCTCATGGGCTTCCATCTGTTGATCCATCGTCTCCTGCATTTCTTTAAGCAGTTCTCGTGTTTCCTTTGTAAGGGCATCTAACCGTTGATTCATTTCTTTAAGCAATTTTTGTGTTGCCTCCTTATGGGCATCCGTCTGTTGACCCATATTCTTCTTCATTTCTTTATGCAAATTTCGTGATTCCTTTGTGAGTGCATCTACCCGTTGATTCATCTCGTTAAGCGATTTTTGTGTTGTCTCCTTGTGCGCCTCCATCTTTTGAATCCATGTTCTCCCGCATTTCTCTAAGCGATTTTTGTGTTTCCTTTGTAAGGGCTTCTAACCGTTGATTCATGGTCTCCTGTAACTCTTTATGAGATTTATTTGTGTCCTTCTTGTGATCCTCTAATAGCATCATGAGAAGTGATTTTAAATCCAGATCTTGTCTTTCGGGTGTGGTGGGGTATCCAGGACTTGCTGCTGTTGGAGAGTTGGGTTCGGATGGTCCCACATTACTTTGATTACTGTTAGTAACATTCCTACGTTTGCCTTTTGCCATCTGGATACCTCTGGTGTTAGTTGGTCCTGCTGCCACTGGCTGTTGGTTGGACCTCCTGTGAGCCTGCAAAGCTATTTCTGCCCCCCCCCCTGGATTACCAGGATTCCCCTGGCACCGATTTCTGGGGCCTGCCTGCTCCTGAGTGACTTTGGAGCCCTAATGTGCTTTGCCCCAAGTGATCTTATATTGGGGAGGCCTTGCACATCTAAAGGCTCAGCCTAGTGGATTCCTGGAGCAGAGGTCGCCAAAGGGAGGCTGGCAGGCTCCTGCCCTGTGCAGGGGTGTGTGATCTCTCCTGGGGGGGGGAGGGGGCGTCCCTCTGCCAGGCAGAAGTCCCACAGCAGATCTGGCGCGCTGGTCACTGCAGATCAGCCCAGCACCTGGGAGCAGGTTACACACAAGCTGCCAGAACCCGAAGCGATATTATGCCTGTCTGTCTCTGAGCCTGGCGGTCCCAACTACCTGGTCACTGGAGCAAAGATGGCGGAGGGCACTCTCCGTGGCGCTGCTCACCCTGTGGTCACGATGGCCCGCCGATCTGGCACCCAGACGACCACAGCGCCAACCCGCCCTCGGGCACAGATGGAAGCCCCAACAGGCCGTGTCCCAAGTGATGTTATATTGGGGGGAGAGCCTGGGTACCGATCTCTCCAGCGCAGTCCGCGGGAACAGAGGTCGCGGAAGGGAAGCTGGCAGGCTCCCTCCCTGCGCGGGGTCCCTCCACCAGGCAGAAGGTCCCACCCGCGGAACTGGCGCGCTGGTTACTGCAGATCAGCCCAGCACCTGGGAGCAGGTTACACACAAGCTGCCTGAAACCGAAGCGATATTATGCCTGTCTGTCTCTGAGCCTGGCGGTCCCAACTACCTGGTCACTGGAGCAAAGATGGCGGAGGGCACTCTCTGTGGCGTCGCTCACCCTGTGGTCACGATGGCCCGCCGATCTGGCACCCAGACGACCACAGCGCCAACCCGCCCTCGGGCACAGACGGAAGCCCCAACAGGCCGTGTCCCAAGTGATGTTATATTGGGGGGAGAGCCTGGGTACCGGTCTCTCCAGCGCAGTCCGCGGGAACAGAGGTCGCGGAAGGGAAGCTGGCCGAAGCCTACATTATTGATCATGGTGGATGATTTTTTGATGTATTTTCTATTTTGTTTTATTTGTTTTATTGAGTGTTCTTACATTTATGGTCATAAAGAAATTGGTTTGTAATTCTCTTTCCTTATTGAGTCTGTGTATTAGAGTAGCTGTGGCTTCATAAAATGAATTTTGTAATGTTTCTTCTGATTCTATATTATTAAGTAATTTGAGGAGTATTGCCAGTAACTCGTCTTTGGGAGTCTAGCAAATTTCTGCCCTGAAATATATGACTTTGGGTTCTTTTTGTTGGCAGATTTGTAATTACTTCTTTTTCTAGGTGATATAGATTTATTTAAGTTGTTTATTTTATTTTGATTTAATATTTGTAAGTGGTACTTATTGAAGAAATTATTCTTTAGAATTTCCAATTCAATGTAATACAGGTTTTGAAAAGTATGTCTTTATCATTCTCTGGATTTCTTCCTTGTATTATTTTGTCCCTGTTTTCATTTTAGAGTTTATTAACTTAGATATTCTCTATTGTTTAGTTAGTTTGAATGTGGGTTTGTCTATCTTGTTGATTTTATGAAAGAATCAACTATATCTTTCATTAATTCATTGTATTCTTTTCTTTCTCTTTTGGTTTTGACCCCCCAATTTGATAATTTCTTGATGTTCACACATTTATTGAGTGATCATTTAACTTTTCTCTGTCCTAGACTTTAAGATGTGTTGTTAAGTTACTAGTACAAGGTCTCTCCATTTTTTTATGTGGGAATAATTTTCTTTTGCTATGAACTTTCTTCTTAGCACCACTTTCATTCCTCATTGTTTTCTCTATGATTGGATACATTGAATATTCATTTTCCATTGAATTCTAGGTAGTCTGTAAATTCTTCCTTTATTTCAATCTTCACCCACTTTTCATTCATTAGTGAGGTATTCAGTTTCCATGAGGTTTTAAGCTTTGTTTTCTTTCTGTTTTGGTTGATATCTGTAGGAGGAAGGGCTGTGATCGCTTCTGCATAAATATTAAGTGCTGTGTAGCCATGAAGGCAACTCCTGTAGGATGACTTAATTAAAGACTAAGAGGCTGAGAGAATAAGGATTTGTGTTGCAGACAATGACAGCCAATTAGGAACTGCTGCTTGGAAGACATGCTCACTTGGGACAAATGGAACACAGGTGGAGGGTATAAAGGTTGCCCCTGAAGAGCTTTCAGCTATTTTTTATAAGAGCCTGCTGCAGCATTCTCACATGTTCCTAGAGCCTAAGCCATTGATTTCTTGCCATCTTCTCTCCAACCTGCAAGGGCAAGTAGGATTGGACAGCTGGTAGTCCAGGGCACCACCAGCATCTGGCACCCAACATGGTCTATGGTCTACTACATTATCCTTGTTTTGTGTCTGCTTGCAAGCCTCCTGTTCTGGAGATATTTTGCCTGTTGTTACAAGGACTGTCCTCAGAGTTCAACCTTTTCTACTCTTCTTCTCCTTGAGGCACTGCTATTGTTCCCCTTTCAGTTGCATGATCAGTGAGTTGGTCACGTAGTGTTTTATGTTGTGGGTCTCATGAAGGTGAGCACGTGGAACTCTTCTTTCTTTTTTGTACTTTTTTACTATTTGTCTCCATGATCGTCACACTTCGCATTTGGTTTCAGGCTTGAGGCTGAGCATGTATAAATCTTTTCTCTCTTCTTTGTATGCTCATACAGACAACTTACATACCTCAGTTTCTTTTTGAAGATGAGCTTGCAGGCAACTTTCCTTTCTTCTTTATCTTTGTTGGCATCTCAGGCTAGTATCTCAGGAAGTGGTACTGGGAATCTGCTCCCAAATTCCACTTCCCTCCTGTGGACACTGTGCAGGCATACAGCCTTGGAGTAACACCTAAAGGAAACCCCTACTTATTACAGAACTTTGATCACATCCTCTGTCATATCAATCTGTCATTTGTTTCCTCATCATTACCCTCCTCTCCACCTTCAAGGAACCTCAGATTATAGCACTGAAAACCCTTCTGGTGACACGTGGTCTCAAGGTTAAAACTCTTGACCTGGACCAATGTTGGGAGGAGGTCATTATTTTGGCCTCTTGAATATCTCTTGAGAACATGTGGAACTCTGACATCTGGATGAGTATTCCCCTCCATAGCCTACTAGGACAAGGTATTATCTAGGATTCCTCCTCCCTAATTCTTTGTCCCCATCCTCCTGTAGTCATCACCAGTCTTAAGAATTCTTCCCCAGAGGAAGGGGTGGCTACTTATAACAAACACTGCCAGGATAAAGCTAATATTCATTTTTCCATTAATGACCCCATTCCCCTTTCTCATGGCACTATTAATAAAAATGGGAGTTAATTTCAAGAACATTAAGAGCATTGCAAACTCTGCTCAAAATCTAAGTTGTTTAATCAAGAAATGCACTAGTGAAGTGAATAGACAATTATCAAGATATCAAACAAATAGTTGAAAAATATTCAACAATTTAGAGACAGCCAAATTAAAAGTGTTTGATACTCTATCTCAACTGTCAAATGGATATCACCAAGAAAACATGAGGATGACTGTGACTTGAAGGCTTGAGGGGTTCTTTACATCTCATTTTTCTTTTTCCCAATGTGGCTGCATTGTAGAAATCCTCTTTTTCTGCCTTCTGTTATTAATTTGGCTCTTTTAGTTGATTTTATCAAGGACTGGTAACAGGATGTGACTGGGAGCACAGATTGGAACTCACTAGCCCAATAATAAAATGATGACTACAAAAGGATAAAGACATATTTTGGGGGTATCTACCCCTCAGAGTGAGCTGACTCCAGATGGGAAGGAAAGATGAAAATAAGTAGCATGTCTTGGAGTCTTTGTGTAGGGAGAGGTTGCCTAATTTTTGATTGATTGGGTCAATAAAGTTGGCAGAAGTCTTTCGCTGGGCTAAGATATAAAGTTGGGATTTCTGGGTCCCAGCAGAAAGAGGAGAAGAGATAGAGAAAGGGACTTTTTTGACCAGGCTTATGACAGAGGAGGACAGACACCATGTTGGCTTGGTAGCTATTAGAACTGGTGGCAGACTCCACCACCAGAAGAAATCCAACATAGGATAGCTCATGAGTTTAGAACAACAGATTCTGCACCAAGAGCTTGTGCCATCTGGATGATTTTAAAATACGAAGATTGCCTGGTGTTTTCCATCCAAGGTGACTCAGGTGGGCAAGAGAGAGCAGACATAAGCCACCATAGAGGCCAGTCAGTGGGATGTGAGCAGTAGCTCTGGGCATTCTCAGGAGTGACAGATTTTGGTGGCTTAGTAGAGCCAGCTGGAAGAATTTGAGTCATGGAAGTGCAGCCAGCAGCAAAGGGTACTCAGAGCTAAATTGTGAAGTCCTGCAGCACCTGCCAAGGAAACCAGCCCAGCACAGTCAGCTCTGGGGTCAGTGTATAGTGATCATGTTCCGAGAATTTATGGGAAAAGCATTACATATCTGTGGGGACTGTGTAGATGGCTGGAAGGCAGCTGCGTAGATGCCTGGAGGATGGCTGTTGAGGGCCTAGCCAGTTCAAGCAGGTTTTTAATATTACACACAATCTTTGTCCTTATGCAGCAGTCGATATTTTTTTGCCTCTCCTTTAGTGAGCACAAAAACAAATATGAACTTTGTTTTGATTCTGACTTTTGGGCAGTCTCTTTCTGACCAGAGCACATCAGCCAGTACTATCTCATTCATCTTTTGACTCTGTTGAGCAATGAGTTTGGGATGGTTGTCAATTGGCAAATAGCTTCGTTTTTCAGTGGTTCTCTGTTGAAAACTCTGTTGAAGTATTGTTATAAAATAGAGAAACACAGAAACTCTGGCAGTATAAAAGAGAGCTTTGAAGGCACTGGCAACCTCTCTAACCCTAACTCAAATCAGGGGCTACAGAAATGAATTGCTCTGTCATTATCACATTCAGAAGCTTAAGGTAGACATCAGCAGATCTCCTCTTAATGATCTGGGTGATTTGTGATGCCACCTGAGGCATGCTGACATGTTGTACTATTCTATCACAAGGGGCCATGTCTGATTCCATGGTACTATCATAGTCAAAGACTATATTACTGTTTAAGGCCAGTGTTATCAACGAAGTCCTTGGGGGCGTCCCTAGTGTGAGTTGTTGCCTAAAGCCATGTCGCTGTCCTTGACTCATGCTGAGCTGGGCCTGACCCTCTGTGGCTGCTGCCAGGCTCTCCAGAGTTGATGCCTTCTGTTTCAGAGGTAGCTCAGGTGGAAAAGAAATCAACTTTCCTTGTGGCTTTAGCCAGTAGGAGTTTGATATCTGTTGAAGTTTTGTCTTTTGATGTGTATTGTAATGCTCAATACTGGCCCCCACTGTAATCATTTTCCTTAGTTTAAAACTATTGGTAAATAAAGATGCCTTCAGCCTATCTGGGCAGAAGAGAGGGAGGAACAGCTTCAGTTTTTGGCTTAGGTTCTGAGGCAGAGACCATAAGAAGAGAGAAAGGAGGTGGATAGAAAGATGCCATGGGGTAAAGAAATGTGACAACTGGCCATGAGGGCTAGCTAGTGAAAATAGGAGTGGCCCAGGAAGAACATGGCCTGTCATATCTCAGACTTATTAACAGGAAAATAAACCAAATAACCTAGAGGGTTGATATCTACCCAGATCTCATTTTATTGAGGCTCATTCAAATTATGTTTTGTGTCCACTGTGATCTAAATAATTAAAGGTGGGTTACAAACCCTCTAATGATAATACATATTTACTATAACATACTGGTGAACGAATGAGTGGCAAGAATTTGCAGAAATGTCCAGTGTCCAGGTAGTTGGGACCGCCAGGCTCAGAGACAGACAGGCATAATATCGCTTCTGTCTCAGGCAGCTTGAGTGTACCCTGCTCCAAGAGCTGGGCAGATCTGCAGTAACCAGCGCACCAGCCCTGCTGTGGGACTTCTGCCCTGCAGAGGGATGCCCCCTTCCCCCACTCTGGGAGAGATCACACAACCCTGCACAGGGCGGGAGCCTATCAGCCTCCCTTTGGCGACCTCTGCTCCGGGAATCCATTATGCTGAGCCTTTGGATGTGCAGGGATTCCCCAATATAACATCACATGGGGCAAGGCACATCACAGCTCCAAAGTCACTCAGGAGCAGGGCAGGCCCCAGAAATCAGTGCCAGGGGAATCCTGGTAAACCAGGGGGGGCAGAAATAGCTTTGCAGGCTCACAGGAGGTCCAACCAACAGCCAGTGATAGCAGGACCAACTAACATCAGAGGTAACCAGATGGCAAAAGGCAAACATAGGAACTTTACTAACAGAAATCAAAGTAATATGGCACCATCCGAACCCAGCTCTCCAACAGCAGCAAGTCCTGGATACCCCACCACACCCAAAAGACAAGATCTGAATTTAAAATCACTTCTCATGATGCTATTAGAGGATCACAAGAAGGACACAAATAAATCTAATAAAGAATTACAGGAGACCATGAATCAACGGTTAGAAGCCCTTACAAAGGAAACACAAAAATCGATTAGAGAAATGCAGGAGAACATGGATCAACAGATGGAGGCCCACAAGGAGACAACACAAAAATCGCTTAAAGAAATGAATCAACGGGTAGATGCACTTTCAAAGGAATCACAAAAATTGCCTAAAGAAATGCAGAAGAATATGGATCAACAGATGGATGCCCATAGGGAGGCAACACAAAAATTGCTTAAAGAAATGAATCAACGGATAGATGCCCTTACAAAGGAAACACGAGAACTGCTTAAAGAAATGCAGGAGATGATGGATCAACAGATGGAAGTCCATGAGGAGGAAACACAAAAATCGCTTAGAGAAATACAGGAGAACTTGGGTCAACAGGCGGAAATCCTGAAAGAGGAAATGCAAAAATACCTTAAAGAAATACAGGAAAATACAAACAAACCAGTGAAGGATTTCAGAAAATCCATCCAGGATCTAAAAAAGGAAGTAGAAACAACTAAGAAATCACAAAGGGAGACAATTTTGGAGATAGAAAACCTTGGGAAGAAATCAGGAGTCATAGATGCAAAAATCAACAATAGAATACAAGAGATGGAAGAAAGAATCTCAGGTGCTGAAGATACCAAAGACAGCGTAGACTCAACAGTCAAAGAAAATGCAAAATGCAAAAAACGTGTAACCCAAAACATCCAGGAAATCCAGGAAAAAATGAGAAGACCAAACCTAAGGATTATAGGAATAGATGAGAGCGAAGATTTGCAATTTAAAGGGCCAGTAAACATCGTCAACAAAATTATGCAGGAAAACTTCCCTAACCTAAAGAGAGAGAGGCCAATGAACGTACAAGAAGCCTACAGAACTCCAAACAGACTGGACCAGAACAGAAATACCTCCTGTCACATAATAATCAAAACATCAAATGTACTAAACAAAGAAAGAATATTAAAAGCAGTAAGAGAAAAGGGCCAAGTAACATACAAAGGAAGACCTATCCGAATCACATCAGACTTCTCACCAGAGACTATGAAAGCCAGAAGATCCTGGGCAGATCTCATGCAGACACTAAGAGAGCACAAATGCCAGCTTAGACTACTATACCCAGCAAAACTCTCAATCACCATAGATGGAGAGACCAAGATATTCCATGATAAAACCAAATTTTAACAATATCTTTCCACAAACCCAGCCCTGCAAAGGATAATAGGTGGAAACTGCCAATACAAGAAGAGAAACAACACCCTGGAAAAAATGAGATAGTAACCTTTTTGCATCAAACCCAAAAGTAGATAACCATTCAAGCATAAAGATAGCATCAAGAATGGCAGGTGGCAATAATCACTATTTCTTAATCTCTCTTAATATCAATGGTTTCAATTCCCCAATAAAAAGACATAGACTAACAGACTGAATACGTAAACAGGACCCAGCATTTTGCTGCATGCAGGAAACGCACCTCAGTGTCAAAGACAAACACTACCTCAGAGTAAACGGCTGGAAAACAATTTTACAAGCAAATGGTCCCAAGAAATGAGCCAGAGTAGCCATCCTAATATCAGATAAAATTGACTTTCAACCTAAAGTCATCAAAAAAGACACAGAAGGACACTACATACCGATCAAGGGAAAAATCCACCAAGAAGAACTCTCAATTCTGAATATCTATGCTCCAAATGCAAGGGCACCCTCATTCGTAAAAGAAACATCGCACCTCACACAATAATAGTGGGTGACTTCAACACCCCGCTCTCTGAAATGGATCGTTCAGGAAAGCAGAAACTAAACAGGGACACAGTGAATCTAACTGAAGCCTTGGACCAAATGGAACTAACAGATATATATATATATATATAGAACATTTCATTCTAGAGCAAAAGAATACACCTTCTTCTCAGCACCTCATGGTACCTTCTCCAAAATCGACCATATAATTGGTCACAAATCAGACCTCAACAGATATAAGAAGATAGAACTAATCCCATGCCTCCTATCAGATCACTATGGAATAAGGGTGGTCTTCAATGGCAACAAAAACAACAGAAAACCCACATACACATGGAGGCTGAACAATGCTCTACTCAATGATAAATTGGTCAAGGTGGAAATAAAGAAAGAAATTAAGGACTTTTTGAAATTTAATAAAAATGAAGATACAACATACCCTAATGCATGGGACACAATGAAAGCAGTGCTAAGAGAAAAATTCATAGCCCTGAGTGCTGCCAAAAAGAAACGGGAGACAGCATACACTAACAGCTTAATGGCACACCTGAAAGCCCTGGAACAAAAAGAAGCAAATACACCAAAGAGGAGTAGAAGGCAGGAAATCATCAAACTCAGGGCTGAAATCAATCAAGTAGAAACAAATAAAACCATACAAAGAATCAACAAAACGAGGAGTTGGTTCTTTGAGAAAATCACCAAGATAGATAAGCCCTTAGCCAGACTAACCAGAGAGCACAGAGATAGTATCCAAATTAATAAAATCAGAAACGAAAAGGGAGAGATAACAAGAGAAACTGAGGAAATTCAAAAAATCATCAGATCCTACTACAAAAACCTGTATTCAACACAACTAGAAAATCTTGAGGAAATGGACAATTTCCTTGACAGATACCAAGTACCAAAATTAAATCAGGATCAAATAGACCATCTAAACCGTCCTATAACCCCTGAAGAAATAGAAGTTGTCATTGGAAGTCTTCCAACCAAAAAAAGCACAGGTCCAGATGGTTTTAGTGCAGAATTCTATCAGACCTTCAAAGAAGACCTAACACCAATACTCTTCAAACTGTTCCACAAAATAGAAACAGAAGGAACACTACCCAACTCGTTCTATGAAGCCACAATTACACTAATACCAAAAGCACACAAAGACCCGACAAAGAAAGAGAATCTCAGGCCAATCTCTCTTATGAATATCGATGCAAAAATACTCAATAAAATTCTTGCCAACCGAATCCAAGAACACATCAAAACGATCATTCACCACGATCAAGTAGGCTTCATCCCAGGGATGCAGGGATGGTTCAATATAAGGAAATCCATCAATGTAATCCACTACATAAACAATCTCAAAGAAAAAACCACATGGTCATCTCATTAGATGCTGAGAAAGCATTTGACAAAATTCAGCATCCTTTCATGCTAAAGGTCTTGGAAAGATCAGGAATTCAAGGCCCATATCTAAACATAGTAAACGCAATTTACAGCAAACCGGTAGCAAGCATCAATCTAAATGGAGAGAAACTTGAAGCAATCCCACTAAAATCAGGGACTAGACAAGGCTGCCCTCTCTCTCCATATCTTTTCAATATAGTACTTGAAGTTCTAGCTAGAGCAATTAGACAACAAAAAGAGGTCAAAGGGATACAAATTGGAAAGGAAGAAGTCAAACTATCACTATTTGCAGACGATATGATAGTATACTTAAGCGACCCAAAGAACTCCACCAGAGAACTCCTACAGCTGATAAACGACTTCAGCAAAGTGGCCGGATATGAAATCAACTCAAGCAAGTCAGAAGCCTTCCTATACTCAAAGGATAAGCAGGCTGAGAAAGAAGTAAGGGAAATAATACCCTTCACGATAGCCACAAACCATATTATGTATCTTGGCGTGATTCTAACCAAACAAGTGAAAGATCTGTATGACAAGAACTTCAAGTCTCTGAAGAAAGAAATTGAAGAAGACCTCAGAAGATGGAAAAATCTGCCATGCTCATGGATTGGCAGGATTAATATAGTAAAAATGAGCATCTTACCAAAAGTAATACACAGATTCAATGCAATCCCCATCAAAATCCCAACTCAATTCTTCATAGAGTTAGAAAGAGCAATTCAAAAATTCATCTGGAATAACAGAAAACCCAGAATAGCTAAAACTATTCTCAAGAGTAAAAGAACCTCTGGGGGAATCAGTATCCCGGACCTCAAGCTGTACTACAGAGCAATAGTGTTAAAAACTGCATGGTATTGGTACAGTAACAGACATGTAGATCAATGGAACAGAATTGAAGACCCAGAAATGAATCCACACTCCTATGGTCACTTGATCTTTGACAAAGGAGCTAAAACCATCCAGTGGAAAAAAGATAGCCTTTTCAACAAATGGTGCTGGCTCAGCTGGAGGTCAACATGCAGAAGAATGCAAATTGACCCATCCTTATCTCCTTGCACTAAGCTCAATTCTAAGTGGATCAAAGATCTCCACATAAAACCAGACACACTGAAACTAATAGAAGGGAAACTAGGGAAGAACCTTGAACATATGGGCACAGGGGAGAATTTCCTGAACAGAACTCCAATAGCTTATGCTCTAAGATCAAGACTAGACAAATGGGACCTCATTAAATTACAAAGTTTTTGCAAGGCAAAAGACACTGTCAAAAAGACAAAGCGGCAACCAACTAACTGGGAAATGATCTTTACCAACCTTACATCCGACAGAGGGCTAATATCCAATATATACAAAGAACTCAAGAAGTTAAACTCCAGAGAGGCAAGTAACCCTATTAAAAAATGGGGTACAGAGCTACCCAAAGAGTTCTCACCTGAAGAATATCTAATGGCTGAGAAGCACCTAAAGAGATGTTCATCATCCTTAGTCATTAGGGAAATGCAAATCAAAACAACCCTGAGATTCCATCTCACACCAGTCAGGATGGCTAAGATCAAAAACACAGGAGACAGCAGTTGTTGGCGAGGATGTGGAGAAAGAGGAACACTCCTCCACTGCTGGTGGAATTGCAGGCTGGTACAACCACTCTGGAAAGCAGTCTGGCGGTTCCTCAGAAAACTGGGCATGACACTCCCGGAGGATCCGGCTATACCACTCCTGGGCATATACCCAGAGACTTTACCTGCATGCAATAAGGACACATGCTCCACTATGTTCATAGCAGCCTTATTTATAATAGCCAGAAGCTGGAAAGAACCCAGATGTCCCTCAACAGAGGAATGGATTCAGAAGATGTGGTATATCTACACAATGGAATACTACTCTGCAATTAAAAACAATGAATTCACGAAATTCCTAGGCAAATGGTCAGATCTTGAAAATATCATCCTTAGTGAGGTAACCCAATCACAAAAGAACACACATGGTATGCAGTCACTGATAAGGGGATATTGACCCAGAATCTCGGAATACCCTAGACATAATCTGCATATCAATAGATTTCTAAAAAGATGGTAGGAGAGACCCCTGGTCCTGGAAAGACTGGATGTAGGGGAACACCAGGACAGAGTAACGAGAGGGGGTTGAATGGAGAAAAGAGGGAGGGAAGGGGGCTTATGGGACTTTCGGGGAGGGAGGAAACGGGAAAGGGGAAGTGATTTGGAATGTAAATTAAAAAATAAAATAAAATAAATAAAAACAAAAAAAGACATAGACTAACAGACTGGATACGTAAACAGGACCCAGCATTTTGCTGCATGCAGGAAACGCACCTCAGTGTCAAAGACAAACACTACCTCAGAGTAAAAGGCTGGAAAACAATTTTACAAGCAAATGGTCCCAAGAAATGAGCCGGAGTAGCCATCCTAATATCAGATAAAATTGACTTTCAACCTAAAGTCATCAAAAAAAAACACAGAAGGACACTATATACTGATCAAGGGAAAAATCCACCAAGAAGAACTCTCAATTCTGAATATCTATGCTCCAAATGCAAGGGCACCCTCATTCGTAAAAGAAACTTTACTAAAGCTCAAAGCACACATCGCACCTCACACAATAAAAGTAGGTGACTTCAACATCCCGCTCTCTGAAATGGATCGTTCAGGAAAGCAGAAACTAAACAGGGACACAGTGAATCTAACTGAAGCCTTGGACCAAATGGAACTAACAGATATATATATATATAGAACATTTCATTCTAGAGCAAAAGAATACACCTTCTTCTCAGCACCTCATGGTACCTTCTCCAAAATCGACCATATAATTGGTCACAAATCAGACCTCAACAGATATAAGAAGATAGAACTAATCCCATGCCTCCTATCAGATCACTATGGAATAAGGGTGGTCTTCAATGGCAACAAAAACAACAGAAAACCCACATACACATGGAGGCTGAACAATGCTCTACTCAATGATAAATTGGTCAAGGTGGAAATAAAGAAAGAAATTAAGGACTTTTTGAAATTTAATAAAAATGAAGATACAACATACCCTAATTCATGGGACACAATGAAAGCAGTGCTAAGAGGAAAATTCAAAGCTCTGAATGCCGCGAAAAAGAAACGGGAGAGAGCATACACTAGCAGCTTAATGGCACACCTGAAATCCCTGGAACAAAAAGAAGCAAATACACCAAAGAGGAGTAGAAGGCAGGAAATCATCAAACTCAGGGCTGAAATCAATCAAGTAGAAACAAATAAAACCATACAAAGAATCAACAAAATGAGGAGTTGGTTCTTTGAGAAAATCAACAAGATAGATAAGCCCTTAGCCAGACTAGCCAGAGGGCACAGAGACAGTATCCAAATTAATAAAATCAGAAACGGAAAGGGAGAGATAACAACAGAAACTGAGGAAATTCAAAAACTCATAAGATCCTACCACAACAGCCTGTATTCAACACAACTAGAAAATCTTGAGGAAATGGACAATTTCCTTGACAGATACCAAATACCAAAATTAAATCAGGATCAAATAGACCATGTAAACCGTCCTATAACCCCTGAAGAAATAGAAGTTGTCATTGGAAGTCTTCCAACCAAAAAAAGCACAGGTCCTGATGGTTTTAGTGCAGAATTCTATCAGACCTTCAAAGAAGACCTAACACCAATACTCTTCAAACTATTCCACAAAATAGAAACAGAAGGAACACTACCCAACTTGTTCTATGAAGCCACAATTACGCTAATACCAAAAGCACACAAAGATCCGACAAAGAAAGAGAATCTCAGGCCAATCTCTCTTATGAATATCGATGCAAAAATATTCAATAAAATTCTTGCCAACCGAATCCAAGAACACATCAAAACGATCATTCACCACGATCAAGTAGGCTTCATCCCAGGGATGCAGGGATGGTTCAATATAAGGAAATCCATAAATGCAATCCACTATACAAACAATCTCAAATAAAACCCACATGGTCATCTCATTAGATGCTGAGAAAGCATTTGACAAAATTCAGCATCCTTTCATGCTAAAGGTCTTGGAAAGATCAGGAATTCGAGGCCCATATCTAAACATAGTAAAAGCAATTTACAGCAAACTGGTAGCCTACATCAATCTATATGGAGAGAAACTTGAAGCAATCCCACTGAAATCAGGGACTAGACAAGGATGCCCTCTCTCTCCATATCTTTTCAATATAGTACTTGAAGTTCTAGTTGGAGCTATTAGGCAACAAAAGGAGGTCAAAGGAATACAAATTTGAAAGGAAGAAGTCAAATTATCACTAGTTGCCGACGATATGAAAGTATACTTATGCGACCCAAAGAACTCCACCAAAGAACTCCTACAGCTGATAAACAACTTCAGCAAAGTGGCCGGATATAAAATCAACTCAAGCAAGTCAGAAGCCTTCCTATACTCAAAGGATAAGCAGGCTGAGAAAGAAGTATGAGAAATGATACCCTTCACGATAGCTACAAACCATATAACGTATCTTGGTGTGACTCTATCCAAACAAGTGAAAGATCTGTATGACAAGAACTTCAAGTCTTTGAAGAAAGAAATTGAAGAAGACCTCAGAAGATGGAAAAATCTGTCATGCTCATGAATTGGCAGGATTAATATAATAAAAATGACCATCTTGCCAAAAGCAATATACAGATTCAATGCAATCCCCATCAAAATCCCAACTCAATTCTTCATAGAGTTAGAAAGAGCAATTCAAAAATTCATCTGGAATAACAGAAAACCCAGAATAGCTAAAAGTATTCTCAAGAGTAAAAGAACCTCTGGGGGAATCAGTATGCCGGACCTCAAGCTGTACTACAGAGCAATAGTGTTAAAAACTGCATGGTATTGGTACAGTGACAGGCATGTAGATCAATGGAACAGAATTGAAGACCCAGAAATGAATCCACACTCCTATGGTCACTTGATTTTTTACAAAGGAGCTAAAACCATCCAATGGAAAATGATAGCCTTTTCAACAAATGGTGCTGGCTCAACTGTAGGTCAACATGCAGAACAATGCAAATTAACCCATTCTTATCTCCTTGCACTAAGCTCAATTCCAAGTGGATTAAGGACCTCCATATAAAACCAGATACACTGAAACAAAAAGAAAGGAGACTAGGGGAGTACCTTGTACATATGGGCACAGGGGAGAATTTCCTGAATAGAACTCCAATAGCTTATGCTCTACGATCAAGAATTGACAATTGGGACCTCATTAAATTATAAAGTTTTTACAAGGCAAAAGACACTGTCAAAAAGACAAAGCAGCAACCAACTAACTGGGAAATGATCTTTACCAACCCTACATCCGACGGAGGGCTAATATCCAATATATACAAAAAACTCAAGAAGTTAAACTCCAGAGAGGCAAGTAACCCTATTAAAAATGGGGTACAGAACTAAACAAAGAGTTCCACCTGAAGAATATCTAATGGCTGAGATGCACCTAAGGAGATGTTCATCATCCTTAGTCATTAGGGAAATGCAAATCAAAACAACCCTGAGATTCCATCTCACACAAGTCAGAATGGCTAAGATCAAAAACACAGGAGATAGCAGTTGTTTGCAAGGATGTGGAGAACGAGCAACACTCATCCACTCCTGGACATTACAAGCTGGTACAACCATTCTGGAAAGCAGTCTGGCGGTTCCTCAGAAATCTGGGCATGACACTCCCAGAGGATCTGGCTATACTACTCCTGGGCATATACCCAGAGGCTTTACCTGCATGCAATAAGGACACATGCTCCACTATGTTCATAGAAGCCTTATTTATAATAGCCAGAAGCTGGAGAGAACCCAGATGTCCCTCAATGGAGGAATGGATTCAGAAGATGTGGTATATTTACACAATGGAATACTACTCTGCAATTAAAAACAATGAATTCATGAAATTCCTAGGCAAATGGTCAGAACTTGAAAATATCATCCTTAGTGAGGTAACCCAATCACAAAAGAACACACACAATATGCAGTAACTGATAAGGGGATATTAACCCAGAATCTCGGAATACCCTAGACACAACACGCATATCAATAGATTTCCAAGAAATGGAAGGAGAGACCCATGGTCCTGGAAAGACTGAATGGAGGGAAATGCCGAAACAGAGAAGCGAGAGGGGGTTGGATGGGGAAAAGAGGGAGGGAAGGGGCTTATGGGACTTTCGGGGAGGAGGAAACGGGAAAGGGGAAATGATTTTGAATGTACATAAAAATATAAAAAATAAAAAAATATATAATAATAACATAAAAAATGAATTTGCAGAAATAATATTTAACACAATTGACTTCAAATTCCCAGTTGAAAGACATTGTTGTCCATTTAATGCTAGGGAGTCAGATAAAAATGATTTCTTAGCAACTGTTGGTTTTTACCCCAAGCAGTAGGGAGTTAAGGACAAAGTCTAGAATGCATGCTGTTTTGGCAAGCATGATTCCAGGGGTTTGGGGTATTCGCTTAGAAAGAGCTGCATCCCTGCAGAACTGATTGCACCTCATACAACAGAGCCCAGGAACTACAATGACAGGCTTAAATGCTGACCAGCCCATGCTCTTCCATGGAGCTACTTAGTGCTGTTTCTTTAAGGAGCTCTCTGAATGCTGGGAATGGATGTCAGTGTAGAAACTTAGGTGCTAAATGTCCCTGCCTTGTAATTAGGTCAGGCTACTTTGAATAACCAGTCTCTTAAACCATGGGCTTCCACAAGAGAAATAACTATGGCACATCATAGTGAATGACACATATTCAGAACAAAATAGATTAAATGTTGCTTGAAAATTATGTTTATATAGGAAATAGGGAGAATTAAATAAAGTTGTATACAGAAAAGAATATTAATTTAATTTATATAAAGAGAAAGAGGAACTTAGGCAAATTTATCCATATATCCCTCTCAGAAGAAGGGAGAAAGAAATAAGAATTGATATAACAATTTTCAAAGGTACATGGATACTAAATACAGAAATTCATAACTTTGAGTTCAATACTTGCGAGACAAAGACAGGGACAGAAAGGTTCATTGTGAGTTTACAGCTGGACTAATCTATAGAGCAAATCCAAGTTATTCCAGGCTACACAGTAAAACCCTGTCTCAATAAATGATAATGATGATGAAAATGATAATGGCAATGATGGTTTTAAATTATCAAAATAAAAGTGGTTATATGTTCAATGGTTAGAATGCTATTGTACTTCCTTTTTGAAAGAAGTCAATTAGAGCAGACCTATATAAAATAGAAGATGCTGGACTAAATCAGTCCATATTTTTAATGACTTCAGAGTGCCATTTGATAGAAAGAGAACTCCTGAAGATCTTGGCATCAAAAAAAAAAAGGGAAAAATTAAATGGACCTAATGAACTGGTAATGTTTAATGCTAAACTGTCTACGGAAACACCTCTGAAACTAACTGATTCATGCACATGTTTCCAGCCAGATCTTTAGCTATACATGACAAATAAAATCTTGGTAGTTACAGAATTCTCATGACTTATTATTACACACCATCCTTTCAGATGCCATAAATGGGAATTTATATTGCACCTGGATTATATCATCAAACTAACTTCTGAAGAAACACAGTTGTCTTTCATCTGCTCAACCAGCTGGAATTCATCCTTAATTGATCTGTGCACACTGCATATGCCATACAAATATCTTTATAGAACTATATATTGCTCATACTCTTGCTATCCTGCAGAATGGAAGGCCAAGAAAACAACACTCACAAGATTGACCCTCAGGGATGATGAGATGCTGAGACTTGCTCTTCCAGCTTTTTGCCTGATTGATCTTTCCTCAAACTGATGCTGTTTCCAGAGATGTAATTCTAGAAAACATTCAGATAGGACTGCTAATCTGAGATGACCTTGATTCATCTGGCTTTTCAAACTGATTTGTGATGTCTACAGCCTATAGCTGGACAGAAGAGAGGTAGGAGGAGCTTTGGTTCCTGGGCTTGTGGTGTCAGACAGAGACCCTGAGAAGAGAGGGAAGTGGTAGAGAGAGAGGAAGCTTTCATGGGGTGAGAAATTGTGAGACCTTGCCATGAGGGCTGGCCAATTGGAGTAAGAGTGGCCCAGGCAGAATATGACAAGTTATATCTCAGGGTTATTGACAGTGAGATAGCTCAAATAGCTTAGAGGGGTGATCTCTGCCCAGCTGTAATGGCATTCAGATTTATTATGAACATAAAGGTTTTGTGTCTTCTATCTGGGAACAAACCTTTCAAAGGCAGGGTATAAAACCCCTATTTATTTAAAGTATTTACTACAACAGGTATCTGCATACCTTTGTATTCTGAGGGCTGGAATTAAAGGTATGTACTACCATATCTAAGCCCATACTGTTCTTGAATTCGTTTTCACGTGTTGGAAGCCTAGTTATACATACTATGATTTAATATTCCTGTAACAGTCCTTTCTAAGCAAGAAAATCAAATTAGATAACCCAGATTAATACATGGATAGACATTATGATCTGCTTTCTGTGAAATATTTTAAGTTGTATTTCCATGACTATAGCCCAGCTATTTTGTTACAAGTCCTGGATATTCTAACAAAGCTGAGGCACAAGAAGATTACCTTTAATGTAATCTTTTAAAAATGATAGAGGCCTTTACATAGTATATAAATAAAACCTTTAAGGAAATACAAAAAATTCAATCAAACAAGTGACAGAATGCTTAAACTGTCCAAGAACTGAAAATGGAAATAGAAGCAATAATGTGTGTGTTAAATGTCTGGCCAAGGATAGGGCTGCTAGGTGAGGCAGAGGTGGGGAGTCAGACTGCATGCACCCCAAGTAGCTGCTGAGTGGTTGGTAGGCTGTGAGAAGCTGCAGGACCCAGATCCAGGGGTGGCTAAGGTCTTTCTGGAGTCCTCGGGGAACTGGCAGGGCCAGGCTCTTTCGTTCCTCGAGGAGGCCCAGGATATCATGTTCTCAGTATTGGGAACCACAGAAACTTCTGGATGGAGCAGAAGAGCTGAGAAGGAGGTAGACGTCCCAAGGGCCAGCTCTAGCTGGGAGCTGAAGGGAAAAGAGAAAAAGGAGAGCACTGGCTGGTTCCTGCAGGGACACTGAGAGCAGAGGAGATACAATTCCCATATCTCCTTAAGACACTTACAACAATTGATAATAACTGACAAATGAAAAATTAGCGTTTTAAAATGGAGTGCCACTGGGGATGCAAACTACTCTTAATGCAGGTGCTATGCATAGTGGCAGATAGTCCAAACAAAATGAAGTCAATCGCATCTTTGAGGTTTTGTGTGACATAATGTATTGTCAGGATCTTTTTCTTTTTCCTGTCTTTTCTTTTTAACTTTTCAAGTTCTTTTTTTATACATTATGTCTTACAGTCTTGTGTTTATAGGATTCTTGTGTGTGAACATTGGTATTTCTATATAGATATGCACTTCTTGTATTTTTTTTTCCAAGAGTAAACAACTTGTAACTACCCACCTTAACAGCAAACACCCCTCAAACATTGAATTACCTAAATCCAACTATACCACCACTTTGAGAATGGGGGTGCTGCTTTTTATAAATTGTTTACTGCTTATTTGGGGCATAATATTCTGTAGGGAAAGAACCTAAAAAGAATTGGGATATTGGTTAATTTTAAGAAAGTTAAATGTAGAATTTGCTGTCCAGTCTCTGCATGTTGAGAAAGTATAGGATTAAATGTAATCCTTATTGGAACAGTCTAAAACTGGACAAATGGGGTCAGCAGCTTTCTTTAAAACTCTTATGGAGGCACTCCGCCACCTTTGCTCCAGTGGCCGGGAAGTTGGGACTGCCAGGCTCTGAGACAGACAGGCATAATATCGCTTGGGTCTCGGGCGGATTGTGTGCCCAAGAGCTGGACAGATCTGCAGTAACCAGCATGCTAGCTCTGCTGTGGGACTTCTGCCTGGTAGAGGGACGCCCATTCCCCCCCCCCCCCAGGAGAGATCACACACCCCTGCACAGGGCAGAAGCCTACCAGCCTCCCTTTGGCGACCTCTGCTCCAGGAATCCACTACACTGAGCCTTTGGATGTGCAAGGACTCCCCAATATAACATCACTTGGGGCAAGGCACATCAGGGCTCCAAAGTCACTCAGGAGCAGGGCAGGCCCCAGAAATCTGTGCCAGGGGAATCCTGGTAAACCAGGGGGGGGCAGAAATAGCTTTGCAGGCTCACAGGAGGTCCAACCAACAGCCAGTGACAGCAGGACCAACTAACATCAGAGGTATCCAGATGGCAAAAGGCAAACGTAGGAATGTTACTAACAGAAATCAAAGTAATATGGGACCATCCGAACCCAATCCTCCAACAGCAGCAAGTCCTGGACACCCCACCACACCCGAAAGACAAGATCTGGATTTAAAATCACTTCTCATGATGCTATTAGAGGATCACAAGAAGGACACAAATAAGTCTAATAAAGAATTACAGGAGACCATGAATCAATGGTTAGAAGCCCTTACAAAGGAAACACAAAAATCGCTTAGAGAAATGCAGGAGAACATGGATCAAAAGATGGAGGCCCACAAGGAGACAACACAAAAATCGCTTAACAAGATGAATCAACGGGTAGATGTACTCACAAAGGAATCACAAAAATTGCATAAAGAAATGCAGAAGAATATGGGTCAACAGACTGATGCCCATAAGGAGGCAACACAAAAATTGCTTAAAGAAATGAATCAATGGTTAGATGCCCTTACAAAGGAAACACGAGAACTGCTTAAAGAAATGCAGTAGATGATGGATCAACAGATGGATTCCCATGAGGAGGAAACACAAAAATCGCTCAGAGAAATGCAGGAGAACTTGGGTCAACAGGCAGAAATCCTGAAAGAGGTAATGCAAAAATACCTTAAAGAAATACAGGAAAATACAAACAAACAAGTGAAGGATCTCAGCAAATCCATCCAGGAACTAAAAAAGGAAGTAGAAACAACTAAGAAATCACAAAGGGAGACAACTTTGGAGATAGAAAACCTTGGGAAGAAATCAGGAGTCATAGATGCAAACATCAACAATAGAATACAAGAGATGTAAGAAAGAATCTCAGGTGCTGAAGATTCCATAGAAAGCATCGACTCAACAGTCAAAGAAAATGCAAAATGCAAAAAACGTGTAACCCAAAACATCCAGGAAATCCAGGACACAATGAGAAGACCAAACCTAAGGATTATAGGTATAGAAGAGAGCGAAGATTTCCAACTTAAAGGACCAGTAAATATCTTCAACAAAATTATAGAAGAAAACTTCCCTAACCTAAAGAAAGAGATGTCCAAGAACATACAAGAAGCCTACAGAACTCCAAACAGACTGTACCAATGCAGATATTCCTCCCATCACATAATAATCAAAACACTAAATGCACTAAACAAAGAAAGAATATTAAAAGCAGTAAGGGGAAAAGGTCAAGTAACCTATAAACTCAGGCCTATCAGAATTACACCAGACTTCTCACCTGAGATGATGAAAGCTAGAAGATCCTAGGCAGATCTCATACAGATCCTAAGAGAGCACAAATACCAGCCCAAACTACTATACCCAGCAAAACTCTCAATTATCATAGATGGAGAAACCAAGATATTCCATGATTAAACCAAATTTACACAATATCTTTCCACAAATCCAGCCCTACAAAGGATAATAGAGGGAAAACAACAACATGAGGAGGGGAAACTATACCCTAGAAAAAGCAAGAAAGTAATCTTTTTCCAACAAACCCAAAAGAAAGTAACCACACAAACATAAAAAGAACATCAAAAATAGCAGGAAGCAACAATCACTATTCCTTAATATCTTATAACATCAATGGACTCAATTCCCCAACAAAAACATAGTCCTACAGAAATACTTTCAATGTAAATCTTCAATTTTATCAGAAAATGTTTGTGATTCCTCTTTCAATTTAGTAATGTTTTTTATGCCTACCATTTTATTGGTATAATTTTCCATGATAATCTTCAATTTTAACATTTTTCTATATTTTTCTTCAATTTTATCAGAATGTATCCCATGTACATCTTCAATTCTATCAGACAATGTCTCTAATTTTACTTTCAACCCACTTAGCAACATTTTTATAGCTACCATTTTATCAGTATAATTTTCCGTGAAATAGTCAGTTTTAACATGCTTTTGTATATATTTCTTGAATTTTATCAGAAATATTTTCGGTGTATATCTTCAATTTTATCAGAAAATTTTTATAACAACTTAGGAATATTTTTATGCTTACCATTTTACCTGTATAATTTTTCCATGAAATAGTCAATCTTAACATGTTTTTCTATATACTTCTTCAATTTTATCAGAGATATTTTTCCATTAAATCTTCAGTTTAATCAGAAAATGTTTATAATTCCACTTTCAATCAACTTAGAAATATTTTTATGCCCACCATTTTATCTGTATAATTTTCCATGATAATCTTCAATTTTAATGCTCTTCTATATATTTTTTCAATTTTATCAGAAATATTTTCCATGTAAATCTTCAATTTTATCAGAAAATATTTATAATTCTACATTCAATCAATGTAGGAACATTTTTATTCCTACCAATTTATCTATATAATTTTCCATGAAATAGTCAATTTTAATGTGTTTTCCTATATATTTCTAGAATTTTATCTGAAATATTTTCCTTGTAGATCTTCAATTTTATTGGAAAATACTTATAATTCCACTTTAAATCAACTTAGAAATATTTTTATGCCTACTATTTTATCTGTAATTATCATGATAATCTTCAATTTTAATGTTGTTTTATATTTTTCTACAATTTCATTAGAAGTATTTCCCAAGTAAATCTTCAGTTTTATCATAAAATGTTTCTATTTTCTTTTTCAATTAATTTAGTAATGTTTTTATGTCTACCATTTTACTCTTTAATTTTCCATGAAAATTGTCAATCTTAATATGTTTTCCTACATGCTTCTTCAATTTTGACAGAAAAATTTCCCATGTAAATCTTTAATTTTATCATAAAATATTTTACTTCCTTTTTCAAAAAATAAAAATTAAATAAATCTCCCTGTTTCAAGGAGAGAAATACTTATTTTTTTCTAAAACTGGTAGCACACTCATTATTCATAATATATAATTTTCTTTTTTATATTCTGTGTTTAGAGTTGATGCTTATATCAAAATAATAGCTCATTCTTTCATTTTTCATGTATTTCCAGTGCTATCCTGATTATATATCAAATATCTCAAAAAACTCAAAGAGAATAATTTGCTATGTCCTTAAGGAAAATGAGTTTATTATATTAATCAACATTCCATATAATATAATTTCAAGAAAGTTGACATGTGTTCCTGTGCATGTGTAAAATACTGTGTGAATGAAAGTATTCATTCACATGTTATAGGCACAGTTTGATAACCAACTAACCTTTCATAACTATTACCTGGATGAAAATAAATATTTCTTTAGATGATGAACTCATATAATTGTTTAGAAGTTATCAGGATGACCAATAATCAATAATGTCATATTTTTGTTTTTCTGCAGATTCTTTATATTTACAGAAATTCAAAGGACATTTTGATCTTGTTTTTTTGTGTCTCAAATTGGGTGGATTTTTTTGAACCTAAAGATACCACAGAAAATTATCTGGAGAAATTCCTAGATGGAAAGATAATATTTATCCTTCTCATTTAATTATAAGCTACAGATAACTTTTAAGCTGTCTCAATTTAGAGAGCAAATATGCAATAGTTGCACGTGGAATGGGGTGCATATGAAAAACTATAATAATTTTGAAACTACTTAATCTGATGTACAACAGATTTTCTCCCATTGTCAGGACCATTTGATGGTTGTCATAATTACAACTAAAGTATTTTGGAGAGAACATATATATTTACAAATATTTAAATATTTTTCTTCTAGGCAGCAGCATAGGAAGAGTCATATAGTAAAATGGAATATGAACATGTGTACTATATGGCACACATTTATAGGTAAGCTGAAAATGTTTTTATTCTGCAACACAGAATTGATTAATGAAAAAGGCATAAGGAGTGTGGAATCAAGATCTCACATATGGCAATTATTATATTCAGGTTCTGTTTCATTTTAACATTGAAACACTGCTGTCCAGAGACTGTATAGGATATGGGAAATGGAGATATGTGTCTTCAGATAGAGGAGAAATAGGATATTCCCCTAAAATTTTATTCAAGCCCTTGAACTTCTTTATTAAAATGTTCTAGATTGATTTATTTCATTTTGTTTGGTTTTATTATGAGTGTTCTGCCTGCATGTCTGTATTTGCACCATATGTGTGTAGTGAATACAGAGGTCAAAAGAGTGCATCAGATTCCTGGAGCTGGTTATAGCTAGTTTCTGAGTTGCCATATGAGAACAGAGAAGCACATTCAGGACCTCTGCAAGAGCAGCCAGTGCATTAGCCACTGATCAGTATCTCAAGCTCCTGATCCTTGAATTTCTCAATATGTTTCTTGTTGTGTCCCTAAATAGGCAAATTAGTATGAACCTTGTGTATTTCTTATACCCAAATAACTCTTTCAGAATATTCATGAAGATATTGGATTATAGAGGTTTTGGTTTTATATCTAAATAATGTAAACCAGAAACAAAAAAATATTGAGTTTGCTCCTCAGTAAATATAATTCCTTGACTTTGTTTCGTACTCAGTAACCTTCTGTTTAGTTCTAGGAAGCCATTGATTTGACCACATTAGAGGCCTGTATGAACTCAGATATGACTTCAATATGATGTTTCTGAGCTAGGAAGATAAAAAGAAGGTAAGGTGAGAAATGTGTTTTGAAGATTATTTTTCAACTCTTAAGTTTAAACCACATACTCCAAAGTATCCACATACCACACTGTTTCTTGGACTTCTTGTTGAAAGATGTTCCTGATATCCAGACCTTCCATTATTGACAGGTTTTCCCCATGGCTCTCTTTTTCTTATAGTTGTCTCTTGTGATTCCTTCTTTTGTAGTCAACTTATCAATAAAGACAATATTATGTATCTAAAGATTTGCCTTTTCAAAAAAATCCTTTGATTATTTGTATTAGTAGATTCAATGTGGTATTTCTATGTACACAGTATGCATTGGTCTTATGCAATCACCCTCTTACACTTTCTCCCCATCATTGCTCAGGGCTCCTCCCAGTTCCCAGTAATCAGAGTTCCACTGTTCCCTTACACAGGAGAAAGATGTGATATCTATTATATCTATTTCTCTGTATTGTCTGGTTTCAATTAATCTGGCATTTTAAGATTCTTCCACTTCCACAACAGGTTTTTAATCTTTTCTTGCATCTTACTAACACTCCATTTTGAGTATTTATCACACTTTTATTCTTTTCAATATTAATGAGAATCTTGGCTCATTCCATTTCTTGACTACAGAGAAGAGTGCAACAACATTGGAATCCAGTTAGGACTTGGAATGCTGACTTATTTTTCATCGGTTATATAACCAGGAATGGGGTTGCGGCATCATATGGTGGGCCCATTTTTTTAAATTATTTATTTTATTTTATTTTTTTTATTTACATTCCAAATCATTTCCCCTTTCCCGTTTCCTCCCTCCCCGAAAGTCCCATAAACCCCCTTCTCTCCCTCTTTTCTCCATTCAACCCCCTCTCGTTACTCTGTCCTGGCGTTCCCCTACATCCAGTCTTTCCAGGACCAGGGGTCTCTCCTTCCATCTTCTTAGAAATCTATTGATATGCGGATTGTGTCTAGGGTATTCCGAGATTCTGGGTCAATATCCCCTTATCAGTGACTGCATACCATGTGTGTTCTTTTGTGATTGGGTTACCTCACTAAGGATGATATTTTCAAGATCTGACCATTTGCCTAGGAATTTCGTGAATTCATTGTTTTTAATTGCAGAGTAGTATTCCATTGTGTAGATATACCACATCTTCTGAATCCATTCCTCCGTTGAGGGACATCTGGGTTCTTTCCAGCTTCTGGCTATTATAAATAAGGCTGCTATGAATATAGTGGAGCATGTGTCCTTATTGCATGCAGGTAAAGCCTCTGGGTATATGCCCAGGAGTGGTATAGCCGGATCCTCCGGGAGTGTCATGCCCAGTTTTCTGAGGAACCGCCAGACTGCTTTCCAGAGTGTTTGTACCAGCTTGCAATTCCACCAGCAGTGGAGGAGTGTTCCTCTTTCTCCACATCCTCTCCAACAACTGCTGTCTCCTGTGTTTTTGATCTTAGCCATCCTGACTGGTGTGAGATGGAATCTCAGGGTTGTTTTGATTTGCATTTCCCTAATGACTAAGGATGATGAACATCTCTTTAGGTGCTTCTCAGCCATTAGATATTCTTCAGGTGAGAACTCTTTGTTTAGCTCTGTACCCCATTTTTTAATAGGGTTACTTGCCTCTCTGGAGTTTAACTTCTTGAGTTCTTTGTATATCTTGGATATTAGCCCTCTGTCGGATGTAAGGTTGGTAAAGATCATTTCCCAGTTAGTTGGTTGCTGCTTTGTCTTTTTGACAGTGTCTTTTGCCTTGCAAAAACTTTGTAATTTAATGTGGTCCCATTTGTCTATTCTTGATCTTAGAGCATAAGCTATTGGAGTTCTGTTCAGGAAATTCTCCCCTGTGGGTGGGCCCATTTTTAACTGTGTAATATCTACACAGTTTTCCATGGCAAACACACTTAAAGTACTCAATGTCTAGTCTGATATGTCATCATAACTACTTTTATTTTCTTATTTCTATGCTGCTGATTGAAACTAGAGTCTAATATATGTCAAAAAATCTTTTGTTACTAACTTACGTTCTCAGTCAGAATCTAGACTTTAATTTTAAATTGTCTTTTATCTCCTTCAATATAATATCGAGAAAAGTTGAAATTTTCCTTGTAATTTTAGTATTTTTAACCTCAATTTTTCTATTTTGATCATGGTTTTATCCATTTCTTTCCATGTTTTCTTGCCTTTTCATACTATTTCACTCACAACGAACTTAGGTATATATGTGATTAAATGACGATAATGTAGTTATTGTATAGGTAACATAAATTACTTTTACATGGTCACTTACAAACTAAAAAGACATAGCACAGTATGCTTAGATAGTTCTTCCTTTGTGGCCAACACTGCTCATGTCAGTTTTATTGTAAGTCTTTCATGGGTCAAACTCTCCAAACCTTAATAACTCTTCTCATATGGAAAGCATTTCATGTTCCTCTGAACTGGTACTTAATGTATACTAAAAATGGAAATATATTAATATGAAGAAATCTCTTCTCATGAAAAATATAACCTCTCTGAGAACAAATTATTGTCCCTTTCCTGTGAATTAGTACTGCATACCTTATTTCTGGCCAAGTTATTTTCCTTATTTTATTCTTATGATAAAATATTAAGAACATAACATATACACTCTGATCATTAAAAAATATACACTTCTGAGTACCTTGTCTTGCAATTACACAATCATTCACATCCGAACTCTCATTTTCTTGCTATTTGTCAATTATACAACAACTCCTCAATCACTCATCTCAGTGTACTGGAAATGCTGTTTCTCTCTATTGATTTTCCATCATGCTTCACTTCAAAGGAAATCAGTTTTGTTCTCTATTTTATTTTCTACTAGGTTTTAGGCTAACATACAAAACATATTTATTTATTTGTCTACTATTCACAACATTGTATAAGGTTTTCCTTTTTCCTGTCTTTCTTGGTAAATTTCTTTCTTTCTTTCTTTCTTTCTTTCTTTCTTTCTTTCTTTCTTTCTTTCTTTCTTTCTTTCTTTCTTTCTTTCTTTCTATTCCAAACACTGCCTCTATCCCAGTCACCACACATAGAATCCCTCCCTCCATCTCTCCTCCCTTTCTCCACTGAGAAGTATCTGAGTATTTCTCTTAGTTGTATTTATAAGTCTTTTGAAGGTTTCTTTCTTATAAGTTGACATTTTATAGTTTTTTTCCTATTTCTCTAATTGTTTATTTTTCTTTTATAAGCACAGAACGCTAGTATAAATATTAAGGATATAGTATGAAATACAACAATAATGATAACAGTAATAATAATAATAATAATAATAATAATAATAATAATAATGTTATTAAACAAATTCCAGTTAATTCTTTTATTTTATTTCTAATTTTCTGCTTTTATATTGAAGCCATCTAAAGTATCTCTTACCAGGGTCCTATTGCCTTGTCTTCTAGTATTTTCCATCCTTATCTCTCTCTTTGAGGAGTTCCTAGTGAGTAAGCAATTTTGAGGAGTTCTTAGTTTGCCTACAGCTGGCATGATTTCTCTGTCCATGTTGTTATGGCATGCATTGGAATACCAAATATTATTTTTAAGAAAATCCTAAACATTTGATTTTACCATAAGGACTCAGTAGCTACACACACACACACACACACACACACACACACACATATATATATATATACATATGTACATATGCATGTATATGTATACATACATACACTCAAATGCTGGGGTGAAAGCCTACAAACTCAGAGAGGCAGAGAATGCAAACAGCTTTCCTTCCTCCACAGTCAATGTCCCAAAGCATATTCTTCTCCATGCTGTCTCAAAAACCTCCAAACTGAATGTCCCTCCATTCTATTCCATAGTTCCTCTCTAGTTATCATCCTGACCTCTACTTATTTTCTGCGGATTTATTCTATGTTTCCTTCCTGCCAACTGCATGTTTGCTCTGCCTCTTGACCTATAGTTGACTTTATTTAATATTGTTTACAATGAATAGAAAGCTATTGGAGAAAAGTTATATGCTAAGGCTGAGCCACACCCGAAAAGAATCAGGTTTTTCCAGCGAACAACACAATCTTTGGGTTCACGGTGTGATGAAATATCCTTGAATAATTTGAAAAATTTATGTAGCACATGCTTAGGAGTGATATTTTACATGCACAATTATTTCTTGTACCTATACTTAGTGACTGAACCCATACATAATTCTTTTATCTGATCTCTTAATCTTTAAGTCAAACTGAAATCTGCTACATTGTTAAAATGATTCATGTGCCCCATTTTAACATCTTCATTTGTGTTTTCTTGTCTTATAGTTCTATAATTTTCAGAAAAAAATGAGTGCAATCAATACCACTAATAGAAATATAGACACAGTTACTGGTATCCTGATAAGATTCCAATAGCCCAGGAAACAATGAAAATATTACCAATGGGATTATATTAAATTAAAATCTACAGAGTGAAGAGAAAGCACTCATTGTAGCAAACTTCATTGCTAACTATAGATAAGAGTTGGAGTAAATTTCAGGAAAATCAAGTGCATTGCAAAATCTAAATATTCAAGCTCTAACTTGTCCAATCAATAAATATGCTTGTGAAATAAATAGATAATTCTCATAATATATAACAAACATTTGAAAAAGTATTCAACAATTGGGAGACAGCAAAATTCAATTCTCTTTGATATTCCATTTCACAGCAGCCAAATGGATGTCATCATAAAAGCAGATGAGGACGACTGACATGAGGACTTGAAAGCTCTCTGTATGTCTATTTTCATTTTTCCCAATGTGACCTATTGAAGAAATAGTCTTTTTTTGCCTTCCATTATTAATTTTCCATTGTTAATATCTATAAAATATTGGTAATATTTTCATTGTTTCCTGTGCTATTGGAATCTTTTCAGGATACCTGTAAACTCTGTCTATATTTCTATTTGGGGTCTTGATTGCACTCATTTTTTCTGACAGTTATAGATTATGTCTCTTTTGAGGATGGGTAGCAGGATATTACTGGGGGCACAGGTTGGGACCCACTATTCTAATAAAATGATGAATGCAAAAGTACAAAGATATATCTTGGGGGTACCTACCCTCACAGTAAGCTGGTTCCAGATGGAGATGAAAGATGAAAATGAGCAGTGTTTAGACAGAGTACCTGTTAGAGACTTTGTTGTTAAGTAGCAGCAGATACTTTTTCCCCTTTCTTTGGTTTAAACAGAAAAACAAATTTGAATTTCATTATGGATGTGATCTTCAGGTAGTCTCTTTCTAGCCAGAGCACATCAAATTGTGCCATGCTGTTTGCCTTTGGACTTTCTTGAGCCATGAAGCTATTTTGAACTATTTGGTCTGGTTGACATTTGGTAACTGGTTTTCTCTTTCAGTGTTCCTCTTTTAAAGGATACTGGGGTATTGCTATAAAATATAGTAACATGGAGAATCTGGCAGTACAGCAGAGAGTTCTCAAGGCATTGGCAACCTTTTTGACTCTAACTCTAATTTAGGGGCTTCAGAAACAGGAATGCATTGCTCTTCATTATCACATTCAGAGGCTTTAGGAAGTCGTGAGTAGATCCAGTTCTTAATGATCTGGTGGATTGTGCTGCCACCTGAGGAATGTTGACATCTGGAACCATGCTGCCACAAGAGGCCATGTCTGGTTCAATGGTAGCCATGGAATATGTTAATGTTTAAGGCCTGTGTTTTCACCAAAGTCCATGGGTATGTTCCTAGTCTGGATTGTTGCACAAAGCCAACTGAGTTGGGCCTCTCATTATTTGCCTGCTGCCATGTTCTCAACCATTGATGCCTTCTGCTTCAGTGGTGGTTCAAGTGAAGAAGAACTCAATTTTTCTCTGGATCCTGGCAAGTAGAAGTTTGATATCTATTGATGTTTTGCATTTGCTATGTATTGTAATGCTAAATACTGACCCAGAAGGTCTCTTTGCCCCTAGGGATGAGGAGATACTCATGTACACCAAATAATGATAAGTAATATTTTTCTTAGTTTAAAACCATTGGTTCAATGGTGATGCCTTCATCCTATATCTAGGCATAAGAGAGGCAGGAGTGGCTTCAGTTTTTGGCTTGGGGCCTGAGACAAAGAACATAAAAAGAAAGGAGGTGGAGAGAGAGAAATATTCCATGGGGTAAAGAATCATGAGAACATGCTATGAGAACTGACCAGTCAAAGTAAGATTAAAACATTGGTAGAAAGGATGATCCAATTATTTGAAATATTATAAGTTGTATTCTATGAGTATGGACAAATTAGAAAATTTAGTGTATATCTTAATATTCTATTCAGATTTCTTTAGCATTTTTACTCATTAAATTTTATTTATTAAAGGTTTTCCTTTCTGCTATTGTTTTGTTTTCTGCTAAATTGAAGAAACAATGTGCAAATGAATCAGAATCATTGATAGTTACAATCTATCTATTAGTTACAATTTAATTTCATTAGATTGGATAAAACCAATTTGTTTAAGCCACAGTCTCACTATGAACACTTAGCTTGCTGGGAAAGCATAAAGATACATCTGGCTCTGCCACTTAATTAGTGTAATTAAAGACACCTACCACCACATTTTTAGGGCTAAACTTTCTTATATTTACATACTTTCATACTTCAATGGAAGTCATTTGAGTGAAAACAGTAATTTTTATCATAATTTTACAATTGTTTTATTAAAAATCATTTGTATTTCATTCCAATTGTTTTCTCCTGACCCCTGCTTATATATGTGTAGTTTTTCTGTTTCCTACAATAGATAGATAATAGATAGATAGATAGATAGATAGATAGATAGATAGATAGATGATAGATCTCATAGGACACCAAAAGCATTAAATTCAGTGACAATTTTCATTACATAGAATAAATATTATTATTTAGACTGTTCCCTTAAGGCTACTACATCACTTTTTACATTCTGCACTACACTACTCTCACAAAATGGATTATTTTGCAAACATTGTTTTAGTTCTCAACACTGAACACATAGGGACAGCCTTGGTGTTCAGAAGCTTAAATTATTCTCAGACTGTCTTCATCCCTTATTAGGAAATAGTCATTCATTGAACAGATTAATAATATCTCCTGGAGTTGCAGTGTGACTTTTATAGGAACCTGAATTTAATCATTACATAAGATCTTCCCATGGGCGTAATCAATGACTAAAAATTAAACTAAGATGAGAAAATATGGTGGAACACAACTGGGACAAAACACTATCATTATAGGAAACAAAAGACAAGTTATATCTATCAACAAGAAAGAAAGGAGAAAAAAAAGAAAACAAATTGGACTTGGAAGATCATTGCTACAAAAGAACACTGGAGTGTACTCCTCCATCTTTGCTCCCACAACAGGGCAATTGGGACCTCCAGGCATAGGGACAATCAAGCATAATATAGCTTGGGACTCAGCCAGCTTGTGTGCTCCCTGCTTCCAAGAGCAGGGCAGTTCTGTGGTCACCTACATGCCAGCTCTGCGGTGGGATATCTGCCCTGCAGAGGGACCCACACTCTGAGAGAGCACACCTGCACAGGGAGGGAGTGCACCAGCTTCCCTTTGGCGATCTATGCTCTGGGGATTAACTACACTGAGCCTTCAGATGTGCAGGGATTCCCCAATATAACATCACTTGGGGCAAGGTACATCAGGGCTCCAAAGTCACTCAGGAGCAGGGCAGCCCCACAGCAATCAGTGCCAGGGGAATACTGGTAATCCAAGGAGGGCAGAAATATCCTTGGAGGCTCACAGGAGGTCCAACCAACAGCCAGTGATAGCAGGACCAACTAACACCAGAGGTAACCAGATGGCAAAAGGCAAATGTAGGAACGTTACTAACAGAAATCAAGGCAATATGGCACCATCCGAACCCAACTCTCCAACAGCAGCAAGTCCTGGATACCCCATCACACCTGAAAGGCGAGATCTGGATTTAAAATCACTTCTCATGATGCTATTAGAGGATTTCAATAGGACGCAAATAAGTTTCATAAAGAAATACAGTAGAAGGTGAATCAACGGGTAGAAGCCCTTACAAAGGAAACACAAAAATTGCTTAGAGAAATGCAGGAGAATATGGGTCAACTGATGGAGGCCCATAAGGAGGCAACACAAAAATCACTTAAAGAAATGAATCAACAGGTAGATGCCCTTACAAAAGAAACACAAAAATCGCTTAAAGAAAGGCAGGAAAATATGGGTCAACAGATGGAGGCCCATAAGGAGGCAACACAAAAATCGCTTAAAGAAATGAATCAACAGGCAGATGCCCTTACAAAGGAAACACAAAAATTGCTTAAAGAAATGCAGGAGAATATGGATCAACAGGTGGAAGCCCATGAGGAGGAACACAAAAATCGCTTAAAGAAATACAGGAGAACTTGGGTCAACAGGCAGAAATCCTGAAAGAGGAAATGCAAAAATATTTTAAAGAAATACAGGAAAATACAAACAAACAAGTGAAGGATCCTAGCATATCCATCCAGAATCTAAAAAAGGAACTAGAAACAACTAAGAAATCACAAAGGGAGACAACTTTGGAGATAGAAAACATTGGGAAGAAATCAGGAGTCATAGATGCAAACATCAACAATAGAATACAAGAGATGGAAGAAAAAGCCGGGTGGTGGTGGCGCACGCCTTTAATCCCAGCACTTGGGAGGCAGAGGCAGGAGGATTTCTGAGTTCGAGGCCAGCCTGGTCTAAAAAGTGAGTTCCAGGACAGCCAGGGCTACACAGAGAAACCCTGTCTCGAAAAACCAAAAAAAAAAAAAAAAAAAAAAAAAAAAACAAAAAAACAAAAAAAACAAAAAACAAAAAACAAAAAAAAAATAGATGGAAGAAAAATCTCAGGTACTGAAGATACCATAGAAAGCATAGACTCAACAGTCAAAGAAAATGCAAAATGCAAAAAACGTGTAACCCAAAATGTCCAGGAAATCCAGGACACAATGAGAAGATCAAACCTAAGGATTATAGGTATAGATGAGAGTGAAGATTTTCAACTTAAAGGGCCAGTAAATATCTTCAACAAAGTTATGGAGGAAAACTTCCCTAACCTAAAGAGAGAGATGCCGATGAACGTACAAGAAGCTTACAGAACTCCGAACAGACTGGACCACAACAGAAATACATCCTGTCTCATAATAATCAAAACACCAAATGTACGAAACAAAGAAAGAATATTAAAAGCAGTAAGAGAAAAAGGCCAAGTAACATAAAGGAAGACCTATCTGAATCACATCAGACTTTTCACCAGAGACTATGTAAGCCAGAAGATCCTGGGCAGATCTCATACAGACTCTGAGAGAACACAAATGCCAGCCTAGATTACAATATCCAGCAAAATTCTCAATCACCATAGATGGAGAGACCAAGATATTCCATGATAAAACCAAATTTAACAATATCTTTCCACAAGCCCAGCCTGGCAAAGGATAACAGGTGGAAACGGCTAATACAAGGAGAGAAACTACACCCTGGAAAAAACGAGATAGTAACCAACCTTCTTTCATCAAACCCAAAAGTAGTTAACCACTCAAACATAAAGATAGCATCAAGAATAGCAGGTGGCAATAATCACTATTCCTTAATCTCTCTTAATATCAATGGTCTCAGTTCCCCAATAAAAAGACATAGACTAGCAGACTGGATACGTAAACAGGACCCAGCATTTTGCTGCATGCAGGGAACGCACCTCAGTGTCAAAGACAAACACTACCTCAGAGTAAAAGGCTGGAAAACAATTTTACAAGCAAATGGCCTCAAGAAACGAGGTGGAGTAGCCATCCTAATATGAGATAAAATTGATTTTCAACCTAAAGTCATCAAAAAAGACACAGAAGGACACTACATACTGATCAAGGGAAAAATCCACCATCAAGAACTCTCAATTCTGAATATCTATGCTCCAAATGCAAGGGCACCCTCATTCGTAAAAGAAATTTTACTAAAACTCAAAGCACACATCGCACCGCACACAATAATAGTGGGTGACTTCAACATCCCGCTCTCTGAAATGGATCGTTCAGGAAAGCAGAAACTAAACAGGGACACTGTGAATCTAATTGAAGCCTTGGACCAAATGGAACTAACTGATATATATAGAACATTTCATCCTAGAGCTAAAGAATACACCTTCTTCTCAGCTCCTCATGGTACCTTCTCCAAAATTGACCATATAATTGGTCACAAATCAGACCTCAACAGATACAAGAAGATAGAAATAATCCCATGCCTCCTATCAGATCACTATGGAATAAGGGTGGTCTTCAATGGCAACAAAAACAAAAGAAAACCCACATACACATGGAGGCTCAACAATAATCTACTCAATGATAACTTGGTCAAGGTGGAAATAAAGAAAGAAATCAAAGACTTTTTGAAAGTTAATGAAAATGAAGGCACAACATACCCTATTTTATGGGACACAATGAAAGCCGTGCTAAGAGGAAAATTCATAGCCCTGAGTGCCGCCAAAAAGAAACGGGAGACAGCATACACTAACACCTTAATGGCACACCTGAAAGCCCTGGAACATAAAGAAGCAAATACACCAAAGAGGAGTAGAAGGCAGGAAATCATCAAACTCAGGGCTGAAATCAATCAAGTAGAAACAAATAAAACCATACAAAGAATCAACAAAACGAGGAGTTGGTTCTTTGAGAAAATCAACAAGGTAGATAAGCCCTTAGCCATACTAACCAGAGGGCACAGAGATAGTATCCAAATTAATAAAATCAGAAACGAAAAGGGAGAGATAACAACAGAAACTGAGGAAATTCAAAAAATCATCAGATCCTACTACAAAAACCTGTATTCAACACAACTAGAAAATCTTGAGGAAATGGACAATTTCCTTGACAGATACAAAGTACCAAAATTAAATCAGGATCAAATAGACCATCTAAACCGTCCTATAACCCCTGAAGAAATAGAAGTTGTCATTGGAAGTCTTCCAACCAAAAAAAGCACAGGTCCAGATGGTTTTAGTGCAGAATTCTATCAGACCTTCAAAGAAGACCTAACACCAATACTCTTCAAACTGTTCTACAAAATAGAAACAGAAGGAACACTACCCAACTCGTTCTATGAAGCCACAATTACACTAATACCAAAAGCACACAAAGACCCGACAAAGAAAGAGAATCTCAGGCCAATCTCTCTTATGAATATCGATGCAAAAATACTCAATAAAATTCTTGCCAACCGAATCCAAGAACACATCAAAACGATCATTCACCACGATCAAGTAGGCTTCATCCCAGGGATGCAGGGATGGGTCAATATAAGGAAATCCATCAATGTAATCCACTACATAAACAATCTCAAAGAAAAAACTACATGGTCATCTCATTAGATGCTGAGAAAGCATTTGACAAAATTCAGCATCCTTTCATGCTAAAGGTCTTGGAAAGATCAGGAATTCAAGGCCCATATCTAAACATAGTAAAAGCAATTTACAGCAAACCGGTAGCCAGCATCAATCTAAATGGAGAGAAACTTGAAGCAATCCCACTAAAATCAGGGACTAGACAAGGCTGCCCTCTCTCTCCATATCTTTTCAATCTAGTACTTGAAGTTCTAGCTAGAGCAATTAGACAACAAAAAGAGGTCAAAGGGATACAAATTGGAAAGGAAGAAGTCAAACTATCACTCTTTGCAGACGATATGATAGTATACATAAGCGACCCAAAGAACTCCACCAGAGAACTCCTACAGCTGATAAACGACTTCAGCAAAGTGGCCGGATATAAAATCAACTCAAGCAAGTCAGAAGCCTTCCTATACTCAAAGGATAAGCAGGCTGAGAACGAAGTAAGAGAAATAATACCCTTCACAATAGCCACAAACCATATTAAGTATCTTGGTGTGACTATAACCAAACAAGTGAAAGATCTGTATGACAAGAACTTCAAGTCTCTGAAGAAAGAAATTGAAAAAGACCTCAGAAGATGGAAAAATCTGCCATGCTCATGGATTGGCAGGATTAATATAGTAAAAATGAGCATCTTACCAAAAGTAATACACAGATTCAATGCAATCCCCATCAAAATCCCAACTCAATTCTTCATAGAGTTAGAAAGAGCAATTCAAAAATTCATCTGGAATAACAGAAAACCCAGAATAGCTAACACTATTCTCAAGAGTAAAAGAACCTTTGGGGGAATCAGTATCCCGGACCTCAAGCTGTACTACAGAGCAATAGTGTTAAAAACCGCATGGTATTGGTACAGTAACAGACATGTAGATCAATGGAACAGAATTGAAGACCCAGAAATGAATCCACACTCCTATGGTCACTTGATCTTTGACAAAGGAGCTAAAACCATCCAGTGGAAAAAAGATAGCCTTTTCAACAAATGGTGCTGGCTCAGCTGGAGGTCAACATGCAGAAGAATGCAAATTGACCCATTCTTATCTCCTTGCACTAAGCTCAATTCTAAGTGGATCAAAGATCTCCACATAAAACCAGACACACTGAAACTAATAGAAGGGAAACTAGGGGAGTACCTTGAACATATGGGCACAGGGGAGAATTTCCTGAATAGAACTCCAATAGCTTATGCTCTAAGATCAAGAATTGACAAATGGGACCTCATTAAATTACAAAGTTTTTGCAAGGCAAAAGACACTGTCAAAAAGACAAAGGGGCAACCAACTAAGTGGGAAATGATCTTTACCAACTTTACATCCGACAGAGGGCTAATATCCAAGATATACAATGAACTCAAGAAGTTAAACTCCAGAGAAGCAAGTAACCCTATTAAAAAATGGGGTACAGAGCTAAACAAAGAGTTCTCACCTGAAGAATATCTAATGGCTGAGAAGCACCTAAAGAGATGTTCATCATCCTTAGTCATTAGGGAAATGCAAATCAAAACAACCCTGAGATTCCATCTCACACCAGTCAGGATGGCTAAGATCAAAAACACAGGAGACAGCAGTTGTTGGCGAGGATGTGGAGAAAGAGGAACACTCCTCCACTGCTGGTGGAATTGCAGGCTGGTACAACCACTCTGGAAAGCAGTCTGGCGGTTCCTCAGAAAACTGGGCATGACACTCCCGGAGGATCCGGCTATACCACTCCTGGGCATATACCCAGAGGCTTTACCTGCATGCAATAAGGACACATGCTCCACTATGTTCATAGCAGCCTTATTTATAATAGCCAGAAGCTGGAAAGAACCCAGATGTCCCTCAACGGAGGAATGGATTCAGAAGATGTGGTATATCTACACAATGGAATACTACTCTGCAATTAAAAACAATGAATTCATGAAACTCCTAGGCAAATGGTCAGATCTTGAAAATATCATCCTTAGTGAGGTAACCCAATCACAAAAGAACACACATGGTATGCAGTCACTGATAAAGGGATATTGACCCAGAATCTCAGAATACCCTAGACACAATCCGCATATCAATAGATTTCTAAGAAGATGGAAGGGGAGACCCCTGGTCCTGGAAAGACTGGATGTAGGGGAACGCCAGGACAGAGTAACGAGAGGGGGTTGAATGGAGAAAAGAGGGAGGGAAGGGGGCTTATGGGACTTTTGTGGAGGGAGGAAACGGGAAAAGGGAAGTGATTTGGAATGTAAATTAAAAAAAAGTATAGCAGGTGGCAATAATCACTATTCCTTAATCTCTCTTAATATCAATGGTCTCAGTTCCCCAATAAAAAGACATAGACTAAGAGATTGGATACTTAAACAGGACCAGCATTTTGCGGCGTGCAGGAAACGCACCTCACTGTCAAAGACAAACACTACCTCAGAGTAAAAGGCTTGAAAACAATTTTACAAGCAAATGGTCCCAGGAAACGAGCCAGAGTACCCATCCTAATATCAGATAAAATTGACTTTCAACCTAGAGTCATCAAAAAAGACACAGAAGGACATTACATAGTAGTCAAAGGAAAAATCCACCAAGAAGAACTCTCAATTCCGAATATTTATGCTCTAAATGCAATAGTACCCTAATTTGTAAAAGAAACTTTACTAAAGCTCAAACCTCACATCGCACCTCACACAATAATGGTGGGTGACTTCAACACCCTCTTCTCTGAAATGGATCATTCCGAAAAGCAGAAACTAAGCAGGGACACAGTGAAACTAATTAAAGTCTTGGACCAAATGGAACCAACATATATATATATATATATATATATATATATATATATATATATATATATATAACATTTTATCCTAAAACAGAAGAATAAACCTTCTTCTCAGCACCTCATGGTACCTTCTCCAAAATCAACCATATAATTTGTCACAAAACAGACCTCAACAGGTATAAGAAGATCAAACTAATCGCAAGCCTCTTATCAGATCACTATGGAATAAGGGTGGTCTTCAATGGTGACAAAAACAACAGAAAGCCCACATACACGTTGAAGCTGAAGAATGCTCTACTCAATGATACCTTGTTCAAGGAAGAAATAAAGAAATAAAAGATTTATTAGAATTTAAAGGCACAACCTACCCTAATTTATGGGACACAATGAAAGCAGTGCTAAGAGGAAAATTCATAGCTCTGAGTGCCTGCAAAAAGAAACTGGAGAGAGCATACACTAGCAGCTCAATGGCACACCTGAAAGCCCTGGAACAAAAAGTAGCAAATACACCCAAGAGGAGTAGAAGGCAGGAAATCATCAAATTCAGGGCTGAAATCATTCAAGTAGAAACAAATAAAACCATACAAAGAATCAACAAAACTAGGAGTTGGTTCTTTGAGAAAATCAAAAAGATAGATAAGTCCTTAGCCAGACTAGCCAGAGGGCACAGAGACAGTATCCAAATTTACAAAATCAGAAACAAAAATGGAGATATAACAACAGAAACTGAGGAAATTAAAAAAATCATCAGATCCTACTACAAAAGCATGGTATTGGTATACTGACAGGTATGTAGATCAATGGAACAGAATTGAAGACCCAGAAATGAATCCACACTCCTATGGTCACTTGATCTTTGACAAAGGAGCTAAAATCAGCCAGTGGAAAAAAATATAGCCTTTTCAACAAATGGTGCTGGCTTAATTGGAGGTCAACATGCAGAAGAATGCAAATTGACCCATTCTTATCTCCTTGCACTAAGCTTAATTCCAAGTGGATCAAGGACCTCCACATAAAACCAGATACACTGAAACTAATAGAAAGGAAACTAGGGAAGAACCTTGAACATATGGGCACAGGGGAGAATTTCCTGAACAGAACTCCAATAGCTTATGCTCTAAGATCATGAATTGATAAATGAGTCCTCATAAAATTACAAAGTCTCTGTAAGGCAGAGGACACTGTCAAAAGGACAAAGCGGCAACCAACTAACTGGGAAATGATCTTTACCAACCCTACATCCGACAGAGGGCTAATATCCAATATATACAAAGAACTCAAGAAGTTATACTCCAGAGAGCCAAATAACCCTACTAAAAATGGGGTACAGCACTAAACAAAGAGTTCTCACCTGAAGAATATCTAATGGCTGAGAAGCAACTAAAGAAATTTTCAACATCCTTAGTCATTAGGGAAATGCAAATCAAAACAACCCTGAGATTCCACCTCACAGCCGTTAGAATGGCTAAGATCAAAAACTCAGGAGACAGCAGTTGTTGGCGAGGATGTGGAGAAAGAACACTCCTCCACTGTTGTTGGGATTGCAAGCTGGTACAACCACTCTGGAAAGCAGTCTGGCGGTTCCTCAGAAAACTTGGCATGACACTCCCGGAAGATCCGGCTATACCACTCCTGGGCATATACCCAGAGGCTTTACCTGCATGCAATAAGGACACATGCTCCACTATGTTCATAGCAGCCTTATTTATAATAGCCAGAAGCTGGAAAGAACCCAGATGTTCCCTAATGGAGGAATGGATTCAAATGTGGTATATTTACACAATGGAATACTAGTTTGCAATTAAAAACAATGAATTCACGAAATTCCTCGGCAAATAGTTAGAACTGGAAAATATCATCCTTAGTGAAGTAACCCAATCACAAAAGAACGCACATTGTATGCAGTCATTGATAAGGGGATATTAACCCAGAATCTCAGAATAGCCAAGACACAATTCACATATCAATAGATTTCCAAGAAGATGGAAGGAGAGACCCCTGGTCCTTAAAAGACTCGATGTAGGGGAATACCAGGACAGAGATCCGAGAGGGGGTTAAATGGGGAACAGAGGGAGGGAAGGGAGCTTATGTGACTTTTGGGGAGGTAGGAAACGGGAAAGGAGAAATCATTTGGAATGTAAATTAAAAAAGTTAGAAAATAAAAAAAAGGACACTGAACATTTGAAAATGAATTAATTTACTCAGCGATATTATAAAACCATAGATCCCTCTATTGCTACAGACTCCTTTGGAATTGAAGTAACAAGCTAGATAAACCTCAGAAAAGGGACATGGGAGAATGAACATAAAACCTTGAGGAACGCTGCCACCCTCTATTTACCAAACAGGACAGGATTTTTTATTAATCAAGGAGGTCATCAAAGCTCATTTTGATTTCACTTTCAAATATTTCTTGACTGTTTGGTTAGCAAATTTTGTAACTGCGTAAATAGGTACCTTGTTTTTCTGCAGCTCTTTGTAGTCCCTTCAAAATAAATACTACTTTGATGTGCCCATAATAATATTATAGATTTTTACAAAAGTCAGCATTTGCCCAACTATGTAGGCGGAGCTTCTAATTTTTCCGTAGTACACTACTCATCCTCCAAAACACACTCTGTAGTGTCTATTTGTGCCTCCTCAACCCTTCAATCCCTGCCATTCTGTCAAAGATGTGTCTGTTTCTACAACTGATCTGCAACTGCCAGTAGTCAAAGGGTAAATATCTAGCATCTTTCAAGCCTCAGTTTCTCTTCTGTATTACTTAACTATTCTTTACTCTTGACTTTTTGCCTTTCTCTTTTCTTTATACTTGAATGATAATAAGGAACTAGAGACTACCTAACAACACCAATCTCAAAAATGCATATGAATTTTTCTCTCACCTCCCTTTCTCCCTTCTGAAAAATAGAGCTCATTGTAAATGATGGAATACTTGGGTAGCCATGCAGAGTAAGTAGCAAATAATGGCAAATTTCTTTGGAATAAACAGCTAAAATATATGCTTCTAATGACATTGGACCCAGTGACATCGTTTTACATGTTGAAGCATTAAGTAGAGATTTCATTGGCAGATCCTACACAGATACTGCTCTGGACTGAATTTTGAAAAGATGTAATCTGTCTTTTTTTTTTTTAAAAAAAAAGATGTAAGCTCTCTCTCTCTCTTTCTCTGTTTCTTTGTATCTCTCTGTCTCTCTCTCTGTGTATTTATATGTATGTCTCTCTCTCTCTCTCTAAATGAGAATATAGTTGCTAAATAGCAAAACTATTTTATATCTTTCTTGAGGTTAATTTCAATTAAAAGCTAACAAATAAGAGAATAATATTTAAACTTTGTGACTCTGAGATTGTTATTTGAAATTTACAATTACTAATAGGTAATAGGTAAATCTTATCTATCTTAGTCTATTATATAATATATTTTAGGTTATTTTTATATCAATTGAATTTCTTATAAGTCTACACCAATTAATTTGCTTTATAATGATTCAGTATGTATAAATGATTCAGTATGTATGATGATTCAGTATGTATAAAACTGGCTGTTAATTTTAACTGCCCTTATAGTTGCCATTGTTTAGGCAATTTTGTGTAAATTGGCATAAATTATCACACCAGGATTCATAAAGACAATATCAGAGCACACTAATGTATCATGCACTCTGAACACATTCAGCTCCATGCAATCTAGAAATAGATTAATGAAATGAAACTATTATATAGTCATGCTTTTTCTCATTTATGCATCCTGGATTTGCTGATGCATAAAACTGTGCATGAGCACATGTGTGTGTGTGAGTGTGTGTGCAAGTATGTGTGTGTATATTTGTGTGTGTGTGTGTGTGAGAGAGAGAGAGAGAGAGAGAGAGAGAGAGAGAGAGAGAGAGAGAGAGAGAGAGAGAGAGAAGTGCTGGAGGAGAAAAACAGTCCTTTTCAAAAATTGTGTAGCTTATTTAGTTCTTTATAAATTCTAGAAATTAATCTAGATATTTTATATTACTTTTGGCCATTGTCAAGTGTACTGCTTTTCTGGTTTCCCTCTCCGTGTACTTATCATTTTTATAAGTGAAGACTACTGATATTTTTGAATTAATTTTGTATCCAGCCACTTTGGTGAAGGTTTTTATCAGCTGAAGGATGTCTCTTATAACATTTTTGTAGTTACTTGTGCATACAATTGTATCCTTTGGGATGATCTAATGGTATGCAAAATATGATATAATAGTCAGTATGCTAAAGAAAGAAACTCCCATGACCAGGCCAAGCTGTGTCCTGTAAGAAAGCCTGTCAATAAAAAAAGGAAAATATTACTAAAGAGAGAAAGAGAACAAGACAGAGAAAAGCATATATACTAAAACTGTGTATTAAGGGATGTGGTGTACACATGGTCCTAAATGGTCCAAATTCTGCAGTAGGAAAGAGCAGTCATGGGAGGTATGAGGTATAGGAGAATGAAAGTAGACATACACAAATCATACATACTTATTCACTGACATTCAAGCCTTTGGAGGTATTCACAGAAGTCTATTAGATGCACACATGTATTCTGTCATCAAGAAGAGAGAAAATGAAAGTTCAGGCTTCTTAGAACATCTTTATACAGAATCACACAAATGTGTCACTTTGGTAAGTAATCTTCATATAACAGCTTCTATCACAGTTGACAAGTTCCTAGAGTCATTGTGTTTGTACCCATGCATTAACTCCTGGGTTAATAGTCCAGCACTATCTATCTTGGGCCATTGTATATCCATATCTGTGGTTTGTTGTTTAAACATAAACTGGCTATTATGATCCTCTGTTCCCAACAGGAATCTTGCATGTGCACAACTTCAAGTCCTGCCTGGAATACTACTCAGCAATTAAAAACAAAGAATTCATGAAATTCTTAGGCAAATGGGGAACAGGGGGAGGGAAGAGGGCTTATGGGACTTTCAGGGAGGGGGAAAATGGGAAAGGGGAAATCATTTGGAATGTAAATAAAGAATATTGAAAATAAAATAATAGTAATAATAATAAAATAAATAAAATAAAATAAAATTTAAAAAAGTCTTATTTCATAGCAAAAGTTCAAGGAATAAAGTGTACTATACTAAGAAACTCTTACACCATAGAGTTAAAATCATTTTAGACCACACCTAATTATAAAAAGATCTTTCTAACTTCTTGCTGTCTTTGTTTTCTTGTATCTCATATAGTAGGAATAAAAAATAGTAATATAATACTGTTATACAGTAAATATTAATGCATGAAAGGCATTTCAGTGTTCTTAACACATGTAGGCACTCAATAGCTATTACGTATAAAATAGTAAGATTTTAAAGAAAATTTTATATTTTTATTTCTAGGTGACTAATTATGGACAATAAGGATGAATATTTAGTTAACTTCAAAGGGTATAATTTTGAGAAAACTTTAGTTAATATGGAGATTGTTAAAAACATAGAAGATTTTGAAATTCGAGATGATGACATCTTTATAGTCACATATCCAAAGTCTGGTAAGCGTCATATTAGGTCATATTATATTGATCTTTTGTTTAGGTTTGATATTCTCCACATAGTGATGTCAATTAAACTGTATTAGTTTCTTTTCTTATTTCAAATGTGAAAGAACTAATTATGTCAAAGAAGTCATGCTGCCAGAGGCTTATCACATTACATCTGTAGTCAGGAAGCCCAAGTAGATGAACCTAGTAGAGATAACGCCAGACATACATGTCTAAGGATTTGTCTCTCTGATAATTCCAAATCTCATCAGGTAAAAAATATCAGCTACCACTGCAATGTAAATTTGAAAACAAGTTATTGTCAAACAACTGTTAAATTAAACTCAAGTCTCTGTGTCATATATTACTATGTTTATATTGTAATTTATTCTTGAATAAGATGGAAAAATCAAGTTTGTAGCAAATAGCAGCTGAGATAGATTTTACAGAAAATCTTTTTCTGTAAAAGACACATGTTTTTTATTCGGAGGCTTTTTCTTAAATAATTTTTCAATTTCCAGTACATTTAATTTGTTGACAGGTTTTTTGAGAAAACTGTAATATACATTAAGTTTTCAAAAAGATAGGACAAAAATATCGATCAGTGAAGTTTCCTAAGATTAATTTTGAGGTTTGTGAAGCCTGGTCAGGACAAGTTTGTCACAAGAACTTTTGTTCTATTACCTAGTCCTTTTGGACAGAAAGATATATTCAGATATCTTTTGTAAAGTTAAATTCAGCAAAGTGTGACATTTGGTTGTCTTGGTTTGAGATTTTAAAGTGATTGACACTGACTAAAGAGTAAAGCAATAGCTGTTAAGATTTCACATGACCGACCAAGTATTGTTCCCCATGCACAACAACACCGATTTTATATCTATATTTGACAAGTTTTTTGTAAGAAAATTTTGCAAAAAATATTTCTCTGTTCATACTAAATCCTCCTTTGCTTCTCATCTTTGCAAGGTTTAATAAGTTACATAACTAAAAGAATTCTTTGAGGAAGATACCCTTTTTCTCTGTAGATAATACATAAGTAAGTCAAGCCACTAAACAGTCACTGGGTGCTCATGATAGTCCACAATAAGAATGAAATGGACAATGAGTATTCATCTTTGGAATGCAGAATAATGGACACATTTATCATTATAAGTTCTGGAGTCTGAAGTCTTGCAATGACCAGTTCTTCAAAATTTCAAGCTCATCATCCCTCATTGGAAGTAAAGAATAAGCAATCAAATTGATAATGCTACCAGTGAATTATCTGAGATAGCCACTTAGAAATTAAAAATAATAAATAAATAAATAATTTTAATTTTAACCCAGTGAATTATCAGGGATAACCATTACTAACATAAATAAATTAAAATATATTCATCATTTATAATAAATAATATTTATTTATTATCTATATTATAAAATTTATGTAATGAATAAAATTTAATGACAGATTAAGGAAAATAAATAAATTTGCTTTAAAGTTTAATAAATGTATCTTATAAATAAATTATAAATAATAAATAAATAATACCCTCACCACGATTGTATTTGATCACATATCAGTCTATCCTTAAAGGGAATAGCATTTTAACTTTGTATTTCCAAAATCTTTCCACTGTGTGACTTGACTTTAATGATCAAGAAACCACATATTAGTAAACACTGAAATATTTTTTGTCCTCTTTCAACACATGTGTTCTGGGAATATGCTAGAGAAGTATTAAAGTCAGCAATGCAAGAGAAGTGGTAGAAACTGGAAATATTTGATTCTAATAGTTTTACTATGGGCAAACAAATAATGAAGTAATTTCAGAAATGAAATTACTCATGAACAAAAATAAGCTGTCATTCAGTAACCTGATATATATTTTATGAAAGTCAAAAAAATATGATTGAAGGCTCCAAACTTTAAAAAAGGAAAATAAAAAAAGTTGCACTAAGACGAAAGTACCAGTCACCCTGGCATGATCTGATCTGACATACTTTATCCATGTGTACTGATGAAGCAAATGCAAGTACTGCAAATGTTATATAAATAACAGTTAAGCATTACAAAAGGACTCCACATGAAGCAGAGTATACACAGACACTAGAAGAATAATCTGCATCACCACTACCAAACCACTACCTCCATTCGATTGAGAATGGAATGAAGTGCCACTGATTTGTGCCTTATGTACTTAAGTGTTAAATACAGACAATGATAACTGGGCATATCCAAACAAAGGGATTAAAAGGCCCAAATTATTTTCATAATGGATGACATTACTGTTTGTATTCATTAATAAAACCTACTTCAGGATTGAAAACAGGATTGTTATCTCTTTTCACAGGTACCATCTGGACTCAGCAGATCCTCTCCTTGATTTGTTTTGAGGGTCATCGGAACAGAACAGAAAACATTGTCACACTTGATAGAGCACCATTTCTTGAGTACAATATTCACAAATTAGATTATGCCAAAATGCCATCACCTCGCATCTTCAGTACTCACCTTCCATATTACTTAGTACCAAAAGGCCTCAAGGACAAAAAACCAAAAGTACGTCAGAGTCTAGTCACGTAGTATACATACAACAAAGCCCCACTCTAATTACTGTATAATTAGGTTATTTCAATATTCTTCTATTATAACAGAGCTATGAACATGTTTGTATATGTTTCCTGGACTTGTTTATACCAGCTTCCCTAAATTCCACATCTATGAATAGAAGGACTGAAAAACAAACGTCATAGTACTCAGCTTTGTTTTGGAAAAGATTATATTTATGTTTTAGCTTAATGTATAGTGAATGAGTTCTTATCACACTTTAAAATGTTATCAGTAGGGCAGCTATGAAAATGTGGAATAGTTAATAGTAATTTGCATATAAACAGTGAGAGTAATTATACTTGATGTTTATTAGGCCATACTTATCTTTTATTTTGTGAAAAGACAGTAATTAGCCCAGCATTTTATTATATTCTTCTGTTAGTTTGCTGTACATCACTTTCAGAAATGAATCTATTCCAGTTAATCCACATTGCTTTTCCATGTAGAACTTAGATATATTCCTGTACATGTATGAAATGCCATAGAGAAAAGTTGTTTATTACAATACTATTTGTAATACGAAAGCAACATAATAACCACTTGCCTTTCCACAGATCAAAGGCTAGAAGAAATAATTTTTGTTATTGTCATAATCAAATATTATAAATCAGCCTAACCAAGGATTGCTGTAAGAAATAATTCTATAATTCTATCTACAGATTCTTTATATTTACAGAAATCCTAAAGATGTTTTGACCTCCTATTTTCATTACTCTAAGTTGATGGTTATACTTCAAGCTCCAGATACTATAGAAAGTTATATGCAAACATTTCTAGATGGAAATGGTAAGTGTTCATCCTTTTACCCAAACATAACTGAATTACACAAAAAATTCCAGTTGGCCAAATTTTCAAACTTACAGAACACAATTTAAAGAAATGGAAGAGTTCAACAAAATGTAAATCCATCACTTCAGTTCTGAGAAAGGAAAATTAAAAGAAGAAAGGAAAATAATTCCAGACAAACAAAAAACTAAACCGAAAGAATTAATCTTGAGTGACAAGTATATATCAACTCCATCTGCCACCAAATGGTTTTTGTATCTTTGTGTACAAGTGAAGGCATGTCAAAGTCACAAAGGGAAGTATTTGGCTTTACAGCTATTCTACAAATTCCTTCCAGCTAGCTACAAAGGTAGAGTGATCCGTTCTAGCAAATTGAATGTTGATAGTGAGTGTATGGTTCCTATGGGCCTGTGTACGTTTATATACCCAGCTGTGAAATCGTTAATTCTTTTAATTAGGAGGATTAATAAATGCAAGAGGCTCACAGTGTGTGGAGCCAGGGTCTCATTCATTGTAAGATGATATTCAGATTATGCGCCTCTGTACACAATAAACATTCTTCCCCGTATATCATATCAAACAAAAGGAAAAATAGAGACATGTGCCCTCTGTGTTGAAGGATGAAAATGAAACTATTCCTTGGAGTCATTTTCAGTCTCAGGCCCTTGAGTATTGTTTCTTTCCTATTTGTGTGGTAACTTTATATAGGAGATTTTGCCACTATTTGTTTTTCCCCATAGCACTAAACATTTTATGTAGTGATACAGATATCCAGTACAGCGACTGTTTTATTTATGAAAATTCCCAAACAGTAAAGAAAGGGTAGAGATTTTTGTTTACATACATATCTTAGCATTCTTACTCATTACCATTCTTTCCAGTGGTAGGAAGCTGTTGGTTTGACCACATAAGAGGCTGGTATGAACACAGACATGATTTCAATGTAATGTTCATGAGCTTTGAAGACATGAAGAGGGTAAGATGAAAAAATTGTATTTTTTATTACTCTTGTCTTTTTTACAATGCAGGCTTTAACCTCCTTCCAGTCAGCCCTCCCATTTTTCTTCATCCCTTTCCTTCTTGTGTCTGTCTTGAAGAGAATCTCTCCACCTTATCTCCCAACAGGTCTCCCCACTCTCTGGGGCCTCAAGTCTCTCTAGGTTATTTCTAAATGATTTCTTTTACAACGTTATTCTCTTGTTTGAAAGCACATTCTTCGTACTTAACTCTTCTTTGGGTTTTTGCTGGAGATGTTTCCTAATGTTCTGCTTTTCTCTCATTGACTGGATTTCCTCAGTAAGCTCTTCTCCCTGTACAGTAATCTTTTCTGATCTCTTATTATGGATCATCCTGTATAAAGTCAACCTCAAAGATTCACAAAAGCAATGGCTTACATTATTAATATTTTATTATTTCATGATAATTCCATATATTGTGTCTGGTATAGTGCTCCTGCATATTAATAGATTGTAACACCGGATGTAAAGAGTAGATGGATGATCTAGCCACTCTTCTTGAATTGTCATCCACTCTTTCCTTACTACTTTTCCCAATCACTATTAATCCAAATCACTATTAATTACAATTGTACTGTAAGCTTACACATATGATATCATATATGTTATTTGTTCCAGCTTATTTCACTTTGCCTGTGGTTCTTAGTTTCATATATTCTTAAATAAGACAGAATTTAATTTAATTTTTATGTCTGAGTAATAATCTATTAGACAAATGCAGTGTATGACATGTATCATAAATTCTTGACTCTTCAGTCTATTGATGGACTATAGACTGAGTCCTTGTATTGTAATTGTAAATATAGAGCAGTAACACCAAATAACAATATGATTTTGAATGGTAACATCATTATCATTTACTACATCCTCAGGGATGTTATAGTTAACATGATGATCCATTTTATCATAATCTTTCATACTCAGTACTTAATGAAGGCTACCAAGGAACATTAGCCTACTATAAAATGTGGACAATTAGAGCCACATGCCAGAATTGAACATATAGTATGTTTTCGCTTTTTTTTAAGGACACTTGGAGCATTTTTCTCAGATGAATCTGTAGGAAGTTTTTTTTTTTTTGGATTGGTGACAGTAAACAGTATCCTTTTTTCCAGTCTTGCACTTGGTCATTGCCACCTCAGGCCTTGACTACACAGTGGCATATTTGGTAGAATTGCTCCTTCAGCTGCTGCTTCTTGGTCTTCAGCTTTTCTTCATGCTTTGTGGTCCAGCACCTTGTGACTCTAGTCTTCATGGGTTGTCTTTCTGAAGGCCTATATTTCTTGCCTTTGTAGAATCTCCTGAGGTTTTCTTCTTGAGACTTCTTAATGACTGTGATGGCACAAGTGATACATTTTCACATGACTCCTGTCACCACTTGTCAACTTGGTGAAGAGAAGCTGGAACTGTTCTATCTTCTGATCATCCAGGTTTTTTAGCATCTCTTCCTTCTTCTTGGCATTGCAAGTCCTGAGCTTTTTTCTTGGCAATGGCTGCTTTGCTCCTTACTCAATATTGTAACATGCTTTGCAAAGCAAAGGGTTTGAACTTTAACACTCTGAGAACTTACTGACATGTTTATTAATAAAAAAAATGAGTGAATGATTTCTCTATGCAGGCACTAAGTCAGGAGTAAAGAGGATTTACCTCTTGATAGAGTCCATGGGCTTACAAGGAAGGTAAAATATCAGGAAGCAAATATTCAAAGTAGTAAACCTGGAAGTGAGTTTGGACTAGTAGCATGGTTTTTGGGTAAATGTGCTTGCTGAGCATACCTGACAAACCAAGTTCAATATCTTTCCTTTAGCTGGATTATTCTATTTTTCATACACCTCAGGTTTTGGGGTGTTTATCTTTTGTTTTTGTATGTTTCAGTGCATCAAGTCATTTGTATAAATCAGATAGCATTAGAATCCTATTATTGTATTCATGCAGGACACTAAATTCATTCCACAAATGATCACTCATAAAGATGAAGTCTAACATAAGCCTGTGGAGTATATTTCCAACCCCAATAATCCTGTGCAAGAACACACAACTTAGTTATAATATTTATAAAAGACATGCCTAAATTGGGTAGAAATAGGACTACAATACTTTATTCCTCATCTATGAAATCCCTTGCTACTTGTGGTTTCTCCAGGCCAGGTGCTACTACCCCATCTTCCTTCCACCTCTTCTTTTCCATCCTCTTTCTCTCCTTTTCTCCTTGTCTCCCCTCCTCCTTCTTTAGACCTCTAAAAACTCCCAGCTCCACCCTTTTCTTCAACTGTCTAATCATTGTCTCTAGTCTTTATTTGACCTGTTAACATGGGGAGTAGGTTCACCTGAGATAACCTGATTATGTGATCTATGCTTCATCAGTGCACCCACCTTTGGGGGAACAGAATTAGCATCAAAATTCAAACAGCAATCTACAGCATTTAGTCCAATTAAAATACTCTTTTCTCTCAGATATAAATTGAGCACAACTCTTATCATTCTGTAAGCCATCTCCTCTTCCACAATCAATCCTCCCTTGCTTCCCTGTCCTGGTATTCCTCTATACTACGGCATCAAGTCTTTCCAGAACCAAGGGCCTCTCCTCCTTTTGGTATCCAACAAGACCATCCTCGGCTTCCTATGTGTCTGGATTCTTCTTTGCATTCAGCATTCATATTTTCAAATGCTAAGTACTCAATTATTTCCTTTTTTGCTGCTGAATCTGATACAATCCTTTCCACAGCTAAGGTTAGCCTTTATAAAAAAGGAAGGTGTCCTTTGGACCTTGCATGACTTAAATAAATGATTCAAGTCTTTTATCTGATTCTGTGACTTTGTCCCAGGCATTTAAGTCTGTCAATCAACACAATGCTAAAGTTTATTCATTATATACACCCTACACCTCTACCTCAGGAAAGTGACCTTCACTAAGCTGCAGATATGTGGAAATCTTTCTGACCCTGACCCTATTTTGTTATCCTGTCTCTCTTGCCTCTTATCTCCACCAAGAGAACTGTTGTAAATATGTGGCAGATTCTAGTACTGCTTTTGCCACATCCCTTCTGTCTTGAGAAATTATTCTATTTTAATAGCCCAAGAAGTCAGGACTTGCTTTGTAGCTTGTGAATACATTCCCAAATTAGTGACACTTTCCATCAATTTCCTCAGTTCTTGTGCATCCACAGGTTGCCATTCAAATTCCTGATAACCCCCATAGATGGCCATCATCTGTAGATCATTGTTGTATACTAATCAGATAAACTGGAGTTTGTCTTCTAATAATTTTGTTTTTTGCTTTCTTTATCTTCAGTCTTTCATTGAGCATTTTCTTTAATTGAACTTTTAAATTCTTCCCTTAAGGTCTGTGACCATCCTTCATATCTCTTCTTTTGTCACTACTATTTTTACTTCAGTTCCTGTATTCTCTGTTCAAGGTTTTAAACTGAATCTGTACACATTTAAATTTTTCTTTATATTGCAATTATGATATTCTGCTGTCCATTTTATTTTTATTGGTTAATTTCAAAAGATTGTTTTCATAGTCTTGCTTCCAATCCTCATTATTTTCTCTATCCTGAGCAGTGTGATCTGTGATTTCCTGTATTTTTAATTCTAGTGTTTTCTCTATAATATGTTGCCTAGTCTTACTTTATCTTTCCATATTTCATGCTGCTTTATAAATTTCTGTCTTCTGTTCTAGGTCCTGCTTCCATAATTTTAGCTTCTCTTTATGTTGTACTTCTAATATTGTAGCATCTGCCTTGTTTTGATTTACTAGCTTTAGTAAATTATACCATAGACTTTATTTTGAGCTATAAAATCCTGAACATTTAGTTCTAGTATTTCTTCTAATCTCTTTTCTAAGGTATGTAATTTTTTTAATCTAGGGACCTGTCTTTTTAGAAGACATAGTAAATCAAGAGAATAAATATTGCAGCACTAGTATATAAGAGGATGTGGATTTCCTTTAAGTCTCTCTGTGTCCAACAGTTTAAAATAACTTACCCTTTAACCCAAAAGACATTTATCATGTTCCTCATTTTTAGTACCAAAAAAGTGTATATATCTTTACTCCTTATTACCTGATCTGGAGCTCTTTTTATCTTTGTCTCCCTCTACTGCTTTATTTAGAACCCTGCAGTTCTCCAGTTCTTTTATTCACAGGGAGGAGCTGATTGTAGAAAGATGTGGGTGCCTCTCTGCTGACTCTCTGTTATTTGTTTGGGTTGCAGCTGGCACATATGCTTGTGTGCTGATTCCACTGAAGGACAAACAGTTGGGAGTGCCTGTTTGGGCTATGCATGTCCTCTGTATACACAGGAGATACATGGAGAGAGTGGTGGCAATTTCTTGAGCATAGATGATTTGATCAGTTCACTGTATCTGCCCAAAAACTACCTCATAGATTGTTGTGCTCCTGAGTCCCCTGTCCCCTCCAGGAACTCCTACATAGCACTGCCCAGTTCCAACTTTGGGCTGCTTTACTACCACCAGCCATAGCTGTTTGCCTGGGACTTGGGGAAGAAGCCTCTCTACAGTTCTTCGTAAACCCCTTGGGCCCTGTAATCTTTCAATCTCCACACTGCTGCAGCCTAGATTACAGCCCCAGCTACATACTGGGGGTTGGGTAGGGGCAGTGATTTTTTATCTCAGGTTAGTTGGGTTCTAATGGATATGATGGGTGTCAATTTGTTACGATAAATTTTCAACCAAAATAAGTCTGTGTAATGAACACACAACACAAGTTATAATATTTATAAAATGTGAACCTAGATTGGGCTGATATACTATACTACTACACTACTCTATTCCCCAGCTAGGAAATCCCTTGATACTTGTAGTTCCTCCAGGCCAAGTGATATTGCTCCATTTTTCTTCCACCTCTTCTTTTTCTTGACCTAATTTCTTTCCTCCATCACCTCATATCCTCTCCTCCTTCTTCTCTCTCCCTCTCAAAAATTCCCAGCTCTGCCTTTCCTTCCACTACCCAATCATAGGCTCTAGCCTTTATTTGACTAGTTAATATGGGGAGAGTGTTCACCTGAAATCACCTGATTATGAGATCTATACCACTTCTGGGTACCACTTTTGAGGGAGCAGGATTAGCATCAAGTACAAACAGCAATCCACAACAAAAGCCAACTTAGCAGAGCCCAGAATCCTCTTGTACCCATCTGCAAATCCATTCCTGTTTCTTGTATCTTGAGTATAGAGGCCTCTGAAGTTCCAATTTCATTAATTATGGGAGGATTTTAAGCTTTTCTAAATTAGTATTTACTTTTATATATAGAAAGAAAATTCATGCATCCATGCTAAACATATTACATTCCTGCCAGAAGGATAGATAAATGCTCACTGTAATTTTTGTTATTTTTTAAGGACTAGTCATCATTAGAGATTATAGGTGGTATGCTTTTCTTGTAGGTTTCCATTCCACAAATAACTAGTGATATAGAGCATTTTCACTTGTGCTTAAGGGATATTTACATAGTCAATTTGAGTTGATTTATTTTAAGTCTTAACAGAATTGGTTTTGTTATTTTTGGTTTCTAGGGAAAATCCTGTACCAGATAAGTGATTTTTCCCATTTAAATTTCTTAGCAGTGATATGAAAAATCATTTGCCATCATAAGTAAAAGATGATTCCTGGGAAGTCTATTCTGTTCTATCACTTTATTTTGCTATATTCAAGATATTACTACACTGTTAAGATTTTGATGACACTGAAATGATTTTTCTGTGTAGAGATTATGGTTCAGTGGATTGAGAGGCTTGCTGCCAATCCTGATGTCTTACATTCAATCCTCAAGACACACAGAGTAAAAGAGAGAACCAACAAAAGCCAATTGTCCTTTGAGAGAATGTTTGTGTGATACAAAAATAAATAAAAATGATGCATAAATGCATAAATAATCAAAATATGGAAAATGTAATGAAGTGATTTTGAAACGTGAAGATATGACTCCTCCAAATTTCATCTTCTGTTGCAAGACTAGCTGTTCATATTCTGAGATTTCATATACAATTTTCAAAGATTTTCTTTTCTTTCTCTGTTTTTTCTTTAAAAACAAATAACTCTCTGAATCTTTAATAATGACTGCACATAATTTGTGGATCAGTGTGTATAGCGTGTTTGAAATACCTGCCCATATCATGTGTTAAGAATAGTGTTCTGTGTACTTCTGTTTTCATTTTCTTCCATCAAAGTTTTGTTGGTATCAATAGATCTGTCGCTCTCCTTTTTAAATTTATCCTTAAACTTTAATTGTAGGTTTCTTATTAGTTTTAATATTTTTATTTTCTATATTATTTATTTACATTCCAAAATGATTTCCCCTTTCCCGATTCAACCCTCCCCAAAATTCCCATAAGCCCTCTTCCCTCCCCCTGTTCCCCAGTCAACTCCTTCCGCTTCTCTGTCCTGGTATTCTCCTACATTGCTACATCCAGTCTTTCCATGACCAGGGTCCTCTCCTTCCTTCTTCTTGGGAATCAATTGATATGTGAATTGTGTCTTGGGTATTCCGAGTTTCTGGGTTAATATTCACTTATCACTGACTGCATACCATGTGTGTGGGTTACTTCACTAAGGATGATATTTTCCATTTCTGACCATGTGCCTAAGAATTTCAGGAATTCATTGTTTCTAATAGGTGAGTAGTATTCCATTGTGTAAATATACCACATTTTCTGCATCCATTCCTCCGTTGAGGGACATCTGGGTTTTTTCCAGCTTCTGGCTATTATAAATAATGAACATAGTGGAGCATGTGTCCTTATTGCATGCCAGGGAGACCTCTGGGTATATGCCCAGGAGTGGAATAACAGGGTCCTCCGGGAGTGTCATACCCAGTTTTCTGAGGAGCCGCCAGACTGCTTTCCAGAGTGGTTTTACCAACAGCAATGAAGGAGTGTTCCTCTTTCTTCACATCCTCACCAACACCTGCTGTCTCTTGAGTTTTTGATCTTAGCCATTCTGACTGGTGTGAGGTGAAATCTCAGGGGTGTTTTGATTTGCATTTCCCTAATGACTAAAGATGTTGAACACTTCTTTAGGTGCATCTCAGCCATTCGATATTCTTCAGGTGAAAATTCTCTGATTAGGTGTGTAGCCCATTTTTTAATATGGTTATTTGGCTCTCTGTAGTCTAACTTCTTGAGTTCTTTGTATATATTGGATATTAGCCCTCTGTCAGATGTAGGGTTGGTAAAGATCTTTTCCCAATTTGTTGGCAGCTGTTTTGTCCTATTGACAGTGCCCTTTGCCTTACAGAAACTTTGTAATTTTATGAGGTCCCATTTGTCAATTCTTGATCTTAGAGCATAAGCTATTGGTGTTCTCTTCAGGAAATTTTCCCCTGTGCCCGTGTGTTCAAAGCTCTTTCCCAGTTTGTACTTCTTTGTCTCCAATACAAATGCTATGCTTCTATTTGTTGGCAAATGCTCTGCCTATTATTTCCCAGTTTTATGATAAATAGAAAGAATGAAATCAGGATTATTACAGATCTCAGATGAAAATGGCCACATTCTTCTCAACCATCTGTGATTTTTAGCTACCAGTATTTAGTGAAAAGTGTTTTGTGTTGAGGTATTTCCTTTTTCCACTACTTTCTTGTTTTTATTTCACAGAAAGATGTTGAGAAATGTGTATTTGCTCCAATTTGTATCCAAGTACATGAGACAGTAAACAGGAAGACCATTCTAACTTTGAGAGAAGCCTAGAGTACTGAGTTCCATGCTAACTTAGGATACAGAGTCTCAAAACATTGTGTTTTATTAAAGACCTATTGTTTATTATTGGCCCTAAATAATGATTTCAGTTTTTTGCTCCACCATGTTTCTATGATATTTTTATGTGATGAACTCTTTCCATTCCAAAAGTGAACCCTACCCATTCATGTTACTTGTTTGGTTGTAACACATACCTCCATAATACCAATAATTTCTCATTCCATGGTTGTTTCAGGACCTCAGAAGCTCAGTGCTTAAAATCTGCAGTTTTCTGGAGAAAGAACTAAGTGAAGAAGATGTGGATGTTGTCGTCAGAAAAGCTACATTTCAGAACATGAAAACTGACCCACAGGCAAATTATGAACAAATTATAAAACATGAAATTGGAACAAGAACTGATGTAGGAAGTTTCCTTCGCAAAGGTGATATTCAGTAGTCTTTTGTAGCAAAAATGTTGAGTGTTCCCATGAGTATATGTAGGAGAAATAATCACTGTTTCAGATGTATTTATCAAGGTGATAATGATATTTGTAAGAATCAAATATTTAACCTGACAGAGGGTCTAGTTTTCTAGTAGTATTTGAGTACAAAATCTGACAATTTCACTTACTAAATAAATATGACTTTCCTCCATTTTGGTCCACACAAATCAACTTTTAAAAATGTAACAACAGTTTTATCCTAGGCAATAGATGTGTTAGAAGTGAAGATTCAAATTCATCTTGTGCTGTTCTTTTGTTATTTGGCTTTCCTCTGACTTGTTGCTGTTGTTACTGGTGACAGTGGTGATGACATGAGTTTGTAAGCATGCAAACTGTGTGTGTGTTTCTGTGTGTGTGTGTGAATTTCTGTGTGTTTGTGTGTGTTTGAGACAGACAGACAGACAGAGAGATAGAGAGACAGAGAGAGAGAGAGAGATTCACAGTATATGCCTGACAACCATGACTTATATTCATATCCCTCTTGTCTCTGTAACACACCCCCTCCCAATGAATGTAATTTGAAGATGAGGTAGATTTAAAGAGTTTCTCCACGTGTGAGAGTTTTTTCATTATTAAAATCAGAATGATGTCCGAATATGTTTATCTAATATGAGTTTAATTTGATCAAAGACATTATACATTCAAACAATTTCATCACAAGCCTGGTGATGTGGATAAGAATGAAAGAAAAAATTTTTGTGATACACTTTCAACACCATTATTCTGGGCAATAGCAGAAATTTCTTGTTTGTCTCTTTTGCCACTTAATGTCAACTCTCACATCTCATTCTCAACAAGATCAAATGTCTTACCCAGAATAGCTCACCATATGCCCAAATGCAAATAATAATTTAATATTGTTGTCTCTGAGAGCTGAGCATCCCAAATGATTATTTGTGTTTTAAATGATATTGTGATTATTCCAAAGTCTGCTTTGTTTTGACTTGTTTTGTTTTTTCAAGACTGAGTCTCATTGTGTAGCCCTGGCTTTCCTGGGACTCACTCTGCAGAACATGTTGCCCTTGAACTCATAGAGATCTGCCTGACTCTGCCTTTTCAGTAATGAGATTAACATCTTGTTCAACTACCAAATGGATATTTCAAATTTTGTCTAGTTAAATGATAACAATGAACACTCTGCATCACTTTGATTTTTCTTGGTGAAAACTTGAGAACTCATTTTTTGAGTTTGGAAAAAATAATCACATATATCCCATAAGGTTGTGATTGAAGTAAGGAGCATTTTCTGAATTTAGTGATTGTTAGGTGGATAAATTGTAGCTTTAGAATTTTAATATATTTTAAATATTAAAGGATTTTTCTTTTTAAATATTGGTTATTATTTGATTGTAGTAGGTAGTGATATCTGCTTACTATTCTCTTAAACTGAAATTTATTTTACTCATCAGTGATGTAAGGAGAGCAATCCAACTGATTCCTACTGAGAGCTCAGTGATGTGTAGGGTGAGTTACAGACAGTAGAGTCCTGCTTACTTAGGGTTTTCCCTGTGTTTCTCCCATTAGGTACTGTTGGAGACTGGAAACATCATTTGACTGTCGATCAAAGTGAAAGATTTGACAAGATATTTCATATGAACATGAAAAACATCCCCTTAAAATTTATCTGGAATATAAATGAGGAATAGAATGCTGATCATCTGTGAAAAAAATCATATGAAAATGTACAAACAAGAGAGTATAGGTTAATATTAAAATTAATGTATTCTCTAACTTAACTATTAATTATGAAGCATAGTTCATGGACAAATCATGGAAACTGTAACTAAACAGAGACACAGTGAAACTAACTGAAGTTATGTACCAAATGTATCTCACAGATATTTATAGAACATTCCATCCCAAAGCAAAAGAATATACCTTCTTAGCACCTCATGGTACCTTCTCCAAAATTGACTATATAGTTGGTCACAAAACAGGCCTCAACAAATACAGAAATATTGAAATTATTCCATGCACCTTATCAGATCACCATGACCTAAGGCTGGTCTGAAGTTCAAACAAAAACAATAGAAAACACACATAAACTTGGACTTTGAACAATGCTCTTCTCAATGATAGCTTTAACAAGGAAAAAATAAAGTAAGAAATTAAAAACTGTTTAGAATTTAATGAAAATGAAGACACACCATATCAAAACTTATGGGACACAATGAAAGCAGTGCTAAGAGGAAAACTCATAGTTCTGAGTGCCTCCAAAATAAAAATGGAGAGTGAACCCGCCTGCGGATTCTCAAAGAGATTCCCGAGGGGTGGAGTGAGGGCCTATGGGGCAAGAGGCATGAGAAATTGAGACAAGAGAGGATTCTCTGATCAAGTCTCATTTAATGCAGGTTCACATAGCCATTATGTGGTAAAACATTTGGCAGTGAAAAATAAAACAGGATGTGGTAAGCAACCAGCAAAGACAAACAACATGACCTTCACAGAGAATCTAATCTAAAAGTATATGTCAGCACACTGTGTCTCATCGAGAGCTTAGGGTACAGTCAGCAGCAACAGTTCCAGATTGACCAGACCACTTCCCGTGACTAATTCCCCCACCTTGACCCTGCTCAGGCCTGAGAAAGACATGTCTGACTCCAGTGGTCTCCTACATGTCCCCTTCTCTAAAATAAAATAAAAGCCAATGAATGAGAGCCTGTCTTAGGTTCTGTGGTGCAATCAGCCTCAGATCATGTTTGTAGCAGCTGTTGAATGAACATTCAGCAAAGGGATGCCTACTGTCTTAGCTCAAAACATGATGCTCCCTGTAAAGCTGTCACCATGAGGATTACCCATCATTGACTACTCATCAGCTAAGGTTAGACACTGATAATGAACTTGTATAGGTTTAGATTGAGTTGGATCAATCTGTTGTTTCAGAAAGTTCATCATATTATTGATTAAACTGGACCAAGGGACAATAGGATGATCAGACCTAACAATGGCCCAAGCAGAGAAGGTAGAAGAGTAGTCAGCCATGGGGAAGTGCTGAACCAAGTCCAAAACCATCCTGAATCCCTTTCCCTTAACCTCTTATGAGCCTCTAACCCTTCACATACTTTGACTAGAGAATCTTCTATGACTCCAGTGTGATCAGCATTAAAACAACATTCTTCCTTTAGGGCAGCAAATAAACCTCCTTGCTGCAAAAATAATAAATCTAAACCCCTTCTATTTTGAAGAACTACCTCAGATATGGATGTTATAGAATCTCTCATGAGAGATGTAGATACTTGTAAATTCTCTAAATCTTCATCTATGGCTACTCAAAGCTCATTATAATGTTTGTTTTGCAGAACAAGTGAGGAAATACCAGTGCCAGTCCCAATGACTCCCAACCCTAGCAAATCAGCCATAGTCACAGCAGTGACAAGTTCTTTGGTTCTCCTAATAAGGACTAGGGTGTCATGGGGATCTCAGGCATCTAAAAAGGCCTGACAAGAAAAAACTGTAACAAGTGGAACAAATTGCACTAGAACACAAAAATCATAGTTTTCAAAGAAAATTCAAAGAAAGAGGGAGTAATGCCACTGTTGCAAGCCTACCAGAAATTTTCTGGTGGCACCAATAGTCAGTAGTATTGAATACCCTATGGATGGCACCAAAAATGACCATAGGCTCTGGGTAACTGACCAATGCATAAACTAGTCCCCACTATAGAAAAAAGGGTAACTCTTACACGAGATTGATGCCATCAACAAGCAGCCTGATCAGAAGTCAGCCTGATAGCTCCATTAGAGGCTACAGCTTCATAAAATGGGGGATTGGAGGAAAGGCAGAGCCAACAGTCTTTAGTAAATTTAGGTTGAGAAAAATTCAGTGCTGAAAAGAATCTACTGACAAGTTTAAACATTCCCTTACAGGAAGAGGCCTGAGGGGAAATTGGGGTAGGATGCCTCACAGATAATGGATTTGGAGCAACATAATCTGGATTCAGTAAAAGTGGAACAAGAATTTCATTCAGACCAAGGCCTGGATGCAGTAAAGGTGAAACAAGAAGTTCATTTGGACCAAGGCCCTGCATAGGTGGAACAGCCTTCTTGATCTGTCTAATTCTAAAAGTAATACCAACATCATCACCTCCTGATATGTAGACTCAAATACCCCCCACAAAACCCCTTGACCAATTAACCCTTGTCAGTGAGTGAAATACCTAAGGTGGGATAGACAGTGTTGCTTCCTTTACAAGAATAGAGATTATCCATAGACAAAAAGCACCTACATCTCAAAGAGATGCCAGAATCTTGTGCCCTGAGATACATAGTAATCAAGTTTCCACCCTTAGCCTTCCAATAGATGTGCCCAGAAGTTTCACATCCCCAAGATTCACAATAAAAAGAGTCACTAGAGCCACAAGAATTTTCATCAGAATCATGAGCAGGACATACGTGAAAATGTCCTTTGGGGGACCAAGCCCATGTGGCACAGCTAAACAAGTCCTTTCCTGAGAGAGTGATTTCCAGAAACCCGGTTCCGAGAGTTGCTGTTCTTGTCACTGATGTAAGTTTTCTTCCCTTTCCATCTTCTACAATCCATGTCAGCTCCATTGGTTCATGCAGCAGGTATGCAGGCAGCCTCCACAACCATCTGGATCATGACCATCAGCATGTTGCTCTTCATCTGAAAACACATAAAAGATATTTTCTCAGGGACTCAGCCCTGGATCAATCATTAATTTGTTTCTCCAATCTTTCTGGTAGCCATCTTGCAGAGTTAGCTTGATGATCAAAAATACAAACAGATCCTCGACCCCATATGAGAACAGAGGAGGGTCCATTCCAAACTCCAGACGTTGGGTCCTTCCACATGACCTGTGCATATGTGGATTTGGAATCTGCATGCCAAAAATGATCAGCTGCAGATTTACCATCCTTGTTCACATTTAAAAAATTCAAAATGAAAAGAGAATGGTGAAGTATGTTTTGAAGTCTTCTTCTAGAGTACCATTCCCCCCCTTTTAATTTAATAAAAAGATGTTTTAAAATGCCATTGGCTCTTTCCACAATACATTGGCCTTGTGGATTATAAGGTATTCCTGTTTTTAAAGTAATTTGTAATTTACTACAAAAGTTCTCTAAACTACGAGAGTAATAAGCACGTGCATTATCAGTATTAATAAAAGAAGGTAGACCTATTATGGAAAAACAATATAAGAGATGTGCTATGACATTATTCACTGCCTCTCCTCTATGTAGGGAGGCCAAAACAAATTCACTAAAGCTATCTACACAGACATGAAGAAATTTTAATAGTCCAAATTCAGGAACATGAGTAACATCCATTTGTCATAAAGCATTGGGTATTACTCCTTGAGGGATAACTCCCAAATGAGGGACAGGTACCAATTTAGCACAGTTTGTGCATTGGTTAGCAATTTGACAGCTCTGATCTGTAGTTAACCCAAATCAAAGCCATAGTGCTCTAGAATTTGAATGATGTAATTTATGAACCTCTTGAGCTTCCTGTAATTTAGCAAGAAAAGTATTTCTAGTGGCAGCATCAGCTTTAGCATTGCCAAGAGATAAGGCACCTGGGAGATTAGTGTGGGGTCTAAGATGTCCCAAGAAAAAATTTTTTTGGTATGTGCTCTAATAGCATCCACACACTGCAAAAATATAGGAGCAGCTGGATTATCAGACTTGAAATTGCCTAAAGTCTCCAAAAAGGGAACAGAATGAATTACATAATGAGAATCAGAATAGATATTAACAGTGGTATCAGCAAACTGTTTCAAAACTTCCAACACTGCATAGAACTCAGTTATTGGAGCAGAAGATGTAGGAACATCTAAAATAACAGTATTATCTTCATAATGATATACAGCTCTGCCATTAGCAGAGCCATCAGTAAATATTGTCAAAGCATTTTCCAAAGGAGAAAAGGAAATGATAAGAGGAATTAAAAAGGAATGTTCATTAGCAAATTGAATTAGTTTATCTGGAGGGTAATGATTATCAAGATCACCAAAAAAACTGATACAAGATAACAACCACTGCTGATCATTAACTATAAGTCATTGTACTTGTTCTCTATTAAAAGGCACAATGATTTTTGCTGGTTCTTTGCTAAAGTATTTTACACTCTCAGTTCTGCCCATAATAATAAGGTCAGTAACTGAAAAATAATAGGGATAATTGACTCTCTTAGGTGAAGAAGGTAGATGAAGCCATAGTAAAGGTCCCTCCTGCCATAAGAGTCCTGTGGGTAAGATTTCTGTCTTGCAAATAATTAATATGAAGGGGAGGTCATAATTAACATATTTGACTCATTGATTTTGAATAGCTTGATTTACTAACTCTAAAGCCTGCTTAGCTTCTGTGGTCAGGGTTCTAAGAGATAAAGGATCAGAATTGTCAAATAAAGGCTGCAGCTATTCTGTAGATACTTTTTTTTTATTTTTTTAATTTACATTCCAAATCACTTCCCCTTTCCCGTTTCCTCCCTCCCCGAAAGTCCCATAAGCCCCCTTCCCTCCCTCTTTTCTCCATTCAACCCCCTCTCGTTACTCTGTCCTGGCGTTCCCCTACATCCAGTCTTTCCAGGACCAGGGGTCTCTCCTTCCATCTTCTTAGAAATCTATTGATATGCGGATTGTGCCTAGGGTATTCCGAGATTCTGGGTCAATATCCCCTTATCAGTGACTGCATACCATGTGTGTTCTTTTGTGATTGGGTTACCTCACTAAGGATGATATTTTCAAGTTCTGACCATTTGACTAGGAATTTCGTGAGTTCATTGTTTTTAATTGCAGAGTAGTATTCCATTGTGTAGATATACCACATCTTCTGAATCCATTCCTCCATTGAGGGACATCTGGGTTCTTTCCAGCTTCTGGCTATTATAAATAAGGCTGCTATGAACATAGTGGAGCATGTGTCCTTATTGCATGCAGGTAAAGTCTCTGGGTATATGCCCAGGAGTGGTATAGCCGGATCCTCCGGGAGTGTCATGCCCAGTTTTCTGAGGAACCGCCAGACTGCTTTCCAGAGTGGTTGTACCAGCCTGCAATTCCACCAGCAGTGGAGGAGTGTTCCTCTTTCTCCACATCCTCGCCAACAACTGCTGTCTCCTGTGTTTTTGATCTTAGCCATCCTGACTGGTGTGAGATGGAATCTCAGGGTTGTTTTGATTTGCATTTCCCTAATGACTAAGGATGATGAACATCTCTTTAGGTGCTTCTCAGCCATTAGATATTCTTCAGGTGAGAACTCTTTGGATAGCTCTGTACCCCATTTTTTAATAGGGTTACTTGCCTCTCTGGAGTTTAACTTCTTGAGTTCTTTGTATATCTTGGATATTAGCCCTCTGTCGGATGTAAGGTTGGTAAAGATCATTTCCCAGTTAGTTGGTTGCCGCTTTGTCTTTTTGACAGTGTCTTTTGCCTTGCAAAAACTTTGTAATTTAATGAGGTCCCATTTGTCTATTCTTGATCTTAGAGCATAAGCTATTGGAGTTCTGTTCAGGAAATTCTCCCCTGTGCCCATATGTTCAAGGTTGTTCCCTAGTTTCCCTTCTATTAGTTTCAGTGTGTCTGGTTTTATGTGGAGATCTTTGATCCACTTAGAATTGAGCTTAGTGCAAGGAGATAAGGATGGGTCAATTTGCATTCTTCTGCATGTTGACCTCCAGCTGAGCCAGCACCATTTGTTGAAAAGGCTATCTTTTTTCCACTGGATGGTTTTAGCTCCTTTGTCAAAGATCAAGTGACCATAGGAGTGTGGATTCATTTCTGGGTCTTCAATTCTGTTCCATTGATCTACATGCCTGTCACTGTACCAATACCATGCAGTTTTTAACACTATTGCTCTGTAGTACAGCTTGAGGTCTGGGATACTGATTCCCCCAGAGGTTCTTTTACTCTTGAGAATACTTTTAGCTATCCTGGATTTTCTGTTATTCCAGATGAATTTTTGAATTGCTCTTTCTAACTCTTTGAAGAATTGAGTTGGGATTTTGATGGGGATTGCATTGAATATGTGTATTACTTTTGGTAAGATGCTCATTTTTACTATATTAATCCTGCCAATCCATGAGCATGGCAGATTTTTCCATCTTCTGAGGTCTTCTTCAATTTCTTTCTTCAGAGACTTGAAGTTCTTGTCATACAGATCTTTCACTTGTTTGGTTAGAGTCACACCAAGATACTTTATATTGTTTGTGGCTATTGTGAAGGGTATTATTTCTCTTACTTCTTTCTCAGCCTGCTTATCCTTTGAATATAGGAAGGCTACTGACTTGCTTGAGTTGATTTTATATCCAGCCACTTTGCTGAAGTTGTTTCTCAGCTTTGGGAGTTCTCTGGTGGAAATTTTTGTGTTTCTTTTGTAAGGGCTTCTAACCGCTGATTCATGTTCTCCTGTAATACTTTATGAGATTTATTTGTGTCCCACTTGAAGTCCTCTAATAGCATCATAATAAGTGATTTTAAATCCAGATCTTGTCTTTCGGGTGTGATGGGGTATCCAGGACTTGCTGCTGTTGGAGAGTTGGGTTCAGATACTGCCATATTACTTTGATTTCTGTTAATAACGTTCCTATGTTTGCCTTTTGCCATCTGGTTACCTCTGGTGTTAGTTGTTCCTGCTGTCACTGGCTGTTGGTTGGACCTCCTGTGAATTTGCAAGGCTATTTCTGTCCCCCCTGGATTACAGGGATTCCCCTGGCACTGATTTCTGGGGACTGCCCTGCTCCTGAGTGACTTTGGAGGCCTGATGTGCCTTGCCCCAAGTGATGTTGTATTGGAGAATCCCTGCACATCCAAAGGCTCAGCATAGTGGATTCCCGGAGCAGAGGTCGCCAAGGGGAGACTGGTATGCTCCCAACCTCTGTGGGTGTGCTCTTTCCCAAAGGGGGGCATCCCTCTGCAGGGCAGATGTCCCACAGCCGAGCTGGTGCATCAGTTACTGCAGACCTGTCCAGCTCTTGGGAGCAGGGAGCACACATGCTGGCTGAGACCCAAACGATATTATGCTTGATTGTCTTTTTGTCTGGAGGTTCGAGTTGTCCTGTTGCCGGAGCAAAGATGGCAGAGTGCACTCTGCACTCTCTCTGCGCAGATCACTCTGCAGGGCAGATGGCCCACAGCAGAGCTGGTGCCCAGACGACCATAGCGCTGCCCTGCTCTTGGTGGGAAATGGAAGCCCAACAGGCTGTGTCCCAAGAGATGTTTGACTTGTCATATACTGCCTGGGCCACTCTTACTCCAATTTGCCAGCCCTCATGACAAGGTCTCACAATTTCTTACCTCATGATAGCTTCCTCTCTCTCTACCACTTCCCTCTCTTCTCATGGTCTCTGCCTGACACCACAAGCCCAGGAACCAAAGCTCCTCCTACCTCTTTTCTGCCCACCTATAGGCTGTAGACATCACAAATCAGTCTGAAAAGCCAGATGAATCAAGGTCATCTCAGATTAGCAGTCCTATCTGAATGTTTTCTAGAATTACATCTCTGGAAACAGCATCAGTTTGAGGAAAGATCAATCAGGCAAAAAGCTGGAAGAGCAAGTCTCAGCATCTCATCATCCCTGAGGGTCAATCTTGTGAGTGTTGTTTTCTTGGCCTTCCATTCTGCAGGATATCAAGAGTATGAGCAATATACAGTTCTATAAAGATATTTGTATGGCATATGCAGGGTGCACAGATCAATTAAGGATGAATTCCAGCTGGTTGAGCAGATGAAAGACAACTGTGTTTCTTCAGAAGTTAGTTTGATGATATAATCCAGGTGCAATATAAATTCCCATTTATGGCATCTGAAAGGATGGTGTGTAATAATAAGTCATGAGAATTCTGTAACTACCAAGATTTTATTTGTCATGTATAGCTAAAGATCTGGCTGGAAACATGTGCATGAATCAGTTAGTTTCAGAGGTGTTTCCGTAGACAGTTTAGCATTAAACATTACCAGTTCATTAGGTCCTTTTAATTTTTCCCTTCCTTTTTGATGCCAAGATCTTCAGGAGTTCTCTCTCTATCAAATGGCACAGTGAAATGAAATGGCACGCAGCAGTGAAAAAAGAATGGACAACTGAACTCTCCACAAAATAAAACAGGAATAGCCGAAAATCATCCATCTGTGATGTTGAACATGGTTGGATAACATTAGTTTCAGTAGCAAAGAACAAACAAACAAACAATCAGAGGAAACTTCAAAACAAATTACAGAATCAGTTCCATGTGGCTCAGATTCAATGAAGGATTACCTCATTGCAGTTGAGTGATACTGCTGGGGGTTGGAACTACAGCTCAAAACTAAGAGAAATCCTCAGAATACCATACTTTTAATAGCAGTATATTTTAAGGAGAGATAAAGGGCACGAGCGCGGGTGCTTGCGAGCACACACGCACACACACACACACACACACACACACACACACACACGCACACGCACACATACACAGACAAAGACAGACTGAGACAGACAGACACAGAGACAAAGATACAGAGAGACAAATGCAAAGAGTCAGACATAGAGAGATAGAGACAGACAGAAAGAAACAGAGAGAGACAATCACAGAGACAACAAGAAGTAGGTACTGGTTATGGCATAAAATAGGGCGATGCTAGCAAATGGTAAGAGAGGACAGACAAAAATCATTTTAAGAAGAATCTTGCTGAGTTGGAGGTTAGGCAGCTCTAGAGGTAAAGATCTCTTTCTTCCTAGGTTATCCTGGGAGTCAGGGGAAGAGCCTTGGGATTATATTCAATCATTTGACCTACAGAATAGTTATATGTTGAGGGGAAAAAACTTTGAGTCAGAATGTATCAATGTTCTTTGATATGAATATCTGGTATGAGTCATAGCTATTGGTGGACTATGGAGAGCCAAGCCCGTATGTTCTGGCCATGCAAGAGACCTGATGGGAACAGAGGATCATAACAGCCAGTTTGTGTTTAGACAACAGCACAGATATGGATACACCATGAGTCAAAATAGATAGTGCTAGACATCCAGGAGTTAATGAGTGAGCACAAACCCAATGACTCCAGGAACCTGTAAACAGTGATAAAAGCTGTTATACAATGATTACTTGCAAAAACTGACACATATGTGTGATTCCATATAAATATGTTCTTAAGAGACCTGAGCCTTCATTTTTTCCTTTCCTGATTACAGTCTGCCTGTGTGCATCTGTAGTGTTGTGTGTATATCTCCAAAGTCTTGAGTACCAGTGAATAAGTATGTGTGATATGTCCATGGCTACTTCCATTCTCCTCCTTTCTTTCCAGGCATGGAGATTGGACCTTTAAGGAGCATGTGCACACCACATTACTTACTGCACAGTTTTAATTTAGTGTATCATCTTTGCTCTGTCTTGTTATTTCTCTCTTTATTGGTGTTTTGGTTCTTTATTGACAGGCTTTCTTAAAGAACACAATTTGGCCTGGGTATGGGAGTATGCTTCAGCATATTAACTATAACATAATATGTAGCATACTATTATATTTTCTGGGACACGAATGACTCCAAAAACTTTTCCAGAGACCCCCTTCATCTGATAAATATCCCAGCAAAGTGGTTGGATACAAAATTAACTAAAAAAAAAAAGTCCCGCCTTCATAAAAAATGATAAATGTGCTGTGAAAGAAATCAGAAAATAACATACTTCACAATAACCACCAATAATATAAAATAACTAGATCAATACATAGAATTTATAAAGAACTAAAAACATGCCCAAATTATAAAAACACTCTGCTTTTCTTTTCCAGCACCTCACACACCCACCCCCCCCCCACACACACACATTTAGTTTTATGTATCAGAAAAAATCTAGGATCCATGAATTAGAGAAAGCATAAATATAATAGTTTCATTTTATTAGACTACTTCTAAATTGCATTGAGATGAATGTGTTCCATGAGAATGATATATTAACACTTGAATGATATTGTCTTTATTAATCTTGTTGTGATGAAATATGCCAATTAACACAAAATGGCCTAACCAAGAGCAATTGTAAGGAAAATTAAAATTAACAGCCCATTTATTGTATACTAATATCTTAGTAATGTGAAGTATATATTATCATAAAGCAGACTAGTAAGAAATATAACAAATATAAAAAACAAGCTGAAAATATGTTATACAGTAGACTAAATTAGATAAGGTTTATCTAGTAGTAATTACTTGTAAAATTTCAAATAACAATCTTAGAGAACAAAATGTTTAAATTTTAGTTAGACTTTTCTCTTATTATTAGCTTTTAATTGAAGTTCAAAAAGAAATAAAAAAGTTAATTCAATACATTTATTCTCATTCAGAATCATACAGGTTCACAAACACACACACACACACACACACACACACACACACACAGAGAGAGAGAGAGAGAGAGAGAGAGAGAGAGAGAGAGAGAGAGAGAGAGAGAGAGAGAAGAGAAAGGAGTATTTTTACATTTTTAAAAAAGTCAGATTACATGTTTTCAAAACTCAGACCAGACCAGTGTATGTCTAGGATTTGCGAATGAAATCTCTACTTAATGCTTAAACATGCAAGAGGCTGTCACTGCATCCAATATCATTAGAATCATTAGAACTATATATTCCAATGTAATATCTGCACATTCAGAAATTTAATGTGCTAAAGTCCAAAAAATCTAGTTCTATCTATGTTAAATGACACCTGACAATGTTTTATTTCTTTTGAACTATCTAAGTGACTTGACCAATACAAGTCAGAGTTTAGATGTCTGAGAAGAATAGAAAATCGTTTGCCTTATAGTCACCTGTGTGAAGCTTTTTGGAGTTAGTAGTTGAGTAAAACTGAAAGATATGGCTTCGACCTTAAGTCTTCAGTGATTATGTTTCTGGCTGTCTGAAGTCAAGGTAGCCTGACTAGTGACTATTTGGAACAGAATTCTTGATCTCAGTTCACAAATATTGACTCCAAGATGGTAAGTGACGTGATATTTTGACATTGATACCGTCAATTTCCCAACTGTTTACCCACATACTCCCTAAATGAGCATTGTAATTTCCAAGAAATCTGGTTACCTCTCAAAACACACTGAAAAGAAATAACCATTATTTGTTATGTATTATGAATGGTCACTTAGATGACTGTCTTTTACTATAAGACATTTACTATAAGACTATAAGTCATTTCTCCCTTCTCTCTCAGAAGGGAGAAAGAAAGTGAGAGATATTCATACACATTTTTTGAGGTTGGTAATGTAAGGTGGGCTATAGATCCTTATTATCATTCAAGTGTCAAGAAAGGAGAAAGGCAGAAAATTCAAAAGAAAAGAATAGGTAACTCAAGTAGAGGAGAAGCTGAGGCTTGAAAGATGCTAAACATTTACCATTTGACTACTTCTGGTCACAGAACCTTTGTGGAAATAAAACCAATTCTGCTACAATGTTTAGAATGGGGAGGAGGGGGTTGAGCAGTGGGATGGGGATGGAATAGGGGGTTTTCGGTGGGGTAACATGAAAAGGGGTTAACAATTGAAATGTAAACAAAACAAATATCTAATTAAAAAAAAGAAAAAAGGATATTGAAAAATTGCTGAGGTACAAATAGCCTCTACCGAGTTTATTTTGGCAGATGAGTAATGTACTATGGGAAGGCATTAGAAGTTCAGCCTAGATAGTTGAGTAAAAGCTGACCTTTGCAAAAAATATATTACTATTTCAACTTCAAAGGAGTTCTGTTTATGGAGGGACTACAAAATGCTGTAGGAAAAGACAGTAAATGTTTACTCAGTTACAAAATTTTCTAAGCAAACAGTTTGGATGTATTTGAAAGTGACAGCTACAATGAGAATTGATGACTCACTAGGATAAAAAATAATTCTGTTCTGGGAGTGGGTCGTGGCTTCATTCCTCAAGATTTTATCTTCACTATCCCATGTCCCTGTTCTGATGTTCATGTCTCCTGTTTCTTACATTCCAAAACCAGCATGTAGCAATAGAGAGATCTGAGGTTTTATAATCTCCCTGAGTAAATGAATTCATTTTCTAATGTCCAAAGTCTCTTTTCTTTGTAACACTCTTCCAAATCCCATTTGTTTTCTTATTGGTAGAAATAACGTGCCTTTTGTTTCCCACAATAATAGGATAGTGTTCTAATTGTGTTCTACACTCTATTCTCTTTCTTAGTCCATTCTTCACTATTTGGTTTCCCACATGAACTCCCCTTTGGTAATGATTAATCTTAGGTTGCCACAAAAGACAGAATGTAACTCCAGGAGAGATTATTTATCGGTTCAAGGTACAAATCTTTCCTGGTAAGGGAAGGGGACAGTCTGAGAATAATTTAAAACTCTAAACATCAAGGCTGTTCCTGTGTGTTCAATGTTGCAAACTTAAGCAATGTTTGCAAAATAATCCACGTTGTGAGGGCAGTGTAGTGCAGAGTGTTGAAATTGGTGTAGTAGACTCAAAGAACTCCACCAGAGAACTCCTAAAGCTGATAAACAACTTCAGCAAAGTGGCCAGATATAAAATTAACTCAAGCAAATCAGGATAAACAGGATGAGAAAGAAATTAGGAAAATGACACCCTTCAAAATAGCCACAAACAATATAAAGTATCTTGGTGTGAGTCTAACCAAACAAGTGAAAGATCTGTATGACACGAACATCAAGTCTCTGAAGAAAGAAATCGAAGAAGACCTCAGAAGATGGAAAGATCTTCCATGCTCATAGATTGGCAGGATTAATATAGTAAAAATGGCTATCCTGACTAAAGCAATATACATATTCAATGCACTCCCCATCAAAATTCCAACTCCACTCTTCATAGAGTTAGAAAGAGCAATTATCAAATTCCTCTGGAATAACAAAAAACCCAGGATACCTAAAACTATTCTCAACAATAAAAGAACTTCTGGGGGAATAAGTATCCTGAACCTCAAACAGTACTACAAAGCAATAGTATTAAAAACTGCATGGTGTTGGTACACTGACAGGCAGGTAGCTCAATGGAACAGAATTGAATATCCAGAAATGAACCCACACAATTATGGTCATTTGATCTTTGACAAGGGAGCTACAACCACCCAGTGGAAAAAAAAGATAGCTCTTTTAATAGATGGTGCTGGTTCAACTGGAGGTCAGGATGCAGAAGAATGCAAATCATTCTATTCTTTTCTCCTTGTACTAAGCTCAAGTTCAAGTGGATCAAGGACGTCCACATAAAACCAGGAACACAGAAAATAATAGAAAAGAAATTGGGGACGTGCCTTGAGCACATGGGCACAGGGGAAATTTTTCTGAACAGAACACCTATAGCTTATGCTCTAAGATCAAGAATTGACAAATGCGACCTCATAAAATTAGAAAGTTTATGTAAGGCAAAGGACACTGTCAAAAGGACAAAATGGCAACCAACTAATTGGGAAAAGATCTTTACCAACCCTCCATCCGACAGAGGGCTAATATCCAAGATACACAAAGAACTCAATTAGGTAGATTCCAGAGAGCCAAATAACCCTATTAAAAAATCCGGTACAGAGCTAAAGAAGGAATTTTCACTGGAGGAATATCAAATGGCTGAGATACACCTAAAGAAATGTTCAACATCCTTAGTCATCAGGCAAATGCAAATCAAAACAACCCTGAGATTTCACCTCACACCAGTCATAATGGCTAAGATCAAAAACTCAAGAGACAGCTGGTGCTGGTGAGGATGTAGAGAAAGAGGAACACTCCTCCACTGCTGATGGGATTGCAAGCTGGTAAAACCACTCTGGAAATCAGTTTGGCGGTTCCTCAGAAAACTTGGCATAATACTACCAGAGGACTCAGCTACACCACTCCTGGGCATATACACAGATGACTCTCCAACATGCAATAACAACACATGCTCCACCATGTTCATAGCAGCCTTATTTATATTAGACAGAAACTGGAAAGAACCCAGATGTCCCTCAATGGAGGAATGGATACAGAAAATTTGGTATATTTACACTATGGAATACTACTCAGCTATCAAAATCAATGAATTCATGAAATTCTTAGGCAAGTGGGTGGAAATGAAGAATGTCATCCTGTGTGAGGAGACCCATTCAGAAAAAATCGTACATGATATGCACTCACCGATAAGTGGATATTAGCCCAGAAGCTTGGAATACACAAGGAACAATTCACATATCAAAGGATACCTAAGAAGAAGGAAGGAGAGGTGCATGGTACTGGAAGGGCTCAATGTGGCCGTGTAAGGGAATACCATGAAAGGGAGGCAGGAGTGGGTAGATTGGGGAGTTAGGGGGAGAGAAGAGGGCATTTGGGACTTTGGGGGAGGGGTGGGACCAGTAAGAGGGAAATCATTTGAAATGTAAATAAAAAATATACCTAATATAAAATTTCAAAAAAAGGAAAAGAAAAGCAGAAAGAGCATGAAATGACTGTGTTGCTATGCCTGTCATTGAGCTGTGGCATTGATGAAATGAGAATAATGACAAATCCAGTGATGTTTTCCAGAGTATAGGATAGTGCATTTTAAAAATAGACACTGGGCTACAGAAACAGCTCTGCAGGTAAGAGCACTAACTGCTATTCTGGTAGACTCAGCTCACATTCTCAGCACTTCCATGGTGGCTTAAAACCTGTGACAGGAGTTCCAAGGTCTCCTATGCCCTTTTCTTTGCTCTGAACACATGTGATACATAGGCACACTTGCAGGCAAACTACATATAATTTTTAAATTCAATAATAAAAATATACTTTCTTGAGCTTTACACTTTGTTGCATAAAAGATATAAACCTAGTCTTGTGAACAAGAATATTGTGTATCTCCAAAAGCATACTGACAGTTCACAAAGAAGGAAGAGGCTCTTATATTTGTTCCTTTTGGGGCAACCAATGCCACTTTAAAAGCTTATTCTAAAGTGCACAGGCTCCAGTGGCCGGGAAGTTGGGACAGCCAGGTTCTGAGACAGACAGGCATAAGGTCGCTCGGGTCTCGGGCGGCTTGTGTGTGTGCAGCTCCCAGGTGCGGGGCTGATCTGCAGTGACCAGCGCGCCAGCTCTATTGTGGGACTTCTGCCTGGCAGAGGGACCCTGCACTGGGCGGGAGCCTACCAGCTTTCCTTCCGCGACCTCTGTTCCCGCAGACTGCGCTGAAGAGACAGGTACCCCAAGCTCCCTATCCCCAATATAACATCACTTGGGACACGGTCTGTTGGGGCTTCCGTCTGTGCCCGAGAACAGGTCAGCGCTGTGGTCGTCTGGGTGCGAGATCTGCGGGCCATCGCGTCTACAGGGTGAGCGGCGCCACGGAGAGTGCCCTCCGCCATCGTTGCTCCAGTGACTGGGAGGTTGGGACAGCCAGGCTCTGAGACAGACAGGCATAATATCGCTTGGATCTCGGGCGGCTTGTGTGTATGTGGCTCCCAAGTGCTGGGCTGATCTGCAGTAACCAGCGCGCCAGCTCTGCTGTGGGACTTCTGCCTGGCAGAGGGACACCCCCTACCCCCCCCCCAGGAGAGACCACACACGCCTGTACACGGCAGGAGCCTACCAGCCTCCCTTTGGCGACCTCTGCTCCAGGAATCCACTAGGCTGAGCCTTTAGATGTGCAAGGCCTCCTCAATATAAGATCACTTGGGGCAAGGCACATTAGGGCTCCAAAGTCACTCAGGAGCAGGCAGGCCCCAGAAATCGGTGCCAGGGGAATCCTGGTAATCCAGGGGGGGCAGAAATAGCTTTGCAGGCTCACAGGAGGTCCAACCAACAGCCAGTGGCACCAGGACCAACTAACACCAGAGGTATCCAGATGGCAAAAGGCAAACGTAGGAATGTTACTAACAGAAATCAAAGTAATGTGGGACCATCCGAACCCAACTCTCCAACAGCAGCAAGTCCTGGATACCCCACCACACCCGAAAGACAAGATCTGGATTTAAAATCACTTCTCATGATGCTATTAGAGGATCACAAGAAGGACACAAATAAATCTCATAAAGAGTTACAGGAGACCATGAATCAACGGTTAGAAGCCCTTACAAAGGAAACAAAAAAATCGCTTAGAGAAATGCTGGAGAACATGGATCAAAAGATGGAGGCGCACAAGGAGACAACACAAAAATCGCTTAACAAGATGAATCAACGGGTAGATGCACTCACAAAGGAATCACAAAATTTGCAAAAAGAAATGCAGAAGAATATGGGTCAACAGACGGATGCCCATAAGGAGGCAATACAAAAATTGCTTAAAGAAATGAATCAACGATTAGATGCCCTTACAAAGGAAACACGAGAACTGCTTAAAGAAATGCAGGAGATGATGGATCAACAGATGGAATCCCATGAAGAGGAAACACAAAAATCGCTCAGAGAAATGCAGGAGAACGTGGGTCATCAGGAAGAAATCCTGAAAGACGTAATGCAAAAATACCTTAAAGAAATACAGGAAAATACAAACAAACAAGTGAAGGATCTCAGCAAATCCATCCAGGAACTAAAAAAGGAAGTAGAAACAACTAAGAAATCACAAAGGGAGACAACTTTGGAGATAGAAAACCTTGGGAAGAAATCAGGAGTCATAGATGCAAACATCAACAATTGGAGATAGAAAACCTTGGGAAGAAATCAGGAGTAATAGATGCAAACATCAACAATAGAATACAAGAGAAGGAAGAAAGAATCTCAGGTGCTGAAGATTCCATAGAAAGCATTGACTCAATAGTCAAAGAAAATGCAAAATGCAAAAAACGTGTAACCCAAAACATCCAGGAAATCCAGGACACAATGAGAAGACCAAACCTAAGGATTATAGGTATAGATGAGAGTGAAGATTTGCAACTTAAAGGGCCAGTAAACATCTTCAACAAAATTATGGAGGAAAACTTCCCTAACTTAAAGAGAGAGATGCCGATGAACGAACAAGAAGCCTACAGAACTCCAAACAGACTGGACCAGAACAGAAATACCTCCCGTCACATAATAATCAAAACACCGAATGTTCTAAACAAAGAAAGAATACTAAAAGCAGTAAGAGAAGAGGGCCAAGTAACATACAAAGGAAGAACTATCCGAATCACATCAGACTTCTCACCAGAGACTATGAAAGTCAGAAGATCCTGGGCAGATCTCATGCAGACACTAAGAGAGCACAAATGCCAGCCTAGACTACTATACCCAGCAAAACTCTCAATCACCATAGATGGAGAGACCAAGATATTCCATGATAAAACCAAATTTTCACAATATCTTTCCACAAATCCAGCCCTGCAACGGATAATAGGTGGAAACCTCCAATACAGGGAGAGAAACAACACCCTGGAAAAAATGAGATAATAACCTTCTTGAATCAAACCCAAAAGTAGATAACCACTCAAACATAAAGATAGCGTCAAGAATGGCAGATGGCAATAATCACTATGCCTTAATCTCTCTTAATATCAATGGTCTCAATTCCCCAATTAAAAGACATAGACTAGCAGACTGGATACGTAAACAGGACCCAGCATTTTGCTGCATGCAGGAAACGCACCTCAGTGTCAAAGACAAACACTACCTCAGAGTAAAAGGCTGGAAAACAATTTTACAAGCAAATGGCCCCAAGAAACGAGGTGGAGTAGCCATCCTAATATCGGATAAAATTGATTTTCAACCTAAAGTCATCAAAAAAGACACAGAAGGACACTACATACTGATCAAGGGAAAAATCCACCATCAAGAACTCTCAATTCTGAATATCTATGCTCCAAATGCAAGGGCACCCTCATTTGTAAAAGAAACTTTACTAAAACTCAAAGCACACATCGCACCGCACACAATAATAGTGGGTGACTTCAACACCCGCTCTCTGAAATGGATCGTTCAGGAAAGCAGAAACTAAACAGGGACACAGTGAATCTAATTGAAGCCTTGGACCAAATGGAACTAACTGATATATAGAGAACATTTCATCCTAGAGCGAAAGAATACACCTTCTTCTCAGCTCCTCATGGTACCTTCTCCAAAATTGACCATATAATTGGTCACAAATCAGACCTCAACAGATACAAGAAGATAGAAATAATCCCATGCCTCCGATCAGATCACTATGGAATAAGGGTGGTCTTCAATGGCAACAAAAACAAAAGAAAACCCACGTACACATGGAGGCTGAACAATGCTCTACTCAATGATAACTTGGTCAAGGTGGAAATAAAGAAAGAAATCAAAGACTTTTTGAAAGTTAATGAAAATGAAGGCACAACATACCCTAATTTATGGGACACAATGAAAGCAGTGCTAAGAGGAAAATTCATAGCCCTGAGTGCCGCCAAAAAGAAACGGGAGACAGCATACACTAACAGCTTAATGGCACACCTGAAAGCCCTGGAACAAAAAGAAGCAAATACACCAAAGAGGAGTAGAAGGCAGGAAATCATCAAACACAGGGCTGAAATCAATCAAGTAGAAACAAATAAAACCATACAAAGAATCAACAAAACGAGGAGTTGGTTCTTTGAGAAAATTAACAAGATAGATAAGCCCTTAGCCAGACTAACCAGAGAGCACAGAGATAGTATCCAAATTAATAAAATCAGAAACGAAAAGGGAGAGATAACAACAGAAACTGAGGAAATTCAAAAAATCATCAGAACCTACTACAAAAACCTGTATTCAACACAACTAGAAAATCTTGAGGAAATGGACAATTTCCTTGACAGATACCAAGTACCAAAATTAAATCAGGATCAAATAGACCATCTAAACCGTCCTATAACCCCTGAAGTAATAGAAGTTGTCATTGGAAGTCTTCCAACCAAAAAAAGCACAGGTCCAGATGGTTTTAGTGCAGAATTCTATCAGACCTTCAAAGAAGACCTAACACCAATACTCTTCAAACTGTTCCACAAAATAGAAACAGAAGGAACACTACCCAACTCATTCTATGAAGCCACAATTACGCTAATACCAAAAGCACACAAAGATCCGACAAAGAAAGAGAATCTCAGGCCAATCTCTCTTATGAATATTGATGCAAAAATACTCAATAAAATTCTTGCCAACCGAATCCAAGAACACATCAAAACGATCATTCACCATGATCAAGTAGGCTTCATCCCAGGGATGCAGGGATGGTTCAATATAAGGAAATCCATCAATGTAATCCACTACATAAACAATCTCAAAGAAAAAACCACATGGTCATCTCATTAGATGCTGAGAAAGCATTTGACAAAATTCAGCATCCTTTCATGCTAAAGGTCTTGGAAAGATCAGGAATTCAAGGCCCATATCTAAGCATAGTAAACGCAATTTACAGCAAACCGGTAGCTAGCATCAATCTAAATGGAGAGAAATTTGAAGCAATCCCACTAAAATCAGGGACTAGACAAGGCTGCCCTCTCTCTCCATATCTTTTCAATATAGTACTTGAAGTTCTAGCTAGAGCAATTAGACAACAGAAAGAGGTCAAAGGGATACAAATTGGAAAGGAAGAAGTCAAACTATCACTATTTGCAGACGATATGATAGTATACATAAGCGACCCAAAGAACTCCACCAGAGAACTCCTACAGCTGATAAACGACTTCAGCAAAGTGGCCGGATATAAAATCAACTCAAGCAAGTCAGAAGCCTTCCTATACTCAAAGGATAAGCAGGCTGAGAAAGAAGTAAGAGAAATAATACCCTTCACGATAGCCACAAACCATATTAAGTATCTTGGCGTGACTCTAACCAAACAAGTGAAAGATCTGTATGACAAGAACTTCAAGTCTCTGAAGAAAGAAATTGAAGAAGACCTCAGAAGATGGAAAAATCTGCCATGCTCATGGATTGGCAGGATTAATATAGTAAAAATGAGCATCTTACCAAAAGTAATACACAGATTCAATGCAATCCCCATCAAAATCCCAACTCAATTCTTCATAGAGTTAGAAAGAGCAATTCAAAAATTCATCTGGAATAACAGAAAACCTAGAATAGCTAAAAGTATTCTCAAGAGTAAAAAACCTCTGGGGGAATCAGTATCCCGGACCTCAAGCTGTACTACAGAGCAATAGTGTTAAAAACTGCATGGTATTGGTACAGTGACAGGCATGTAGATCAATGGAACAGAATTAAAGACCCAGAAATGAATCCACACTCCTATGGTCACTTGATCTTTGACAAAGGAGCTAAAACCATCCAGTGGAAAAAAGATAGCCTTTTCAACAAATGGTGCTGGCTCAGCTGGAGGTCAACATGCAGAAGAATGCAAATTGACCCATCCTTATCTCCTTGCACTAAGCTCAATTCTAAGTGGATCAAAGATCTCCACATAAAACCAGACACACTGAAACTAATAGAAGGGAAACTAGGGAAGAACCTTGAACATATGGGCACAGGGGAGAATTTCCTGAACAGAACTCCAAAAGCTTATGCTCTAAGATCAAGAATAGACAAATGGGACCTCATTAAATTACAAAGTTTTTGCAAGGCAAAAGACACTGCCAAAAAGACAAAGCGGCAACCAACTAACTGGGAAATGATCTTTACCAACCTTACATCCGACAGAGGGCTAATATCCAAGATATACAAAGAACTCAAGAAGTTAAACTCCAGAGAGGCAAGTAACCCTATTAAAAAATGGGGTACAGAGCTACACAAAGAGTTCTCACCTGAAGAATATCTAATGGCTGAGAAGCACCTAAAGAGATGTTCATCATCCTTAGTCATTAGGGAAATGCAAATCAAAACAACCCTGAGATTCCATCTCACACCAGTCAGGATGGCTAAGATCAAAAACACAGGAGACAGCAGTTGTTGGCGAGGATGTGGAGAAAGAGGAACACTCCTCCACTGCTGGTGGAATTGCAGGCTGGTACAACCACTCTGGAAAGCAGTCTGGCGGTTCCTTAGAAAACTGGGCATGACACTCCCGGAGGATCCGGCTATACCACTCCTGGGCATATACCCAGAGACTTTACCTGCATGCAATAAGGACACATGCTCCACTATGTTCATAGCAGCCTTATTTATAATAGCCAGAAGCTGGAAAAAACCCAGATGTCCCTCAATGGAAGAATGGATTCAGAAGATGTGGTATATCTACACAATGGAATACTACTGTGCAATTAAAAACAATGAATTCACGAAATTCCTAGGCAAATGGTCAGAACTTGAAAATATCATCCTTAGTGAGGTAACCCAATCACAAAAGAACACACATGGTTTGCAGTCACTGATAAGGGGATATTGACCCAGAATCTCGGAATACCCCAGACACAATCCGCATATCAATAGATTTCTAAAAAGATGGAAGGAGAGACCCCTGGTCCTGGAAAGACTGGATGTAGGGGAACGCCAGGACAGAGTAACGAGAGGGGGTTGAATGGAGAAAAGAGGGAGGGAAGGGGGCTTATGGGACTTTCGGGGAGGGAGGAAACGGGAAAGGGGAAGTGATTTGGAATGTAAATTAAAAAAATAACATAAAAAAAAAGCTTATTCTACCATACATTCTGATTATGCACCTGAGCATATAAACATGTAAGGAAAATGATGACTATTATCTGAGACAAATCTGATTTTGGTCATTGAAGAGAGACACTATTTTGTATAATCTGTGTGTGCTATCATCGTAACACCATAATCCCCTCTTAGAAACCACACAATATACAATAAATCCTTGGGAACCATAGCATTAAAATAAACTCAATATGGTGTAGGTGATGAAGTGATGCCCCAGCTCCTGTCCTGTGTGCCTTGCCACCTGTAGTGGACAAGAAAGATGGCCCCAGAGTCAAGAGAGCAGGAAGGAACTGTCCCTGCCTTTCACCTGCTGCAGCACTTGGGAGAACAGGCCCTGCACCTCATCTGGACAGCTGAGTAGAGCTGTCTCTGCTGCTGTGGGGGCAGGAAAGCCAGTCCCAAGGGTCTGAGAGTGGCAAAGTTGGTTCTGACACTTGTCAGCTGTGGCATTGTATGAACTTACCAGAATAGTGCTGTATACCTTGGTGGTGTGGTTATAGAAGAGCTGGCAGGCATATCAACTCCAGTACATCCCAGGCTCAGATCTAGGATTTTGAGATGCCACACCCCAATATTTACCCCACATATGAAATGCTGGAGCATGAGAAGGATATGATCTGTAGATCAAAAGCTATAGCATCTCTATGACACATCATGACAACAGGATAACCCAGAGGATTCCAAATGAATAATCAGTATTAATAGTGCCACTGAAGCCAGATGCCTCAATCTAGACCCATGACTCATTGCAATGAACATTTGGAATTCAAAATGTGTTGTCAAAATGGTGTACTGTGGAACACATTGTGACATGCTGAAGCTTCTACTCTGAGTTTTTTTTCCCTTTCTTTTTTATAAGAGAAGGGGAGAAATGTTGCAAGGGCAAAGGGCAAGTATGAATGGATGGAGAGAGGATTGCAATTGGGGTGAATTTTGTCAAATTCATAAGCAATCAATAAAAAGTTAAATAAAAATGGCCACCATCCATGACTTCAACATGAATCATTCAACTTATAAAGGATTTGTATATGTAAAGATAGTATCTTTTAAATATAAAAGACCCTTATATGTATGGTGTTTATTGTGGTACACCTTACATAGATGGAGAAGAACAGAAGTCATGTGCTTGCATCGTTAGATTCAGAAAAGATGACTGAAAAAATTCTAGGTTTCCTTCATGACAAAAACTAAAAATAGATGGATCATGTCTTGAAATAATGAATTTTTTGCAAGTGTTATTCTAAATATTCTTTTCTATCAATTATTTTATTTATTTACATTTCAAATGCCCTTCTTCCAGGTTTCCCCTCCTCATACCTCCTATCCCATCCCCCTTCCAATTTGCAACTATGAAAGTATTCTCCCATTGACCCCCAAATTCCTGCCTCACTGCTCTAGCATCTCCTTATGCTTGGACATACCCTTACTAGTCTCCACAGGTCCAAATACCTCCCCTCTCATTCATTTCAGATAAGGCAATCCTGTTCTCTTTCAGGATTTTCCATGTCCAATCACATTAGGAGAGTGGAAGACTTATGATTGGATAGGAAAAGAGAGATTTTAATTAGAAATATCTGAGAATAGTTAACAGACAATAGTCCAGATTACTACATAGTTAATTGGTTTTTCAAAAACGTCAGAAATCCACAAAATGCTACATTTAATGTTATTTATTTCACTTGCTGTTGAGACTAGCCTGCTCCTGACAGTTTTCCCTTTCTTGGATTCAAAGAAGAAATTGAGCATCAATTGAAGTTGCGTTGTGAGAAATCCACTAGGCAAGAATTGTATCATTTCATCTGCAGAAAAAAACTACTGTTCAGATAAAAAGCACACTATGTAGAATAGTCGACTGATAAACTCTGCCAAGACAGGGTAATCACCCCTTCAAAATTCTGCATTACAAAAGTCTGTCAGAAGACCCTGAGCTAGAAGGCTGAAGACCAATGCTCCAATGTTTTGTAGAATAGGAACTGGCTACGTCATCAGTAGTCTCTTTAAACTGGCTAAGTTTTGGAAACTGTGTTAGGCTTCTTATATATTTTCAGTTATTATCAATTGTTCTTAGATTTCTGACAGGGTTGAAAAACTACATAGTCTCCTTTCTAACCAGGCTTTTTACTTTGAGAGGAACAGATTCGAGAGGATGGTTTTCAGATAGCATTCAATCTATAGCCAGGACATTAGTCAGATACAGAATTATAGTCTTTTAGGATAGGGGACAGTTTCAATTTTATTTGAAAAAATGTTGGACTGGATGTTAGGTCTATCTTATATCTTATAATTTAAAAAAAATAGTAACAGTTGCGCTCAATTTATATTTTGAGAGAAAGTCTTTTTTTTTTTTTAAATTAAACAGAAAGGGTGAAATGTTGCAGGATTTTCCATGTCCAATCACATTAGGAGAGTGGAAGGCCTGTGATTGGATGGGAAAATGGAGGCAGAACTAGGAGTTGGGGGGAGCAGAGGTTTCAGGAGGAGAAGGGAAGGGAACTGATATTGAGTCTGACTTGGCATTATCAAAAGATTAGAATAATTGGGTTAAAACTTTTAACATTATCAATTGGCTCTGAAATTATTGTATTGTCATCTTGTAATTATGATTTTGAATGTAGATAAATATAATTGGCTAACTAATTAAGCATTAATAGTCATGCTTCTACTGGCTAATTGAGGGGTGAGCTGGCAGACCGTGTCTTGTGTAGGCATTGCATGAAAGTAAGATGAACTTGCAGGACCCCTTCTGGAGAGTTGTTTGAGTGGGGGCTGGAAAGTGGGCAGGCCAGCAGATCACAGAAGTGTGGGCCTAACCCAGGAAGAGTTTGCTGGTCCATTGGCAGGCTAGCAGGAGCCCTTTGGCCTGGTGTGAAGTCTGTTGGTCTCCATTGCCTTGCCAGCACTAGCGCAGGAATGTGCTGGCAGTCTTTTTTTTAATATTTCCTGCAGCACTGTTCTACATATGTAGCTGAAGCCATGGGTCCTCTTTGGTTGGTGGTTTAGTTCATGAGAGCTCTGGGAAGTCAAGTTAATTAATACTGTTGTTCTTCCTATGGGGTTGCAATCCTCTATAGGATTCCTCTTTCATTCCTTCCCATGACTCTTCCATTGGGGTCTCTGGGCTGAGGCAGAGGGTTGGCAGCTGAGATTATTTTTTTTTTGAGTAATAAAACAAGATAGATAAACCCTTACTGAAAATAACTAGAGGACACAGATACAGTATCCAAATTAACAAAATCAGAAGTGAAAAGTGAGACAAAACAAAAGAAATTGAAGAAATAAAAAAAAGATCAGATTCTACTACAAAAGACTATACTCAACAAAACAGGAAATCTGGATGAAATGGATTATTTTCTACACAGATACTGTGTAATAATGTTAAATCAGGATAAGATAAACCATCTAAACAGCCCAATAACCCCTAAGGAAATAGAAATAATCATCAAAAGTCTTCCAACCAAAAATGGCCCAGGGCCAGATGGTTTTAGTGCAGAATTCTATCAGATCTTCAAAGAACATCTAGTACCAATACTTTTCAAACTATTCCACAAAATAGAAACAGAAGGAACATTACTTAATTCATTCTATGAAGCTACACTTATGCTGATACCTAAACCACAAAAAAACCCAACAAAGAGATCATCAGATCAATTTCCTGTATTAATATCAATGGAAAAACACTCAATAAAATTCTCACAAACCACATACAAGGACACACAAAAACTACCATTCTCCATGATCAAGTAGGCTTCATCCCAGGGATGCAGAGATGGTAAATTACATGGAAATCCATCAATTTTATCCACCATACAAACAAATTCAATCAAAATAATGAATGTTTTACACAGCAAATGTTAAGTTTTGTCTTCTCATTTTGTCCTGGATTTTGTGAATGTTTTGGGTTACAAGCTTTTTGCATTTTGCATTTTCTTTGACTGTTTAGTCAATGCTTTCTAGGGTATCTTCAGCACCTGAGATTCTTTTTTCTATCTCTTGTATTCTGTTGTTGATGCTTGCATATATAACTCCTGATTTCTTTCCAAGGTTTTCTATTTCCAGAATTGTCTCCCTTTGAGATTTCTTTATTGTTTCTACTTCCATTTTTAGATCCTGGATGGTTTTGCTCAGTTCCTTCACTTGTTTGTTTGTATTTTCCTGTAATTCTTTAACGGATTTTTGTGTTTCCTCTTTAAGGGCTTCTACCTGTTGACCCATGTTCTCCTGTGTTTCTTTAAGGGGTTTTTGTGTTTCCTTTTTAAGGGTTTCTACCTGTTGGCTCATGTTCTCCTGTATTTCTTTGAGGAAAATATTTATGTCCTTGTTGAAGTCCTCTGTCAGCATCATGAGATGTGATTTTAAATCCAGATCTGGCTTTTCTAGTGTGTTGAGGTATCCAGGTCTTGCTGTTGTGGGAGAACTGGGTTCAGATGGTGCCATGTTGCCTTGGCTTCTGTTGATAATGGTCTTGCATTTGCCTTTTGCCATCTGGCTATCTCTGGTGTTAGCTGGTCTTGCTCTCTCTGACTTTGGATTATCTGTCCTGCATACCTGTGTATCTGTACTTCTGGGATTCCTGTTCTCTCTTTGTACACAGGTATGTAGGTACTCCTGGGAGACAAGCTCTCTTGTGGTGGTATTTGTGTTTGTAGCGCTGTGACCCAGGATCAGCTTTGGGTGTAGATGGAAATTAGAAGACTCCCATCCCAGGCTGTTCCTAGTCTCTTTTGTCCTCAGGGTTTTGGGCTGTTTCCTCTGAGCAGCAGGGTTGGTCCTACCTGTGCTGTCTGGCCACTCCACACTCCTGGGTGGTTAGCTACCTCCCTGCACAACTTGGATATGGTGCTCTGTGACAGAGGATGGTCTTGAACTGTAGACAGAAACCAGAAGGCTCCCACCTGAGGGCTCAGGACCTGATCCTCTGAGCAGCAGGGGTGGTCCTACCTGTGCTGTCTGTCCTCTTCTCAGTCCCCAGGTTTCAAGGGACTAAACCATCAAACAAAGAGTATACATGGAGGGACCCATGGCTCCAGATGCATATGCAGCAGAGGATGGCCTTGTTAGACATCAAAGGGAGGGGAGGCCCTTGGTCCTGAGAAGGCTTGATGCTGCAGTGTAGGGGAAATAACAGGACAGGGAAGCAGGAGTGGGTGGATTGGTGAACAGGGGGAAGGGGAGGGGTTAGGTGATTTTCAGGGGGGAAACCAGGAAAGGGGACAACATTTTAAATGTAAATAAAGAATATATCTAATAAAAAATGAAAATAAAAGAACTTCATACTCAAGTAAAATAAAATAAAATAAAACAAAATAAAATGAAGTATCACTAAACAAGGTCCTAGTGCCTTGTGTTATAATATTTCTGATCCTTAACTCGCTCTTTGAGGACTTCCCCATGAGGTACCAAATCTAATGGCTTCTTAGTTTGCTCAGATCTGGCATGATTTCTCTGAAGATGTGATCATGCCATGCATTGGAATATCAAATGTTTTTCCAAATCTTAAACATTTGATTTTGCCAATAAATTCTAAGGAGCCAGATGCTGAGCTGAAAGCCTACCAGCTCAGAGAGGCAGAAAAAGAATATAGCTGGCCTTCCTCCACAGCCAGTGTACCAAAGGGAAGTTCTACCCCATGCCATCTCTAAAAACCCTCAAACTGAATGTCCCTCCCTTCTATTCACTGTGTGTCTCTCTATCCATCATCCTGATTTCTACTTATTCACTGTGACTTTATTCTGTGTTCCTTTCCTGTCAACTAGTGGTGTGCTCGGCCTCTTGACCTATAGTTAACTTTATTTAATCCTCCTTACAATTAACATATATCTCTTGGATTAAAGCTATGTACTAAGGCTGAGCCACACCACAACTAGAAACAGGTTTTTCCAGTAAACAACAAGATCTCTAAGTTCACAGTGTGATCAAATATCCTGCAACAGTTTATGATATTTGAAAAATATTTGTAGTACAGGTTTAGTATTAGTATATTACATGCACAATTATGTCTTATCCCCATACTTAATGATTGAACACATGCATACTTCATTTATCTGATCTCTTTAAGCCAAACTAAAATATGCTACATTATTAAAATAAAGCATGTACTCATATTTATTAGTTCTATTTGAGTTCTCTTGCTTTATATTTCTATAACTGGCAGAAAAAATGAGCACAATCATAAACCCAAATGGAAATGTGAACACAGTTAAGGGTTTCCTGAAAAGACTCCAATAACACAGGAAACAACGGAGAATATTGTCAAGGGAACTACATGAAATTAAAATATCCTTACAGCAAAGGGAATGATATACAGAGTTAAAAGACAGCACTCAGAATTGGAAACAACATTCCTAACTCCTAATAAAAATGGGAGTTAATTTTAAGAACATCAAGAGCATTGCAAACACTACTCAAAGTATAAATTGTATAATCAACAAATGTGCTAGTGAAATGAATAGGCAATTATTAAGATATCCAACAAATATTTGAAAAATATTCAACAATTTAGAGACAGCCAAATTAAAAGTGCTTTGATACTCTATCTCAACTGTCAAATGGATATCACCAAGAAAACATGAGGATGACTGTGAGTTGAAGGCTTGAGGGGTTCTTTACATCTCATTTTTCTTTTTCCCAATGTGGCTGCATTGTAGAAATCCTCTTTTTCTGCCTTCTGTTATTAATTTGGCTCTTTTAGTTGACTTTATCAAGGATTGGTAGCAGGATCTGACTGGGAGCACAGATAGGGACTCACGAGCCCAATAATAAAACGATGATTACAAAAGGATAAAGACATATTTTGGGGATGTCTACCCATCAGAGTGAGCTGACTCCAGATGGAAAGGAAAGAAGAAATTGAGTAGCACCTCTTGGAGTCTTTGTGTAGGGAGAGGTTGCCTAATTTTTGATTGATTGGGTCAATAAAGTTGGCAGAAGACTATCGCTGGGCTAAGATACAAAGTTGTGATTTCTGGGTCCCAGCAGAAAAAGGAGGAGAAGAGATAGAGAAAGGGGCTTGTTTTTTGACCAGGCTTGTGACAGAGGATGACAGACACCATGTTGACCTGGTAGCTATTAGAATTGGTGGCAGAACTCCACCACCTGAAGAAATCAACATAGGATAGCTGATGAGTTTAGAACAACAGATTCTGCACCAAGAGTTTGTGCCATCTGGATGATTTTAAAATATGAAGATTGCCTGGTGTTTTCCATCCAAGGTGACTCAGGTGGGCAAGAGAAAGCAGACATAAGCCACCATAGTGGCCAGTCAGTGGAATGTGAGCAGTAGCTCCAGGCATTCTCAGGAGTGACAGATTTTGGTGGCTTTGCATAACCAGATGGAGGTGTTGGAGTCATGGGAGTGGAACCAGCAGCAGAGAGAACTCAGTGTACTTGTGACAGCCTGCAGCACCTGGCTAGGAGATGAGTCCCAAACAGCCAGCTGTGGGGTCATGTAGAGTGATCAATGCTCCCAGAATTTATGGGACTATGTAGATGGCAGGTGGATGGCTGATGAGGGGCTAGCCAGTTCAAGCAGCTTTTTAATATTACACATAATCTTAGTCCTTATGCCTCTCCTTTAGTGAAGCACAAAAACAAATATGAACTTTGTTTTAGATCTGACCTTTAGGCAGTCTCTTTCTGGCCAGAGTACATCAGCCAGGGTCATCCTATATACCTTTTGACTCTTTTGAACAATGAGTTTACTTAGAACTGTTTGGGGTGCTTGCCATTTGGCAACTAGCTTTGTTTTTCAATGTCTCTCTGTTGAAAACTCTGTTGAAGTATTGCTATAAAATAGAGAAACACAGAAACTCTGGCAGTATAAAAGAGAGCTTTGAAGGCACTGGCAACCTCTCTAACCCTATCTGAAATCAGGGGCTACAGAAACAGGAACGAATTGCGCTGTCATTATCACATTCAGAAGCTTAAGGTAGACATGAGCAGATCTTCTCTTAATGATCTGGGTGATTTGTGATGCCACCTGAGGCATGCTGACATGCTGTACCATTCTGTCATAAGGAGCCATGTCTGGTTCCATGGTACTTTCATAGTCAGAGTCTATATTAATGTTTAAGGCCAGTGTTATCAACAAAGTCCATGGGGATGTCCCTTGCCTAAGTTGTTGCCTAAAGCCATGTTGCTGTCCATGAGTCATGCTGAGCTGGGCCTGACCCTCTGTGGCTGCTGCCAGGCTCTCCAGAGTTGATGATGCATTCTGTTTCAGAGGTAGCTCAGATGGAAAAGAAATCACCTTAGGAGTTTGATATCTGTTGAAGTTTTGTCTTTTTTTTTTTCTTCAATATGCTTTTTTTCTATATTCTTTATTTACATTCCAAATGATTTCTCCTTTCGCAGTTCCCCCTCCCCGAATGTCCCGTAAGTCCTCTTCCCTTCCCCTGTTCCCTAAGACTTTCATGAATTCATTGTTTTTAATTGCTGAGTAGTATTCCATTGTGTAAATATACATGGAAAATATCTCTGATAAAATTGAAGAAATATGTAGAAAAACACATTAAGATTGACCATTTCATGGAAAAATTATACAGATAAAATGGTAGGTATAAAAATATTCCTATGTTGATTAAAAGTGGAATTATAAACATTTTCTAATAAAATTGAAAGTTTAAAAGGAAAATATTTCTGATAAAACTCAAGAAATATATAGAAAAACACGTTAAAACTGACTATTTCATGAAAAAATATACAGATAAAATGGTGGGCATAAAAATATTCCTAAATTGATTCGAAGTAGAAGTAAAAACATTTTCTGATAAAATTGAAGATTTACATGGAAAATAACTCTGATAAAATTGAAGAAATTTATACAGATAAATTGGTAAGAATAAAAATATTCCTAAGTTGATTGAAAGTAGAATTATAAACATTTTCTGATAAAATTGAAGATTTACATGGAAAATGTTTCTGATAAAATTTTAAAAAATATATGAAAAAAAAATTAAAATTGAAGATTATCATGGAAAATTATACAGATAAAATGGTAGGCATAAAAATATTTCTAAGTTGATTGAAAGTGAAATTATAACCATTTTCTGATAAAATTGATGATTTACATGGAAAATAACTCTGATAAAATTGAAGAAATATATAAAAAGCACATTATGATTGAGTATTTCATGGAAAAATTATACAGATAAAATGGTAGGCATAAAAATATCCTAAGTTTTTTGAAAGTAGAATTATAAACATTTTCTGCTAAAATTGAAGATCTACAAGGAAAATATTTCTGGAAAAAATTCAAGAAATATATAGAAAAACATGTTAAAACTGACTATTGCATGGAAAATTATACAGATAAAATGGAAGGTATAAAAATGTTCCAAAGTTGATGGAAAGTAAAATTATAGACATTGTCTGATAAAATTGAAGATTTACATGGAAAATATTTCTGATAAAATTGAAGAAAAATACATAAAACATTAAAATTGAAGATTATCATGGATAATTATACCAATAAAATGGTAGGCATGAAAATATTCCAAAATTTATTGAAAGTGGAATTATAAACATTTCCTGACAAAACTGAAGATTTACATGGAAATGTTTCTGATAAAATTAAAGAAATATATAGAAAAAAAATGTTAAAATTAGTGATTATCATGGAAAATAATACAGTTGAAATGGTAGACATAAAAACCATTACTAAATTGAAAGAGGAATCACAAACATTTTCTGATAAAATTGAAGATCCACATGAAAAACATCTCTGTTAGACTATGTTTTTTGTTGGGGAATTGAGTCTCTTGATGTTATAAGATATTAAGGAATAGTGATTGTTGCTTCCTGCTATGTTTGATGTTCTTTTGTTGTTTGTGTGGGTACTTTCTTTTGGGTTTGTTGGAAAAAGATTACCTTCTTGCTTTTTCTAGGGTGTAGTTTCCCGCCTCGTGTTGGCATTTTCCATTTATTATCTTTTGTAGGGTTGGATTTGTGGAAAGATATTGTGTAAATTTGGTTTTATCATGGAATATCTTGGTTTCTCCATCTATGGTAATTGAGAGTTTTGCTGGTTATAGTAGTTTGGACTGGCATTTGTGTTCTCTTAGGGTCTGTATGAGATCTGCCCAGGATCTTCTAGCTTTCATCATCTCAGGTGAGAAGTCTGGAGTAATTCTGATAGGCCTGCCTTATAGGTTATTTGACCTTTTTCCCTTACTGCTTTTAGTATTCTTTCTTTGTTTAGTGCATTTGGTGTTTTGATTATTATGTGCTGGGAGGACTTTCTGGTCTGATCCAGTCTGTTAGGAGTTCTGTAAGCGTCTTGTATGTTCATGGACATCTCTTTCTTTAGGTTAGGGAAGTTTTCTTCTATAATTTTGTTGAAGATATTTACTGACCCTTTAAGTTGGAAATCTTCGCTCTCTTCTATACCTATAATCCTTAAATTTGGTCTTCTCATTGTGTCCTGGATTTCCTGGATGTTTTGGTTCAGGAGGTTTTTGCATTTTGCATTTTCTTTGACTGTTGAGTCAATGTTTTCTATGATACTTCTGCCCCTGAGATTCTTCTATCTCTTGTATTCTGTTGTTGATGCTTGCATCTATGAGTCCTGAGTTATTTCCTAGATTTTCTATCTCCAGAGATGCCTCACTTTGTGATTTCTTTAGTGTTTCTACTTCCATTTTTAGATCCTGGAATGGTTTTGTTCAGTTTCTTCACTTGTTTGTGTTCTCCTGTAATTCTTTCGGGGAGTTTTGTGTTTCCTCTTTAAGGGCCTCTACCTGTACACCCATGCTCCGATGTATTTCTTTCAGGGACTTTTGTGTTTCCTCTTTAAGGACTTTTACCATTTGACCCATGTTCTCCTGTATTTCTTTAAGGGAGTTGTGTATGTCCTTCTTGATGTCCTCTAACAGCATTGTGAGATGAGACTTTAAATCCAACTCTTGCTTTTCTGGTGTCTTGGGGTATTTGGGACTTGCTGTAGTGGGAGAAATGGACTCTAATGTTGCCAAGTTGCCTTGGTTTCTGTTGGTAGGGTTCTTGTGCTTGTTTTTCATGAGCTTGTTATCTCTGGTGTTAGTTAGTCTTTTTGACTCTGGTTGGAGCTTGCCCCTCCTATGGGCCTGTAAACCTGTGTCTGTACTCCTGGGAGACCAACCTTCTTCTGGCAGGGTCTGTACACAGAAGGCTGTGGAACTGTCTGGTTCCCTGCTGCAAATGGCAGTCGGAAGGAAAGACTCCTGTCCCAGCTGCTCCACTTATCGTATGCCTTGTGTACTCCTAGCTGTACCCTTCCAGAGAGAAGGTGGTGAACTTACCTCCACACTCAGAAGTGAAATCACTGCTGTGAGATTGCTCTCTCCTGGCAGGCTCGAAGTTTTGTCTTTTGATTTGTATTGTAATGCTCAATACTGGCCCCCAAAGTCTTGTGTCCCCTAAGAATGAGAAAATACTCAGAGGATGATATTTAATCATTTTCCTTAGTTTAAAATTATTGGGTCAATAAAGAAGCCTTCAGCCCATATCTGGGCAGAAGAGAGGAAGGAGCAGCTTCAGTTTTTGGCTTAGGTTCTAAGGCAGAGACCATAAGAAGAGAGAAAGGAGGTGGAGAGAAAGATGCCATGGGGTAAAGAATTGTGCCATGAGGGCTAGCTAGTGAAAATAGGAGTGGCCCAGGAAGAACATGGCCTGTCATATCTCAGAGTTATTAACAGGAAAATAAACCAAATAGCCTAGAGGGTTGATATCTGCCCAGATCTCGTTTTATTAAGGCTCATACAAATAATAAATGTTTTGTGTCCTCTATCTGTGAACTAAATAATTAAATATGAATGGTAAACTCTGTAATGATAATAAATATTTACTAATACATATTGGTGAACCAGTGAGTGGCAAGAACTTACAGAAATAAAATTTAACACAATTGACTTCAAATTCCCAGATGAAAGACAATGCTGTCCCTTTAATGCTAGGGAGTCAGAGAAAAATGATTTCTTAGCAACTGTTGGTTTTTACCCCAAGCAATTGGGAGTTCAGGACAAAGTCTAGAATGCATGCTGTTTTGGCAAGCATGATTCCAGGGGTTTGGGGTATTAGCTTAGAAACAGCTGCATCCCTGCAGAACTGATTGCATCTCATGCAGCAGGGGCCAGGAACTACAATGCCAGGCTTATGTGCTGGACAGCCTATGCTCTTCCACTGAGCTACTTAGTGCTGCTTCTTTAAGAGCTCTGGATGCTGGAAGTGGATGTCAGCCTAGAAACTTAGGTGATAAATGTCCCTGCTGTGTAATGAGGTCATGTTACTTTGAACAACCAGTCATTTTGACCATGGGCTTCCATAAGAGAACTGACTATGGCACATCATAGTGAATGACACATATCCAGGACAAAACAGATTAAATGTTGCTTGAAAATTATGTTTATATAGGAAATAGGGAGAAATTAAATAAAGTTGAATACAGAAAAGAATATTAATTTAATTTATATAAAGAGAAAGAGTAACATAGGCATATTTATCCACATATATAATAGTTTCAGAAGAAGGGAGAAAGAAATAAGAATTGATATAACAATTTTCAAAGGTACATGGATACTAAATAAATAAATTCATGCCTTTGAATTCCATAGTTGGGAGACAAAGACAGGGACTGGACTAATCTATAGAGATAATCCAAGTTATTCCAGGTCACACAGTAAAACCCCATCTCAATAAATAGTAATGAGATGAAGATGATGATGACAATGATACTTTTTAATTATCAAAATGAAAGTGGTTATATGTTCTATGGTTAGAATGCTATTGCACTTCCTTTTTGAAAGAAGTCAAATAGAGCAGACCTATATAAAATGGGAGCTGCTGGACTAAATCAGTTCATACTTTTAATGCCTTCAGAGTGTCATTTGATAGAAAACTCCTGAAGATCTTGGCATCCAAAAGATAGGGAAAAAAATTAAAAGGACCTAATGAACTGGTAATGTTTAATGCTAAACTGACTATGAAAACACGTCTGAAACTAACTGATTCATGCACATGTCTCCAGCCAGATCGTCAGCTATACATAAGAAAAAAAATCTTGGCGGCTACAGAATTCTCATTACTTATTATTACACACCATCCTTTCAGATGCCATGAATGGAAATTTATATTGCACCTGGATTATATCATCAAACTAACTTCTGAAGAAATACAGTTGTCTTTCATCTGCTCATCGAGCTGGAATTCATCCTTTTTTTTAAATTTTTATTTTTTTCTAAGTTTTTTCTATTTACATTCAAAATCATTTCCCCTTTCCCATTTCCTCCCTCCCCGAAAGTCCCATAAGCCCCCTTCCCTCCATCTTTTCCCCATTCAACCCCCTCTCGCTTCTCTGTCCTGGCATTCCCCTACATCCAGTCTTTCCAGGACCAGGGGTCTCTCCTTCCATCTTCTTGGAAATCTATTGATATGCGAATTGTGTCTAGGGTATTCCGAGATTCTGGGTCAATATCCCCTTATCAGAGACTGCATACCATGTGTGTTCTTTTGTGATTGGGTTACCTCACTAAGGATGATATTTTCAAGTTCTGACCATTTGCCTAGGAATTTCGTGAATTCATTGTTTTTAATTGCAGAGTAGTATTCCATTGTGTAAATATACCACATCTTCTGAATCCATTCCTCCGTTGAGGGACATCTGGGTACTTTTCAGCTTCTGGTTATTATAAATAAGGCTATGATGATATAGTGGAGCATGTGTCCTTATTGCATGCAGGTAAAGCCCCTGGGTATATGCCCAGGAGTGGTATAGCCGGATCCTACGGGAGTGTCATGCCCAGTTTTTGGAGGAACCGCCAGACTGCTTTCCAGAGTGGTTGTACCAGCTTGCAATCCCACCAGCAGTGGAGGAGTGTTCCTCTTTCTCCACATCCTCGCCAACAACTGCTGTCTCCTGTGTTTTTGATCTTAGCCATTCTGACTGGTATGAGATGGAATCTAAGGGTTGTTTTGATTTGCATTTCCCTAATGACTAAGGATGATGAACATCTCTTTAGGTGCTTCTCAGCCATTAGATATTCTTCAGGTGAGAACTCATTGTTTAGCTCTGTACTCCATTTTTTAATAGGGTTACTTGCCTCTGGAGTTTAAATTCTTGAGTTCTTTGTACATATTGGATATTAGCCCTCTGTCACATGTAGGGTTGGTAGAGATCATTCCCAGCTAGTTGGTTGCCACTTTGTCTTTTTGACAGTGTCTTTTGCCTTACAAATCTTTGTAATTTAATGAGGTCCCATTTGTCAATTCTTCATCTTAGAGAATAAGCTATTGGAGTTCTATTCAGGAAATTCTCCCCTGTGCCCATATGTTCAAGGTTCTTCCCTAGTTTCCTTTCTATTAGTTTCAGTGTGCCTGGTTTTATGTGGAGGTCCTTGATCCACTTGGAATTGAGCTTAGTGCAAGGAGATAAGAATGGGTCAATTTGCATTCTTCTGCAAAATTTTTAACACTATTGCTCTGTAGTAGAGCTTGAGGTCCAGGATACTGATTCCCCCAGAGGTTCTTTTACTCCTGAGAATACTTTTAGCTATCCTGGGTTTTCTGTTATTCCAGATGAATTTTTGAATTGCTCTTTCTAACTCTATGAGGAATTGAGTTGGGATTTTGATGGGGATTGCATTGATTCTGTATATGGCTTTTGGCAAGATGGTCATTTTTACTATATTAATCCTGCCAATCCATGAGCATGGCAGATTTTTCCATCTTCTGAGGTCTTCTTCAATTTCTTTCTTCAGAGACTTGAAGTTCTTGTCATACAGATCTTTCACTTGTTTGGTTAGAGTCACACAAGATACTTTATATTGTTTGTGGCTATCGTGAAGGTTATCATTTCTCTTACTTCTTTCTCAGCCTGCTTATCCTTTGAGTATAGGAAGGTTTCTGACTTGCTTGAGTTGATTTTATATCCGGCCACTTTGCTGAAGTTGTTTATCTGCTGTAGGAGTTCTCTGGTGGAGTTCTTTGGGTTGCTTAAGTATACAATCATATCGTCTGCAAATAGTGATAGTTTGACTTCTTCCTTTCCAAATGATATCCCTTTGACCTCCTTTTGTTGTCTAATTGCTCTAGCTAGAACTTCAAGTACTATATTGAAAAGATATGGAGAGAGAGGGCAGCCTTATCTAGTCCCTGATTTTAGTGGGATTGCTTCAAGTTTCTCTCCATTTAGATTGATGTTGGCTACCGGTTTGCTGTAAATTGCTTTTACTATGTTTAGATATGGGCCTTGAATTCCTGATCTTTCCAAGACCTTTAGCATGAAAGGATGCTGAATTTTGTCAAATGCTTTCTCAGCATCTAATGAGATGACCATGTGTTTAGTTTTCTTTGAGATTGTTTATATAGTGGATTACATTGATGGATTTCCTTATATTGAACCATCCCTGCATTCCTGGGATGAAGCCTACTTGATCATGGTGAATGATCATTTTGATGTGTTCTTGGAATTCATCCTTAATTGATCTGTGCACCCTGCATATACCATACAAATATCTTTATAGAAGTATATATTGCTCGTACTCTTGCTATTCTGCAGAATGGAAGGCCAAGAAAACAACACTCACAAGATTGACCCTCAGGGATGATGAGATGCTGAGACTTGCTCTTCCAGCCTTTTGCCTGATTGATCTTTCCTCAAACTGATGCTGTTTCCAGAGATGTAATTCTAGAAAACATTCAGATAGGACTGCTAATCTGAGATGACCTTGATTCATCTGTCTTTTCAGACTGATTTGTGATGTCTACAGCCTATAGATGGGCAGAAAAGAGGTAGGAGGAGCTTTGGTTCCTGGGCTTGTGGTGTCAGGCAGAGACCATGAGAAGAGAGGGAGGTGGTAGAGAGAGAGGAAGCTATCATGAGGTAAGAAATTGTGAGACCTTGCCATGAGGGCTGGCCAATTGGAGTAATAGTGGCCCAGGCAGAATATGTCAAGTCATATCTCAGGGTTATTGACAGGGAGATAGATCAAATAGCTTAGAGGGTTGATATCTGCCCAGCTCTAATGCTATTCAGGTTTATTATGAACATAAAAGTTTTTTGTCTTCTATCTGGGAACAAACCTTTCAAAGGCAGAGTAGAAAACCCCTATTTAGTTAAAGTATTTACTATAACAGATATCTGTATACCTTTGTATCCTGAGTGCTAGAATTAAATGTATATACCACCACATCTAAGTCTATATTGTTCTTGAATTTGTTTTGACAAGTTGGAAGTCTAGTCACACATATTATGATTTAATATTCCTGTAACAGTCCTTTCTAAGCAAGAAAATCAGATAACCTAGATTAATACATGGATAGACATTATGATCTGTTTTCTGTGAAATATTTTAAGTCGTATTTCCATGACTATAGCCAAATTAGAAAGTTTAGTGTAAATCATAATACACTATTCTGATTTCTTTTACATTTTACTTAATTTAATTTAATATGGTGTTAGTCCTTTGTTCCATTGGATCATTTTATTATGTATCGTTTTGTTTTTTGCTAATTTAAAGAAATCATACACAATGAATCAGAATCATTGACAGTTACACTTTGATTAGTGTGGATAATTTGTTTTAAAAAATACAGTCTCGATAATATCGCTTGGGTCTCGGGCGGCTTGTGTGTATGCGGCTCCCAAGTGCTGGGCTGATCTGCAGTAACCAGCGCGCCAGCTCTGCTGTGGGACTTCTGCCTGGCAGAGGGACCCCCCGCACTGGGCGGGAGCCTACCAGCTTTCCTTCCGCGACCTCTGTTCCCGCAGACTGCACTGAAGAGACAGGTATCCAGGCTCTCTCCCCAATATAACATCACTTGGCACGCGGCCTGTTGGGGCTTCCGTCTGCGCCCAAGAACGGGTCAGCGCTGTGGTCGTCTGGGTGCCAGATCTGCAGGCCATCGCGTCTGCAGGGTGAGCAGCACCACGGAGAGTGTGCAGAGTGCACTCCGCCATCTTTGCTCCAGTTGCTGGGAAGTTGGGACAGCCAGGCTCTGAGACTGACAGGCATAATATCACTTGGGTCTTGGGTAGATTGTGTGTACGTGGCTCCCAAGTGCTGGGCAGTTCTGCAGTAACCAGCGTGCTAGCTCTGCTGTGGGACTTCTGCCTGGCAGAGGGACGCCCCCTCCCCCCCCCGGAGAGATCACACACCCCTGCACAGGGCAGGAGCCTACCAGCCTCCCTTTGGCGACCTCTGCTCCAGGAATCCACTAGGCTGAGCCTTTGGATGTGCAAGGACTCCCCAATATAAGATCACTTGGGGAAAGGCACATCAGGGCTCCAAAGTCACTCAGGAGCAGGCAGGCCCCAGAAATCGGTGCCAGGGGAATCCTGGTAATCCAGGGGGTTCAGAAATAGCTTTGCAGGCTCACAGGAGGTCCAACCAACAGCCAGTGGCAGCAGTACCAACTAACATCAGAGGTATCCAGATGGCAAAAGGCAAACGTAGGAATGTTACTAACAGAAATCAAAGTAATATGGGACCATCCAAACCCAACTCTCCAACAGCAGCAAGTCCTAGATACCCCACCACACCCGAAAGACAAGATCTGGATTTAAAAACACTTCTCATGATGCTATTAGAGGATCACAAGAAGGACACAAATAAATCTCATAAAGAATTACAGGAGACCATGAATCAACAGTTAGAAGCCCTTACAAAGGAAACACAAAAATCGCTTAGAGAAATGCAGGAGAACATGGATCAAAAGATGGAGGAGCACAAGGAGACAACACAAAAATCGCTTAACAAGATGAATCAACGGGTAGATGCACTCACAAAGGAATCACAAAATTTGCAAAAAGAAATGCAGAAGAATATGGGTCAACAGACGGATGCCCATAAGGAGGCAACACAAAAATTGCTTAAAGAAATGAATCAACGGTTAGATGCCCTTACAAAGGAAACACAAGAACTGCTTAAAGAAATGCAGGAGACAATGGATCAACAGATGGATTCCCATGAGAAGGAAACACAAAAATCGCTCAGAGAAATGCAGGAGAACGTGGGTCATCAGGAAGAAATCCTGAAAGAGGTAATGCAAAAATACCTTAAAGAAATACAGGAAAATACAAACAAACAAGTGAAGAATCTCAGCAAATCCATCCAGGAACTAAAAAAGAAAGTAGAAACAACTAAGAAATCACAAAGGGAGACAACTTTGGAGATAGAAAACCTTGGGAAGAAATCAGGAGTCATAGATGCAAACATCAACAATAGAATACATGAGATGGAAGAAAGAATCTCAGGTGCTGAAGATTCCATAGAAAGCATCGACTCAACAGTCAAAGAAAATGCAAAATGCAAAAAACGTGTAACCCAAAACATCCAGGAAATCCAGGACACAATGAGAAGACCAAACCTAAGGATTATAGGTATAGATGAGAGTGAAGATTTGCAACTTAAAGGGCCAGTAAACATCTTCAACAAAATTATGGAGGAAAACTTCCCTAACCTAAAGAGAGAGATGCCGATGAATGTACAAGAAGCCTACAGAACTCCAAACAGACTGGACCAGAGCAGAAATACCTCCCGTCACATAATAATCAAAACACCGAATGTTCTTTTTTTTTTTATTTTATTTTATTTTTTAATTTACATTCCAAATCACTTCCCCTTTCCCGTTTCCTCCCTCCCCGAAAGTCCCATAAGCCCCCTTCCCTCCCTCTTTTCTCCATTCAACCCCCTCTCGTTACTCTGGCCTGGTGTTCCCCTACATCCAGTCTTTCCAGGACCAGGGGTCTCTCCTACCATCTTTTTAGAAATCTATTGATATGCGGATTGTGTCTAGGGTATTCCGAGATTCTGGGTCAATATCCCCTTATCAGTGACTGCATACCATGTGTGACACTCCCGGAGGATCCGGCTATACCACTCCTGGGCATATACACAGAGGCTTTACCTGCATGCAATAAGGACACATGCTCCACTATGTTCGTAGCAGCCTTATTTATAATAGCCAGAAGCTGGAAAGAACCCAGATGTCCCTCAACGGAGGAATGGATTCAGAAGATGTGGTATATCTACACAATGGAATACTACTCTGCAATTAAAAACAATGAATTCACGAAATTCCTAGGCAAATGTTCAGATCTTGAAAATATCATCCTTAGTGAGGTAACCCAATCACAAAAGAACACACATGGTATGCAGTCACTGATAAGGGGATATTGACCCAGAATCTCGGAATACCCTAGACACAATCCGCATATCAATAGATTTCTAAGAAGATGGAAGGAGAGACCCCTGGTCCTGGAAAGACTGGATGTAGGGGAACGCCAGGACAGAGAAGCGAGAGGGGGTTGAATGGAGAAAAGAGGGTGGGAAGGGGGCTTATGGGACTTTCGGGGAGGGAGGAAACAGGAAAGGGAAAATGATTTGGAATGTAAATTAAAAAATAAAATAAAATAAAATAAATAAATAAAAAAAAGATTTCATTATCAAGGTTTTAGGGGATGGATAATTGGAAATAATTCAGATAAATACTTTTTCTTGTTTTCTTTTATACAGTTTCAACACAATTATAATTTTAAAGCACAATAAAAATATTATGGAAATTCAAAAAAAATACAGTCTCACTATTTACCCTTAGCTAGCTGGGAATGCATAAGTATCCATCTGCCTCCACCACTTAAGTACTTGTATTAAAGTCACACTCCATAACATTCTGAGAGCTAAACTTTCTTATCATTACATACATTAAACTTCAATGAATGATATTTCAGTGGAAAAGCATTTTTTCATAATTTTGCAATTATAATATTAACAATCAACAATCATTTGTATTTTATTCTAATTTTCTTCCCCTGACCCCTTTGTATATATGTGTAGTTTTAATGTCTCCTTCCATATTTGGATATTAGATAGATAGATAGATAGATAGATAGATAGATAGATAGATAGATCTCATAGGACACTGAAATCTTTCAGCTCAGTGACAACTTGTGTTATATAGTCAAAAATGTTTATCTAGGCTGTTCACTTGAGCAAGTAGTGTACTACACCAATTTCAACACTCTGCACTACACTGCCCTCACAACGTGGATTATTTTGCAAACATTGCTTAAGTTTGCAACATTGAACACACAAGAACAACCTTGATGTTTAGAGTTTTAAATTATTCTCAGACTGTCCCCTTCCCTTACCAGGAAAGATTCGTACATTGAACCGATAAACAATCTCTCCTGGAGTTACATTCTGTCTTTTGTGGCAACCTAAGATTAATCATTACCAAAGAGGAGTTCATGTGGGAAACCAAATAGTGAAGAATGGACTAAGAAAGAGAATAGACTGTAGAACACAATTAGAACAGTATCCTATTATTGTGGGAAACAAAAGGCACGTTATTTCTACCAATAAGAAAACAAATGGGATTTGGAAGAGTGTTACAAAGAAAAGAGACTTTGGACATTAGAAAATGAATTCATTTACTCAGGGAGATTATAAAACCTCAGATCTCTCTATTGCTACATGCTGGTTTTGGAATGTAAGAAACAGGAGACATGAACATCAGAACAGGGACATGGGATAGTGAAGATAAAATCTTGAGGAATGCAGCCACGACCCACTCCCAGAACAGAATTACTTTTTATCCTAGTGAGTCATCAATTCTCATTGTAGCTGTCACTTTCAAATACATCCAAACTGTTTGCTTAGAAAATTTTGTAACTGAGTAAACAGTTACCGTCTTTTCCTACAGCATTTTGTAGTTCCTCCATAAGCAGAACTCCTTTGAAGTTGAAATAATAATATTTTTTTGCAAAGGTCAGCTTTTACTCAACTATCTAGGCTGAACTTCTAATGCCTTTCCATAGTACATTACTCATCTGCCAAAATAAACTCGGTAGAGGCTATATTTACCTCAGCAATTCTTCAATACCTTTTTTTCTTTCTTTTAATTAGATATTTGTTTTGTTTACATTTCAATTGTTAACCCCTTTTCATGTTACCCCACCGAAAACCCCCTATTCCATCCCCATCCCACTGCTCAACCCCCTCCTCCCCATTCTAAACATTGTAGCAGAATTGGTTTTATTACCACAAAGGATCTGCGACCGGAAGTAGTCAAACGGTAAATATTTAGCATCTTTCAAGCCTCAGCTTCTCCTCTACGTGAGTTACCTATTCTTTTCTTTTGAATTTTCTGCCTTTTTCCTTTCTTGACACTTGAATGATAATAAGGATCTATAGACCACCCCACAATACCAACCTCAAAAAATGTGTATGAATATCTCTCACTTTCTTTCTCCCTTCTGAGAGACACAACTTATAGTAAAAGTCAGTCATCTGAGTGACCATTCATAATACATAACAAATAATGGTTATTTCTTTTCAGTGTGTTTTGAGAGGTAACCAGATTTCTTGGAAATTACAATGCTCATTTAGGGAGTATGTGGGTAAATAGTTGGGAAATCGACGGTATCAATGTCAAAATATCATGCCACTTACCATCTTGGAGTCAATATTTGTGAACTGAGATCAAAAATTCTGTTCCAAATAGTCACTAGTCAGGCTACCTGGACTTCAGACAGCCAGAAACATAATCACTGAAGACTTAAGGTCGAAGCCATATCTTTCAGTTTTACTCAACTACTAACTCCAAAAAGCTTCACACGGGTGACTATAAGGTAAACGATCTTATTTTCTTCTCAGACATCTAAACTCTAACTTGCATTGGTCAAGTCACTTAGATAGTTCAGAAGAAATAAAACATTGTCAGGTGTCATTTAACATAGATAGAACTAGATTTTTTGGACTTTAACACATTAAATTTTTTTATGTGCAGATATTACTTTGGAATATATAGCTCAAATGAATTTAATGATATTGGATACAGTGACATCCTCTTGCATGCTTAAGCATTAAGTAGAGATTTCACTCGTAAATTCTAGACATACACTGGTCTGGTCTGAGTTTTGAAAACATGTAATCTGACTTTTCTAAAAATATAAAAATTCTTCTCTCTCTCTCTCTCTCTCTCTCTCTCTCTCTCTCTCTCTCTCTCTCTCTCTCTCTCTCTCTCTGTGTGTGTGTGTGTGTGTGTGTGTGTGTTTGTGAACCTGTATGATTCTGAATGAGAATAAATGTATTGAATTAACTTAACTATTTTATTTCTTTTTGAACTTCAATTAAAAGCTAATAATAAGAGAAAAGTCCAACTAAAATTTAAACATTTTGTTCTCTAAGATTGTTATTTGAAATTTTACAAGTTATTACTACTAGATAAACCTTATCTAATTTAGTCTACTGTATAACATATTTTCAGCTTGTTTTTTATATTTGTTATATTTCTTACTAGTCTGCTTTATGATAATATATACTTCACATTACTAAGATATTAGTATACATTAAATGGGCTGTTAATTTTAATTTTCCTTACAATTGCTCTTGGTTAGGCCATTTTGTGTTAATTGGCATATTTCATCACAACAAGATTAATAAAGACAATATCATTCAAGTGTTAATATATCATTCTCATGGAACACATTCATCTCAATGCAATTTAGAAGTAGTCTAATAAAATGAAACTATTATATTTATGCTTTCTCTAATTTATGGATCCTAGATTTTTCTGATACATAAAACTAAATGTGTATGTGTGTGTGTGTGTGTGTGTGTGTGTGTGTGTGTGTGTATGTGTGTGTGTGTGTGTGTGTGGTGCTGGAGAAGAAAAACAGAGTGTTTTTATAATTTGGGCAGGTTTTTAGTTCTTTATAAATTCTATGTATTGATCTAGTTATTTTATATTATTGGTGGTTATTGTGAAGTATGTTATTTTCTGATTTCTTTCACAGCACATTTATCATTTTTTATGAAGGCGGGACTTTTTTTTTTTTAGTTAATTTTGTATCCAACCACTTTGCTGGGATATTTATCAGATGAAGGGGGTCTCTGGAAAAGTTTTTGGAGTCATTCGTGTCCCAGAAAATATAATAGTATGCTACATATTATGTTATAGTTAATATGCTGAAGCATACTCCCATACCCAGGCCAAATTGTGATCTTTAAGAAAGCCTGTCAATAAAGAACCAAAACACCAATAAAGAGAGAAATAACAAGACAGAGCAAAGATGATACACTAAATTAAAACTGTGCAGTAAGTAATGTGGTGTGCACATGCTCCTTAAAGGTCCAATCTCCATGCCTGGAAAGAAAGGAGGAGAATGGAAGTAGCCATGGACATATCACACATACTTATTCACTGGTACTCAAGACTTTGGAGATATACACACAACACTACAGATGCACACAGGTAGACTGTAATCAGGAAAGGAAAAAATGAAGGCTCAGGTCTCTTAAGAACATATTTATATGGAATCACACATATGTGTCAGTTTTTGCAAGTAATCATTGTATAACAGCTTTTATCACTGTTTACAGGTTCCTGGAGTCATTGGGTTTGTGCTCACTCATTAACTCCTGGATGTCTAGCACTATCTATTTTGACTCATGGTGTATCCATATCTGTGCTGTTGTCTAAACACAAACTGGCTGTTATGATCCTCTGTTCCCATCAGGTCTCTTGCATGGCCAGAACATACGGGCTTGGCTCTCCATAGTCCACCAATAGCTATGACTCATACCAGATATTCATATCAAAGAACATTGATACATTCTGACTCAAAGTTTTTTCCCCTCAACATATAACTATTCTGTAGGTCAAATGATTGAATATAATCCCAAGGCTCTTCCCCTGACTCCCAGGATAACCTAGGAAGAAAGAGATCTTTACCTCTAGAGCTGCCTAACCTCCAACTCAGCAAGATTCTTCTTAAAATGATTTTTGTCTGTCCTCTCTTACCATTTGCTAGCATTGCCCTATTTTATGCCATAACCAGTACCTACTTCTTGTTGTCTCTGTGATTGTCTCTCTCTGTTTCTTTCTGTCTGTCTCTATCTCTCTATGTCTGACTCTTTGCATTTGTCTCTCTGTATCTTTGTCTCTGTGTCTGTCTGTCTCAGTCTCAGTCTTTGTGTATGTGTGTGCATGTGTAATATACCGCTATTAAAAGTATGGTATTCTGAGGATTTCTCTTAGTTTTTTTTATATTATTATTTACATTCAAAATCATTTCCCCTTTCCCCTTTCCTCCCTCCCCAAAAGTCACATAAGCCCCCTTCCCTCCCTCTTTTTCCCATTCAACCCCCTCTCACTTCTCTGTCTTGGCATTCCCCTACATCCAGTCTTTCCAGGATCAGGAGTCTCTCCTTCCATCTTCTTGGAAATCTATCAATATGTGTATTGTGTCTAGGGTATTCCGAGATTCTGGGTTAATATCCCCTTATCAGTGACTGCATACCATGTGCACTCTTTTGTGATTGGGTTACCTCACTAAGGATGATATTTTCAAGTTCTAACCATTTGCCTAGGAATTTTGTGAATTCATTGTTTTTAATTGCAGAGTAGTATTCCATTGTGTAAATATACCACATCTTCTGAATCCATTCCTCAGTTGAGGGACATCTGGGTTCTTTCCAGCATAAGCTATCTTCAGCTCCTGAGATTCTTTCTTTCATCTCTTATATTCTATTGTTGATGTTTGCATCTATGACTCCTGATTTCTTCCCAAAGTTTTCTATCTCCAAAGTTGTCTCCCTTTGTGATTTCTTAGTTGTTTCTACTTTCTGTTTTAGATCCTGAATGGATTTGCTCAGATCCTTCACTTGTTTGTTTGTATTTTCCTGTATTTCTTTAATATATTTTTGCATTTCCTCTTTCAGGATTTCTGCCTGTTGACCCAAGTTCTCCTGTATTTCTCTAAGCGATTTTTGTGTTTCCTCCTCATGGGCTTCCATCTGTTGATCCATCGTCTCCTGCATTTCTTTAAGCAATTCTCTTGTTTCCTTTGTAAGGGCATCTATACGTTGATTCATTTCTTTAAGCAATTTTTGTGTAGCCTCCCTATGGGCATCCATCTATTGACCCATAATCTTCTGCATTTCTTTATGCAATTTTTGTGATTCCTTTGAAAGTGCATCTACCCGTTGATCCATTTCTTTAAGCGATTTTTGTGTTGCCTCCTTGTGGGTCTCCATCTTTTTTTTTTTTTTAATTTTATTTTATTTTATTTTTTTAATTTACATTCCAAATCACTTCCCCTTTCCCGTTTCCTCCCTCCCCGAAAGTCCCATAAGCCCCCTTCCCTCCCTCTTTTCTCCGTTCAACCCCCTCTCATTACTCTGTCCTGGCGTTCCCCTACATCCAGTCTTTCCAGGACCAGGGGTCTCTCCTTCCATCTTTTTAGAAATCTATTGATATGCTGATTGTGTCTAGGGTATTCTGAGATTCTGGGTCAATATCCCCTTATCAGTGACTTCATACCATGTGTGATCTTTTGTGATTGGGTTACCTCACTAAGGATGATATTTTCAAGTTCTGACCATTTGCCTAGGAATTTCGTGAATTCATTGTTTTTAATTGCAGAGTAGTATTCCATTGTGTAGATATACCACATCTTCTGAATCCATTCCTCCGTTGAGGGACATCTGGGTTCTTTCCAGCTTCTGGCTATTATAAATAAGGCTGCTATGAATATAGTGGAGCATGTGTCCTTATTGCATGCAGGTAAAGTCTCTGGGTATATGCCCAGGAGTGGTATAGCCGGATCCTCCGGAAGTGTCATGCCCAGTTTTCTGAGGAGCCGCCAGACTGCTTTCCAGAGTGGTTGTACCAGCCTGCAATTCCACCAGCAGTGGAGGAGTGTTCCTCTTTCTCTACATCCTCGCCAACAACTGCTGTCTCCTGTGTTTTTGATCTTAGCCATCCTGACTGGTGTGAGATGGAATCTCAGGGTTGTTTTGATTTGCATTTCCCTAATGACTAAGGATGATGAACATCTCTTTAGGTGCTTCTCAGCCATTAGATATTCTTCAGGTGAGAACTCTTTGTGTAGCTCTGTACCCCATTTTTTAATAGGGTTACTTGCCTCTCTGGAGTTTAACTTCTTGAGTTCTTTGTATATCTTGGATATTAGCCCTCTGTCGGATGTAAGGTTGGTAAAGATCATTTCCCAGTTAGTTGGTTGCCGCTTTGTCTTTTTGACGGTGTCTTTTGCCTTGCAAAAACTTTGTAATTTAATGAGGTCCCATTTGTCTATTCTTGATCTTAGAGTATAAGCTATTGGAGTTCTGTTCAGGAAATTCTCCCCTGTGCCCATATGTTCAAGGTTCTTCCCTAGTTTCCTTTCTATTAGTTTCAGTGTTTCTGGTTTTATGTGGAGATCTTTGATCCACTTAGAATTGAGCTTAGTGCAAGGAGATAAGGATGGGTCAATTTGCATTCTTCTGCATGTTGACCTCCAGCTGAGCCAGCACCATTTGTTGAAAAGGCTATCTTTTTTCCACTGGATGGTTTTAGCTCCTTTGTCAAAGATCAAGTGACCATAGGAGTGTGGATTCATTTCTGGGTCTTCAATTCTGTTCCATTGATCTACATGTCTGTTACTGTACCAATACCATGCAGTTTTTAACACTATTGCTCTGTAGTACAGCTTGAGGTCCAGGATACTGATTCCCCCAGAGGTTCTTTTACTCTTGAGAATAGTTTTAGCTATTCTGGGTTTTCTGTTATTCCAGATGAATTTTTGAATTGCTCTTTCTAACTCTATGAAGAATTGAGTTGGGATTTTGATGGGGATTGCATTGAATCTGTGTATTACTTTTGGTAAGATGCTCATTTTTACTATATTAATCCTGCCAATCCATGAGCATGGCAGATTTTTCCATCTTCTGAGGTCTTCTTCAATTTCTTTCTTCAGAGACTTGAAGTTCTTGTCATACAGATCTTTCACTTGTTTGGTTAGCGTCACGCCAAGATACTTAATATGGTTTGTGGCTATCGTAAAGGGTATTATTTCTCTTACTTCTTTCTCAGCCTGCTTATCCTTTGAGTATAGGAAGGCTTCTGACTTGCTTGAGTTGATTTTATATCCGGCCACTTTGCTGAAGTCGTTTATCAGCTGTAGGAGTTCTCTGGTGGAGTTCTTTGGGTCGCTTATGTATACTATCATATCGTCTGCAAATAGTGATAGTTTGACTTCTTCCTTTCCAATTTGTATCCCTTTGACCTCTTTTTGTTGTGTAATTGCTCTAGCTAGAACTTCAAGTACTATATTGAAAAGATATGGAGAGAGAGGGCAGCCTTGTCTAGTCCCTGATTTTAGTGGGATTGCTTCAAGTTTCTCTCCGTTTAGATTGATGCTGGCTACTGGTTTGCTGTAAATTGCTTTTACTATGTTTAGATATGGGCCTTGAATTCCTGATCTTTCCAAGACCTTTAGCATGAAAGGATGCTGAATTTTGTCAAATGCTTTCTCATCTTTTGATCCATGTTCTCCTGCATTTCTCTAAGCGATTTTTGTGTTTCCTTTGTAAGGGCTTCTAATCGTTGATTCATGATATCCTGTAATTCTTTATTAGATTTATTTGTGTCCTTCTTGAAATCCTCTAATAGCACCATGAGAAGTGATTTTAAATCCAGATCTTGTCTTTCGGGTGTGGTGGGGTATCCAGGACTTGCTGCTGTTGGAGAGTTGGGTTCATGGTGCCATATTACTTTGATTTCTGTTAGTAACGTTCCTACATTTGCCTTTTGCCATCTGGTTACCTCTTGTGTTAGTTGGTCCTGTTGTCACTGGCTGTTGGTTGGACCTCCTGTGAGCCTTTAAATTTCTGATCCCTCTGGATTGCCGGGATTCCCCTGGCACCAATTTTTAGGGCCTGCCCTGCTCCTGAGTGACTTTGGAGCCCTGATGTGCCTTGCCCCAAGTGATGTTATATCGGGGAGTCCCTGCACATCCAAAGTCTCAGCATAGTGAATTCCAGTAGCAGAGGTCTCCAAAGGGAGGCTGGTAGGCTCCCGCCCTGTGCAGGGGTGTGTGATCTCTCCCAGAGGGGGGTCCCTCTGCAGGGCAGAAGTCCCACAGCAGAGCTGGCGCTTAGGTTACTGCAGACCTGCCCAGCTCTTGGGAGCAGGGTACACACAAGCTGCCTGAGACCCAAGCGATATTATGCCCGTCTGTCTCTGAGCCTGGTGGTCCCAACTGCCACGATGCTGGATTTCTCTTAGTTTTGAGCTGTAGTTCCAACCCCTAGCAGTAGCACTCAACTGCAATGAGGAAATCCTTCATTGAATCTGAGCCACTTGGAACTGATTTTGTAATTTGTTTTGAAGTTTCCTCTGATTGTTTGTTTGTTTGTTCTTTGCTACTGAAACAAATGTTATCCAACCATGTTCAACATCACAGATGGATGATTTTTGGCTATTCCTGTTTTATTTTGTGGAGAGTTCAGCTGTCCATTCTTTTGTTCACTGCTGCATTCCTCTTTCCTTCTTTCTAATTTTATCTTATTACTACTAACACTGGTGAGGGTGAGGAACAGAAGGAATCTTTATTAACTATTAGTGGGAGTGTAAGCTGATGAAGGCACTGTGGAAATCAGGAAGAAGTCTTCTAAAAACAACTCACAGAAACAGAACTACAATATGAGCCATCTCTATTCCTCTTAAACACACAACCAAGAGAATCTATATTTTGTCACACAGATACCTGAATTCCTGCATTACTAAAAGATTTTGAGAGTCCACTAGAGTCACACATGTTACTTGGGAAATCAGAGTCCCCTTTGGGAGTCTTTGTGTCAGTAATAAAAGAATTTAAGATCATAAACATGGTAGTTTATAGGGACAGGACTAGAAAGCTGGGATTCTGAGGATGACAAGTACATTATCTAAATAATAGAAAACTATTCCTCATATTTCTTTATTATGGATTAATGTAAGATTAATGTCCATAGTCATGTCGTTGTACTCCCTAAATATAATGTTAGGTTTCTGCCCAGTTCATAGATTTTATTCTCATGACCAGAAGGAAATAATTTTCTTTAAAGGAACTTAAATGCTATCATCATCATAGATTCTATATGCACAATAAGAAGGAATTGGAATCAGGCTCAATATTTATGTGCCAGTGAATGGATAAAAATGAGACTATGGAATGTGAAGAAAAATGGATAAAGCTGTGTGGGACCCTGAAAGATAGCCTGGTTTCTGGTTGAACTAGGTGATCCTGCAAGGGCAGGTAGGCATTTTCCATGCTCCTAGACACTAGGCTCCTTACACTAGAGCCTCAACTTGCCATAATTCTGTGGCCATCAGTCACATAAGGGCCATGCCCCAAGCCCCTCCACAGGTAGAAGTTGCAACCACAGATCACTTAGCCTCAAGATAAATCTCCATTTTAATGAGGTACCTAAAGGCCTGAAGGGCTTAGCCAATTAAGCCCTCCTTCCCAGACACTCCTCCCTGGAAAAGGTATTTAACCTCAGGCCCACCTTGAGAAAGTGGTGTATTGTTTCACTCATCACAACTCTCCGCCTTGACAATAGCTGCTTTAAAACTATGGACTGCCTCTTCTCAAATGGATTTGCAGTGGGAAGCAAAGGAACAAGCCTCAGTTTAAAGAGCGGTGTCTAGTCTCCCTACAGAAGGCTTCTCAGCGTTTCCAGACTTGGTCTCCACCATCAAGCTGCCTGCTGAACAAGCCTAAGACACTCTCCTGCCCGAGGGACCCAGCCAGAGATCCCTTTCCTCCCACCCTTTTCTCTTCAGCCCGGCCCAGAGCCAGCCACAGGTTCCCAATCCATTCTCAGCCCTTCTGTGTCATCCAACAGCATCTAGGGTGTCCAAGAATTAGAACCTGCCGGCCCGGGGACCCCAAACCAGTTCTGGCAGAACCATGGGAACCTCAGACTGCACTTCCCCAAACCTGGAGCAGAGTCCAGAGGCTTCTCACAGCCTGATGCCGCACCAGTTTGAGGGTGTGCAGACAAACTCACGCTTCCCACCTCCAAGAGTGGCCCTAGCCCTGTGGCGGACCCATCATTTCAATCCACAAAGCTAGAAAATATTATATTAAATGGGGAAACTTAAGCTCACCAAGACAAATCATCACAGGTTCTCTACTATATGCAGATCCTACTTTCCAGATTTTGCATATATGGAGTCATATGGGAAACTGAATATAACTAACGAAACTGAAAAAAAGGACAAAAAGAGGGAAAAAGATATTTTAAGAAAGGTAGACATTGGGTTAATAATATGGTTATGACATGTAAGGAAAATATTGAAGATAGACATGCAGGGAGCATGGGAATTGGGAGTAGTATGGGAGGATCACTTCAAAGAAGTATGCATGAAAATGCCATGTGGAAACATGGTACTCTGTATCACAATTTTCAAAATATTAGTTAGCACACATTTTTAATTTTATATACTTCTGTTCAAAATTATATTACCATTATTAACATTTTCATACAATGTTTTTGGCCATAGAATAATGATGTTACTAAAGAACATAGGTTTTATTCAGGTAAGCTTTTTTTTTTTTTAATTAGGAATGGTCTCTCAGATACCAAGTTTAGAAGAAACTCCTAGAGATAGAAGATAATTTGTACTCTAGGAAAAGAGGAATTGAAGCATATTCCTTAAGGATTTTCTTATTTTTCATAACAAAACTATAAGAAATAAAATTATAATATACAAAAAGCTCTTACATTATAGACAAGAACTCTGTGCCAAATTTCTATCAAGTCTTTTTAAGCTGACCAGCTGGTCAACCTTGAATAACTTGGCTGTATCCTCTGTACCCTAGATTCCACATCTGTATGTTTAGAGTAAGGATCACTTTTTCTAATATCTAATTATAGAAAAATATTTCTACATTGTTGCTGTCATTGTTTCTTCATATCTCATATAGTGACAATAGAAATGTAATATAATACTATTATGAATTTAAATAAATTTGTATACATAATATGTTATTACAGTAAACATTAATACATGAGAGACACTTCAGTGGTGCTTGGCACATGTAGACCACTCAGTAGCTATTATTTGCTATTGTTAACTACTAAGATTGTAAAGAAAATTTTATATTTTTATTTCTAGTTGACTAATTATGGACAATAAAGGATATTTTGTTGACATCAAAGGCTATAAATTTTACAAGGTTTTAGTTAAAATGGAGACAATCAAAAATGTGGAAGATTTTGAAATTCGAGATGATGACATCTTTATAGTCACATATCCAAAGTCTGGTAAGTGTCATATTAGGATATATTATGCTGGTCTTTTGTGTTTGTTGAATAAGTCCCTATATAGTTTCTACTTAGCGATGCCAATTAAACAGTATTAGTTTCTTTTCTCATGGCAAAAATGAAAGATCCCATCATGTCAAAGATATCACACTAACAGAAGCTTGTTACCTTACATCTATAGTCAAGACGCCTAAGTAGATGAACCTAGTAGAGATAACCACTCACGTACATGTACAAGGATTTGTTTCTATGATAATTAAAAATCACATCAGAAAACCAATATCAGCTACCACTGCACCCTAAATTTTAGAATAAATTATGGTCAAAGAGAAACTAAATCAAATGCAAGTCTCTATATCATTTATTTCTCAACTTATATTTTAATTTATTGTGGAAAAATAGAGGGAAAAGAAGTTTGTAGACAATAGCAACTACTTGGTAAATGATGATGAATTGCCTTAGCCTGTTGAACAAGACTGAGAGTCGAAAACCTTTTTCTGCAAGAGACACATGCTTTATTATTTAGAGGCATTTTCTCAAACAATGATTCAATTATCAATACATTTAATTTTGTTGACAAGATTTCTGAGAGAACTGTAATTCACTTCAAATCCTCAAAACAAAATTAAAAAACAAAACTTCTTGAGTGGGGAGGTTTCCTAGGATTATTTTTTAAATTTGTGAATGAGGACAAGTTAGCCACAAGAACTTCAATTTTATTGCATAGTTCTTTGGAGCAGGAAGATGTACTCAGATTGCTTTTGTAAATTAACTTCTCCTTCTGCAGGTGAAAACTGGGATGTCCTGGTTTGAGTTTTTGCAGTGGTTGGCAGAGACTAGAGTAAAGCTACAGATGTTAAGATTTCACATGTCCAAAGAGTTGTCCATGCACAATAATGCCATATTTGACCATTTTAATAAGGATAGTTGGCAAAACAATATTTGTAGGTATTAAATCCTACTTAGCTTTTCTTTTTTTAAATTTTATATATTTTCTAATTTTTTAATTTACATTCAAAATCATTTCCCCTTTCCCGTTTCCTCCCTCCCTGAAAGTCCCATAAGCCCCCTACCTTCCCTCTTTTCCCCATTCAACACCCTCTCGCTTCTCTGTCCTGGCATTCCCCTACATCCAGTCTTTCCAGGACCAGGGGTCTCTCCTTCCATCTTCTTGGAAATCTATTGATATGCGAATTGTGTCTAGGGTATTATGAGATTCTGGGTTAATATTCCCTTATCAGTGACTGCATACCATGTGTGTTCTTTTGTGATTGGGTTACCTCACTAAGGACGATATTTTCAAGTTCTGACCATTTGCCTAGGAATTTCGTGAATTCATTGCTTTTAATTGCAGAGTAGTATTCCATTGTGTAAATAACCACATCTTCTGAATCCATTCCTCCGTTGAGGGACATCTGGGTTCTTTCCAGCTTCTGGCTATTATAAATAAGGCTGCTATGAACATAGTGGAGCATGTGTACTTATTGCATTCAGGTAAAGCCACTGGGTATATGCCCAGGAGTGGTATAGCCAGATCCTCCGGGAGTGTCATGCCCAGTTTTCTGAGGAACCGCCAGACTGCTTTCCAGAGTGGTTGTACCAGCTTGCAATCCCACCAGCAGTGGAGGAGTGTTCCTCTTTCTCCACATCCTCACCAACAACTGCTGTTTCCTGTGTTTTAGATCTTAGCCATTCTGACTGGTATGAGATGGAATCTCAGGGTTGTTTTGATTTGCATTTCCCTAATGACTAAGGATGATGAACATCTCTTTAGGTGCTTCTCAGCCATTAGATATTATTCAGGTGAGAACTCTTTGTCTAGCTCTGTACCCCATTTTTAATAGGGTTACTTGCCTCTCTGGAGTTTAACTTCTTGAGTTCTTTGCATATATTGGATATTAGCCCTCTGTCGGATGTAGGATTGGTAAAGATCATTTCCCAGTTTGTTGGTTGCCACTTTGTCTTTTTGACAGTGTCTTTTGCCTTGCAAAAACTTTGTAATTTAATGAGGTCCCATTTGTCAATTCTTCATCTTAGAGAATAAGCTATTGGAGTTCTATTCAGGAAATTCTCCCCTGTGCCCATATGTTCAAGGTTCTTCCCTAGTTTCCTTTCTATTAGTTTCAGTGTGTCTGGTTTTATGTGGAGGTCCTTGATCCACTTGGAATTGAGCTTAGTGCAAGGAGATAAGAATGGGTCAATTTGCATTCTTCTGCATGTTGATCTCCCGTTGAGCCAGCACCATTTGTTGAAAAGGCTATCTTTTTTCCACTGGATGGTTTTAGCTCCTTTGTCAAAGATCAAGTGACCATAGGAGTGTGGATTCATTTCTGGGTCTTCAATTCTGTTCCATTGATCTACATGCCTGTCACTGTACCAATACCATGCAGTTTTTAACACTATTGCTCTGTAGTACAGCTTGAGGTCCGGGATACTGATTCCCCCAGAGGTTCTTTTACTCTTGAGAATAGTTTTAGCTATCCTGGGTTTTCTGTTATTCCAGATGAATTTTTGAATCGCTCTTTCAAACTTTATGAAGAATTGAGTTGGGATTTTGATGGGGATTGCAATGAATCTGTATATTGCTTTTGGCAAGATGGTCATATTTACTATATTAATCCTGCCAATCCATGAGCATGGCAGATTTTTCCATCTTCTGAGGTCTTCTTCAATTTCTTTCTTCAGAGACTTGAAGTTCTTGTCATACAGATCTTTCACTTGTTTGGTTAGAGTCACACCAAGATACTTTATATGGTTTGTGGCTATCGGGAAGGGTATCATTTCTCTTCTTTCTCAGCCTGCTTATCCTTTGAGTATAGGAAGGCTACTGACTTGCTTGAGTTGATTTTATATCCGGCCACTTTGCTGAAGTTGTTTATCAGCTGTAGGAGTTCTCTGGTGGAGTTCTTTGGGTCGCTTAAGTATACTATCATATCGTCTGCAAATAGTGATAGTATGACTTCTTCCTTTCCAAATGGTATCCCTTTGACCTCCTTTTGTGGTCTAATTGCTCTAGCTAGAACTTCAAGTACTATATTGAAAAGATATGAAGAGAAAGGGCAGCCTTGTCTAGTCCCTGATTTTAGTGGGATTGCTTCAAGTTTCTCTCCATTTAGATTGATGTTGGCTACTGGTTTGCTGTAAATTACTTTTACTATGTTTAGATATGGGCCTCAAATTCCTGATCTTTCCAAGACCTTTAGCATGAAAGGATACTGAATTTTGTCAAATGCTTTCTCAGCATCTAATGAGATGACCATGTGTCTTTTTTTCTTTGAGATTGTTTATATAGTGGATTACATTGATGGATTTCCTTATATTGAACCAACCCTGCATCCCTGGGATGAAGCCTACTTGATCGTGGTGAATGATCATTTTGATATGTTCTTGGATTCGGTTGGCAAGAATTTCATGGAGTATTTTTGCATCGATATTCATGAGAGAGATTGGCCTGAGATTCTCTTTCTTTGTCGGATCTTTGTGTGCTTTTGGTATTACTGTAATTGTGGCTTCATAGAACGAGTTGGGTAGTGTTCCTTCTGTTTCTATTTTGTGGAATAGTTTGAAGAGTATTGATGTTAGGTCTTCTTTGAAGGTATTCTGATAGAATTCTGCACTAAAACCATCTGGACCTGTGCTTTTTTTGGTTGGAAGACTTGCAGTGACAACTTCTATATCTTCAGGTGTTATAGGATGGTTTAGATGGTCTATTTGATCCTGATTTAATTTTGATATTTGGTATCTGTCAAGGAAATTGTCCATTTCCTCAAGATTTTCTAGTTGTGTTGAATACAGGTTTTTGTAGTAGGATCTGATAATTTTTTGAATTTCCTCAGTTTCTGTTGTTATCTCTCCTTTTTCATTTCTGATTTTATTAATTTGGATACTGTCTCTGTGCCCTCTGGTTAGTCTGGCTAAGGGATTATCTATCTTGTTGATTTTCTCAAAGAACCAACTCCCCGTTTTGTCGATTCTTTGTATGGTTTTATTTGTTTCTACTTGATTGACTTCAGCCCTGAGTTTGATGATTTCCTGCTTTCTACTCCTCTGTGGTTTATTTGCTTTTTTTTGTTCCAGGGCTTTAAGGTGTGCCATTAAGCTGCTAGTGTATGCTGTCTCCCGTTTCTATTTTTCACATTACTCAGGGCTATAAATTTTCCTCTTAGCACTGCTTTCATTGTGTTCCATAAATTAGGAATCCTGTGCCTTCATTTTCATTAAATTTCAAAAAGTCTTCGATTTCTTTCTTTATTTCCACCTTGACCAAGTTATCATTGAGTAGAGCATTGTTCAGCCTCCATGTGTATATGGGTTTTATTTTGTTTTTGTTGCCATTGAAGACCACCCTTATTCCATAGTGATCTGATAGGAGGCATGGGATTAGTTCTATCTTCTTATATCTCTTTAGGTCTGATTTGTGACCAATTATATGGTCAATTTTGGAGAAGGTAACATGAGGTGCTGAGAAGAAGGTGTATTCTTTTGCCTTAAGATGAAATGTTCTATATATATCTGTTAGTTCCCTTTGGTCCAAGGCTTCAATTAGAGTCACTGTGTCACTGTTTAATTTCTGCTTTCCTGAATGATCCAATTCAAAGAGCGGGGTGTTGAAGTCACCCACTATTATTGTGTGAGGTGCGATGGATGTGTGCTTTGAGCTTTAGTAAAGTTCCTTTTATGAATGAATGAGGGTGCCCTTGAATTTGGAGCATAGATATTCAGAATTGAGAATTCTTCTTGGTGGATTTTTCCTTTGATCAGTATGTAGTGTCCTTCTGTGTCTTTTTTCATGACTTTAGGTTGAAAGTCAATTTTATCCGATAGTAGGATGGCTACTCCGGCTTGTTTCCTGGGACCATTTGCTTGTAAAATTGTTTTCCAGCCTTTTACTCTGAGGTAGTGTTTGTCGTTGACCGTGAGGTGCGTTTCCTGCACGCAGCAAAATGCTGGGTCCTGTTTATGTATCCAGTCTGTTAATCTATGTCTTTTTATTGGGGAATTGAGACCATTGATATTAAGAGAGATTAAGGCATAGTGATTATTGCCATCTGCCATTCTTGATGCTGTCTTTATGTTTGAATGGTTATCTACTTTTGGGTTTGAAGCAAGAAGGTTACTATCTCATTTTTCCAGGGTGTTGTTTCTCTCCTTGTATTGGCAGTTTCCACCTATTATCCTTTGCAGGGTTGGGTTTGTGGAAAGATATTGTTAAAATTTGGTTTTATCATGGAATATCTTGGTCTCTCCATCTATGGTGATTGAGAGTTTTGCTGGGTATAGTAGTCTAGGCTGGCATTTGTGTTCTCATAGTGTCTGCATGAGATCTGCCCAGGATCTTCTGGCTTTCATAGTCTCTGGAGAGAAGTCTGATGTGATTCGGATAGGTCTTCCTTTGTATGTTACTTGACCGTTTTCTCTTACTGCTTTTAATATTCTTTCTTTGTTTAGTACATTTGGTGTTTTGATTATTATGTTATGGGAGGTATTTCTGTTCTGGTCCAGTCTGTTTGGAGTTCTGTAGGCTTCTTGTACGTTCATCGGCATCTCTCTCTTTAGGTTAGGGAAGTTTTCCTCCATAATTTTGTTGAAGATGTTTACTGGCCCTTTAAGTTGCAAATCTTCACTCTCATCTATACCTATAACCCTTAGGTTTGGTCTTCTCACTGTGTCCTGGATTTCCTCAATGTTTTGGGTTACACGTTTTTTTGCATTTTGCATTTTCTTTGACTGTTGAGTCGATGCTTTCTATGGTATCTTCAGCACCTGAGATTCTTTCTTCCATCTCTTGTATTCTATTGTTGATGTTTACATCTATGACTCCTGATTTCTTCCCAAGGTTTTCTATCTCCAAAGTTGTTTCCCTTTGTGATTTCTTAGTTGTTTATACTTCCTTTTTTAGATCCTTGATGGATTTGCTGAGATCTTTCATTTGTTTGTTTGTATTTTCCTGTATTTCTTTAAGGTATTTTTGCATTACCTCTTTCAGGATTTCTGCCTGTTGACCCAAGTTTTCCTGTATTTCTCTAAGCGATTTTTGTGTTTCCTCCTCATGGGCTTCCATCTGTTGATCCATCATCTCCTGAATTTCTTTAAGCAGTTCTCATGTTTCCTTTGTAAGGGCATCTATCCATTGATTCATTTCTTTAAGCGATTTTTGTGTTGTCTCCTTGTGGGCCTCCATCTGTTGATCCATGTTCTCCTGCATTTCTCTAAGCGATTTTTGTGTTTTCTTTGTAAGGTCTTCTAACCGTTGATTCATGGTCTCCTGTAATTCTTCATTAGATTTATTTGTGTCCTTCTTGTGATCCTCTAATAGCATCATGAGAAGTGATTTTAAATCCAAATCTTGTCTTTCGGGTGTGGTGGGGTATCCAGGACTTGCTGCTGTTGGTGAGTTGGGTTTGGATGGTGCCATATTACTTTGATTTCTGTTAGTAACGTTCCTAAGTTTGCCTTTTGCCATCTGGTTACCTCTGGTGTTAGTTGGTCCTGCTGTCACTGGCTGTTGGTTGGACCTCCTGTGAACCTCCAAAGCTATTTCTGGCCCCCCTGGATTACCGGGATTCCCCTGGCACCGATTTCTGGGGCCTTCCCTGCTCCTGAGTGACTATGGAGCCCTGATGTGCCTTGCCCCAAGTGATGTTTTATTTGGGAGTCCCTGCACATCCAAAGGCTCAGCGTAGTGGATTCCCAGAGCAGAGGTCGCCAAAGTGAGGCTGGTAGGCTCCCACCCTGCGCAGGAGTGTGTGATCTCTCCCATGGGGGGGAGGGGGCATCCTTCTGCAAGGCAGAAGTCCCACAGCAGAGCTGGAGCGTCAATGCCTGTAGACCTGCCCAGCTCTTGGGAGCAGGGTACACACAAGCTGCCTGAGACCCAAGTGATATTATGCCTGTCTGTCTCTGAGCCTTCCGGTCCCAAATTCCTGGCCACTGGAGCAAAGATGGTGTAGTGCACTCTGCACTCTCTTGGTGGCATGGGTCACCCTGGAGAGGGGATGGCCCACAGCAGAGCTGGCGCCCAGAGGACCACAGTGCTGTTCCATTCTTGGGAGCAGACAGAAGCCCCAACAGGCCGTGTCCTAAGCGATGTTATATTGGGTGGAACCTGGGTACCTGTCTCCTCAGTGCAGTCTACAGGAACAGATATCACCAAAGGGAAGCTGGTAGTCTTCCGCCCAGTGCGGGGTCCATCTGCAAGGCAGAAGTCCCACAGCAGAGCTGGCGTATCGATTCCTGCAGACCTGCCCAGCACTTGGGAGCAGGATACACACAAGCTGCCTGAGACCCAAGCGATATTATACCTGTCTGTCTCTGAGCCTGGAGGTCCCAACTACCTGGCCACTGGAGCAAAGATGGAGGAGTGCACTCTGCACTCTCTCCGCGGCACAGGTCACCCTCCTACTTTGCTTTTTATCTTTGCAATATTTATTATGTTACAGAATGTGAAGAACTCTGTGAGTAAGTTATTCTGTTTCACTGTAAATAAAAACTAAATAACTCAGTCACCAAACAGTCACTCGGTGCTTATGAAGGTTCTCAGTAAGATTAAGATGGACAATGAGTCTTCATCTTGTGCAACCCAGAATACAAGGCACATTCATTGTTACAAACTCTAGAGACTGATGGCATGACCAGTTCTTACAAAAGTTTAGGTTCATCAGAACTCATTGGAAGTGGAGAATTAGCAATCAAGTCTACAATGCCACCAGTGAATTATCTTGGATAGCCATTAATACATAATGAGTAAATATGTATGTATATATATATATATATATATATATATATATATATATTTGGAGCCAGTGAATTATTTCAGATAACTATATTTATTATTTAAAATAAATTATAATAAATAAATTATAAATTTATAATGAATATTAGATTTGTCATTTATATATATTTTAATAAATTAAACTTAATGAAATAGATTAAATACAGGAAATAAATTTTATTTTTAAACTAAATAAATTTATGTGACAAATAAATTATAACTAATAAATAAATAATCTTACCACTATGGTATTTGATCATTTCTGGATCTGTCCTTAATAGGAATAGATATTGTAACTTTGTATTTCCCAAATCTTTCCACTATGTGAATTGACTCTAAAGATTAAGAAACCAAATGTCTGTAAGAACACTGAAATCTTTAGTGCCCTCTTTCAACATCTGTGTTCTGATCTGTTGCTTAGAATATGCCAGAGAAGTGTTTGAGCATGCAAAGCAAGTGAAAGAGTCAAAACTGGAAATATGTGATTGTAGTAGTTTTACTACAGGCATACAAATAATGAAGTAATTTAATAATGAAATTACTCGTGAACAACAATGAAGTGGCATTCAATAACCTGATATATATTTTTTTGGGGGGGGGGTTCGAGACAGGGTTTCTCTGTGTAGCCCTGGCTGTCCTGGAACTCACTCTGTAGACCAGTCTGGCCTCGAACTCAGAAATCCGCCTGCCTCTGCCTCCCAAGTGCTGGGATTAAAGGCGTGCGCCACCACTGCCCAGCTCCTGATATATATTTTATGAAAATCAAGAAAAAATATGGTAGAAGGCTCCAAGTATTTAAAAAAAAGACAAGAAAAAAAAGATGCAGGGGTGACCTCTGTTCTGGGGATCGACTGCACTGAGGATACAGATACCCAGGGACCCCCCAATGTAACATCTCTTGGGACACAGCCTGTTGGGCTTCCATCTGCGCCCAACAGTGGGGGAGCTCTGCGGTCCTCTGGGCGCCAGCTCTGCTGTAGGCCATCTGCCCTGCAGAGTGATCTGCCCTGAGAGAGTGCAGAATGCACTCTGCCATCTTTGCTCCTGCAACAGGGAAATTCGGACCTCACTAGAGAGGGACAATCAAGCATAATATCGCTTGGGTCTCAGCCAGCTTGTGTGCTCCCTGCTCCGAAGATCTGGGCAGGTCTGCGGTCTCCTACATGACAGTTCTGCTGTGGGACATCTGCCCTGCAGAGGGACCCCACCTACAGCTCTGGGAGAGAAAGCACCTGCACAGGGCGGGAACATACCAGCCTCCCCTTGGCGACCTCTGCTGAGCCTTTGGATGTGTAGGGATTTCCCAATATAACATCACTTGGGGCAAGGCACATTAGGGCTCCAAAGTCACTCAGGAGAAGGGCAGGTCCCAGAAATCGGTGCCAGGGGAATCCCAGCAATCCGGGGGGTGGGGGTGAAGAAATAGCCTTGCAGGGTCACAGGAGGTCCAACCAACAGCCAGTGACAGCAGGAACAACTAACACCACAGGTAACCAGATGGCAAAAGTCAAACATAGGAACATTACTAACAGAAATCAAAGTAATATGGCACCATCCGAACCCAACTCTCCAACAGCAGCAAGTCCTGGATACCCCACCACACCCGAAAGACAAGATCTGGATTTAAAATCACTTCTCATGATGCTATTAGAAGATTTCAAGAAGGACACAAATAAATCTAATAAAGAATTACAGGAGACCATGAATCAACAGGTAGAAGCCCTTACAAAGGAAACACAAAAATCGCTTAGAGAAATGCAGGAGAACATGGGTCTACTGGTGGAGGCCCATAAGGAGGCAACACAAAAATTGCTTAAAGAAATGAATCAACGGGTAGATTCCCTTACAAAGGAAACACAAAAATCGCATAAAGAAATACAGAAGAATATGGGTCAACAGATGGAGACTCATAGGGAGGCAACACAAAAATCGCTTAAAGAAATGAATCAATGGATAGATGCCCTTACAAAGGAAACACAAGAAATGCGGGAGACGATGGATCAACAGATGGAAGCCCATGAGGAAGAAACACAAAAGTCGCTTAGAGAAATACAGGAGAACTTGGGTCAACAGGCAGAAATCCTGAAAGAGGAAATGCAAAAATATCTTAAAGAAATATAGGAAAATACAAACAAACAATTGAAGGATCTGAGCAAATCCATCAAAGATCTAAAAAAGGAAGTAGAAACAACTAAGAAATCACAAAGGGAGACAACTTTGGAGATAGAAAACCTTGGGAAGAAATCAGGAGTCATAGATGCAAACATCAACAATAGAATACAAGAGATGGAAGAAAGAATCTCAGGTGCTGAAGATACCATAGAAAGCATCGACTCAACAGTCAAAGAAAATGCAAAATGCAAAAAACGTATAACCCAAAACATCCAGGAAATGCAGGACACAATGAGAACACCAAACCTAAGGATTATAGGTATAGATGAGAGTGAAGATTTGCAACTTAAAGGGCCAATAAATATCTTCAACAAAATAATGGAGGAAAACTTCCCTAACCTAAAGAGAGAGATGCCGATGAATGTACAAGAAGCCTACAGAACTCCAAACAGACTGGACCAGAACAGAAATACCTCCCGTCACATAATAATCAAAACACCAAATGTACTAAACAAAGAAAGAATATTAAAAGCAGTAAGAGAAAAAGGCCAAAAACATACAAAGAAAGACCTATCCGAATCACATCAGACTTCTCTCCAGAGACTATGAAAGCCAGAAGATCCTGGGCAGATCTCATGCAGACACTATGAGAACACAAATGCCAGCCTAGACTACTATACCCAGCAAAACTCTCAATCACCATAGATGGAGAGACCAAGATATGCCATGATAAAACCAAATTTTCACAATATCTTTCCACAAACCCAGCCCTGCAAAGGATAATAGGTGGAAACCGCCAATACAAGGAGAGAAGCAACACCCTGGAAAAAACGAGATAGTAACCTTCTTGCATCAAACCCAAAAGTAGATAACCACTCAGACATAAAGATAGCTTCAAGAGTAGCAGGTGGCAATAATCACTATTCCTTAATCTCTCTTAATATCAATGGTCTCAATTCCCCAATAAAAAGAAATAGACTAACAGACTGGATACATCAACAGAACCCAGATGGCACAGAGACAGTATCCAAATTAACAAAATCAGAAACGAAAAGGGAGAGATAAGAAGAGAAACTGAGGAAATTCAAAAAATTATAAGATCCTTCTGCAAAAGCCTGTATTCAATAAAACTAGAAATTCTGGAGGAAATGGACAATTTCCTAGACAGATAACAAATACCACAATTAAAACAGGATCAAATAGACCATCTAAACTGTCCTATAACCCCTGAAGAAATAGAAGTGGTCATTGGAAGTCTTCCAACGAAAAAAAGCACGGGTCCAGATTGTTTTAGTGCAAAATTCTATCAGACCTTCAAAGAAGACCTAATACCAATACTCTTCAAACTATTCCACAAAATAGAAACAGAGGGAACACTACCCAACTCGTTTTATGAAGCCACAATTACGCTAATACCAAAAGCACACAAAGATCCGACAAAGAAAGAGAATCTCAGGCTAACCTCTCTTATGAATATCGATGCATAAATACTCAATAAAATTCTTGCCAACCAAATCCAAGAACACATCAAAAGGATCTTTCACCACGATCAAGTAGGCTTCATCCCAGGGATTCAGGGATGGTTCAATATAAGGAAGTCCATTGATGTAATCCACTACATAAACAGTCTCAAAGGAAAAAAAAACACATGGTCATTTCATTAGATGCTGAGAAAGCATTTGACAAAATTCAGCATCCTTTCATGTTAAAGGTCTTGGAAAGAACATTAATACAAGGCCCATATCTAAACATAGTAAAAGCAATTTACAGCAAACTGGTAGCCAACATCAATCTAAATGGAGAGAAATTAGAAGCAATCTCATTAAAATCAGGGACTAGACAAGGCTGCCCTCTCTCTCCGTATCTTTTCAATATAGTACTTGAAGTTCTAGCTAGAGCTATTAGACAACAAAAGGAGGTCAAAAGGATGCAATTTGGAAAGGAAGAAGTCAAACTATCACTATTTGCAGAAGATATGATAGTATACTTAAGCAACCCAAGAACTCCACCAGAGAACTCCTACAGCTGATAAACAACTTCAGAAAAGTGGCTGGATATAAAATCAACTCAAGCAAGTCAGGAGCCTTCCTTTACTCAAAGGATAAGCAGGCTGAAAAAGAAATAAGAGAAAGATACCCTTCAGGATAGCCACAAACCATATAAAGTATCTTGGTGTGACTCTAACCAAAAAAGTGAAAGATCTGTATGACAAGAGCTTCAAGTCTCTGAAGAAAGAAATTGAAGAAGACCTCAGAAGATGGAGAAATCTTCCATGCTCATGGATTCGCAGGATTATTATAGTAAAAATGACCATCTTGCCAAATCAATATACAGATTCAATGCAATCGCCATCAAAATCCCAACTCAATTCTTCATAGAGTTAGAAAGAGCAATTCAAAATTTCATCTGGAATAACAGAAAACCCAGGATAGCTAAAACTATTCTCAAGAGTAAAAGAACTTCTGGGGGAATCAATATCTCGGACCTCGAGCTGTACTACAGAGCAGTAGTGTTAAAAACTGCATGGTATTGGTACAGTGACAGGCATGTAGATCAATGGAGCAGAATTGAAGACCCAGAAATGAATCTACACTCCTATGGTCACTTGATCTTTGAAAAAGGAGCTAAAACCATCCAGTGGAAAAAAGATAGCCTTTTCAACAAATGGTGCTGGCTTAATTGGAGGTCAGCAGGCAGAAGAATGCAAATTGACCCATTCTTATCTCCTTGTACTAAGCTCAATTCCAAGTGGATCAAGGATCTCCACATAAAACCAGACACACTGAAACTAATAGAAAGGAACTAGGGATGAACCTTGAACATATGGGCACAGGGGAGAATTTCCTGAATAGAACTCCAATAGCTTATGCTCTAAGATCAAGAATTGACAAATGGGACCTCATTAAATTACAAAGTTTTTGCAAGGCAAAAGACACTGTCAAAAAGACAAAGTGGCAACCAACTAACTGGGAAATGATCTTTACCAATCCTACATCCGACAGAGGGCTAATATCCAATATATGCAAAGAACTCAAGAAGTTAAACTCCAGAGAGGCAAGTAACCCTATTAAAAATGGGGGTACAGAGCTAAACAATGAGTTCTCACCTGAAGAATATCTAATGGCTGAGAAGCACCTAAAGAGATGTTCATCATCCTTAGTCATTAGGGAAATGCAAATCAAAACAACCCTGAGATTCCATCTCATACCAGTCAGAATGGCTAAGATCTAAAACACAGGAGACAGCAGTTGTTGGTGAGGATGTGGAGAAAGAGGAACACTCCTCCACTGCTGGTGGGATTGCAAGTTGGTACAACCACTCTGGAAAGCAGTCTGGCGGTTCCTCAGAAAACTGGGCATGACACTCCCGGAGGATCCGGCTATACCACTCCTGGGCATATATCCAGTGGCTTTACCTGCATGCAATAAGGACACATGCTCCACTATGTTCATAGCAGCCTTATTTATAATAGCCAGAAGCTGGAAAGAACCCAGATGTCCCTCAACGGAGGAATGGATTCAGAAGTTGTGGTTATTTACACAGTGGAATACTACTCTGCAATTAAAAACAATGAATTCATGAAATTCCTAAGCAAATGGTCAGAACTTGAAAATATCATCCTTAGTGAGGTAACCCAATCACAAAAGAACACACATAGTATGCAGTCACTGATAAGGGGATATTAACCCAGAATCTCGGAATACCCTAAACACAATTCACATATCAATAGATTTCCAAGAAGATGGAAGGAGAGACCCCTGGTCCTGTAAAGACTGGATGTAGGGGAATGCCAGGACAGAGAAGGGAGAGGAGGTTGAATGGGGAAAAGATGGAGGGTAGGGGTTTATGGGTCTTTTGGGGAGGGAGGAAATGGGAAAGGGAAAATGATTTGGAATGTAAATAAAAAAACTTAGAAAATAAAAAAAATGGGAAAACAAAAGATGCAGTAAGACGGAAGCACCACTCTCCCTGGTATGATCTAATCTGATCACACTTTATCCATCTGTAGTGATGCTGCACATTGTGGGTGAACATTTGCAAATGGTATGTAAATAACATTTAAACATTACCCAAAGGTCTCCACATGAAGTATGGAATACACATACACAAGAATAATCGAAATCCCTACTCCTCAACCACTACCTCCATTCACAAGAAAATAGAATGAAGAGTCATTCATTTTAGCCTCACGTACATGGGTGGGAATACAGATAACAGGGAATGACAACGGGGAACATTGAGTCAGGCTGAAAGTGCAAAGAAGGACAAAGAACCAAACTATGTTTAAGATGGATGGCATTACTGCTAGTATTTATTATTAAAACCTACCTCAGCATTGAAAACAGGATTTTTATCTATTTTTACAGGTACTGTCTGGACTCAGCAGATCCTCTGCTTGATTTGTTTTGAAGGTCACCGGAGCAGAACTGAAAACATACCAACAGTTGTTAGAGTACCAAGCTTTGAGTACAATATTCATAACTTAGATTTTGCCAAAATGCCATCCCCTCGCATCTTCAGTACTCACATTCCATATTACTTAGTACCAAAAGGTCTCAAGGACAAAAAAGCCAAAGTATGTCATAGAGCTTAGTCACTAACTGTACTCACAAAAATGACTTTTCTAAGTACTGTATAATTAGGTTATTTCAGTAATCTTCTGTTATAATGCAATTGCCATGAAGAACCACAAGTACCTGAATACTCAGCTTTTTTTCTGAATTTGTTTTCTTAATTTAATGTGTTTGAAAGAGTTTTTATCAGAGTTTTAAATGTTTATTCACATGGCAGCTATTAAAATGTGTCTCAAGTAGATCTTCATTTGAATACTCACAATGAGAATAATCATGTTTGATATTTATTGGCCATAATTGTTTTTCATTCTGTGAAAAGGCTCTGTCATTAGGTTAACATTTTGTTACATTTTTCTGTCAGCTTGCTTTGTATTGTTTTTCCTTGTAGGTTTTGATTGGCAACATACTTTTTTTGTTTCTTAATTAATTTATTTATTCACTTTACATCCGAACTGCAGTTCCCCTCTCCCATCTCTCTTGCACCCACCCTCACTCACACCCTCTCCTCAGTCCTCTCTTCCTTTCTTCTCTGAGAACAGCAGGCCCCCATATAGGTACTAACCCACCCCAGCACACAAAATCTAAAAGAAACATTTTTAATTTTAGTGTTATCAAACTGATTTCTTTTTCTTTTTAATAAATTCATATTTAATATATTTCTTTGCTTTAAGGGTAGACATGTTCTCTGGGTTTTATATTTCTTTCTTATTCCCATCCTTTGCTCCCTCCTTTTTTCCTGGTGAGTGTCGTGCTGTGGAGAAGGATAGCATGACCTTCTTCTCCTGTCCAAAAATCCCAGGTTCTAGGATTGTGGACAGACAAGATTATTACTTTATGTTTGGTTTTTTTTATACTGCTTATATGATTAATCTATATTTAAGTTACTGTTTGAAAGGCATAAAGGAAAATGTATATTGATCTGATTATTTTTTGTTTTTAAAATTATCTTCTATATTTCCCTAGTTGTACATTTAGTACCACATAATACCCATCAATTGACCATCATGGGAGATTAATTTTCCTTTCAAAATTGAAATACAATATATTTTGACCATATAATGTAAATTAACTTTCAGTGTTTATGAATTACAAATAAGATCACTTCTTGAGAACTTAGATACATTCTTGGACATTTATGAAATGCCATTGAGAAAAGCTGTTTATTACAATACATAATAACCACTTGCCTTTCCACAGCTCAAAGACTAGAAGAAATAATTATGCTTATTGTCATAATCAAATTGTGTAAATTGTTTTTTAAGTTATAACCCTAACCAAGAATTGTTAGAAGAAATAATTCCATAATTCTGTCCACAGATTCTTTATGTCTACAGAAATCCTAAAGATATTTTGATCTCTGCTTTCCATTTCTCAAATTGGATAGCTCTACTCCGAAAATCAAATGGTATAGAAAATTTGATGCAAAATTTTCTAGATGGAAATAGTAAGTATTCATCCTTTGAACAGGACATAAATGAATTACACCAAAGCTTCTAGTTAACCAAATTTTCAAACTTACAGAACACAATTTAAAGAATAGGAACATGTCAATGTTTTCCAAATCCATATGTTTCATTTCTGAGAAAGAAAAATGAAAAGAAGAAAACCCCCAAAATTGAGTGACAATTGTGTGTCAAATCTATCTGCCTCCAACTATTCTATCTTTGTACACCATTGACGGATTATCAGGTCTCAAAGGAAGTATTTTGTTTACAGCTATTATGCAAATTCCTTCCAGTTAGAGATAAAGGTAGAGCAATCCATTCTGGCAGAGTGAATGGTGAGGATGAGTGTGTGTTTCCCATGGGTCTGTGTAAGGCTTTATATTCAACTATAGAATTGTACATTCTACTCCTTAGGAGGATTAATTACCCCAAGAGGTTCATAGGGTGTGGAGTCAGGATCCCAATCATTTGTAAAATGATATTCACATTTTGTGCCACTGTACACAGTGAACATTGTTTCCCAGATATCTTATCAAACAAGAGGAGAAATAAGAGACATGGAGGAAAATGAAACATTGTGCAGTAAAGACATATTCAGTCTCAGTTCCTTGGATATTGCTTCCTTCCTACTTGTGTAGTAACTTTATATAGGGGATATTGACAAATATCAATAAATTGTTCCCCAAAAACTAAACATTTCGAATAGTGATACAACTGTCTACTGCAACAACTCTGTCTTATTTATGTAAATTCTCAAACAGAAGAAAAGGGTAGAGTTTGTTGTTTACTACAGGCACACACAGCTCGGTATTCTTACTCATTTTTTTTATTTTTTAATGAAAAAGGAAGTAAAAACATTTTATGATAAAATTAAAGATTTACATGGAAAATGTTTCTGACAAAAATTGAAGAAGCATATAGAAAAATACATTAAGATTGACAATTTTCATGGAAAATTAATGAGTTATATGGTAGACACAAAAACATTATTAAATTAATTGAAAAAGGAAGTAGAAACATTTTATGATAGAACTGAAGATTTACATGGGAAATATTTCTCTGATAAAATTTATTTCTTCGATATTTTCCATGTAAATCTTCAATTTTATCAGGAAATATTTATAATTCCACTTTCAAAAAACTTAGGAATATTTTTATGTCTACCATTTTATCTGTATAATTTCCCATGATAATCTTCAATTTTAATGTTTTTTCCATAAATTTTTTTAATTTTATCAGAAATATTTCCCATGTAAATCTTCAATTTTATCAGAAAATGTTTATAATTCTTTGCTATTCTTACTCATTACCTTTCTTCCCAGTGGTAGGAAGCTCTTGGTTTGACCACGTAAGAGGCTGGTATGAACACAAACATGATTTCAACATAATGTTCATAAGCTATGAAGCCATGAAGAAGGTAAAATGGGAAAATTCTATTTTTTTATTTAATTTTATTTTTTTTTAAATTTTATTTTCTAAGTTTTTTTTATTTACATACAAAATCATTTCCCCTTTCCCGTTTCCTCCCTCCCCGAAAGTCCCATAAGCCCCCTTCCCTCCCTCTCGCATATCAATAGATTTCCAAGAAGATGGAAGGAGAGACCCCTGGTCCTGGAAAGACTAGATGTAGGGGAATGCCAGGACAGAGAAGCGAGGGGGGTTGAATGGGGAAAATTCTATTTTTTAATTACTCACTATTAAAATGCAGTCATTGATCCCCTTGCAGTCTGACCTCCCACAGCTCCTCATCCCATTTCTTCTTCCCCCTGTCTCCAAGAGGATGTCCCCACACTGCCCAAGCCTCCCCACTCCATGGAATCTTAGTCTCTGGAGGGTCATTTTTAGATGATTTTTCTACATTGTTCTTCTCTTGGTCGAAAAAACACTTTCCCAGGTATCTCCATACATAACTCTTCCTTGAGTGTTTTGCTGGAGAAGATTCCTAATTTCCTGCCTTTATCTCATTGACTGAACTTCCCCATTACTCTCTTTTCTCTATACAGTAATCTTTTCTGGACCCTTCTTTTTCAACTACACACGTAAAGCCAACCTCAAACTTTCACAGCAGCAATGGTTTTCATTATTAAATACTTGATCATTTCAGGATAATTACATATATTAATGGTGTCTGGTTTGGTGTTCTTGCAAATGAATAGAGTACGCATTGAACAGAGTTCAATTGAAAGAGTTGCTGGATCATCTCTCCACTCTTCTTGAATTGTCATCTGTTCTTCCCCTAAGGCCTTTCCCAATCATTATTAATCCAGATCACTATTAATCACAATTCTACTGTAATTTTCAAAATATGAAAATTACATGGCATTTGTTCTGGCTTATTTAACTTAGTCTTTAGCTCCATACATTCATGCATATTACAGAATTTCATTTCATTGTTATGCCTGAGTAATAATCTATTTCATAAATATAGTATATAACATGTATCATAAATTCTTTACTCTTTGCTCTATTATAGGCTGAGTACATGTCTTGTGGTTATAAATATAGAACAGTAATACTAGATAACAATAAGGGTTTGAATGGCAGCATCATTTCCATTCGCTATATCCTCAGGGATACTAAAGCTGGCATGATAATCCATTTTCTCACATTCTTCTATTCTCAGTTCTTAATGAAGGTTACAAGAAACATGAATCTACTATAAAATGTGGACAACTAGAGCCACAGACCAGAATTCACCATGTAGGACAAGTACTCCATGTTTTTGAAAAGATTATTGGAGCATGTCTCTCAGATGAATCTGTAGGATGTTTTTCAGGTTGGACACAAGTAAACAGTATCTTTTATGCCAGCCTTGCACTTTGTTGTCATTGCCGCCTCAGGCCTTGACTGCATACTGTTGCATTGTGTAGAGCCTCTCCTTTGACTGCTGCTTTTTGGTCTTCAGCTTCTTTTCATGTTTTGTGATCTAGAAATTCATGCCTCTAGTCCTCTTGGGGCACATGTTCAGAGGCCTGTATTCCTTGCCCTTGTAGAATTTCTTGAGGTTTTCTTTCTTGAGTCTGGTTAATGACAATGAGGACAGGTGATGGATTTTTGCATGACTACTGTCGGGACCTGTCTCTTTGGTGACCTGAAGCTGGGACAGCTCCACCTTCAGATCCTCCAGTTTTTTCAACATCGCCTTCTTCTTTTTACACAATCCCAAACCTTTATCTTGGCAATGGCTACTTTGCTCCTTACACAGTACCTTAATATGCTGTGCAAATCAAAAGGGTTGAACCTTAGCACTCTCTGAGAACTTACTGACATATGTGTTATTAGAAAAAATGAGTGAATGATTTTTCTGTGCAGGCACTAAGGATTTACAGAGTTCATGAGCTTAGAAGAATGGCAAAGGGTCAAGAAACAAATAGTCAAAGTAATAAACCTGGAAGTATATTTGGACTGATTTTATGGCTCAGCAGGTAAATGAGCTTGCTGAGCACACCTGACAACCCAAGTTCAATCTCTTTCTTTTAGCTGCAATGTTCTATTTTTTAAACTCCTCGGGTGTTGGCATGTTTATATTTTGCTTTTGTCAACCTCTGTGCATCAAAGTCATTTGTATAAATAAGTTAGCATTAGAATCCTATTACTCTATTCATGCAGCAATCTAAATTCATTCCAAAAAGATGGAGCCTCACATAAGCCTGTTGCAGTAAATTTTCAATCACAATAAGCCCATGCAAAGAACACACAACTCATTTATAATATTATAAATTATAAAAGGCACAGCTAAACTGGGCAGAAATACCACTACACTACTCTATTCGCCATCTATGAAATCCCTAGCTTCTTGTGGTTCTTCCAGGCCATGTGCTACTGCTCCATCTTCCTTCCACCTCTTCTTTTTTCATCTCCTTTCTCTACTACATCTCCTTGTCTCCCCTCCTCCTTCTCTACCTCTCTTTAAAACTCCCAGCCCCACCTTTTTCTTCCACTGCCTGATCATAAGCTCTAGCCTTTATTTAACCAGTTAACATGGGGAGAGGGTTTACCTGAAATCACCTGACTATGTGATCTATGCCTCATCAGGAAACCCCTCTAGGGGAAGAAGAATTAATAACAAAATACAAACAGCAATCCACAGCATTTCTCCCTTTTGCCCAATTATAAGGTTCTTTTCTCTCTGATACAAATTGAGCACAACTCTTACCATTCTGCAATTTATAAAATATAAGACAAACTCAACACACAGTCCAACAATTTTGTCAGTTAGATAAATCACTCTACCATCTATCCTTACTTAAAAGGCTTGCAATTCTTCCTTGAATTGTTTTTGTTTTAGATTGTATTGCATTTGAAAACCCATTCTCTCAAACCTATTTCATCTCTCTCAATATAAACATTGTGTTAACTATAAGACTACAACCAGTCTTCAACCCCATCAGAAATTCAAGAACAACTTAAATATTACCTAAAAATATAAGGAGTACAAACCATAGCTTCCAAAACTTGAACAATTTATAGAGACAGTTGATCACCTGGACAGTCCTTCATTCCTCAAAATGTTGGAGCATCAGACTTCAACATTCTGACCTTTGTAATTCAGAATTTTGAAGGACTGATGACCCTATCTTGGCAGAGATTATCAGTCTACTATTCCACATAGTGTGTCATTTTTGTGGACAGTATTTTTGTCTGTAGATGGACTGAGGCAGTTCTTGTCTAGTGACTGTCTCGCCATAGCTGGTGCTCATTGATGCTCAGTTTCTTCTTCGAATCAAAGAATGGGGTGCTGGGAGGGTCAAACATATCTCTAGTCAAATGATCCTTCATAAAGAAATGCCCATTTCTTTAGGTACTTCTTGGCCACTTGATATTTCTTGGTTGAAAATTCTTTGGTTAGCACTGTACACCATTTTTTCATAGGGTTATTTGATTCTCTGTTCTTGAACTTCTTGAGTTCTTAGTATATATTGGATATTAGCCCTTTATCAGATGTAGGATTAGTAAAGATCTTTTCCATATCTGATGGTTGCATTTTTGTTCTATTGATAGTGTCCTTTGCATTACAGAAACTTTGCAATTTTAAGAGGTCCCATTTGTAGATTTTTGATCTTAGAGTACAGGTCATTGGTGTTCTGTTCAGGAAATTTTCCCCTGTGCCCATGGGTGAAGGCTCTTCCCCACTTTCTCCTCTATGTGTTTCAGTGTATCTGGTTTTATATGGAGGTCCTTGATCCACTTGGACTTGACCTTTGTATAGGGATAGAAGAATGGGTTGATTTGCATTTTCCTACATGCTGGCAGTTGAACCAGCATCATTTGTTAAAAATGCTGTCTTTTCTCCACTGGATGCTTTTAGCTCCTTTGTCAAAGATCAAGTGATCATAGGTGTGTGGATTCATTTATGTGTTTTCAATTATATTTCATTGATCTTCCTGCCTCTCTCTGTACCAATACCATATAGTTTTTATAACTATTGCTCTGTTTTACAGCTTGATATCAGGAACGGTGATCATGCTAGAAGTTCTTTTATTGTAGAGAATATTTTTTGCTATCCTGAGTTTTTTGTTATTCCAAATGTATTTGCAAATTGCTCTTTGTAACTCTATAAAGAACTGATTTCGAATTTTGATGGGGATTGCATTGAATCTGTAGACTGCTTTCAGCAAGATGGCCATTTTTACTATATTAATCCTGCCAATCCATGAACATGAGAGATCTTTCCATCTTCTGAGATCGTCTTCGATTTTTTTCTTCAGAGACTTGAGGTTCTTGTCATACAGATCTTTCACTTGCTTGGTTAGAGTCACACCAAGGTATATAATATTATTTGTGACTATTGTGAAGGGTGTTGTTTCCCTAATTTCTTTTTCAGCCTGTTTATCCTTTGAGTATAGGAAGGCTACTGATTTGTTTGAGTTACTTTTATATCCAGCCACTTTGCTGACATTGTTTATCAGCTTTAGGAGTTCTCTGATGGAATTTTGGAGGTCACTTAAGTATACGGTCATATCATCTGCAAATAGTGATATTTTGACTTCTTTATTTCCAATTTGTATCCCTTTGACCTCCTTTTGTTATCTAATTGCTCTAGCTAGAACATCAAGTACTAAATTGAATAGATAGGGAGAGAGTGGGTAGTATTGTCTAGACCCTGATTTTAGTGGGATTGCTTCAAGTTTCTCTCCATTTAGTTTGGTGTTGGATATTGGTTTGCTGTATATTGCTTTTACTATGTTTATGTATGTGCCTTGAATTCCTGATCTTTCAAAGACTTTTAACATGAAGGGATGCCGAATTTTGTCAAATGCTTTTTCAGCATCTAATGAAATACATCCGTAGTTATCAGGGAAATGCAAATCAAAACAACCATGAGATTCCACCTCACATCAGTCAGAATGACTAAAATCAAAAACTCAGGTGACAGCAGATGCTGGCTAGGATGTGGAGAAAGGGGAACACTCCTCTATTGCTGATGGGATTGCAAGCTGTTAAAACCACTCTGGAAATCAGTTTGGTGGCTCCTCAGAAAATTGGACAGAGTACTACCTGAGGACCCAGCTATACCACTATATATAAATATATAAATATATATATATACATATATATAGCTATACCACTATATATATATATTTATATATATAATATATACATATATATTATATATATATATATATATAAAATAACCAGAACCATCCAACCCAACATAAAAGACTGGGATGATGATCTACTTTTGTTTGCTTACAGCCAAATTGGGGTGAAGAATTCCCTTCTGAAGGACCAAAGGGAAATAAGAAAATTGGCTTTGTCAAAGGAGAGCTCGATGGCATCATTTCCCCTCCAGTCACTATGAGCTGATTAAGTGCATTGCTTAGCTGATATTGTGACTATGACAGTCTGAAAGGCTGGATAGTTGAGATAGCTGTTCTGGAAAAGTTCTGGAAGCAAGACTTTAAAAGAAACAGTTTCAATGTAGTTGAGGTAGAATAAAACAAGGAGCTAGAATAGAAGGTCCCAGAATCTCAGCATCCAAGAGTGTGAATCTTGTCAAGGCTGTTTTTCTCTTCTTTCATCCTGCAGTATATAAACTTATAAGCAACATATATATCTGTAAAGGCATTCATACCAAGCATACAGTGTGCACAGATTGGTTAATGATGATAGATAAGGAAAGATGGCCGCCTTTCTTCAGTGGTTAATTTGATCACATAATCAAATTGCAATATAAATTTCTAAATATGCCCTCTTAAAGGATGGTATGTAATAAAAAGTCATGACAATTTTGTACCCAATAAGTGTATAGACATTTTAGTCTCAGCTGCTTTCAGAGCTATCTCCATATACAGGGATGTAGACATCACCACATATACATTGTCTATTTTGCTGAATCTGTTAGTCTCCCTTTTTCCCTCCATCACAGAGATCTTCAGCAGGTCACCCTTTGTCATGTCTGATTTTTTTCAACTTGGAAGGAATCTGTAGATTTTCTTTTCCTGTGAAAATATAGGCATAACTCCTTCCCCAGCAGAACGATTTTCCTGTTTTCCATTCTGATGTAAGAATATCTTTAATATAAACAGGCTGTATAAATTCAGGAGTTCTTTCCATGATTCAATGTCTTTGAGCAGCTGTAGTGTTTTCCTCATTAGCATTTTAAAAATTTAAGGTTAATAAAGCACTGTGTAATCTATCTTGGGGGGGGCAGTTGTTACTCCCTTTTGCCTGTTAAGCATCTCCCTTAAAGTATGATTAGATTACTCCACAATCTCTTCTCCTGTAGGATTGTGTGGTATGCTTGTAACATGTTTTATATTATGACATATAAAAACTGCTTCATCTTATCAGAGATATATGCTGGACCATTGTCTGTTTTATTTTGTATGGATATTCCCATAATGGCCATAACTTATAACAAATGTGTAATGACAGAATCCACCTTTTCAGAAGCTAAGGCAGTTGCCCATTGAAATCCTGAATATATGTCTATAGTATGATGCACATATTCCAGTTTACCAAACTCTGTAAAATGAAGGACATCAATCTGCCAAATTTCATTTTTTTGGGTGCCCTTAGGGTTAGTTCCTGTAGGTAGTAGAGTTTGGATATATGTGGAAGTATGATATTACCTCAAAATTTCCTTGGCTTGTTACCAAGTGATAGAGAATTCTTTCTTTAAACCTTTGCTGTAAACATGGTGGGTTTTTTTATAGAATTCTAATGCCTCTAGTATACTTCCTATCAATAGCTGTTCAACTTCATTATTACCTTGAGACAGAGGGCAGAACTGTGTGGGATCTTATGTGAGTTAAATATAGTGGACTATTCCTATTTCTTATCATTTGTTGTAGCTGAGTAAATAATGAAGTCAATTCAGAATCATCCTGAATATGTTCAGCAGCCTCTATGTATAAAACAACCCTTTCTGAGTATTGAGATTCAGTTACTATATTAAAAGACTCTTGAAAATTAACACCACCATGAGTATTGCATATAGTCAGATTTTTAAACTGACTTATAGGGACTCTCAGCCAACTTACTTACACATTCTGACTTATATCCTGCCTTTTCTGATTTATTGGCATTAGTGTAAAATGTAGGGGCTCCAGATATTGTAGTTCCCTTGTTATATGAGGGAGAATCTAATTAGTACTTTTATGAACTGAAGTCCCATTCTTTTAGGTTATCTGTTGTTAATCTCTCCTAAGAAATTACTGTACACTCTTTACCGGTGTTTATCTTGTGCCCATAATGAGGCAATCTCTGCATTAGTAAAAGGTATCACAATTTCAGCTGGGTCCATTCTGACTAATTGTGGAAGTCTCATTTTTCCTTTAAGTTTCAATTCAAAGCAATTTTCAATATAGGTTTTTAGTTTCTTACTCTGTTTAGGTGTTAAAAAAATCCATTCTAAGGTATAATCTTCCCTCTATACTAGAATTCCTGTAGGAGAATGAGGAGAAGGTAAGATGCAGACCATCTTTGGATCAATAAAGATATGTATCTTATAATTTACTTTCTAACAGAGATAAGTCCTTCTCAGCTTCCTTTGGCTATTTACATCTTTATTGCCATGTAAGGTTTGAAATAAATTGCTTAGCTCTTGAGGGGTCAAGCCAATCTCAGGCTACAGACAGTTAATATCAGTCATAGCTTCAGTAAATCATTAAGGGTCCCTAATTGCTTCCCATGGATTTGCACCTTTTGTGGCCTAACATTTCACAGACTTATTCTATACCCTGGATAATTGATAGAATCCCCTCTTTGTATTTTTTCAGGGGTGATTTACAATCCCCAGCAAGGCATGTGTTTTTCTCACTTAATCAAACATTCTTTCCAGAATATTTATATCTGGATCAGCCTATAGGATGCCACCCATATAATGATAAAAAATGGACTGGGAAAATTGTTTGCAAATCCTCTCCAATGGTTGTTGTACAAAATATTGACACAAAGTAGGGAGTTATATGCAACATTTCTTGTGGCATGACTTTCCAATGATATATTTTTTATTGGGCAACCGCTATTGAAGTTAGGTACTGAGAAAGCAAACCTTTCCATATCATGTTCATGTAGAGGAATTGAGAAAAAGCAGTCTTTTAGATCAGTCACTATGAAAGACCATTCCTTAAGCAACAAGGAAGGTAATGGGATTTCAGGCTGCAAGAAACCTATTGGCTGAATAATCTTATAAATTACTTTGAGATCTCTCTACATTCTCCATTTGCCAGATTTTTTTAAAATGACAAATACTGGAGAATTCAAAAGGCTGGTAGACTTCGCTATTTGCTGAGCTTCCAGCTGCTCCTGAACTAGCTGTTCTAATGCCTATAGTTTTTCTTTTGTCATAGATCATTGATCAATCCAAATAGGTTAGTCAATCAAGCACCTTAGTGGTAAGACTGTTGGTATCTTACTGGCAGTGGCTCTTTGGGGTAGAACTAAATTGTCAGGCTCTGTTGTTTCTTGTTTATGGATAGACAGGACAATCTCTAGCCTTTGATAATGTTCTCTAACTAATTTAAATTTTTTATTAGCAATCTGACAGGTTTTCTAGCCAGACATTGAAACCAAAGGGATATTAATGTGTGTTTTTCACTGCTGTAGTCGATATATTCCGCATAAGTTAGTGGCCTCAATTCTCCTACCTGAATATCAGGTCCTGTACATTTAAGCCAACTGGTGCTTTGCTTTATTTGGGTCAAAATACCAACTCCTTGGAATAGGATGTCTACTTCTAGACAAATTGCCAAATTGCAAACCAAGATTTTGGAGAGATAATGACGACATCTGCTACAGTGTTAACCATTCCTTCAATCTCAATATCATTTACTAGTATTCTTGATTTTGGTCTTTGATCCTCTATAGAAGTTTGCCAAAATAGTCATTTTTGGTTCCATTTTGGGTTTTTTGAATTGTCTTTAAAATTTGCTTCAGTCTTGTTTTCTGGTCTCACAACATTTGTTTTTGAAGCAGTGGTGTTTAATTGTCCTGAGGAAGAGAATTCTCCCTGCCTGCCATTGGGGCCTGCAAGAGGCCCCCTGGGAGTGTTTTGGTAGGGTGTTGCCATATTTGTCCGTTGTTGGTATACATTCGCTAGCTAAATGTTGGCCTATGCCAAATCTTTGACATAGCCCAGAAGGCATAGGACCCATTTTGAGATTACTTTGTTTTGTTGTTGTTGTTGTTTGTTTGTTTGTTTGTTTTTCCTGCAGTTATTTCTGAGATGACCCTGCTCACCACAATTAAAACATTTGAAATTTTAGGTCACCTCTAGGTCACTAGTGGCAGCTTCTTTTATTACAGCCATATCCGGCGAGTGAGGTCTAATATCAATTGTATGTCTAATCCACTCATCTACTAATTCTGGCCTTGCTCTCAGTGGTCTGTTTGCTTCTTTGCATTCACCATTCATATTTTCAAAGGCTAAATACTAGTTTGTTGTCTTTCTTGCTGCTGAATCTGATACACTCCTTTCCACAGCTGAGGTTAGCCTTTGCAAAAAGTCAGGGAAGGTTTCCTTTGGATCTTACATTACTTGAGTAAATGGTTCAAGTCTTATACTTGATTCTGTGTATTTGCCCCTGGCCTTTAAGCCTGTCAATCAACACAATGCCAAATTATGTTCATCATATACATCCTGCACCTCTACCTCAGCAAAGTGACCTTTGCCAAACAGCTGATCTGTGGAAATCACTCTGCCCCTGGCTCTATTTTGATGTCCTATCTCGCTTGCCTCTTCTCTTCACCATGAGAACCATTGTAAATATGTGGTGGGTTCTAGAATTGTTCTTGCCATATCCTTCCTGTCTTGAAGGATTATTCTATCTTTAATAGCCAAAGAAGTCAGGATTTGTTTTACAGATGTTGAATGCATTCCAAAATCAGGGCAGCCATGGCCACGTGGAGAGACGAGAAACACGGAGGCAAGAGAGAGGGAAAAGAGTAAGAGAAGAGAGAAAGAGAGTAAGAGAGAAGGGAGGGGGCAAATAGCCTACCCGATTGTTGCCAGGTATTCCTGGAGAGAGGCTCAACTGGCTATTACTAGGTGACTGTGGGGGTGGAGTCCAGACAGAATACCAGGGACTTGGGGTGTTGCCCTATGTGATTGTGACTGATTGCCACAGGATTATGGAGTTGAGGGCCTCCTGGCAGAAGCCTTGTGTCTGTCCCTTGTAGAATATCTACTGGGTCTCTGGAGGTTAAGCCTTGCTCAACCACAACACAGACTGCCTTTCACAGTCCCACATCTCCTCCCTAGGAGTGCTACACAGTGCTGTCCAATTCCAGCTCGAGGCCAGGGGTCTGCCACCAGCCACAGCTGTTTGCTTGAGGCTTGGGGAAGGAGTTTCTCTACAGTTCTTTGTAAATCCTTCAGACCCAGTCAGCTTTCAATCTACACACTGCTACAGCCTAAATCACTGCCTCAGCCATGTATTTGGGGGGGGTGGGGTAGGGGCAGTGAATTTTTATCTAAGGTTAGTTGGGATCTAATCAATATGATGGGCGACAATTTGTTACAGTAAATCTCAAACCCCAATAAGCCTGTGCAAAGAACACACAACTCAGTTATAATATTTATAAACTGCAAGCCCTACACTACACTACTACTCAGCTAAGAAATCCCTTGCTGCTGTGGTTCCTCCAGACACGTGCTACTGCTCTATCTGCCTTCCACCTCTTCTTTTTTGACCTCCATTGTCTTCTCCATCACCTTGTCTCCCCTCCTCCTTCCTCTCTCTCCCTCTCAAAAACTCACAGATCCACCTTTTCCTTTCACAATCTAATCACAGGCTCTAGCCTTTATTTGACCAGTTAACATGGGGAGAGGGTTCACCTGAAATCACCTGATTATGTGAGCTACACCATATCTGGGGGCCCCTTTTGAGGGAGCAGAATTAGCATCAAAGCACAAACAGCAATCCACAGCATAAGCCAGCTTAGCAGGGCCCAGAATCCTATTGTACCCATCTGCAAACCCTTCCCTGTTTCTTGTATCTTGAGCATAGAGGCCTCTGAAGTTCCAATTTTATTAATTATGGAAAGATTTCGAGCTTTTCTATATTGGTATATACTTTTATATTTAGAAAGAAAATTCATGCTTCGAGGCTAAACATTTTACATTCCTGCCAGCAGTACAGATAAAGGCTCACTGCATTTTTTGTCATTTGTTAAGGACTAGCCATCGTAAAAGTATACAGGTGGTATATCTTTCTTGTCGATTTCCATTCCCCAAATAACTACTGATATAGAGCATTTTCTCCTGTGTTTAAGCAATGCTTCTGAAGTCTATTTTAGATGGTTTATTTAAAGCCTTAACTGGATTGCTTTTCTTGTTTTTGATTTCTTGGGATAATCCTGCACCAGATAAGTGATCTTTCCCATTTAATATTCTTAGCAGTCATATCAAAAATCATTTGCTATTATAAGTAAGAGATGATTCCTGGGAAGTCTATTCTGTTCTATCACTTCACTCAAATCATTACCACACTATTAAAATTGCCATGAAACTGAAGTGATTTTTCTGTGTAGAGATAGTGGTTCAATGGATTACAGGGCTTGAGGTCAATCCTGATGTCTTAAACATTCAATCCTCAAGACACAGAGAGTGGAAGGAGAGAACCAGTACCTATAAGTGTGTGTACGTGTGATACAAAAACAAATACTATGCATAAATGCATAATCAAAATACGTTTAATGTAATGAAGTAATTTTGAAATCTGAAAATATAACTCCTCCAAATTTAATCTTCTATTGTAAGGTTAGCTGGTCAGATTCTCTGATATTTCATATACATTTTTGAAAAGTTTTCTTTCTGTTTTTTCCACAAAAATAAAAAGCTTCTTGAATCTTTAATAAGGGCTGCATTGAATTATGGATCACTGTATATAGCATGTTTAAAATAACTGTCCAGTTCATGTGTGAAGAATAGTGTTCTGTGTATTTCTTTTCTTTTTCTTCCGTCAAAGTTTTGTTGGTATCAACAGAGCTGCCACTCACCTTTGTAAATTGATCAAACTTAAATGGTAGTGTTTTTTAGTCTTGATATTTATTTTATCTTATTATTTTTAATGCTACCATTTCAAAGTTCATGTATTTTTTTTTTCTTATTTTTTTTCAGTAACCCATTGCTACTATTTAGAACTTAAATTAATATTTGTGTGTTGATTTTTTTATTCAGCATCTTAAAACTTTGTTAACTTCTTGCTCTAGTAGATTACTGTGTATGTACTTTTTCCTAATTCTATACATACGCGATCATTCTCTCTGCTTTAAGAAGAAAATTGTACTTCTTTGTCTCTAATTCAGATGCTATGTTTCTATTCATTGGCCAAATGCTATGCCTATTATTTCCCAGCAATGTGCTAAATAGGAAGGGTGAAATCTCACTTATTCCAGACCTCAGGTATAAATGACGACATTCTTCTCAACCAAGTGCGATTTTAGCTACCAGTATTTAATACATTTCATGTTGAGGTACTTTTCTTCTTACACTATTTTGTTGATGTTTTTATTTCACAGAAAGATACTGAAAAAGGTTTAGTTGCTCTAATTTGTATCCCAGCACATGGGACACTAAATAGGAAGGCCATTCTAACTTTGAGAGCAGCCTAGAGTACTGAGATCCAAGCCATCTTAGGATACAGAGTCTCAAATCTCTGTGTTTTATTAAAGGCCTATTTTGTATGGTTGGCCTTAAATAAAGATTTCAGTTTTTTGCTTCACCCCTTTTCTGTGACATTTTCATGTGTTGAACAATCTTTCCATTCCAAAAGTAAACTCTACCCATTCATGTTATTTGTTTGGTTGTAACTCATACCTCCATAATATCAGTAATTTCTCATTCCATGACTGTTTCAGGACCTCAGAAGCTCTGTGCTTAAAATCTGCAATTTTCTGGAGAAAGAATTGAGTGAAGAAGATGTGGATGCTGTTGTTAGACAAGCTATGTTTCAGAACATGAAAACTGACCCACTAGCAAATTGTGAATACATTATAAAACATGAACTTGGAACAAGAAATGATGTAGGAAGTTTCTTTCGCAAAGGTGATATTCAGCAGTCTGCAGTAGCAAAAATGTTGACTGTCCCCACAAGTTTTTATATGTAGCAGAAATAATCTGTATTTCCAATTAATTTCTAGAGGTGATAATGATATTTGGAAGAATCAAATTCTTTACCTGACAGAGGGGCTAGGTTTCTAATAGTATTTTAGTACAAAATGTGACAATTTCACTTACTAATTTAATATGACTCTCCTTCCTTTTGACCCATCTGAATCAACTATTTAAAGTGTGCCAACAGTTTTATCCTGGGTAATAGATGTGTTAGAAGTGAAGATTCTAGTTCATCTTGTGCTGTTCTTTTGTTGTTTTGCTTTCCTCTGGTTTGTTGTTGTTGTTGCTGATGATAGTGGAGGTGATTTGAATTTGTAAGCATGAAAATGTGTGTGTGTGTGTGTGTGTGTGTGTGTGTGTGTGTGTGTGTGTGTGTAGCCCAAGCAAACAAGGCTTGAATTCACATTCCTCTTCTCTCTGGAACACACCTCTCCCAATATTTGTAATTTGAAGATGAGTTAGGTTTAAAGAGTTTTCCCATGTGGGAGATTTTTTTCACTGTAAAATTAGAATGATGTCTGAATATGTTTATCTGATATTAATTGAATTTGATCAAAGGCATTATACATTCTTATAATTTCATTATAAGCTAGGGGGTGTGGATAAGAATGAAATTTTTTCTTATAATACTCTTTGAACACCATTATTATGGCTAATACTTTATAAATTATTATCTCTGGATTTTTATATTTTTCAGAAACTCTTCTTATTTGTCTCCCCTGCACTTAATATAAACTCTCACATCTCCTTCTCAACAAGACCATATGTCTTACCCAGAATGCTTGCCATTTGTCCCAAACACAAATAATGATTTAAAACTGTGGTCTCTGACAGCTGAATATCCCAAATGGCTATATGCCTTTTAAATGATATAGTGATCATTCCAAATTCTGTTTTGTTTTGATTTGTTTTGCTTTATCAAGACAGGGTTTCTCTGTATAACCCTGAAACTCACTCTGCAGACCATGCTGGCCTTGAATTCATGGAGATCTGCCTGCCTCTGCCTTCCAAGTGATGTTATTAAAGGCATGTGACACTACCAACTAGCTATTTCAAATTTTGTCTAGTAAAATGATAACACTGGCTCTTCTGACACTCTGTGTCACTTTGACTTACTTGCTGAAACCTTGAAAACTCATATTTTGTGTTTAGAAAAAACTCACATGTATCTCATAAGGTTCTGTATGAAGTAAGGAGTGTTCTCTTTTGTATATTTATTTTTTTATTAACATTGAAAATCATTTCCCCTTTCCTGTTTCCTCCCTCCCCGAAAGTCCCATAAGATCCTTCCCTCCCTCTTTTCCCCATTCAACCCCCTCTCGCTTCTCTGTCATGGCATTCCCCCACATCCAGTCTTTCCAGGACCAGGGGTCTCTTCTTCCATCTTCTTGGAAATCTATTGATATGCGTATTGTGTCTAGGGTATTCCGAGATTCTGGGTTAATATCCCCTTATCAGTGACTGCATACTATGTGTGTTCTTTTGTGGTTAGGTTACTTCACTAAGGATGATATTTTCAAGATCTGACCATTTGCCTAGGAATTTCATGAATTCATTGTTTTTAATTGCAGAGTAGTATTCCGTTGTGTAAATATACCACATCTTCTGAATCCATTCCTCCGTTGAGGGACATCTGGGGTCTTTCCAGCTTCTGGCTATTATAAATAAGGCTGCTATGAACATAGTGGAGCATGTGTCCTTATTGCATGCAGGTAAAGCCTCTGGGTATATGCCCAGGAGTGGTATAGCCAGATCCTCCGGGAGTGTCATGCCCAGTTTTCGGAGGAACCGCCAGACTGCTTTCCAGACTGGTTGTACCAGCTTGCAATCCCACCAGCAGTGGAGGAGTGTTCCTCTTTCTCCACATCCTCGCCAACAACTGCTGTCTCCTGTGTTTTGATCTTAGCCATTCTGACTGGTGTGAGATGGAATCTCAGGGTTGTTTTGATTTGCATTTCCCTAATGACTAAGGATGATGAACATCTCTTTAGGTGCTTCTCAGCCATTAGATATTCTTCAGGTGAGAACTCTTTGTTTAGCTCTGTACCCCATTTTTTAATAGGGTTACTTGCCTCTGGAGTTTAAATTCTTGAGTTCTTTGTACATATTGGATATTAGCCCTCTGTCACATGTAGGGTTGGTAGAGATCATTCCCAGCTAGTTGGTTGCCACTTTGTCTTTTTGACAGTGTCTTTTGCCTTACAAATCTTTGTAATTTAATGAGGTCCCATTTGTCAATTCTTCATCTTAGAGAATAAGCTATTGGAGTTCTATTCAGGAAATTCTCCCCTGTGCCCATATGTTCAAGGTTCTTCCCTAGTTTCCTTTCTATTAGTTTCAGTGTGCCTGGTTTTATGTGGAGGTCCTTGATCCACTTGGAATTGAGCTTAGTGCAAGGAGATAAGAATGGGTCAATTTGCATTCTTCTTCATGTTGACCTCCAGTTGAGCCAGCACCATTTGTTGAAAAGGCTATCTTTTTTCCACTGGATGGTTTTAGCTCCTTTGTCAAAGATCAAGTGACCATAGGAGTGTGGATTCATTTCTGGGTCTTCAATTCTGTTCCATTGATCTACATGCCTGTCACTGTACCAATACCATGCAGTTTTTAACACTATTGCTCTGTAGTACAGCTTGAGGTCTGGGATACTGATTCCCCCAGAAGTTCTTTTACTCTTGAGAATAGTTTTAGCTATCCTGGGTTTTCTGTTATTCCAGATGAAATTTTGAATTGCTCTTTCTAACTCTATGAAGAATTGAGTTGGGATTTTGATGGGGATTGCATTGAATCTGCATATTGCTTTTGGCAAGATGGTCATTTTTATTATATTAACCCTGCCAATCCATGAGCATGGCAGATTTTTCCATCTTCTGAGGTCTTCTTCAGTTTCTTTCTTCAGAGACTTGAAGTTCTTGTCATACAGATCTTTTACTTGTTTAGTTAGTGTCACACCAAGATACTTTATATGGTTTGTGGCTATTGTGAAGGGTATCATTTCTCTTAATTCTTTCTCAGCCTGTTTATCTTTTGAGTATAGGAAGGCTACTGACTTGCTTGAGTTGATTTTATATCCAGCCACTTTGCTGAAGTTGTTAATCAGCTGTAGGAGTTCTCTGGTGGAGTTCTTTGGGTCGCTTAAGTATACTATCATATCTTCTGCAAATAGCGATAGTTTGACTTCTTCCTTTCCAATTTGTATCCCTTTGACCTCTTTTTGTTGTCTAATTGCTCTAGCTAGAACTTCAAGTACTATATTGAAAAGATATGGAGAGAGAGGGCAGCCTTGTCTAGTCCCTGATTTTAGTGGGATTGCTTCAAGTTTCTCTCCATTTAGATTGATGTTGGCTACCGGTTTGCTGTAAATTGCTTTTACTATGTTTAGATATGGGCCTCGAATTCCTGATCTTTCCAAGACCTTTAGCATGAAAGGATGTTGAATATTGTCAAATGCTTTCTCAGCATCTAATGAGATGACCATGTTTTTTTTTCCTTTGAGATGGTTTATATAGTGGATTACATTGATGGATTTGCTTGTATTGAACCATCCCTGCATCCCTGGGATGAAGCCTACTTGATCGTGGTGAATGATTGTTTTGATGTGTTCTTGGATTCGGGCGGCAAGAATTTTATTGAGTATTTTTGCATCGATATTCATGAGAGAGATTGACCTGAGATTCTCTTTTTTTGTCAGATCTTTGTGTGCTTTTGCTATTAGCGTAATTGTGGCTTCATAGAACGAGTTGGGTAGTGTTCCTTCTGTTTCTATTTTGTGGAATAGTTTGAAGAGTATTGGTGTTAGGTCTTCTTTGAATGTCTGATAGAATTCTGCACTAACACCATCTGGACCTGTGCTTTTTTTGGTTGGAAGACTTCCAATGACCACTTCTATTTCTTCAGGGGTTATAGGATGGTTTAGATGGTCTATTTGATCCTGATTTAATTTTGGTATTTGGTATCTGTCAAGGAAATTGTCCATTTCCTCCAGAATTTCTAGTTGTGTTGAATACAGGCTTTTGTAGTAGGATCTGATGATTTTTTGAATTTCCTCAGTTTCTGTTGTTATCTCTCCCTTTTCGTTTCTGATTTTATTAATTTGGATACTGTCTCTGTGCCCTCTGGCTAGTCTGGCTAAGGGCTTATCTATCTTGTTGATTTTCTCAAAGAACCAACTCCTCGTTTTGTTTATTCTTTGTATGGTTTTATTTGTTTCTACTTGACTGATTTCAGCCCTGTGTGTGATGATTTCCTGCCTCCTACTCCTCTTGGGTGTATTTGCTTCTTTTTGTTCCAGGGCTTTCAGGTGTGCCATTAAGCTGCTAGTGTATGCTGTCTCCCGTTTCTTTTTGGCGGCACTCAGGGCTATGAATTTTCCTCTTAGCACTGCTTTCATTGTGTCCCATAAATTAGGGTATGTTGTACCTTCATTTTCATTAAATTTTAAAAAGTCTTTGATTTCACTATTTCCACCTTGACCAAGTTATCATTGAGTAGAGCATTGTTCAGCCTCCATGTGTATGTGGGTTTTTTGTTGTTTTTGTTGCCATTGAAGACCACCCTTATTCCATAGTGAACTGATAGGAGGCATGGTATTAGTTCTATCTTCTTATATCTGTTGAGGTCTGATTTGTGACCAATTATGTGGTTGATTTTGGAGAAGGTACCATGAGGTGCTGACAAGAAGGTGTATTCTTTTGCTCTAGGATGAAATGTTCTATATATATATATATATCTGTTAGTTCCATTTGGTCCAAGGCTTCAATTAGATTCACTGTGTCCCTGTTTAGTTTCTGCTTTCCTGAATGATCCATTTCAGAGAGTGGGGTGTTGAAGTCACCCACTATTATTGTGTGAGGTGCGATGTGTGCTTTGAGCTTTAGTAAAGTTTCTTTTACGAATGAGGGTGCCCTTGCATTTGGAGCATAGATATTCAGAATTGAGAGTTCTTCTTAGTGGATTTTTCCTTTGATCAATATGTACTGTCCTTCTGTGTCCTTTTTGATGACTTTAGGTTGAAAGTCAATTTTATCTGATATAAGGATGGCTACTCTGGCTCATTTCCTGGGACCATTTGCTTGTAAAATTGTTTTCCAGCCTTTTACTCTGAGGTAGTGTTTGTCTTTGACACTGAGGTGCTTTTCCTGCATGCAGCAAAATGCTGGTTCCTGTTTACATATCCAGTCTGCTAGTGTATGTCTTCTTATTGGGGAATTGAGACCATTGATATTAAGAGAGATTAAGGAATAGTGATTATTGCCACCTGCCATTCTTGACGCTATCTTTATGTTTGAGTGATTAACTATTTTTGGGTTTGATGCAAGAAGGTTACTATCTCATTTTTCCAGGGTGTTGTTTCTCTCCTTGTATTGGTGGTTTCCACCTATTATCCTTTGCAGGGCTGTGTTTGTGGAAAGATATTGTGAAAATTTGGTTTTATCATGGAATATCTTGGTCTCTCCATCTATGGTGATTGAGAGTTTTGCTGGGTATAGTAGTCTAGGCTGGCGTTTGTGCTGTCTTAGTGTCTGCATGAGATCTGCCCAGGATCTTCTGGCTTTCATAGTCTCTGGTGAGAAGTCTGATGTGATTCTGATAGGTCTTCCTTTGTATGCTACTTGGTCCTTTTTTCTTACTGCTTTTAATATTCTTTCTGTTTTTAGTACATTTGATGTTTTGATTATTATATGACAGGAGGTATTTCTGTTCTGGTCCAGTCTGTTTGGAGTTCTGTAGGCTTCTTGTACATTCATCGGCATCTCTCTCTTTAGGTTAGGGGAGTTTTCCTCCATAATTTTGTTGAAGATGTTTACTGGCCCTTTAAGTTGCAAATCTTCACTCTCATCTATACCTATAATCCTTAGGTTTGGTCTTCTCATTGTGTCCTGGATTTCCTGGATGTTTTGGATTATACGTTTTTGCATTTTGCATTTTCTTTGACTGTTGAGTCGATGCTTTCTATGGTATGTTCAGCACCTGAGATTCTTTCTTCCATCTCTTGTATTCTATTGTTGATGTTTGCATCTATGACTCCTGATTTCTTCCCAAGGTTTTCTATCTCCAAAGTTGTCTCCCTTTCTGATTTCTTAGTTGTTTCTACTTCCTTTTTAAAATCCTGGATGGATTTGCTGAGATCCTTCACTTGTTTGTTTGTATGTTCCTGTATTTCTTTAAGGTATTTTTGTGTTTCCTCTTTCAGGATTTCTGCCTGTTGACCCAAGTTCTCCTGTATTTCTCTAAGCGATTTTTGTGTTTCCTTCTCATGGGCTTCCATCTGTTGATCCATCGTCTCCTGCATTTCTTTAAGCAATTCTCGTGTTTCCTTTGTAAGGGCATCTATCCATTGATCCATTTCTTTAAGCGATTTTTGTGTTGCCTCCTTGTGGGCCTCCATCTGTTGATCCATGTTCTCCTGCATTTCTCTAAGCGATTTTTGTGTTTCCTTTGTAAGGGCTTCTAACCGTTGATTCATGATCTCCTGTAATTCTTCATTAGATTTATTTGTGTCCTTCTTGAAATCCTCTAATAGTATCATAAGAAGTGATTTTAAATCCAGATCTTGTCTTTCGGGTGTGGTGGGGTGTCCAGGACTTGCTGCTGTTGGAGAGTTGGGTTCGAATGGTGCCATATTACTTTGATTTATATTAGTTACATTCCTACGTTTGCCTTTTCCCATCTGGTTACCTCTGGTGTTAGTTGGTCCTGCTGTCACTGGCTGTTGGTTGGACCTCCTGTGAGCCTGCAAAGCTATTTCTGGCGCCCCTGGGTTACCGGGATTCTCCTGGCACCGATTTCTGGGGCCTGTCCTGCTCCTGAGTGACTTTGGAGCCCTGATGTGCCTTGCCCCAAGTGATGTTATATTGGGGAATCCCTGCACATCCAAAGGCTCAGCATAGTGGATTCCCGGAGCAGAGGTCGCCAAAGGGAGGCTGGTAGGCTCCCGCCCTGTGCAGGGGTGTGTGATCTCTCCTAGAGTGGGGGAGGAGGGGGCGTCCCTCTGCCAGACAGAAGTCCCACAGCAGAGCTGGCGCGTGGATTACTGCAGACCTGCCCAGCTCTTGGGAGCAGGGTACACACAAGCTGCCTGAGACCCAAGCAATATTATGCCTGTCTGTCTCTGAGCCTGGCGGTCCTAACTGTCCCAGTGCTGGAGCAAAGATGGAGGAGTGCACTCTGCACTCTCTAGGCAGCAGCGCAGGTCACTCTGCAGGGGAGATGGCCCACAGCAGAGCTGTTGCCCAGATGACCGCAGCGCTGTCCCGCTCTTGGGCGCAGATGGAAGCCCCAACAGGCCGTGTCCCAAGCGATGTTATATTGGGGAGAAACTGGGTACCTGTCTCCTCAGTACCTGTCTCCTCAGTGCAGTCGATCCAGGAACAGAGGTCGCGAAAGGGAAGCTGGTAGGCTCCCGCCCAGTGCGGGGTCCCTCTGCAAGGCAGAAGTCCCACAGCAGAGCTGGAGCGCTGGTTACTGCAGACCTGCCAGGAGTGTTTTCTTAATTTAATAACAAATAGATGGCAAAATGTAACTTTAAAATTCTAATATATTTTATATGTTAAGGGGTTTTTCTTTCTAAAAATTGGTTATTATTAGGTAGTAGCAGCTAGTGATATCTACTTACTATGCTCTTAAACTGAAGTTTATTTTACTGATCAGTGATGTAAGGAGAGGTATACAGTGGATCCCCACTGAGAGCTCAGTGATGTATAGGGTGATTTATAGACAGTAGAGTTCTGTTTACTTAGGGACTGTCATGTTCTTTTCCCATTAGGTACCATTGGAGACTGGAAACATCATTTGACTGTGGATCAAAATGAAAGATTTGACAAGATATTTCATATGAAAATGAAAAATATCCCCTTAAAATTCATCTGGGATATAAATGAGGAGTAGAACATTAATCAACATGTGAATTAATCATATGAAAAGATACTAACAAGAGGCTATCATTTATGTATTTCTCTTACTTAACTATTAATTGTAAAGCATAATTCATGGATTAAAAGAACTGCCTTGTGCCTAGACTGTTTGGCATGACATAAATTTCAAAGAGAGCTACTAGCATTGGTTTCATTAACAAAAACCAAACAAAACAACAACAAAAATGAACCAATGGGGTAACAGAAAGCATAAAATACAGTTCATAGATACATTTTTTGAGTATTCTATAGTTCATGTTTTCCCCTCAATTAATTTAGGATCAAACAATCATTCAAAATCCTTTTATTCTTCTAATTAAAATAAAATTCACCTTGTGCAAAATCAGTAAGTTTGATAAAATGTGCTGTGTGAAACAAAGACAAATGTCATATTTAAACATATGCCTTTTAAAAACAATGTAACAGGTTTCAGTTTGCTAGACATAAAAATCAAAGGTTAAACATTTGCCAGTTTAATTACAAGGTAAAAGCATGAGAACAATTCTGTTTTCATCTATCACTAATTGAATACATGGCATATCAACAATTTATAAAGGATTTGTATATATAAAGATTAAATCTTTTGAATATAAAAGACCCTTATATGTATGGTGTTTAAATGTGGTACACCTTACATAGATGGGCAAGAACAAATATATGCTTGCCTCAATAGGATCAGAAAAGATGACGGAAAAAAAATCCAGGTTTCCTTCATGACAAAAACTAGAAATAAATGGAACATGTGTTAAAACAATGAATAAAGTCATGGGAGCTACTATTCCCATTGTGCAGAATGGGCCAAGCTCCTGTATAAGACCATGACAAAAGCACTGCACCAGAATGGATTGCCAACCCCTCAATCTCTCCTCCCATCCAGAATCCATTTATATGGATCAGATTAAATACACGTGTTGCTTGTTAAACAATTTGAAAAGGCCAAAGAGAATGTGGAATTCTAGTCATAGTTATCAATTTAATAACTAGAAATATAGGCACACCTAAAATTTTCCTTGAAGAAAGAATGTAATTAATAATCAAATGTAGACAAATGTTTAGTGAATTTGGATTGTGAACCTATATGGTAGCAACATTCATAACAGTCGTCATATGGTACCAGCACAAGTTGGTCAGGTTTACATCACTGAAACAAAATACCCAAAATGACTAATCTGTGGAAATCAAAAACTGATTTAGTTTTGTGGGTTCAACTGTTTTAAGTACACTTTTAACTTACAGTCAGTGGCAAGGCAATGCATACTGTAAAATGTGGCAGAACAAATACTTCTTGACACAATCAATCACTGGATGGAAAGAGAAGAAAAAACAGGAAGCTTAGGGCTATTATCCCATTCAAGGTCATGCTTCCAAGCATATGAGTTCCTCCAATTAGACCATTATAGTATGTCCTAATAGCACCATGGCCTAAGGACTAGCCTTTATTGTATGACCATTTGATTAAGATAATATATATCACACTGCCCTTGTATGCAGAAATAAATAGGTAAATTGATGGCACTTGAAATGATCATGGTATATTTTAAATTCATTTGTTGTTTTGGGGATTTTACTGCAGTTATTTTGAGACAGGGTCTATCTACATTATCCTGGGTGTCCTGCACTCACTTATATACATCAGACTGTACTCAGATTAGCCAGACTCTGACTCCTGAGTGCTGGGATTAACATTGTGCACCACTAATCCTGACTTGCATCACATTCTTTAACTATGTGGCAAATACATGAGAGAATCCATTTAAGAAGAGAAAGATTTACTTTTATTCCTAGGTCCAGAGGCTCCATGGTTAGATAGCTTCCTTGTTTCAGTATCCATGATGGCAGAGAGCATCATGATAGGTGGAATCTGTTGCAGAAGTGACATAGTCAAATATTTTGTTGAAATAAGACTAATTTGATTCTAATCTATTTACACAAAATATATTATTTCATTAAAGTATTTTTATGGAGTTCTAGAAAGGAATTTTCTTGAACCTATGCAGAAATATAAAAAATATATAAGATATAGAGAGGGATTTGTAGATTGTCAAGCATAAAGGAATACATATTGAAAATAGAGTTCAATAGTTGGATCTAAAATTCCCATTCCAAGTGAGGTTAAGCAGAATCACTTGTGACAAAGGATTTACATCACACAGTTTAGAAATTTTATTTTTGGAAAACCCAGGCCTAGGGGAATGAAAGGAGGCTTCTGGTACAGGCTAATAAAGAATCTTGAAGAAGCTGTGGCTTTGATTCATGAGGTCAAGGGGTTGACAGATAATTCAGATGTCATCACTTATGTTGAAGACTAAAGGTTAAAAACTTTACCGAAGACCAACTCTTTCTTCTTGCTGCCTCTCTAAAGATGGTGGCCATTCCAAGGGATATCTGTCTCTCAACTTTTAGGAAAACTACTATCTAGAAAATACCCAGAGGACTGATATTCAAAAAGTGCACCTATAGAGTCCTGGATATTTCAATCTTCAAGACCTTTGTTTAATTGGAGCTACTATTCCCATTGTGCAGAATGGGCCAAGCTCCTGTATAAGACCATGACAAAAGCACTGCACCAGAATGGATTGCCAACCCCTCAATCTCTCCTCCCATCCAGAATCCATTTATATGGATCAGATTAAATACACGTGTTGCTTGTTAAACAATTTGAAAAGGCCAAAGAGAATGTGGAATTCTAGAAAACTGCTTGAGTTAATGGGACCTTATCAATTCCATCTAGTAATTTCAATTATAACAGGATTAGGATATTAACTAGAACTAGTCTAAGAACACAACCAAAATACAACCAAAACCATACTGCCCATCAAAGTCATGATTTTGATTATTTAAAACTCCAATCTATGGGAAAAAAAGAAGTCAATAGTCTAGAGGAGGCAGTTGTGAGACAGACACCAAGAAAACTGTTGCAAGAACCTCTAAGGGCAACTGCCAGTCATTTTCTCAGACATCCCTGAATTATGCATGTCAGCCTGAGTCATTCACTAGAGCTATCACAATGCTCACTGTAGTAAGGTAGTGCTGAGGTCCCAGGAGCTAAGTGAGTATTGAAAGCTGTCCCATACTGAACAAGAACACTGAAAACTTTGGAAGCTTTCTGAGGAGAAAGGTCATGTTTTTGTGCACAGGAGCATAGTAAACATTGCTCTCCAATGCTAAATGGAATTCTAAAATCTTTGGGAGAGATCTCAATTGCAAGGTCACAGAGTGATCCCCCTGAGCAAAATGAATCTTGCTGTCTGACACTGACCAGACGTTGTAAACTTAGGAAACGATTACAAAAACGACTTGAGCAAAGAAGAAAGAGGCTCTTATGTTTGTTCCTTGTTGGACATTCATTACAACATGAAAAGCTTACTGGGCCAAGAATTCTGAATAAGCACCTGAGCAAATAACTAGTAGGAAAGTGATGAATATTATTTGAGACAAATGAGATTTTGATCAATGAACAGAAACAATCCAGTGTATAATCTGTTTGTTTTATCATGGTATCATCATAATCCCCTCTTAAAAACCTCAGAAGATACAGGAAGTCTGTGGGAATAATAAACACTAAAAGACCACAATGTAGTATAGTTGAAGGAGAAATGCCCCAGCTCCTGCCCTTTGTGCCTTGCCACCTACAGTAGACAGGAATGCTGGCCCCAGAGTCATTAGTGCATTAGGGAGAGAATAGTTCCTGCCCTTCACTGGCTACAGCCCTCGGAAGGACAGCTACTGCACCTCACCTGGACAGCAGAATAGAGCTCTTCCTGCTGGTGTGGATGCAGGCGAGCCAGCCAAAGCATATGAGAGTGGAAGGGCTGGCTCTGACCCTTGACAGTTGTGGCACTCAATGAGCTAGCCAGAATAGTGCTGGATACTTTGGTAGTGTGCTTATAGAAGAGTTGGCAGGCTATCACACAGGCCCAGATCTAGGATTTTCAGTTTCCCCACCGAAATATTTACCCCATATAAGACCTTCAGGAGCGCATGAAGGATATAGTTCTGAAGATTAGATTGAAAGCTATAATGTCTCCATGGCATAGGGCAACAACAGGACGACCAAGGGGAGTACAAATGAAGAATCAGTATTGATAGTCTAACAGAAGGCAGGGGTCTCAAACCAGACCACTGACTCATTGCAATGAACATTTGCAATTAAAGATGTATGAAAAAATGGTGTACTATGGCACTTACTGTGACACACTGAAGCTTCTAAAATGAGATTTTTTTTTCTTTCTGTTTTATGAGGGATGAGGAAAAATGTTGCAAGGACCCAGAGCAAGGATAAAGGGATGGAGAATTTGGGTGCATATTTTGAAATTCACAAACAAACAATAAATAGTTAAATAAAAAAGACCTTCATGACTTAAACATGAATCGTTAAATTTATAAAGGATTTGTATATATAAAGATTAAATCTTTTGAATATAAAAGACCCTTATATGTATGGTGTTTAAATGTGGTACACCTTACATAGATGGGCAAGAACAAATATATGCTTGCCTCAATAGGATCAGAAAAGATGACAGAAAAAAATCCAGGTTTCCTTCATGACAAAAACTAGAAATAAATGGAACATGTGTTAAAACAATGATTTTTTGGCCAATGCCATTTTAAATGTTCTTTTTTATTGATTATTTTATTTATTTACATTTCAAATGTTGTCTCTCTTCTGACATTAGTTTTTAGAAAAACAAATTGGTACTGAAAAGTATTTTGAACAAGCCATAGTTTTAAAAATATCTGAGAAATTTGAAAGGTTTTAAGTGTATACTTTGGAAATTTCAATCTATCCAAGCATGGTAAATAAAATACAAGTTATACCTTGGATATTATAAGGTCACTAAAATCCAGGCAATGTAGAAAAATGTCAGTTGTCACTGTTGTAATGGACGGCCACAACACGAATGCTTGTATAATACTCATAGAAAGCAGAGTTCAGGAGAAAGGAATGGTATTTAAAGAGTTACAAGAGAAAACATTTTAAATTAGAACCCTGCTGCCATTTGACTACACTCTGTAGATAGAATGTAGACATTTCAGATAAAATAAATATAAGATAAGTCATCACATCTTGCTCTTCACTGATTTAACAACTGCTCTAAAAGGAGTTTTTAATTCTTAAGTGAAAGGATTTGAAGAGAGACACAGATTGAGAAAAATGTTGTTAAACATTCACACACAGAAAGCTGTTTTCCCTGTCAAATCTTATAAAATACAAATGAATAAAACAGACAAGCCCACACTACATATTACTATAAAACTGTAATTAAGCGATGCACATTGAATGAAGCTAAGTATAGTAAGTTGATCCAATATAGTTGAAAGACTTCTGCATTTTATAAGAAGTTATTTGTTAAATTAAGAGTAGACATCCTGCTTCTTTGAGCAATAGCTAAAGATAAATTTGAAAAGATAAGTACATTAAGGTGATTACTTAATAACTGTGACATTCCACTTCTGATGATGCCTGCATCAATGAGAATTCAAGAATATCTCCATGTCAATGTGCCAATTTTCATTAAAAAGTTATTATACCCTAGGGATTCTAAGCATTCACCTTTTCTCTTTGAGAGGAGACTATGAACAAATCTTAAAATCCATTGGCTGTAACACTGATGGATGCTTACAGGTATTACTTGTTGCCTTAGTACTAGAAAAATGTCAAGTATGTAGAGAAAGCATTTTCTCATTTAGTGATCAAGGGGGGAGGGCCTCTTGTGGGTGGTATCATCCCTGGACTGGTAGTCTTGAGTTCTATAAGAGAGCAGGCTGAGCAAGCTGGGGAAGCAAGCCAGTAACATCCCTCCATGGCCTCTGCATCAGTTCCTGCTTCCTGACCTGTTTGAGTTCCAGTCCTGACTTCCTTTGGTGATCAACAGCAATATATGGAAAGTATAAGCTGAATAAACCCTTTCCTCCCCAACTTGCTTCTTGGTCATGATGTGTTTTGCACATCTGAAGGTGTTCAAACTTAATTTTTTTCTGGTTATGAAGGGCCCAGATTTCTACTAGCTGTGTTAAAAAAGATTTTGATCTGTCATCTGTACCATAGGGATCCTGAAAACATAGCATACAGTATTATTTCCATTATTTCTGACAAATTTTGCTAGGCTATGTCTATTAAATATCCATAATACTTATATAGTGAATAATGACAAGTCTCTGTCATTTAGAGAGCAGAAATATGATACTTATATGGTGAATAATGACAAGTCTGTCATTTAGAGAGCAGAAATACTAAATTTCTTGAAGAATTCATGTTTAGCATGCATCAATACTAGACTATTAAGAGTTTATGTCATGTGTCTTCCCCCTCCTAAGTCCTAAGGTTATAGGTACAAACTACCTACCAAGTCAATCTGGAAGTTTATGCTTACATTTAATGTAATCATATAGTTGTCTTTGCTACATTTTGTGGGAGGCGTACACTTTCCTGGTGCTTTGATAACACAGATTTCTACACATATCTGAGTTTATTTCTCAGTTGTCCTGATCCTTCTTATCTGTCCGCTCATACGTTAGCCCTCTGAGCCATGCTGGGTTATGGATGGTCTCTAGTGTTCAGCACTAGCCCCATACACTGGCTGTTGTCTCTCAGGCATTCCTTCCTATCATTACAAGTGTATTTTTCCCATAGATTTCATATTCAGTTTGTACAGTATTAGAAAACAGACTATGACTTTTACTGGAATCATATAAAAATTTTTAACTGAGGGAAAGCTCATATTTTCTGTTCTTAATTCTTATGTATTTTGTTTTGCTTGGATTTTGGATTTTTAAAAATAATCTCAGGGCTGGAGAGATGGCTCAGTGGTTAAGCGCACTGACTGCTCTTCCAAAGGTCCTGAGTTCAAATCCCAGCAACCACATAGTGACTCACAACCATCTGTAACGAGATCTGACTCTCTCTTCTGGAGTGTCTGAAGACAGCTACAGTGTATTTACATATAATAAATAAATAAATTTTTAAAAAATAAATAAATAAATAAATAAATAATCTCATACAGACAAGGATGGGCTTCAGCATGCTATGTGACTTGGAACTCCTGACCTTCCTACTTTTAATTTATCTCCTTAATTAAAAAATTAATTTTTAATTAATTTTAAAAAAATTCTTGTGCTTTTAATTGTTTTCTTCTTGCATAACTGTACCATCAACATGGCACCAATCCCAGTGGAAACAGCAGTCAGCATTACCATGTGTTTCTGGCATACTTCAGTGAAATACTGTCTGTAGAACATGATGACATGAGTAAGATACTATAGTGTGTGTGTGTGTGTGTGTGTGTGTGTGTGTGTGTGTGTGTGTGCGCGTGTGTTTCAGTACATCAATGAGAAATCCACCAATTCTTATTTATGAGATGTTTTTATCAAGAATGGGCACAGGAATTTCTAGCATCTTTGAACAGAAGCAAAGGCTTTTTCTTCTCACATCCAGTAAGATAGTAGATTATACCAATGGATTTCACAGTCAGAATCTACTTTTGTCCCTTGTAATAAACCCTACTTGGTGATGATGCAGAATTGTTATAGTGTGGCACTTAATTATGTCCCATGCTTTTCACTTAGGATTTTCCTCCATATATTGTATACATATTCATAAGCAAATAAACAAATCTGGTCTGTAAATAAAAACAAAAAGAGATTATTTCAGATATAGCTATAGTAACCATGGTAAGGAAACATCTACATCACTGTAGCCATAGTTTCTCTGTTCATATCCCTATTGTGTAACAGGAGACTGCCTAAAGAGTATAGCTTATGGCTGTATGTGTATAAAGGTGTAGCTTCTGAGACTATCAGGAAACAAAATCTCAAAGCAAAGTCACTGATCCTCTGGTTCTCCCTAGCACACTTACTGGGGAGTATATAGAAATAGTGGAACAGCATATGCTACAATTTCTATGTCCTGAAGGATTTTTCCCTTTTTAAATTTTTTAAATTTATTCTTTAATCTTTTTTACAGTCCAGAATTTATCTCCCTCCCAGTTCATCCTCTGACTGTTCCACATCCCTACCCTCTACCCACTGCCTCAGCAGACTTCTCCACTCCCTGGGGCCTCAACTCTCTTGAGGGTTAGGTACATCTTCTCTGACTGAGTCCAGACATAGCAGCCCTCTGTTGCATATGCACTGGGGGCTCATATCAGCTGGTGTTTATTGCCTGGTTGGTGGCTTAGTGTCTGAGAGATCTCAGAGTCCAAGTTAGTTGAGACTGCTCACTTTCATATAAGGTCACCCTCCTCCTCAGTTTCTTTCAGCTTTTCCCTAATGCAGCCACATGGGTCAGTAGCTTCTGTCCATTGGTTGGTTGGATGTAAATATCTGCATCTGACTCTTTCAGATACTTGTTGGGTCTTTCAGAGGGCAGTCATGATAGGTTCCTTTTTGTGAGCACACCATAGCATTAGTAATAGTGTCAGGCCTTGGGGCCTCCCCTTGAGCTGGATCCCAATTTGGGCCTGTTACTGGATCTCTTTTTCCTCAGACTTTTCTCCATTTTTGTTCTTGCAGTTCTTTCTGACAGGAATAATTCTGGGTCAGAATTTTTGAATGTGGAATGGCAACCCCATCTCTCCACTTGATGCCCTGTGTTTATGCTGGAGGTGTTTCTATTCTTTCTGCTGGCCTTCACAGCTTCAATTCTGTTCCCCACCACCACCCAATAATTGATCATCTTCCCCTCTTCCCCTCCCTGTCCCCTTTCCCTCCCTGCTCCTATGTTTGCTTTCTTTTCCCTCCTTAGTGGGATTGAGGAGTCCTCACTTGGGCTCTTTGGTTTGTTAACCTTTTGAGTTCTGTGGAAAATTACTTGGATATAAATAATTAAATGACTCATTACCAAGAGGGAAGATTAGTCAGGAACGCATTCAGTATTGACCAGATACATGTATATTGTTATATAAATGAATTGATTGATTATAAAATATTTTGGTATACATTTAAGGGCCAGTAATCAATTAGGTATTCTGTAATCTAGGATAGCCTTAAAATAACTGATAACTCAATAAAAGTTAGGTTTAAATTACTGATGAACTTTTTGAAACTTTTAATAGCACAGAAGTTGTCTGACTAGGGGAAAGCTGAGGTTATTATAAAGTGGCATGCTATATCATCTTTATTTCATTCATTTCTTCCAATTAACAAAAATATAGAAGATTCCATGTTTTGGCTTCTACTGTAACACAGTTTTTGTTTTTGCTTTTGATTTTGATTGATTTTGTTTTGGTTTTTGATTTTGTTTTTGTTTGTTTTCATCTTAAGGGAGGGCAGCTATCAAGTAATACCTAGAAAAAAAGAGAAGGGGTCAAACTACAGTAGTATATTTTCTGAATGGTTTACCACAATAGGCTTTTGGAACATAATATATGTAGCTGAGAGAACAAAAGAGCGATGATGCAGAAGTGTTACGGCGCTGTGTTTAGGTCTATGTCATTACTATCAGCAAACACTGTACCAGGCTGAGTGGAAAGGTTTCATAATTACTCTCTGGGTTAATGCGATAATGTGATATTCAATTCTGAGCTAATTAGATACTTCAGGATATTAACCTTTTTCTCTATCAATCTTTTGCAACTTAATAATACTAGAATTTATACTTCATAAATAGTTTATTTGGATCTTAGAAACAAATCAGTAACATTTTAGTATAATGGAGTTGAAGTTTGTAGCCCATATCTTGATTCTATTCACTAACCATTTTTGGGGGGAGAGGAGTGGGAATATCTATGAATCAAACTATGTTTAAACCAGTAGGTTCTGGTGAGCAGGAAAAAAGAAATGCAGGTGAGACTTCTGTTCCACAAACTCCATGTAAGGAAAGTGGAGAAAGAAAACCAAATCACAAAGCACCAAGACAACTCAACTGAGGTAAATTACCTAGATACTGATTCAAAACACATGTCAAAGGTCAATAAGAGCTAAGAACTCCATAGTTTATTGACACCAAAGTAAAATGAGGCTTGTACTTGAATTTTGATAAATTAAAAAATACCAGAGACCTATATTGTTGCAATTTCTTCTTTCAGTTGTCCACATACTATTACGAAAATACTGTATTTTTCTATAACCAGTAATTAAGATTTTCAACACAAGTTCCATTTACAACATTGGTTACTTCTATTTATTTAAACTGAAAAAATAAGAAGGTATAATGCCCTCATGGCTAAAATAATAAGATTAATAGTAATAGCAATGATGATGATGATGATGGTTGGTGGTTGACAGGGGAGGACCCCAGTCTGTTGTTAATGGAGCCAACTCTGAGCTGGTGTTCCTGGGTTTTATAAGCAAACCATGGGAGCAAGCTGCCACTAAGCAGCACCCAAGCATGACCTCTGCATAAATTCCTCCTACTTTCAGATTTCTTCCCTGTCAGAGTCTCTATTTTGACTTCCATTAATCATGAACAGTGATATGGAAATGTAAGCCAAATAAACCTTTCCTCCCTGACTTGCTTTGGATATAATTTTTATCACAGCACCCAAGCTAAGACCACATTGACAATTAAAGTTAATTTTTATATATAAGTTAAACGAATAACTTCATTATAAAAGCAAAGCACATGATATGGTATACTCCAATTAAACCCAGTTGATTAACATACTCATGTTAAATTATGTACGTACATTTATGTAATGAATTGTTAGCGTCCATTTTGCAGAGTCAGGAGAGAGTCAGCATTTCTCTACAGTACTCTGTGTAGTCACTATTTTTCTACTGCTTGTTCTCTGTTGCTTCTTCCTGTTCCTCTTGTTTCCTAGCAAAACAAGTATAACTTCCAGTCCAGGTTCACTGATTCCTTTCAGGATCTCACAGAATGAAGGTGGCTCTGAGACTTGGCCCAAGTGATAGTAGAGTACTCTTTTATCAGAATTTACCTTTCTTTTCTCATACAGAGCTCAGCTAACTATTCTTCACATTCCTAAGGCAACAGTCCATTCTCAAAATCATATTCAGTAGGTCTTATGTCAAAGGCAGCATTGTGACCTATTTCATACAAAATGACATCCTAAACATACAAGATGATAGGGTCATAAGAAATCAATGATTGCCTCCATCACACATTGCCCTGCCTACAGTTATTGTAGAGAGCCCTTATATATGTCGTCATTGGTAGTTTTATTAGTATTTAGCTGTATGATACTTAAATCAAATAGATTCAATATTCTATTGCTGAGCATTGTGAGAGGGAAGACTATGTTTGTTATAAAATATTATGCAAGTGAATATGATTTTACATTCCATATTAGATGTAAATTGTTATAATTGTAAGCAATTACAAAGAAAATTATCTCCAGTACTTTTTATTAGTAAACTCAGAAAACCTGTGACTGTAGAAAGCAAACAACTCTTAGTGTCTCAGTCTGAGCATATACTGAAAAAACATTTACTTTCCTGGAGTTTAAATTCTACCTTTAATAATGAGGTCATGGTAAGCATAAAGGAATCCATATTGAAAATAAAGCTTAATGGTTGGATCTAAAATTCCTATTCCCAGTGAGGTTCAGTTGAATCATGTGTGACAAATGTTTTACATCACACAGTTAAGAAATCACATTTTGGGAAAAAGTACGCCTTGGAGATTGAAAAGGGAATATCTTGTACAGGCTAATAAATAATCTTGAAGAAGCTGTAGCTTTGATTCAGGAGGTCATGAGGTTGGGAGAGAATTCAGATGCCCACACTTAAGTGGAAATTTCAAGGTTGGAAACTTCTAAGAAGACCAAACTTCTGCTTGCTGCCTCTCTGAAAGGAGTGACCCTTCCCCAGGACATCTTCTGACTCTCAACTTTCTGGAAAACTGCTATCTAGAAAATAACCCTGTGCCTGTGCTCCACAGAGGGCACCTACAGAGTCCTGGATGCATTTCATTCAATCTTCATGACTTCTTGTTGAATCGGAGCTAATACCCCATTGGGCAGAATGGGCCAGGTTCCTGTACAAGACCACAATGGGGCTGCACCAGGATGGATTGCCAACCTCTGAATCTCTCTTCCCACTAGTCATTTAGATGAATCAGATTAAATACTTGTGTTGTTTGTTAAACAAATTGAAAAAAAAGCCAGAGAGAGCTTGGAAGTCTAGGAATCTGCCTGAGCAAAATGCAGTTAATGTATCCCTATCAGCTCAATCTAGTAATTTCGATTATAACAGAATTAGGATATTTGCTAGAACTAGACTAAGAATACAACAAAAGTACAGGCAAAACCATACTATCCGTCAAAGTCATGATAATTTTGAAGATTTATAAATCCATTCTATGGAACAAAAGAAGCCGTTAGTCTGGTGGGGGCAGATGGGAGACAGACACTGAGCAAACTGTTGTACGAGCCTCTAAGGGCAACCGACAATCCTCTTCTCAGATCCCGCTACATTCTGTACATCAGCCTGAGGAGTTCATTCACTAGATCGATCACGATGCCCGCTTGCACTAGTATAGTGCTGAGATCCTCAGGAGCTAAGTGAGCATCGGAAGCTCTCCCCATACTGACCCAGAACATTACAACCTTCAGAATGGATCTGAGCTCAAAGATCACTTTTTGACACCCGGGAGCATTAATATCCAGTGCTGACCAGGACACAGAAACCTTCGGGAGAGGTCTGAGCTGCAAGGTAACATAGGGATCCCCAGAGCAAAGTAAATCTTGCTGACACTGACCAGGATTTTGTAACCTTGGGAAAATATTTGAATTGCAAAGTCAAATTGTGATCTCAGGGAGCAAAGAAAACATTGGACTCTCGCCTTCGCTGACCGAGAATACTGTAACCTTCAGGAGAGATTCGAGCTGCTAAAGCGACATCTAACTAAACTAAAGAGGTCTGGGTGTCATGAGATCTCACTTCTTAAACAAAAGCCCTGCTAAGAGTCCTTACAAGACCATCTTCTTCACCACCTTGCAGTTCTTAATTGGTACCACTCTCATCATGGTGGGCTGCCTTCTCCTGACAGGATACGTCAGTCACGTGGGGACCAACAGGGCCATTGCTGTCCTGATTGTGGGTGTCTTGGTGTTTGTGCCAGGGTTTTACTACCTGGTCATTATCTGCAGAGCCTGCAGAGGCTGCCAGGACTACTCTTACAGTGACCTGCCACACTGTGAGGACTAGCCCTCCACTACAGAGAGAACGGGGACTTACAAGTGGAACTGAACAAAGCTGCATGGCATTGGCAGGTCGAGAACTACATCTGGAATTAAGAAATTCTGCAACTTTATAAATAATAAATAAAATTATGACCATGGTTTATAAGTGCATCCCAAAATATAGCTTGAATTTACAGCTAGCCAAACATCAAGCTGTCTATTTTTAAATCTCCTGGCCATCTTAAAACACCTATTAAAATTTCTACATGGGAGTCTGGTGGTGAGAGCATTGCTGGCAGCATTTGACTTAAATCCCAGCCCTCAGAAGGCAGAGACAAGCTGATCTCCAAGTTCTGGGTCAGCCTGGTCTACAGAGCAAATTCCAGGACATGACAGCCAGGGATATACAGAGAAACCCTGTCTCAGAAAAAAAAACCATATATGAATATTTATAATCAGAGAACAGCATGAATACCTAAATGTGTGTGGCAGTGTGTGGCCTATTTACTTTGAAGGAGTCTCTTACTAAAGGTAATACAGAATTAGAAATTTGAAATTGATGAAGAAGCCTGGCAAGGGTGGGGCCTAAACCTAAAATTCATTATTTCCAAAGTAAATGTGGCTTTGGTGCAGAGGGAGAAGGGAGAGCATTAAGTGAGTGTGCAGCTCTGCCTGCCATTGAGCTGTGGCACTTGATGAAAGGAGACAGCCGACAAATCCACTGAGGTTTTACAGAGTCAAGGATATTGCATTTGAAAAATAGACTGGGCTGCAGAGAGCTCAGCAGGTAAGAACACTGGCTACTATTCTAGTAGACCCAATTTCCATTCTCAGCACCTCCATGGTGGCTAAAAAAACCTCTGTGACACCAGTTCCAAGGGCTCCTATGCCTTCTTCTTGGTGCTGCACACACATGACACATAGGCATGCTTGCAGGCAAAGTACCCATAATTTTTAAATTTAATAATAAAATCATACTTTCTGGAGATTTTTAATTTGTTGCATAAAAGATATAAACTTAGTCTTGTGAATGATAAAATTATTGTGTATCTCCCAAAGCATACTATCAGTTTAGATAGAAGTAAGAGTCTCTTACATTTGTTTCTTTTCAGACAATTGATGCAACTTGAAAAAGCTTACTGTCCCATGAATTCTGATTATGCACCTGAGCATATAAACAAGTAGGAAAGTAATGAATATTGTTTGAGACCAATTAGACTTTGTAAAATGAACAGAGACAATACAAGGTATAATCTGTTTGTGCTTATCATGGTAGCATCATAACCCCCTCTTAGAAACCACAGAAGATACAGGAAGTCCATGGGAATAATATGCACTAAAAAGACCACAATGTGGTGTAGATGAAGGAGAGATGCCCCACCTCCTGCCCTTTAGACCTTGACACCCGTGGCAGGCAGAAACTCTCGCCCCAGAGTCATGAGAGCAGGAGCTATCCCTGCCCCTCACTGGCAGCAGTACTTTGGAGACAGGTCCTGCACCTCACCTGACAGCAGAGTAGAGCTGGCCTTGCTAGTGTGGGTGCAGATGAGAGAGCTCCAAGGATATGAGAGTAGAAGAGCTGGCTTTCACCCTTGCCATCTGTGGCATTGGGTGAGCTAGCCAGGGTACATTGGTGGTGTGGACGTAGGAGAACTGGCAGGCATATCAACTCCACTACCATCCAGGCCCATATCTAAGATTTTGAGTTGGACCACCTCAATATTTGCCCATATTTATCAACTGGTGGAGCAAGTGAAGGGTCTAGTTCTACAGATCAAAAGCTATAGCATCTCCATGACACAGGGCAACAAGATAACCAAGAAGAGTCCAAATGAAAATCCTATTAATAGTGTAGCAGAATGCAGAAGCCTTAAACCAGACCAATGACTCATTGCAATGAACATTTGCAAGTAAAGAAGTGTGGACAGAAGGGTGTAATGTGGGACTCAGTAAAGCTTCTACAATGAAGGTTTTTTCTTTTTTTCTTTTTTCCTTTTTTAAGGAGAGGGAGAGAATGTTGCAAGGGCAGAGAGCAAGGATGAAATGATGGAGATATGAGGGGGGTTGTGGTGCATGATGAGAAATTCACAATCAATCAACAAAAAGTTAAATACAAAAGACCACCATGACATTAACATGTAACCCTGTACAATAAAATACAAGCACAGAGAGAAACATCATTTTAGAATAAAATAAGATGACAGAGTAAATGTTCATCCCTAGGTGAAACCTTTAACAAAACAAAGCAACTCACATAGGTGGCATGTGAGTGTGATCACACAAAATGACAAAAGAAGGACAAAATTCCTGAAACAAGTTGTGTAATTTATTTGGTGACGTCAACTTTTATTTGAGCAATACTTTGACAACTCTTGCTGCATGTTTTGAAGCAGATTTCTAAATTCTCTGATAGCTGTCAAACCATGGTTCATGGCACACTAAAACAGGTTACCAAACTCAGAGACAGGAGGTAGAACATTCCAGTAAAACTCATTCATAAGAAAAAAACCTTGAGAGTAAAGCCTTTTCCTCAGTTCTGAAATGAATGTCAGCTTCATATTACCTTTCTGAAGAAACTCTCCTCTTCATAGGACCATGTTGTTATTTCTTTCCTGAGGTTTTCTTTCCTAATTTTATCCTTTGAAGCAAAACCAAAGATACTCTGAAAAAAAAAGAGATATTCTTACAGAAAAGCTGAGTATCTCATATGAATTCTTGACAAAGTGAACTATGGGAATATTTGAAGAGATAAACTCAAGAGGAAACCTTTAAAAGTAAAATGAAGAGCATTACATAAAAATGTCTGCAGACAATAATATTTGGTTAAAAACACTAATCACAATGGTGCTTTCAAACTGAAAAACAGTTTCTAGGCAGATGTCCTCACTGCAGTATTTTTGTGTAATATTATTATTTTCTTTTTCCATTGCAAGGAAAAAATACTCCAACAAAAGCAACTTAATGGAGAAAGGTACAGTCTTAAGGGCTTGAGGAGCTAAGTACATAACTCCTGAAGCAGAGAAATGGTGCCCAATGAATGTTTGTGGTCTTTCTACTTTTTGTACAGTCCAGTATCTTAGTAGAGAGAATGGTGCCTCACACACACAGTCCAGTCTTCCTACTACTAAAAGAGAGGTATAAAGGTCAATTATGGTAACATTTCTGACAACTTTTAGAGGCAAAATCTTTTATGGAAGTTTTCTGAATATGGCAGCTAGAAGCAGATGTACATTCCAGAGGCAATGAAGACAAAACAGGATGGTTCAGAACTAGATTCAGTGCCTTGAGGTGAAAAACAAAGAAAAATAGAAAAAAGTGTCCCCATGCTTTGGGTCTACTTCATGTGGTAAGTTCTTTAACTCAGTAACCATCTTCAAATTGGGGGATTCAAGATGCCTTCAGGTTCAGAAATAAATGTTTTCCCTTTTGAAAATTTTATTTTATTTTCAATACACACACACGTGCATGCATGCACGTGTGTGTGTGTGTGTGTGTGTGTGTGTGTGTGTGTGTGTGTAGTATGTGGTATGTGCTCATAAGTACAGGTAACCCCAGGATGATAAAAAGAGGTGTTGGATGCCTTGGAACTATAGTTATAGGGTCTGTAAGCAGATGGATATTAGAAAATGAACCCACGTCTTCTGCAAGAGGAGTTCAAGCTCCAAACCATTGAGCAATCTCTCCAGCCTCTCGTTTGTGCTTTCAAAATCTTACTTCTTATATGAGTTGTCCAATTTCTAAAACTTACTCAGCAGATGCTGGGTGTGGTGGTGTGTGCCTTTAATCCCAGCACTTAGAAAGAAGAGACAGGTGGATCAGTCTGGTCTATATAGTAAATTCTTGGACAGTATAGTGGCTATTCCTGGTTGTCAACTTGACTAAAGCTGGAATGAACTAATCAAGAATTGGAAGGCCCACCTATGATCCTAATCTGGAGGCTCAGAGATACAAGTTTCTGACCTGGATCTTGGCATGGAGATCTTGAAGCATAGTGGCTTTGAATTCCAGAAGATTAAAACAAGGAGATCTCTGAGTTCAAGATCATCTGCGATTAATGGTGCAGTGGCACACGCCTTTAATCTGGGCCAGACCTTCTGCTGGAGACCTATATAAGGACATTGGAAGAAGACTCTCAGACTCTTCCTGGCCTGCTTGCCTCGTGGGACTGAGCAACTGCTAGATCCTTGGACTCTTCCATCCATAGCTGCCTCATGGGACTGAACAACTGTTAGATCCTCGGACTTCCATCCACAGCTACTGCTGACCATTGTTGGGGAGTTAGACTACAAGCTGTAAGTCATCGACAAATTCCCTAACTATATAGAGACTACCCATATGTTCTGTGACTCTAGAGAACCCTGACTAATACAGACAGGCATGGCTATGTAGAGAGAATCTGGAGAGGGGTGAGGGGAAGGAGGTAGAAGGAGGAAGGAGGTAAAAAAGAAAAAGAAAAGAAAAAAAGAAATACATCCATGGTATATTGTAACTGGGAATATTTTTTTGGTTATTTATTTACATTTCAAATGTTTCACTTCCCAGTCTCCCCTCCACAAACCTCCCATCCCATCACCCCTCCCCTTTGCCTCTATAAAGGTGCTCCTTTACCCACTCACCCACTCCCACCTCACCACTCTAGCGTCCCCCTATTCTGGGTCATCAAGCCTCCACAGGACCAGTGGTCTCCCCTCCTATTGATGCTAAATAAGGCAATCCTCTGCTACATATGTAGCTGGAGCCATGGATACCTCCGTGTATACTCTTTGGTTGGTGGTTTAGTCCCAGGGAGCTCAAGGGGTCTGGTTAGTTGATATTATTGTTCTTCCTATGGGGTTTCAATTCTCTTCAGCTCCTTCAGTTCATCTCCTAACTCTTCCATTGGGATTCCTGGGCTCAGTCCAATGGTTGTTTAATTGTACAGAGGAAACACACCTGGTAGGCTCTTGACTGTCTATATTAGGTACATGAAATCTCCTGATTCTTTGAGTATATCCATTTGTGTTTTATTTCCACTAATACATTCACATGCAAAATGGCCTGACTTCATCGTCAAATAGTATGGAAAGCCACATAAATTGACTTCATGGTACATGTTGTCTGAATAGACAGCCCCTCTTGGCTGTAAGCTATGTAATGTATAAAAATGAACAATGTATAAAATCAACAGCTAATCAAAAAAATGAATTTCATTATCCAAAGATTAGACAGTTTTTGTGGATTCAGGAAAATAATTATTTCTATGTGTTGAAGTTTTGTTGTTAGTAAAATTCAAAATTGTCATTACTTTAAAACTCTGGCCATATCTGTACAGAAACCATTTAATGAGTGGATCCATAACCATTTTTATATTTTTTGTTAAATACATTTAGTCAAAGTTTGGTGACAAAAAATTTCTTCAGTTACTGTACAAGTATTTGTTGAATAAAGTAGGGATATTGAAATAACACTTCTTGTTTAAACCAAAATTAAAATATAACTAAATTGTGAAAGAAACATACATTGTGAGAATTTGGCTTTATTCTTTTGAATGTGGACATTCAATTTCCTTAAGAATATTGATTGAGGAGCGGCGCCACGGAGAGTGTGCAGAGTGCCCTCCGCCATCTTTGCTCCAGTGACTGGGAAGTTGGGACAGCCAGGCTCTGAGACAGACAGGCATAATATCGCTTGGGTCTCGGGCGGCTTGTGTGTATGCGGCTCCCAAGTGCTGGGCTGATCTGCAGTAACCAGCGCGCAGCTCTGCTGTGGGACTTCTGCCTGGCAGAGGGACCCCACACTGGGCGGGAGCCTACCAGCTTTCCTTCCGAGACCTCTGTTCCCGCAGACTGCACTGAAGAGACAGGTACCCAGGCTCTCTCCCCAATATAACATCACTTGGGACACGGCCTGTTGGGGCTTCCGTCTGCGCCCGAGAACGGGTCAGCGCTGTGGTCGTCTGGGTGCCAGATCGGGAGGGATCGCGTCTGCAGGGTGAGTGGCGCCACTGAGAGTGCCCTCCGCCATCTTTGCTCCAGTGGCTGGGAAGTTGGGACTGCCAGGTTCTGAGACAGACAGGCATAATATCGCTTGGGTCTTGGGTGGATTGTGTGCACATGGCTCCCAAGAGCTGGGCAGATCTGCAGTAACCAGCGCGCTAGCTCTGCTGTGGGACTTCTGCCTGGCAGAGGGACGCCCCCTCCACCCCCAGGAGAGATCACACACCCCTGCACAGGGCAGGAGCCTACCAGCCTCCCTTTGGCGACCTCTGCTAAAGGAATCCACTAGGCTGAGCCTTTGGATGTGCAAGGCCTCCCCAATATAAGATCACTTGGGGCAAGGCACATTAGGGCTCCAAAGTCACTCAGGAGCAGGCAGGCCCCAGAAATCTGTGCCAGAGGAATCCTGGTAATCCGGGGGGGGCAGAAATAGCTTTGCAGGCTCACAGGAGGTCCAACCAACAGCCAGTGGCAGCAGGACCAACTAACACCAGAGGTATCCAGATGGCAAAAGGCAAACGTAGGAATGTTACTAACAGAAATCAAAGTAATGTGGGACCATCCGAACCCAACTCTCCAACAGCAGCAAGTCCTGGATACCCCACCACACCCGAAAGACAAGATCTGGATTTAAAATCACTTCTCATGATGCTATTAGAGGATCACAAGAAGGACACAAATAAATCTCATAAAGAGTTACAGGAGACCATGAATCAACGGTTAGAAGCCCTTACAAAGGAAACACAAAAATCGCTTAGAGAAATGCGGGAGAACATGGATCAAAAGATGGAGGCGCACAAGGAGACAACACAAAAATCGCTTAACGAGATGAATCAACAGGTAGATGCACTCACAAAGGAATCACAAAATTTGCATAAAAAATGCAGAAGAATATGGGTCAACAGATGGATGCCCATAAGGAGGCAACACAAAAATTGCTTAAAGAAATGAATCAACGGTTAGATGCCCTTACAAAGGAAACACGAGAACTGCTTAAAGAAATGCAGGAGACGATGGATCAACAGATGGAATCCCATGAGGAGGAAACACAAAAATCGCTCAGAGAAATGCAGGAGAACGGGGGTCATCAGGAAGAAATCCTGAAAGAGGTAATGCAAAAATACCTTAAAGAAATACAGGAAAATACAAACAAACAAGTGAAGGATCTCAGCAAATCCATCCAGGAACTAAAAAAGGAAGTAGAAACAACTAAGAAATCACAAAGAGAGACAACTTTGGAGATAGAAAACGTTGGGAAGAAATCAGGAGTCATAGATGCAAACATCAACAATAGAATACAAGAGATGGAAGAAAGAATCTCAGGTGCTGAAGATTCCATAGAAAGCATCGACTCAACAGTCAAAGAAAATGCAAAATGCAAAAAACGTGTAACCCAAAACATCCAGGAAATCCAGGACACAATGAGAAGACCAAACCTAAGGATTATAGGTATAGATGAGAGTGAAGATTTGCAACTTAAAGGGCCAGTAAATATCTTCAACAAAATTATGGAGGAAAACTTCCCTAACCTAAAGAGAGAGATGCCGATGAACGTACAAGAAGCCTACAGAACTCCAAACAGACTGGACCAGAACAGAAATACCTCCCGTCACATAATAATCAAAACACCGAATTTTCTAAACAAAGAAAGAATACTAAAAGCAGTAAGAGAAAAGGGCCAAGTAACATACAAAGGAAGACCTATCCTAATCACATCAGACTTCTCTCCAGAGACTATGAAAGCCAGAAGATCCTGGGCAGATCTCATGCAGACACTAAGACAGCACAAATGCCAGCCTAGACTACTATACCCAGCAAAACTCTCAATCACCATAGATGGAGAGACCAAGATATTCCATGATAAAACCAAATTTTCACAATATCTTTCCACAAATCCAGCCCTGCAACGGATAATAGGTGGAAACCTCCAATACAGGGAGAGAAACAACACCCAGGAAAAAATGAGATAATAACCTTCTTGAATCAAACCCAAAAGTAGATAACCACTCAAACATAAAGATAGCGTCAAGAATGGCAGATGGCAATAATCACTATGCCTTAATCTCTCTTAATATCAATGGTCTCAATTCCCCAATTAAAAGACATAGACTAGCAGACTGGATATGTAAACAGGACCCAGCATTTTGCTGCATGCAGGAAACGCACCTCAGTGTCAAAGACAAACACTACCTCAGAGTAAAAGGCTGGAAAACAATTTTACAAGCAAATGGCCACAAGAAACGAGGTGGAGTAGCCATCCTAATATCAGATAAAATTGATTTTCAACCTAAAGTCATCAAAAAAGACACAGAAGGACACTACATACTGATCAAGGGAAAAATCCACCATCAAGAACTCTCAATTCTGAATATCTATGCTCAAAATGCAAGGGCACCCTCATTCGTAAAAGAAACTTTACTAAAACTCAAAGCACACATCGCACTGCACACAATAATAGTGGGTGACTTCAACACCCCGCTCTCTGAAATGGATCGTTCAGGAAAGCAGAAACTAAACAGGGACACAGTGAATCTAATTGAAGCCTTGGACCAACTGGAACTAACAGATATATATAGAACATTTCATCCTAGAGCTAAAGAATACATCTTCTTCTCAGCTCCTCATGGTACCTTCTCCAAAATTGACCATATAATTGGTCACAAATCAGACCTCAACAGATATAAGAAGATAGAACTAATCCCATGCCTCCTATCAGATCACTATGGAATAAGGGTGGTCTTCAATGGCAACAAAAACAAAAGAAAACCCACGTACACATGGAGGCTGAACAATGCTCTACTCAATGATAACTTGGTCAAGGTGGAAATAAAGAAAGAAATCAAAGACTTTTTGAAAGTTAATGAAAATGAAGGCACAACATACCCTAATTTATGGGACACAATGAAAGCAGTGCTAAGAGGAAAATTCATAGCCCTGAGTGCCGCCAAAAAGAAACGGGAGACAGCATACACTAACAGCTTAATGGCACACCTGAAAGCCCTGGAACAAAAAGAAGCAAATACACCAAAGAGGAGTAGAAGGCAGGAAATCATCAAACTCAGGGCTGAAATCAGTCAAGTAGAAACAAATAAAACCATACAAAGAATCAACAAAACGAGGAGTTGGTTCTTTGAGAAAATCAACAAGATAGATAAGCCCTTAGCCAGACTAACCAGAGGGCACAGAGATAGTATCCAAATTAATAAAATCAGAAACGAAAAGGGAGAGATAACAACAGAAACTGAGGAAATTCAAAAAATCATCAGATCCTACTACAAAAGCCTGTATTCAACACAACTAGAAAATCTTGAGGAAATGGACAATTTCCTTGACAGATACCAAGTACCAAAATTAAATCAGGATCAAATAGACCATCTAAACCGTCCTATAACCCCTGAAGAAATAGAAGTTGTCATTGGAAGTCTTCCAACCAAAAAAAGCACAGGTCCAGATGGTTTTAGTGCAGAATTCTATCAGACCTTCAAAGAAGACCTAACACCAATACTCTTCAAACTGTTCCACAAAATAGAAACAGAAGGAACACTACTCAACTCGTTCTATGAAGCCACAATTACAGTAATACCAAAAGCACACAAAGATCCGACAAAAAAAGAGAATCTCAGGCCAATCTCTCTTATGAATATCGATGCAAAAATACTCAATAAAATTCTTGCCAACCGAATCCAAGAACACATCAAAACGATCATTCACCACGATCAAGTAGGCTTCATCCCAGGGATGCAGGGATGGTTCAATATAAGGAAATCCATCAATGTAATCCACTACATAAACAATCTCAAAGAAAAAAACCACATGGTCATCTCATTAGATGCTGAGAAAGCATTTGACAAAATTCAGCATCCTTTCATGCTAAAGGTTTTGGAAAGATCAGGAATTCAAGGCCCATATCTAAACATAGTAAAAGCAATTTACAGCAAACCGGTAGCCAGCATCAATCTAAATGGAGAGAAACTTGAAGCAATCCCACTAAAATCAGGGACTAGACAAGGCTGCCCTCTCTCTCCATCTTTTCAATATAGTACTTGAAGTTCTAGCTAGAGCAATTAGACAACAAAAAGAGGTCAAAGGGATACAAATTGGAAAGGAAGAAGTCAAACTATCACTATTTGCAGACGATATGATAGTATACTTAAGCGACCCAAAGAACACCACCAGAGAACTCCTACAGCTGATAAACGACTTCAGCAAAGTGGCCGGATATAAAATCAACTCAAGCAAGTCAGAAGCCTTCCTATACTCAAAGGATATGCAGGCTGAGAAAGAAGTAAGAGAAATAATACCCTTCACAATAGCCACAAACCATATTAAGTATCTTGGCTTGACTCTAACCAAACAAGTGAAAGATCTGTATGACAAGAACTTCAAGTCTCTGAAGAGAGAAATTGAAGAAGACCTCAGAAGATGGAAAAATCTGCCATGCTCATGGATTGGCAGGATTAATATAGTAAAAATGAGCATCTTACCAAAAGTAATACACAGATTCAATGCAATCCCCATCAAAATCCCAACTCAATTCTTCATAGAGTTAGAAAGAGCAATTCAAAAATTCATCTGGAATAACAGAAAACCCAGAATAGCTAAAACTATTCTCAAGAGTAAAAGAACCTCTGGGGGAATCAGTATCCCGGACCTCAAGCTGTATTACAGAGCAATAGTGTTAAAAACCACATGGTATTGGTACAGTGACAGACATGTAGATCAATGGAACAGAATTGAAGACCCAGAAATGAATCCACGCTCCTATGGTCACTTGATCTTTGACAAAGGAGCTAAAACCATCCAGTGGAAAAAGATAGCCTTTTCAACAAATGGTGCTGGCTCAGCTGGAGGTCAACATGCAGAAGAATGCAAATTGACCCATTCTTATCTCCTTGCACTAAGCTCAATTCTAAGTGGATCAAAGATCTCCACATAAAACCAGACACACTGAAACTAATAGAAGGGAAACTAGGGAAGAACCTTGAACATATGGGCACAGGGGAGAATTTCCTGAACAGAACTCCAATAGCTTATGCTCTAAGATCAAAAATAGACAAATGGGACCTCATTAAATTACAAAGTTTTTGCAAGGCAAAAGACACTGTCAAAAAGACAAAGCGGCAACCAACTAACTGGGAAATGATCTTTACCAACCTTACATCCGACAGAGGGCTAATATTCAAGATATACAAAGAACTCAAGAAGTTAAACTCCAGAGAGGCAAGTAACCCTATTAAAAAATGGGGTACAGAGCTAAACAATGAGTTCTCACCTGAAGAATATCTAATGGCTGAGAAGCACCTAAAGAGATGTTCATCATCCTTAGTCATTAGGGAAATGCAAATCAAAACAACCCTGAGATTCCATCTCACACCAGTCAGGATGGCTAAGATCAAAAACACAGGAGACAGCAGTTGTTGGCGAGGATGTGGAGAAAGAGGAACACTCCTCCACTGCTGGTGGAATTGCAAGCTGGTACAACCACTCTGGAAAGCAGTCTGGCGGTTCCTCAGAAAACTGGGCATGGCACTCCCGGAGGATCCGGCTATATCACTCCTGGGCATATACCCAGAGGCTTTACCTGCATGCAGTAAGGACACATGCTCCACTATGTTCATAGCAGCCTTATTTATAATAGCCAGAAGCTGGAAAGAACCCAGATGTCCCTCAACGGAGGAATGGATTCAGAAGATGTGGTATAGCTACACAATGGAATACTACTCTGCAATTAAAAACAATGAATTCACGAAATTCCTAGGCAAATGGTCAGATCTTGAAAATATCATCCTTAGTGAGGTAACCCAATCACAAAATAACACACATGGTATGCAGTCACCTATAAGGGGATATTGACCCAGAATCTCGGAATACCCTAGACACAATCCGCATATCAATAGAATTCTAAGAAGATGGAAGGAGAGACCCCTGGTCCTGGAAAGACTGGATGTAGGGGAACACCAGGACAGAGTAACGAGAAGGGGTTGAATGGAGAAAAGAGGGAGAGAAGGGGGTTTATGGGACTTTCGGGGAGGGAGGAAACAGGAAAGGGGAAATGATTTGGAATGTAAAATAAAAAATAAATAAATAAATAATAAAAATAAAATAAAATAAAATAATATTGATTGAAATGAGTTAACTTTCCCCTTGAAGGTTCTTACCAGTGTTATCAAAAATCATTTGCCATTTTAAGTGGGAGATGATTCCTGGGTAGTCTATTCTGTTCTGTCAGTTCATGTTGCTATATTCAAGTCATTACCATACTGTTAAGATTATCATGACATTGAAGTTATATTTCTGTGGAGAGATAATGGTTCAGTGGGATTGCTGCTAATCCTGATGACTTAAATTCAATCCTCCTCGAGACACACAGAGTGAAAGGAGAGAACAGTACCTACAAGTTGCCCTCTGGGAGAATGTGTGTATGTGTGATAAGAAAATAAACAAATTTTATGCATAAATGAAAATAGGTAAAATGTAATGAAGTAATTTTGAAATCAAAAATTATGACTCCTGCAAATTTAATCTTCTAAACTGTTCAGCAATAGTCTCAGGGTTTGGTGGCTGCAGATAGGATGGATCTCAAGGTGGAAGGAATGGTCTCTGGACAGCCTTTCCTTCAGTCTCTGCTCCACTTTATTTTGTCCCTGCATTTCTTTTAGACAGAAACAATTCTGGGTTAAAATTTTTGAGATGGATGGGTGAACTCGTCCCTCAGCTCGGGGCAATGCCTTTCTACTGGAGTTGGTCTCTACAAGTTCTATCTCCCCTTTGTTGGGCATTTCAGCTAATGTCATCCCCACTGAGTCCTGAGAACTTCTTGGTTCCCTGGCATTTGGGATTTTCTAGTGGCTATCACTAGTTCCCCATCTCCCTGCTACATATTTCAATTCATTTTCCTGACCCTCTGTACTTCACTCCTGTCCCTTCCCATACCTGATTCTGCCCCCTCTTTTTTCCCTCTCCATTCTCTCCCCCTCAGGTCCCTCCTTTCCCTACCTCCTGTGATTGTTTTGTTCCCTCTTCTAAGTAGAACTGAAGCATCCACACTTTGCTCTTCCTTCCTCTTATGTTTCGTTTGGTCTGTGAGTTGAATCGTGGGTATTCTGAGCTTTTCGGCTAATATCCACTTATCAGTGAGCACATACCATGTGTGTTCTTTTGTGTCTGGGTTACCTCACTCAGGATGTTATTTTCTAGTTCCATATTTGCCTGCAAATTTCGTGAAGTCATTGTTTTTAATAGCTGAGTAGTACTCTATTATGTAAATGTACCACATTTTCTGTATCCATTCCTCTGTTGAGGGACATACGGGTTGTTTCTAGCTTCTGGCTATTACAAAAAAGGCTACCATGAACACAGTAGAGCATGTGTCCTTGTTATATTTTGGAGCATCATTTTAGTATATGCCCAGTAGTGATATACCTAGGTCTTCAGTTAGAACTATTCCCAATTTCCAATTGTAGGAGGAGGTTCTGATATTAAAGTCTGTTTCCCTAATTGGTTCTTTGTTTGGTCAATAAATAAGGCCAGGATCCAAAAGCTGGACAGAAAGGACAGGTGGGACTTCTGGGTCCTAGGAGGAAAAGGAGAGACAGGAAAAAAGAAGGGGCTTTTCAGCCAGACTTTGAAAGAAGCAGCATGAATCACCATGTAAGAGCACAGGGAAGTCGGTGGATAGCCAAGGAGGTCCAAGGAGGCTAGCTGAAAGAGCCATTATGCTTAGGGCAGGAAGAGATGAGAATAATAAATTAAAAGGGCACACATTTCCAGGCCAAGGTATTTGAGTCCAACTGCGCTAGGAGGCCAATTCTAAAGTAATAAAGCTGTCTGAATGTTTTCCATCAGTGAAGCAAAGGTGGGTAGAGAGAGAAGCAGGGTGGGAGCTTGCGGCTCAGCAAAGCTAAGCTGCGAGGAACAGAGGGGAACCGGGAGGGGCCCGAGCTCAGGCAGCAGCTCCAGAGTCATGATTGCTAGCAAAGGCAGGAGCATGTTTTTAAAACTACACTCAACACCCAATTTTCTGAGGAACCACCAGATTATGTTCCAAAGTGGTTGTACCAGCTTGCAATCCCACCAGCAGTGGAGGGGTGTTCCTCTTTCTCCACGTTCTTGAAAAAATCTGCTGTTCCCTGAGTTATTGATGTGAGGTGGAATCTCAGAGTCCTTTTGATTTGCATTTCCCTCATGACTAAGGATATTGAACATTTCTTTAGGTGCTTCTTGCCCATTTTATATTCCTCAGTTGAGAATTCTTTGTTTAGCTCTGTACCCCATTTTTAATAGGGTTTTTTGGTTCTCTGGAGTCTAACTTCTTATGTTCTTTGTGTATTTTGGATATTAGCCCTCTACCGAATGTAGGGCTGGTAAAGATCTTTTTACAATCTCTAAGTTGCTATTTTGCCCTATTGACAGTGTCCTTTGCCTTACAGAAGCTTTTCAATTTTACGAGATCCCGTTTGTCAATTGTTGATTTTAGAGCCTGATCCATTTGTGTTCTGCTCAGGAAATTTTCCACTGTGCCAATATGTTCAAGGCTCTTTCCTTTGAAGGTCTAATAGAATTCTGCACTAAAACTATCCGGCCCTGGGCTTCTTTTTTGGTTGAGAGTCTTTTAATGACTGCTTCTATTTCCTTAGGGGTTATGGAACTGTTTAGATGGTTTATCCAATCATGATTTAACTTTGGTACCTTGTATTTGTCTAGAAAATCCTCTATTTCATCTAGATTTTCCAGTTTTGTTGAGTCTAGGCTTTTGTAGTAGGATCTGATGATTTTTTGAATTTCCTCAGTTTCTGATCTTATATCTATCTCCATTTTCATTTCTGACTTTGTTAATTTGGATACTGTCTCTGTGCCCTCTGCTTAGTCTGGCTAAGGGTTTGTCTATCTTTTTGGTTTTCTCAAAGAATCAGCTCCTGGTTTTGTTGATTCTTTGTATAGTTCTTTTTGTTTCTACTTGGTTGATTCCTGCCCTGAGTTTGATTATTTCTTGCTGTCTACTCCTCTTGGATGTATTTGCTTCTTTCTGTTCTAGAGCTTTCAGATGTGCTATTAAGCTACTAGTATATGATCTCGCCAATTTCTTTATGAAGGCACTCAGAGCTATGAGTTTTTCTCTTAGCACTGCTTTCATTGTGTCCATAAGTTTGGGTATGCTGTGCCTTTTGTTGTTGTTGTTGTTAAATTCTAAAATGTCTTTATTTCTTTATTTCTTCCCTGATCAAGTTATCACAGAGTAAAGAATCATAGCTTCTAGAAACACTTGAAATTGCTATCTCCATGCTCCCTCTCGGCCTCCCCAATCTCAATGGCCATTAGAGGGCATGGCTTGAAGCCTGCCTGTGAACAATGGCAAGCAGCAGAGGTAGGCTGGCTGGCTCCAGCCTTGCCCCAAAGCTTAGGGTGAATCAAAGGCCTCCTGGATATCAAAGAACTCGGGGTAAAATTCGATAATGGGACACTTCTTAGTATACATTGACTGATTTGGCAAGACCAGAAAACTAATGGACTCTTCATGGCACTGGAATTTCGAAGAGTGTCAAATATTGGTTCCTGTGCACCTAGCTGCAGTTAACAAAGAGCTTGTTCCATTCCAGAGCAGTAAAAATTGATACAACAAACTCTCCTTCAAAGAGCATAGCCAGGTTTTGTTTTACAGGCATTTATTGGAGGAAATAATGCAGAGAAGTTGGGAGAATACACCAGCTTCCCAGTCACTACAAATGAAGGACCCCAGCCAGGAAGCCCAAGACCTATAGGAATTGTAGGTATCGAAACTTGAAGAGAGAAAGACAGAAAGAACAAAAGAAAGAAAGAAAGAAAGAAAGAAAGAAAGAAAGAAAGAAAGAAAGAAAGAAAGAAAGAAAGAAAGAAGGAAGGAAGGAAGGAAGGAAGGAAGGAAGGAAGGAAGGAAGGGACAAAAACATTTTGAGGCCTTTGAAGACCTTCACAAACTAATAATCAAAGCTAAGGGAATGATGGTGTTATCAAAATCACTCATTAGTGAGATTAAAGAGAAGCATGGTCAAGATGAGACCATCCAGTTTAAGCCCTGGTTGCTAATTGTGGGAATAATCAACTCAGTTGCTAAGGAAACTAGGGCATAGGCACATAACCCCACACGCAGCTAGTTAAACAGCTGACTGGAATATTGCTGGCAGCTTTAGAGGAATGAGGAGGGGCATGGGGATGATGTCCCTCACAGAGATACACTATTTAGGAAACTTCAAGGAATAGAATTGCTCTCACCAGAAGATTGTGTGAATGCAAGCAAGAAGCTGGAAGCACTTCAAAATTACCTGTCAGGCTCTGAGTTTTTGGCATTGGTGTCCTGGTAACTGAGCTTCAAATCTACAAGGAAGATGAAACTGTGGCCTGTCTCACGCTGAAGACAATTTCAGAAAGGGGATCCTTGACTTTGGAAGAAGTTGAAAATGTCTGTCCTCCTGGCTAATGAAAGCATGCTTCTCAGACAGAAGATGCAACTCCATGGAAGGTTTGAGGGTTTCCTCAAATATATTTATGACACAGAACTAAGAATTTTGTATCTGAATACCTTTTATCTATAGACTTGCATTATGTCAAGGGCATATGATATTGAGCTGAAGAGATAAACCCAAATAACCGAACAATTTGTTAGAGATTTGCAATATAATACAAATCTTGTCAAATTAAACTTGTAAATGAGACTAAAATTATGGTCTCAGAAACTTATTGAGGGTACCTATAGGGAAATACAGAAAAACAAATGTGCATTTGCATTTAGAGTCACACTATAGTTATGAACTCTTCAAACTTAACTTGAAACATGATGGATTTTAATTTGATCCATGAATTTAGGTCCTTGGGGGAAAAAAGCGAAGCCACATTATTGATGGACTAGGTAATCATTTTGGTGTGACTAAACATCACTGAGTTATAAATGTTTTTCTCTACACCTAATGTGCCTATCTTTGGGGCATTCATGAAGGAGATAATAGCTACACTCTTGTTTAAGAACTGACAACACTGAAATAAAGAAACCAAACTGCAGAATACTGTGCCTGGCCCTTCCTTGGGTCTTTGGAAGCAGACATAGGTGTGCTTCCAACAAATCAAAAAAAAAAAACACCTTTTAAAAAAGTAGAGGTCTATGGCATCATGTCCTAGTAGCGAACATCCCTAGAATTCAGAGGCTTTGGGTTTCATACTTACCACCCAAATAGTAGGGAAAAGAAAATGAGGACTTTGTGCATTTATTCCCCAGTTCTTTTTATTTAAATTTATTTATTTATTTATTTTTATGTATATGAGTACTCTATTTGCATGTACACCTGCATGCCAGAAGAGGACAGCAGATTACATTATAAATTGTTGTGAGTCACTATGTGGTTGCTAGGAGTTGAACTCAGGATCTCTGGAAGATTAACCAGTGCTCTTAACTGCTGAGCCACACTTCATATATATTACTCATACTTCATATCCATAACCTGGATCAAGCTGTCATACCTTTCAAGACCTCCAACCTCAGATCACAGTTCCACCTTTGCTCTCAGCTCGCAGGTCTTGGCTTCCCAAAACAAAACAAAGCAAAACGAAAGGGTTGGGTTAGGATTGGCTGAGCTAGGAAGAGGGACAGAGACTTCACCAAATCACAAAACTAGTCTCCTCCCTAAAATCCTAGCAACAGAACAGTTTGAGTTTACACAGAGACCGCCAGCCTGGGGTTGCTATGGAGACGGGACGCTTGCAGCCTGTGGAGGCAGGTTGATCTAGAAATTGATCACTTAGAAGATCTCAGCAAAGCCCCTTGTTACTTCCTTCCATATCTTCACGCTCCCTCCACGTGAGTTTTTTTATTTCTTAACTCCTATGGAAAATTCTACCTCTCTGAAACAAGAAAAAGAAAATCAAGAGCCAGAGGAAGCAGGGAGATCATGGCAAGGAGAGTCAGAAGCTTCTCCCCAGGATCCTGGTCCCCCATCACCTGAGTACCGGGAAGAGGAGCAAAGGTCAGACACCGAACCATCACCCGGAATGAGCCCCTCTTGGGGCCGCCAATCTAGAGTCAGCCTATCTCTGGGAGACCTCACTGCTGGACCAGGAGTCTCATCCTCCCCTCCCCCGCCTCCTCTGGAGTTTCATTCCACTCCTCTCAAGACTGCAACTACTCAGGACCCTGTGGCTGCATCACACTCAGAGAGGGCCCCTAGTGGGATTAGTGACACCAGGATGCCTTATTCTGATCCTTGGGAACCATCTTCTGCTGCAAGACAATCAACTTCTCACTACACAAGCCATACAGAAGAAAGTGCCTTCCCGCAGCAGTCTCAGACACCCCACCCTGACCTGTGTGGGCTAAGGGATGCCAGCAGGAACAAGTCCAAGCACAAAGGGCTGAGATTTGATCTTTTGCAAGAGGAAAACTCAAACAGCAACTGTGATCAGCCTGAGGTTAGAGCCAGTGAAGCAGCCCCGAGTATGCTTGAGGTGGCCATTCAGAATGCAAAAGCATACCTGCTGAGTACCAGCAGCAAGTCTGGCTTAAACCTGTAAGTATCACATGATGGTGAGGGTGGGGTGGCAACTGGGGCAGGAGCAGAGTAAGGAATTTCTGTGAAAATATGTTGGAGGCAAAAAGAAAACAGAATCTGAAAGGATTTCATTTGAAAAAGAAAGTTACTGGGTGTGGTGGCAGAGGCCTTTAAATCTAGGACATAGAAGGGGAGGTAGAGGCCAGTAAGCTACAGGCCAGCAGATATGCACAGCAAGTTCCAGGTCACCCAGGGCAATAGAGTGGGACCCTATCTAAATGTAAATAGTTGACAGACTGGCAGACAGACAGACAGACAAAAAGGAGGAAAACATAAAATACAAAGGTAGTGAAATAGTGAGATAACTGCATTTAACACTTAAAACTGGACTGCTGGTGATGATGCTTTTGCGTCTTTGAAGACCCTAGACACATAGTTTGGTTGGTCGTTTTGTGGTTGTTTGGAGAGGTGGGGTTGTTCTTGTTGCTCTTTGTTTTGTTTATTCTTGGCTTGGAAGAGATTGTAAAGTCATAAAACCTAAGCATGTTCCCAGGATGTTTGTACATTGTATAATTGCCTATAGTGATAACGTGTGTCCTTGTAACCATTTGAGAACTTGTGTAGCTTGATTTTATGTCAATTCCCAGGCCAGTGCTATGGTAGCCTCCCATCCTCGTTTTTTTTTTTTTTAAATATTGTCCTAAGATTTGAGCACAGAAAGTTCTACATCTTGTATTCTACAGGAAAGCAGAAAACCTGGTTACTTTTAAAACATGCTAGGTCTTTCTTTTAAACATGTGGTAACCAACTATCCAAGTATGTTCTTGATATCCATTGCAGCTGTAACATGAGAACTCATAATAGTGTAACTTTCCAGAAATTCTTGCTTCCAAACAACTGAACTGTGTGACTAGGGTCTGCAAAGACCTATAAATCTTGTGCTTGAGAAATACAGACTCTCTTATGAGTAGTATAATTAATTGGTGGGAGAGTAAATGAAGTTCTACTAATTTAGTTGTGAAACAGAAAAGAACAAAATGCTAATCACCACTCCAGAGGAAGGCCACATATCTAAGAATATTTGCGCAGCACAAATGGCCTTGGTGGAGGAAAAATAAAAGGAGAGAAAGTAGGGTGGTAGAGGAGGTCATGATGGATCTGGGAAGAGTTGGAAGAAGGAAGCTGAATATGATCAAACACATATAAAATTCTCAAAGAACTAACAAAAATAGTTTAAAAGGGGAGAAAAGTAAATAATTTGATGATGAATATCTTTTAGTGTATGTGGGTAGACAGCAGTATGAAATGCATTCTTTGGGGGCCTAAACACATTAAAGCAAATTGTTACTTTCAAAATATGATGTAGGGGTTGGAAAGAGGGCTCAGTGGTTTAGGGGTTGGAAAGAGGGCTCAGTGGTTAAGGGGTTGGAAAGAGGGCTCAGTGGTTAAGGGGTTGGAAAGAGGGTTCAGTGGTTTAGGGGTTGGAAAGAGGGCTCAGTGGTTAAGGGGTTGGAAAGAGCGCTCAGTGGTTAAGGGGTTGGAAAGAGGGCTCAGTGGTTTAGGGGTTGGAAAGAGGGCTCAGTGGTTAAGAGCACTGGCTGCTCTTGCAGAACACGATTCAGTAGGCAGCACCACATGGTATCTCACAACCGTCTGTCAACTCCAGTTCCAGGGGCTTCAGGGATACATTAACTTCTGACCTCCTCAGGCACCGGCATGCACATGTTGCACACACATACAAGGAAATGCAAAGGAAAACACTCACATAGATTGAATAAAATAATTTTTTTAAAAAAATATAGGAGCTAGAGAAATGGCTCTACACTCATGAGTATGTACTGTTCTTTCAGAGGACTGGAGTTTGGTTTCCAGCACCCATATCAGGCAGATCACAAACAACTATATCACAGATTCCAAGAAATCTGGCATGTTCTAGTCTCCACGGGTACTAGGTTTCACATGTACATACCCACATGCATAGATATAATTGGAAAAAAGATTTTAAAAATACATAAGATGGTAAGAGCTAGTGGGATTTAGATATCTAATTATATTTGGTGTAGGTAAGGATGGGGAACAAAAAAGAATTTAAGGTAAGAAAGTAAAAACTGTTCATTATGATGGTATAGAGCTTATAGCTAAGAGATTCCATTTTCAGAACTGAAATGTGAAAACTGATGTGTACTGTATATCATGCTACTGTGTTTTCCTCTACTATCATAAATATCTACATTATATTAGAAGATTTACTTATGTAAATTCTAGGTTCTGTCTGGAGTGATAGACAATACCTTCACTTAAATTTTCTTAAGAGTTCAAAATTTTTAGCTTCCCTAAAACCCAACTAGATTTGCATTAAATCTTTTCTAATATGTTCATGATGTATATGTTATCTGGAATTTTCTGTTTACATAGATATGATCATCTTTCTAAAGTGTTGACCAAGATACTAGATGAGCGTCCTGCAGATGTTGTTGACATCATTGAAAATATAAGCCAAGATGTGAAAACGGCACATTTTAATAAAAAATTAGATATACTCCGTAATGAAAATGAGATGCTTCCAGCATATGAAATAGCAGAGACACAAAAGGCTCTATTTCTCCAGGGACATTTGGAAGGAGCTGACTCAGAACTGGAGGAGGAAATTGTAAGTGATTGCCAACTATCTCAGTACTATTAATGAGCACTAGAACTCAGAGATGAGTGGGGTTTGCTTCATGATCACACCATTTCTAAAGTTCTGTGAATAGTAGTAAGTGATGACCAACAAGATGGTGCTAATGGACACTGGCATCTCAAGGATAGATGAAATTTGCTTTATAAGCACACCAACTGTTTTAAAGCTCTGTAAATAGTATTTGAATCAGATTTTTCTGACATACCTTCAAGCCTTTTATAATCAATGCATTTCACTATAATCAAATAGAAACTTCTCTGTCAATAAATGATACAATTTTTTTGTAATTTTATGCGACCTTTGCCAATATAATGTCTGTCATTTTCTAAAAAGTCACTAATAGGTGCATAAATAAATATGACATCCACTCTGTCTTAGTCACTGCTCTATTGCTGTGAAGAGACACCATGAACAGGATAACTCTTACAAAGGCATTTAATAGGGGCTGACTTACAGTTTCAGAGGTTTGATCCATTACAATCATAGCAGGAAGCATGGAAGCATGCAGGTAGACATAGTGCTGGAAGAGCCAAGAGTTCTGTATCTTGATCTGAAGGCAACCAGGAAGAGACTGTCCTCACAGGTACCCAGGAGGAGACTAAATTCTACACTAGGCAGAACCTAAACATAGGATATCTTAAAGCCCACCTACACAGTGACACACTTTCTCCAACAAGGCCACATCTCCTTCAACAAGGCTACAATTTCTAATAGTGCCACTCACTATGACCACGCATTCAAAAGCATGAGTCTTTGGGGGCCAAACCTATTGAAACTACCACAAGAAACCATGAACAATGTAACTCATAAAAGAAAGCCATTTAATAGGAGACTTGCCTACAGTTTCAGAGTTTAGGTCTATTTATCATCATGGTGGGAAGCATTGTAGCAATAGATAAGAACTATATCCTTATCCACAGGCAAGGAAAGTCTAGGCCTGGCATGGGCTTTTGAAACTTCAAAACCCACTTCCAGTGACACATTTCTTTAAACTAGGCCATATCTCTTAATCCTTCTAATCGTTTCAAAGAGTTTCACTCCCTGGTGACTAAGCATTCAAATATAGAAATTTATAGGAACTGTTATTAATTCAAACCACCACACACCTATTATTCAGTGAGTACTTTAATAAGCAGGTATAAATCCAGATTTGCTCCTGGATATTTCAACAATAAGAAATGTTAATAAATCATTTTCATTGATATCAAGAAACATTACAAAATCTCAGCATTGAAGAATGTGGGAGGAAAATTAGAGCCCACTGTAGAAGGAAGCGCTATGAAATGAGGTGCAAAACCTTGTGTGTTGGGTAGGTGGGGATCACCCCTTTAGAGGAAATGGGGAGGGGGAAAGGGAGGGGAAGGGAAGACCTGGAAGGGGGACAACATTTGAAATGTAAATAAATAAAATAATTAATTTTTAAAAAGTGGGTTAGAAGAATAAGAAAATAATCTTGTGTCTTTATGGTGATGGTTCCATGAGCAAATCTGCTGCACTGATAAAGTCTTATTTAAAAGTAAACACAGTAAGCACATGATAGAGCATGTTTTAGTCCCAGCATGAGTCAGCACCAGAGGCAGGGGCCTGAGGAAACAGGAGGTAGAGGTAGAGAAATCTGTATGAGTTCAAGGCCAGCCTGATCTATAGTGAGCGTCATGCCAACAATGGATTCACAATGAGATTTTTTCTTAAAAGTGGAGGTAGAAAGGAGAGGAGGCTCAGTGGCTGTGAGCACTGGCTACACTTTCAGAGGACCTGGACTTGATCCCAAGCTCCCACGCAGAGGCTCTCAGCCATAACTCCACATTCAGGCAATCTAACACAATGCACACGGTACACAGATAAACAGGCAGTCAACATACCCATATACATAAAAACGAAAATTCATGTTACAACAATTTAAAGTACACATAGCTACATATACTAGGTATATGGGAGGCTATGTCATCTGGGTTTGAAAAGATTCGCTCCATGATATTTTGCAAGACCAACTTGCTGAATGAAATTTCTCCAAATATGTCAGTATAAAGAGATATATGAGTATAATTCAAAATTTTTAGATCAAGTTGCGTATTTTCCTTTAAATTAAGTACAAAACTTAAACATTCTTCTAATTTCTCTTCCAGTATGTGTTCTTTTTTTGTGGCAACCTCCATTTGTCTTGATATTTAAATATAGGAAAGGGGCTTCCAGCTGTCTAAGGTAGTTTTATTAGGTCAGGGTCTGCATCCCAATCTAAGGAGGTCAATGAGACTACACATAAGTCATTTTGGATCTGGAGCCTGACCACCCTTGACCATATTCCAATTAGGATGATTCCATTAGGAATCAGCTTCCTAATAAAGAAAGGGTCAGGTCAGCGGCCATGGGACATGAGGGCTAAGTTATGAGATGAAGCGAACAACTTCCACTCAGAGACCAGCAAGACAGCAAAGGCTCCTGCTGCCATGCCTAACGGCCTAGCTGGGTTCAGTCACAGAATCTACATGCTTAAGGACAAAATCAACTACTCCAGAAAGTTGTCCTTTGACCTCCAGAGTTGTGCTTCTGACCCTATGGTATTGCAGATAAGTGCACAGGGCCAAGAGCAAGTGACCCTACATGCCAAGGAAAGAATTTTACAATCCTATGTCACAGGTGAGGACTTTAAAAGGTAAGATGTTAGCCAGGTGGGTTTTAGTCCCAGCACTCTGGAGGCAAAAGTAGGCAGATCTTTGTGAATTCAAGGTCACCCTTGTCTACATAGTTGAGTTCTAGGCCAGTTAGGGCTAAATACTAAGACTTTGCCTTAAAAAACAAACAAACAACCCCCCCCAAAAAAAAACAAAAAAAGAAAACACCAAAAAAAGAAACAAACACCAACCCCCAATAGCTTTACATTTATCCTGAGTCCACAATGAGAAAAAGTAAATAATAGCAAGTCATTTGTAAGAATAATAAGTATTCTCATCTGCTCTTGGCTGTGAGTTAAGCCAAGACTGGGAAGCACATCACTTCAGTTGCCTTTGCTCTTGTAAATGTTATTCTATTATCCATTGGGCACTGTGTGTTCATTTTCCTGTATTTCTTTTATGGAATTATGTTTGTCTTGAGTATTTCAATTATTATTTACTACAATATCAAATACTTATTTTTATATTTTAAATGATAGGTTATACCAAGCACTCCCAAAAATATTTCCCTTTTTTAGCCTTCATATTAGCTTACATGCTACTATATAGACTGTTATTCACCTGACATACATGTAAAGCCATGATTTATACTTAATTTTAATAGTATAACACAAATGTATATAAACATGTGCCTATAAGTTATACTGTATTTTATTTCAGCATGAGTCACTTATTTTATATGAAAAAATTGATTTTTTTAATCAGATGGGGTCTCACTATAGGGCTGGCCTGGAACTTACTATTTAAGCCAGGTTGGTCTCAAACTCACAGGTTGGTCTCAAACTCACGAAGATCTACCTGCTCTGCCTCCTGAGTGTTGGGATCAAATGCGTGACCCACAATGCCTGGTTTGAATTCTTATCATAAGGAATTATTATTTAATAATTTAATAATCTTTCTAAGAGTCCAATAAAAATGTCATATCAACGAGTATAGTATACAATTGGTGTAAGAAGTTACATACTTGAGGGAAGAACTGAAGTTTGAGGATTAACACAATTCGGTGCATATCACGAAAGAAACAGTAGAGCTAGAATCAAGACACAGAAAATAGACAAACATTCCTCTTATGAGTAAAACTCTAACCATGGATATTTGTTTTCCTAGGCAGAAAGCTCTCTGCCCAATGTGATGGAATCAGCTTACTATTTTGAACAAGCTGGAGTTGGTTTGGGGACAGATGAGACTTACCGAGTATTTCTTGCCCTCAAGCAACTTACTGATTCACACCCAATCCAAAGATGCCGCTTCTGGGGCAAGATCTTGGGTCTGGAAATGAACTATATTGTTGCTGAAGTGGAATTTCGTGACGGTGAAGATGAAGAGGAGGTGGAAGAGGAAGGGATAGCTGAAGAGAGGGACAATGGAGGAAGTGAAGCCGGTGAAGGGGAGGAGGATGAATTACCGAAGCCTTTGTACAAGGCCCCACAGGCTATACCGAAGGAAGAAAGTAGAACGGGTGCTAACAAGTATGTCTATTTTGTTTGCAACGTGCCTGGAAGGCCATGGGTAAGGTTACCATCAGTTACACCTGCACAAATTGTCACTGCAAGAAAAATCAAGAAATTTTTCACTGGGCGACTAGATGCAGCTGTCGTAAGCTACCCACCCTTCCCAGGAAATGAGAGCAATTACTTAAGAGCACAAATTGCCCGCATTTCAGCAGCAACCCATGTCAGCCCTTTAGGATTCTATCAGTTTGGTGAAGAGGAAGGAGAGGAAGAAGAGGTGGAAGGTGGTCGCGACAGCTATGAGGAAAACCCTGACTTTGGAGGCATCCAAGTGATTGACCTGGTAGAGTCTCTATCCAATTGGGTTCATCATGTGCAGTATATCCTTCCCCAGGTATGGGAGTATTCAGGTAGTACACAGATACATATTTAAGTGGAAACTAAAATGACTCTACTTGTTATATTCTAAATATTGGTGTATATTAACTTTGTCAATAGTTTTTATTCTACTATATAAAATGTTTATGTAAGAAACACTAAAACATGGCAGAAACAAAACCAGTTTTGCACAGTGGTTATACATTCAGACCTTCTTGTTTTGAGTACACTACATGTAATCAGTTATGTATTATGTAAATACAAGTGATTCATTCCTCACCACAACCCAATGAGAGCAGGACTACCTTTATTTTTATATTGGGGGTGGGGGTTGAGGCAAATTTGTTGGGAGAAAAAGTAAAGCAACCTTAGCTAATACATTCATTATAGAGTACGATGTGAGACAACAGACTCAGTGCCATTACCCTGAGACATCTGCTACACTCCTCCATCACAGGTAGAAAATCTTCATCCTAAATCCATATAGATAAAAGCTGCTTCTGAATACTCCAAGTAAGAGTTATTACCAGAGAAATTAGAACCCCAATCTGACCCCATTTAAAATTTTGTTACTGACAATTAGCATTGGAAGGGGATACAAGAGAAAATAACGGGCTAAATATCATCAAAATACATTATATAACTATGCAAACATCACAATAAAACATTATTTTGTTCAGTTATTACATGCTAATAAAAACAAATACTAAAAAGTAGTACCGTGAATGTCAGTATTGAAAACATATCAATAAAATTAATTTGAACATTTTAAAAGAAATAAAAATTGTATGTATTTTTGAAAATCATTTATTTCATTTATATAAAGAATTACAAACTAGTAAAATGTATTACTACCATTTCCACTAATTTTGTGCCCATATTAAAGCATGCATAGACCTTCTAGTTCTGTAACTCCAAGAAATAGAAAAATTTTGAAATAACTAGTATAGGTTTGTTGTGTTTTTTGTAGTAACCTAGAATAAGCTGTGTGTGATGGTGTCAGCAAACCTGTCACTGTGAAAGCTGAATCAGGGAGATCATATAAAGTGACCCTGTGTCAGAATAGTTGACCCATTTCTCCCACAGAGAAGTCGCATCTTGATAACTATGAATTAATATGAATATTCTGAGGTTTGTAACATTCTCATTAATACACTAAACCTTGAAACATTCACCTCCAGGGTCGCTGTAATTGGTTCAATCCTATACAAAAAGATGAGGAAGAGGAAGAGGAAGAAGATGAAGAAAAAGGGGAAGAGCCTGACTACATAGAGCAGGAAGTGGGGCCTCCTCTTTTGACACCAATCTCTGAAGACTTGGGTAAATTTACATGACTGTTAATGAGGAATTCATAAACTATGTTACACACATTGTGGAGTAAATATGCCACCATTGGAGACTCAAAAAAGTGGGCAGGGAGGTAGATCTCATCCCTTCTCTCCTTCCTGAGTTCTGGAAGGTTGAGATTAAAGACTGCTTAGACTACTCTAATATGCCTTGTAAGGAGCTGAAGGGGTCATACACAGAGCAAACATAAATGGGCTATAACTAACTGGAAAGGTTGGCATCATTCTTGTCTTGTATTCTGTGTACCACACATAGCATAGCAACAGCAAAATAATATATGACATCCCGTAGTTGCCTCGTAAATCTCCACTCATTTCTGTATTCCTTCCTATATTGTTTTGCTTGCAACTCATTAGTCTCTTCCACAGTAATGAACTGTCTTTCCTTTGGTTATCATACTCTTCCCCCTGACTATACAAACCTTTTCTTTTTTCTTATTATTAAACTAATAAAATTTATTTTAAAATATATAACTCAGTATTGACATTTTTTTAAATCATCAAAATAATTTATAATAGTTAAATGCCTCTTAAATATACATGATGTCTTCTGAAACTAAAAGTAATATGCACTCAACCAGTTTTTAAAATCTATTTGGAACATTAAACATGATAGAAGTAGAAACAAAATCTCTTATGAAGTCCTCTATGAAAGGAAATTATGACAGGTTCCTGATTAGACAAAAACTGTTCCATCTCCAAGGGAAAATACAGTGTAACTGTGGCTTCATAGAATGAATAGTGTTCCTTCTGTTTCTATTTTGTAGAATAGTTTGAAGAATATTGGTATTAGGTCTTCTTTGAAGGTCTGATAGAATTCTGCACTAAACCCATCAGAACCTGGGCTTTTTTTGGTTGGGAGATTTTAATGACTGGTTCTATTTCATTAGGGGTTATGGGACTGTTTAGATGGTTTATCCAATCCTGATTTAACTTAGGTATTTGGTATCTGTCTAAAAAATTGTCCATTTCATTCAGATTTTCTAGTTTTATTGAATATAAAACCTTCTTTTCTTTAGTAAAGTCTTTGTTGCAAAAATGTTTATGCATATTTGTTATACATTTATATATATAAAACATATATGCATGTACATATGTGTACTACATGTGCATGCTTAAAACTATATTGATCCAGAATATCCATACGCTTGATTTCATATCAAGTTGTTTTTAATTTTTTATAGCAAATGTTGTTGATTGCTTCATATTTATAAAAATCACTTCAGTTACCAGTAAAGTCTTATTTGTTTAAGAGTTAAGTTTGTAAATTTCTCATTGGGTTCCAGAGATTCAGAATATACCCTCTTGGACAACACGGCTTTCCTCAAATCTCATTCCACAGTATGCCATCGCGGTCCTTCGATCCAATCTTTGGCCTGGAGCATATGCCTTTTCCAATGGCAAGTAAGTATCTAGCCACAAATGCAAAGCCATTTGTAACCAAACTCAACAGCTTATATTTTGGTTGAGTGCAAAACCAGTGCAAGCTTCAGCAGGACATAAAAGTGGAAAAGGATTTATTTACCCATAGCAGGTAAGCAGAACATCAAAATCCTTTTCTCTGGTCAAATCTATTGACCACCTCCCTAGTCAAAGGACAGAAGAAGGATAGTTTTGTTCAGGGAGCTCATTTCTTCATCCAGGGCAGGCATACTCCTGAGTGTACTGAGTTGTAAGCAGTACATTGCCAACCATATTCAACTTGCAGTCATAATCAAAGAAGCAAAGATACCAGATGTTGAGGCAAGTTTAGCTGAAGGTCACAAATCATGTGGTTTATGATTTAATCCTAGACAGAAATGACTCGGCATGGTCAACTTGCATCATATGTTAGATGGAAATGAAGAACACTTTGAAAGTACATTAATATATGCGTTTGACTTTGGAAGTACTTGCCTTGCTTAGTGTCTGGCAATTTTTGTAATTATTTAGGCTCTGGAAATTGTTATCACAGGAATGTTAAACCAAGTTTAACTCATTTTTGGCATGTTAGATATATATCGTATGATATATTTAAATGACTTCTGTCATACAGGAAAGCGTGAAATTCAGAGCTACAGTAAATTCAGGGTTGTACCCTTTCATCTTAACTATCCCATTTATCTACAGTGAACATGATTTTACGTTGACTTAGTATGTAAGTGGACTAATGGATAGTTTAAGATACGATTGAATTAGATATTTTGGTTGAGCATTTTGATTAAGAGTTACTTAAAATATGCTGTATGTATGCTAACACTTTCAAGGGAATTAGGTTCAACAGACTACTAAAAATTTGTTTATCCCTTACTGAGAAAGAACATTGTTCCATATGTTTTGTTTCTGTTTCTTTTAGTGTCCAAAAGCTCAACTGAGCAGGCAAGAACTGGGCTATTAAAGCAAGCCTCATGCTCAGGAGTTGATCAACCCGAGAATGTGGATGTATAGAAAATTGGGTTGGATGGATGGGGGGGTGTGTGTGGAAGGAAATGTAAGGAGAGAAAGAATATGATGAAATTTATGCAAAGAAAATTAAAACCCACACAAAGTAAGAAGTGAAAGCCAAGCTTTTAACTATTTACCATGATAGCATGAGGAAGAGAAAGTTTAACTTTTTACCCTCATCGTTCTCTTCCCAGGGTCAGACAGATTTGAAGAAATGTGTTTGTCACAGATATTGGGGGGGGGGGGGTGTCTCATGAGGTCACCTCTTTGAGAGGGAAATCCCATTAAAAAAACAAAACAAAATGCTCAGGAAGTTTTATGAGGGAGGGGGGGATGGGACTGTGTGGAGCAATGGGGCTTTAGCCTGAGAGAGAACACTAAGAATAAAGGCTCTTGAGTTAGGAATGCAAATGTTAAGAAGTGTGCAAACCCTGTGTGCAAACAGAATCTTTGACTGAAATTCCCTTTAGCAAAGGGGGTCTGTCAGTTGCTTATGCATTATATCTGCTGTGGGATGGGGTGAGGCCTACAAGGTGAAGCCCCTAAAATTTCCTATGATCAGGCCTGAGACAATAACAACCCATTTTTAGCCATACCTCTTATTTTTCACCCAGACAAGGGATAGCAACTTTTGAATTTTTGTGGAAAATCTAAAAGATTAAATAATTGAATGACTAGAAGCCCTTTCTTGAGGTAGTTCTAGATGTTGGGTGTACATCTAACTTGGCCCTTTTGTCTTTTTCATAGCCAACTTAGCAATTTGGATCAAATATTTTATGTAATTAGGGACTATTTCACGCTAGCATTTTAAGTGACATTTAAAAAATTATGGTTCCGACATATGTAACAACACATTATTACTATAATGGGGTCAACTTTTTATGAGACACAACTTTATTTTCTTTTCACGTATAGGAAGTTTGAAAACTTCTACGTAGGCTGGGGTCATAAGTACAGTGTGGAGAATTACACACCCCCAGGCCCATTACCAGTTTATCAAGAATATCCCAGTGGACCAGAAATTACAGAAATGGATGATCCCAGTGTGGAGGAGGAACAGGCTTTCAGGATGACGCAAGAGACAGTTACACTTTCAGCTGAGGAGAACGAAGAAACTGAAGATGAAGATGAGGATGGTGACGACTAATAGGCACGAACACATCTTTTATGGCGGACTGATTTGATATATACATGTATTAGATAAATATAGAGACACACATACATATATATACACATGTGTGTATATATAACAAACACACACAGTTTGAAAATGATGGTGCAAAAATATTCCTTTAAAGTTACCAACTCGGGGGGAGGTGTGATAAACAGATGTCTCAGTGTTTATAAAAAATTTTGCTCTTTCTGAGGACAGGAATTCAGTTGCTAGGACCTAAGTCAGGGGGCTCACCACCACTTGCAACTCCAAGTCTAGGAAACCTAATGCCCTCTTCTTTTCTCCACAGGTACTGCACATTTACATGAATGTTAACAGAAGTAAATCTTCAAAAAAAGATTTTCAAAGCTAGATGTGGTGAAACAAACCTTTAATCCCAACACTTGGGAGGTAGAGGGAGGAAGATTTCTGAGACCAAAGCCAGCCTGGTCTGGATAGCAAGCTCCAGGGAAGCCAACACATCAACACATTTTTCAGTATATATATATATATATATATATATATATATATATATATATATATAATCATATTGGAGACTTTGTATTTATAGAAAGTTGCCAGTGGATTTTCAGAAGCTTGTGATATGATCACATCACTGTTTTAATGATTACAGCTTATGTAATTAACACTTATGTAATCCTGCTTTGAAAAGATTTCTATTTCTTTTTTTTCTTCTTGGTACGGTCTCACTATATAGCTCTGGCTGTCCTGGAACTCACTATTGCAGACCAGGTTGGCCACAAAATTAGAGATCCGACTGCCCCTGCCTCTCAAGTGCTAGGATTGAAGGTGTGAATGCTCAAAGTCAATTTCCAAGATGACAAGTATTGATTGCTAAAATTCACAATGCTTCTTGAAAACTTCAATTTTTGAGTGTCAAGGTATATAGAATGCAAAACTTTGATAACCTGGACTAGAAAGGCAGCTCAGTGGTTACCAGTACTTGTCACTCTTGCAGAGGACCTGGGTTTGATTCCCAGCATCCACATGATAGCTTGAAATCATCAGTTCTAGGAGATACATTTCTTTCTGACATCCATTTGTAACACACACACACACACACACAATGTATGTACATATATATATGCAAAATACTCATAAATATAAAATACAAAAAAACCAAACCTCTGATAACCTAAAGCTAAACCTAAATTTATTTTAGCCTGTCAGAACTGGATGGAGATGTATTAAATCTGTACTTGTTTGTGCTGAAGCCAATGATACTGTGTATAAATATTATGCATGTGCACTCATTTTCTTTCCTGGGTGAGTGTCCACAATTCCATAAGTGGAGTAAAATCTGTAAGGGCATTCAAATGTTTAGTTTTGGTTTTCCCCAATTTCTTCATCAAACTCCTTCTTCATCCTAAATTAGTTGGTGGAAATGAATTACAGAGATGAGAGGTAATGGTATCCAGACACTTTAGACTTAACATTTTCTACCACTCTAAAAAAAATTTCACTAAAAAGGCACTTAAAATTATTTTATTACTTTATGTGTATGAGTGTTTTGCCTGCATGCATGTAAGTGTACTGCATGCATGCCTGACGCCTACTGAGGTCAGAAGAGGGTGTTGGGTTCCCTGGAACTAGAGTTACAGATGGTTGTGAGCCACCAAGTGAATCCAGGTCTTTTCGTAAGAGCAAGAAGTGTTCTTACTCACTGAGCCAACTCTTCATCCCTGACATTTTAAAATTTACATGTACTAGACATCATGAGATTGTGAATAAAACCTGGGCACAGCTCCTGAGTATTGTTTTTATTAAAGAGAAAATATAAAATTAAAGAGACTACAGTTTGTTAAGTAGTGTGATACAACAAATTCAGGATTCCACAGATCAGCACTTCTCAAACTCTGTACTAAAGGGTCAATTAAAAACAATTCAATGGGGTGGATAACTGGGTCAGAGTAAGGGCACTTACCACTCTTGCAAAGGAGAGTTCAGACCCCAGAACTTACATTCGGCATATTCAACTACCTGTGACCCCAGCTCCAGCAGATTTTTTCAGCTTCCACAGACTCTGTATGCAAGTGCACACATACCCACAAATAAAAATAAATCTTAAAGAAAATGATTCAATTTTGTAATTTTTAGAAAACAATCATCATTGGTCTACATTTATTAACACTGAGGTAAAGTAATTAGGTGTGTCTGCCCCATACTTAAGAGCCACCAGAGGGACTGCTATGGGGGAAGGGCTCCCAGCAGCAAGGGGTGCATTTTGGCAGGAGACTTTAGGCTGAACACAACTCCCAGTAAAAGGTGCGGGGCTAGTTGAACCTGTAGAGGCAAGGAGAGACTGGATAGTGTAGGAAGGCCATGCCCCAGCAACTGACTAATCTGACAGGGGTAAGAGGATGAAGAAAAGATCACAAACACACAGCAAAGCTGGGATCTGGGAACCTGGACACATAGATACCTCAGCAGCCCAGAGGCTCGGCGTCTTTATTGAACACAGCTGAACAGGGAGGCAGGTTTTTGCACAGTCAGAGAAAGAGGCAGGGTTATTATATATCCCTGAACAAGAGGGCAGGTTTGACTAATCTTAGTGGGCAGAGAAGTCTCTAAAGGGTAGCAGTCTTCAGACCATAAGCAGTGGGTGGGAGGTGAGAAAGCTACAGTGATATGTTCTGTAATCACTGTCAATATTGTGAGCCTAGGAAGGCTTTGCCATGCCCTTGGAGCTTCATCAGGGCGTTGCCATTTCAGTGGTGCTGAAGCACTGATCCTTGATGCCCGTGTAACAATACACATCCACTCAGGAATTCATCAGCTTTCCTACAGGATGGATTTTACAAACCACCAAGAAAAAGTAGTAAATCCGGTCATATAAATACATGGAAAAGTTAGAACATTTTAGCTTTACAATTAAGGGCAAATTATAGAGAATTAGGGAGGCTCATTGGGAGGCTGTCTGATAATCTAGGTGATGGAAACACAACTAAACAGTAATATAAGAGAAATTGGTTGTCAGGAGGACAGGTGGAAAGGGACCTCCCAATGTTAAATTTTTGTTCTTAGAGTACAAAGTTGTCTTTCCTGGATAACTAAACTTCATGTATCTTCAAGCAGGTTCTTGTTCTTTTTGTAAACATCTTTTTAAATTGCTTAATATCCATTTCTTCTCAGTTCCTTCTGAGGACTTCTGTTCCGCACTAATCAGATGTACTATCTTTGTAAACTGAAATTTGAGCACTCTGCAGCTTCTACCTTGATTATTCTTCCTATAATTGACATAAAACTGTAGCCTCTAATTGACTTGGTTCCAATCCATGTAAAGTAAATTATAGTCCCTTTGTCTTCACAATAAATAACATGGAAACTTGGTATTTTTATTAAAAGATTCAGGCATTAGACTGGGCAGGTTCTGAGCTATTCTAACCCAACTACTGGCCTGGCCTACTTCCCAAGCACGTGCCCCATTATTTACCATCTTAGTCTTGCCCTGGGTGCTCCTGCACCATCAGTGTCCTCATAGAGTCCTCTATCTCCCACCTGAGCACCTTTCTTTCTTTCTCTGAGCACAGAAGTTCTACCTTCTCTCCTGCCCAGCTAATAATCTGATCACTCTTTATTGACCAATCAGAAGATGATAGACAACAATGTTTTACTAAATACTAAATCAGGAAATGCTTCATAATAATGACAGTAACAAAATCCAGACTGCACCCAGATCTCTGAAATCAGCATTCGAACATACATAAAAACATTCCCCAACAAACCCACTTCTCTCGTTACCACAGACTCTTAAGTTTCTAAGAGTCTTTCGATAATAATTCTCTTGTTCATAGGGTAGAGTAAGATTCTTGCACATGCACACAAGGGATATCTGACCACAATCTAGCACTCCAAGACATATTGACATCTGACCACAATCTAGCACTACAAGACATATTGAACCAGAAGAGATGTAATGTAGTGGACATATTTAACAAAAGAGCCCTTGATTTAGAGTTTGTTATGTATTAAAGTGATTACTAAGCAGTGAGAAAGGAATCTCATGACATAGACCATAGAAGTGTCCCCTGAAACAGCTCATGTGTTCAAAGTTTGGACTCAACTGGTAGATTCAGTTATTGAGTTGATTGTACCTAGTCAGTGGATTAGGCACTGGATGGATTTATCTGATGTCCCTACTATAGAACCACTTGAAGTAGGTCACTGTGGATGTGCTCCTGAGGGAGCTTGTCCCTGACCCCTTCCTGCCTCTCCCTCTGCTTTGTGGCCACAGTGAGTAAGTGGCTCTGTTCCAGCACCACCACCCCCTAGAGCCATGATATTTTGTCTCACCAGAGTGAGCCTACCAAGCACTGAAACCTCAAAGCAAAATAAACCTTTCCTCCTTTAAACTGGCTCTCTTATGTGTGTCACAGCAATGAAACCCTAGTTAACACACCCATGAGACAGCTGTGGCTCCATCTTGGAAAATAGTTATAGTCTTGGAAAAATCACTAATCTCTCAGAGCTTCAGCTCCCTCCTGGGGTTAATCTCACCTCAGACAACCATTCTAACATAAACATATTAATAGACATTAGCTACTAAGAGTAGCTCACACAAGTGACTCACATTAGCTTTTCTCTATAAAACAAGTTTCTGAGACATGGACAAGAAACCAAAACCAGCAAAGCAAACAAGGAATTTTATTCAACTAATTACTAGATAATGAAATGCTAACAAGTATAACTTAATAGGTATTTATAACTTAAATAGTATATCAAGAACTTAAGTGAAATCATATTCTTCAACTGTATCAGAGTTCAATATCAGAAAAAAAACAGGATAATTACAAAATCATGAAAATATTTGGGTCAAGGAATCTTCTCCGCTGTAAACACTTGAGAAGCTTGTTTCCTGGCCTTGAAAAAGAATTGAGAAGACAAATTATAATCTAGAAATTAATTATTCTATTTTATCATTTTCCAACTCTCTCTCCCTCCCTCCCTCCCTCCGTGTGTGTGTGTGTGTGTGTGTGTGTGTGTGTGTGTGTGTGTGTGTGTGGGCACACATATATCATAACACATTCATGGAGCTCAGAATACAACACTGGCTATGATGGCGTCTTCTAGCATCAGAAGGCAACCACCCTCATGTGGTATGTATACAGGAACACAAAAAATATAAAAATAAGATTTTTTTTTAGGTTCTTTTTTAAAATTGAGAATATGGCTAACAGCTGCAATTAACTAACCTTCATTAGAAGATACTTATTCTTTCACTAGAAAGTACTTAAATATTTAGAGGGGTCTGGAACAAACAGTAACTCAATGTATTCATGGCAACCATAAGACAGTTTGAAGAATAAAATAAATTGCAAATACCAACTACTCTGTATGAATAATACATGCATGGTTATTAAAAATATCACAATAGTGGGGCCAGTGAATGAATGGCTCAGTGGGAAAAGGTACTTCCTGCCAAGCCTGATGAAGTGGGGTTAAGCCCTGGGACTCATATGGTAAAAAAAAACAAACAAACAAAAAAAAAACTTCTAAATGCTGTCCTCTGACCTACACATACAGCAGTCACATGCATAATCCCAAACATAGACATACACAAATACATGCAATTAAAAATAATGAAAATTAAAATTTTAAAATTCTTGGGTCTTATGTACTTCTAGGCTTGGTGTGCTATGATGTAGCTACAGCTTGTAACCTCAGTGGAGGTATGCTAATACCTCATCACTTACCTACAAAGGATAAAGGCAAAAGCATAAAATATAGCTTCAGAATCACATTTTAATAAACACTAAGACCACATGAGATAGGCTATGAACTGTTTTTAGAACCATGTTATTATCATTTGTCACTCAATATAAAAAATTAAATTTAAATTATAAAATTAAATGTTTTATGAAGATGAGCTAAATAACTGAAAGGCATTTCAGTACCATCTAACTTTAAAAATGTCCATCCCAGAAATTCAGTGATATTAAAGACAAACATATTTGTCATTTCATGAAATAGAATGACTGATGAGGCGATAAAGACAACACCAATTTCAACTAAAAATATTAAACTACTTCACCCAATATAGAGATACTCACAACTCTCTCCTCTGGGGAAAGAACACCCTCTACTGCTACTATCTGGTACTGCTTATGTTTTAGGTTTCCCACAGATTTACGTAGTTGCCTGAGACTACCAGCCTCCATATCTTGCTTTAATAGTTTCTGCATTTCTCGAGAAGGACATCCAGGATCAAATATTAGCAAACATAATGTTCTGTTTTTTCTCTCTTCAATTCCAACAACTGTTCGACTGTGACCTATTCAATGCATAAATAACAGTTAATATGTCTCATCTATACACAGCTACTACTTACTATATATACATTCGACTTTTCTGTGTGGGCTTCTGTCTCTCTCTCTCTCTCTCTCTGTCTCTCTGTCTGTCTGTCTGTCTCTCTCTCTCTCTCTCACTCACACACACACACACACACACACACACACACACACACATTCCGTTTTAAATAAATATGGTCTGAAAAGGCTTAACATGGCGAGTGGGCAAAGACTGGAAAAGGACAGGGACGAATAATCAGAGCAGTGACCCAGAAACCGAGCACAGGAAATGCAAAGGCTCAGGATGCTGGGTTCCCCAAGGACCAGAATGAAAAGTAGCTCTGATAACCACCACAGCACTCCCCACCTCCCACCTGTCCATAAGCAAGAGTCATCTGCTATCTTAAAAATACCACAGTTGTGTGTGTGTGAAATCTACTAACCCTGATGCTGGAGATAGATAGGAGGTTTAGATGTACACACAACTTTTGGTGTTCCTTCCGTCTCTGAAGAATAATAGTTTAATATCCATTCAAATAAGCGAGGGTGTGTACCCGAAGGGCCAGTTGACTTGTGAAAATCAATAATGCAGCACCTAAACAATTGAAAAGCAGATAATTTAGTAAATATTTTACAAATTTTGCATAAATGTAACTATTCTAACAAAAATCTTAATCTAGAACAAATTTGTATTTGTATTACTTCACTATGAAGAAAAAGAGGAAACATACATTTTTACTTTTAATCTTGAGATCATTTTGTAGGGAAAATAATTATTCAAATCACCATAGCAATTCAAATTATTCAAATCACTTGTAATAAGACTGACAAATGAGCTAAAAGTTACAAAGATTTCATAACATAAAAAGTATCCCTGAATAGCAAATAAAGACTATACTTGACTTTTAAAACTCATATGCAATAACATGGGACATTATCACCTTTATTCTAATGTCTCTAGCCCCAGTGATCAACTAGAAACTGATGGTTCTGTTAGTGAGACAGTTCATTGGGTAAAGTTGTTTGCTGTGCAAGCATGATGACCAGAGTTCAATCCCTGGAACCCACATCAAGGTGGAAGGAAAGAACAGCTCCACAAATTTGTCTTCTGACCTCCACATACACACTCAAACACACACACAGTAATAAAAAGTCAGGTGCTTAGAGAAATAGCTCAGAAGCTAAAAGTAAAAGACCCACATTTAGTCAGAATTGGCTGATAACTCCAGCTCCAGGGGATCCAAAGGCATCTACACTCACATGCACATATACACAAACTTGCATCTCTCTCTATAACTTAAAAATAGTAAAATATTTCTTAAAGTTTTAAAGAAAACTGACATTTTGCAGGATTGTTCTGTACTCAGCAAATTTATAACAATGCAAACACAAAAACTGATTAAAAATTTAATCAGTAAGTTTTTGTATATCTTTATTTAAAAAAAATAAAGAAGCTGAATTCCGGTTTTAATCTCCAGTAGAAGTCATTTGTACTAGTCAAAATTATTCTAAATATTTCCTCAATAAATGAATGAATGAGGGCTAATGAGATGGCTCAACGGTTAAGAGCACCAACGACTCTTCCAGAGGTCTTGAGTTTAGATCCCAGCAACTACATGGTGGCTCACAACCATCTGTAATAAGAAACAAATAAAGAGCCTATGGGCTGGAGGGAGTGGGGCTAGAACAAGACGAAAAAAGGGAAGGGGGAGAAATAAATAAATCTATAATTTTGACTAAGTTATAATTGCTTATAATCTGTAAAATTATCTAGGAGAATTCACATTAAAAATCTGGATAATAAAAGGATAAAAATAAAAATAAATAAACAAATGTAAAAAGAAATTCTGAATATGTTCAATTTTCTACAATTCCTTAGGGAAGAGCATAGGAAAATGTGGGAATTCACATTTCTACATCCATGTATCTCCTATTTGGCCCCAGACTACAGTGAAGTCATCTTGAATAAATGAGATTGTTGAGGTAAGCTCACTTCTGTGTTACTCCAAAACTATTTTAAAGTATAACCAAAAGCATTTAATATCTTGATTATTATAAAATTCAGCCTACAGAGTCCATCCTTGTCTCTCACAGAAATGAAATATACAAAATACTCTAAACTGTTACAGGTTTCTGCTGTAGTTTGAATGTGAAATGCCCCTAGTAGGCTCACGTTAGACTTGGTGAGCTAGCAGTACTATTTGGGAAAGTTGTGGAAACTAGGAGGAGAAGTCGCCTCGCTGGAGGAAGCCAGTCACTGGAGGCAGGCCCTGAACCTTTTCAGCAGGTTTACACTTCCTAAGGTGCGGCTTCCTGACTGCCGATGCGATGTGACAGACTTTGTGCCACTATGCCTTCACTGTTTCCCACCATGATGGAATGTATCCTTAGAAACTGTTAAGTCAAAACAAACCCTTTCTCACTGAAATTTCTTTTACCAGCATGAAAATATAGCTTTTACCACAACATGAAAATATAGCTAAGACAGTTGCTAAATTTAATGCTGATAATTTGCAAATGAACACAATAACGTTAGCTGTAGTTTACAGGTACATACTTTACTCTCAGTGAGGTCAGAAGTGTATAAATCTCACATGCTCCAATCCAGGCCTTTGTTCCCTGTAATTTGTTATTAAGTTGAGAGGCCCCCTGAGGATCAAAACCTTCACTCCATGCATCTTCAATCATGGACTGAATTTTTGGAATGCAAGGAACTGACATACCTGAAATTATGTAAGCAAATAAGTCACAAGGCAAGGTACTAATACACTGAACAGTAATGAAATGCAATCACACATACTCTACTACACAAACTCACAAGAGTTTCTAAGACACTTATTCCTAATATCTTTTGTATATCATAAACTCAAATGGTAATAGTACTTTACATACCTTTCAAGCAGTCACCATACACATCATTTTGCAGTAATGATGAAAGTAGCATCTGGAAATTTCTATATCCACAACCCCAGCCTTTGTCCCCAAAAGATGAGTGAAAGTGATCCACCACTGTAGAGAGCCACACACACCTTACATCTGTGGCAATGTTCTGATAATACCTATGGAGGGCTTCGATAATTCCTAAAATAGAAGAGATTTAAAACACTTCACTACAAAGATCCATTTATCATCATTAAATGGCAGTTTATATATCCAACATCAGTCTCAAGCTCCAAAGAAAAACCCTTGCAACTCAGCTTTAATTTACTTCTCACTGCTACAACCTTAGCTCATGTACTGTCCCCACAACCCAAGTTTTCTAACACTAAATTATAGTACTCCTTACATTGAAGTTTTCTGCATCTTTAAGCTCTTCAACTGCAAAGCCTGAGACACAAAAGTATACTTGCAGAATGAATACTCTTCTTGTCTTTCCATTTATTACACTACTAGCACTTGCTCAGTCTTAGTCAACCTGCTTCCACCTAAAAGAATGCACCTCCTGACAGCCTATAGTGTCTCACGTTAATCTACAGCATATACAGCCAATTGTTATGTGGCCTCCATCTGACCTTTCAGCATTCTTCTTAACATAACATTGTTTGATTCAAAAAACAAATTATGCCTATGGGTTTTAATTTTATTTCAGTATTACATTTTGTACAAATAACAGGATAGTAAGTACTAAGCCATAAAAAGATAACTGTGACAACATCCCTGGAAAACAGCACTAGACTAAATACTAGAATTTGGTTAAGCAAGGTATTCAGACAAGTTACAGATGATTCTTCCTTTTAGAATATTCTTCCACTTAAAATCCTAAAAATTGTTTAAGGACAAACGTCATCTTTAACTACCTTTTTCTAACTCTCAAGAACAAACACTGCACTTATTTTTTGTGTGTCCCCTACTTATCTAGTCACACTTTGTCACAGTAGGACATTACAGGGTTTTTGTGTATATTTAGTCTTCTTTAAAAACTCTGAAGCTACCCACTTCAGTGCAGTGATGTCTGTTATGCAGTTCATGCTGTCTCATAGTATGTGGCATGAAAAAATAAAAGTCATTATATTTATTTTATTTTAATAAAATATAAAAAAAGTCTTTAGGGAAACAGATTAAAAAAAAAACAAAAACAAAGAAAAACCAATCATGTAACCAATAGCTATAACTATACCCACGACCATAAAGAACAAAAGTTAGTTATAAATTAAGAAAAAAAAATAAAATTCACATTGAAGAAAAAGAGCAATGGAAACGACTTGTTAATGAGTACTAAGTTCATATATGGGGAAAATATGGTAAAGTGACACGGAAGAGTCTAAGTTTATATACAGAACAGGCACCTGGGATCAGAATAATGAATGTTGACTTGGATGAGATCAAGATTTAAGATAGTCCTTTTAGAAAAAAAAAAAAAAAAAAAGAATAGATGAGAGATAATTAACCACTTTATCTCAGCAAGACTTCAAAAATAAGATGTAAGATAGATGATGTTTTGTTTAAATTGTCATCAGCTAAACATAGGAAAGAAGTTGCTACTATATATAGGCTTGCTTAAACTTTGGTCATATATGATCAAAGAATTGTTGGTTTGCAGTTACAATGAACTTGTGGGGAGAAAGATAGATGGACAATATCTAGTTAGATATGAGTTTCAAAAGGAGAACACATAATCTATTAGCCTGTTGTAATTTCCTTTTGTGTAATGATTTTAATCAGTTTCTGAAGAATATATTTTGGGGTGATTGTTTTTAGAGAATATGTAGTTTGTGGCTATGAGATAATTTTCTTCTTATATAGAAAACTTTGTCTTAGGGATTATAAATGGTCTAAGAGGAAAAATAAAGATTTTGGAGGTAGAAAAAAAAAAAAAAGATAGTCCTTTTAGAATGAAAGGGGGAAAATTATAATTGGCATGTATTTGAGTATACTCTGCCATGCTTGTTAAATGTAAGACAGGAATGCCTCATTTCCTGGTAACCTTCATCTTAGCAATAATACCACACAACTTTCTTAGAAGTATTTTTTCATGACTTATTTTTATTTATGAGTACACTGTAGCTGTCTTCAGACACACACCAGAAAGTGCATTGGACTCCATTACAGATGGTTGTGACCCACCATGAGGTTGCTGGGAATTGAACTCAGGACCTCTGAAAGAACAGTCAGTGCTCTTAACTGCTGAGCCATCTCTCCAGCCCAGAAGTATTTTTAATTCCTAAATTTCCTTAGATGGTTTCCAAATAAGCTACCTATTGTTAAATTATACTTTACTGTTTCCAATACAAGGCTATAAATATATAAAGGGGTGTTAAACCACTATTCTAATAGACACTTGCATAATTAACAAAAAAAAAAATCTTTGCCACAGAGTTGATGAGATGGCTCAGCAGAAAGGACACTTGCTACTTTTGCAAAGGACTTGAGTTCAGTTCCCAGTGCCCACACTGGGCAGCTCAAAACCAATACAAATTCTAGGACATCTGACACATTTGCAGAAGGAAAACAAATTCACTAAATGGTGTCAGAAAAAGAACTACATTAGTCATATGTAAGTGCATACAAATATAACACTGTTATACATAAGGACAAAAACCCAGATCCCCTCTTTCCTTCCAAAATCAGCCCTACCCTGACCCCATAAACAAAGAAACCAAATAGATTAAAAACAAAAACATAGGAACACAGGTTCTTTCCCAGCACACATGCAGCGGTTAAAACATCTATAACTCCAGGTCTAGAGTATCTGATGCCCAATTTTAGCTTCCAAGAGCATCAAGCATGTAAATAGTACACAGATATATATGCAGGTGAAAATACAAAACAGCACATTTAAATAATCATTAAGAAATACACATTTGTGATCCTTAAAAAAAAAAACATTCTATCCAAAACACACACAATAAAAACAAAAATTGAGAGATTTGCTGTGTGTGATGGCTTATAGCTATAATCCTAACACTTAAAGGCTGAGGCAGAGGTCTGCTAAGAGTCTGAGGACAGTCAGGGCTAACCAATCAATTCCAGGTCAGCCTGTGCTACCGAGTCTCAAACTTCCCTCCAAAAAACGAGACATTTAGAAAATATACTCATATTTAAAACTTCTATTTAAAGATATCATACACAGGTCTAGCATAGTGGTACATGTCTTTAAATTACAGCACTTGAGAGGCATGTAGATTTCTGTGAGTTTAAGACCAGCTTAATCCACAGAGAGTTATAGGACAGTCTGGGCTACACAGTAAGATCATGTCTCAGAAAGAAAGAAAGAAAGAAAGAAAGAAAGAAAGAAAGGAAGGAAGGAAGGAAGGAAGGAAGGAAGGAAGGAAGGAAGGAAGGAAGGAAAGAAAGAAAGAGAAAAGAAAGAAAAGCGTGTGTGTGTGTGAGAAAGAGAGAGGGAGGGGAAAGAGAGAGAGAGAGAGAGTTTATATGAATAATTAATCTATTTATATCCTGAATCTGGAGTTACAGACTGTGGTGTGCTCTAAACTACTTAGCCATCTTGCCATCCCTGTGAGATCATGTCTTTTTAAAAAAAAAAAACAAAAAACCAACAAATCTAGTCATAAGAATGCAACTGTTTCCATATAAACTGCATTAGTACCCTAACAGAGATACAAAAACCTAATTGGAGAAAAACAAGACAAGCAAACAAATAAAACAGTAACCAGAAAAAATGGCATATCGTCTTGAATAAGGCAGATCTGATTATTAATATTAGTTAGCCAACTATACAAATCCTAAGAATATTATATACGCTCTAAGTGTCAAGTACATAACAATGTTCATTTGGGCCCAGAAGAAACACTGTATATATACAGCTTTTAGTATTCAAAATGAAATGAGTAATGCATATAATGGGTGGCCATTATATATATAAGGCTATTGAACATTTGAGTTGTAGTGTTTCCAGTTGAAATGTCCTATAAAGTATAAAATAACAGATTTGGTAGATTATACAAAGAATGTAAAATATTTCAATTGATAGTTCTTGTGAAGTGAACATGATAACTACTAAACTATGGAAAAAACCCTCTTGATACTGACAACTTTTTAAAATGGTACCATAGACACTGTGTTTAAATTATTAGAACATGAGATTTAGACTCCTGATAGTTCAACAGCAGTATTATAAATTTTTCTGCCAAAGAAACCATACTTTGACTATTGAATTGTTCCTGAGCTAAGGATACATATATAGTAAGTTGTTTTCTACAGTGCTTACAGTCAGTCACCATATTAAGAAGCAATATCTTGCTAAGCCAGTGTTTGATAGTGTGTGTGTGTATGTATATATATAAAATGTAATTTCAATTTATAATATTTTTAACTTACAATGATTTATCAACACATAATTCACTATAAATGGAAATGCTTCTGCAATTTTATGGTCATTTTATTTTCTTTAATGTGGCTTTTATAGATGTAAAATTCATGTAGCTTTTGTTTCTGTATTGTATTAAGCTAACCAATAATTTAAGCTAAAAGTTCAGTGACATGACTGCTTTGGTGTAACTGAGCACTTTCTGCCTAGACTGAAGGTGTATCCACAAGAGGGAAGTGTTGTCTGGTACTGTACATGTGGTCAAATCCCCCTGTGTAGGTAACTCACAGGCCCCATAGGAAAGCTACTATAGTCTCACCAAATGGACGTGATATGCCTATTAAACTGTTTTCTAAATGTTATATTTACATCCATAGATTAGTATTGCTGCACATTTTCATCAGAGAAGATTCTTTTGATAGTGAGTATCAGTAACTACTCAAAGAACTGAGTGAGAATAAATGACCATTTGGTAGTCAGTTCTAAATGTGTTATCTACATGAATCCTTCCAAGGCTCAGGAAATATCATTGTTAAACAGCAGAGCCTAAGGAAGAGGGAAAATGTGGAATGCTGTCTTATAGGCATGGCATGGCTGCTAGCTTTCAAACTCAGCAGCAGTGACTATCTTAACAAGACTAAGCTTGCCAACACTCTGTCACAGAAATAAGTAGTGTTCAAGGACCCACCTATCTCTGTGGATTTACAAACATTAAACCATGATTAGATGAGAGCTAATAAGGTCCTTCCCCTTCCATAGAAGCTATAGAAAGTTAATTAACCATTAACTGGGTGTATCCACAAGAGGGAAGAAACATATGGGAGTGGAGAAACATATCATTTTTCTTACCGATGCTCCTGTAAATACCCTTCATTCATGTTCTTGTAAGCAACCCTTAACTAAAGCCAAATAAGCACAAACAAAAAACATGTGGAAACAGAGATGAGATGGGGTCAAAGGGTAATGGTGGATACTACCTGGGAAGAGGAAAAGGGAGCAGCAGAAGTTGGGGGACAAAAGAGTATAATCGGGTGGTGGTGAATATGACCAAAATATATTACATACATGTATGAAAATATCATATTGAAATAGTATTATATATAATTAATATGTTAATAAAAATGTAAAATAATCCAAAAGGTTCATTTCCCATTGTTGTGAGTTAATACAATTGAAGCCAAATTATTTTAAGTGAATTATTTACTATAAAAATAGAAGTTTAGAAGTTTTAAAATGTTTTGTAAAAAATGTGTGAACATACAATTTCACCTCCAATGATATAAACTGTTGACTGAAAATTCAACAAATTCAAGTGGTTTTATTACTCCAGTGGCATATGCAATATTAAAACCATGGCTTGGATTTTTAAGCACTCACCAGAAGTTTTTGTTTTTCCATCATCAATACCAATAGCTATTGATTCCAACATGTCAGCTTTTCTGCTATGAAATTCAGATGGATGCATTCTTCCCCTATTTACTTCTAGCTCCATATGTCGTAGCTGTTGTTGTTTGTATCCTCCAGAATTATCTAAACCATACTGCCGCTATTGAACATAAAAACAAATCACTTATTTTTATGTCCCTGTACTTCAACCACATGGAAAGTTATAATTCTCATTATTTTGGAAATGGATGTTGAAATATTCTGGTTTATGGATTTTTCATACAAGTAAATATAAATATTTAATGAAAATTAAACCATACATCCATAACTTAATAATTAGATATTTCTGTAAGCTTCTGTAACTCTTATAAATAATTAGTTGCTTTCCTTATAGTATAGAAATGAAAGACCCACTTTTCTGTTAAGGTATTAAGAAAGGCAAAATTCCAACATTATTGATGGTTATAAAAGAACTTATAGGAACTTGCTAATTGGTTCCAATGCTGATCCAGTAAGGTCTACTTAGTTCATGCATCACTCAATCATGCTTCATCATAAATGAGTATTTTTGCAAAATGGACTGAGAGATTCAAACGTATAAACTGCCTTTATGGATAAACTTCCTGAGATCTAGACAATTTACAGCGTTACATCATTATCATGGTTAATCTTGATTACCAAGTTGAAACAATTTTACAATCACCATGAAAACAAACTTTTAGGCATGTCAGTGAGGTTGTGTCTAGACTGTGTTGATAGGAAATCCACCCTAAACGTGGCAATATCCCATGGGCTGAGCTGAATAAAAGGATAAAGTTATTCCTTCCTCCCTGTTTCATGGCTGTGATTACATTGTGAGCAGCAACCATACCTTCCTTACACTGTACACAAGTCATCCTCCTTTAAGTTGCTTCTGGTCAGTTATTTAATCAAAGCAACACAAAAGGTATAAGGAAGCTTACCAAGGAGTGGGCCTCTACTGTACTAAGCCTGACCATGGAGTTCTTAGGCCTCTGAAACTGGTTTATGACAAGGATTGTGGAAGTTTCAAGAAGTCCTTGAATATTGTGAGTAGGGCTTATGGGGCCATGTACATAGAGTGGTAAGACCAGAATGATAGGAAGAATGTAAACAGTGGAAGTATGGCTCAGCAGGTGTCAGAGGCAAGGTGAGTTCACAGCTCCTGCTCTTAGCACCATGCCTTCCAGCCTGACTCCACACACTCCACCATGATGATAATGGACTAACTCTCTAAAACTCTTAAGTAGCCCAATTAGATGCTTTCTTTTCTAAGGGTTGCCTTGGTATGGTATCTCTTCACAATAACAGAGCATTAAGATAATTGTAAAAGAGATAAGCACATTAACAGAGAAAATGGACACTATGCACTGAGATCAAAGGAACCTTTATCCCATCCACTAAAGGTTCCATCTAATAAAAAAAGGACAATTCATTTGAAAGGAGGGGGCCAAAACTGAGACTGCCACTGAAGGATTCTCTAAAAACAAAAAACAAACAAAAAAAAAGCAAAAAAAAAAAAACAAAAACAAAAACAAAACCCCACCTATCATATAGGAAAGTGTTTTCCCATGATTGGCACACTAGGTTCATTGCAACTGTGCTCCAAGGGGCAAGGCTCTATCCCAAGATAGCAGAACTTGACCATTGTCCAAGTGGTACTGATTTTGCAGGTAGGAAAGATGCATGATTCATTGGGCTTTGCACTATGGTTTTAGAAAGCCACTGAGGCCATGAATGTGCAGAGTCCTCCCATAGCTGAGTCCCAATAAGGAGGCCCCAAGAGGTCAGGGAGTAAAGCTGTGAAGGTAAAGCAGAAGTTGTAATACAGACCCTAGGATGCAGGCAATAACAGAACCATAGGCTATCTACTGAGGAAAGTAGGCACAGAGTGAAAATGGTCCAAAAGAAGGCTTTTTGTGCGACAGGCAGCAAAGTAGGAGAGGCAGGACCACCCAAGCCCTCTGGAGCCCTGTGGTTCCATCACAAGTCTCAGACACAATGTGGAGCTACAGGTTTGGTGCTTGCTCAGCTGCACTGTGCTTTTACATTGGTCTGATAATTCTTTTGCTACAACATCATTCTTCCTTATTGGAATCAGAGCACCCACTCTGCACCGTCATATAGCCCAAGCACAAAATGTGTTTTGTATATTATACAGGTTAATAGTTAAGAGATTGGTTAAACCTCACAAGAGACTCTGCACTTATACTTTCGAACAGTACTGAATTAAAGACCAGATCCTTTGAAGTCATAGAGAATATAAGGAGCATTATGAAATAGTATGCATCTTTTTTGGTCTGTTACAGGATGTTAATTTATAGTTAAGATAGTGCTCGGATGTCAGAAGACACTCTCTACTTATAGTTTTGAATAGTACTGACACCATTAAAGACTATGGGTAGTAGGACTGAATGCCTCTGTTCATGATGAGATTGTCATGAGTCTCTGGAAACAAGTGGTAAAAGACTATGGTTTAAAAGTAATGTGTCTGGGGGCCAGAAAGATGGCTCAGTGGTTAAAAGCACTGACTGCCCTTACAGAAATCTCGAGTTCAATTCCCAGCAACCACAGGATGGCTCACAACTATGGGATCCAATTCCCTCTTCTGGTGTTTCTGAAGATAGAAGCATGTACTTACATGCATAAAATAAGTAAATAAATCTTTTTTTAAAATTTGGCATGTTTGGGTGTCAAGGTGACAGATAGAGCTGCAATAGTACATTTTGACTGTCAACTTGATCGGTTTTGAATGTAAGCTTGGAGAGCTGGCGGAATGGTTCAGTGTGTAAAATTGTCTTATCATTCAAGGCCGATGTATTGAATTAAATCTCTGAAACCCATAGTGGAAGGGCAGAACTGATTCTCCAATGTTGTTCTCTGATTTCCACATATGCTCTATGGCATTGGGCAAAAAAAAATACATGCACACAAGTAATAAAATAAAACAAAAATCACCATGGAAACAAACCCTGGGAAATGAGTATGAAAGAACTTATAGATTTGGTTAATTGAAGTAGGAAACCTACTTTGAATATGTACTGGAGAATCCCATGGGTTGGCCTTCCAGAATGAATAGAAAGGACAAAGTGTACTGAGATCTATAGCCATTTTGTTGCTTCCTTAACTGTGGATGCAGAAAAACTAGCTACTTCCTATTCTTCCTGCCATGCCTTTTCTACTGTGACAGACTGTATCCTCTCAAATTGTAAGCCAAATGAACACTCCCCTCTTTATGTTGCTTCTTGTCAGGTATTTGATCACAGCTACAGGTATCTAACACAATAACAAACCTTTTTAAATGTTAGGGACTTTCTGTATTGTTGATACTCAAATGGCTTTGTATATTTTTTATGGTGTTGCACTTAGAACATGAAACTACAGGCTCTGGTTTGAATACCTGTGTCTCAGACCAAGGTGCTATTTTGGGAGGCTTTTGTAGGAAGTTGTGCTTTTTTTTTTTGTAGGAAGTTGTGCTTCCCTGGTAAAAAGAGGCCAGTAAAGAGCAGCCCCGATTCCTGTCATACCATCAGCTTCCTGTTTATTCCACTGTAATGTGAATGACCTCTCCAAGTGTTTTCCACTATGATAGTCTGAAATTGTGAGTTCAAATAAAAATTTCCTCCCTTAAGTTGTTTCTGTAGACAAGTAGGATGACAATACTGTAAAAAACTAGTATGTATGGCAAAAAAAAAAAAAAAAGACTTAGAAAAAAACAATTTTTCTTACTTGTCTGAATTCTGATATAAAAAATAAACATTTTGCAAATAAATAAATAAATAACCAATGAATTGTGAGAGGTGGGAGGATCCTAAATTAGATCTTCCAAAACCATTTTAAAGGAAAAACAGTCATGTGTAAGATCTGAAAACAAACAACAACAACAACAAAACCAGAAGAAAATTGTACGTATAATACACAATACTAAAAGGTTTTCAGACGTACATAAATCTGGAAACATTTTTAGATCTGTTCATAAACTCTTCATATTTATTCTATACTATCCTGTTAACACATACAAATGACATTAAAAATTCTATAAGCATTATCAATACAAATAACCATAGTTCACAAATTAAAAATGAAAAGGGAGAAACATTAAAATTTTTAATGCATTAAAATCCCTCAGATGCTGCCCCTTTAGTCTAATAGATACTACATTCACATAAGGGAAACGTGCCCTCAAACATCATAAACCACTAAACTCTGAACATTCACTAAATTGGCTTTAAGTAAACAGATTCCCGGTATGTGTGCCCATGCTCACATTGACCCAACATTTGCATAGCTTTACAGGCACACTTAAACTAACCTAATAGTTGTCTAACCCGGGGGCAGGGGGGAGGGGGAATCACTAAACTCTTTATTTTCTTCATTTAAAGACAGGAAAGAAGGAAAAACAAAAACAACAAAACCCTGTGGGTTTCCGATGAAGACTTTCATATAATTTATCTAACTATAATTAATATCTGAACATTGTTTTGGGCTTTTTTTGTTTGTTTGTTATGTGTCCCAGGTTGGTCTCAAACTCAGGAGATTCACCTTCCTCTGTGCCCCAGGTTGGTCTCAAACTCAGGAGTTTCACTTTCCTGTTTCCCTAGTGTTAGGATTAAAGGCATGTGCTACCAGTCAAGAATGAATACTTTTATTTTTTTAATTTACTATGCATGACCGTGTGTGTGTGTGTGTGTGTGTGTGTGTGTGTGTGTGTGTGTGTGTGTGTGTGTGTGTGTGTATGTATGTATGTGTGTATGCATGCACCTGTGTGGTTAACAAGTAAGAATGGAATTGCCTGCAGCTAGAATTATAAGCAGTCATAAGCTGCTTGAAGTAGAAAATGAACTCAGGTCCTCTGCCACAGCAGTAAACACTCGTAACTACTGAACCATCTCTCCAGCTTTGGAAAATAGCTACTTTTAAATGCTACCCCCCCCCATAAAGTATAAAGTACACAGATAAAAATATTTTTTTACATAACATGGACAGATTAGTAGAAATCTTTTTGACTGTGAACCTTAGCTTTTAATGGCAGAGCCATATTTGTAAACCTATGTAGACATCTCACAACCATATTTAGGAAACAAGAACTCTATTCAATAAAACTGTTACTAATCTTTGTACCTGCAACTTCTGAAACTCTTCCCTTTCTTGTCTCGATTCTTCCAATTTCCTCTTTCTGTCTTCTTCTTGCTGAAGCTGGTGAGCTAATTCTCTATCACTAGAACACTGAACTCTGTCCATGCCTATTGGAGAGTAACAACCCAGATTCAGTCAGTGCTCATGCTCTAACAAGCATTTCTCATTAACTAGCTAATATGAACATCCTAACACCTTTAGGGAGTATGACCTGCTGAGAAAGACAAAAGGTGAGAAGTTGACTGAACACAACTAATGGAGAGAAAGAAGAAAGTAATAAAGAATATAAAATATATATTCACAACCTCGAACTGTTTCACTACAGTTAACAGTTAACAGTTTTTACCCAAACAAGCTGACTAATTTTATAGCTAATGCCTTGCTTCCTCTCTCTCAGTAAAACTTAGATTCTTTAGTCAATGGCTTCTGTACTTGTACTTGTTTCCTAAATTCTTTACTGGTTAGGGTCCTCCAGTAAAACAGGACTGAGAACAAGGTAAGAAAACACCACACACAGGTATACACACACACACACAAACACACACACACACACACACACACACACACACACACACACACACACACAGAGAAAGATAAGAGAGAAAACATCATTAAATATCATGAATCATACGGGAATGGATCACATAATGATACAAATGAAGACTTTTTGATAGCCTGAGAGACAGAGAAACCAGTAGAGAGAAAGTTGAAAGTGGCAGAATCAGTTTGGCAAAATCAGAAATTCCAGTATAAGGTCAAAGGCTCAAAATTTCTAGCAGGGATTATCACAAGAGTCCCAGAGTCCAAAAGCCAAATACGTGGAGTTTAAGGCAAGGAGCATCTGCATGAAAAAGAAAAAGTCCCAATCCAGAAGAAAGAGCCAAAGTGAGTTTGTCCCCTCTTCAGCTTTCCTGGCCCATCTAGAATCCTAGTTACATTAGATGCTACCTGATCACACTGAATGCAGATCTTCTTCATTTTGTTTACCAACATGCACATCAGTTTTTCTTGGAAACACCCTTAGAGACACACCCAGAAGAAACAGTTAAGGAGTCTTCTAGGTATTCCTCAATTCAGAGACAGTACAATCCACAAACCTGTCAATTTAATTTGAAAACTGAGCATTCTTTCTTGCAAACCTCTCAGTTGTTGTTACACCTCCCTACTAGGTTCTCCCTTCCATTCTTGGGCATGTAATTCACAACTGATTTTTAGCATGCCTTGAGACTATTTTCATTGATTTATAGAATACCAATACAAAGCCTATCCATACAGAAAGAATTACCCGAATTAAAGAAGAGGTTTAGACCAACTGAGCCACTTGGAAAGAATACTCCAACCACCTAAGCAGCTTGCAGGCTGTGCAGTATGCTCCAGGTTTCCCCAGATTTTGTGAGTTACCTCCCATGACTGAATGGGCCTTGATGATAAAGCTGTCTTTGAGTCATATGTACAACTGTAAGTAACCCCTCACCCATACTCCTGTAAGTGATGCAAATAAAACTTATCAGTTCACCAAGTGGACTTTGGTAACACCAGTACTTTGGTCTATCATGGGTTCCCTATCTGGGGTAAGTAGATGTGTGTGTTCTATCTCCCCAGGAATAATTTTGTCACACAACAGTTATAATGTCCACATAAATTCACAGTTTTTAAAATTGACAGCTTCTTAGTTCCAAAATTTTGCTAGCTAAATGCTATCTTTGTTACTTTAAACAAATAAAAAAACAGCCCCGACTTGTCAATGAAAACTCTGGAAGGACACATAGTTTAAAAAGTACTGTCTTAAACGAGGAGCCCTCTGCCTGTCAAAACAAAACCCAGGATATATAACCTTTGCTTGGATGCTGTCTCCACAGTTCATACTTTACAACTTTTCTACAAAACAACTTCAAGGAAAGTAGTGCAGCTACATGAGAATTATCTAAAGAACAGATTTACTTTTAAACGATATGACTTTATTCATGGTATTAACCTGAGAGATGTGTATTCTAGGAAGCAGAAATTGAAATATCTTTAGAAATAAACATACCTTGTTGAAAGCTGCTTTCTTCTAAATGCAAGTCCACATGTTCTTGGAGAATATGGTAATTTGTACAGACAAGTCCACACATGGGACAGTCATAGAATGATTGATGACAGTCTGTATTAGAAACAAAGGTAGGATAGTTTGATTTGCTGAATCACTCCATGCCAAGGACTATCAACTTTATGAGTAGTTAGCATTAAACACATCACCAGGCATAGTGGTACACACGTCTAATCATGGCACTCATGGGGGCAGAGACAATCAGATTTCTGTGAGTTAAAGTCAGCCTGGTCCAACATCAATTTGCAGGCCAGCCAAGGCTATACTGAGACCCTGCCTCAATAAATAACCCAAACACATCAAAGACTTTCTACTACTATCTACCCTTGTTTTAAAAATAAAAGCCCTTTATAATTGGATTTAAAGTTACTTCTCTGGGGGCCAGTGAGTTGGTGAGTATATAAAGGTGCTTGCCACTGTAGGCAATATACAGAAAGCAAAGACAGATGAAATTTAAACCCTATAGAAATAAAAGGGTATGCAATAGTGGTGGATAACCACTTAAGTCAAGGATCACTACTGAGAATATATGTTCAAAGCAACTGAGTAAGATATGTCAACAGATAGATGGAGGTGAATATAAACATATAAAATATAAAAGAATGGACAAAAGAAAAAAGAGAACAAAAACATATACATTGTAATAGAAGAAATCAACTAAAATTATTGATAATCATAGAAATATATTTAAAAAGAATACACACTGACTTTAGGCCTTTGCCGAGCCTATTTGTAAATATTTTGCAAAAATTAATTCAAAGAAGTCATAGCTCTAAGTGCAAATTGCAAAACTCTAAAACCTTTTAGAAACTGGCAATGAGTTTTCAAATACAACCGTAAAAGATCTATAAGGAAGAAATTAAAATAAACTTCATTAAAAGTAAAATGTTTATTTTGTGAAAAAAAAGTGGTTAAAATAAAAGTAGAAGTCATATACATACACAGTGAGAAAATATTTTCAAAGTACTTATCTGATAAAAGACTTACATCTAGACATGTGTGGTGGCACATATCTTTAACTACAGTACTCCAGAGGCAGAGACAGGTGAATCTTGTTGAGTTTGAAGCTATCCTGGCCTGCATAGGGAGTTCTAGGCCAGCCAAGGCTACCAAGAAAGGCCCTGTATGAAAAACAAAAAACAAACCCTTATATCCAAGATACATGAAGCCCCTTAAAGCATAACAATAAGAAAATGACTTAATATCCTCAACCTATGTAGCCAACAGAGTCTCAAAACACAAGAAGTTGCTGAGATGGTTCAGCAGTTAAGAGCTCTTGCAGAGAACCCAGGATCAGTTCCAGTTCTGGCTTCCCTAGGCAGCAGGCACATGTGCACATAATGTACTACCTATGTAAGGATGTAAGCAAGGCAACACTCTTGTGCACATAAAGACAAAAGCAAAACTGAAAGAGCTGAAAGGGAAAATACACGAAATTACAATTATAGATGAGGATTCCAACAATCTCATAAAACAACTACGTGGAAAATAGCCCCTGGAAATAGCTGTGAACACAACCACGATCCACGTGATGGGACTGAACGAGCCTCAAGGAAAAGGAACACATTTTTCAGAGACTCATGAAACAAGAACCAAGATAGTTCATCTCTCTATCTCCAGCTATAAAATAAGTCTCAGCAATTCCAAAAGGCTCAGTATCAGTGTGTTTTGTTAAACATCATGGAGTGGAAACTAAAATTCACTAACACAAACCCAGAGTCTAGGGCAATTGAGATGTCCTGGGCTAGTAGGAGTACAAATGCTCTCTAGAAACTAGAAAGTTTCCAAAACTGCTCTCAATTTAGCTAAAGCATTTTATATCTGCATCGAAATTCTTACAACTTATTTTTATACTGCAATGATAGCAAATGAAAAATACTATGAATGTAAATTGAATCTTAAAAGCACAATTGTAGCAATTGACAAGCCAACTTATTGGATACCACATACTAAACTGAGACTACCACTTTTATAACAATTTAAATAAATTGAGTACTTTACCTTTTAATGGACTTTCTAAAAGACTGGCATGCTTTGTCGTCACATGAATTTCCATATCTTGACTGCGCCCCTCAATTTTTCCACAAAATGGACATTCAGGAGGGCTGTATGTTGTTTCATAAATTGATCCTTGGGCCTCAGACAATCCAGACTGTTTTTCTCTGCTTTTTTGGTACTTTCTAGATTCAGTTTTGGTCTCTGTATAAAAAGCTTCATGTTTTAAAGACCTATCTTTAGGAAGGCTTTCAGATGACTCTTTTGGAAAGTTAGAGGCACACGCTGAATGAATGCCTAAAGTAACTTCCATTGTACTCCGCAGGTTGGTGTCCTTGGGGTCTGAATTTTCATATTGCATTGCAGCTAGTTTCTCAAAGTCTTTTTCTGGTGTGCTTTGTTCAAAATGAGCAGTTTCAATATGAAAACACATTTCATTGTAATTTATACCTGACAACTTGCAAAATGGACAGATAATTTCGTTTTCCATGTGAGCAACTAGATGAGCTTTCATATCTGGTTCTGAGGTTACAGTTTCACCACATATGTCACAGGAAAGCATGGTAAAGCATGGACCTAGAAGTCAAACAAAATTCTAAGTTTGAAAGTCAGAGTTAAAAATAAAAGCACATTTCATAAAATGATTTTGGATTCTTCTGTGGAGTATTTAGAGCTATATTAGCTTTGGCAAAGAAATATTCAATGTACTTATCATCCCTTAAATATACACACTTATTTATAAGCCCTAAGAAAGCCTAACTACAGGTTAAGCATTCCTAGTCCAAAAATTTAGACTCCATATTCTCCAAAATCCAAAACTTCTGAGCTGATGTGTCACAAGTGGATCTATGCCTGATCTCATGTGATGGAAAACAGTCAAATATAGTTTCACCGGCACACTGAAACTATAAATACACACAGACAAATACATATATATTAAAATACAAGCTGTACATGACAAACTTTATGTTTATCATTGTATTTCTAAATATTCTAGATAAAAGATATTGAACCTGTGTCTGAATGTCAAGATATCAGAGGTAATAATAAAATTTGTGAGTAAAATATTTTAACAAGTCATGATACATCCTTTTAATCTCAGCACTCCTGAGGCAGAGGCCAGGTGGATCTCTTGTTATTTGGATGCCAGCCTGATCTACATAGCTTGAGTTCCATTCAGGACTGCATAGTGAGACTCCAGCTCAAAAACAATAATACAAAGTATTTCGTCCAAGGGGTAGAAAAAAAAAAGTATATTTAATAAGTTGTTCATGTAAGACAAAGTAAAACAGAAGTCTACTGTTGATCAACCTATTTACTTGCATGTAGTATGAGGAAGGTAAATGCACCTTAGTTCATTTCAGAGCTTTATGTGTCAAACTGCTGAGGTTTTACATACATGGAAACCCTGGATCAGACAGGTCACTACAGCCAGAAGAGACTCTGCCCCGCCGCGACCCAAAAGACAACCCCGGTTTCCGAGAGCCCTCCGCAGAACCGCAGTCACTACAGCTCTTCCTCACCGGCCCGGGATGGGAGATCCCAGCATGCCCCGCGGCAGAGCTGTCTGAGTTGCGGTGCATTCTGGGACTTGTGAGGGAGTTTTTGCAATTGCTAGCGCGGTAAGAGCTGCAATGCCCCGCCCATCTTCCCGTCGCAGTTTCCACACCAGGTTTACTAAACCGGTAACTAAGTACATTTATATGTCTGATCCTGCGGCAAATACGTGCTCCGGTTTACACTGTGTCTGGGCTATAAATGATGAAAGGTAAACACTGCAGAGCCCAATGGTAAAAGCTGAGGATGGTGTAGGAAAACAGCATTTACTGCTCGAGTCTAGGAAACTGGGTTATAGACGCTGGTTTCATTATGTTAGCTAACAGCTCATCCCTCTGAAGTTCACTATCAAACGAGTTATGAGATTGATGGGCTAATGGGATATGGACTACTTATGGGGGAGGGTTCTAAAATAAAATCCAAACCTTTTAAAGCAATCACAAACCCAGACCTTCTCCCTAGACTATCACCTGGCTGTCACGAATTTTAGTAATAGGAAAAACGAGGGCAACTCTTCCCTTCATCTAAATTCAGCTTTACAAAATCTCTCTACATTTTCCTTTTTCTCTTTTCTATTCAGACAAGGAAAAATAAGTTTCTGTTTCTAGAAGGAAGTTCTCTTGATACCCAGTTTCGTTTCTTCCAAGGACTGGGGCACCGCAGATAAAAGGATACTATGCAAGTGAGGGAGGACCTTCGAAGGGCTAGCCTGGGTACGGGATGGCGAAGGCGGTAAGGCCCGAATCTGACAAAGTTCTGCGCCAACGTCACTCCGGTGGGGCGCAGGGAACCAGACCTGGAGCCAACCTGCAGACCCGGACCCACGGCTAGACCGCCGCTCCTCCCCACCGCGGGAGCCAGCCACCTCCCACAAGCGCGTCCCACACAGCCCGCCCGATCACCATGGGCCCGGCCTCCCGAGACTCTGCCCCGCCGCGACGCAAAAGAAATCCCCAGCCTCCGAGAGCCCTCCGCAGTACCGCAGTCACAACAGCCCTTTTTCCACTGGCCCCGGTGGGGAGAGATCCCAGCATGCCCCGCTGCAGTTCCGTCTGAGTTGCGGTGCATTCTGGGACTTGTGAAGGAGTTTTTGCAACTTTCAGTAACGCCTCAGAGCAGTAGCGCCCCTCCCATCTTCCTGTCGCAGTTTCCACTCCAGATTTACTAAAACCCTAACTAGGTTCTGAGTACATTTATATGTCTGATCCTAGGGCAACACGTGTTCCTGTTTACACAGTATCTGGGCTCTAAATTATGTTCTGCAAGTTAATTAAGTTGGAATTTTGATAGAATTTGCATTGAATCTGTAGATTGTTTTTGGAAAAAGATTTGAAATGTTTTCCATTTTTCGTAACTGTTAAATCATTTTTTAACACTTTTTATTCTCTGAGTTTTACAGCATGCACCCTACTCACACACAGCTCCCTATCCCCTCATACCCACCCTTTGCTTTTGTAACCTCACCCCCAAAATATAAAACACACCCAAACAAACAAAACATGGAAAACACCTCATCACGGAAGTTGTATGTCAGTGTGACCTACAGCACACCCTTCTGCCCACACATCTTGACTTGTAACCGTTCATTGCGGTGAACCTTTGGTCTGGTTTGAAGTCTCTGGCTTCTGTGACACCATCAATATTGAATCCTCATTGGGACTCTTCCTGGTTATCCTGTTGTGTTGCCCTGTGTCATGGAGATCCTGCCACTTTGGATCAACCAGACTGGCACTTCCGCACATCCCAATCATTCACAGATGATATAGGTGGCCAACTCAGAGCACTAGATCTGGGCCGAGATGGCAGCTAAACTAGCCCACAAACAGCTCCCCCTTATCTACACCATCAGGGTGAGCTCTCTAGCACTGCCCCAGCTAGGCCATTCAATGTCACCATCAGCAGAGGCAGAGTCAGCGGCTCTTCTGCTCTCACGTCCTCCCAGCTCACACACACCCATGCCTCCAGCTCCACTGTGCTGCCCAGGCTAGGTGTGGGGCTCACCCTCCCAAGCGCTGCAGCCTTGGAAGGTCAGGGGCAGCTCTCCTGTTCTCACACCTTCAAAGCTGGCTCAGTTATGCTTTTGCCTTCAGGGCTAGCTCCACTGTGTTGTTCAGAAGAGGTTCAGGGGTGCTCTCCCAAGTGCTATAGCCAGTGAAGGGCCAGGGCTAGTTCTCCCACACTCATGACCCCAGGGCCAACTCTCACAACTTGCTGCAAGAGGTGAGGGGTTGGAGGGAGGGCATCACCCCCACCCCCATGCCACTTCACCATAGATGAGCTCTCACCATTGGGGCTAGCTTATCTGCATCCCCTTGACTAGGGCCAGCTCCACTGTGCTGCCCAGGTGAGGTGCAGGACCCCAGAGCAAGGCCAGTTCACCTGTTCTCCTGACTCAGAGGTCAACTCTTTTAACTCCAGTGTCAATGGACAAGGGCACATCTACCCCACCCCCACCTTACCCATGGTCATCCCACAGCAGACAAATGGTGGGGTCAGTTTTCCCACACTCATACCCTCAGGATGGACTCACCTCTCCTCCATCCCAACCCCACCCGACCAGGGGCCAGCTCTACTGTACTGCTTAGGAAAGTTACAGGGCCCCAGTCTCCTGAATGCTGCTGCCAGTGAGAGGTGGGGCCAGCTCTCCAGAGCACCACAACCAGTGAGGGGTGGAGCCATCTACCTGGCCCTTTGCAATTTGCATTTGCATATTTTAAATCATTTTTCTTAGACTTTTAAGAATTTACTTAAACTTTTGTATTTTCAGGACATCTTAGAACACCTTCTTATACCTCCCAGAACTTGCATAAACTTTTAACCTTTTGTCCCCCATCTAATCATTTTACCAGAGACACCAGTTATTATTGAGAACAGTAATGGAAAAACAAGTTCTTTTAAATAATAGAACAATAAAAAGTTATATGTGAAACCTGTTTATCCTTTAGTATGAAGCCTGTAGCAGGACAAACCTTCAAATAAAGACCTCAAATTAGGGAATAACTTCTGTACACAAGACCCAAGCATGAAAGAAAAATCAAAGAGCTACACATATATAATTACATTGATCCATCCTAATTTATTATATACCAGAAAGATACCTGATCACTGCGCAACCAAATCTAGTGATCAGAGGGAGAGAGCAGAACAAGCAGAGAACAAGGAAGGCTTAGAGATAAGAAATTCCGGGTGCAGGCCATCTGCACCAGCACAGAGAGCAGCAGTGGATCTGGAGGCACACCAGGGGCACCGGCATCACCTCAGCCCAATGGCTGGGGAGTGGCCACAGAGTTTTATGGTCAGCTGGGAGATAGAACAACCCGGGGGCGGGGGGTGGGGTGGGGAGGAAGACATCCTTTAGAATCAGAGTAAAGGAAAAGGATCTAGACAGGAGGGCACAGAGAAGGGATTGCTGTACCTTCGGGACTTAAATGGCCGTCTTTAGTGCGCCAATGAGAGGGGTCAGAGACAGTGCAAGCTTCAGTGGGGAGCTAGTACAGAGGCAGCCAGGAGCAGGCTGCCTCACGGAAGTACTGAAAATGGCATATGGAGCTCAGGAGTAGTTTGACTGTTTTCGGTTTGATTTCCATCTCTGCAAGAAAACTTGAAAACACAAATCCAACAGACTACAGAAAAAGAAGATAGAACATCACAATCAGAACAAAAGCAAATAAATAAAGCATGTGAACTCAGACACATACACTGAAACCAGAAAAACAGTAGTGAGTCCCCATTGCCCTGGAGACTAGGTCTATGATCCTATCAGATCTTGTCCTTTGTCTCTCTAGATGTCCAGACTCCAAAACAAAACAGAACAACTCACTGATAGGTTCAAGCTTCAGAAACATTTGGCTAGCAGTTCTTACTTTTTCAGTATGCAGATTTGGGGCAGTTGCAGTCTGGGATCCCTGGGGCCTATAAAGTCCACTTTGGACTTGCTCCCTCTGGTGATTAATCCAAACTTTTGTCTCAGAATCTGGAGTGTCCTGGGGTTCTGGCTGGGGCCTCCAAATATCATGGAGTTTGTGATCCCTGGAAAAAGATTATAGACTCAGTCCAGTCATAATTAAAAGATTTATTGATTGGCTGCTAGAAGGACGAAGAACCTCTGAGCCAAATTTGAAATTGCCATACGGGAGGGGTATAGGGAAGGAGTTTTAAAGTGGGAAACCACACAAAGACCTTCAATATTTATACACGCAAGTAAAAACTGTTCAGTTCTGTCAAGTTAAGTGATTAAGGCAACTCAAAACTAATTTTTGGATATCTGCATAAGGAAGTTTCAGAAGCAAAAATAAACAAACAAACAAAACACCTGTTAGTTATACCATAACAAGTAGAGAGTCACAGCTGTACATTTTTGGGCGAGTATTGTCGTGTCAGGCTTACTGGGAACATTCAGGGACTGGAGTCAGAGACAAATGGCTGGTGGGTACTGAGATATATGCCTAGCATAAAATGGAGCTTCTTTAGCCATAACAAGTCATGGACAGTCCAACGAATCCTTTTTATCTTTTATATTTTGCTTAGTGGACATAACAAACTTAGCTACTGTTTTTGTGGCAGGAATCATACTGTTTACATTGCATATTCAGAGCTTAGCATTATACATGGGACTAAGTCTGCCTTTACAACTGATTGTAACTCTTCAGAGTGGATTATGAAACTTATGTGAGTTTGCTATAATTTAGACTATTTCACCTGGAGTTAATCCTTGTATTTATAGGAAACTATTTGTTGAGAACCTTCAAGTGTTATATAAAATTATTTTAAAAATGGTAAACTCGAAACTTGACATTCAAGAGGCCATGCCAGGAGAATTGTAAGTTATTTTTTCTACATGATGAATCCTAGGCCAGTCAAGGCTACGTAGCAAGACCTTGTATCATCATTAAATTTGAAAGATTATTTTTTAAGGTAGAGAAAGAAAGAAAGAAGCAAGGAAAGAAAGAAAAGAAAAGCACATCATCTTTGTAAAGCTGAAGAAGGCAAAGGACTGTGTGTGGCTTTCGTAAGTCCTGTGATTTTTGTTTTGATTTTTAAAAACCAGTTTGGGTGCTATCTTCCTGACAGTAAGTCCGTTCTTTGGTATGCACAGCACTCCCAATTTAATATTGTAGTACAGAAAGGTATATGAACGCACAAAAAGAGCTATGTTTGCAGGCACAGGGAGGACTAATGACAAGCCTAGCAGGCAGCGACTACTCAGGTTTCCTTAGAAAGCAAATCGCCCAGCTTTGTGGGTCCTTCAGTAGCACCAACTGAACAGCCACGCCCCTCCTCGACCACGCGTGCTGCCACGCCCCCTCCGTGGCAGCCACGCCAGCAAGGGCTTCTGGGAGTCGGCTTAGGGTCTGAGAAAGGGGCGCTAGAGGCCGCCATCTTGGGTTGCTTGGCTGCTTGCCGCGGACGGGCTGGTGGCGGAGAGTCCACCCGGTGCTGTCCGCAGCCGAGGTCACCGCAAGAGACTACAAGGAAGGGCTCGGGAGAGCACCGCGTGGATGGGTAAGTGCGAGCGAGGGACGCAGGCCGGCCGCGCCAGCGCGGGACTGGGAGCTCCGGGGGCTGCCGGTGTGTACACCCCTTTCCCTGGGAAGGCTTCGGGACCAGGACCGGTTGGCGTCTTATCTCCCAGAGGGCCACAGCTGCGGGGGCGTGGCAGCGATGACACTGCCCTACTCACGGTTCCTTAGTAATTTTCCGTATGTAGTTTTCTGGTCGTCCCGGTGTGCTACGGGATGTCTTACGGAATATCTCAGCGCCTGCAGGAGAGACAGGACGACTTGGTCACCCAAGCAGGGATCTCTTGCCTTCCGATCCAAAGTCAGCAACCTTGGGTTCCACTCTTCCTTCTGTCAGCTGTTCCCCCTCCCCCTGGTTTTCAAGATGAAAATGCGACGCATAATAGTTGTAAGGACTGGGAAGCTGTGAAAGGTCGTTGCGAGCGAGACGTCAAATATGACATTTACATGTGAGTTTATTCCACACATCGAAAAAGAAGGTGGGGGGACGAGAGACTTGTCTCTCAATGTCGGTACTCAACAATTGCTAATGCTTTGTAGGAAACAAGCTTGATAATGGTAAGCAAGGAACTCTGTATGCTTGGTCGTAGGGGATTAGAGTTGACACTCCTCTCTCTGTACAGGCTTGTCATCTTCTAACAAAGTGTCCAAGCACAGAAAAAATGAAGTCGTTTCAGCCTTGAGAAATTGCATTAACAAATATCAGAAAAACACAACCCTAGGCAATTGAGATTCGAATTATGTGCCTCACTTCATCCAATGGGGTTTTTCTAAAAACTGGCTTAAAAAATATTAAGTTTATGAATGGAAACAAACAAACAAACACCAACCCCACCTCAGTTTGGCAACTTTAAAAAGTCTGAATAGCATTTCTTGTATTTCAAATAATTTTTGTGAAATCCAAACCTTTGAATTCCAGTCCTTAAAAACTTATTTTCCAGCAAAGTAAATTTGAGTGAGAAACAAGTAAAGATGTCAAGATGCAGAAAGTTAGTATCACTGAAGAAAAAGAAAGAAAATAAATATGTATTCTTGGGACTACCTTTTATTTGGATTACAAATTTAAACTAAAATATCCTAGTGCAGTTGACAAAGTTAATAATCTAAAAAGTATCTAAAATGCAACAGTGTGATGGGGTTGAAGGGCCCAAAGCGATCCAAGTAAATGTTGAGGATAAAAGATTAAAACTTTTATTCTTTTACATTTTTAATTGATTCCTTGAAGAAAATGGCTGTTCTTATAATGTGTAAAGATAATAGTTGAAGTGACCAGGGAGGTAGCTGAGATTCCACACTACTTACTAGATAAACATGAGGAACTTTATAGTCTTTAACACCCATGTAAAAAACAGGGCTTGGGCACATGGTGGTGCCAGCCTGCTTTTAATCCCAACACTTTCGAGGCAGAGCTAGTCATATCTGTGAGTTTAAGGCCAGCCAGGACTATACAAGAAGTTCTGAGCCAGCAATTTCTCCAGGCTACTATTGTAATAAGACATTATGACCAAAGCAACTTACAGTAAGACATCACATCTTGAGACAAAGACAAGGCAGACAGGGAGACACTAGGAATGGTCTAAGTCTATTGAAACCTTAAAGCCTGCTCCTTCCTCCTAATCCTTCCCAATTAGTTTAACCAACTGGGGACCAAGTATTCAAACATCTAAGCCTGTGGTGGCCAATCTTTTTCAAACTACCACTTAGGCATATAATATATTGCTGAAATGCATTAAATATGTTAAAACTAGATTTTGAATAGCTATAAATGTGTCTTACATTCTGAACTTGTACACTGTCACCAAGCTACAACTTACCAACTGAATGCTTTTCTTCATTCTTGAGTCCTTAGCCCATTATGTTGTAATTTAAATTCCAATAGTAGAGAACTTTGTTTCACAGTTTTTACCAGTGACTATGATTACCAAATCTGATAACTGGCTTGGTACTTGCCTTATTTGCCTGATGAATCAATGAAAGAATAAAATAAATGTAGGGTGTATTGTTAATGCCAGTACAACTCAGATACTTCTCCAACTCCTGTTCCTTGCACTCCTCTCACTTTCTTGATTCATCTTCCCTTTTTGCTTCTCTCTCCTATTTCTTTTTGCTTTCTTTTCCTCGTACCTTTTTTCATGAATATGTGAATGCTATCAAGAGTTTTCCTGGTCACCTTTCTTTTTGTGGCTCTCCATGCTGTTGGATAATCACCTCAGTGCCCTTGTATGTTTTGACTTGTAGTTTAACCATCTATATAGTGAAAAATAGTCTTGTAAAGTCTGTATTCATCTATTAAAATGACTACAATGAACATCAATAACATTCTTATTAAGATTGCACTTGTTTTTTTCCCTTTAATTTCTTTAGTTTTATTCTATAGGATCAAGTTTGAATTTATCAGCTGAATTTGGGAACTATATTTTTCAGGGTCATATATTTGTTTTAATAGCCTCAGTGTCTGCCTCTTTTCCCCTGAGTCCTTTGGTGAAATACACCTTATTTCTTACTGCTCTGACTTCCTTCAAATCTTTTGTCTTTATATCTTCATATGTTCTCTTTGTTTGAAATACTTGTTCTTTTTTTCCTTTTCCATTCTTTAACAGAGAGTAACAATGAAGCCTTTTTGAGCTTCCTAAAGTCTAGTTGATTGCTTTACCTTACTGTGCTCTCACAAGACAGCTTGTTTATATTTTACTGTACTTCATTGCTTTTACATCTACAAACTAGCATCTTATATCAGAAATGACAGACAAATGAAAGCCTCTTCTGTTTACTTTGTAAGCTAACCAATAACAGTAGTCTCTGGTCAGGCCTAGGTATGTTTCTCAACATTGTAAGAGCATATTAAGTAACCACTAATCATCCATCTTGTTTATCTTACAACTGAAGTACTACTTTAGATTGCTGTTCAGTCTTCATGTGTACACCCAGAATAGGTTACAACATCAATTTAAAATATTCATATCATCTACCAATACCATGTTACTATATTAAAAGGCTTATAATTTTCTTAATGTAAAACTAGTATGTATACTTTAAACATAACATTTCACATTTATGTTTTAAAAGTATATGTGGTTTTGTTTGTTTGTTTTGAGATAGGATCTCACTGTGTAAGATCTATGGCCTAGAACTCTCAGTGTAGATTAAGCTGGCATTGAACTGACAAGACATCCAACTGCCCGTCACTTAAGTATTGGCCTAAAAGGCATGTGCCAAGACACCTGGTTTTGTGTTGCCATTTTAAAATGCTTTCGTAATAGAAATAAAATATACAAATACACTTCATTGCTTCAAAAGAACTAAAGTAAAGGACTAAAAACTGATAGTACAGTCGCAATACAACGATCTTGATGACCTTGGTAATATCTTAAGTGAAAGAAGCCAGACTCTAATAAATCCTTGAAGTGTGCTGCTTATTGGTGCTAATACCATATTTTATTGAAAACAGGACTATATAATACTGACTCTTTCTTGATTTTGCTAGCATTATAATTTAAGAGTTTCTTTTACCCCGATGATTGATGAGTTTCAAGAAAGTGATTGAAAGATGTATGTCCTCCAGAAATGTTAACATACCACAAAGAGCAATGGTGTTGTTTATTGGGCTCTGTGAAATAAAGGTTTTTAGATCCAAATTTGTTACTCATTTAATATTGCCAAAGCACAGATTTCATTTGTTCCTGCAAAAATTTGTATCCACATTTTAATGGCACTTTAGAAGCCCTTTCATGGACTAGCATCTTTGCCCCCCTGTTTCTTCTACAAATGCCTGCTGGCTTGCCTTTCTGCTTCTCTGCTGTGTATGAATCAGCCTGAGGCTTCATTGCAAGTGGGATATCTACTGACACCTTCTTGACCTTGATATCTGTGAACTTACTAAACGGGTCTCAGTGGCCTTTAAAGCATCAGGAAATATGCTGTGACTAGAAAGTCATATACTAAAATATGTATTCATTTTGCTCCAGCGTGATAGAGGAGTGAGAGAATGTATTTTGTCTGTAAGTTTAAAGTGGTTATATTGTGTCTGTACAATCAGAGAACTTAAATTTAGTTGCCTAGAGTAAGCCTCTTATGTTGTTTTGAGAGGTATTCCTGTCTGTTTTCTTACCCTAAGATTCAATGGCTAGTCCTGGGAAGGATAACTACAGAATGAAAAGTTACAAGAACAAAGCCTTAAATCCTCAAGAGATGCGAAGGCGAAGAGAAGAAGAAGGAATACAACTTCGAAAACAAAAAAGGGAAGAACAGGTAGGTGTTCTTAGACACTTAATTTTTTGCTTAGCAGCAACAAATCCATCGATCCACTCACCCATTCAGTATCTCATGTGGAGCGTTGCAACTTTAATTATCATTGCTATATGTTAGAATATTAAATGCTAAGTGTTTGATAAAATTGATTTGCTAAATCTATCCTTTAATTAAGTTTCTGGACTAATATTTGTAAATTAATTAATTAGAATTCTGTACTGTTTTAGTCACTGACTGGAGAGACTTTCCTCTTATTCTGATAAACATTTTGTTCCCACTGCTAAAAATGTTTACTTTGAGAAGTTTAGGTCACTATCAGTTGGCAATATAAAATTTGTCCCCAGAAAACACATTGTAGATCTGTGGATTTCATAAGTCTTAAGGTAGTCATCTTTCCATGTCTCATTCTGTGCTTTCTATATTTCCTAATATATGTCTCTGTTCCATGGCATCTATTTATACTTTGCATATACAACATAAACAATATAAAATCATTTAAGAGTACTTGTCAGAATTTTCCATTCCAATGTAGATTTGAAAATATTTGTAACTAAGCAAGTTATCCTTACAATAACAGATTAAAAATGGGCTGGAGGGATGGCTCAGCGGTTAAGAACACTGACTGCCCTTCCAGAGATTCTGAGTTCAGTTCCCAGCAACCCACATGGTGGCTCACAACCATCTGCAATGGGATCCAATGCCCTCTTCTGGTGTGTCTGAAGACAGCTACAGTGTGTACTGTTATAAATAAAATAAATAAATCTTTTTTTTTATAAAAGATTAAAAATAATATAGGAAAAGGACTAGTGAAAAAAGTCTAAAAAGGCCCATTGTAGAAATATAATAATTATGGTTGTAAGTTTCTGTATGTAGTATCTTGCAGGACTTAGCATCAAAAAAGCAAAGAGAAACAAAAAAACGTATTGACTAAGCAAAGTTTGTGCAGACTAAGGAAGCGCTGCATTAGTCATCAAAGCACAGGGAGTTTTTGTTACTTGGGTTGTCTTGTTTTTATATTTTTATGAATGATGGAACTAGCAAATATAGGGCTATTTTTCCTGAAAATTTTTGCTATTGTTTGTTTTATTTTGTTTCAGTGTCTTATGTAGCCCAGGCTGACCTAAGATTTTCTTGTAGCTGAGGATGGCCTTGAGTTCTAGATACTCCTGCCTCTACCTACAGGCATGTGCCACCACACCCAGCTTCCTCTCTAGCTTGTCATTCATTCTGTGTAATTTACTTTTTAATCAGGATTTCCCTTTTTTAAGAGTTGTTTTATTTATTTTAATTATGTTTATGTGTGTTTGTCTGTCTGAGGGTGTGCGCACATGAGTTTGGTTGCTGGAACCTAACTCTGGTTCTCTGCAAGAGCTGTGTGCACTTTTACTAACTGAATCATCACTCCAGCCCCTAATGAAGATTTTTTCTTTCTTTCTTTCTTTCTTTCTTTCTTTCTTTCTTTCTTTCTTTCTAGATGTTTTTTTTCTTTTTTTATTGAAAAAGGAAGTAAAAACATTTTATGATAAAATTAAAGATTTACATGGAAAATGTTTCTGACAAAATTGAAGAAGCATATAGAAAAACACATTAAGATTGACAGTTTTCATGGAAAATTAAAGAGTAAAATGGTAGACATAAAAAACATTGCTAAATTAATTGAAAAAGGAAGTAGAAACATTTTATGATAGAATTGTAGATTTACATGGGAAAATATCTAATAAAATTATAGAAAAATATAAAATAACATTAAAATTGAAGATTATCATGGAAAATTACAGATAATATGGTAGGCATAAAAATATTTCTAAGTTGATTGAAAATAGAATTATAAACATTTTCTGATAAAATTGAAGATCTACAAGGAAAATATTCCTGATAAAATTCAAGAAATATATAGAAAAACTATTTCATGGAAAATAATACAGATAAAATGGTAGGCATAAAAATATTCCTAAATTGATTGAAAGTAAAATTATAGATATTTTCTGATAAAATTGAAGATTTACATGGAAAATATTTCTGAAAAAGTTGAAGAAATATATAGAAAAACATTAAAATTGAAGATTATCTTGGAAAATTATACAGATAAAATGTTAGGCATAAAAATATTCCTAAATTGATTGAAAGTGGAATTATAAGCATTTTCTGACAAAATTGAAGATTTACATGGAAAATATTTCTGATAAAATTGAAGAAATATATATAAAAAGTGTTAAAATTAAATATGGAAAATAATAGTTAAAATGTAGACATAAAAAACATCACTAAATTGATTGAAAGAGGAATCACAAACATTTTCTGATAAAATTGAAGGTTACTTTCTTTTGGGTTTGTTGGAAAAAGATTATTTTCTTGCTTTTCCTAGGGTGTAGTTTCCCTCCTCGTGTTGGCGTTGTCCATCTATTATCCTTTGTAGGGCTGGATTTGTGGAAAGATATTGTGTAAATTTGGTTTTATTATGGAATATCTTGTTTTCTCCATCTATGGTAATTGAGAGTTTGGCTGGGTATAGTAGTTTGGGCTGGCATTTGTGTTCTCTTAGGGTCTGTATGAGATCTGCCCAGGATCTTCTAGCTTTCCTGGTCTCAGGTGAGAAGTCTGCTGTAATTCTGATAGGCCTGCCTTTATAGGTTACTTGACCTTTTTCTCTTACTGCTTTTAATATTCTTTCTTTAGTGCATTTGGTGTTTTGATTATTATATGATAGGAGGAATTTCTTCATTGGTCCAGTCTGTTTGGAGTTCTGTAGGCTTCTTGTATGTTCATGGACATTTCTCTCCTTAGGTTAGGGAAGTTTTTTTCTATAATTTCGTTGAAGATATTTTCTGACCCTTTAAGTTGGAAATCTTCACTCTCTTCTATACCTATAATCCTTAGGTTTGGTCTTCTCATTGTGTCCTGGATTTCCTGGATGTTTTGGCTCAGGAGCTTTTTGCATTTTGCATTTTCTTTAACTGTTGAGTCAATGTTTTCTATGGCATCTTCAGCCCCTGAGATTCTTTCTTCTATCTCTTGTATTCTGTTGTTGATGCTTGATCTATGACTTCTGAATTCTTTCCAAGATTTTCTATCTCCAGAGATGTCTCACTTTGTGATTTCTTTATTGTTTCTACTTCCATTTTTAGATCCTGGATGGTTTTGTTCAGTTCCTTCACTTGTTTGTTTGTGTTCTCCTGTAATTCTTTAAGGGATTTTTGTGTTTCCTCTTTAAGGGCCTCTACCTGTTCACCCATGCTCCCCTGTATTTCTTTCAGGGATTTTTGTGTTTCCTCTTTAAGGGCTTTTACCATTTGACCCATGTTCTCCTGTATTTCTTCAAGGGAGTTATTTATGTCCTTCTTGATGTCCTCTAGCAGCATCGTGAGATAAGACTTTAAATCCAACTCTTGTTTTTCCGGTGTCTTGGGGTATCCGGGACTTGCTGTGGTGGGAGAACTGGGCTCTGATATTGCCAAGTAGCCTTGGTTTCTGTTGGTAGGGTTCTTGTGCTTGCCTTTTGCCATCTGGTTATCTCTGGTGTTAGTTGGTCTTACTGTCTCTGGCTGGAGCTTGTCCCTCCTGTGGGCCTGTAAACCTGTGTCTGTACTCCTGGAAGACCAACTCTCTTCTGGCAGGGTCTGTGCACAGAAGGCTGTGGAGTTTTCTGGTTCCCTGCTGCAAATGGCAGCTGGAAGGGAAGACTCCTGTCCCAGCAGCAATACTGATTGTGTGCCCTAGCTGTACCCCTCCAGAGAGAAGGTGGAGATCTCACCTCCATACTCAGAAGTGAAATCGCTGCTGGGAAATCACTCTCTCCTGGCGGGCTAAGCACAGAACTCTTTGGAGCTGCCCGGTTGCCTGCTGCAGATGGTGGCCGGAAGGGAAAATTTTCTTGGAAAAATCTTCAATGATTAGTAACTCAATAAAGAAATATGCCTTTTCCAATCCTATAAAATATGTATGTCTGTTTTAATGTTTTGAATTATAAAAACAATTTTTTTACTCACATGATAGAAGGAATCCTGTGACAGGTGAATGTTCTTTGAAAAGTCTGTGTATAAAATAATTTCTCTTTGTTGCAGTTGTTCAAACGCAGAAATGTCTCTTTGCCCAGAAGTGATGACTGTATGCTAGAGAGTCCCATCCAGGACCCAGATATCAGTTCTACTGTACCCATTCCAGAGGTATGTTTTACAAAATGTATTGTGATTTATAGTATACCTCATCATATTTCAGAGACAGTATTATATCAAATAATATAAATAATATTCATGCAAAAATACTTATATGTTAACTTTTTGTTTTAGGAAGACATGATCACTGCAGATATGATTCAGATGATTTTTTCTAATAACGCTGAACAGCAGCTGACTGCAACACAGAAATTTAGAAAACTGCTTTCTAAAGGCAAGAATTATTTTCAGTGTTTTATTTGATCTTATAGATTTTATAGTAGAAATTTGTATTTTTTTAAAATTTTGAGGCATTTTATTCCCCTTTTTTCTTTTTTTTTTTTTGGCCAGAGACAGGACTTAATTTCTCTTTAATCCATATTATCCTGGTATGGTTGTGTATACCTTTATTTTGTTTTGTTTTTTGTTCTCTGAGAGAGGTTCTCTCTATTTAACCTTGGCTGGCCTTGGAGCTCACTAGGTAACTCAAACTGGTCTCTAACTCATACAGGTAGACCCACCTGCCTAACCACCAAGCTAGGATGTGTGTACCTTTAATTCCAGTACTTGGCAGACAGAAGCTGGCAGATCTCTGTGAGTTGAAAGCCAGTCTGGTCTACATCATGAGTTCCAAGCCACCCAGGCCTACATAGTGAGATCCTGTCTCCCATAAAACAAAACAAAAAAACCTATTTTAAAGTAAATGTTAAATAATTGTAGAAAATTATAAATAGTAGAAGAATTTAAAGAAGCAAATATAAAAATAATTCTGTTACCAATAATAAGGCTATAACTCCTTATACAAATAGTTTTTAGACATACTTTTTGTTTTGCTAAGTGCTAGGAGTTCAGATATGCAACACTGTACTTGGCTGTTTTGTGATTTACTGACCATTTGTAATCCATAAATGGACAATTTATTTATCCAATTAATTTTAATATTGTTTCAGATGTAGAACTTAGAGAATTAGGAATTTGAAATAAGAAATTTTTAACCTATTAAGATTTTCCAGATGAGACCAACAAGAGTGCTCAGTGGGGTAAAGAAGTTTACACCAACTTCTGTGATCTGAGCTCGATGCCCAGAACCTGTGTGGTTGAAGAAGAGAATTGACTCTCCTTCCAAAAGTTGTCCTCTGTCCTCCACACTGCACAGTGACTTACAGTCCTATGTGAACATGTATATATAACCACGTAAAATAAGTGTAAGAACACTTAAAGAAAAAAAATCAAATCAATTTTAATACTTTTAACTTAATTTCATCCTTCAGTTTTCAATAGCTCAGCACTTTAAGAAATTCATACACAATCAAGAACAGCTTCTTTTTATCTCAGTATTTTAGTATGTTTTTACAATTGATTTTTATTTTCCTGGTTCAGTTTTTTTTCATTATATTCTCTTTAAAAGTTTTTTTTGACAAATATATAGTATCATCTCTAATTGATAGGATTTCTGTAGATTATGTTTGAGAATTTTAAAGTAGATTTCATCATTTTTCTACCACATCTCTATCATTATTAAATTTATTTTGATTCTTCAAGAAGGTAGTTTGAAAGAATTTAAAAAAAATCTGTCATCTGTGACTTCATTATCTATGACTTCATTGTCTGAGTTGAGAGTGTTCTAGAAAGAACTTTATTTTCTTGTGTGTGTGTGTGTGTTGTTTGTTTGTTTTTTGTTTGTTTTTCGAGACAGGGTTTCTCTGTGTAGCCCTGGCCATCCTGGAACTCACTCTGTAGACCAGGCTGGCCTCAAACTTAGAAATCCACCTGCCTCTGCTTCCCAAGTGCTGGGATTAAAGGCATATGCCACCACTGCCTGACAAGACATTATTTTCTGTTTCTATACCAAACTATTCTGTTTCTATTATCCTTTATTAAATCATAAGCAATCATTTTACATTGTTTCTTCTTAATACTTGGATTTGTTAGCCTAGATTAGACATAAAACAGGAATTATAAATGTTTTCTTGTACTGATTGACATGGATTCCTGCCAGATGTATCATGGGTAGAAGAATATTAGAACTACTATACTTTTATTTGATCTATCAGTATAGAAAACAAGCTGTAAATAGAACTATAAGCAAAACCAGCAGGAAACTTGTATTTCTTCATCATTAAGTAGTATTCTAACTGTTGGTACTAGGGAGACAACATATGTGCCTGGCTACTGTGTAGCCTGCCATTAACCCCAGCATGTCCTGGTGATTCACATCAGATAATAACCTTTTACTCAAACCCTCTTCTCTGTCTCCCCATCATGACCATTCTTACAGTATAAGTCACTAGTCATACTTCTTCAATCCCAGTTTTACAGAAGTTTCTCCAAAGCTTTATTATTCTTTCATTGTTGAAGCATATATTTTCCTATTTTGCTTATGTTTAAATTGCCAAAGTGACTATGAGTCTTATTTATGACAGTTCATTACCTTTATAAGCTTTTACAGACTATTTTATTATGTAATATTAATGACAGTTCATGGGATATGTTAGTCACATTAATTGGTTTCTTTTAGATGGAATAATAAAACATGTTGCTTTAGCTTTGCCAGGAGAGACTGCATTTGTGTTCTTAGCTAAATGACAGATCTGTGTATTTGCTGACCTGTAGATACTGATGTAGCTGAAGTTAAGTGTTCATTTCTCATGGACTTCTGACCACTATCGTATTTCTTCTCCCACCTTATCACCTTTGTCCCCAAAAGAAAAAACAACACAGAATTTCTGTCCTTTAAAACAGAGGAAAATTTAGATTTTTCTTTCAGAAAAAGAAACATGGTGAACCTGGTGACTATACTTCCAAAATTCTGACATTTTGAAAGGTTGCGGGTAAAGGGGAATAAAACATCTACTGAGTTCCTATAACTGGAACAGTTATTTAAGGTGGAGAATGGGAAGAACATTTTACAAAGTGTACTTTAAATTTAGAATACTTGGAAAAAATTCAATGAATATAATTTTGTCACCTATACAGAATGATTATTGCTAGTGAGGGAACATCCTTAGAAATTGAGGATAGTGCTATTAGGATTTAGTGAGGACTTTTCTCGGTTGGTATTGTGAATGTTGGACATACATCCTTTCCATCTTGTAAGAATGATCTCTGCAGTTGAGGAAATATGTTTTCACTTCCTATCATTGCAGTTAGTGAAAAGGCAGAATTTGCTTTGTAAAAAGTATTGTGGTAATGGCAACATTTATCTGCAGTTACATCCAGGTAAGAGTTTACTTAGGTCAGAGAAACCTAGGGAAACTATTTCTTATGCCATGTGTGATAGGAACATTACTTGCCAATCCGTCAAGCTCTAGAATCACCTGAAGACAGGCCTCCGATCATGCCTGTGAGGGAGTATCATAATTAACTGCGATGGGAAGACCTGCCCACTGCTGTTAGCACCACTCCATGACTGCAGTATTGGACTATGAATGAAGAGGGAGCTGATTATAGGCAGGCATTTGTTGCTGTGTGTGGATACAGTGTACCCAGTTGCTCCAGGCTCCTGCCAGTGGGACTTCTCTATTATGATGAACTGTAAATGATTTCTCCCTTAAGTTTCTTTTGTCAGGATTTTTTTTTTTTCCACAAGAAAAGGAGAAGGAAAAGGAAGTAAGATACCATGTTGCATGAAACAGGGATCTGTTCATTGTTGTGTGTGTGGGTGTGTGTGTATAACAGCCTTTCTTTTTAAATCTTAGAACCCAATCCACCAATAGATCAAGTTATACAGAAACCAGGAGTTGTACAGAGATTTGTGAAATTTCTTGAAAGAAGTGAAAATTGTACTTTACAAGTGAGTTTGAAGTTTTCTTTTTTAATCATTTTCTAGAAATGACTGAATTTTTAGTGAAAATGACTTCTTACAATGCTAACTATATCATAAGCATTTATTACTAAATACGTAATAAAGGAAAAGTAGGCACCACTCTTGGCTAAGGCATGACTATAGTGCTAGTTCCTGTTAATAATTAGTTTGCTGAACAGATTCAGAAATCATAAACTCACAAATAATACTAATGAGGTTCTATAGTTATCAACCTTTATTAACCATTTTCTTTTAGAAAACTCTAAAAGTGCTAACCTCATGATTAAACTTATTTCTTTACGAGACGGGATCTACTTAGGTACCCTTGGCCTTAAACTCACAGAGCTCTTCCTGTCCCTAGTAATGTACAATTAAAGGCATGAGGCACCATATCCAACTGTGTTGGTTCTTAAATTACTTCTTGAAACATTTTTAGTTGATCATTTTTTAAAAAGAATTGTTATAACCTACAAAAAATATAACTGAACTTAGATTTTTTTCTAAAGAGCATTATCTCTCAACCTTGATATGGTAACATTCTCCCAAATAATTACCTACTAATGGTAATTTACTAGAGTTTGGTAACATTTTAATGTTATAAAACACTCTGATATCTGTGCGTACTCTAGAATCAGATTTCAGGAATTGGAGAAGACCTACATCTAACATCAGTGCTGTAGGCAGTAATGAAAGGCTATGGAGAAACAGTTGTGGAAACTGAGAGTAATGGTCTACTTGTTTGAACAGTTTGGGAAAGGCCCCTGTTTTAGGCATATATAATACATGTGAATGTGAAAAAAAAATTTAGAATTTCTAATCACAGTTTCTGAGGAAAAGGCTATTTTATTCAGGTCAGTTATTTGGATTCGAAGCCATAGGATTTAATTTCTGCTTTATTTAAGCTGTGAGTACAAATTAAAATTCCTGGTCTCTGATAATCTATCATTATGTGTCTCTTTACTTCCTATGACTAAAAGAATAAATGAACAGGTATAAATAAATAAAATTATTGAATGCTAACTTGAGAGCTAGGTATTAAATAAGTTATTATAGGCCTAAAATTAAGACATTGTTCCTGCTTAGAGAAGTTCTGCAACTATCTTGCAGAATGTTAACATACCAAAAGATAAAGAGTAACAATGTGCTTAGCACTGTAACAGAACTAGAAAAAAGTGCTCTGGGAACATAGAAGATGTAGCAAATTGATTCTGTAAGTGAAGTAAGGAATATTTCATGAAGATATTTTTGATTTTCCAAAGTGAAAGCAGAAAATCTTAATTTTAAATTGAGAGCACAGTATGTGTACACTGTGTAGTGTGCTGAAAAACATTGGGAACTTGAGTCTTCGTTCGAGCCTGATGAAATTCACCAGTGTAGCTTGTAACTCAAATGGGTATTAATCTAGTAGTTTAGACCAGCACTCTACATTCAAACTATGTTTCTATGGGACACATTGTTCTGTAAGCAATTTTTGTAAGGCATGCACACATTTTTAAACATGGGAAGTAGTTATGAGGCTTTTAAAAAGTGGAAGATTTCAAATGAATATTCTGATATTTTACATTTTTAACAAATCAAAACAGTTGTCATTACTACCACATAATGTAGTTGTATGTATATGTGTGGATATGTTGCACATGGATGCCAGTGCCCTCAGAGGTCAAAGGCATCACATCTGGAGTTGCTGGCGGTTTGAGCCCTATATTTTGCTATTGGGAATCAAATCCCCTATAAGAGGATATGTGTTCTTGACCATTGAACGGTCACTCTAGCTCCTCCTGTCTTGAAAATCATAACTGCATTTCAATTTTCAGTGTGTTTGTAGCATTACAGGTCTTCACTGATGTATTCTCCTAGGGAATAGCAAAGAGAAATTTGTAAACTTGTAGTTTTTCTATTTATTTTCTATTTCTTAAGAGTTATTGTCTCCATTGATACTAAATATAAATTATTTTGTCAGGTTTTTTTTTTCTTAGTCTATCAGAGGTTCTGTTATATGAAAGATTAGTAAACATCTATCCCACATCTGTTAATAATAAAACCTCCATGTTGAACAAATACCTAAATATCTGGCATTCTAATTTTCATGTTCTTAAGTAAGGTTGGGGGTGACACCATCCCCTGGGAAGTTAGTACCATCATGATTCTTTCATTTCCTTTTTAACAGCTTGCTGTAGAATACTACTGGGAAATAATGAACCTTAGGAGTTAAATTGTATTTATATATTTTTGGCATTACAAAATATACTCCTTTTTGGTTTTGTTTGTATAATCTGCAGAAGAATCTATTTGCTTTGTTAAATAAGGTTCCCCATCTATAAACCTTACTTGTCAATGAGTTTTCAGAATCTTAAGTCATCTTTCCTTTCACATTTGTTTTACTCTATTTCTTCTTCCTCCTCCTTTGTGAGAGCTCCTCCATTCTTTCATTCATTTCCCTTTCTTTCCTTAGTTTGAAGCTGCCTGGGCATTAACTAATATAGCATCTGGAACTTTTCTGCATACCAAGGTAGTGATTGAAACTGGGGCTGTTCCAATTTTTATCAAACTTCTCACTTCAGAACATGAAGATGTACAGGAACAGGTAAGTTTCTAACTTGTGTAGCATGCTGTATATAGAGGTTTTAGTTTTCTCATGAAAGAATTGTAATTTTGACTTCGACTTTTTTTTTATGCATGATTTGCCTAACATTCATTTATTAAAACACATTAGTTTCTTTTCAGTCTCTGATTAGAAGTGGGAAAGATAAGCTACTTTTGGCATGATTCTGGGTTTCTAATGAGACTATTCTCAGCACAGGATCCACTGTTTGTGTAATCACTGATTGTGCTGGACCGTAGGGAAGCTCCAGGACATGGCTCCGGGGTGGGGAAGTGCAGTCTGAGGCGCGGGGCAGCCAGACCTGCCATGAGGCTGGGCTATCTGGTTCTCAAGTTTTTGGACATCCAGAAGCTGTGGAAGAGCTGAGAACTGAGTGGGCCCCTGGGCTGGACCTAGCCTGGGGCAGAGGTGGAGAGGAGCTCCAACTGGACCCACAGGTTTGAGTCCTTGGCTTGATGGCTGCAGGGTTGAGCTTGTGGTACTTTGAATTGAGTCATTTTAATAGAGTTCAGGAGTAAATTTTCAAAGTCTTGTTCTAAGAAGAACCATTTGATAACGTGATTAAAAGACACTCACGTTTTGAGTACTTTTGTTTTTGCTATTCATGTTCATCTGTTGATCTGTTTCATTCATCATTTAGTTTTGTGAAATTTTGTATTCACTTATCATTAATATTGGAAGGCTTTGTTATGACATTAATTACTTTTCCAAAAAAATGGTGTTGTTAATTATTCAACACAAATTTTTTCATATTCTTCAATAATTCATTATCTATTCCTTAATTGTACGTTTGCTATTTGTAGCTAACTGGTATTAATAATATAGTTGTGAACATCATTGTGTATTGGTTTTAATGTGTTACCTGGTTATTTTATTAGGGCAAAAAGACTATCCTTCACTAGAATGTAAAGGAAAGCTTTTAAATGTCCTTATGTTTTAAGATATTATAGAATTTCACTTAACATTTTTCTTTCCTATTTCCTTGCTTTTGTTTTTTCACATGTTCTTGAAACTCATTGTTGCTTTTTTTTATAGTAAAAGTCTCTTAACAGAGAGTGGTTTAGGATATTGTCTTAATAGTACTTTTTTTTTTTCCTCAGGCTGTTTGGGCTCTTGGTAACATTGCTGGTGACAATGCAGAATGCAGGGATTTTGTTTTGAATTGTGAAATACTTCCACCTCTTTTAGAGTAAGTATTTTGTTTCAGTTAATTTTACATTTGGAAAAGAAAAATATATACTCCTACATTTCTATATAACAGTTCAATTCCCAAATAATATTTTGTAGTTTTTGCCTATGTTGGCTAGGCCTAAAATTACTTGAAAGCAGGTAAAACCAGGAAAAAGAAAACATTCACATTGTATTCTTTTTTTAAAAATGTCTTTTATGTTCTTTTAATCTGTACTTATTAGTTTTTACTTACTTGATGCCTTCAGTGCTAAAATAATTCTAACAGGAATATATACTACTTTATAATATAATAACACTTAAGTGTTCTCATAGCGTGAAATCTTTTTTATTTAAGATTAAAAATGTTGTGAGTATATTGTGTATGTGTTTGGGAATGGGATGTGTGCATTTGACTGTAGGTGTCCACAGAATCCAAAGAAGCTGTCAGATCCCCTGAAACTAGAGTTACATACAGCTGTGATCCATTCAAAATGTGGGTACAAAAATCTGAACTCAGGTGCTCTGTAAGCACAGCCACTGCCTTGTTTCTACAGAACCTCATAGCACAGAATCTTTAATAAACAAATTGTGTATTTACAATGTCTGCAGAACTCTTTACTTGATTTCAAAATGTCCACATAAGAGATTTTTCTTTCAGTGTTTGAAATTTACTTTTTACTTAAAGTGATTGAGCAAGAGGCTTCTCCTCTGGCTGCTTTACTTATAAGCTTTGTTTTTTATTTATGTGCATGTGTATGTGTTGGGAGTATGTTCACGTGAGTGCAGGTGCCCAAGGAGACCAGAAGAGGGTGTCAGAGCTTCTGGAGCTTGAGTACAGTGGTTTCCTGAAATGACTATGGTGAAAGGAACTCCATTCTTCTGGAAGAACAGCAAGTGTTCTTAAATGCCAAGCCTCTTAGCTACTTCACATTTAAAAATAAGTTATGCTATGACATAAGGTCCTTTAAAGAAACAGCAGAAAGTTGTTTGAAATAGAGTTTTCTTTATACAGTGTAATTAGCATTCAATGAAAGTACATTTAGCTTAGGTGTCAATGACAAGTATTATGAAAGAATAAAAGAAATGGTTTGAAGAAAAAATAACTCACTCTGTGTCATTCTCCATCCTTTTCAGAGTAGGAGTTAAATAGAATAAATTTAAACATTTAGACTGTAGTTTGCAAACCTTTGTTCTAATAGACAACAGTATCGAAGTGATTTCGTGGCATTACTTATGACTATAAAACTTAATTAAGAACCAGTTGCATGCAGGCCACTGAACTGTTGCTACAATTATACTGCTGTGTGCCTTCTTGTTTGCCATTGTCCTTTCCGTGTGACCTTTCTCTGATCTATTTGATTTATAGATATAAATTAAGCATTTTGTTTCTTTTTATGCTTTTGGTGCTATTTTTCTAGGTTATTTTGCACCTTGTTAATTTGTCAGATTTGCAGTGATTTATGAAGGAAGTGGTAAGCTTTTGTTAGCCTCTGATCGCTTTTCAATGTTCTACAAAGGTCTTTGATGGTAACTGAGCAAATCTAAGTTAATAGAGAACAAAAACCCAGTACGTCGCTGTGTACTGCTATATGTTCACATAACGCATTTTAGAAGGAATGTTAGAAAATACCAGTTTCATTATAAAATTTGACTATAGAAAGTTGAAAATTTTATTGAAAATTTGAGAAGTGTGCCTCATACAGTGAGGCACACCTGTAATCCCTACATTGGGGAGGTTGAGGCAGGAAGATTGGGGGTTCAAGATCATTCTCTACTACATGAATCCCTGTCTCAGTGGGGAGGAGGGAAAGAGAAGCAAAGAAAATACTGAAAAGTTGAAAAAGAAGTAAAGCAGGCTAGCTATCAGCCATTGTCACTTTAAATGAAGCTGCTAGCTTTAAAATGATGATGTCTATTACATTGAAATTCACTCAGCTAATATTTAAGTAAATATACATTTTCTAGTAATATCCTGTGATCATTTCTGGTTGAAGTTTTATTTATTATGTTGCTAATTAACTTGACTCTTAGTAAATATAAATCTTTTAGTACTATAGACTATACATTAATATAACTTTATTTAAATGTAATTTAACTTTAATTTATAATTTTTTATTGTTGCCCTGTTTTCTTCTTCCTTGCTTTGTATCAGTGGAATTGAAAAGTCTAAAAGGTTTGCTGAAAAAAACTTGCCAAATCATAGTATATAATATAGACAAAAGAAAATAGTTTTATCCTTTTGCTTTAAAATGAAATGTATTTTTTTAGAGGCCTCGTCTGTTTACAGGAAAATCTAGAGAACAGAGTTTTAGTTCTTTTTCAAATACAGAAAACATAAAACGATTTGACATGTGATGGTGAATACTGATTGTTAGCTTGAGAGGATTTAGAATAACTTAGGAGACAAACTTCTGTTCATGTTTGTAATGGAGTTTCTAAATTGCTTTAATTCATCTTGGAAAACTTAGTTGAGGTGGGTGGCATTATTCCGTAGGCTAAAATTTTATTCACTTTTAATAAAAATGATAAATGAACTGACTGCCAGTATTCATCACCATCTTCTTCCTGTGGATGGTGGATTTACTGCGTGCAGGTACCTCGAGCCCTTAATGCCAGGCATTCCCCACCATGATGAACTTTCCCTTCAAACTGTGGCCTAATATAGACTCTTTCTTCCTTAAGATTTTTTTTTTTTTAGATAGCATCTTACACTTGATTGTAGCTTAGCTTGGAACGTTTGTGTGTATCCTGGGATGGCCTCATGACAGGCCTCCTATCTCAGCCTCTATTACTGGGATTACAGGATGAATGAGCTGCTGTGCCCAGCTCATTTTATGTTCTTCTGTTCAATGGCATCAAGTATATTTCTAGTGTTAAAAAATGATCAACACTATGGACTTTGTGACTGTTTTATTCAACTCAGAGACCTAATGCTCATTAAGCAGACACATCCCTGTTCAGCATCACAGTCCTTGGAAACTAAAATCTGGTTTATGTCTTTACCTTTTCTGGACATGTTATAAATTGTATACTATACCTGATCTTTGTGTCTGGGTTGTTTCTCTTACTATTCTGTTTTCAGACTTCACCTGTTTTCTTTCATGTATTAGCACTTCATTTTATGGCTGAACAACATTCCATTTTTGCCAAAAAAGTAATTGCCATTCAGAATCTGTTGATTGCATTCTTAACAATAGAAAACATGGGTTATAATATAAATTATTTAGGTCTTTAAATATTTTGTAGTTTTTAGTAAACAAGTCTTACACCTTGATTAAATTTTCTAAGGCAGTTTCTCCAGTTTACATTGGTTGAACATATGATTGATTTGACGGTTTAACAGTGAAATACATTTCATAGAAGCTGTTTTTTGACTTTTGGCCTTTTCCTGGATTAGCAGTATGGGAGTGACACTCTTGTGATTCCAGGAAGTAGTGGCAAACTGCAGCTTCTAGTTAGCCACAAGATGAGAGCAAACAACTGATCCCATCTAGATAACTGTGTTGCTGTCCTCTTTTGGTAGGTATGTGTAACTCTGGGCCTTTCTATGCCTGCTCCAGTTCTGAGTAATGACCCAGAGACTTTCGACCTTATAACTAGGCATTGTTTCCTACAATCATGGGAAATCTTAGGGTCTTATTGTTAAGGTAGGAAATCCCCTCCTTTTACATGCACTCGTATGTGCTCACATGTGCTCATTCCCACTGGGTTGACCTTTTCTGTCTCTGCACATACAATTTAAACTGAATTATCCCATTTATAAGTTCTACCACATGGGTGGTTAGTTACCGCTCCTTCCTTCCTGGCCTGCCTTCCTCCTCTTCTTCCTAGATTTTTTTTTTTTTTTTGAGTCCCACCTTACTATTCTGCTTTTTGCTATAGTCCATAGATTTTTTTTTTTATTTTAGCCAATCAGAACATGATAGAGAACACTGTTTACAAAATACTAAGGCAGGAGATGCTGAACTATACCAAACTCTGACCTCTAATCAAATCTCTGCTGGTTTAGAAATTAGCATTCGAATAGTACAAGCATAATCTTTTCACAGTGCATACAAATATTACTCCAACATCTGTGCTTGTTTTCTCTCATTAGGATAAATTCATAGGGAGGAAAGGTTGACTTTGGTTCACAATTTTGGAGGCTTTAGTACATAATTACTTGGCAGAATTACTTTGTGTCCCCATAGAGATACAGCCTCATTGCAGAGAAGTGTGATAAGGTGAAACTGTCAACTTTCCTTCCAGTGGTCAAGAAACAAAAGTAGCATGCAGAAAGGGCCAAAGTCCCCAAACTTGAAGTCATTCCTTCAATGAGTTATTTAACTTATACTGTGTATCACCTCTCAAGGGTTATCATTAGCATGACATTTGGGGACTATTTAAAGTCCAAACTTAGTAGTAGGTTAGATGAATTATGTATTTTTTTTCTTGAAGTGTTTTCAACTTGTGATAGATTTATTCATATTTAACCCCACCATAACTAAAGAAACATTTTTTATTTTAAATAAGAGTTTCCTTAATTAATAAAAGTATATTTATAGAAAATGTATGGGAATTCAGTTAATTTGAGGTGTTGATCTTATACCTAGCAACTTTGTGAATTTACTACAACTGGTAGCTTTCTTTTTCCTTTTTGAGACTGGGTCTTACTGTGTGTCTTTGCTTTGTAGATTATTAGATTTCTGTATATGACATATATGTATAGAAGTAGTTTCATTTTGTGTTCTCAAGTTTGAGTGTTGTCTTACTTAGGGTTTTATTGCTGTGAAGAGACACCATGACCAAGGTAACTTGTATACATAAAACATTTAATTGGGGCTGGCTTACTGTTTGAGAGGTTCATGCAGATTCTGAGACTCAAACCTGGATCCTCTGCAAGAGCAACAAGTACTCTTAGTGAGTGACTTTCCAGCCCTCTAAAAGAGATGTTTTAAAATTTTTTACATTGTCATCTATGTGGTACTTAGTTCAGTCAGTTTTTCAAATGGCTTACTCCTCCAGAGTATTTCATTCCCCAGTTTTTCCTTCCATGTTTTCAGTGTCTTTCATTTGCTATGTATTTTTTGCCCTAGGTTTCTGCACTTAGTAAAGAGACATTTACCTACTCTTCTACCTCTAGAGCATTCTCAGATGGGCAAAATAAAGACAAACACATATAACCATTTTGCAGAGTCCCCACAAAGCTGGCAACATATGTAAAAGCGCTTCAAACAGGGTATATGCTCTTGATCTGCTTCCTCTGGAATAGGGACCCAACAGCTGAATAAATTCATCTGCCAGACTACAGAGATGGCTTTGAGCAAGGGCAAATTAAAATACCAGAAAGATTCACTGATATATTTCAGTCTTTCCAAGGCTATAAACATGACAACCTTCCAGAATTCTGGGAAAGTTGGTAAGAACAGCATTTGCAAGGCAGTTCTCTTGTTTGCTTGTTTGTTTGTTTTTTCCAACCTAGGTTCTCTATATTTCTAGCAGGTTTATGAAGACCCTTGGCACCTTAAAAAACTCCTAGAATTGCATAATCACATGCTGCAGTTTGATGTGTATGTTCTTTTTGTAAGGGATAAAGAAGGTATAAAGAATTATTTTGATATTACCAGGACCCATTTTTCCCTAGAACTTTCTATACACACATACACTGTGTTAGGGAATCTCCTAGAATTCATTTCATATGTGTTTGTAGAGCTTGTTGGAATCAGTTCCCTGTCTCCATCATGCGAATTATGTGGATGGAGCTCCAGTTGTCAGGCTTGGTGGCAACCTCTACTTGCTAAGTCACTGTCTTAGAAGTCTCCTATTTAGTCATAGTTAACTAAAACATATAAATAATTATATTAGTTACTTTTGAATTGCTATGATGAAACATAGCAATACTATACAGTATTATACATGAACAAAGTATCTTACAGAAGAAGGAGTTTAATCGGGCTTACAGTTTCAGAGGGTTAGAGTTTATCATGACAGAGAGAAGGTGTGGTGGCTGGAGCAGCAGATGAGAGCTCATATCCTATGCACAAGCAGGAGATGGAGAGTGAACTGGGGATGATGGAAGGCTTTTGAAAGCTCAAGTCCACTTCCAGTGGTGCACCTCCTTCATCAGGGTCACACCTCCTAATTCTTTCTAAACAGCCACCAGTTGTAGGGAACCTGAGTACTCAAATATAAGCCTGTATGGGCCAGTCTCATTCAAACCATCAGAATAACTATTATATATTCAATATACATATTGAATATGTGGGAAGGTCGTTAATAACTTCTTAGGGAGCTGAGAGAAGAGACATTCTTGTTTCAGATACTCAGTTTCTTAGCATCTATCAGGATTCATTGTAAACCAGCTTACACACACACACACACACACACACACACACAGAATAAGACCTTTTAAAATAAAACCAAAGAATGTCCTTTGCCAGTAACAGACCTTCACTGAATTTGACACGCTATTCCCTGCTTTCTGATTTTGTATAATGTAGCATTTTCATAATTTTAACAAAAGTAATTTTGTACATTTTTTCTAATATCTATTATCTTCAGTTTAACAACTTAAGTGTTTACATCTAATATAATACATTTTAAGTTCCCCTTTTTGTTTTATCAGTTTAAATATCAATTATATAAAAGGAAAATAAGAAAATAGATGAAATGGAAAAGTGAATATAAAATGACAGTTCTTTTTCTTTTCTTGGCAGGTTATTAACAAATTCAAACAGACTTACAACCACCAGAAATGCTGTATGGGCCCTCTCAAATTTATGTAGAGGCAAAAACCCTCCTCCAAATTTTAGTAAGGTATGAGCAAACTATATCAGTTAAGAAACTGCTTCCATAAGTTAGTTTATGATAGATTTTTTTAAAGTTCAAAGGAACTTTTTGTTACTTTCTCTATCAACTAGATACTATTTAAACATTCAACAAATTAAAGTTTATAGATTTCTACTCTTCCTTTTGCCTCTCTAGTTCCTCTGGTCAGAAAGCTCCCACTATAACCAGATATTTATGTGTCTTGAATTAGCAAAGTTATTTGTAGTCTAGTTCTTTTTATTTATAGGATTATTGTAATATCTTCCTAGAAAATCATCTTTTTATTTTTTATTTTTTGTTTGTTTTCTTTGTTTTTTTCCTCATCTGTCATTTTTTTTTTTGTTCTCAAGAAAGCAACAAGAGTGATCCACAAATTTGAAGCTCTGTCTCTGTTTCCAGTGACTGCCCCGATTTATTTAAAGAACAAGATAACTTTGTTTAAAACCCTGTTAAGAATTGTCCTACAGTAGCCCACTGTGACCTCTCTGACTCAAGTCCTATTTCCATCTCTTTACTTTCTGGCTATACTAGACTGTTGGCTGCTCCCTAGATTCACACAGCATGCTTCGTGTTAGCTCTGCTCCCTGCTGAAAACAGCTAAGATGATTCTTAGTACTTTTGGCTTTATGGCTTTCTTCCACTCTTAAACATTACGAAGATCTATATTAGTGAATTTTCTATTGCTGAAACTGTGACCAAGACAACTTACAAAGAAAGCATTTACTTGGACTTGGTTTCATAAGGTTAGAGTCCATAATATCAGACCAAAGTGTGCAAGCTGCAGACATGTTGACTAGAACAGAAGCTGAAAGCTCATATCTTTAGCCCCAAGCAGGAGGCAGAGAGCACACTGGGAATGGCAAGAGTCTTTTAAAACCTCAAAGCCTGCTCCCAATGCCACACCACCTCAAACAAGGCCACAACCCCTAATCCTTTCCAAAACGGTCCAGCTCTACCAGTTGTGCACCAAATCTTCAAACATGAATCTACAGAGGCCATTGTCATTCAAGCTAGCACAGGATCCAAATTCTTCTTTTATATGGCTTATATGTAATAATAATTAGATTAAAAATTTAAACTATGAGCATTTTAAATATTTACTAATTCATTATTAAAAATAAAAACAAACCAAGTACATGTTAATTAATATTATAAAAACACCTTTCAAAAGAAAAGGTATTTTTATGAGACCATTAGTATTGATTTAAATTTTCTGACCTGAGGGTGTGTTTTGTGTGGGTCTGGTGATTGAATTTAGGAACTTTCGTACTAGATTGCTGAGCTACATCCTTAGCCTTTCGTTGCTGTTGTTTTGAGACAGCATCTACTATGTAGCTCAGACTGGCCTGGCACTCACTATGTAAAAGCCAGGCTGGCACGAAGCTCACAGAGAGATCCATCTGTCTCTTTCTCTCAGTGCTGGGAATAAATATGTGTACCAAATCCTCAGCTAGCTTTTTGTGATTTTTTTTTCTTTCTTTTTTTTTTTTTTTGGTTTTTCCTGACAGGGTTTCTCTGTGTAGCCCTGGCTGTCCTGGAACTCACTTTGTAGACCAGGCTGGCCTCGAACTCAGAAATCCTCCTGCCTCTACCTCCCAAGTGCTGGGATTAAAGGCGTGCGCCACCACCGCCCGGCGCTTTTTGTGATTTTGAGTAGGATCTTACTATGTTGCTCGAGATACCTAGAACTTGTTTGTAGTCTTCTCGTTTTTGCCTCTAAAGTGCTGGGATTTCAGGTGTTACCACTGTGTCTCATACAGTTTTACAAGTCTCCTTTCTTCTTCTTTACTAATTTGCTGTGCTATGTTGTCTTAGCTGAAGAATATGATGTCTTTTGATAATCATGAATGGATATTCTTTCTTATTATGCCAAAACTTGAACCCATTCTGTAGACCAGGCTGGCCTCAAATTCAGAAATTCGCCTGCCTGTGCTTCCCAAGTGCTGGGATTAAAGGCGTGCGTCACCACCGCCCGGTTGTGTTGACTCTTTTATAAGATAAATTTTGTTCTTTCTTACTGACCTTGCTCTGAAGATTGACAAACTTTTTCGTAGGGGGTGGGAGAGATGGCTCAGTGGTTAAGGGCACAGGCTGCTCTTCCAGACGTCCTCAGTTCAGTTCCCAGAAACCACATGGTGGCTCACAACCATCTGTAATATGATCTGGTGCTGTCTTCTGGCATGCAGGTTAAATGCGCATAGAATATATAAATATTCTATATACATATATAAAAATAAATCAGAAAAAAGTGAATGTTTTTCTTATTTATTTGTTCTTTTGAACTGTTTAATTTTCTTTACAGATTATTATTTGTCTTAGTTGCTTTCCTCTTGGATGCTGTCCTTAGTTATCTGCTGATCCTTAGCTTTGGACACATTTAGGACTGAGGCATAAAACTCACTGGTAGCTAGGTATTTATGTAGGGTTGCACTGTAGAGTGATTAACTGGACAGCAAATCTTTATCTTTAACTCCATTTAGAGTGTTTCTGAATATATTGGGGTTTTTTTCCAGGACAGATTTTGCATATTTTTGCTAGAAGCTAAGGTATAGTGTAGGTAACACAGCTAGTTCCAAGAATGCTGAGAACTGGGTAGTAGAAGGGAGGTTGTCACAATCATGGGTATATTTTATATAAATTCTCAGGTACTGATCCCTTCATTATTTTGTTACAACCCACACTCTGCCTAACACCCACTCATTTTGCATGGCTTATATATTGTTTTCCCTTTGTACTGAAATTAAACCCTAACGTTTGCCTTTGAAGGCAAGTCACCATTGTAGTAGGATGTAGGGTCTGAACTTTATTCACATGCTGTCTCTTTTTTTAATCTTTTTTTATTATAGTTTTCTTTTTTTTATTGGTTATTTTATTTATTTATATTTAAAATGTCCCTTCCCTGTTTCCCCTCCATAAAATCCCTATCCCTTCCCCCATACCTCCTGCCACTGAGGGAGCTCCCCCACTAACGCACCCACTCCCACCTCACCGCCCTAGCTTTCTTCTAAGCTGAGGCATAGAGCCTCCACAGGACCAAGGGCCTCCTCTCCCTTCGATACCAGATAAGGCAGTCTTCTGCTACATATGCAGCTGGAGCCATGCGTCCCACTCTTTGGTCGGTGGTTTAGTCCCTAGGAGCTTGGGGAGGACTGGGAGGGGGTTGGTTGGTTGGTTGATATTGTTTTTCTTCCAATGGGGTTACAAACCCCTTCAGTTCCTTCAGTCCTTACCCTAGCTCCTCCATTGGGATCTCCATGCTTGTTGTGTCCGGGTCACCGCAGGATCCCTAGGAGAACTGTAAGAACTGCTGACCCAGTATAGAGAAACGAGAGAGTCTTTTACTAATTTGAGTCAGACTCGGATTGCAAACTTTCCCACCGCACAGGATAGGAGTTCGACCACAAGCCTAGGGGTTTGGCGTTTTTATACAAGCATAATCAGGGATTCTTTCGATTTTAGGGTGACAGGGGAGGCGACAAGGTCAGTCATCTTTCAAACACGATATCCTTTGTTGAGGCAGCGGGTGGACTCGCACAACTGGGAAGGGGGATCTCTTCTGACCTGGGAAGTAACTTTATGGTGCTATCAGGAACTAGTGTGTTTTTACAACTAGCCACAGCTGTCTGCAGACACTTGATTACCCTCTTCTCATGGCCCAAATGTGGGACCCTTATCTTTTTGAGGATGATTTCGATCTTCCCAAGGGGATAGGTGCCAGCTGCACTGGGAAGCACTTAGCTGCCTCGGCATCGAGGGGGCTGAGGGAGGTTGCCCTGTGTCTATTCTGGCCACAGATTGGATCCTCTCTGAAAGGCCAGGAGGGGAGGGGAGCCCTGTGTTAGCTTTGGGGAAGGAGCAGGGGGGAGGCAGGCCATCTGCATCACTTCAGTGCTCAGTCAGGATGGTTGACTGCAACCATCAGGCTCTGGTAGAGCCTCTCAAGAAACAGCCATACCAGGCTCCTGTCAGCAAGCACTTCTTGGCATCAGCAATAGTGTCAGGGTTTGGTGACTGCGGATGGGATGGATCCCTAGATGAGGCAGTCTCGGGCCTTTCCTTCAGTCTTTGTCCAAGCATTTCCATTAGAAAGGAACAATTCTGTGTAAATGTTTTTTATATGGGTGGGTGGCCCCATCCCTCAACCAGGGGCCATGACTAACTTCTGGATATGGTCTCTGCAGGTTCTCTCTCCCCTTTGTTGGGCATTTCAGCTAATGTCATCCCCACTGGGTCCTGGGAGCCTCTTGCTTTCCTGCCATCTCGGACTTTCTCCCCAGCTCCCCATCCCCCACTGCTATACACTTCTGTTCAATTTCCTGACCCTCTGCGCTTCTCCCCAGGTTCTCTCACATCTAATCCTGCTCCCCTTTCACCCCTCCCTTCCAGATCACTCCCCACTCTTCCTATTGTATTTTGTTTCCCCTTCTAAGTAGGACTGAAGCACCCACATTTTGGTCTTTCTTCTTCTTGAGCTTCATATATGGTCTGTGCATTGTATTGTGGGTATTTCGAGCTTTTTTCCTAATATCCACTTATCAGTGAGTACATACATTGTATATCCTCACTCAGGATGATATTTTCTAGTCTTGTCCATTTGACTTCTGAGTTTTTTAAACTTAGAAATTTATATAGTTTTTTTTTCCTTAATCTGTGTTATTGGGGGATTAGGGCTCATAAACAGTCTGTAAGTCCATTTCTAGGGAACTTGATGTCCTACCCTTTTCTGGCCTCAAGACACCAGGCACACAAATGATACACAGAGACACATGCAGGCAAACACCCATGCACATAAGACAGAAACTACATATATGTAAATTAAAGCTATTAGCCTTTTTTTTTTTAGGAGGCTGTTGATAAGGATGGAGACATGGTTATTGAGGAAATATAAAAAAAACAAATTTTGTTTACTAACTTATGGACATATGTATGCCATAAGACAATTTCTATACCTGAGCCTTACAGTTATCCTTAGAGAACAGATATGGCAGAGATAACCAGTTTCAGAAGATATCATTTACACACTAATTCAGTCTTTAGAGGTAGAGGGAATATATATAAATATATATATATAAATATATATATACTATAGCATTTAATATATGTACTTCTACATTATCTTATCTCTTATTTTGATTTCTGAGTTTTCAATTATCCTTGGTCTAAAAGTGGAAATGGGAAATCCAAAATTAAGTAATTCATATGCTTTAAATTACATGCATTTTACACACCATTAAGAAACTTGCTGCTATCCTACCCCGTTACAAATAATTTTTGTTCACACTGTTAAGTGCTTCTCTTTTAAATGAGAATATGAAAGCTTTTGGATTAATAAAAAAAAATTATGTTGAGGTTACTGAAATATGTTGTAAGGGAAAAATCATTTATCCATAAAATTATAAAGAACTAAACTGATTTTGTTGTTGAAACTTGAACATCAGTGCCTGACAAGTACTTGGTTAAATTAGAAAAATATTATATTTGTGTCTGTGTATAGGAAAAGAATATAGACCTATGCATGATTTTAGGCATCTACTGGTGGCTCAGAATGTAATGTCAACAGAGAAGGAATGAGAATATAAGCCACTACTGAGGGATGACATTAAGGGATATGTGAGGTTGCCAGTTAAAAAAAATTCAAAATAAATTGAGAAGAGACTCAGTACTGATAGTGGGGTGGAAACAAGCTGATATTCAAGTAATTCTTATATGCTAGGCTAGAAAATATCATCTTAGTTGCTATATACATTCTTACATATCCAACAGTTCTTTATTATGCATATTTTACAAGAGAAGACATTTGGATATACAGATATTAAGTAATTTTTTTCATGTCACAGAAATTAGCAAATAGTATTTGCGCAAAAACTGTCTGGCAGGAAGAGAACGAAGATCACAGAACTGATGTGATTTAATCTTCTGTTTTCCAGGCTTGGAAATAGTCACTGAGATCTGTAAAGTGCCTTGCTCACTGTTCACTTCCCTGTGCTCAATTGTAGTAATAAGAGCGATTAAAACACTCATGGTGCTGGAGGGATTAAGACATTTCTTCTGTGATGTTATTAGTTGGTGTTCTCTCTGGTTTATGTTTGTTTCAGACAGTATTTCATTATGTAGCAAGGGCTGGCCTCGTCTCCATCCTCCTGCCTCAGTCTTCTGAGAACTGGGATTACAGGTGTGCATCTGAACGCACCTATTGTTTTTTCTATTGTTTTTAGTTGAAGATATATTACAGTAAGAAGAGCTAGAGCTAGGCCTGGTGACACATGCCTGTAATCCGACATGAGTCAGGAGACTGAAATTTGAGACCAGAAAAGATCCTTTGTTTCAGGGCTTGCTAGCATGTGCAGAACACTAAGTCTGAGCCTCAGCATCTTAAAATAAAACTAAGAAAAGAAAACATATGTATACTATTCGTACTGGCTTCTTTTAGAAAACCTTTCAGATCATTTGTTTGTACATTTTCTCTGTCTTTGCTACTCAAGATTTTTCAATTTATTTGTGTACATGTAATTTTAAAAAACTAAAACAGTATGTAAACGTGAAGCATTTACGCTTTTTAGTCTTGATTTGTGTATGACTAAAATATTAAAAAGATATCAAATACATGTTTTATTGTTTTAAAATATTTCATTTAATAACCAATTAATAGCAACTATAATCATTTTGATACTCACACCTCGCATCATCTTAAAATAATAGGAGAATTCCCTGCTACTATTATTGTATTAGATTTTGGTTTTAATCTAAATTTCTACATTTTGCTAAGGAACCTTGATATTAAATAAGGAAAATAATTAAATATTAACTTATTTTTTCTTTCAGGTTTCACCTTGCTTAAATGTCTTGTCACGGTTGTTGTTTAGCAGTGATCCAGATGTGCTAGCAGACGTGTGCTGGGCCCTTTCTTATCTCTCTGATGGACCCAATGATAAAATTCAAGTAGTCATTGATTCTGGAGTCTGCAGAAGATTGGTGGAACTTTTGATGTAACTATAATTTTTGCATAGTAACTGTGTGATTATGTACTAAGTTTAACAATTAAGGTCATGGCCTTAAACATTTCAAAGTCACCATCTTTAGGAAGAATTAAAATGCTACCAATTCTACCCTTTCTAGAGTAGCTATAATCCTTTAATTTATATCCTGAAATACAAGAAAATTATTTTTTAAATTTATCTCTGTATGAATGAGCCCTTTTCTTTATGAAGAAGCTTAATTCTGCAAGTATTTAAAGAATGTCTTTTGGCACCAAAGATGACATGTGAAAATGTTATTAGGGAGAGAATACAGTTCTTGTTTTCCCAGAACCAATAGTCTAGTTTATTATTCATTACAATGATTGACTTAAGTATAAAGCCAGAAAATTCATTTAGTATCTCTGTGATGTTTTTCTTACTGGCCAGTTACTATCACCTGTGTTTAAAATCTTAGCTTTTACATGCAAAGAAATTAAAAGAAAATTTTGTTTAAAAAGATGTTACAGCTGGAGAGAGATGTCTTAGGGGTTAAGAGCAGTCTGCTCATCCAGAGAGAGATCCTGAGTTCAATCCCCAGCAACCACATGGTGGCTCATAACCATCTATATTGATCTAATGCCCTCTTCTGGCATAAGATAGAACACTCATACATAAAAAGATGTTACAGCTTCTTTATCCTCCAACCTTTTAAAATTGTCTTCCTTTGTTTTGTGGAAAGGCCATTAGTAGTAAGCTAGGCATGATAACTCATGCCTTTAGACCCAGCACTTGAGATGCAGGAACCATGCAGATCTCTTGAGTTTTAGGCACAGCAAGTTCCAGACCAGCTAGAGCTACATAGGGAGATCCTGTCTCAAAGAACAACAGCCAAAAACCAAACAATCATTAGTTACGTCTCTTGAGTGAAGAATATGGAAATTTTCAGTACTATTTTTGCAACTGTATATAAATTCTAACTTACCTCTTATTTTTATTTTTAGGCACAATGACTATAAAGTTGTATCACCTGCATTAAGAGCAGTTGGTAATATTGTAACTGGTGATGATATTCAAACACAGGTGAGTTCAAAATTTATACACATTGTTAACATCTTTCATATCACTTGATTGTATGTTCATGAAGGCCTTATTACTATAATTACACAGGCATCTGTGGCAGTAAGCACAGTATTCAACTTCAGTTACCATATTGGGAATGTACTATCATAGAGCTCTGTCAGTGCAAAGTACACTAGGTGTTCTGCTTACAGGATCCAGAATCTTAAGTAGGTAAAAGACATCTTGAAATAAAGCAAGGTACCCAGTTAGGTCATTCAGTAGAGCTTGAAACTCTTAAGGCAAACTAACAGGAAAATATATGTGCTATGAGTCGATCAACCAGAAAATTCTTTAAAGATTTTATAAAGATGGATGAGTATGATGAGAAGCTGAAGTTTCTGTAAACGAGTAGAACTGAACATGTAGAATAGTACTAAGGCAGATGAGATGAGGTTTACTGGTCATAATGACAGAGGCGTGTTTAAGAACCATTAAACTCAACTAGAATATAAACTGTGATTTATTATAAATCGATTATAGGGCTTAAGATTCAGACTGTGAGACCAAAGATTATTATAGTAAGGAAACAGTTCCAGAATTGGTAGTCAACTGTGTGTAGTGTGCCTGTTTTGGAGAATGGTAAGGTGTTAGGATTTACTCCAGATTTAGGCTAGAATTCTATTTAGTTACTGTTAAAGAATAATCAGTAGCAATCGATAACATCCATTTTTAAGTAGTGCTCTATATTGGTATACAGTGCGCTCACCAGCTAAATTTTCCGTGTACTGCTGCTCCAAACCTTCCACCTTCAAAAAAATCACTGTGGATAATTGTGAATATAAGGACAAAGCAGACACTTTTGACTGGTTAGTTTTTTTGTTTGAGACAGTAGCTCCTACTGACTTTGAACTCAGAGACTGGAATTAAAGGCATGTGCCACACACTTGAATAGATAATACTTCATTATAAAAGTCAAATTGTGAAAAAAAAACAGATTTATTTATTCTGTACTTGAAATTTTTTCTAATGTTGTAGAAATGTATGTTGAAAATGAATATTCAGCTGTTTTTGAAAATGAGGATGAATCTTCTATCACTAAATCATTCTTCAAATAAGTTTTGTATGTTGAACTTTTCATGTATTTCTATGGGTATGACTAGAAATCATAACTGGTTCACATCCTCGAAATTCAATTCTTCTCTACTTGGTAATATTCTTCAAAATACAGTCTATGTTGATAATGCTATAGCTACGTTACTTTAATTTGTGTATTTGAAGGACATGTTTCTGGTTCACATCTTAATAGAAAACAGAGCCATTCACTACACTAGCACTGAGTAAGATTTTCTAGCAGCCGGTTTAAAAGTTAGCAGTTGCCTAGGTTTTTACTTTGAAAGGAGTTTATTTCTTGTTTTTCAGATTGATTTCTATATTTCTTTCATAAGATTTTTGCATTTATACCAAAATACTTTTTGTTTTCTGTCTTATCTGTTTTAGGTCGTTTTGAATTGTTCTGCATTGCCCTGCCTTCTACATTTGTTGGGTAGTCTAAAGGAGTCAATTAGAAAGGAAGCCTGCTGGACAATTTCTAACATCACTGCAGGAAACAGACTGCAGATCCAGGTAAGCACTGACAAATGTTTACAGTTGAAATGACAAAAGGCAAGTCTAAAGTAATGGCATGTGTATATAGTATTCTAGTGAGGAATAGTAATAATATTTATAAAAATGTCTGAAACATAAGGTTAGACTTGAGAAATTAATATTTCTGCTGAGTATAGTACACACATCTGTAATTCAGCACTTGAGAAACTGATGCAAGATAGTATTATAATTTTGAGTCCAAAATGGGATATTTAGGGACACCTTATTTGGGAAGAAGTAAAAATATTAACAAGGTATTGCATCAGGTTTGAGTTGAGAAACTAAGGCAGGATGATGATTTTTGAGGCCAGAATGAGCTGTATGGAGAGACCCTGTCTGGGCAGGGTGGTTTGCTTAGCTTTAAATGTTAGGAATAATCTCTTTGTTGTCTTTAAATGGTTATTAGGATCTGTCAAGTTTCTTGAGCCAGAGAATACTTACATTTTGGTTAGTTGCATGCTTACAGTTTATTACTTTAATATTTATGCTTTACTGACATTCTACATTCTTCAGAAAGTTCTTTTTAAAAGCTCATGTCTTTTTACAAAAGAAAACTGTTAAAATGGGCTGACAGATTACAAACCTTTCCCATTTTAAGATTAAAAACAATTCTGTGTATGTGTGTGCCTGTGTGGGGTATGCAAAGCACAACCTGAACAGGTGCCTGTGAAGGCCGGGTCGCCAGATCCGGAGGGCAGGTGATAGTGAGCTATGCCCTCAGTAAAGAGCACTAAGTACTCGCAGCTCTGGGACATCCTCCAGCCTTGCACTTGTTAAAGTGTCTGCATTGCAGTGCTCCATGAGGCAGTAGTTAGGAACTAGTGTTTGCACTATTTTGCTGGATCATTTTTCTTTTTAGGCCGTCATAGATGCAAGTATTTTCCCTGTTTTGATTGAGGTCCTCCAAAAAGCAGAATTTCGTACCAGAAAAGAAGCAGCATGGGCTATAACCAATGCCACGTCGGGAGGCACTCCAGAGCAAATAAGGTACATTCAGACTTCTAAATACTGATTTTTAAATGTGAATCAGACGATTTGAAATAAAAACATACTTCTTAATTTATTGCAGAAAGTTACATTTTTACCTTTGTTTGATATGTATTAATATGAAATGACAGCATTTGGTGTCATTTGGTTTCTTTGATTATTTTTACTTAAGTGATAATTAACCCCATTCTCCTTGGCATAGACTAGAAATTCAAATGGATAGAAATTCAAATTCAAATTTGTTGATTTTCAGAATATACTGTCATGAGCATTAGATTTGTTTTAAGCATTAAAATCACAAAATTAACTTTATTATATAGAAGTAAAAGATATAAACAGATATCAACATACGTAAAGTAAAATTAAAATATGCATTTGTTTAATGGTGTCCTTTCCTAATTGGCTGTTGTCTTGCCAGTAGATAGTATAATACTTTTGTAAACTACTTGTTCTTTTCCTTCTGTACTAGTTTTTATAATCCGTGCCTTTATTATGTATATTACCAATTCATAGTTAGTACATGGCTTTAAATGATCCTGGCTAAGTTCTAATCTAGTTTTCTTCCTTCAGTAAAAGCTGTGATAGGATCAGTCTTGACACAATCACTTAATCTTTCAGATTCTTTTTTCTTTTTCTTTTTTCTCTTTTTGTTTTGCCAATGAATTCAGTAGCAGTATCTAAAGTACAATGAACACCTGATGTGCTCAGCACAGTGCTTAATGGGCATTAGGTTCTCAGCCTGGCATTGTTTGTAATAATAGTCCTTTTCAAGTATTAATTCCAGTCTCCTTGTGTCATGTATCTTTGGACTTTTTGACTTCTATAGCAAAAATACACTTTATATTTCAACTACACTTGACTTCTTACATAATCTTCTCATTCTTAAGAATCCTGACACAAAACCTGAAGCCAGTATTTATGAAATATTTTCTAATGAGTATTTGACTGTTAAAAAGTTTATAAAATAGGTCAATTATTACACTATTTTATAAACCAAAGGATTTAAATCCACCAAATATTGGATATTTGTTTGTTTCTGTTTTCTAGAGACAAGTTGTCACTGTTCTCTACCTTTTTCAGTGCCATACATTTTTTTAAAATTATATACATTTATATACATATGTATGTTTCTATAAGTATGTATGTATGCAAGCATGTCTGTATGTGTGTGTGTGTGTGTATGTATGTATGTATCCATCCCCCTGATTGATGAAACTAAAGGTGTGTACCACCATATCCTTTTAAAAAAATATTTTAAAATAAATCATCTGAAATTCTATTATGTTAATGTGTATTTTCCTTATTCACCTTTCTCGTTTGTAACTTATTTTGGTTATTTCCTTGTCTAGCCTCCTAAATGCTGGGATTACAAATATGCCACTGTGCCTTGTCTTTCATTTACCTTCATGTACACTGTCTCCATCAGATTTGTACTTAGAGTACAAATCTGTGTCTGCTTCTTTTCTGCTCCCATAGTATTTTAATTAGTATTTCCATTATATTTGTATCATAAATATAAGCAGTAATAAAACATTGTCATTGTTTTGTTATGACTTATTTTTTATTACTATTTTATTTTCATCTGTGTTAAGCTTAAAGAAACCACATATACAGAAAGAAAATGTCTTCATCTCAGATTAGATTCAGTGTGCGTACCACAGTAGTTGTGCTCACTATTGCCAGTTATTGTTCTGGTAGTTAAATCATTTTAGTTACAGCAGATTTTGTTTTTATATTTTATTTTATTTAACCATACACCTACAAGATAATATTCATTAAAGATATTTTTGTCCATTATAATTTGGAAAGTGGTGTAATACCCCTTCTTTCTCTAAGGTGTTTGTGTGGTGTAGATGTGGATGCCACAGTGCATATGTGGATGGCAGATAATGACATTGTGGGATTCGTTTTCTTATTGTGGGTTTGAAGAATGAACCCAGTGTTATTGTTGCACAGTGAGTGCTGAGCCATCTACACTGCCCTCCTTTTCCAGAGGAATAGAAACTTCTATTAAATACTTTGTGTTGGGAAACTGAGGTAGAAAACAGTTGCTCTAAGTTACATAACTAATTAAAAATGGAATTAGGATTTGAAACCATGCAATCTGACTTCATAGCCTGTTCTTACCCTTTGTGATTCATATGAGCTCTTTGTCAAGTGAGAAAAAGAATCACTTAATTTATATAAGAGGAAATGGAAAAGTAGGTCATAATAATGAACTGGGAAATTAATGGTATATTTCTATGAACAGTACTTCTTAACATTTATTAGGGTAACCTATTTTCTTTTGCAATTCTGAAAAATAATGTATTTTTCAGAGATTGTCTATGATTGCTGTTGTAAGAAATCTTCCGAAATTTAAATTGGGTATTCCCTTTCCTTCTCCATTTTACCTTTCTATCAAATAAACCAAGAGGGAGGGAAGGAAGGAGACTGCGGCGGGGGAAGGGAGGGCACACACTTAAAAAAGAGCAGGTAGAACCCAGTATTCTTAACCCTCCTTTGCAAAGTCATCTAAGTGCTTGTCTGCCTTTGTGCACATTTTGTAGTATTTGCAGTTCCATTATTGCTAATTATGTAAAACTGGAGAAGCTTGACAGATTGTAAATAAAAAACTTCCTGAGTTTAAGCCAGGTTTGGTGACTCCAAATCCTAACACTCATGCGGCAGAGGGAGTCACATATATAAATTCAAGTCAGCCTGGGCTACGTAGTGAGTTCCAGGCCAGCAAGGGCTAATGGCAAAACCCTAACTCAAAAAAGAACAACAAAAACTATGTGTCAAAACACTTTCATGATTGGTAATATAACATTTTATTCTGGTTTTGTGTTATTATAATATGCAACATATAATATAAAATATTAATATAATATCAAATCCTCCCTCCTCAAATTCTCTGTTTTAAATTTCTGTGAAGGTATTTGGTAACCTTGGGCTGCATTAAACCACTTTGTGACCTTTTGACTGTCATGGACTCCAAAATAGTTCAAGTGGCTTTGAATGGACTTGAAAATATTTTACGTCTTGGAGAACAAGAATCTAAACAGAATGGAGTGGGCATCAATCCATACTGTGCTCTCATCGAAGAAGCATATGGTAAGCAGGAAGTTGGAAGTTTGTAAATAGAGTTCATTCTAAGTTATCTGCCCTAGGCGGCCTCTCCCCAATCTGTACCTCTACCCTTCTCCGTTTTATAAGTTGTTTTCATTATAAAAGCTAGTCCCTAGTCCCCTAGACTCATAATTCTTAATGAATAAGATGTAAGTGTGAAGTCATTGATTTGTGCAAAAAAATAAATTGAAACAAGTGTCCTAGTCTTTGTGGAGTGAAAGGATGCTATTGGTTTGGTATCCTCATATAGTATACACTGAAGCCCTAACAAAATAATTTGTTTCTTTTATGTGTTCCTTTTGTGATAGGCTTGGATAAAATAGAGTTTCTGCAAAGTCATGAAAACCAGGAAATTTACCAGAAGGCATTTGATCTAATTGAACACTATTTTGGTGTGGAAGATGATGATCCCAGTATTGTACCTCAGGTGGATGAAAACCAACAACAGTTTGTATTTCAGCAGCAGGAGGCACCAATGGAAGGGTTTCAGCTCTAACAGGTGGTGGGGAAAATGACTGACAGAAATGACTAACTTCTGATAGCTCTTCAATATGACCAGTACTGGTAGAAAGGCTTTTATACAGTACAGGAAAGAGAAAATTGAATGCACTTTTAAAAGCAAATATGAAACAAGTTTCCATTCAGATGCACTGTTTCCTTATAGTTTTCTGTTTGTTGTCTTAGTTATTTGTTTTGATGTAGCTGTATTTGTCTTCTGGTTTTTGGATTTTTGTGTCTATTTGTGAATATACATTATGCAAATATTTAAGCTTGAAAATGAGAACTTGGTGAATATTACATAATGATTCTGAGCTTTTCAGGTGTTCTTGAAGACTGCACAATAGCAGTGCTGTGAATATCGATAATTGCATTTTGTCAATAAGGCTGACAATGCCCAATCTTTAATAAATCTACCTCTGTCTTGAAGCAAATGTAAAAACAAAAAGCTTCAGAAGCGTCAAATCATGTAATGAGCTGAATTAGAGTGTGATAATCTTTATTACTTTAGATTATAAATCACTGTGCTATAGGTTATACTTCACAAACAATTGCAGCAGAAAACCTAAAAAAGTTTTTATGAAATGGATATATTGATGGATAAAATATGGCAGTTATGAAGAGAGAAGCTGTTCGTGTTGATCACAATACAAACCTATAAAACAATTGTCTGTGTTGTTCACATAAAATATTATTATTCTAGTATATCTTATATTTTATCCCAAGATGCTGCCCTTTTTGGAATAGTATTTATTTTTACTCTTCATTTTAAAGATCATGACAGAGAGATGATCATGAATTTAAAGTAGTGCTGCATACCTAAAACTGTAATTATTTCCTCTGATTTTTCAGAAGATCTTGAAACATTTTATTCTTTGTATAATAATGGACTGGAGTACTTGAATGACAAAAGTATCCTGGAGAAATCACCTTGTTATGTACTAAATATTGTTAAATGCATCTAATGTTTTGACTAAATGAGCGATACTAATGAAAACTGCTAAGGATTATTTAATGTGTAGAAGTCTGTATTAGGAATCTTCATGTCAGTGATGCACAGCCCGTCGTATTGCTGCTGATTATGAACTAAGTGGTAGATGACCTTTGCATCAGATTGGTCAGTCTCATTTATGCTTTATGAGTTAACAGCAAAAAGTCTCTTGAAATAAGAAAGTCTAAAGGTTTTGATAGAAAATTTATATTTATTTACATATGTGTGTGTTATTCCCATAGAGCTGTGCTTGTAGAATTTTCTAAGCAGATGTGGTATTGCTGAACTCAATTTTTTTATGTATAGTTATGTACAGGTTATGTATATATATTCAGTTATATACTTAAGAATACTTATGTAAAACCTAAACTACAACTCTTGTAAGATGGGAACTAAAACAATTTTGATATAATTCATAGTTTATTCTGTAAAGAAAGATTCATTTATGATAGCATTTTTAATGTTTCTGCTGGGAATCAGAGGCATGTGATAGAAGGAAAGTGTATATAGGAGTACTTTTAAATAGTAGGACACTCTGTAAACTATGTATCATGAATCTAAGCTTTTGGCAAGAAACCTAAACCCCACAACCATGAAATCTAGGTTTAAACAATTTCCATAGTGCTGACTACATCTGTCAGTCCTTTTATACCATTAAGTAGAGGATTGTGTCTGCTCTTTTTATTGTAATGGAAATTATAGAGTTAAGTATAAAAACTTTTCCTTTAAGTTATGTACATTCAAAAAAACAGGGTAGTGATATAAAAATTACCAAATTGATGGGTGAATTTATCAAATAAACATCGTTTTATGGTGCTGGTGTTTCTAAGTATAAGATGACAGGGTATTTGCCTATTTGTAATCAGTTGTTGATCAGCATAATTCAAACATAGCCAGCTGTGCCTGCTTTGAGGATGCAGTAGTCACTATAGCAAGCCTCTAAGCCAAATCTTCCAAAAAATAGTTCTTATAGAAGAAATTATATATGTGTATGTATATATAATATATACATATATATATTATATGTGTATGTATATGTGGGTATGCATGCATATATATATACATACATACATATATATGGGGTTATATATGTGTATATACACATACATGCAATGTTTGCAGGCACATAGGACGAGTGGCCTATCAAAGGAGATTTTAGAACTTAACAGTGGGACAAATGTTGAATTTCTAAGTGCAGAACTTGGTCATACTTTGAATATTTAATTTCTTGGGTTAGATTTGAATGCAAAAGGCCACTTTAAAGCCTAGCTCCTTTTTGTTGGACTAAGAGTAAGAGTACCATTTAAAGTTTTTTATCATCATTGTCCTTTATGACACAACTCAGTAAGTTGCTTTTCTAAGATTTGTGATACTTATATGTGATAGAAACCGTGCCAAATAAAATAAATGTATGACATTAATGAAAATACCAAGAACAATCCCTGAGTCTATTTAACTAAATTTAATTGAATTTACTTGAACTTGAATTTCTACTTTTTGAACTATGCAATCATGCTTATTGTTTTATAAATACTTGATACACTGGTCTAGGTTCTTCTTGGGTTGTTTTCCTGTATTTAAAGTTTTAATTTGAAAGATTTTTTTAACCTAATTTTAAGTGTTCTTAACTTGTAGTGTTATATGTCACTGGTAGCATCAGAACAGGGTATTTTGGTTTTTGGTTTTTAAAGTAAGTCTGCTGGCATAGAAATAACTTTTCATTTGGTTTCTATAATCTGTTTGCAGTTAAAGATGGACTCACAGGGTGAAGGACTAAGAAAGTATTTACCTCTGCTTTGGTAGATTTTTTTTTCTTCTTTATAAAAGAGTATTATAGAAAAAGTAAACATAAGAATGTCTTTGTGGATTCTATTAGTGTTGTAAATTCAGCAATCTACTGGTTGCTTAATTGTGATACTGTGAAGTAAAATGAACTCCTGTTCTTTTCAGTACATAGGAAGCACTCACTGCTGCTTTCTGCAGTGTGACAGACATGCTGTTAGGAGCCAATAAAAAACTGTTGTCTCTCATCACAAGACGGGACCAGATGAAGCGAGATGAGGCAATTCTCATGTAACTAAATAAACAGACATTTGAGCATTATGCAAGAGTATGAAATGTTACAATCTACTAAACACAATAAAATACTACTTTACAATTGTATTTACGTGTATTTATTTTCATTATTATTGCTAAAATTGTATATTCCCAGTGGAATAAAAACAGATGCCACCATCAGTTAACAGTTTATTGGTTTTATAAAACAAGAGTTATAAAGAATAGTTAATTCAGAAATAGGTAGGAAAAGAGGAAAGAGGGGACCTCTTGATCTATAAACCCTCCCCCTAAATCAAGCAAATAGGAAGATACTAGATGTAAACTCAGTTACATCAGTAATTGCAGGAAATTTTAATGAGTTGAAGGTATTTAAGCAGTGCTGTCTCATAAGTACAGTAGGTAGCTGTACTAGACACTTTTCTGTTGCTATGTATGATAAAGCACCATAGTCCAGGTAACTTACAGAAGGAAGGCACACACTTCCAGAGGGATCAGAATTGTCAACATCAGTATTTTGAAGCCTCAAAGTTCACCCCCAGTGACACACTTCCTCCAGCAAGGCCTCACCTCCTCTGCCTCTCGAACAACCACCAACTTGGAAGTAGGCATTTAAATGCCTAAATTATGGGGAACATCTAATTTAAACTGCCTCAGAAGTGTATATCTCACAAAGATTATTTAAATGGAGAAATTGTTCAGCAAAGTTAGCAACTCCCATGCTTTTTAGAAATTTGCACACTTTTCTCTAGACTGACTTGACTAATTTTACTTCCATCGGCAGCATGTCAGAGTTCTTTTCTGCAAATCCTCACCAACACTCACTGTTTTGTTTTCTGCTCAATAAGGGCCATTCTAATGAAGGGGACAATATCTCATTTTGTTTTGAACTGTGCCTCTCTGATGGCTAAAGAAGGTGAGCCCTTGTGGTCCATATTCCAAAGCAATGAAATCAATATAGCAAAGAGCTAGCTGCACCCACAGTTACCACAGTACTGATTTCCTAACAGCCAAGATGGAATCAACCAGTGTGCTTTGTTCTTGAGCTGATTAACAGCCTACAATTATGGGGGGAAAGTCTTTTTTTTTTTTCTTACAAGTTTGTTTAAACTTTATAAACAGCCTTTGCTGCTGAAGCAAATTCTGGCTATCAGAATTTATGATAGCCTGCCAATTACAAGGGATTGATTTTTGAGCTGATGTCTGACCCAGCCACAGTGAGTTCTAAGGATTGTTTTCAAAGACTTGTCCTTTCAGGTGGTTATTTTGATTTTCTTGGGCAGTAATTACACTGCTCAACTTAGCTGAAGACAGAAGGGAAACTGCTGCCTGTGTGAAACCAACTGTCCTCTTCAACCTGGCCTACCATACACCATTGGGACTTTTCTTGGCGCCTTCTCAGATTTCAACGGTTCCCTGCCTTGCTGGCCATCTTATTTACTCCAGGAAGGGGATGAAGCAGTCATACACCCCTATGATCTTACTAATCACTGGCCACAGTATTTACTTCTTGTTCACGTTTTTCTCTGGTGTTTTATGCTAGAGTGAAAATTGGGTCCTTGATCCTCCATTTTGGCAGGAAGCAGAAAGTGCACCAGTCCACCATATTCTCTCAACAATCTGGAAGGTAGGCTGTTTCTACTTGCCACTTAGAGTACTTTTTCCCCCCTTGCACCTTTTTTTCTTTTATCTCACTTATTCTAAGATAATTTGGTTACATTGATTTGTGTGGCTTCTTTTATTTAGGTTTCTGCCCTTATTTTACACATTGCAGAAAAGCTTAGTTAGGTGCAGTATGCACATGATGTAATGGCACCTACTACCACCACACCATGTTTATTAGTACAGCACAGAAGGAACTGTTAGCTAATCTCTGAAAGGTGTCATTGGGCAGGCTGTGTCATTGGCAGGCTGTGTCACGGACTGTAAACATCTGGAAGGAGGAAGCCACTATTGCTAGTGTTTGTACACACTGATCAGTCCTCTAAACACTGGCACTTGGAACACAGGAAGAAGGCTTTGCCAACTTTAGCCTGACCCATGTGAGGAACAGCTTTGCTTATTTCCCATATGTCCAAGCTCCTGGGTCTTCCATCATGGCCATGTTTATATCTACAATACATTCACTCAGGACTTAACTCACTTAGAACTTCCTTCCCTGTTTGCTGTGTAAAACTACATCCAATAAGTGTATTTTTGTGCATATTTTGAAATGGGTTTTAGTAAAGGTTTACTAAAAAATTAAGATGAAACAATAGCAAATAATTTATCAATCATTTATTTTGTGGTTAATAGTAATTGTGATCATAAAAAGAGAAAGAGGCACCAGGCAGTGGTGGCACACGCCTTTAATCCCAGCACTGGGGAGGCAGAGGCAGGTGGATTTCTGAGTTCGAGGCTAGCCTGGTCTACAGAGTGAGTTCCAGGACAGCCAGGGCTATACAGAGAAACCCTGTCTCAAAAAAACCAAAAAAAAAAAAAAAAAAAAAAAAAACGAGAGAGGGAGGGGGGGGAGAGAGAGAGAGAGAGGCATAAGAATATGTTCTATGGGCGTGTTGGGGAAGGGAGTGCCTCAGCGGGCCCATGCCAAGGCATCCCTTCCCCCTGAGGGACCAGACACAGGATGGTATAGCATAGAATAGAGTTTATTCAGGGCATGGGGGGGGGGGAGTTAAGGGGGTAGTAGAGGCAGAGAAAGGCAGAGAGGAGAGAAGTAGAGGCCGGCCATGACCACATGTAAAGAGGGGGAAGGAGAAGGGGGAAGGGAAGAACCCAAGAGGGCAAGAGAGAAGCTAAGAGAGTAAGAGAGGCAAGAGAGAGGAGGGGCAAGCCTCCCCTTTTATAGTAGGTAGACCTACCTGGCTATTGCCCGGTAACTGTGGGGAGGAGCATACCTGGCTGTTGCCAGGTAACCGTGGGGTGGAGCTTAGAATCCTAACAGTAATGGCACCTGAGTGAGTACATCGACATAATTTAGCCAAAAACATCATTTAGACTTGGACTGTGCAGCCAATGCAGCTTCTTCACGCCACTTAGCTTTCTTTGCCAGATTCCAACTTGTTAAGGATTCATGCCGTTCCACAGCCTAAAAACGCAACACAACTTTTTAGAACTTAGATCTTTTTTAGATATATGGAAAAGCCTTTGTAAAATGAAAAGGAGAAAAAAAATACCTTAAGCAACTCACAGATAATATCTAAGAAAAATGACTGTGGAAATCATCTAAGATGCTAGACTTCTAGTCAACTGGGTAGTTGATATCAGGAACCTACTGCCAACTCTCTTGGTTCAAATAGACGTGTGTGTTGGATAGAAACAACAAAAGTATTTTCAAACACTGAAGCCCAAAATGGAGATCCTCTAGTACTAGAAATAGATGTAACTCAAGGATCGCACTGGCAGAGGATGGGAGGGAAATGTCAGGACGGAAGGGATGGTTTCAGTCACAGGGCGTTGTAGAAAACACTAGCCATCACAGCTGTGGTCTGGCACTTTACACAAAGGATTTGAGTGCAGGATTGGGGTCATCACTGGAACTGAGCCAAGAATGAGAAGCTGAAGGAGCAGGGAAGGTGTGAAGTCTCTTCACCAGCCTGAGAAACTGGTAAGAAGGGGACCATTTATGGGGCAAAAACAATCAAAACAAAAGCAAAAAACCCTAGTGTTCATCTTATAGAAGAGAATATAGTTCCCATAAAAGATTTCTAGAACCCAAAGAATAACCAGTTTAGCAAGCAAATATTGGGGATAGGATAGAAACGAGATGGTATATTTCTTTGTTCATTTTTGAATATTCAGTCCAGTGAGTATTGTTCTGAAGTTTCCCCACCTGGAGAACATTCTAAAGGTAGGTTAACCCAAGCTCTTAGAATAACATCACTAAGTTTAATGACAGGTGATCCCTACCTAAGGTTAGGGGCCTCAGACATTTGAAAACCTGAAGAAGAAAGCAAGAATTGAGGATATCATGTCATTTCCTCTAATGGTGTGTCCACTGGGCTAGGTGGGAATAAGGGGGTTCAGAAGGGAGTGGAAGGTGATACCCAAAGGGTGAAGGAGTGAATGTAATCACACTGTGTCCATGTATGAAAGCTAACAACAGCAAACTAATGCAAGCAGCAAGGCCTGCTGAATATCTGCCAGAAAGAAGAAAGAATCATAGGGTTAGTAGATGATGATTGCTTAAATATACTCAGAAGGAAGGATACTGAGAGCAAGGTATGCACGTCAGAAGGCTGCCACAGCTCTAACCAGTCAGGTCATGGGTGACAGTGTGTCTAAGATACAGCTCCCAGGTGGAGGCTCTTAGAGCATCTGCCAGTATTATTGAAGCTGCTCCTGGTAAAAGTGTGGTCTCAAAGACCCAGAGATAGGCGGGTTTAGAGGTAGAGTGTAGAATGTAAAATGGTCTCTACTTCTCTTTATAGGTATTAAACAGAAAGTAGGCATCTAAGATGGTGAAGAAGAGCTCATACTCAACCTACAAAGTCATTTCCAACCTACAGACTTCTGTCTCCTAAGTTTGCAGAACTGCTCCTAAAATTGTTTTAATTTAGAGAACGGACTAGTCTGGTTTACTTTTATATAGCAGAGTTCATATACAAATTTTAAGCTATTCTTTGTAATTTTACAAACAGGGGAAAAAAATCTTTTGCCTCTATTGGTGACATAATTTTGGGGGCCAAATTTTCATGGCTAGATTTGTGTCTGTGGGTGTTACCAGGATCTACAATTGCTGAATTCAAAACAAGGTCCATAGCATTTCTAAAAACAAGTTTTGTTTCTCTCCCAATCCCTGTAGGGTTAGGAATTGAACCATGGGTCTCACATGGTTAGAGAGTGATCTGCCCCTGCGCCTTGTCCCCAGCCTACCACCACTGGGAATTATGGTTTTTAGGAGTCACTCACCCTTTTGGCAGACACAATCACAGCAAAGCAGGCGACAATTGTGAGACCCATCATGATGTAACAAGCTTTCACTCGAGTCTTGTTTCTTGAAACAGCTACCATTTCTGGCCTAAACAGACATGTGGATTCTGTTAATTCTTTTTAATATTTTTTCATATAAAAGCAACACAGATTTCTGACTGAGCATGATAAATAATTGTTGACTGCTTGAGTAGCCCAAATATTTCCTCAAATACAATCCATGGCTACAAGACCACCAAATACTAGCCCATTTGTCTTAGCAATTTCAAATTAGCACACATTTGTTCAGATTTCAATCTTAAATTATAGGTAGTTACTGTGAAACCAGCATAATATACTTGGTTTCTAATTGATCAAAATAGAATTACTAGTGATGTATTAGACTATGATTTCTCATTTCTTAGCTTGGATAGAAGAAGCCATTTGAAACAGGTTATATTTAAGTGTTTTTCCCACACATTCTTTCAAGAGTTTTTTAGTTTCTTCTTGCCCCTTCCTATCTTATTCTCCAAAGAGACTAGTCACATGCAAGTGTAGTACAATACCTTAGGTTTTTGCAATCTTATAAAACTGTTATAGTGGGAATCAAGCTTTGGGTGCTTTTAGATTGAAACAACTTTAGTGATTTGCAAATATGCATAAGGTTCTTGACTCTTGGAAATATCCAGTAGCATTCTTGTCTAATATAAAATTTATATATAATGCAGTTATATTTTAAAAATTCATAGGGTGCTAAATTTCTCTTGAAAATGAAAACTTTAACTCACTGTTTGAAAAAAATTCATAAAAAATATAATAGCATGTTTTCATTATATTTTAAGCAGAACTAAGTTTCAAATGTCAGTCGCAGCCAGGTTCGATTAATGTCCAGGGAGAGGGTATTTGCTGCTAGCTTCTTTTCCAGATTAAACCTAAAAGATCTGATAATTTTAACCCCATTTAAAACAAAAGAAAAAGTATGATTACTATAAATAGAGTTAGTGTGGTGTGTAAAAACTGTAGGTTTTTATCCTGTCAGTTATTTGTTTATTAAAATCTACAAAAGAAAGCTTATGCTGCAAGCTTAACATCTTAATAGGAATGTTCTTCCTAAATAGCAAACCTTTAAAAAAAATTATAGAAAATAAAACAAAAAATATACAAATACTTGGAGCTCAGAATTACAATGCTCTGTATAAGTGTCTTATTCATTGGTAAAATTCTCCTGCTATTTCTGTTGACTGCGATCCTGAGGAAATTAAATTATCTCTGTGAAATGGATTTTTTCCCACATTCATCTATGTTGATGCAATATAGGTTAAAAAGCAATAGAGAGGCTCTCGTGGAAATTAATTTACAACATTGAAGATTCTTTACGTTCTTAGTTATAATGCAAGATATCAAAATTTAAGCTAGCTGAGAATGGAATTCTGTTTCTTATCCTTTCTATATTTTTATTTGACTCATCATCATCATCATCATCATCATCATCATCATCATCACCACCACCATCAATCATTACTTGGGAGATTTGAGAAAGGGCTTTTATTTGTAGATTTGGCTATCCTGGAACTCACTCTTTTGACCAGGCTGGCTTTGAGCTCACAGAGATCCACTGCCCCTGATTTCCTACTGCTGGGATTAAAGGTGTTCCTCACCACTGCCTGGCCTAAAATATTAAATTTTAACAAGCAGAATTTATACTATAAATTTTTCTTAGACTGATTCATATTTTCTGCAGTTTTGAGTCTATAAATGTCAGAGAGAGTGAAATTTGCTTAAAATAATTAGAAAATATCTTTAAGTTGAATAACCGTGGAAAGATTTCAAAATGTCCCTTTTTATTGTTTAACGGTTGCTCAAAGAACAAGGAAATGTTTCAGAATGAATACCTGGGTGTGCATTTTTCGCAGCATGTGTTTTCCCTTTTCCATTTACTTGAGGCCATTTATTTTTTTTTAAGCAAAACGGATATTTTATTTATTTACATTTCAAATGTTATCCTTTCCAGATTTCCCCTCCAGAAACCCCCTATCCTATTCCCCCTCCCCCTGCTTCTATGAAAGTGCTCCCTCACCCACCCACCCACCCACTCCTGCCTCCCTAACCTGGCATTCCCTTATACTGGGGCATGGAGCCTTCTCAGGACCAAGGGCCTCTCCTTCCATTGATGTCCAACAAGGCCATCCTCTGCTACATATGTGGCTGGAGCCATGGGTTCCTAAAGGTGTACTCTTTGGTTGGTGGTTTAATCCCTGGAAGCTCTCGGTGGGGGGGGGGTGGGGGGGAGTCTGGTTGGTTGATATTGTTGTTCTTCCTATGGGGTTGCAAATCCCTTCAGTCCTTTCTCTAACTCAGGAGGCTGATTCTCTCTCTCTCTCTCTCTCTCTCTCTCTCTCTCTCTCTCTCTCTCTCTCTCTCTCTCTCTGTGTGTGTGTGTGTGTGTGTGTGTTATTTTAAAAATTTTTTTTTAATTTTTAATTAAATCAGGGGGTACTGGTTGGCACAGTTTGGGCACTATGTCCCAGCCCAGGCTGCAAGTCTCCCCGCAGGCGAAACTCAGGCAAGAACCCCCCCCCCACACACACACACACACACACTTCACACTTACGGTACTAGGGGTGGGATCTCCTCAATAGATTTGAAACGCCCGGTCCACAGCAGAATTTTCTTGTCGAATTTCGAAGGCTTGTACTGGGCGGGGATCCTGTGAACTTTCTCTATATGGAAAGCAACGGGCAGATCAAGAAACACATTGCATCCACAAGCTGGAATCCTCCTCAGCGCCCTCCCTCCCATTCCTGCTCTACTCTGACCTGGGGGCTCAGAGCCGCTGGGATTCTGGTTGCTGGAGCTACAGGGGTGACACGTGGCCCGGGGACCCCATCCCGGCCAGGGGGAGACGGTTTGAGGAGCGCGGTGGATGGTGAACCCCAAGCTTAGGCGCAGAACGCTGCCGCGGACCCAGAGCATCTTATGCACTCGCTGGAGCCTACAATCACAGGCTGGAGAGCTCGGGGCCTCCCTGCTGTCCTGGATGCTGAGCTGCGCGCATGCGTACTGTCTACTCCCTATTCTGGCCCTAGCCGGGGACACAGGACAATCCTCCTGGGGGCGGGCTGGGTCCCAGGGGAAATTTCGCGGCCGCAGACCCACCAATCCTTGAGGCAGGTCAGAGAATCATTTAAAAAAACATTTCTTGGTATTGAGTAGATACGGTTCTCATCAGAATTTCAGCTTTGGTCCCAATAGAGAATAAAGCTCTACTGGCTGGTTTTGTGTGTCAACTTGACACAGGCTGGAGTTATCATAGAGAAAGGAGCTTCAGTTGGGGAAGTGCCTCCATGAGATCCAGTTGTGGGGAATTTTCTAGGTTGGTGATCAAGGTGGGAGGGCCCAGTGTGGGTGGTGCCATCCCTGGGCTGGTAGTCTTGGGTTCTATAAGAAAGCAAGCTGAGCAAGCCAGGGGAAGCAAGCCAATAAGAAACATCCCTCCATGGCCTCTGCATCAGCTCCTGCTTCCTGACCTGCTTGAGTTCCAGTCCTGATCTCCTTTGGTGATGAGCAGCAATGTAAACTGAATAAACCCTTTCTACCCCAACTTGCTTCTTGATCATGATGTTTCTGTAGGAATAGAAACCGCGACTAAGACAGATAGATAGATGATAAATAGATAACTTTTTATTGTCTTTTAAATGCAAGAAATGTTACTCTTTATCAAGTAAGGTCAGGAACTCCATAAACAAACTAAAGATTCCCAGGCAGGAAGCTCTATGAAACCAGCTCTGAGTGGAGCACATGAGACCCTACTCCTTCTTGCTGAATTGTTGGATATTAATAGATCAGAGAGGAGGGGGGGTTATTACTATCTTCAGGTATGGACCTACTGGTGAGCTGACCAAGATACAGTACTTAGTTTCAAGTCCATGGTCAAACAGATAGCCATGGGTAAACTCTGTGGGACAAAAAATAAAATGTCATGCACATGGGAAATGAACTTGAAGAGAGAAGACTGGAGTCTAGACGAACTAGTGGCTGAATTATATCATTCAGTCCAACATCGTAGTCAAAGTATATCTATTTTCCAATTGTGGCTGTTTAAAGCCACACGGATTGAGTTCGTCCTTCTCTTCCTCCATCTTCCTTCCTTCTCCTTATGAAATTACTTTTTTTCACATTTGTTATTGAATATATTCTTCACTTACATTTCAAATATTGTACCCTTTCCAGGTTTCTCCTCTCTCAGAAAACCCCCAACCCATCCTCCCACCCCCCACCTCCAAGAATATGCCCCTCCACCCAACCCACTTCCACTTACCCCCCCCTCGATTTCCCCACGCTGGGGCATCTATCGAGCCTTCATAGGAGCAAGGACCTCTCCTCCCACTGATGCCCAACAAGGCATTCCTCTGCCACACTTTTGGCTGGAACCATGTTTACCCCTTGGTTGATGGCTTAGTCCCTGGGAGCCCTGGGGCATCTGGTTGGCTGACATTGTCATTCTTCCCATGGAGCTGCAAACCCCTTCAGCTCCTCCAGTTCACCCTCCAACTCCTCTGCTGGGGACCCCATGAGTCCAATGGTTGGCTGCTAGCATCTGCCTCTGTATCTGTAAGGCTCTGGCAGAGGCCCTCCAGAGACAACCACAACAGGCTCCATTCGGCATGCAATTCTTGTCATCCATAATAGTGTCAGAGTCTGGTGATTGTTTATAAGATGAATCTCCAGGTAGGACAGTCTCTGGGTGGCCTTTCTTTCAGTCTCTGCTCCACACTTTGTCTCCATAATTGCTCCTGTGAGTATTTTGTTCCCTTTCTCAGAAAAAAACAAAGCACCCCCACTTTGGTCTTCTTTCTTCTTGAGCTTCCTGGGCTCTGTGAATTGTAGTTTGTTTATTTTGAGCTTGTGGGTTAATATCCACTTATCAGTGAGTGCACACCAGGTGTGTTCTTTTGTGACGGAGTTACCTCACTCAGGGTGATATTTTCTAGATTCATCCATTTGCCTGAGAATTTCATAATGTCATTGTTCTTAATAGTTGAGTAGTACTCCACTGCGTAAATGTACCACATTTTCTGTATCCATTCCTCTTTTGAAGGACATCTGGGTTCTTTCTAGCTTCTGGCTATTATAAATAGCTATAAGGCTGCTATGAACATAGTGGAGCACATGTCCTTATTACATGTTGGAGCATCTTCTGGGTATATATGCCCAGGAGTGATATAACTGGGTCTTCAGGTCTTCTATGTCTAATTTTCTGAGAAACCACCAAACTGATCTCCAGAGTGGTTTTACCAGCTTGCAATCCCACCAGCAATGGAGAAGTGTTCCTCTTTCTTAGATCTTTTCCCAATCTGTTGGTTGCCGTTTTGTCCTATTGACAGTGTCCTTTCCCTTACAGAAGCTTTGCAGTTTTATGAGGTCCCATTTGTCGATTCTTGTTCTTAGAACATAAGCCACTGGTGTTCTATGCAGGAAATTTTTCCCTGTGCCCATGTGTTCAAGGTTCTTCCCCACTTTCTTCTCTATAAGCTTCAGCATTTTAACAAATGGTGCTGGATCAATTGGAGGTCAATTTGTAGAAAAATGCAAATCGACCAATTCTTATCTCCTTGTACAAAACTCAAGTCCAAGAGAATCAAGGACCTTCACATAAAACCAGATACAATGAAATTATTTTTAAAGTATCCATTGAGGTTCTCATTTTTTTTTTAATATCAAAGGGTAAAAATACAGTTTTCCACTAGATGGCAGCATAATCCTCAAATTGTTTTGCAAACTGTAAGCGAATTCCTGGGAGGTAAAGGGGATGACAGATCTTTCTGTTCTTAAGTAACTCCCCTGTTTGTTAGTGAAAAGTTCTAAGCATAGTCTTCTCTCGTGTAAGAGCAAAAGTAAGACTTTTCTTTTTTGCCTAAAAGTCTAAAAGTACACGAAATCAATTCATGAATTTAAGGTCACTAACCCATACCCTGCAGGAATAGCTTGAAAGCTTTCTGTCCATGGCTTTCTACTTCAGCACACTTGTTTTGTGACTTTTTTTCCATGATTTTTCTAAGTTCTGGAAATTGAAATGGGCTTTTATAGCATAACCTTTTCATGGTTTTCTGCTAAAACAGTGCTTGCCGAGGAATGAACTTATACTCCTCTGCCTCAGCTCCTCACTGCCAAGGTTATCGGTATATGTCACTATATTATATTAAGTTATATATTAATGATGTATAATTAATATTTTATATTAATATAGTGACATATATCATATATCATATTTAAATACATTATAGTTAACCTTATTTTCTGTGACAATTTAGTGTTGAGTTTATTCATAAAATGAGGTTATTTGTAATTTACTGCATCTCTGCTGTGGATAGTTAAGTTTTTTTTTTAAATCTACCTGCTGTAATTATTTATAGAGTATTCTGTTATACATGCATTCTGCTATTTGCTTTAATTAGATGTTTAGATAGTGATATTTTTCCATAAGTAGTTCTTGAGTTTAATTTCAATCACCCACTAAAACCATCCAAAGGGATGGGACAGTACAGTTTTACTCAGGTACAGTTAACTAATTGGATTTAAGGAGATTGTTCAAGAGAAAGAAAATGTTTGAACAAGATGATGGTCCTTCATACTTTGATTTCTGTGATTTAGTGTATGTTGTGGGGGGATTGTACATATTCATGTGCATGTGTGTACATGTGGGGTCAGGTATGTGTACTCATGTATGCGTGTGTGTGTAGGGGCCAGAAAGCACCTTCTGGTGCTTATGCATTGACACTGTTGTCTCTGCCCTTTTGTGATACAGGGTCTTTTCCTGGCCCAGAAACAGCCACTTAGGGTAGACTTGGCTGCCTGGCAGTGAGCTTCATGTGTCTGTCGACTCTGCCTCTCTCTCCAGCACTGAGGTCACAAGTGCTTGCCACTGCCATAGTCGCACAAGACCAGAGTAAATGACATAGTAACCCGGGAAGGGAAAAATCGCATGAGACCCCACTTTAGGCAAAGAACTACTGAGGACTAAGGACTAGGGGCTTCTGAGAAGAAGAGAAATAGACTCTTCAGGGAGATTCTTCCTAGTTGGTGATTCATTACCAAGTGGTCAATTCCAAATCATATATGTAAAACCAAATGTAAATAATCTCAGCTGCTTGTGTTTATATATTTATCCATTTATTTATATACTTAGCCATAATGAAGAAGAAGAGATCTTGAATTTGAGAGGAATCAAGGGGGCAATAAAGAAGGAGCAGAGGCGAAGGGAGAGAGGGAGAAATGGTGGAACTACATTTTAATTTTTCAAAATTGCAAATAATAATTCAAATTAGAAAAGCAAAAGAAATTCCAGGCATGAGTCATTGTACCTCACTTGGAAATTACACCAAAGTCCACTTCCTCTTGGTTGTACTCAATTTGTCATGTTAACAAATATTAACAACCTGGGGACTCTGTGACCCTACTTAACCACATGCTTATGCCATAAGACAGCATTTATTTAGACTTTATGAACTCTGCTTCTTCTACACTCATTGTTGCATCAGCATATCATCCCTGATCATCTCCGTAGATTTTCTTGCATCTGCACTAAGTAATGCAGGGACTTGTTGAAAGTGGGATTTATTAATGTTTTTATTCTCAAAATGTATTTGTTGTATAAAATGTTGTAAAAATAAAAAAGCATAGCAAACAAAGGTCTACCTGGCCATGCAATGTTTAGGGGAAAATGTTATAGATGTGTATTTTTTGTACCTAAGTTATGGAAGAATTATCTTTATTCAACTTATTCTTTTTTCATATAATGCATGCAGGGACATTAAATACCTATTCCTGTAGATATACCCTCACTTTAAAATGTTTTTAAAAAATGGTCTTTCATTAAGAAAGTGTACCATAATTTATTTAATTGTATATGTTTAAACTTTTCAACTTTTGAAGCTTTCTATTATCTGAGGATGTTGTAAAGAACACCTTGTAAATAGGAAAGAACCTGTTTTTAGAGGTTTAATTTTTAATTAACTGTGGGATTCCTGAATCAGAGGCTTCCTCCAGATAGGCTTAGTACATGGTTCTGTCTCGTCCTTCCATCTATATTGTATGGTAATTCCTATGTCCATGCTTAGGCATTGGTCATGCTAAGCACACCTGTTTTCCTGCTCAATAAAATATGTGTGAGTGTGTTGCAATGCACTCTTTCCTCCTTGTCACGTCTTCTTTCATCTTACTGGAGGAACAGGTTTGTGATGCGAGCGGAACCTTTTCACTCTGCTGTCTGTAATGTGGTTTATTCTTTCTGTCTCTTCTTTTCTTTTACCTTTAAACAGTGTACAGCAAGGACATGAGGGAAGTGTTCATATAAAATTCCAGAAATCCTTCGCTCAACTGCACTATGTGTGAACTGCTGTTCTAGTAGCAGGTCACATGTGTGAATTCATTTCAACTTGTGTGCGCATAAGCAGGACACTCGACCCTGCTGTTCCTCAACTTCCTCCTTAGAGTTACACCACAAGATTGTTGTGAAAATAAAGGCTATAGTGGTGATGACAGTAATAATATTTTGAATAGTGAGGTACAGCTTTCAAACTACATTAATGAACATTATCTTTTAAAAATATTTAGATCTACTTTTTATTTTATGTGTGTAAGTGTTTTGGCTTCATGTATGTATGTGCACTACATGCATATCTAGTGTCTATGGAGATTGGAAGAGGATATCAGATTTTCTGAAACTGAAGTTAGGGATAATTGTGCATCCCTGTGCTGGGGATGATGCTAATAAAACCAGGCTCTCTGTAAGAACAAGCGCTCTGAACAATGGAATTGTCCCTTTTGCTCTGTGTATTATCTTTTGATCTTTATAATAAGCTCACATGATAGGCCAAATACATTTGTTTTAGTTTTTAAAATTGCAATTATGTATCTCTCCGTGTATGTACACGCCATCGTATGCATACATGTGGGTATCAGAGAAGAACTTAAAGGAGGCACTTTTCTCTTCCCACCATGTGGGCCTCAGGGAATCAATCTTTGGTCATCAGACCTGATTGCAAGTTCCTTTAATAGTGAAACCATCTTATCTACCCCTAGACAAGTAGTTTTATCAGCCTTCCTTCCTTCTTTCCTTCTGTCTTTCCTTCTTTCTTTTCTTCTTTCTCTCTCTCTCCTTCCTTCCTTCCATTCTTTCTCTCTCTTTCCTTCCTTCTTTTCCATTTTCCTTCTTTCCTTCCTTTCTTTTTGCTTCTTTTTAAGCTAACAGTGCTGTTGAAAATTGGTAGAAAAATCAAGAGGAATTTCTTTGAAACATTAAAGGAGCTACTTTAATAGAATGCCAAGGGAGAAAATTAAATGTTTTCCAGGCAAGGAACTGCCATAGACACATTTCCTTCTGATATCTCCAGTATATCTGTGAGAGAAAATCAGACCCGCAACCAACCTTTTTCTTTCACATTTCTTACCCAAATTCTTTGTATCTGATTTTATAGAACAATTTAATCATGAGGAAATAGAGGACTCTGTGTGATTTCCAAGTGTATATTTTATATAAATTGTGTTAATATATAGCAATTCAGCTTCCCAAGACCTGCTAACAATAAGTTAAAAGTTTTCTTCCCTCTCTTCCCAGATATTTATTATAAATACAGAATCGGGACCTTACAAAAACCTATTCTCAGTGACTCAGACACTGCCTAATCACATTACCTCCAAGCACAAGCTCATTGTATTTTATAGGAAAACAAGAAAAGAATATTCCACTGTCTCAATGTTCTTACTTTTTTGACATCCTTGAGAAGTAAATAGCAAGTGATGTGAATGTGAGTGTGTGTATTTATGGATGTGTATGTGTATTTGTGTGTGTGTGTGTTTGTGCTTGTGTGTGTTTGTGAGTATGTGTGTCTGTTCTTGTGTGTGTTTGTATGTGTGTGCATATGTGTTTGTAATTGTTTGTGTGCTTATGTGTTTGTTTGTATAGATGTGTATTTGTACTTGTGTGTTTGTTTGTGTATATATATGTGTGTTTCTCTCTCTCTCTCTCTCTCTCTGTGTGTGTGTGAGTGTGTGTGTGTGTGTCTGTGTATGTTTAATTTTGGAATGCTGGTTGAAAAAAAAGAAGTTCTGGCATTCACATAAGCAGGAGCTGAATTCCAAAACTTAGGCTTCTTTTAGCTAATGACTTCAAAAAAGCAAAATCAAAAACAAAAAAACAAAGAATCTTCCATATTGTCTATGTTCTTCACAAGCAGCACAAGCAGAAAGCAAAGATCAGGTCTTTAAGAATATTGAGGATAATTCTCTGGGGTTACCACACTCTCTGTGATATCAGATAAACACTACTATATGTATTTTTCTTGTAAGGATCAAACACATTGTTAATTTAACCAACATAGTACAACAATTTCCCATGAAAAGTAACATGATTGTGTACTGGATGCTGCATTTCACTGGAGGTATAAAAGAGGAGAAATGTAAGCAAGATAATAACTGATTTATAACAGAATCGATGTGTTTTGGTGTGAAGTAAGAAACAGTAATTGGGAGCCTAATAATTGCCAGAAATAGAGGACATGAAATCAGATGCAGGACTAACCCTTCCTGAAGTCCTCATGATGGATCTGGAGCTATAGAACTTAGTCACAGGGAAATTTAGCATAAATTCCATAAGGGGACTTCCTGTTCCAAATTGGAAAGTGGAATGAACCATATGCAACACAAGAGCTTCTGTACTTACTCTAGCCTCAGACTCTGCAAATTCCAGCATGGGGGAGGTGGAAACACTTAGCATTAGTCACAGATGAATCATGGTTTTCAAATAGTTCTCTTATCTATCTGTCAATGTATCTGTCTGCCTGTCTATCTATCTATCTATCTATCTATCTATCTATCTATCTATCTATCTATCTATCTATCCATCTATCTATCCATCTATCATCTGTCTGCTAATCCATCTATCTGTCCATCCATATATCATCTATCATCTATCATCTATGTATCAATATATTATGTATCATCTATCATCTATTATCTATCTACCTAAGATCTATCATCTCTCATCTATCTATCTATCTATCTATCTATCTATCTATCTATCTATCTATCTATCTATCTATCATCTGTCTGCCAATCCATCTATCCATCCATCATCTATCATGTATTATCTATGTATCTATCATCCAAGTATTAATCTATCTATCTATCTATCTATCTATCTGTCTGTCTGTCTGTCTGTCTGTCTATCATCTATCTATCTACTCTAAATATGACAATAGTGCATATTTGTCACCCTGCACACAACTCAACTCCAAATGATTGAAAGATCTCAACATAATGACAGATACCCTGAACCTGATAGAAGAGTAAGACTAGCCTTGAACTCATTGGCACAAGAAAAGATTTTCTGAATAGAACACCATTAGTACAGGCACTAAGATTAAAAAATAATAAATGAGACCTCACAAACTGAAAAGCTGTGCATGACAAAGGACACTATCATTTGGACAAAGTCGCAGCCTGCAGAATGGGAATCTTTACCAATTACACACCTAATAGAGGGTTAATATCTAAAATATATAAAAATCTTTAAAAATTATACACCAAGAAAAGAAATAACAATTAAAAATGGGGAACAGAACTAAACAGAGATTTCTTAAAAGATAAAACACAAATGTCTGGGAAACACTTAAAGAAATGTTCAACATCCTTAGTCATCAGGAAAATTCAAATCAGAACTACTTTGAGATTTCATCTTGTACCAGTCAGAATGTCCAAGATCAATAAAACAAATGGCAACTCATGCTGGTGAGGATGTGGAGGAAGGAGAACACTTATCCATTGCTGGTGGAAGTGCAAACTTGTACAGTAATTATGGAAATCAGCGTGATGGTTCCATAGAAATCTGGGAATAGATCTATCAGCTGTTTCACTATTGGGCAAATACTAAAGGATTCTACCCTACTATAGAGTCTCCTGCTCATTCATTTTTTATTCTTTGATGCCCTGTTCTCGTAGTCAGAAATTGAGTACATTTCCATTGTCCACTGGTAGATAAATAATGAAAATATGGTACATTTATACAATGACATATTACCCTGCTATTAAAACATCAAAATCATAAAATATGAATAAATAGATAAAATATAAATAAATAAATTATAAAAATAAGATATAAATGGATAGAGCTAGAAAAATCATCCTGAGCAAGGTTACCCAGACTCACCAAGACAAATATGATACATATTCTTTCACATGTGAATGTTAGTTTTTAAACCTTCAGTAGCCATGCTACAATCTGTATAACCAGGTATAGAGTAAAGGACTAGGAGAGACGGTGGATCTCCCAAGAAAGGAGAAATAGAACAGACACTTATGGAGAGTCAGGAACAGACAGGAACAGATAGGTTATACAGGGGAGGGAGAGAAAGAAAAAGAAAATGAGGAACAAAAGCTAACGCTGAGGATCATTTGAAACCTACTACTGTAGGAATTTCTTTTGATATCTAAACAGAAATAGCAGGCAGCGGGCAACATTCCAACAAGACATCTTTTGTCAACAAGTAAAACTTCCAGTGTCAGGAATGAGTTACATCTAATTGAGTTATTGTCCAAAAGATTCCTATGGAAATACCCAAACAACTTGGGCTATTAATTTCTATTCACAAACTGATGATTATAGGTTTCTATTACTGAAGACAAAACTTACATATCTCATTGAACATAAAAAGTTGAACTAGAGTTTTTATCCATACTAACTAGTATTCCTAGTACAGGAAGGTACTCTGTATTCTATCAGAAAAGAAAGGGAACCAACAACCCAACTATAAACCCTGTGATCTATAATGGTGACCTGCCTGTATGGTAAACTGCTGCATCAGTGGCACAAATATTGAGGGAGTAACCAAATACTCTCTGGTTGGGTTTAAGGCTCAATTCGTGAGATGGAATCCATGTTTGATACTGTTCTAATGGCCAAGAACTTGAAATTAGATAGGTCATGGGCCTAGCAGAAAACATAATTCTATTGTTCTGCTAAAGAACACACAAATAAAACGATTCCTTTTAACATTCTGCTATGTCCATAGATCAGTGTCCCACTCAGCTATAATCAGAAAATATTCCTCTTGCAATACATAGGAACTATTACAGAGACCCACAACTGGACAATGTGCAAAGACCAAGAGACTTTGGAACAATCTATCTTAAAAGAGATTTTTTTTCCATTAAGCTCCACCCACTGACCCAGGGCTCAGGGAGAATGCACAATAGGAGGCAGAAAGAGAGTAAGGGTCAGAAAAAAAATGGATGGACCAAGAAAACCATATCTTTCAGACACAGCAGGACTAATGCACGTATAGAGACTGTGACAGTATGCACAGAAGACTGCCACAGTTCAAACCAGAAGGCATCCCAGGGCTGAGAGGGGGAAGTGGACATGAGTTCTTATCCCTAACCAAGAAGCTATCTCTAATTGACAACCACTTGCAAATAAAAAGTCCAGTTTTCTCCAATGGCATCTCACTGGGTATATAAACTACACTTAAGGGTAGGCCCTATGCCCAGCAGTAGATAGCCAACACAAGGTAAGTTCAATGGTGGTTTTGTAGGCTTTTTTTTTCTTATACTGCCATTTTTGAACATTTTTTATGGTTTTTGATTTTCTGTTTTTATAGATTTGTGTGTGTGCATGTATGTGCATGTGCGTGTGTATGCATGTGTCGTCTCTGTGTGTGTTTGTTTATGTCTTATGCCTTTTCTTTTTTAAAAAATTTCTGTTTGCTTGCCTTTTTAAATTTTCATGTTTGTTTTCTAAAGAGAGAAAGGAGGTATGAATTGAATGGGTGGGGAAGTTCTGGAAGGAGACGGGAAAGAGAAGTCATGATCAGAATCCATTTTACGAATTTTCAGTAATAAAAATAATATGGAATGAAGCAAACAAAAATCAGACAAAAGAAGTGAAATGAATGAGTTGAATAGAAATGTAGCTTTGATTTCTGTAACTCGCATTTTACTTTATGTTTCATGGCTTTGAAAGTCATTTCTGAATGATGCAGTTCTGGGGTAGGGACTAGTAATTTTAGCATTTGCTATGCACCTGCTTGGGTGAGTGCTGCTTGTGTCATATCACTGTTGCAGTACAGTAAAGCAGGACCTTCCTGTGCTGGTTAAATTTTATTTTTGTCAACTTGTCACAACCTAGAGTCACTTGGAAGGAAGGAATCTCAATTGAGGGATTGCCATGATCAGATTGGTCTGTGGACGTGTCTATGAGAGATTGCTCTGGTTGATGATTGATGTGGGGAGGGAGGCAGGGGAGCACTTAGCCTATTGTGGTTGGCACCATAAACAGCCAGGTTGTCCTGGGCTGAAATAGAAACAACCAACTGAGTACCAGCCAGTGAGCAATTCAGGAGGCTACCAATGGTTTCTGCTTAAGTTCCTGCTTTAATCTTTCTGCCCCAGAACTCCTTTGTGTAATGAACCCGGAAATGTAAACTGAAATAAATCTTTTCAAGATGGAAGTTTCTTATATCGTTAGTCACTATTTTACTTTTGCTGGTACTTTGAGCATTGTGCAGTCAACTGCTGTTTGACCTGAGTGTTTGGAATTCCTATGAGGATACTGTAGTGTAAGAGGAGAAGTTTGAAAAGATGTCATTGAGTAACTCCACAATTTGAGATTTTAATTACACTGAACTTTGCTCCTGAGAGCTGTATCAAACCTGAGCTGACTTGTGATTTCCTAACAATAAAAACTATGTATGTAACATGGATTATGCCCCATCCTATATTAGTAATTAAATATTTTACTATCTATGTCCCTATGGACAGGATAAGAGGATAAATATATGAATTATTCTGACACTGGATTCTGAGTGCACTGAATTCTAAATCAGTTAACTTTGACTAATGGCAAAATATTCATTTGATAATGATTTTGGCTTTACCAGGATGATCTGTAAAGATCTGTCAAACTGCTGGCTAGTTGGGGTTCTGGGCACTTTTTGTGCATTTTTCTTGGTTTAGTTTTCATCTTAAAAACATATTTTGGTATTACCTTTATAATAAAAAGGGAAGAAATCCTTTTAATTTCAAAAAGAAATTCAAAGGCATATTTATTGTACACCTACTGACTCTAAAAGCTTAGAGTATATTTAAAAGCAAATTAGCCATTGTCTTATTTGTCTGTTTCACAAGGTGAAACAGGATGTGGTTTCAGCTTCAAATAATTTGGAACTTCATTCCTTACTCTATTGGAATAAAGTCTGGGAGCTCTGTACCTGGAGTAAAGTTCACAGCTTATGACATGGAACAATATTTCTTTGTTCTGTGGGTGCCCCACTACTGGGAATTTTGTTTTGTGTGACCAACTCAGGAATCTGGAAACAGTCTTTCAGCTTTGTCCCTATCAACAGAAAAATCTGTTTTCATGTCAGCAGAATCAGCCAGTGAAGACACAAACAGGATAGCCATTTCTTAGCATTTTTCTGTGCATCAGGATGCATTATTTCTTTAACAGTCTTACGAGACGGCATAGCCACATTGGTCTTTAAAATTCTTACTATATATACCCATTGGTATTTTGTCTGCATGTATGTTGGTGCACCATTTGCATGTCTAGTGTATGAGGATACCAGAGTTATGTCAGGTCTCCCTAAAATTAGAATTACAGATCATTGCAGGCCACCGTATAGATGCTAGGAACTGAGCCCCTCCTTTGGAAGATCAGCCAGTGCTCCTAACCACTGAGCAATCTCTCCAGTCCAGTATCACTATATTGTATATGACTGTATTCAGGATGAGTAATAAAGTAGACCCAGACATCATCGCAAATTTTATCTAAAAAAATCTCTTGCTTAGCAAGGAAATAAAATTTATTTGTGAATGTAATCAGAGGTTATAAAATTTTCCTTACTAGGAGAGTGGTACTATCGGAACTACTTGAGAAGGACTGATCGACGTGATACATTTTGTATGTTAGGAGGGAACCCTGAGCAGAGTCTTCCAGCAGCTGAAACATGACGACTGGTGACCCTGGAATCTTGGAAATGTTGATGCACATAATGGCATTGAAGTGACAACCAGGAGCCCAGACCTTTCCTTACAAAGTAATGCAAATTCTGAGTTGTAAACTTCTGAAAACACAGAATTTGCTAGTTATTTATTGCTTTTTAAATTTCTTATGTTTGGTTTATGTTTGGTATATATGGACACTCAGTAGGCACTAGCTGAATAAATTAAGACAACCCCAGTAAATGAAATGATGCATAATAAACGCTACAACAAAGGTGGAAATCAGTATTATTAGAAAAGTAAATAGTTTTATTCTTTCTGGTGAATTTAGCTACATCTCAGATTGTCACAGGTAAAGAAGACAGAATGCAGACAAGAGCCCAGGATGTGAGGCCTGGAAGCAGCATCATGGGGGCTGTCACTAACACATTTTTTAATTCTAAGATTACTGCGTCTAGAATCAAGGAGCAGAAGCTGGTGTTGAACTTGGAGATCCCAGACCTCAGGATAAGGCTCTTTGACTTACTGCGAGCTTTGGAATACACGACGAGCATGAAAAGCTCCCCACGTTCTTTCCCATGGAAATGGAGCTAGTGTAAATAAACCCAGTTTATGACAAGATCTTCTTTGTTAATAGTAAAATATCTGAGATCAGAGCCTAATCGGTGGCTGTTGCAACAATTTATAAAAGAAGTGATGAAGGATTTGATTAAGGAAGTGATGACAGCAGACAGTTTGTACAGCAGGGTGGTGCGTGTCTGTGTATGTGATGTGTTCCCCTCACCCATGTGTGTGTGTGTGTTGGGGGTGGAGCGGTTGAGATTAGGTCACAGTCTACAGTCCTAGATGGCTTGAAATTCACTATGTAGACCTGCGTGGTCTCAAACTCACATATATCTACTTGCCTCTCTACTGAGTGCTGGGGCTAAAGGCGTGTGCCATTATGACTGACAGGTGATGGAAAAGTTCCATTGGCCTGTTCTCAAGGACCTAGCAACTGCTTATGTCATCATCTGCTCCCACTGTCACCAGGTGAGCCAGGTGTGTGCTGAAGATAACAAGGATCTCTAGCACCCCAGCTCTCTGTCTGTTCTCGGTATGTATCCCCTCTCTCTCCTCCTCCTTCCCCTCTCTCTGCCCTCATGGTTCTCTCGATGCTCCCTGTCTACATGTCCACTTGTCTGCCTCAGTAACTTTTCTGGGTCTGCCTTCCTCTCCCCTCCTCCAATAAACCTCTTTTACATCAGATCTGTTGCATGGCATAATTTCACATGGGCCCGCCAAAGGTACTGCCCCTTTCAGAATTATATTTGTAGCATTGCCCACTGTGGGTGCTGGACACTGAATTCTGGTCTTTTGCAAGAGCAACAAATTCTTACCTACTGTTTTGTTTTGTTTTGTTTAAGACAAGGTCTCATATCTGTTTATCTGGTTAAACATTTTTTGGATTTATTTATTTATTAATATTTATTTGATCTTTGTGTATGGGTATTTTTGCCTGCATGTAGATATATATGCCATGTTCTTGCCCAGTGTCTTCAGAGGTTAGAAGAAGGTATTGGATCCCCAGGGCTAGAGTTACAGGTATTTATGAGCCATGATGTAAGATCAAACCCAAGTCTTCTGATAGAGCAACAGGGACTCTTAACCCCTGAGTCAACTCTTCAGCCCTGTTTAATCTGCTCTTTAAAAGATAACAGTACTACTGATATGGCATTCAAATCCCTACTACCAACATTGACTATTGTCCACTAAGCTCAAAGTCTTACATCTGTGCAAATGCTTGATACTATCTTTAATTTTTTTCTGCCGCCTGAAGTTCAGCATTTTCCCTCTCACACTTCCTCTTGTATCTCATATCATCTTCCAATAAACAGAATTAGAACCTTATAACTCATCTTTCACTTTTGGTTTGCAATAAATGGCCACTTCCTTTCCAGCTTGAGAATTTATACGTAGCCTGTTGCCTACGCCCTGGACGGCTCTCAGCTGACCCTACCTGCTCTTGGGGGTGGTGGTGTCGGGTGAGTTGGTGCAGAGTCAACGACACAGACTCCATGCGCCGGTAGGAATGTTGTAGCCAGCTCATCCAAGCACTGCTGCAAGCTCCTTTAAAACCCTCCACCCACGCCCCCATTTGTTCCAAGAAAGCATCTCTTCTAAACAGCACTTCCCGATTGGCTGGCATTATTTGCACCAGCAATCCTTGCTCTCTCAGGCAGTCCTCAATTAGGTCCTCCTGCAGGAGATGCTTTTGCAACTGCACAGACTCTCCCCCCACCCTCGCGTTTACATAGAGGCTGTCCAGCTGTTCCTGCTACAGTAGCCTCCTACAGTTTCTGGTACTGATCCTAATTGCTCTCAATAAGATTACCTTTCACTTAGTATCAGAAGGATCTTTCTAATGAAGAATTTTGAGCCAATGATCACTCAGCCAAGCACTGTGAGAACCAGTACTGCCTGCAAGACAAAGATGAACTCAGTTTAACAAAGAGCCCTAGGCTGGTCATTCTGGAGCCCCAGCCCAGACCTGACTGACATGCAGGAGAGGATTTCTCTGTTGCCCCCAGAGACACATCGCCCTCAATGTCAGCGTGAAGCAGCCAGATATCACAATGACGACCCTATTCCGGCTTCGCCATCACCACTTTTTAATTTTAATTTTTTAATTAAACCAAAACTGGGGATGTTAGGGTTCTGTCTAAGCTCGAACCCACAATTACCTAGCAACAGCCAGGTATGCCCCTCCCCACAGTTACCTGGCAACAGCCAGGTAGGCCTGGCCTACTATAAAAGAGGGTGCTCGGCCCCTCCTCTCTCTCTTACTCCTGTCTTACCCCCTCTTTCTCTTACTCCTCTCTTACTCTCTCCTGCTGCTCTTGTGTCTTGTCTCTCTCTTGCCCCTCTTGGGCTCTCCTCCCCTTCCCCCTCTCTCCACCTGGTCATGGCCGGCCTCTGCTTCTCTACTCTCTCCCTCTCTCTGCCTTTCTCTGCCTCCACTACCCCACTTAACTCCCATCCTCTGCCCTGAATAAACTATTCTATACTATGCCGGTGTGTGGGTGTGTGTCTGGTCCCTGGGGGGAAGGGGGGGGAAGGAGGGATGCCAAGACATGGAGCACACCCTTTCCCCACACCATATACCATATTCTCTAAACCTCTTTCTCATTTTATGATCACAACACATGTGATCTTTCTATCTTTCTACTGCGGTTCCTGTTTCCCCCCTTTTGTTCATTCTTTGATTACCTAACTAACTCCTATTCATATTTAGGAGCATTATATGATATCAAGTCCCTTACTTAGCCTTATAAACCCAGCCTTCATCTCCCTTGGTGGGTGACTGAAATTATTCTTTTCTGTCACAGTTCTCTGGACACATTATAAATGAATGATCTTTATAGTGATTGAAAATATCTGAATGTAACCCTCTTCTCTTGGAATTTGAGCTCATTGAGACTAAAAATGATCCTTTGTGCCTAATTGAACCTTTTCATTAATATAGTACTCGATACACAGTAACTGCTCAAAAACTTGTAGTAGGCAATCATGATGGTTGAGAAAGAAGTAGGACCTATTATACAAAGAGGAGTAAGATGAAAAACTGAGATGTTCATTATCTTTGAACTGCCTAAGAAGAAGGCTGGTCAAGAAAAGGCTGAAAGAAGTAATAGAAAATGAAGGAAGAATAATACTGAAACTATTTTTTATTAGCAGATTTGGTTAAACAGACTGAGTTAAACAGTGTTCAAGCAAATGGCAGAAAAATGGCAAACCCAAAACCAAAACCAAAACAAACAAAAAAACAACAAAAACACAAGATGTATTTGCTGGGAAACTAAATACACAATTTGCAGCAAACACTAGAAACAGCTCATCGTGGATCACAACATCTCCTAAGAACTGAATCATATACTAGAACTTCTTTTCTGATGCAAAGTTTTAGACACTTTCATAGTGTCTTCATAACCTGTGTGAGCAAACACTTGTACAGGAAGATGGTTGTGGTTCTGACAGGATGCCATTTTGTTACGAAAGCTCGGATTGGTTGTTGCCGTATCATGGCTGGCAGAGTCCAGGGAAACATGACTCAAGGCAAGGCTGTCCACACTGTGAGCAGAGTAATTGTAAACCATTTGGAGGAAGGCTGATTTAGTGTTAGTCTTCTGCTTGCAAAGAATAATGTAGCACTTGGGGAAGAATGTACAGCAGAGAATCCCATAATTGGATATCAGAATGACTATAATCTCCACAGCAGGCAAATACTTGCCGAATGTGGTAGTATAGACCGGAATGAATGTGATCCAAGCTATGAAGTAGATCAGCATCCCAAAGGTCAGGAACTTAGCTTCGTTGTAATTCTCCGGAAGTTTCCTCCCCTTGAATGCAAATACAAAGCAAATGAAGGCCAGAACAGCGATGTAGCCCAGCATGGTGCCAAAAGCCAGTGCTGATCCCTCCTCACATTCCAGGATAATGACTCTAGGCAAGGCGATGTTCTCTTCCACAGTAGGTGCTGCCAGGACCAGCCAAAGAGTGCAAATGACCACTTGAATGCCGGTGCAGGTAAGGACAATGGGGACAGGCCTATAAAGGCACTTCAGGAACTTTGTCAGCTTGGGGTCGAAGCTGAAAGCTAGCAAAATTTTCAGGGACTTCGTCAAAATACAGGAGACACAGAGAGTAAAGCTCACACCAAACAGGGTCTGCCTGGTCTTGCACTCGAAGTCTTGTGGTTCTCCAATAAAAAAGCCTGTGCTGGCAAAGTTAAGGGCATGACAGATGAGCATCACGTAGCAGACCACTAATCCCCCAGATGATTTCACGACAGGTGTCTTCAGGTTTCTTGTAAATATTATGCCAATGGCCAGAACAAAGGCAATTCCAAGTAAGGAGAGGACAATGAGGAGGAGAGCCAAGGAGTCATCCCAGTCAAGATACTCCACTTCCTTTTCGAAGCACTTAGTGCTCCTTACTGGGGCCCAGTGAGTTTCGTTGTTGCATAAAAGGCAGTGATCCATATCTAAGAAGGCAAAGAGATCAGTTACATTCTAAACATGTAAACTGGGTGGTTATCTACAATACTGTATAAAAAACGCAAGCTCAGGGAAAGTCATATTAGTTACTTATTCAAATTAAACCTGCACAGAACCCAGATAAAGTGGGAGAGGAAGGTAAATGAAAGAGATGAGGAAGATGGGAAGGGTAATAGAGGAAGTCAGAAGGTTAGTTGGGGCAAGGTTCTTCAGGAAATCTATATACTCCAGAGAGACACCAGTCTCTTAGGAACTTGCTATTACTGGCATCTGTTTGGGGACCTTGTTCCTAAACACGGTTTTGGAATTACACATAGCTCAAGGCCATTTCCTCCCTAACACCTATGATTCTTGTAATCCTGTCCAAGCTAACTATACTGTCTGTCAAGAACAAAAATGAACATAGGGATGGGGGTGTAGCTCAGTGGTAGAGCATCAGTCTAGTACAAACAAGGCCCAAGATTTGATACCCAGAATGGAAAAGAAAGAAATTTATAAAACAAAAGATGAAGCTAGGATTAATAGTCAGAAAAGAAATAATTTAGAGGTGTCATTGTGGGTGTGGTGGTGACTGTCATTACCTGTCTCGTTACTGTAGTGGTTTTCTGGGCAGCTCACGCATTCATAGCAACAGCTGTGTTGGCTTCCTGTGGCTTTCTTCATTTGACCAGGACTGCATTCCTTGGAGCATTTAGATAGAATTTGCTACAGCAAAAGAAAAAAAAGATCCAAATAGTTTAAAAAGAGAATTATTCTAGTCATTCTTCACTAAGTAGCATTTTTCATCTTTTTCATAGTATTGAAGTTTTGGGGCCATCTGAAGAAGCAGGAACAAACTTAAAATATGCAAAATGTTTTGGACGAGAAAACTACTTATAATTTCTTTTTCTTTTTTCTTTCTTTCTCTTTCTGACAGGATCTCACAGTGTGACTAGTACAGACTTCACTATATAGAACAGGCTGGCCTTGAACTTACAGAGATTCCTCAGCCCCTGCCCCCAGGGTCCTAGGATTAAAAACATTCATTATCATGCCTGGTAACACTTACTGCTTCTATAAGCAAATCATGGAAATTAGCTCTTTCAGATATCTTCCCAGCAGAGGGGAAAGCACGTATGTCTAAAGTTGAAAAAAGAAAAAAAGTGAAGGTCTGGAAATTTCCAATTCCAGGCTGAAATTCTGCAAGAAAAATAGGACTTTTATATTTTTTAAAAAAATTTAAAAGTTTTATGTGCATAAATCGCTCTGTCTTCTTCTGTGTTTGTGTGTTTCCCTGTTTGTGTGTGTCTCTCTGTGTATGAGTCTCTTTTCTCTCTGTGTCTCTCTCTCTCTTTCTGTTTTTCTGTGTCTCTGTCTCTGTCTCTCTGTCTCTCTGTCTCTCTCTCTGTCTCTCTCTCTCTGTCTCTGTCTCTCTCTCTCTGTCTCTCTGTCTGTCTCTCTCTCTGTCTCTGTCTCTCTTTCTCTCTCTCTCTCTGTCTGTCTGTCTCTCTCTCTCTCTCTCTCTCTCTCTCTGTGTGTGTGTGTGTGTGTGTGTGCGTGCGCGCCATAAGAGGGTGTTGCGTCCCTTGGAGCTGGAGTTATATGTAGCTGTGAGTTACCAATGTAGGTTCTAGGAAATAGACTCAGTTCCCTGGAAAAGCAGTTAAGTGCTCTTAGCCATTGGGTCATCTCTCTAGCCCATAGAGTTTTATACTTTTATAAGAAAGTTCTTAAGGATGGATACCTTTGAAAAACAAGGCAATGGGATATTTAGAATTTAAAACTATTAGAATATTATTTTCAAAAATCCAAAATATATAAATAATATTTTAAAAATATTTTATTTTGGTAGCATTCAGTGTGTGAGTATACTGCCACTGCCTTCAGACACAGCAGAAGAGGGCATCAGATCCCATTGCAGATGGTTGTGAGCCACCATGTAGTTGCTGGAAATTGAGCTCCGGACCGCTGGAAGAACAGGCAGTGCTCTCAACCTCTGAGCCGTCTCTTCAGCCCACTCACCTGCAACTTTTAACAGTAACTACTCTATATTCAGCTTGGCTATTTAAGCTTTCAAATACGAGACAGAACATATCGTGTTTGCTTTACTGTGCTTATTTCTCTTCAACATAACATCCAAAGTTCTTCTCATCTTGTTACAAATAAGATTTCATTCTTCTCTATAGCTGAATAGTCTATTGTGTGCGTGTGTGTGTGTGTGTGTGTGTGTGTATGTGTATACCACATTTGCTTATATAGATAATAGTTAAATGAAAATTTAGATTATAATTATGTATCATTAGGAGGAACAAAAATACAGCCTTCCTTCTTAAATACACGCTACTTTTCCTTCCTCCACATGAAGAGATTGGAAATGCATTCTAGAGTTCTGTATTTATAACTTTGAAATAAAAATTGATGTATAGTTATTTGAGGTTTTGGACAGTGACAAGTGACACTTCAAGTAGCCCGTCCATTGACAAGTACATCTTGAAATCTGACCAAACGATCACAGGTATTGCTGACTTTTACAATAGCCTAGATATGTATGAACCATCTCCACCAGGAAGGTAGACTTGTTCTCTCATGGGCAGCAGTCTAAACCTTCACTCTAGAGCCTAAAGCTTCAGTCCTCTGCCTCAGAGCAAATGTCTCTCAGGCTCACAGATTCTCTCATATGGAAAATGGAGATAATTTTCCTAGCAACTGAAAAATAGTGCTTCTTGCAAAAAATAAAAGAGAATTCCCTTTTTATTCGGTGAGAAAGGGAGGCAGAGTATGGTTTAAAAGCCCAGTGTGAGCTGCATTGCTTAGCCTAAGGAAGGCTCGTCAGAGGGTGATAGACAAAGTTGTGAGAGCAAGAAGAAAAGGAAAGTTTGAGGGCACAAAGGATGGCTGTATTTGTTTCCTAAGGAACTGGTCTCCTACTTTACTAATCTATCTACCAAAAGAAACATTGTTGAAGAAACTGGTTTCCAACATTACTGTTTTCATTCTTCCATTCACTAAATATTTTCTGAGTGATTGTTAGTGTGCCAAGCATCGTTCTAATTGGAGCCATGGCAAAGAATGAAACAGAAGCCTTCCCTTCGAAGGTCTTCAGTTCTAGTTTAACCAAGTTGACAATGAACGAGATAAAAATAAGCAAAATGGATAAAATAAGAAATGGTGACGACTGAGGAGAAAAACAAAGACAGGAAAGTGAACAAAAATAGATAACTTGATGATAGATACAAAGTTTCTTCTCTCCCACCCTCCCCTTCTTTCTCATTTCCTTCCTCCTCTTTTTCTTCTTCCTTTCTCTCTCTTATTCCTTCTGGGAAGCAAACACAGTGCTAAGCATGTATGTGACAACTGAGCTACACTGTAAGCTTAGATGTGATTTTTTTTTCTTTTTTGAGGCCGGATCTCACTTTTAACCCAGGCTCATGATTCTCCTGTCTCAGCTTCTCAAATACTGGGATTATAGGCACTCACTGGCATCCTGGTTCAGGTGTGACAATTTTAAATAGAATGCGGCATGTGCAGGGCACTTGTATTAAGAGTAAGGAAGGCACATATGACCAAGAGTGGGGACTGTGGAATTACAGGTGAATGGAAATTAAGGGGAAGATGGAGGGAGACAAGGTGTTGGGGACAGAGAATACGTTTTAAAAAACACTAGCTTTTACCCAGAGAGAAATGCGATGCCCTGGAAGATTTATGAGCAGAGCTGTATTTTCCAGGATGATGTCTTACAAACAGACTGAAGGGGTTTGAGTGTAGGTGGCGCTAACACATTGACTTGGGTGAGAAGCTGCTGCAGCTTGCAGTGGAAGGGCAGTGGTACCAGCAGGTAAAATGGTAATCAGACTTCAGACTCACTTTGGAAATTAAACTTTTAGTGGGTCAGTAGTGTGATGAGTGTGTTGTGTGACACACCAGGGACAAGGATCCCATCAGGGCTCCCCATAGGCAACTGACAAAGGAGAGTTGTTGTTTTTTCTTAGTTGCAGGAAAAAAATATCAAGAGCTTTGTTTTGGAGATAGTCAATGAGGACAACCATCAGGTAGATATCCACATAGAGATGCCAGTTAGGCAGTCGGTACTTATTTAAGTTAAAAGATAAAATCAAGAAGCCACCAGCCTCCCACAGAATGACATTATTTAAAGACAGGAAGGAGCCTGATAAGGTCACCAAACAGACAAGAAAGAACAGAGCTGAGCCCAGGCACCCCAGTGTTCAGAGGGATTGGAAAGATAAGGACCCAACAAAGGAGACATAGAAATGGTGGCTAGAGACACAGGGGAAATCCCTGGAGTGTGGAGTCTAGGAAACAAATGAGGCCTGTGGTGTGGGGGAAAGAATAAGTGGCTGTTAAATGGATTATGATGATACTGGAACTTAGTGTAAGTGAGCTAGAGAAACAATTTTGATAGATTATAGGCAGCTTAAAATAGAATGGAAGAAAACGACCTGGGGGCAGTCAAGATATTTAATATTTTCAAGGAGTTTTGTTAAGAGAAATAGAGGCTTGGGTAGCAAATGGAAGAGAATGTGTGAAATCTATGCCAGTGTTGACCTTTTGAGTACCAGTGAATACAGGTTTATACCAATATGTGAACAGCACAGAAGAGAGAATCATGAAGGATGCAGGAAGCTGTGAATCCTGAATCGGCAGAACAAAGCCTTAAACAAGTGAAGTGGGTGGTGTCCACTGGTAAAGTGGAAGTGAAGCCCGGAACCGGATGGAAGCAGGGCTGCTACAGGGAGCACCGCAGTTCTTTCTTCTATCGCTTCACTATTTGTAAAAGAGAAAGTAAGGTCAACCGAAGATGAGGGAACGAGAAGATGAGGGAACGAAGTCAGAGAAGAATATAAAATGGCCAACTAGCAAGAAAAGAGACTTAATGCTGTTAGAAAATAGTCTGATTGATTTCGGAGCAGCATTTAAGGTCCGCGGGACATTGGAAATCATAAATTCAATGTAAAACTAGTGAACAGTGTTAGGTTCATATTCCCACCTCTCCTGCCCCGAGTTCGTCTACTGAGGGGATGCACACAGACTTGAGCAGAGTTGAATTTTGCCAATATTGAGAAGAGAGAACACTGAAGACAAAGGAGGGAACAGAGGCTCTATGCAAGAGAGTCTCTGTTAGCTGGTCATAGAATTTAGGGAAGGAAGGTGGGACAGAGAGCAGTGAGGAGTGATCTATTGCTGGAGGCTCTGCCGGCATGCAGGACTTTCCCAGGTGATACACTAGTTGACCTGAATTCAGCAAAACAGCCCAGGACAAAAATCACCTTAAGTTTCCGGAATTCACGTTTTGTTTCTTGGTTGGTGGTGATGAAGACGTCACGCTGCAAGTCATATTCTGCCATCTTTGTGACAGTCATGAGGCCGTTGGTCTCCTTCCAGAGCACCACATCATAGCCAGTATTTAAATCCCCATGGGCATCAAAGTGAAATGAATTCCTTCCGTCAGTGAATGTCACGTTTTTCAGCACGGCGAGTAGCTGTGAAAGGAAAAAGTGTGGGTGGACAGTGAACAGGAGCTTTGCAGTGCATCTTTTATCCCCGTGATGACTCTGCATCTCCAAGAGTACTTAAATGAGAAGAATAAAGACACTTGATCCCTGTTTCGGGATGCTTAAATATGTAGAACAGTTTATGAAAGAGCCCTACCTCCCGTTCTAGATTTGATTTCTGCAGACGTGAAATTGTAAAACAACATCAGTTTTTAGAGGTGGTAGTTTTTTTCAGTCTATGAAACTGAAATCTGAGCACCTGCATGCTTCCGCCGACGTTCAGAATGGCTACTTTGGAGCAGGTGGGGGCTTGTGGCTCCTTCTCCCATTATTACTGTACTAGTGATGGTAAAATACATCCTGTCGTCTTTCCGCTGATGGTCTTAAGTCTGTCCTAGTGATTTCCATAAAATAAAGTGACCTCTAGATTTTATTTCTAATTAAGTTACAAAATGATTTTATTCTGGAAGAAGTGTGACTAAAAATTACCTGCTTTGCTACCCAATTTGTGTAGTGGCAGCCACATTGAGCTTGTGTGTGTGTGTGTGTGTGTGTGTGTGTGTGTGTGTGTGTGTTTGATCTCTCTCTCTCTCTCTCTCTCTCTCTCTCTCTCTGTGTCTCTCCCTCCCTCTCAGCATTCATCACAGCCCCACTGGTTGCCTAAGTCCATGGTTCTATTTGGCTTTGATTGATTAAAAATCTATGGGAGAAGGAGAAATTATTCTGAGTAGAATTACTCTACTCCATTTATTTTTCATTAATTTTAAGTGTTTTATTTTTGTCAATATATAATCCAGACATTTTGATCTCCTTGCTCTCCTCCTCTCTTTTCTAGCCTCTGTCCTTAGAGCCAATGATCTCACCCTAAGAGAGCAACTTCCCAATAAACTCGTATTCAATATAATCTAATCTGGCTTGAATAGGCTCATTTCATTGGTGGAGAAATAATTTATCAACCAGAATGTACTTCTATGTCTCCTAAGTTCTTGAAATCCAGCATCTCCAACATAGGACGTCAATATTGTCCCCCCCGCCAGACCTCCATATTTCTCCGTATCTGCATTTTAACATACACATTAACTGCCCAGAATGGGAATGATTTGTGACATGTTCTTGTGTTTCTTTCTTTTTATAGACATTTAATCTACTCAAAATGTTCTTTATCCGTGCTCTCAAATATTTGTATCTGTCAAAGTGCTGTTTCTTGCAGCCTAAAAAGGATTTAATTGGCAAGTCTGATCCCTAGGCATAGTTTGCAGCTTCCCTGTATCAGCAACAGGAGCATCATCTGGATTGCTGTTAAAAATACAGGTTCCAGGTTCAAAGACAATTTAATTGCACATCAAATTCTGAGATGTCCTATTGGTCAAAGTCTTTTATAAGGACCCCACATGAGCCCTTTGTCTCATTTGCTTTCAGCTTTCTTTCAAGACTCCAGTCCCATGACGTTTTCTGCTCCAGAGGATGCTGGCCCTTTAGAGAATGTTCTTTTTTTTTTTTAATTAAATTAAATCATTGCCCCTTCTTGATCAACCTCCCCACAGTCCTTTCTCCCGACCCCCTGTTCTTCTCTGAGTGGGTGAGCACCCCTTCGTTGTTTCCCCACCCTTGTAATCAAGTCTCTCCCACCGAGACCAGGCAAAGGAGCCGAGCTAGAAGAACAGTTGCTAATACTGAACTTGCTACCTCAGTTATGTGCTACGCAGTCATCCCATGTTTGTATGAGGTGCTGTATTGTGCCTTCCTGTGTGGTAGTCAGTCTTGTAATCCTCTGATTGTATACTAAATTGGCTGCTGTAGGAGAGGATTCTGTTTTCCTCCCCAGGTTATCTCTATCTCTCACTCAACACAATGCCTGGAATGCCGAGGCAGCCAACAAATACTTCCTAAGTAAACATGTGAGGAATGACTACTAGACATTTTCTCATCTCCTATGTGCCACTCATTACCTAGATGGGATCAAATAGAAGAAGAAGAAAGGCTAAGACCACCCACTGACTACAACATGAAGAAGGTTTGTTCACATACACCTGAAGAACAGTGAAAACCTGCTAAAGTAAAAGAAGAGTGCCTGTGTGCAGTCCCTGAACATACTTCCCACCAAACACAGAGCTGGAACACTGTCCTAACTCCATTGTAATCTAAATTTAATTGGATCTAAAATAACTCATGGGATCATATGATTACTAGGATTTGTGTGTGTGTGTGTGTGTGTGTGTGTGTGTGATGAAACAACTACAAATGCATCCTTGATTAGGGATCCTAAATGTTATTATTATTTTTTTAGCTTAATGTCTTATAAACATTTTTTTTCATAAAAAGACCATTGGCTGGATGACTTGTCACCTGGCCCTGCTTATTATGTGACTCACTTACACCACGATGAAAGCAGCACCTCACCCTGTCTCCTCTTTTTCAATGTTTCTAGAATAACAGGTTCCAGAAGCATAAAAAGTGACCTCAGACTCATAGTGTTTAAATAAATAAGATGTTTAGATTATATTTTCCCAAGTATATTTTTTTCCAAAATGTTTAAGCTATATTTCTGATTTAAAGTACTTTCCTGGATCGTTGGTAGATCAATAGCTCTGTCTGCTTCTGTTTTTTTCCCTTATGATTCTTCCTATTTTTTCACGTGTATCCTTTAGGTTCATTGCCTGGTCTCTGTAGGAGGTGGTCCTGTTACTGAATTGGTTCTTCATCCGTCAGTAACAAAAGCCATGGGCCAATTGCTGGGTGGAAGGTTCAAGACAGGACTTCCAGGTCCCTGGAGGCAGGGAGGTGCAAGGGAGGAGAACTGAGTTTTGCCAGGATTTGGAGAGAGGAGAAATGGGCAACTGTGCGAGATCTCAAAACAGAATGGCTGTTAGCATTTTTGTCTAGGCTCCAGCCCACAGTTACCCGGCAACAGCCAGGTATGCCTGACTCACTATAAAAGGGGCTGCTTGCCCCCCTCCTCTCTCTCCTGCTATCTCTTGCTCTCTTCCTCTTCTGACCCTTCTCTTCCCATTTCCTTCCTCAACATCTCTCCCCATGTTCTCATGGCTGGCTTCTACTTCTCTAATCCTCTTCTCTCTCTCTCTCTCTCTCTCTCTCTCTCTCTCTCTCTCTCTCTCTCTCTCTCTCTTATATTCTCTGTCTCTACTACCCTCTCAACTCCCCTTCCCATCCCCTGAATAGACTCTATTCTATACTATATCATTGTGTGGCTGGTCCCTCAGGGGGAAGGTATGCCAACATGCTGAGGCACCCTCTTTCCTCGCACCTCACCATATATCCACCAAACATATCCCCTCTTTCTTTATCTTTTTATAACCTCATCATATGATGCTATGACTCAGATTTAGAAACTCTGCAGGTCTGCATGTCCCCTGCTATCACATGGAGATTCAACACTCGATAGCCCAAACTTTGGAAAACTAGTAAGTCTCCTTTACCCCCACTGGTCAGAGTAAATCTTCAAATGGTTCCAGGGGAGAGTTCTTGAGCTCAGAACTACCCCTGTCCTGCCCTTGAGGATAGAGACGGTCAGTCTTTTCACTGATCCTCATTCTAGGACTGACTCCGCCCAAGTTGCCATGGAGACCACAGAGAGCACAGGTCACTGTTAGCTAGTGAACTCTGTCATTTTTTAATTAATATATGACTGCTAGATTATAATTTACTTTTCCTCTGATTTCTGAATACATCGACAGCTAAGGTAACTGTAGCTTGACAGCTAGGAAACAGACCTAACTCCTTACCTAAACTCAGTTTCTAGCAACTAGTTCAGATATAAGCTTTCACAGATGTAATCTGTTACTTCCTTACCTAAACTCAGTTTCCAACAATCAAATGCCTCATATTTCCTCTTCTTCTATGCCACTGTCCTACCATTATTTGAATTCTTATAAATTTTTCTAACTCTAATGAAACATTCCACTATACCATCCAACTATATAACCTTAAATTCTTGTTCCTCCTGACCCACAAAAAGCTTATCTTAAAGAATGTTCATGTTGATAGCTCATGTTGTTATCTCTTTTGTAAACTTATAAGCTATAGGAAACTCACACAGATCTACCTCTCATGGACCAAATAGACTCCACCCAGATAAGTACATCTGCCTAAAGTTCCCACTTACTACCTATTCCAGAAGGTGGGATTACTCTGAATTTCAAATGTACATCTAAGAAAAAAATTTCTCTCTCCCAAATGCGCTTAATCTTATTCTCTACCTTTAATATATGTATGTATGTTCAGCATCTTGTCAATTCCAGGCCCTTACTACATCTAGGACAACTCCAGAGAAACAGCCTACATATGCTCCAACCTTCTCTCACAGACAAAGACGCTTCTACACAGTCCCTTCTGATCTGTCTACAGATGGTTCTATAGACCCTGGACAGCAAGGAGACAGCCAACTCCTAAGACTGGACAAACATCCCCATACCCATTTTTTTATTTTATTATTAGATACTTTATGTATTTACATTTCAAATGTTATTCCCTTTCCCAGTTTCCCCTCCAGAATCCCCCTCTCCTATTCTCCCTCCCCCTCCTCCTATGAGGATGTTCTACCTCCCACCCACCCCCACTTCACTGTCCATACCCATTCTTCTAGGTTTCCTAGAGACACATCACCCCAAAGTCAGCAGGAAGTAGCTAAAGATCATGACGACCCTATTCCTGCTTTACCATCACCTCTTTCTAATTTTTTTCCTTTTTAATTAAACCAAAATTGGGGAATGTTAGCATTTTGTCTAAGCTCCACCCCACAGTTACCTGGCAACAGGTATGCCTGCCTGACTCACTATAAAAGGGGCTGCTTGCCCCCTCCCCTCTCTCTTACTCTCCTTACTCTCTCTTACTCTCTCTTGATCTTGCTCTCACCTTCTTGCCTCTGCTCTGTACTCTCGTCTCTTTCCCCCTCTCTCTCCATGTGCTCATGACTGGCTTCTACTTTTCTAATCCTCTTCTCTCTCTCTCTCTCTCTCTCTCTCTCTCTCTCTCTCTCTCTCTCTCTCTGTCTGTCTCTCTCTGTCTCTCTCTGTCTCTGTCTGTCTCTCTGTCTCTCTGTCTCTCTCTCTCTCTCTGCCTCTACTACTCTCTCAACTCCCCTCTCTATGCCCTGAATAAGCTCTATTCTCTACTATACCATTGTGTGACTGGTCCCTCAGAGGCAAGGCATGCCTCAGCATTGGCCTGCCTGCCAAGACATCCATCTCCTTCCCCAACACCTCACCACACATCTACCAAACATATCTCCCCTCTCTTTATCTTTTTATAAACACATCAATGACCACGTGGTCTGCTCACACAGGCAAGTGGTCAGGTGGGAGACAGTGGCACCCAGCAATTGTGTCCTAAGACAAGTTTTAAAGGAACACAAAAAAATGCTTGAAAATGAGCAATATATATTCCACAACATGTACAATGACTAGGTATCCATTAAAAATAAAATTAAGTACAACTTAAAAATGAGAAAATTTGAATACATGGTTCAAGGGCTGAGGATGTAGCTCAGAGGGAGGATGTTCCCTGTTTTATATAAGGCCTTGAGGTCAAATTTCAGAACCACAGAGAAAAACAATATAAACATAGCAACAACAATGAAGTAAAAACAAAAAAACCTGTGAAAATTACTCATCTAAATGTGTAAGCAGGTTATTTCAGTCATCATTGTTTATAGGTGCTGTAGGTGATTAAAACATGCATGACAGGGCCTAGGATGGAGCTCCTGGCATTATTATTAAAAGAAGAACTTTCATGTAGAGCAAAGACTGAAGGAAAGGTCGTGCAGAGACTGCCCCACCTGGGATTCATCCCATATACAGTCACCAAACCCAGACACTATTGTAGATGCCAAGAAATGCTTGCTGAAAGGAACCTGATATGGCTGTCTCCTGAGAGGCCCTGCAAGAGCCTTACAAATATAGAGTTGAATGCTTACAACCAACCATTGCAATGAGTGCAGGGTCCCCACTGGAGGAGTTAGAGAAAGGACTGAAGGAGCTGAAGGGGTTTGCAACCCCATAGGAAAGACAATATCAACAATATGTAGAGGATTGCTACATATGGGAGGAGAGGTCCTTGGTCCTATGAAGGCTTGATAGATGTCCCAAAATAAGGGAGTTGAGGGTGGGGAGGTGGGAGTGGGGTGGGTGGAGCAACACCCTCATAGAAGCAGGGGGAGGGGGCATGGGATAGGGTGTTTCTGGGAGGAGGGAAAACTGGGAAAGGGGATAACATTTGAAATGTAAATAAAGAAAATATCCAATTTAAAAAAATTTAAAAAGCACTTTCTTTTACATGCTTTGTTTAAAGTCATTAAGAATGTGATTTTTCATTAATTAGAGTCACATTAAACTTTAAATTTAACTTTAAGTTTTTCCAAAATAATCCAAGAAAATAATGGAAAACATTCATTTACACACACTTGGTATTTCATTTAAAGGTTATTGCAATTGTCCAATTACCATTCCTTTGAAGAAGACCATAGGGGGCTGTAGAGATGGCTCAGTAAGTAATAAGCTCTTGAAGAAGACCCAGGTTCTATTCCCAGTACCCACATAGTGTCTAACAACCATCTTTAATTCCTGGGCATTCAACACTCTCTTTTTGGCTTCACAGGCATTTCATGCACTAAGTGCACATGCAAGCATGCTGACAAAACACTCACACGAATAAATTAAGACAGCAGTTCTTTAAACAAAACAAAACATAAATCTCAAGTCCTGAAGAGAGCATCCTACTTATGATAGTAAGAACATTTAACTAGAGGACATGATTGTAATGCACCTGCTGTGTGATTCCAGTGGATATAAGAAGACCAGGCTTGGAGTCATGTTCATGGTGCTTCTTGACCATATAGTTTCCTCATATATAAAACGCTCATCCCTAATTGAAAATGCTACAAATCTGAGTTTTTGAGCACCAACTTGATATCAAAGCGAAAAATTTCACACTTGACTGCACTGGCACAGTAAGCCTACATTGAAAATATTATATAATACCACCTTTAAGTTATATGAGCAAGGCAAATATAAGTAAAGATGAATTTTACATATAGAGCTTGTTCTGTACCTAAGATATCTAATCTGCAACATGAATAGCCTGAGCATCTCAGATGAAGGAAACACTATTGTACTTAGTAGTAACCAAAACAATCTTTCAACTTTCATGGTCTAAATGCTCGTATGGGTAAAAATCGTTAGACAATATAATGTGTCTCAGAAGAGAAGACAAAATTTTGAGGCTTAGGGAAAGAAATGATGATAAAATATAACTATTATCAAAAATAAAAAGTTATATTAGCAATACGAGTCATGAAAAAAAGCCAGAAGATCCAGGGCATATGCAATACAGACCCTAAGAGAACACAAATGCCAGCCCAGGCTACTGTACCCAGCCAAACTCGCAAATACCATAGATAGAGAAAGCAAAGTATTCCAAGAAAAAACCAAATTTAATCAATATCTTTATATTAACCCAGCCCTACAGAGGATAATAGAAGGAAAAGTCCAACACATGGAGCGAAACTTCACCCAAGAAAAATCAAGAAATTAATCTCATCACAACAAAGTCAAATGAAGAGAAATACACAAGCATAATTCTACCTGTAACAACAAAAATAACAGGAAATAACAATCATTGGTCGCTAATATCTCTCAACATCAATGGACTCAATTCTTCAATAAAAAGACAGAGGCAAACACACTGGAGATGTGTCTGAGAAGACAAAATTTTGAGGCTTAGGGAAAGAAATGATGATAAAATATAACTATTATCAAAAATAAAAAGTTATATTAGCAATACAGGTCATGAAAAAATAGACAGTTTCTACTTGCAGAAGGGATAGGGTTAAGAGTGCTTGCTATGGATCTGTGTAAAATGAAGCAAGAGGGGAGAGGAGGAGATGATGGTAGCGAATAGGTAAGTGAATACCTCCCATGGCTGAAAGGCGTTGGGCTTCTGGCAGTCTCGATCTTGGCATAGATCCCGGATGGCATGACCAAGGGCGAACACTGCAAGCTGAATGCTGTAAATGAGTCCCGGCTCAGTATAATGCCAGAGGAAATCATTTCTCTTGAATAAGTGGTTTTCAATGATCTTAGTAGTGTCATAGGTCAAAGTTGCCTGAGAATAGTTGGAAATGCATTGACTCAAATCACTGTCTTTGATGTATTTACAGGCAGAAAAAAGCATGGCAAATTCGTGTAGGGGTTTGTTATTGTCATTGGGGTACAAATGCAGAGTTTGAAGAAAAGAATGGAAAGAAGACATATTTCCTCTCCTAAAGGTAAACCCTACCACTTTGCCAAGCTTCTTAACATTGGGAATGGTGATAATCTTGGTAGCAGTTGACCAGTTATCACTAGCAATCCAGATCTTACTTATTTTCCTTTCAATAGCTTTTGTGAAGAGATTGAAAACATGGAATTTCCTCAGAAACACCACAATGACATTAACCTGGGTTTCTGCAATGATCTTCTCCAGAGTCTGGTTGATTCTCACTTCAATGGTATTATCTGAGAGGAAGGCTGGCAGAACTTCTTTGAAGGCAATGCACACGTTGTTTGCAGCAGCCTGGATTGCAAATGTGTTGAGAGCTAGTCTTCCATAATCATCATCAGTTGTTATGGCACCAACCCAGTTCCATCCCGATTGTTGGATCAGGTGGGCCATTGCTTTAGTTTGGTAGAAGTCACTGGGCACGGTCCGTAAAAATGAAGGAAAGCGGATTTTGTCACTCAGGATTTCTGCAGTGGATTCATAACTCACCTAAAAGTGGACAGAATCTTTGAGTTATGGTGGGGAAGCACAGGAGCCAGTCATGGTAAGCTCATTTCCCTTTGATTCCTACAGCCTCTTCCTAAATTCTCTCTCTACAAAAAGATCGACTCATCTTAGTACCCAGGGATGTTTAGTTGCATTGCCTTTTTTGAACCTAGTTGATGTTATTATAGAGATCGAAGGTCCTCAGAGATACGTGTCTTTTCCAAATCAAGTTAAAAGTGTTCAAAATTAGTTGTTGAATATTGCAGAAATTACTTCCTAGATAATTCCTACCTTCTCCTAATCCTAAGAACAAATGTGATCGATGGTCCAATGTATGGAAGGAAATAGAACAAAAATTTTTCCCTAATTGATTGACTGTGTAATCAAGATGACAAGAAGTCAATCACTGGGAGAGGAGGTGGCCTTTCTGGGTCTGAGAAATGAAGAGGGAACAGCTGGGGAAAGAAATGCCTCCTTTTGGACAGGGAGGCGGGAGCAAAGCAGGCAAAAATGTAGACTAGAGGCTGTTAGATCTGGTGGCAGAATACACCAGGATCTACCATGGAAGATTTCTAACATAAAATAGTTGATGAATTGAAAATGATAGATTTCGCGCCCAGCAGCCTGTGGTATCTGCTGATTCTAAACTAAGACTGTCTCGTGTTTTCTATTTTGCAGTGACTCAACTGAGCTCCAGGGGAAAAGTAACCGTAGTGGAGCCCGAGGCAATTTCGGAGCTCTGGAGAGGCAGAGTCAATTTTGGTGGAAGAGGTGCTGACAGGGGGAATCATGCGGTCTCTGTTCTGCACTAGGAACAGACTGAGACCACCAGCCTGGTGCCAAGCCGGCAATAGCGTGGATTGTTTTTTTTTTTTTTTTTAATAATTACACGCAACAGTTGAATATTGCAGAAATTACTTCCTAGCTAATTCCTACCTTCCCCTGATCCTAAGAACAAATGTGATTGATGAACCAATGTATGGAAGGAAGTAGAAGAAAAACCTACCTGTGGCATGAGCTGTAAGTTCAGCATCCTAGATACCGCCATAGATATTTCAGAGTAGCCAGCACCTATGACAGCCTTGACCCTTGGCATGTAGCTGGAATAGTCACACTGAAAGATCACAGTTTCTCTAGAGCAATTGAATTTAGAGAGGAACCTCAGAGTGGCCGCCATTGCTGCTGTGACTTCGGTACACGTGTCATAGATTTCATACCCCAGCTTGACTCCGGATAACAATGTCGAGTTATTGATCATCTCAATGCTGTGTATCATAGCCAGAGTTTGAAGAAACACTGATATTTCAAAGCTATTGAAAAAAATAAAAGCATTTTCTGAAACAAAGCATAACAATTCTCAATTGATATGGAGATATCTCATCTCACCCATGTCTCTGCCCTTTGATGAATAATTTTTGGATGAAACAAGCTGATTTTATGAAAAGTGTGAACTTTATTTGAAAATAACCATTCTCTTTCCTTTCCCCGATCATAAGTTTTAGCAGAATGCCTTCTATTTATTTGTTTACAATTTTATTAATGTAAACAATGTACCTTTCAAAAATATGTTTTTAATTAAAATAAAATTTTATCTCTGTCCCCCCTTCCCCCTCCAGCCCCCCTCATAGTCCAAAACCCTCCTTCCAACTCTAGTTGATAGCCTCTTTTTCATATATATATATATTCTGCTGAATCCATTTAGATTATTTGTATTATATGGTTTCAAAGCTGATCACTTTGTATTGAATAACCAATAAGGAGACTCATTCCTGAAAGGGACTATGTCTCCTTCTCCCAGCAGTCATTAGTTGCCTTAGTGCCTTGATTTTCGCAACTCCCAGTCCTTCTTCTGACTTCCCTAGTGAAAATACTTTTAGTGGAAATCTTTAACAGGGATAATGTCAAAAACAAGTTTCGTAGCTACTCTACAGTGCAGCATTCAGCCTTTTCTTGACAAATCTTGGGTTTGTGCTGAATGTCTTGTTTAATACTTTGTGATATATGGTACAGTGAGTTTTGTTCTCTTTTGCTATTAACATGTAAGCACATTATTGTAAACAGTGCATATGTTTCTCAGGCTTAAATCCTTTCTTATAGTTTTGTGGTTTTAATCTGCTGTGATTGGAAATCACATAAATGAGCCTTTTAAAACTTTAATTTTTTTGTTTTTTGTTTTTGGTTTTGGTTTTGGTTTTTTTTTTCTTTTTTGGTTTTTTGAGACAGGGTTTCTCTGTGTAGCCCTGGCTGTCCTTGAACTCAGAAATCTGCTTGCCTCTGCCTCCCAAGTGCTGGCATCAAAGGCGTGTGCCACCACTGCCCGGCTAAATATTTATTTTTAAAAGTAATTTTTTAAGATTATAATGTTATCATTTCCTCTTTTTTTCTTTATTTAAACTCTCCCATATATACCCCTCCTTTCTCTCTTTAAAATACATGAGCTCTTTTTAAAATTAATTGTTGCTACACACACGCGCACACACACACACACAAACACACACATGTCTATACATATATGTTTCTAAATAAATAAATAAATATTTCTAAATAAGACGTTTAAGAATTCCTGGGTAAAGGCACATAGTTGTCTGGAGAATGATAACTAGTGTAAATCAGAAACACAGCTGTTTTAGGGAACATTTCTTTCTTTGGGATTATTTCAGAGACCTCAATAATTTAATCCTGATTCACTATTATTTCATTTATTACTGTATGCAAATACTATACACATAACCTCATATATAACAAAAGAAATCAGTGGATGCCTTTTAAGTCATTAAAGGAGAACTACAGGTTTTGATTCTAAAGTTTCCTTGGAGTTCACTAAGTTACAATGACTGTCACTGTGGAATGTCTAAAGATGAAATGTGGAATATCATTGTTATAATCTTATCTAAAAAGAAATGAGAAAAAAATTTGTAGATTACTCTATAATTAAACCCCATCCTATTTTCATAGTCACTTCTGTGTAAGCTTGGTTTCTCCAGTGGTCAGACCAGGGACCAGGTAAGGTCAGTACTTGCTAACCCGTGGCTCAGTGTTTATTAAAAATAATTTCTCTTGAGGAGTGACAATAAAGCCAAACATTTAATTTATCTGTGAATTTTTTCTTTCTAGAAGAAATTTGTTAGATCAAACATTTCATTTTATATTTATCATTGCTTATTGGCTTAAAATTATTGGCTTCAGCTCTTTGAGTGTCAAGTTGGTGCTCTGAAAATTTTCCATTATTATTTTGTGCCATTTTAGCTAATCACTGGTTATAGTAACAGCAGCTCAAATGGGCATGAAAAAAGGGAGGGGACCTTGGTATGGCATAGGAATCTCGTAAGATCTGAAAACATTCTTATAGGGCTTAGAAAGAATGATTTGATAAGGAAATAAGCAAGCAAGCAAACATCCAGGAGATCAGATGTGACGATTTGCTTTTGAAATTACAGCATTCTGGAGGTGAATACTAAAGGGATCAAGAGTTGAGGCTAGCCTGGGATATATAAGGAGACCTTATTTTAAAACAAAACAGGCAGACAGAAAAGTAAAATAAAAGAAGACCTTAAGAGTGTATCAAGTTGTAATCAGAATTTTAAGTCACAGGGAAGTTTGATGCTACTTTGTCCTACAAATTGAAGTTAAGGCTGCCTGTGTCCTTAAAGTTTATCTGGCCTCATTTTTATAGATAGGAACAGCAAGTCAGTTTCATAAGGTCAGTGTATCCTAAAACTGAAATGAACTAAAACATCTCATTTTCCTTAAAAACCAAACAACCAAACCAAACCCTCAATCTATGTGTAACAACCTTTCCCAGGTTTAGTTTTCACATGACACAGTCCCAAGAATTACATGCTACAGTTCACTCACCAAAAAGGAAAAAGGAGCATTGATAAGTATACTCTTAACTTATTAGCAAAGGATTCAGTTACTCTAGAGTGCAACGAATACACCATCGTTGAAATGTGATCATGAAAAACCTGACTGTGAACTTTTACATAAGGCATAAAATAATAAACCTATGTTTACAATAATGAAGCACATGCTGAGGGTGACAGAAATATAAGCATACTGTGTATGTTTCCTGTAGTGTAGAACAGGTTACAATATCCTTGCAAGTGACTTCAGAGATTTTTTAAAAGGCATAGTAAAAAACCAAAATAAAACAATACATCACTGTAAAGCATTCTCTACTCCTGTACTTGGAAGCTGATTACACATATAGGGCTGAATAATCTATTTTAAGAACCACAAAACTAACTAGATATAACTGCAAAATACACACATGTGCTATTTTATTAAAATGTCATTGAAATCAAGCCATCTGCCTATTTTAGTTTTACAACACAATTTTGAATTGTGTGTATTTTTTTTTTAAAAGTTTTACTCACCCAACACATTTCTGGATTTGTGGTCGTCTGGGATGGTCATCTGAGGACAACATTTTTTCATGAATGGCAAACAAACCACCAATCATGATATGCCCAGGAGAAGTGATAGCCACGAAGTCATCTGGGGTATGACAAGACTGGGAGGTATCAAGAATAATCACAAAGCAAGTAATTGCTATAATTAATAGGGCCATGCTTCTGTCTCATTTGCTCAGTTCATGAGGGTTATTAGGAGCTCACAGATGTCAATGATAAGATTCCTAATTTTCCCTAAACACTTTGGAAGCATAATACAATGTCAAGGGCCTGAAGCATTCAATATTCAGACTCTTGATGATAGTGAAAACAGTTCTTTCACTAATAAAAACATGTCCGATTCCAAGAGTCTCTGGTGCTGAGCATGTGACAGTGGGCATGTGAGAGCTGGGATGAACTGATGGAATGTAAACACAGAAGCACACTGACAGAATTGTAAACACAGATCTTTAGCACATTGTATTCTTTGACTCCAGAGGGAAGTCAAGGGATTTGCTTCCTGTTAGCTTTTCTTTTGAAGCATGTTGTAGAATCTTCTGGAAGAAACAGACTAGGAAAATCCTTCTGTTTAAAAAATGGATAGCTGTATATTTCCAAACATGCTGCTTTCAATGCCAAAGAATTACAGTAGTTAATCAGCTATTCAGAAAAGAATTCCTGCTTTTATTTTTTTATTTCTCCTGGAAATCTCAACTTAAAAACGATAAAAATTGGGCTAGAGAGATGGCTCAGTGGTTAAGAGCACTGACTGCTCTTCCGAAGGTCCTAAGTTCAAATCCCAGCAACTACATGGTGGCTCCCAACCATCTGTAACAAGATCTGACGCCCTCTTCTGGAGTGTCTGAAGACAGCTACAGTGTACATATATACAATAAATAAATACATCTTTAAAATAAAAAGATAAAATTCAAGTTGACTTAGGCTTTTATCATTCTCAGTAGTAGTAGTAGCAGTAGTAGCAGCACCCACAAATAGCTATTGTTCTGCTGGGAAAGACGAAAAACAATATGAAACTTATCAGAGAAGAAAAAAGCCGCATTGCAAATCACTGTCATTTACGTCATTGTGTTGTTTATTTACTTGTATTTATTTGTTACCATAAACTTTGAACATGTTTTTAAATGCTTATACACAAGAAATAAAAATTTTACTGGTATATGCTTTTACTTGCTTGTTTGTTTTGAGATAGGGTCTCTCTATATAGCTCTGGATGGCCTGGAGTTCATGATGTAGACCAGGCTATCCTGAAACTCACAGAGATCCACCTGTCACTTGTTTCCTGAGTGTTGTGATTAAAGGTCTGTACCATCACTCCTGGCAACATAAAAATGAGATTTACTTTTATGTGAGTGCTTTGTCTGTGTGTATGTATATGCATGAGGTGTGAGAGGCCAAACCTACTTCATCTTGGGACTGGCCTCCATCTTAAGAGAAACTTGACCTACAGCTGAACCTAGGCTGCACCCAAGTACCAAGAAGGACCCATGGCTTATCCTTGGCCCATATCCCAGAGTTACTCCCTAGCTATGGTTATTATCTCTTGGAATTTAAGGGAATGCAGAAAATTCAGTAACTTAGATGCCATCGAGAATGAGTTTAAAGTTTATTTTTCAAAACCAGTCTTTTAAAAATACTTAGCCATATTTGTTTTGTTTTGACATTTTTCTATTTTTTTGTTTTGATTTTTCATTGTTTTGTTTTTTATTTGAAAGACAGAAAATGCAAATGATGCTGGGTGGTTAGGGAGGTAGGGACAATCTGAGAAGGATTAGGACAGGGGAAAGAATGTGATTAAAATATATTGAATGAAAAATATCTTTTAATTATTTGCAATAAGGTTGCCAAGATGGATTAGAACGATAAAGCACTTGCTGCATAATACTTATGGCCCGAATTTGGTACCTGAAATCTATGGAGAAAGAAGAGAACCTCTAACCATGCACTGTGAACTCTAACCACACACATGCACATATACACATTGTATATACCAACATGATAGAGAAAATAACACTTGATATAAAAGGTGTATCTCACGATAAGGCAGTTCTAACATCTCTCTGCCGTATGGAAGGTAGTATATAAACTTCTAAAGGAATCATAAGAACACAATTTCATAAAAGATACTGTAGCATTTTAGAGTAGTTGGAGTTTGAAAGAGGCATGATGTTAGGCAGATGGAGGAGTGGGCTCTCAGCTCATTACATGGCACCAAATGGTTTCTTTTTAAGTTAGTGCAAATAAATGGTATAAATACCAATCTCATTATGACATTTTTATATATGTATATCACACAGTTTGTTCATAATCACTCCCATTATGCAAATATTTTAACAAATGTTTTCTAGACCTCTCTACTTTCTGGTAACAACATTTTCTAATAGAATGCAAGGTGGCAACTTCAGTTGTCCATAAACTTTAATACAAAAAAGTTTGGAGACTTTTCAAATGCTAAGTAATTGCATTTTACCCAGCTTTCTTGTTACTTGCGTGTGTGTGTGTGTGTGTGTGTGTGTGTGTGTGTGTGTGTGTGTAACTGAATGGCTTTAAGAATTTTGCTTGGGTAAATTTAAAGTTCTCATAACATTTTAAGTTCAAAGATGATTTTTGGTAATATCATACTTAAAAACAGAAAATTAATAATTTCCTGGAATATTGATTATGCTGGTTAGATTTGATCAAATTGACACAAATGAGAGTCAGCTGAGAAGAGGGAATCTTAGTTTATGAGCATGCTCTTTTGGTATTTTCTTTCTTTTTGTATTGAATATTTTATTTGTTTACATTTCAAATGTTATATCCTTTCCCAGTTTCCCCTCTGAAAACCCCCTATCAATTCCCCCCCTACCTGGCTTCTATGAGGGTGCTCTCCCACCCACCAACCCACTCCTGCCTCACTGCCCTAGAATTTCTTTACACTGGGGCATCAAGCCTTCACAGGACCAAGGGCCTCCCCTCCCATTGATGCCAGATAAGGTCCCTTCAGCTACTTCAGTCATTCCCCTAACTCCTCCATTGGTGTCCCCGTGCTCAGTCTGAGGATTGGCTGCAAGCATCCACATCTGTATTGTTAAGGATCTGGCAGAACCACTCAGGAGACAGCTGTATCAGGCTCCTGTCAGCACTTCTTAATATCAACAATAGTGTCTGGGTTTGGTGTCTGCATGTGGGATGGATCCCTAGGTGGGGCAGTCTCTGGATGGCCTTTCCTTCAGTCTCTGTTCCACTTTCCCCCCCCTGTATTTCCTTTAGAAAGGAGCAATTCTGGGTTAAAATTTTGGAGATGGCTGGGTGGTCCCATCCTTCAACTGGGGTGGGGGGCATGCCTAACTTCTGGATATGGTCGTAACAGGTTCTCCATCCCCTTTGTGGGGTATTTCAGCCAATGCCATCCCCGTGGGGTCCTAGGAGGCTCTTGCTTTCCTGGCCTTTGGGACTCTCTGGTTGCTACTTCCAGTTCCCCATCCCCCATTGCTACACAACTCTGTTCAATTTTCTGACCCTCTATACATCGTCTCCCTTACCTGATTCTCCTCATCTTTTTCTCCTCCCCTCCTCTTTTCCTCCCAAGTCCCTCTCACCTTCTACTTCCCTTGATTATATTGTTTTCCCTTCTAAGTAGAACTGAAGCATCCACTCTTTGGTCTTCCTTCCTCTTGAGCTTCACGTCGTCTGTGAGTGGTATTGTAGGTATTCCATGCTCTTTGCCTAATATCCACTTATCAGTGAGTACATACCATGTGTGTTCTTTTGTGATTGGGTTACCCCACTCAGGATGATATTTTCTAGATCCATCCATTTGCCTGAGAACTTCATAATGTAATTGTTCTTAATAGCTGAGTAGTATCCCACTGTGTAAATATACCACATTTTCTGTATCCATTTCTCTGTTGAGGGACGTCTGGGTTGTTTCCAGTTTCTGGCTATTGTAAATATGGCTGCTATGAACATAGTGGACCATGTGTCCTTATTACATGTTGGAACATCTTATGGGTCTATGCGCAGGAGTGGCATAGCTAGGTCCTCAGCTATGTTCAATTTTCTGGGGGAACCACCAGATTGATTTCCAGAGTGGTTGTACCAGCTTGCAATCCCACCAAAAATGGAGGCATGTTCCTCTCTCTCCACATCCTGCCAGCATCTGTGGTCACCTGAGTTTTTGATCTTAGCCATTCTGACTGGTGTGAGGTGGAATCTCAGGGTAATTTTTATTTGCATTTCCCTGATGACTAAAGATGTTGAACATTTCTTTAGGTGCTTCTCAGCCATTTGAGTTTCCTCAGTTGAAAATTCTCTGTTGATAGCGTTATTTGGTTTTCTGGAGTCTAACTTACTGTGTGAGGTACAATTGTGTGCTTTGAGATTTAGTAAAGTTTCTTTTATGAATGTGGATGCCTTTGCATTTGAAGCATAAATATTCAGAACTGAGAGTTCATTTTGGAAGATTTTTCCTTTGATGAGTATAAAGAGTCCATTCTTATCTTTTTTGATAACTTTCCCTTGAAAATAGATTTTATGGCCATTCCAGCTTGTTTCTTGGGACAATTTGCTTGGAAAATTGTTTTCCAGCCTTTTACTCTGAGGTAGTGTCTGTTTTTGTCACTGAGGTGCATTTCCTGTATGCAGCGAAATGCTGGGTCCTGTCTACATATCCAGTTTGTTAGTCTATGTCTTTTTATTGGGGAATTGAGTCCATTGATGTTAAGAGATATTAAGGAATAGTGATTATTGCTTCCTGTTATTTTTGTTGTTAGAGGTAGAATTAAGTATGTGTGGTTATTTTCTTTTGGGTTTATTGAAAGATGATTATTTTCTTGCTTTTTCTAGGGTGTACTTTCCCTCCTTGTATTGGAGTTTTCCATGTATTACCCTTTGTAAGGCTAGATTTGCAGAGAGATATTGTGTAATTTGTTTTTGTCATGGAATACCTTGGTTTCTCCATCTATGGCAATTGAAAATTTTGCTGGGTATAGCAGCCTGGGCTGGCATTTTTGTTCTCTTAGGGTCTGTACGAGATATGCCCAGGATCTTCTAACTTTCATAGTCTCTGGTAAGAAGTCTGGTGTAATTCTGATAGGTCTGCCTTTATTGTTACTTGACTATTTCCCTTACTGCTTTTAATATTCTTTCTTTATTTAGTGCATTTGGTGTTTTGACTATTATGTGACTGGAGGAATTTCTTTTCTGGTCCAATCTACTTGGAGCTCTGTAGACTTCTTGTACATTTATGAGTATCTCTTTCTTTAGGTTAGGGAAGTTTTCTTCTATAATTTTGTTGAAGATATTTAATGGCCCTTTAAGCTTGAAATCTATGCTCTCTTCTATACCTATTATCCTTAGGTTTGGTCTTCTCATTGTGTCCTGGATTTCCTGGATGTTTTGGATTAGGAGATTTTTGCATTTTCTTTGACTCTTGAGTCAGTGTTTTCTAGGGAATCTTCAGCATCTGAGATTCTTTCATCTATCTCTTGTATTCTGTTGTTGATGCTTGCATCTACGACTCCTGAATTCTTTCCAAGGTTTTCTATCTCACTTTCTGATTTCTTTATTGTTTCTACTTCCATTTTTAGACCCTGGATAGTTTTATTCTGTTCCTTCACTTGTTTGTTTTTGTTTTCCTGAAATTCTTTAAGGGATTTTTATGTTTCCTCTTTAAGGGCTTCTGCCTGTTGACCCATGTTCTCCCATATTTCGTTAAGGGATTTTTGTGTTTCCTTTTTAAGGGCTTCTACCTGTTGACCCATATTCTTCTGTATTTCTTTAAGGAAGTTATTTATGTCCTTCTTGAATTCCTCTATCAGCATCATGAGATGTGATTTTAAATCTTGCTTTTCTGATATGATGCAGTATCCAGGATTTGTTGTGGGAGAACTGGGTTCTGATGGTGTCATGTTGCCTTGGTTTCTGTTGGTAATGATCTTGATTTTGCCTTTTGACATCTAGTTATCTCTGGTGTTAACTGGTATTGCTGTTTCCGACTGTGGCTTCTCTGTCCTGCAAGCCTATTTATCTGTACTTCTGGGATTCCCGTTCTCTTAAATGCCCTGCATATGATTGGTTCTCTAGGAAGTATCAGGAGATGGGGTCTTCCATGTGGCAGACCTGGCAAGGGTCAAATGACCTGCTTACTGCTGGTTTGAATGCCATGCATGCTGCTGGTTCTCTAGAAAGCATCCAGAGATGGGGTCTTCCCTGTGGCAGAACTGGCAGGAGTCTACCACAGCAGAATGAACCAGCAGATGGTGGCGGAGGAAGGGGGCAGTTTCTTAATTGCTAATTTATGTAGAAAGTCTCAGTACACTATGGGAAGCAAAGGTATGCTTGGGCTGTATAAGAAAAGTATCCAACTAAGCCAGAGAAAGCAAACCAGCAAATAACATCACTCCAAGGTCTCAGCTTCAGTTTTTGTATCAAGTTCCTGCCATGAGACCCCTCAAGGATAAAATGTACACATAAACCAACCAAACCCTCTCCTCCCAGGTTGCTTTTAGTCAGCATGATTTGTCACAGAAGCATAGAAGCCAACAAGGCCAGCTATAAATGTGTATAAAGCACTTTGGACTTATCCTGAGCATAAGTTGTTCAGATCAGACATTAAAGAAAATAACTATGAAGTTTATGTTAACAACTTCTCTTGTTAGAGAAGCAATTGAATAGCAATTGTTGAATAGGAATTTCATCACTATTTACCATCCTTATAATCTGGCACAACAAAAACTTTCTCATTTTGATAAATCTTATATAAATTTGCCTCCAAAGATAGAGAAAGCTTTAGAAAGCACTTTGTCCAGCTATGCAGCAGCAAGTGAGTCATGTTAACTCTCTGAGAAATTTTCTAATCTGTAATAATTAAGAAATTAATATATCTAATGGGGCATGCTGTGAGATAAGCTAATAGGTTTATAATGTTCCTTTATTGTTATAGTAGACAATAGTTATTTCCTTACTTTCCCTGAAAACCAAAGTGGAAATATTTAATTCCAAAGTTTAAATCTACAGCTAGCTACATAATTGTTTAGTAAAATTTCACAAATATGTCCAATGCATTCCCAACAAATATGTTTGTTTTTAAATAGGACATTATTTACTGCCTTATTAGAATGAAAACATGTTATTGAATTAAGCTTGATGGAAGCTTGAAATTATATTAATTCCTTCAGAAACTCATTGTGGTAGTTTGAATATTTGGCAAAGGAGGTATGACCTTTTTGGAAGAAGTGGGTTACTGTGGGCATGGGCTTTAAGACCCTTGTCCAAGCTGCCTGGAAGCCAATCTTCTCCTATTGACCTTCAGATGAAGATGTGAAATTCAACTCCATGCCTGCCTGGATGCTGCCATGCTCCCACCATGATGGTAATGTACTAAACCTCTGAATCTGTAAGCTAGCCCCAACTATATGTTGTCTTTATAAGAGTTGCTGTGCTGGCAGAACCTCCCACGTAACAGCCTCACCAGGCTCCTGTCAGCAAGCACCTCTTGACAATAGCAACAGTGTAGGGGTTTGGTGTCTGCAGACAGGATGGATCCCCAGGTGGGACCATCCCTGGGTGGCCCTTCCTTCAGTCTCTGCTCCATTTTTTGTCCCTTTCTTTCTTTTGGACAGGAACATTTCTGGGTTTAAAACTTTGAGATGTGTGGGTGGCCCCATTCCTTGACTGGGGGCTGTGCCTATTTATTGGAGGTAGTCTCTACAGGTTCTATTTCCCCGTTGCTGCACATTTCAGCTAAAGTCATCACAGTTGGCTCCTGGGACCTTCCAGTGGCTACCCCTAGTTCCTCACCCCCAACTGCTACATATTTTTATTCAATTTCCTGACCCTCTGTACGTCTCCCCCATTCTCTCCAGTACTTGATCCTGCCCTTCTTTTTACATCCCCTTCCTCTTTTCCACCCAGGATCTCCTCCCTCCCTCCACCTCCTGCACCTGACCAATGCAGATGCAGTTGCTTGGAGCCAACCATCAGACTGAGCTGAGTGACAGTGTTGTGGGATCTGATTGGAGGACTGGAGGAGCAGGAGGATTGCAACTCCATAGGAAGAACAATGTCAGCTGGTCAGAACATCCAGTGCTCCCAAGGACTAGAATACTAACCAAGGAGTGTTCAGGGAGGGATCCATAGCTCCAGATACATATGTAGCAGAAGATGGTCTTGTCTGACATCAATGGGATGAGAGGTTCTTGGTCCTGTGTAGGTTTGATGCCCCAGCATAGGGGGATATTGGGGTGGTGGGGTGGGGCAGGAATGAGTAGGTGGGTGGGGGAGCACCTTCACAGAGACAAAGGTAAGGGGAAAGAAGGCAGATATGGGATGACGGGGGTTGTGGAGGGGTAACAGGGAAGGGGAATATCATTTGAGATGTAAACAAATGGAATGATTAATAAAGATAGATAGATAGATAGATAGATAGATAGATAGATAGATAGATAGATAGATAAAGTTAGATTTAAAAAAAAAGAGTTTCTGTGGTCATGGTGTCTCCTCATATCAATAGAAACCCTAAGACACTCATTATGTATAATATCCTTATTGCTCTGTTTTTTGGTGCTGGAAATTGAATCCAGTATGTTGTGCATACTAAGCAAATAAAAATTACTGAGCTACACACAGTCCCATACAAACCATCTTGACTTCCACAGTTTGTATTATCATAGTTTACTTTTGGATCAGGTCAATGCTATCAGTCATTATTTAGATTCTATTGCTACTGCATAGGAGTTTTCTTCTGTCCAGTAACGCACATGATAAAAACAACTATTCTTTTCCCTGAAGATTATGAGTTTTACCATAAACCACTGTTTCTGCAGAATAAAAACTCTTAAAGGAAATTATGAAATAGAAGTTAATGCTTATAGTAACTTTCTCAACCTTTAATCAGAAGATTCTGTATTTCTTTGTGCCAATTTTTACATTGAAGAGATAGTCCTCTAATGTTAAACAGAACAGTATAGAAGTGACATAATTACCCAAGTTACTCTCATAAAGGCACCATTTGCAGGTCCATGATTATAATAAGGAGTACAAACCAATGATTAGATATGCTTTATTCTAACATGATTGGTAACCTTGCCAATTGGATTGCTAAGAGCATTGGCATTTGGATTGCTTTCCTGATGATGAAACACTGGGGAACCTCAAATTATCAGTATTTTAGACTGAAAATGGAACTCTGGGTCATGAGCCACAGAATGCAGCATCAGCCATTGAGATTACTTCTAAATTTGTGATCTTGAGCACTTATGTTCCTGTAGTACTTGTCTTCCATCCCATTACTCAGCTCCCCATTCACCCTTCTTAGCCAAATGCTCTCTTCTGCTCCTTCATTAGTTTTTTTTTATCAACAATGACATCTGAGAGAATTGTTTACAGAGCTACTTGCAATTTTAAAAATATTTTAATTATTTCAATACATATTTAAGGTACACATTTAAAACAATTGTATTTCAGTGTCTTCAAGAGTGGTTGGGAGAGATAAACATGGCAGAGGTCATGAAGAGTACTGGATCTGTTGTACAGGGAGCCATCTGGTCTACCACAGATAGAACCAGAGGTTAGAAAACCACTTAGAATGAAAGAAGCCAAAACCAATGTTATCTGACAGATGCCAGGGTCTACAACCTAAGGGAACAATAAGAACATGGAAATGAGTTCTGCCTCAGAGTTTCACATTGTCAATCTACTTCACATATTTTTTAGGGCTGCACACACACAAAATATTTAGCCTAACCAAGCAGGTGTTCAAAACATAATATTACACCTACATTTTTTATTTGACCAACAACAAATGTGAATGCAGTTTTTTTTCTGCCTGAGATAGATTTGCTTTTCTTCCACAGTAATGAAGTCACGACAGAAGCTATTTTGCCCCTAAGAATATAGCCTTTAGTGGTAAACAATGAATGCCACAATTGGGCACGTTCAACATGGACTTATCACACAAATATCTTAAAAGCTTACTTCATTTTCCTTTTATTTATTAAATTGTTTATGTCTCACTGCCTTTTCAACTATATTGAAGCTTTTTGAAGGCAAAGGTCACTTATATTTTGTATATGTCACAGTTCATTACATCTAAAAATAAAATTACAAGTTTGGTGGTCCATTTAAATACAATAGAATTATATGCCTCCTAATCTGAACAAGTCATAAGTGAACATATACTAGAAAAGCTAATCCAAACTAAGGCTTTTCATAAGATGTGGTTACCTACTGTAACTATTGCTGCTATGGTCACTCATAAAATAAAACTATCAATTAATATCTCATAGTATTAGTCACTAGAATGAAATCACTTCACTATAAATCACAAAGTTCAGTGAACTCTCTACTGAAGGTAAAATGACAAGGCAAAGACTTAAATCCCTAAAGGATTCAGTTATACATAGAGTTATGAAAAATGTTTTATTGTGTTAGATATCAAAAATACAAATGATCAGTAATAGTCTTCAATACATGTATAAAATAATCCATATTTTGGTCTTAATTCTTTCCCCATCAGATTTCTATTCCATTGACTTGAAGAACACTTAGTTCAGTATTTCCCCATTGTACTACTCCACACTGGATCAACATTTTGCTCTAACTTAGGGCACTGTACATCTCTGAATGGAATTAATAAAAGTTAGTACATCCTTTGAAATTGTAAACAACCAAGCAGAATAACATTCTGGGTAAATAAGCATATTGAGAGAGTATTCATTCTTTTTGTCAGATTATCTAAAGAGTTCTGTTAATCCACACATAAGTAAACACTATTAATTAGAGCAGGATTGAGCCCATAAATTCCATGAAACACAGAACTGGTTTTTGAGATATTGACCCTGCCTTTGCTGTCATTTGTGAAGCAAAGCATTCTCAGTAATCTTCCACCAGCAACATCAGCATGTGCTTGATACACATAACCATTTAGCATTAGTCAAAAGATTGTTAATGAAATATCATTTCTCTTCCTACTTAGAGTAGAATGCAGCTTAGGTCAATTCCTGTGAGGTTACACCTACCTACTTTGCCACCAAAAGAAGTACAGAATGGTAGTTTTTGCTAAAGTTAATTACCCACACAGTTTATAATGCTTACTCAGATCCATTCATATCTTCATTTCTCCAAGAAATTTCCATTCTTCTTAAAAATTTCTACCTGTAAATTAAAATGTTACCTGCTATTTGGTTCAATGTATATTGCATGTATATTGTATAATACACACAAACACACTAAACACATGCATGTTCCCACACACATACATACATGCACACACATGTGCGTGCACACACACACACACATACACACACACACACACACACACACACACTGTAAGAGGAGAAATCGAGTATTTTGAGGAGTCATTTAATCCTATTCTTGACCTAAGAAATTATGTAATGGTTCCTCATCTTCTCCCTTTAACTTGATTACAGCTCCAACCATAAAAATTAGTTTGCCATCTTATCACTTCTATAAAACAGGCAATGAAATAACAATCTCAATGCATCAAGCCATTATCTACATCAGCATTCAATCATGTCTCATATTATCTTTGGTACTAAATATCTTATGTTTCAAACTGTATTTTCAGTGAACTCATTAGTAAAGTTTTAGTCTTTGTTTATAACCAACTGGGTAACTTTGAAAGCTTTAAAAAAACTGAATTAATTTTTATGTGTATGAGTGTTTTGTGTGTGTGTGTGTGTGTGTGTGCGTGTGTGTGTGTGTGTGCCTCATACATGCCTGGTGCTTGTGGAAGACAGAAGACAGAATTGGATTCCCTGGGCCTAGAGTTACAGACAGCCAATTGTGAGCTTCCGTGTGGGTGTTTAATTTTCTGGAAGAAAAATGAGGGTTCTTAATTGCTGAGCCATCTCTCAAGTCCCTGGAAACTTGCTTACAATTTCAATTTGTAAATTGAATAAAAAAAACAAATGTGTAGTGTTAATTAATTAATAATGACCACCCTGCTAGGCCTCTGCACCAAATCCTGGCGGCGGGTCCTGCTCAGCTCAGCATGGCTCTCACTGTTGTAGTTGAGCCATCAGCAGACTCACATTTCACACATGCCACACCACCCATGGGCTGTCAGTTCCTTTGGTTTCCCGACAGTGATGTCTCAAATTACCTGGTAGAACAGACTCTCAACACTCAGTTAATTTGCCAATCAGATTTGTCAATATTTAAAACACAAATTCAAGATGCCAATATAATGAAAGCTTTTGCCAATATTTTTCACCTCATAATACATACAAAAAGACATCCAAGTCATGGTGTCCAACACTCCTGCCATAACGCCCTTTTCCACGCTCCTCCCCGCATCTCTCCTAGCTCCGTATCTGCCATCTAATCACTGTACTGAAGAAACTGGACAGGAAAGTTTCTGCAACACGAATGTATGAATCAATACTTTGCTATTAGTACACAAATTTTTAAATAGAGTAAATGTCACATTTTCAATCAGTGTTTGATGTGTATAGGAATAGTTCAAGTCTACTTTGCTCTTTTTCTACATGATAAATAGTGTAGAACTTATAGAATACAATAACTTCAGGAATCTCAAACTGTTCTATTTCTGTGTCATCATATACCTGAATAGAACATTTTGTACATAGTACAGATGCTTAAATTGGAGAGAAATTTATTTCTTCTGACCCAGGGAGCTAAGTTAGGCTCAAAGTTGAAGAAGTATCAAGATATTAATATTAGAGTATTTTCATCCATTTTTAAAGATTAGTTTAGTCATGACTTTCTTGATAAAATCCTCCATCCTTAGGCGTTACTTTGTTACCATTCTCCTCCATTTTGTTATAAAGCTCTATAAGGTCAGAGGTCATATCCATACATTCACTAGAATATGTCCAGTAAGGCATGAGGAGCATCTGCAGAGATACTTATTGGGTGGGTAACATGCATGTAAGAAAGACACATAAATTGGCTACTCTTCCTGGTGGGGTGGAGAGATAGCAATAGGAAACCACAAAACAGGGAAGAACCCTGAAGGATGAGTAATGATGAAGACAACACAAGCTAAAAGCAGAAATCGCAGGTTTGCATTGGCTTCCTCCTGTTTGTGATGTCAGAACAGGGATTGTTGGAGGAGCCTCAGTAACACCTGCCTCCATGTCTATTCATTCTTTGCATTCTTCTCCTCAGAGGAAAGAAAGAAAGTCTACACATGGCTGAGGTAAGTTCAACATTCTACCCACTACCTGGCTTATTTGTTTTCCACAGATGTGTTCCAAAAGTTCACAGTTCATGCACCATGTTTGTGTGTTTAGTATAAATAACCTTTTATTTATGCTGCATAAACAGCTCAGCACAGTAGCAAGGGATGCAACATTCGGTCACACGTTACCACAAGTAACTAGACAGCAAAGGCAGAGACTCTGCCGTAGGAGAAAGCTCTAAGAACATGTTCAGGTTCCGGGGAGGTAGCTCAGTTGCAGAGTGCCTGCCTAGTGTGCATGAAGCCCCAGGACTGATCCTTTCAACACAGACACAGGCCACGGTGGTGCCAGCCTGCAACCCCAGCATCTTGGGGACAGGGCATGAGCTTTGTGAGTTCAAGGCTCCCCTTGACTACTCAGCATTTTCAAGGCTAGCCTGGCTCTGCCAAAAAAACAATTTTTTTTCCAGAAATGAAGACACTTTTATTATTTTTCTTCATTAATACAAACAAAATAAAACCTTAGAGATTTTGAGAAAAGAGTGAGATAATGTGTAAGAGAGATAAAAAATCAAACTTTGTCCTCTAAATACACTTAAGTAAATGTCAAATATATCTTTAATTTTTCTGTAGAAACTATAAAGCTGTTGCTATTTCATTTGCTTTTTATTATGTAAAAATAAAACCCAGAGTACAGCATATAATTAGCTTGGAGAGACAAATTTCCCTATGATTGCTGTGTAGACTCCTGGTTGGTTATATTCTTCATCAGATAAATAGTTTAACTCATTATCAACTTGCTTTCTCTCTCTCTCTCTCTCTCTCTCTCTCTCTCTCTCTCTCTCTCTCTCTCTCTCTGTGTGTGTGTGTGTGTGTGTGTGTGTGTGTGTGTGTTCCTTTAAACGTACAAAGTTAAAAATGAAATTTGGAAGTGAGTGAGGTAGAGTTGTAACTATTCTTGTACTGAAGACAATTATCAAATTTCTTGAGGTTTTTAGAGAAGTTAATTGATCATGTAGAGATTTATTGCTTTGAGGAAGAACAGAGGGAATTTAGGTGACATATGCTGCTGACTTAAGAAAATTGCTTCCTTCATTTAAACTAGGATAATTACCTGATAATTAGTCCAGTTATTCATTTTCCTGTACATATTTTCTTTAATTTTTGAAGAGGTATTACAAGCCATACTTAGAGTATATTCATTTATGTATCTGTATATTAGACATTTTTCTAGATAACAAGAGAAACAAAACTATAAAACAGGGGAAAATATCCTTCATAATGTTTACATTTTAATGAATAATTACTATATATCTGTATACACATGTGTATTATAATACACTGGATGGTTTGAAGAAGAAGAATAAATCAGTTAAAAACCAAAGCTGTTTCCAGAGTCTGTGTACACTTTTATTCTGATAACTTGTCAGAAGTCTTTCCAGAAAGATTTATGAGCAATCACTAAAGGAAGCCATGGCTATTCTTGGTTGTCATTTGACTACATCTGGAATTAACTAAATCACAAAACTGTCTAGGCATACTTGGGAGGGATTTTTGCTTAATTCAATCTTTTGAATTGGGAAGAATCATTTCTAATTCATATCTTTGAGGTGGGAACACCTGCCTCTTATTTGCTTCTCACTTTCTTCTGGAAACCTATATATAGAACATGGAAAAAGGAATCTCTCTCTCTTTTTACCTGATTGCCTCACTAGCAAGTCCATTCCTTCACTGACCTATTTGTTTGGAATTTTGGAATATAATGAAGACCAGCTGAATAATTCAGTCTCATGAACTGAATAATTACTGGATTCTTGGTTTCTTGGACCTTCCATGTATAGGCAGCCATTGTTGGATTACCTGGACCACAGCCTGCAAGTCATTCAAATAAAAAAAATATATGTGTGTGTATGTATGTATGTAATTATATTATATGGATATAAAGAGATTCATAGAAATATTTGTAACATCATATTTAAATGAAAACTGTCTACTGAGCAACAATGTATTTAAGTGTGAGATTCAGAGGTATGCTCAAGCTAGAAATATACATACAAAATCATATAAACAATAGTATTAAAGTTATGGAATTAGAGGAGATATCTTCATTAAATATTAATGCTGATGTTAAAGAGATTAGGTCTGAGGGCTGGTGGAAGTGCAAACTTATATAGTTACTATGAAAATGAATATAACAGTTTCTCAGGAAGATTGGAATCTACCTACCTCAAGATAAAGCTACACCACTTATGGGCATACACAAAGGATGCTTTACCTATCACAGAGGTACTTGCTCAACTATATTTATTGTTGTTCTATTGATAATAGCCAGACATTGGAACCAACCTAGATGTCCCTTAACAGAAGAATGGGTAAACAAAATATGGTACATTAATACAATAGAGTATTACTCAACCATTAAACAAACAAGCAAACAAACAAAAACAACATCCTGAAGTTTGCAGGCAAATTAATGGAACTAGAAATAATTATCCTGAATAAGGTATCTCAGACCCAGAAAGACAAATACGATGGTTATTCCCTTATATGTAGATATTAGTGGTTAAGTTAGTAACAACTCTAGAACCACAGTTTAGATATATAGTAAAGGAATAACAGATAGAGATAAACCTTGGTAGAATAGGGAAATAATAGATAGTTATGGTTGGGTGGGGGTGCTGAAACAGAAAGACGAAGTGGGAATGGGGAGGAGAGAGTGGTTGCAGATAAGAATATGGGGAGAGGCAGGTAAAATTAAGAGCCATTTTGGGTGGTATATGGAAACCTAACAGTAAATGCTTCCTAAAATGTTTACATATTTGAAGAGAATATAAATGAAATTTCCAAATAAATTAGAGTCCCAACTGGTTATCTCTTCTCACCAAATGAAGCTTCTAGTGCTATGATTGGATTATGTCTAGTTGAGTTTTTAGCCAAAGGAGTCTGATGGGAAGCCCCAAACAATCCAGGCTGTTGTCAAAACTATAGTTTTCTTTCCACAGTCTGATGGCAAGGCTACATTACTGAATTCAGTACCTACAAAACTCACTGAACATGGATAAATTGATTGGTGCCAACACAGAGCCTTAACCCCTGTGTTCTTGTGTCTTTGGTAAAGGAAGGTATTCTGCACAACACCAAAAGAGAAATGTAAATACCAAGCCAGCCAGAACATTTTGATCTACAATGTGTCCTGACAGCAAAATATACTAGGGCAATGGTGACACAAAACTTGTGGGAGTAACCAACCAGTCAATATCTGATTTGACTTAAGGCCCAGTCTTTTAAGATGGAACTTATACTCCATATTGCTTAGGTGACAAAGAACCAGAGATTACATAGCCCAGGCAAGGACCTAGGGTAAAATCAAATGCTACTCTTATTTAAAAAGTAATTTGCAATAAAATGACTCTTTTTTCTTTTTTTCTTTTTTTTTTTTTTTGGTTTTTCAAGACAGAGTTTCTCTGTGTAGCCCTGGCTATCCTGGAACTCACTCTGTAGACCAGGCTGGCCGTGAACTCAGAGATCCACCTGCCTCTGCCTCCCAAGTGCTGGGATTAAAGGCGTGCGCCACCACCGCCCGGCATAAAATGACTCTTAATGATACTCTGTTGCACTCATAGATCAGTGCCTTGCTCAGTTATCATCAGAGAAGTTTCCTCCTGCAGGAGATGGGAACAAATACAGAGACCCATAGCCAGATATTAAGCAGAGAGTGAGAGATCTTGGAATACTCAGCCCTAAATGCAATGTCTTCAACCAATCACTCCTCCCCTCAGAGCTCAGGGAACCTCCCCGCCCCCCAAAAAAAGAGGCATAAAGAATGCAATAGTCAGAGGGTATGGAGGACACTAAGAAAATAAGCTCCTCTGAATCAACATGATCAAAGTTCATGTGAATACAGAGAGTCGGAGGCAACATGTACAGGGCCTGCATAGGTCTAAACCAGGTCCTTTGTAAAAATATTTTGGCTTTCAGTTTAGCATTTTTATGGGATTCCTGAGTGTGTGAGTGACTGGGTCTCTGGTTCTTGTGCTTTCTCTTGGGTTCTTTTCATTCTGTTTGCTTGTCTTATCCAACTCTTATGTGACAGTTGTTTTATCTTATTATATTTTCTTTTGTTGTATTTTGTTACTATACCTTAGAAGCGTGTTTATTTTCTAATGAGAAGCAGAAAGGGAGTGGATCCTGATGGGAGAGGAGGTGGGGAGGGACTGGAAGGAATAGAGCCAGGGTAAAACATAATCAGGGTATATTATGTGAGAGAAAAAAAAATCTGTTCTCTAGAAAAGGAAAAATAACAAACAAACAAGCAAAGAAAATATCCTATAATTCTCTCTTTTATTTCTGCTGGGTATGAATTCCTTGGATTTTCATTCAACTGTCCTTATTTTTGCTTTCTTTTGCTATCTTCCAAGTACTTTAATTGGTAATTGGATTCTGGTTTACATTGGTTTCTTTCAGCACTTGAAAAACTGTGTCATTTCCTTATCATGAATGGAAGTCTGTACTTCTGTTCAAATATTTGCATCAAACATTGTAACAATTCCTTTTCCATCTGTGTGTTTCACACATTAAGGTTTGTATTCAGGAGCAACTCCCATACACCAGGCTGCCCGGCCAATGCTTGGTCACCTACACATACTTGTAGAACAAATTCCTCCTGAAGAAAGAACACATGATATCCTGATGCTTAAATTTCTTGTGCAAAGAATTTCAAGTCAGACCCCTAGAAATAGCTATTTTTATCTATAAATAACTTTTTTAACTCAGAAAAAAAACCCATGAGATAAATAGAATCTGCAATTTATAAAGGGATAGGAAGACTGAACTTTTGATTCTGATTTTATAGGTCAAATGTATATTTGGTCAAAATTACTAGAAAATTTTCCAACCCAAAAATTCATACATTTTTTTCCTGCAAATTTTTTGTCCATAAATTCATTGAAGTCAGACTACTTGGTTGTGTGGTCTGTAACTGACAGTAGATAAACTGTCAAGAAAACTACATAATGTACTTTATCTCAGTGATATTTTACTGTTATACTTTTTGTAAGATATTCAAAAAAATTGGGATAAAAGATAAAATGCAAACCATTTGTCTTCTACTAATCATGTATGTATTTTAATGAGGTGTGGCTGAGGCATTTGATTTGAGCTTTGTGATTCTTTCCTTCAGTTTACCTAAATTTAACAGTGCAGATATATCTTGGAAAACATAGAAGACTTCAAAGCTAGTAAAGGGACAAGACCAGGAAAATCACATAATAATTAACATTTTCCAATTTTAACTCCATTACTGTCTCCTACTTAATTTATTTTTATATCTTATTTTCGTGGTTAGATTAAAAGTCACTATAATTTTCTTTAGTAAGTAAAGGATAATGAAAGCAATTTCTGGGAGCCACAAAGTAAATGAAAACATTTAATTCTGCTAAAAAAAAAAAAGTAACTTTCTCCAGGAGATAGAAGGTAAACAAAACATTAAGGAGGTATGATTTAGGTGAATGTGAGAATGCTAGTTACAGGGGTGTCTGATGACTTCCTAGACTAGATCCCAGGAAAATCTGATGGAGCGTTTCATGTGACATACTAGAGACATAGGAAAAAATTTCAAATTTTAGATTACTATTGCATTAACTATTACTTAAGATGATAGTAGTCTTTTATAAAAGGATTTTTGTTTGTAAATAAAATAGGAGCATCTGCTTCAACTAATTAAGTAATTACTGAGTCAGTCAGGTTATTATTCCTGCCTGGCAAGTCTCCCATCTCTGAGGTGGAGCATAGATGGTTCAGTGCCTTGACTGAGAGTGCCCTCCCCCAGTCCACAGGTGCCTTCCCCTGAAGTGGAAACTTAAGGGTTTTTGGAAAGTCAGTTGTGTTGGGTCATGTTTTGCTGGGGCAAACACATGAAAGAGTGTTTTCCTGAAGCAGATGCAAGCAAAAGGATGTTTTACTAAAGCAGACACATGAAGGAACATTTCATTTTACTGAAGCAGATTCAGGGTGAAAAATCAAGGCAGAAACCTGGAGGAGGAACTAAAGTAGAGGCTATGGAGGAAAGTTGCTTATTGACTGGTTTCTGCAGGCTTGCTCAGCTAGCTGTTCACTTATCAGGACCACTTACCCAGGGATAGTACCATACTGGGCTGGCCCTTACTTATCAATCATCAAGAAAACGACCCCATATACTTGCCTACTGCAGATCTGATAGAGGAGGCATTTTCCCAACTGAAGTTGTTCTTCTCATATGACTCTAGCACATATCAACTTAATAAACAACAACAAACTACCTAGGACAATTAGGGAAGTGTGGAGAGGACAGAGAGTAAAACAATGTGGTGGAAATGATGTAAATACAGTACTTATGCATGAAAGTTTCAAAATAAAATCAAATAGATACTGAAAAACAATTTCTATAAGTTCTGACTATATTTAGCACACCAATTCATTTACATACAGAACACTATTTTATTTTGAAATTATTTCAATGTCATGACTTGCTGACTCATTCAACTCAGTGTGTTCTCCATCTTCTTCCCCCTCAACCCCTTATTGGCATATATGATAAGTCTCTCCCCCTCTCTCTTCTTCTCTGTCTATCTCTGTCTCTCTTACACACACACACACACACACACACACACACACACACACACACACACACGTTTTATCCTTGGTTTATAATATCCTTAGCTATCAACTGTAGTGCTCACAGCGTGGGGAAGGGGGAAAGGGAAAAATGTGTTTTGCAGAGCTTGCCAGCTCTGGCAGTCTGGCAGACGCTGGAAATTGTTGCACAACCCCATGGGCCACAGCGGGGGTGGGCATCTGGGTCATGTAAGGCCACCGGACCCACTGGGAGGGACATGAGGAAAGCACTCAGTCTCGGAGGCCCAAGGCCTCACGAAGTCCAGGGGTGACAGGTTCTAGCTCTTAGGTGTCACTGGATACCACAGAAGAGCTGAGAAAAGGGTCCCAGGGGGAGCTCGGTCAGTGGGCAAGTTCCTGCACAGGCGAGTCCTTGGTTCAGTCTGGCAGCTGGAATCACTGGGAGACAGTCCATGGTTTTAGCACTTTATTGCAGAGAAGTAGATTGAGAAAAGAGTAGTAGAGAGGTAGATGCTGGCCATAGCCATATGTGTGTGTGTGGGGGGGGGATGGGGATGGAGAGAGGGGGAGCAGGAGACAGAGACAGAACAAGAGAGCAGGAAGGAAAGTAAGAAAGAGTAAGAGAGAGAGAGGAAGGGTCAAGCATCCCCTTTATAGTGGGCCTAGTTACTTGGCTGTTGCCAAGCAATTGTGGGGCAGAGCAAACCTGGCTGTAGCCTGGTGATTGTGGGGGTAGAGTCCAGCCAGAATACTAAGGGCATGGGGCATGGCCCTACATTATTAAAGGCCTCAGGATTATGAAGTTGAGGGCCTCCTGGTGTCAGGAGCCTAGTGTCTGTGAGCATGGGCAAACATAACTTCCATCCCTTGTGGATTAAATCCACTGGATCATCAGGGTTTAAACCTAGCTCAACCAGAACACAGACTGCCTTTCACAGTCCAACAATCTACTCCGCAGTGAATAAAATGCACATCACTGATTTTTTCTTTTCCCCATGGAGCTGCCTGGCACATCTCCCTATTCTTCCCTTCATATTTGCTATTCATCTTGTTTTACTTTTGCCTATGTTGTGCCAGGTTAGAATATCTATATTGGAATATCTATTGGAATATATATATATACCAAGCTACAGAATGTTGGTAGCAGCCTAGAAACTACCCTTATAGCTATTATCTTCAGGCAAAGCAGCTGTACTGTCTTTTATCACAATTGGTTTTGTCTTTATACAAATGAAATCTCAGAGTGACTGCTTTTTTCCCCCTGGTTTTGATCTGTAACTGTGAGATCTATTCATTTTGTTGCAGAAACTGTAGTTAATTTTTTAGTACTGTATGGAATTATACTATAAAATTATAATTTAGTTTCCATTGGGATGTTTATTGATATTCAGGTGTTTTCTAATTGGGATCATCAAAATAATAATGCTATGAATTTTCTTTCAATGTGTTTAGTGAACATTTGTGTATTATTTTAGATCTATTCCTGAGACAGGAACTGATGTACTTTGAGCTTTAGTAAAATGTGCTCAATAAAATGGTAATCAGTAAACTGCATTCAGTGCAACTACATGCCTTCCAGAAATGCATGAGGATTCCAGTAGCTTTTCCCCGTCAGTGATATGAACAGTTATATCATAATTGTATGTTAATTTTCAATGATTATATTGCAATTTTTGGCAATACCTGTTTTGAGTATTTTCTTATTTAAAAATGGAGGTTCAGCCAGACATAGTGATGCATGCCTTTGATCCGAGGACATTGGTGACAGAGGAAGGCATATCTCTGTGAGTTCAAAGCTATCCTGGTCTACACATTGAGTTCTGTATCAATAAGACTACAAAGTGAGATTCTCAAACAAAATACACACATACAATAAGACAGACTTTTGAGTGGAGAGATGGCTCGTTAGTTAAGAGTACTTGCTGTTCTTTAGAGGACCTGGATTCAATTCCTAGCACCCACCTGGAGTTTACAGCTGTCTGTGACTCTGGTCCCAAAGGATCCCAAAACATCTTCTGAACATCCCTTCTGTGGGTACCAGGCACACACGTGCACATGTAGGCAAGTAATTCACAAATAAACAAAGCAAGTCTTTAAAGAAACAAAACAAAACCACAGAGTTCATCTATTTTTCTTGTTGGTTTGGGTCGGCTTTCCAGAAACTGACACTTTTGCACAGCTCCACTCTCTTCCTTTGGGACTCCTCAAATCCCAGCCTGCTCTTCAGCTGCCCTACACTATCTGCTAACTCAGAACCCTGCCAGTCGCCATCCAGTTCCCCTACCTGGCCCTAAGACCCAGGGCCAGACCACACTGCTTCAGGCTTCTTAACTAAGCCCCCAAAGGCATCATTCTGTAGCAGATAAGCAGAAGACTGAGGATAGTAATTCCAGACAAACAGAGGAAATTGAAATCCCAGCTCTGCTATGAATTAGCCCCCTCCTAACACTGTAAACACCTCTGCTGAAAGAAGAAAGATGACGTGAACAAAAATTGAAAAATTACACCTGTTGTGATCCTAGGAAGAGAAAAAGGTTTGAGAATATGGCATAAAGTGGTGAGGGGGGAAGAGGGTACCCCAGTGGGGCCCATGCTGAGGCAGCCCTTCCCCCAAGGGACCAGACACACACAGACATAGTATAGAATAGAATTTATTGAGGGCATGGAATGGGAGTTAAGGGGGGTAGTGGAGGCAGAGAAAGGCAGAGAGAGGGAGAGAGTAGAGAAGCAGAGATCAGCCATGATCATGTGGAGAGAGTGGGGAGGGGAGGAGAGCCCAAGAGGTGTAAGAGAGAAGCTGAGAGTGAGAGAGGTAAGAGAGGGTAAGAGGAGTAAGAGAGAGAGGAGGGGCCAAGCACCCTTTTTATAGTAGGCCAGGCCTACCTGACTGTTGCCAGGTAACTGTGGAGAGGGGCATACCTGGCTGTTGCCAGGTAATTGTGGGGTGAAGCCTAGACAGAATCCTAACAACACCAACAAATGAACTCCATATGAACAAATAAAAACAAGATGAAAAGACAAAATAACCTGTCTCCTCCCAAATACAGATCCTACAATAACAGCTTCTAATGAAAAAAAAATCATATGGACAAACTTACAAAGAATTCAATCAAATGACTATAATTATGGACATACAATTCAAAGAAGACAAAGAGATAGTGAAATAAGGAAGTTAATCCAAGTGATGAAAACAAAGCTTGAATTGTTGTATGTAGGGGTTGGTCTGGTGTTGCTGTGCATTCAAATGCTAAATACTGTTTCCCAAGGTCTGGTTGCCCCAAGATGAGTGAATTCATCAGCTTTTGTTGTGTAAACCTTGTTGCCCTCCCACCCTCACATTAATTATTATTGATTGGTTACTAAAGTTGCTGACCTATATCTGAGCAGAAGAGAGGTACTTCAGTTCTGGGGTCTGGGGTCTGGGGTCTCAGGTATGGACCAAGAGAGAGAGAGAGAGAGAAAGGAGAAAAGAAAACCTTGGGGTAGGTAATGGATCCTGGGAATGTGGTAATGAGGACAGGCCTAATGAAGCAGGAGCAGCACAAATGGAACAGATGCAAATTTTCATGGGGATTTGGCAGGGGAAGCAGAAATATAGTTTAGAATGTTTAAGCTATAGTGTTTTAAAGCTTATTATAAAACTAAAAGGTTTCTGTGTCTCTTGTTTGGAAAATAGCATGTTAGGGAATAATTGGTGTCATAATAATTTCCAGCATTAATTAATATACACAGAATACTAATAATATTTTACAGTTTTATAAAACCAACACTGAAATGTTGAAAGTGAAAATTTCAGTAAGACAAGTAAAAATTCCAGTGTAAAGCCTCACTGACAAAATGTATCATGTTTAAAATGCAGACTCAGGTATGAATTGAAAAATTGAATCATCCAACAAATGTCAATGAAACATTAGAAAAATGAACAGAACATGGGAGAGTTTTGGCATACCATGTAAAGATCTAACTTCTAAATAATGGTCATAGAAGAAGCATTATACCTTAGTGAAGGAATGGAGAATATTTTCAGTAACATGATAGAAGAAAAATTCTCAAACCTTGTAAAATAGATACCCATACAGGTACAAGACACCTAGCAAACACCAAGCAGATAAAAGCAGAAATTCTCAAAGATACATTATAGCTAAAACCTTAACTAAAATGTAATGAAAACCCTAAGAGAGAAAATTCAAGTCCTTTATAAAAGCAGATCCGTTAGAATAACATCTGATTATTCAGCAGAAGCCTTAAAAGTCAGAAAGTCCTGGAAAGATGTGTTCCAAGTACCGGAAGATCACAGCAGTCAGCCTAAACCATCATATCCAGCAAAAGTAGCTTTTAAAATTGAGAGAGAATGAAATTTTCTGTTATACAAACATGGTAAAGGAATTTATAACTAGAAAGAAGCTCTGTAGAGGAAACTAGAAAGAAAAAATCATCTTCAAGAGAGGGATAAACACATCCATGAGGTCACAGAACAAATGAACAACACCAGGATAGGAAATCAAAAAGTTCTGAGAAAACATCACAAAATGAACAAAATGATAGGAATTAGCACACATCATTCAATAATAACTCTGATATTAAAAGCCCCGATTACCAACAAAAAGATAGACTAAGTTGGATTAGAAAACAGGTGTCTTAGTTTGGGTTTCATTGCTGTGAACAGACACCATGACCAATGCAATTTTTATGGTACTGGAGAAGGAACTGAGAGTTCTACATCTGGATCTACAGGAAGCAAGAAGTATATCATACTGGGCATATGAGCTTGAGAATATCTGAGACCTTAAAATCTGCCTACACAGTGATGAACTTCTTCAAACACTGCCCCACCTACTCCAACAAGGCCACACCTCCTAATAGTGCCCCTCTCTATGGGCCAAGCATTCAAACACATGAGTCTATGGGGGGCATACCTATTCAAACCGTCACAACAGAATCCATCTTTTTGCTGTCTCCAAGAAATATATTTCACCGTCAATGATAGATACCACCTCAAAATAAGATGGAAAAGGAATTCCAAGCAGATGCAATTAAGACACAAGCAGGGACAGCTATTCTAAAATCTGACAAAACAGATTTCAAAACAAAATTAGTCAGAAGAAATGGGAGGAACACTTTATACTAATTAAATGAAAAATTCATCAACCGGGATAGTACAACACTAAACACGTATGTACGAAACACAAGGGCACCCAATTTCATAAAAGAAATACTATTAGATCTAAAACCCCAGATAGGCTCTTTCATAGTGGTAGTGGATGTTGTGATCATAAAAAGAGAAAGAGGCTAGAGAATATGTTATACGGTGGTATAGGGGAAGGGGGTTCCTCTGCGGGCCCATGCCCTTCCCCCTGAGGGACCAGATACACACCGGCATAGTTCCAAATAGAGTTTATTCAGGGTATGGGATGGGAGTTAAGGAGGGTAGTAGAGGCAGAGAAAGGCAGAGAGAGGGAGAGAGTAGAGAAGCAGAGGCCGGCCATGACCATGTGGAGAGAGGGGGAAGGGGAGGAGAGCCCAAGAGGGGGCAAGGGAGAGGCTGAGAGTGAGAGAGGTTAAGAGTGGTAAGAGAGAGAGGAAGGGCTGAGTAGCCCTTTTTATAGTAGACCAGGCCTATCTGACTGTTGCCAGGTGACTGTGGGGAGGGGCATACCTGGCTGTTGCCAGGTAACTGTGGGGTGGAGCTTAGACAGAATCCTAACAGTGGGTAACTTCAATATCCTACTTTTAACAATAGATAGGTCATATCGGAAAAAAAAAAACTAAACAGAGGAAGCCTTCCCAGCAGCTCAATGAACATTCTCCAAAAATCAACCATGTTTTAGAAAACAAAACAACTCTCAACATACATAGAAAAATGGAAAGGAATCCTGATTTATATCTGAGCACCATGCAATAAAGCTACATAGCAACCATAAAAATGACAGAAGGAAGGAAAACTCATGGAAGCTAAATGTTATATTGAACCATAACTGGGTCAAGGAAGAAATCACAAAAGAAAATTTAAAAGCTTTTAGAATTGAATGAAAATTACAACACAATGTACAGATATCTATGAGGTACCAAAGGCGGTTCTAAGATGAGAGTTTATAGTACCAAGTACCTACATATTTTTTTCAGAGATAAAGCACTTTTTGAAAATATAAACTTTAGATCCAAGTATTTTGTTTGACACAAGTACAAAAATATTTTCCAATAGGCTGTACCTATATAATCATCCCAGACTATCGTATCTATTTCTTCCAAAGCACTAGGAAAATTGTTTTCTCTTTAAGGGAAAATTATTGTTTGAAGAGAGAACTTCCTAGGTAAGTCAGCAAAAATATTGTTCTTGTGTTGTTATACAGGCAACTTCTATGTATCTTAACAAAACTTCAAAATGAGACTGAGGTCACATGACAAGATGGGTAAGTGCTGTATTTGCTTTACTGGAAATGATTTTCTATTTTTACTTAACTCATATGTGTTCTCAAGTAACTCTAATTGCAAAATACACACTGGTTATCATTTATTTTAAATTGGGTTAGGACGAATGCACATCCTATTAGCTTGTATTAATTGCACATGAATGAAGGTCTATGTGCTATTTTAACACATGCACACACCATGCAACCCATGAACTGATAACACCGAGCCTCTCTTCCCTCCACATTCAGATCAACTTTTGTTAACTCCCACATGTTTGACAAAACATATAGGCTATGTCTTTCCATGTCTGTCTTATTTCATTTCTCACGAAGCCCCCTAGCTCTGCACATTTTGTTGAAAATGACAAATGTTCATTCTCCTTTGTGGTTAACACATAGTCACTGGTGTGAATATACCACATTTTCCACTTATTGGTATGTATTTGTTTATAGTCACTAGGGATGATTTCTTGGCTTAGCTATTAGGATCAGTGCTCTGAGTAAATATGGGTGAATATTAGTTTCATTTTGAAAACACAGCAAACATGTTTGGATATCTTATTAGGCAAATAAAAATAAAGCATGAGTGCAGCCAATGCTGGTTTCAGATTCTTCCTCTCATTTACTAGGTGGTGAACTGAGCCAAGCAATTCAATTCCTCAGGTCCTTTATCTCTAATAATGGTGATCTCCTGGAACCTTTGTGGAACAGCAAGTATACCAGTCGCCTAAGTGCTCTCTGCAGTGGTTGCTCCATAAGTATCATTAGGAAGAAGGTGAATAACTTCTAAGGTTCTCTGTTATCACATTTTTGACACTTGGGTACTTAATTGTTACTCGTATGTTGTAATTCACTTTCTTTTCTTTTCTTTTCTTTCTTTCTTTCTTTTTGGTGGGGGGGGATTGGATATTTTCTTTATTTACATTTCAAATGTTTCCCCCTTTCCAGGTCTCCCATTCGGAAACCCCCCATCCCATCCCTCCTCCTCCTGTCTCTATGAGGGTGCTCCCCCACCAACCCACTCCCATCCTCTTACCCTGGCATTCTCCTACACTGGGGTATTGAACACTCTCAGGCCCAAGGGCCTCTCTTCCCACTGATGTCGAATAAGGCCATCCCCTGCCACATATGTGGACAGTTCCATGGGCCACTCCATGTGTATTCTTTGGTTGGTGGTCCAGTACCTAGGAACTCTGGGGGGTCTGGCCTGTTGACACTGTTGCTCCCTCCATGGGGCTGCAAACCCACTCAGCGCTTTCAGTTCCTTCTCCAAACTCCTTCATTGGGGACCCCCGAGGTCAGTCCAATGGTTGGCAGCAAGCTTCTGCTTCTGTATTTTCCAAGCTCTGGCAGAGCCTTTCAGGAGACAGCCAAATCAGGCTTCCATCAGCAAGTACTTTCTGGTGTCCACCACAATGTACAGGTTTGGTGGATGTATATGGGGTGGATCGACAGGTGAGGCAGTCTCTAGATGACCTTTCCTTCATTCTCTGCTTCACACTTTGTCTTCATATTTCCTTCCGTGAGTATTTTGTTCACCCTTCTAAAAAGCACTGAAGCATCCACATTTTGGTCTTTCTTCTTCTTAGGCTTCATATGGTCTGTGAATTAAATCTTGGGTATTCTAAACTTATGGGCCAAAATCTACTTATCAGTGAGTACATACCATGTTCGTTCCTTTGTGACTGAATCTCCTCACTCAGGATGATATTCTCAAGTTCCATCCATTTGCCTTTGAATTTTATGAAGTTGTTTTTAATAGCTGAGTAGTACTCCATTGTGTAAATGTATCATATTTTCTGTATCCACTCCTCTGTTGAGGAACATCTGGGTTGTTTCCAGTTTCTGGCTATTATAAATAAGGCTGCTATGAACATAGTGAACCATGAGTCCTTATTATATGTTGAAGCATTTATGGGTATATGCCCAGGAGTGATATAGCTGGTTCCTCAGGTAGTACTATGTCCAATTTTCTGAGGAACCACCAAACTGATTTCCAGAGTGGTTGTTGTACCAGATTGCAATCCCACCAACAATGGAGGAGTGTTCCTCTTTCTCCACATCCTTGCCAGCATCTTCTGTCACCTGGGTTTTTCATCTTAGCCATTCTGACTGGTATGAGGGGGGATTTTAGGGTCATTTTTATTTGCATTTCCATGATAACTAAGGATGTTGAACATTTCTTAAGGTACTTCTCAGCCATTTGAGCTTCCTCAGTTAAGAATTCTCTGTTTAGAACTGGTCCCCACTTTTTAAGAGGGTTGTTTGGTTCTCTGGAGTTTAACTTCTTGAGTTCTTTGTATATATTTTATATTAGCCTCTATAGGATGTAGGATTGATAAATATTTTTTCCCAATCAATTGGTTGCTGTTTTGTCCTATTGACCACGCCCTTTGCCTTACAGAAACTTTGCAGTTTTATGATATCCCATTCGTCAATTCTTGATCTTAGAGCATAAGCCATTAGTGTTCTTCAGGAACTTTCCCCCTGTGCCCATGTGTTTGAAACTTATCCCCATTTTCTTTTCTATTAGTTTCAGTGTTTCTGGTTTTATGTGGAGGTCCTTGATCTACTTGGACTCAAGCTTTGTACAGGGAGAAAAGAACAGATCAATTTGCATTCTTCTACATGTTGACCTACAATTGACCCAGCACCATTTGTTGAAAATGCTGTCTTTTTTCCACTGGATGGTTCTAGTTCCTTTGTGAGAGATCAAGTGACCATAGGTGTGTGGGTTCGTTTCTGGGTCTTCAATTCTATTTCATTGATCTATTTGCCTGTCACTGTACTAATACCAAGCAGTTTTTATCACTATTGCTCTGTAGTACAGCTTGAGGTCAAGGATGGTGATTCCCCAAGAAGTTCTTTTATTGTTGAAAATAGATTTCGCTATCCTGGATTTTTTGTTATTCCAAATGAATTTGAGAGTTGCTCTTTCTAATTCTATGAAGAATTGAGTTGGAATTTTGATGGTGATTGCATTGAATCTGTAGATTACTTTCAGCAAAATGGTCATTCTTACTGTATTGATCCTGCCAATCCACGAGCATGGGAGATCTTTCCATCTTCTGAGGTCTTCTTCGATTCCTTTCTTCGAAGACTTGAAGTTCTTGTCATACAGATCTTTCACTTATTTGGTTAGAGTAACACCATGAATCTTTATGTTGTTTGTGACTATTGTAAACAGTATTGCTTCTCTACTTTCTTTCACAGCCTGTTTTTCCTTTGAGTGTAGGGAGGCTACCAATTTATTTGAATTAACTACATATCTGGCCATTTTGTTGAAGTTGTTTATCACCTGTAGAAGATCTCTGGTGGAGTTTTTGGGTTCACTTAAGTATACAATCATATCATCTGCAAATAGTGATATTTTGACTTCTTCCTTTCCAATTTGTATCCCTTTGACCTCCTTTTGTTGTCTAATTGCTCTAGCTAGAACTTCAAGTACTATAATGAATAGATCGGGAGAGAGAGAGAAGCCTTGTCTAGTCCCTGATTTTAATGGCATTGCTTCAAGTTTCTCTCCATTTTGTTTGATGTTGGCTACTGGTTTGCTATATACTGTTTTTTCTATGTTTAGGCATGTGCTTTGAATTCCTGATCTTTCCAAGAGTTTTAACAGGAATAGATGTTGAATTTTGTCAAATGCTTTTTCAGCATCTAATGAAATGATGTGTTTTTCTTCTTTGAGTTTGTTTATGTAGTGGACTACATTGATGGATTTTTGTATATTGAACCATCCCTGAATTCCTGAGATGAAGCCTTCACTATTGTGGTGAATGATCATTTTGATATATTCTTGGATTCAGTTTTCGAGAATTTATTATTTTGGAATTGGTATTCATAAAGAAAATTGGTTCAAAGTTCTCTTTCTTCATTGGGTCTTTGTGAGGTTTTGGTATCAGTGTAGCTGTGGCTTCATAGAACAAATTGGGTAGTGTTCCTTCTGTTTCTATTTTGTGGAATAGTTTGAAGAGTATTGGTATTAGGTCTTCTTTGAAGGTCTGATAGAATTCTGCACTAAACCCCTCTGGTCCTGGCCTAGTTTGGTTGGGAGATTTTTAATGACTTTCTATCTCGTTACAGGTTACGGGAGTATTTAGATAGTCTATCTGATCCTGATTTAACTTTGATATTTGCTGTTAGAAAAATGTCCATTTCGTCCAGATTTTTCAGTTGTGTTGAGTATAGGCTTTTAAAGTAGGATCTGAATGTTTTTTGAATTTCCTCAGTTTCTATTGTTATATCTCCATTTTCATTTCTGATTTTGTTAATTTGAATACTGTCTCTGTGTCCTCTGGTTAGTGTGGCTAATTGTCTATCTGTTTTGTTGATTTTCCCAAAGAACCAGCTCTTGGTTTGATTGATTATTTGTATAGTTCTTTTTGTTTCTACTTGGTTGATTTCAGCCCTAAGTTTGATTATTTCATGCTATCTACTCCTCTTGGGTGTATTTGCTTTTTTTTTTTTTGTCCTAAATCTTTAGGTGTGCTGTTAAGCTGCTAATGTATGCTCTCTCCAGTTTCTTTTTGGAGGCACTCAGAGCTATGTGTTTTCCTCTTAGCACTGTTTTCATTGTGTTCAATAAGTTTGGGTATGTTGTATCTTTATTTTCATTAAATTATAAAAAGTCTTCAATCTCTTTATTTCTTCCTTGACCAAGTTATCATTGTGTAGAGCATTGTTCAGCTTCCATGTGTATGTGGCTTTCTGTTGTTTTTGTTGCTATTGAAGACCAGCCTTAATCCATAGTGATCTGATAAGAGGCATGAGATTATGTCAGTCTTCTTGTATTTGTTGAGGTCTGTTTTGTGACTGATTTTATGGTTAATTTTGGAGAAGTTGCCATGAGGTGCTGAGAAGAAGGTATATTCTTTTTATTTAGGAAGAAATGTTCTACAGATATCTGTTAAATACATTTGGTCCATAACTTCTGTTAGTTTCACTGTCTCTCTGTTTAGTTTTTGTTTTCATGATGTATCCATTGATGAGAGTGGGGTGTTGAAGTCTCCCACTATTATTGTGTGGAGTGCAATGTGTACCTTGAGCTTTAGTAAAGTTTCTTTTATGAATGTGGGTGCCCTTGCATTTGGAGCATAGATGTTCAGAATTGACTGTTCTTCTTGGTAGATTTTTCCTTTGATGAGTATGAAGTGTCCTTCCTAATCTTTTTTGATGACTTTTGGTAGAAAGTCAATTTGATCCGATATTAGAATGGTTACTCCAGCTTGTTTCTTGAGACCATTTGCTTGGAAAATTGTTTTCCAGTCCTGTACTCTGAGGTAGTGATCATCTTTTACACTGAGGTGCATTTCTTGTATGTGGCAAAATGCTGGGTCCTGTTTATGTATCCAGTCTCTTAGTCTATGTCTTTGTATTGGGAATTGGGTCCGTTGATGTTAAGAGATATTAAGGAATAGTGATTGTTGCTTCCTGTTATTTTTGACATTATTTTTTGTGTTTGCGTGGTTATCTTCTATTGGGTTTGTTTAAAGAAGATTACTTTCATGCTTTTTCTAGGATGTACTTTCCATTCTTTTTTTTTTTTTTTTGGTTTTTTGAGACAGGGTTTCTCTGTGTAGCCCTGGCTGGCTGTCCTGGAACTCACTTTGTAGACCAGGCTGGCCTCGAACTCAGAAATCCTCCTGCCTCTGCCTCCCAAGTGCTGGGATTAAAGGCGTGCGCCACCACTGCCCGGCTGTACTTTCCATTCTTGTTTTAGTATTTTCTGTTATCCTTTGTAGGGCTGGATTTGTGAAAAGATATTGTGTAAATTTGGTTTTGTCATGGAATATCTTGGTTATGGTAATTGAGAATTTTGCTGGGTATAGTAGCCTGGACTGGCATTTGTGTTCTCTTAGGGTCTGTGTGATATATGCCCGGGATCTTCTAACTTTTATAGACTATGGTGAGAAGTCTGGTGCAATTTTGATAGGTCTGCCTTTATAGGTTACTTGACCTTTTTCTCTTACTGCTATTAATATTCTTTCTTTGTTCTCTGGATTTGGTGTTTTGACTATTATGTGACTGGAGGAATTCTTTTTCTGGTCCATCTATTTGGAGTTCTGTAGGCTTCTTATATGCATATGCACTTTGATTTCTTTACATTAGGGAAGTTTTCTCCCACAATTTTGTTGAAGATATTTACTGTCCCTTTATGTTGGGACTCTTCACTTTCTTCTATACCTATTATCCTTAGATTTGGTCTTCTCATTGTGTCCTGGATTTCCTGGATGTTTTGGTCCAGGAGCTTTTTTCATTTTGCATTTTCTTTGACTGTTGAGTCAATGTTTTTTACGTTATCTTCTGCACCTGATATTCTCTCTTCTATTGCTTGCATTCTGTTGGTGATGCTTACATCTATTTCTCCTGATCTCTTTCCAAGATTTTCTATCTCCAGGGTTTTCTCCCTTTGTGATTTCTTTATTATTTCTATTTCCAGTTTTAGATCCCGGATGGTTTTGTTCAATTCCTTCACCTGTTTTGTTGTGTTTTCCTGTAATTCTTTAAGGGATTTTTGTGTTTCCTCCTTTAAGGGATTCTACCTGTTTACCTGTGTTTGCTTGTATTTCTTTAAGGTAGATTCATGTCCTTTTTAAAGTCCTCTATCATTATCATGAGATGTGATTTTAAATCAGAGTCTTGCTTTTCTGGTGTGTTAGGATAATCAGGGCTCCCTGTGGTGGTAGAACTGAGTTCTGATGATGCCAAGTAGCCTTGGTTTCTGTTGCTTATGTTCTTGTCTTGCCTTTTGCCATCTGGTTATCTCTTGTGTTAGCTGGTCTTGCTGTCTCTGACTGTGGCTCGTCCCTCTTGCATGCCTGTGTGTCCGTAGTCGTGGGCAACCAGTTTTCTCCAGGATGAATTTAATTATGGAGAACTGTGGCACAGGGTCGGCTCTGGGGTGCATATGGAACCCAGAATGATCCTGTCCCTGGCTGTTCCTTGGTTCCTTTGTCCTGATGACTCTGCGTGGGTCCCTCTTGAGCCAGGAATTTGAAGAGCAGTGATGGTTTTACCTGTGCTCACAGGTATGTCAGCACTCTTGGGAGACCAACTTTCTCCTGGTGGGATTTGTGTATGTAGTGCTGTGGCACAGGACCAGCTCTGGGTGCAGATGGAAACTCGAAGGCTCCGGTCCCAGGCAGCTTCTTGGTTCCTGTGTCCTGAGGGTTCTTGTTGGGTCCCTCTGAGCAGCAGTGGTGGTCTTACCTGCACTCACAGGCTTGTCCATACTCCTGGGAGGCTAGTTCTCTCCTGGAGCTATTTGGGTATTGTGCTTTGTGACACAAGGTCTGTTCTTGTGCAGATGAAAACTGTAAGTGTAATTCACTTTCAAAGCACTTTGCAGGAAGTGATAAGGAGATGCTGATTTAGAACCCACCATTGCAGCTACAGTAATAACTCTACACTTGGAGGTTTTGTCCCCTGAGATGAATTTACATTCTAGACTGACTCATTATTCACATTAAAAAAATCTGGATAGTTATAAGTTTTAAAAAATTTCCTAGAAGTAAATTATGCAGTATAATAATAGGACACATGTTCATTCGCATTCAGAAACAAGGTTTGTAATAACCATGGAAAATATTGATCAATATCCCCACCTACTGGTTACTCCACACTATAGAAATTTTCAATTAATGAAAGAACAACAAAGTCTTATTATTGTCAATATTAATACGTGCTCTTTATTTTAATAAATTACTAACAATATTGACAATAACTAACCTTTGTTCAACTTTTATGTATACTATGAAAAAAACACAACATAATTTACTTTCAAAATATTTACAAAATAATAGAACCACAAAATTATATTTTGACTGGGTCAATATAATCTAGTGAAGAAATAGTTTCTACCATTATTATCACAAGAAATTCACTCCTCAACATACATCTGAATGTACAATATTTTATGTCTAGAGGATTAGGACATCCTATGAAGTGGCCTTTCTGCCTTTATTTTCTACTAATACTATCCTGCTCTTCTTCCTTAACAATTTTCTCATGGTGATAAATGGTAGATTTTAAATTAAAAGAATATGATATATGACAGTTATATATATTTATAGGATACAGTGTGATAGCTCATTCCATGTATTCAGCTTATAACGATTAAATCATAGAACTTCTTTTTTCCATCTCCAGAAACAATTATTATTTCTTTATGAGTCTTTTACTGTTCATCTCATACTATAAAAATAAAAGAGATGGGACTGGAGAGGTGGCTCAGCAGTTAAGAGCACTGACTGCTCTTCCAGAGGTCCTGAGTTCAAATCCCAGCAACCACATGGTGGCTCACAACCATCTGTAATGGGATCCGATACCCTCTTCTAGTGTGTCTGAAGACAGCCATGGTGATAGTGTACTCACATACATAAAATAAATAAACCTTTTTTTAAAAATAAAAGAGATAATACATTGTTATAGACAAAACTCAACTTGTGCTATGGAAAACTAGGATTTAAAAAAAGTGTTTATTTAAACACATTTGTATGTGTATGGGGATATGTGCACATGTGTGCAAGTCCCCACGGAGTTCAGAGGCATTGGATCTACTGCAAGATGGAGCTATAGGTGGTTATGAGGTACCTGAAATGAGTGCTCTCTGGGATCCAAAGTCAGGCTTTCTGTAATATCAGCAAATGCTCTTAACCACTGAATCATCTTTTCAGCACCAAGAAACTAGAAATTATCCCTCCATTTAACAGTATTTGAGCTATAGCACATTATGAAGTACAGAGAAGATAACTGTGTGAAGTCATATATAGAATGAGAGAAAACTCTTCCAAACTATCCACTAAAGTCTTATTTTTTATAATATATGAAAAAATCAATAATAAAGAAGCAACTCAACTCAAAACTGGGCAAATGGTCTAGACAAATATTTCTCAAAAATACATAAAATGATTAGGAAGTATGTGGCAAATACTCAATATTACATATTTATTATCAGGGAAATGCACCTCAGAATCTTTATGATCTCTCATCTCAACTTATTTAGAATGACCAAAGTCAAACTACAGGAAGTAAATGCTTAGAGAGGAAAAATGCTCAGAAAAGGGAACACTTCTGCCTTGTTGGCAGGAAAATAAATCAATATGGCCACAATAGAAGACAGTTTAGATCTTGTTCAAGAAATAAAAAATAAGAATCACTATATAATCAAGCTATCGCACTATTTTATACCTATCCAAAATAAACATAATCAATACAGAAAGGACACCTGTACTTTTATGCTTATTGAAATACTATTCGCTATAGCCAAAACACTGGATCAACTAAATAGATTTTATTTCTTTTAAAAAATTCTTTTCTCACCAGGCAGTGGTGGCACATGCCTTTAACAACATCCCTTGGAAGACAGAGACAGATAGATCTTTGTGAGTTCAAGGCCAGACTGTTTTACAGAGAGAGTTCCAGGACACAGAGAAACACTGTCTTTAAAACCCAATAACAACAACAACAACAACAAGAACAACAATAATAATAATAAAAATAATTATTTTTCTGAGAATTTCATACATGAGTTCAATGCATTTTGATTCATCCATTTCTCCCTGTCTTCCTTTCTATTTCTCCCATATTTCTCTACACATCCTCTTTCAAATTTGTCTTCTTCTATTATATATATATATAAATAATATATATATATAACTGTAATATATATATAATATATATATAACTGTAACATATATATATATATATATTTGTATAGACACACACATATATGCACAGTACTGAGTCCAATTCATGTTGTTCATATGCACATGAATATAATAGATCTGATAACTTGAACATGAACAACTTATAAGGGGCTTTTCCTTGAAGAAAACTGAATCTCTTTTCTTCTTTCCTTCAGTAGCTGTTAACTGTGTATTGCTGCTCAACTATGGGTGGGGCCTTATGAGTTCTTCTCTCTGGCCATGCTAGAATATTGACTAGTGTGGTCCTGTGTTAATGTTATGTAGTCAAGACTTCATAAGTACCACAAGTCTGTCATGTCCAGAAGATACTATTTTGCAACAGTCTTTTAGACCCTCCAGTGCTGTCATTCCACCTTTTCTTCTTTAATGTTCTCACAGCCTCCTGTGTAAGGGCTGTGTTATAGATATCTGACTAGGGGGTGGGAACTCTAAAGTCAAGTTGTGGTCTCTGTAGTAGCTTCTATCTGCTAGAAATGTATTTTTTGCTGAAGGGTAAGAGCTTCATCTATCTATCTATCTATCTATCTATCTATCTATCTATCTATCTATCTATCTATCTATCTATCATCTATCTATCCATCTATCATCTATCTATGTATAAGGCTAAGTATTTAGAAGAAAGTTGGATACTAAGAAAATAGATTTTTAAAGACATTATAAGTAAGCATAGATAGGGTGTTTATTTATAATCCTATTTTGTAATCCTAAAACTTACTTATTAGCTTAGAACAGAAAGATCCTAATTCAGAGGCTGTTGTGCCAGGAAATATTCATAAACTCTCAAAGACCACCAAGGAGCTGTTTCAATGTAATTGCATTAGGGTCTCTTTATTCAAGCTTGAGCTTGGGCTCCCCACCAACCCTGACACAGCAGGAAGGTAGAGTACGGAACCTAGTTTTAGGAAATAATTTACAGAGGCAGGAAGGGGCTATCTGGCCTGATATTCATCTGATTGGGGTGCCATTATGGCCTTTAACATAATTGTCTGGTGCTGGGAGCTAAACCACAAACTTAACTTCTGTTTTTCTCCTGATTGGTTGTTTTTAGGAAGTGAAGTGTCAGGGGCAGACTTGTAAACTGGGGGTACAAGGTTGTTGTTGCGGAATAACATGGAAACTGATGCTAGACGCAGGTCTTGTTGGGGGCAACAAACTGGAAACTGGTGCTAGATGCAGATCTTGTTGGGGGTAGGGGGAGTAACCTAGAAACTGTTGTTAGGTACCGGCCTGTTAGTTAACTTGAGTTCAATCTTAGGTCAGATTCTTTAAGTTGGAGTCTGAACTCAAAAGATATGGTCTTTCAAGGCCAGTCTGGACTATATAGTGAGACTATTTCTTACAAAGAGATAATTGAAAAGTCTTATAGCTAAGAGGGTTTATGAGAAAAGAAAAAGAAAAAAAATCACAAAGTCGTAATTTGTAAAATTGATTTGAGAGTATTCATCATGTTATCAAAGAAAATTCCCTGCCTTTATTAGATAGACATCTTATAGTTTAAGGACTGAGAAAGAATATAATCTGTATATCCATATTCTAGACCTTAAATTTCAACCTATATTCATAAGAGGATGCTATGTATAAGGATTTAAGGGATGTCTTAGTTACTTTTATATAATTGTGGTAAAGCAGATGTCTTCAGTACTTCAGTTGTCCCAAGTGAACCTTTAGAACCAAAGAATATACATGGAGTGACCCATGGTGCTGGCCACATATGTGGCAGAGGATGGCCTTGTTGGACATCTGTGGGAAGAGAGGCCCTTGGGCCTGAGGGTGTTCGATGCCCCAGTGTAGGGGAATGGCAGGGTGGGAGGACAGGAGTGGATGGGTGGGTGGGGGAGCACCCTCATAGAGGCAGGGGGAAGGGGATGGATAGGGGTTTCTGAAGGGGAGACCTGGAAAGGGGAAAATATTTGAAATGTAAATAAAGAAAATATACAATTTAAAAAAAGGAATGTTAGAGAAGAGAGTGGAGTGAAGCCATTTCAGATTCTCCAAAGCAGATCCACCACATGGAGCAGAGGGAATGTCCAACTAACCTTTGCAGTTTTCACTCACGGATTCAAGAGGTAGCTAAAACTTTTTTTTAAAAACAAAATAAGAATACATTTTTGTATAAATTATTGAACAGCAACACCAAACAATCTTTTTCAACTCATTCTCAGCACACCAATGAAACTAAGAATTGGACTATAATTTGCATCTTGTCTTTCCTTTGTCCCAGACTAGGTGAAATTCTGAAGTTCTTACATTGGCCTTCAAGGCATGATAACCCTGATCAGTCAGGCTTCTACTATTTCTCTACCTTTACTCTTGCTAATTTCAACTTTGTTTACCATCTCCCAAAACACTGGCCACCTGCTGTAGTAGATATTTGACATGTTATTGCTTAAGACAAACAGTTTCCCATGCCAAGAATACTCTTCTCTATCACCATTTTCTAGCTTCTTTACTGTTATTAGGTATCCACTTGAGACGCATCTTAATGATGCCTACTTTGGTTTCTTCTTAAAGCTAGTGTGTTTATCTGTATTCCCTAGCATGTCTACTCCTAGTACTCTTGATCTTATTTAGGCTATTTTTATTCTCTCTCTCTCTCTCTCTCTCTCTCTCTCTCTCTCTCTCAGATTTTTTTTGGTTACTACCCCAAGCTTTGTGCCTTCATTGTTTTTATATATTGGGAGCTGACACTTTGGAATGGGATGGGCTGAGTACATGGGGGCACTGAGAAGGACCAAAGGAAAGAGGATAGAAGGGTGTGCCACTAGTATCTGCATAGATCCCTGGAAATGGGCAGGAAGGGAGGAGAGGCCATAGCAGGTGGTCTGATCTAGAGCTGGGGCTGAAACTGGAGCATTAGATTAAGAGGAGAGGAGAGGAGAGGAGAGGAGAGGAGAGGAGAGGAGAGGAGAGGAGAGGAGAGGAGAGGAGAGGAGAGGAGAGGAGAGGAGAGGAGAGGAGAGGAGAGGGAGTAAAGGTCTGAAGATCTCCTACCTGTTTCTCAGACCTGCTTGTTTTCCTGGTTAGTGTGTCCTGTGGGTGCCCAGGGAATGCCCACAGAATTTGGTGGCTGAGATAAAGGGATGGGGTGTCAAGAAAGGCTGTAGGAGATCTGCGTGCTCTTCTGTGAATTGAGACAGTGGAGAAGGGGAGTGGTTTGCCGAAGAGCTGGAGATGAGATTGGGGCATGGATTGGATTTGGAGGTGAGGAGGGAGAATGGATGTCTGAAGATTGCTTAAATACTTTCCCAGCCAGGGTAGCCTGCAGGTTTCCAGGGAATGAAAGACTGTTTGTCAAGAGAGAGGGAAAGGACATTTGGGGTTGGGTGGGTAGGGAGGTGTGAAAGTGTAAATACACATATGGCTCTTCCTTTAGGTGTCAGTGACTCTTGGGGTGGCCTGATTACACAGGCTGCATAGGGAAGAATTTCTATTCATTCAGTTGCTCAAGCACTCAGTAGCTGCTACAGCCATGGTCGAAGGGTTCCAAGCTAGTATTCATGTTGACAAGAGACTGAGACATTATCTACATGCTGCTGGTTTTGCAGAATAAAAGAATTAGCAGATTATGGAGCCTTCCAATCAGATTTCAAAGGAAGATCCACAGTTAGTCAGTGTGTGACAGGGTCTGGACTCCTGGTCTATATGCTTAGAAGATAATTATTTACGTACAAACACAGAAGAGTTTTGGTATGATATTCAACCATAGTGACACATTCCAGTGTACTAAAAACAGTAGAGGTATTAAGGAATGTGGTGGTTATCTTGTCATTTCTAAGGAATTTACAGCTCTATTCCAGCTCAACTGTAGAGTTCAGGAGTTATCATTACATCATTTGTTTTTCCCATTTATGCTAAATTCTACTCCTTTAAGTTTTTCTTGATTATTCTCTCCAGATCTGAAATTTGTATTCAGATATACATGATACATTCCCCCGCCAATCTCCTTTTATCTTAGTGTCCATATTTATTGTGTTCCTGCTACATCTCAGGACTACGAAAAGGTAGATGGGAGCATTGTGACCTTATTGGAGTTCAGGAACTCCCTTATCGAGGAGGTTGTTTGGTTCGGAAGATGATACAGTCTTCTTCCTCAGCAAGCCCAGAGGGGTCTTCTCAGTGCAAACACTAAAGACTACCTCAGGGCACAGTATCTGTAAAAGGTTCATCCTACGTTTGCTGCTGTGGATAAAATTACAGAGAAATTACAGCCTTTTAGTCCAGTCCCTGATCCAACGAATCTTAACAAAATAAGAAGAGGCCACAGACTTGAAATGGTCATTTTATGATTCCAACTTTTTTTTAAGTGGTAAGAATATTTATTTAAAGTGATTTTCACAAATTTCTCAACACATCATGAATTGTTTCTGATGTCAAGCATACACTTTTCCCCACTAATTTACACCCTGATTGAAGGTCCCCTCTTTGTTCTCCTCCCAGTCCAACCCTCACACTCCCTCTCCTCATCCTCTCCTCCGAGATGCCCCTCCCCCCCATCCCATCAAGTCACAGCAGGACTAAACACATCCTCTTCCATTGAGGCCAGACAAGGGAGCCTAGTTAAGGGAAGGAGATATGATCCCAACTTTTAAGTGAAAATTCATAAATTTATTATGTGCGACATACATTCGTATTTACACGTCTTCATGTTTGGAATTCTACACTGTGTCTGCTGTTGGTGCTATAAAATTACTTTTACTTTCCATAGGCTTGTAATTATCATTATACCCGGAACAGGGTCAAAACAAAAGCCACCCTTATGTGACCCTCACTCTATTAAAATCCTTACTTTACTTCATCACTTCCTGTATCAGTGACTGCAGTTTCCGTTATTTTATGGTCTTCCTCAATCCTCTCCATTGCAGCACTAAGTGAGTAGTGAAGGCAGCTGGCAATCCATCGACTACTTAATGGAAACTCGTCATATGATAATTTTCTGTTAGCTTAATTTCCCTCATATGATCAACCAGTAAATCAGATAATGGCCTTGATGATTATACTTACTGCCTCTGAAGGGAACAGTTAGCTGTTCTGTTCCTTATGTGTCCCTTCAAATTTAATTCATAGTTATAAACAGATAAATACATTTATAATGTGACTAAGTTGTAAATTAATACTTCTAATAGCTAAGCTTTAAAATTGAAGATTTTATTTATTCACTTTATAAACTAAATATTATTTTACATTTATTTCAAGTTCATGAATTGGTTTATATTTATTGTGGTTTTATATCTGCTTTTATGTTGCCCTGCTTGTCAGTGATTTGTTTTTGGAAATCTGCACAAAGAGACATTATAAACAGATCAATATAAAAGGCATAAAGTGTAACTATTTGCTTTCTGTGTTAATATCAATGTTATAATAGTTTTTCTTGAGTTGTGAATGCTATTTAATTTTTTTTAAACATGACATGTGAAATTCAATGTTCCATATTTTCTGGTTTATCATGCAACATTTTAAAATTGTAATATATCCAATCAATACTGAAATCTACATTGTTAAAATTTAACAAAGCTTGAATTATAAATAGGAACCCACAGTTTTAGTATTGCATCATTTAGGGAACTGAGTAATTCGCCTTTGCCTTGAAGGATTAATCACAGTAGTTTTATCTCATGAGCATCTCTGACAATGCTATCATTTCCATCTCTGGTTCTAATTGATAGCTCTTATTTTAGCTTGGAATGTTTATTTACCTGATTTATATTTTTAAGACACAGCTTACATATTGTATACACAGCAAGCAACCATCACATAAAATAATTAAATGTAGATTCTATCACTTGTATGTATTTTATACCTATAACAATCACACTGTTAAAATTTCACTTTGGGCTGTCACAGATAACTAACAGAAAGTAAAATAAAGGTAGGTTATATAATAATTATTAAATTACTGATCTCGCAAAAATCAACTAAAATAAAGTAAGAAGAATTTTCTACGTGTCATGTTCTACATGAAATGTCCAGTTTAATAGTTCACTAGTTATCCTTGGAAATGGAGACAAGCAGCTGGAGAGTGACTCAGTAACTTCCTGACATCAGGCTAAATGTTAGATTAAGAATGCAAAACTAGCATGCAGGCAATACTGGCAACATGCTGCAGTGCGTTTGTTAGCAGAGAAATTGTTGAATGGGCCTTGGAGAATTTTCAATATGTGTTCCCTCCCATGTCAGGAGGTCTCTGGTATGCTAGCCTCTGTGACGCTTATTTCAGTGTGCTGGGTGCAGTATATGGTCATATAGATGACTGGTGTGAAAGACTAGGAACACAAAGAAGAAATATGATCACCATTTCACACCAGCACTACTCTGCCCTTCTAAATAAGCACAATGTCAATGTTCAGTTGCAATCTGACTGAATACATTATTTACAAGGTCTCTATATTTCTACACTATGGCTTAGATTATAACACATTCTCATCCCCTACATTTTCTTAAAACAAACTTTCCTGAGCTGGAGAGGAGGTTCAGTGGTTAAATTACTGCCTATTCTTTCGTAAGACTCAGGTTCTATGCCCTCCTCCACACCTACATGGCTCAGAACCATCTGTAACTTCAGTCCAGGGGATCTGTTGCCCTCTTCTGATCTCTGTGAGCACTGCATGCAGATGGTTCAAAGACACGCATGCAGACAAAACACCCATTTACAGAATGAGTGTAAGGTGGAATCTCAGAGTCATTTTGATTTGCATTTCCCCAATAACTAAGAACACTGAACATTTTAAAAGTGTTTCTTGGCCATTAGAGATTCCTCTGTTGAGAATTCTGTTTAGCCTTGTACCCCATTTTTAAGTTGGATTATTTGGGTTGTTGGCATCTAACTTCTTGAGTTCCCTATATATTTTAAATGTTAACCCTCTGCCAGATGTAGGGTTGGTGAAGATCTTTTCTCAATCCATAGGCTGCCATTTGATCCTATTGACAGTGTCTTTTGTATCACAGAAGCTTTTCAACTTCATGAGGTCCCATTTATTAGTTGTTGAACTTAGTGCCTGAGCTAAGGGTGTTCTGTTTCAGAAGTTGTCTCCTGTACTAATGAGTTCAAGGCTACACCCCCAACTTTCTTCTCTATAAATGTAGTGTATCTGGTTTTACATAGGCCCCACATAGATTTGTAAAAGAAGCAAGATACTTTTATTTGGAGCTAAGAGATAATACAGATTAAAGAAAAATACATTGTTAAGATTGACAGTAGGAAACATGAGTGAAGATACTCAAGGGATTTGGATATTTTTCAGGGCTTCCATTTATTAGGTTCAATAGAAGGAGCTGATTGCTAAGTGATGTAATTTGAATGGTTGTCTACTTTGATTGATAGATGTACTTTTTCACAATACATCTGATTTTAAACACATACATGCCCACTTTGCATAGGTATAAGACGGTAAATAAGGGATTTTCCCTTAAATGTTGCTTGAAAACACAGTTTGCCTTGCTGGACACAAAACTACTTTAGGTCAGAATGGATCTTCTACTCTTCATTCCCAGCAATGTTGAGAATACACTCACCATGCAGTGTCTAGATTTGATCATTACTAAGGGCATGGACACTTATGCCATTGCTCAGAGTTGGGACTGAGTGTAGCCCAGTGTAGCTAGAGGGTTGAGGGGTTGAAAACAGATGCTGCTTGTACTGTTTTGAGAGGGGTGTGTATGCATAATACATAAAAGTTAAAAAAACCACCTAAGCTGCCAAGTGCATATTACAAGGTGTGTGTGTGTGTGTGTGTGTGTGTGTGTGTGTGTGTGTGCATAACACCAAACCAAGTGAGGGTCTCAAAGGCACTAAATTATCTTCTAAGCTTGCTCACCTCAAGACTGATAGCTCATACTTTAAGAACCAAGAATGGGATCTTTTCAACCTTTATACATGTTCTATTCACATGAAATAGTAATTCTTACTTTGTCAGAATGTAGCAGATTCATAACCTATTTCTTTATAATATGGCCTTCCTTTTTAAAAAGTAGTTTTCTTAAAAAAATAACAAAACATTTTTATTGCTTCTTTCTGGGTTTCACATCATGTACACCAGTCCCACTCATCTCCCTGTCCTTTCATATCTGCCTTTTACCTTGCAACCTCCCCCAAAATAAAACACACACACACACACACACACACACACACACACACACACACACAGCAGTAACAACAACAAGAAAGCTTAGAAAACATCTCATTGTTGAAGCTGTAGCATGTCACGGTCTGTCCCACAGTATATCCTTTGTCTGGACTTCTTCACTTGCAAATGTAAATGTCCATTGCAATGAGTCATTGGTTAAGTTCAATATCTCTGGCTTCTGTGACACCATCAATACTGGATCCTGATCGGGACTCCTCATGGTGATCCTGTTGTTGCCCTGTGTCATGGACATCCTGCAGCTTTGGAACAGTGGGACTGGCCCTTTCAAGCATCTCAACTGTTTGGGGTGGGCCAGTTCAGAGCCCTGGAGCTGGGCCTGGGTGGTAGATGAGCTAGTCAGTCCACCGGCTCTCCCTTATCTACACCACCAGAGTTCTCCAGCACTGCTCTGGCTAGGCCACCCAATGTCGACATCTGTAGAAGGCAGGGTCAACTCACTCACAACCATTCCTCCAGGGTGCTGCCCAGTCAAGGTGAGAGACCTATTCTCCTAAGTGCTGCAGCCTGCCATGATGGGCCAGCTCTTCTGCTCTCATACACTTTTGACTGATGAGGTGCAGGACCCACTCTCTGGTCTCCTTAGTGCTACAGCCCGTGAAGGGACAGGGATAGCTCTCTGGATTGCATGACCCCAGGGCCAGGTCTTCATTGGATACTACAGGTGGTGGTGCTGGTGGTATTGGGGATATATCATTTCCAGAACCACGCCACCTCAAGCCAGACTAGTAGCATGTGCTATGGCCATCTCTCCTGTACTCTCACCCTTGGGGGCCGGCTCACCTGCACCCCACTCCACCACAGCCAGCCCTTCTGTGCTTTCCAGGTATGTGCAGGGGTCAATCTCCCAGTGTGCAGCAGCCTGCCTACAAGGGACAGGGCCAACTCACCCTCCCTTAATTCCCTGGGGTCAACTTTCCTGACTGCCTCGGGTGGTGAGGGACAAAGGGACAGAGGACATCTTCTCCTCCTCCTGCCTGTGCCATGCCACAGCAGATGAGCAGTCAGGTCAGCTCTCCCACATTCATGCCCTTGGGGTCAACTCACCCCTACCCTTACTCCCAGGGACAGCTCCACTATGCTGCCTGGGTGAGGCATAGAGCCTGTTTTCCCTATTGCTTCATAGTGCTGGTGAGAGTTAGAGTCAGTTTTCTAGAACACCAAATCCAGTGAGGGGGAGAATCAGTCATGCACAACCTCTCCCTGGATATCTATGTGGTACCCAGCAGTGTCTCCACGAGGGACATCCCCATGTTCTTTAGTGGTAACAAGCTATAGACATCAACACTGATTCCCGAAGCTGTGTAGCCACAGAACCAGACAGGGCTCTAGCTCTGACTGGGACCTCACCATAATTCCAGGTGGCAGGGCTGGCCACTCACAACAGGCTACTCCTCTCCACCATGGAGGTCCAGTTCCATCTCTCTTCATAATGTTCAAACCTCTCTACTCTTTCTTTCCAATCTGACAGTCACATACTCTCACATTGTGGTAGCTCCTGCTGCAGGCTGGCCACAAGGCTGTCGGGCCCCTGGGTGACATCCACCATTCGTGTGGCACAGCGGCAAACAGATGTCTTTAGCCTGCCGATGCTGTGTGCTGGGTGGCATGGTGGTCTTCCTCCTCTTGCTCTGTGCTGCCTGGATATGATTTGATTTGATTTGATTTTTATGAGTCCTAGACATAAGAAGGCTTTGGCCATTAAGCCAGGCATCAAACTAGGATGAATGAAGGTCTGTCATCTGTTCTGTCCCTGGAAAGTAGTTCTCTTTATTGAGATAAAATTCCTCAGTTTAACCATTTTAAGGTGTACAATTATATAGTTTCTTATGTGCCAGCATTATTCCACCATTGCCACTAACTATGTAAACCATTGAAGAGTAACTCCTAATGTCTCCCCACTTCTTGTCCCTACAGTAGCTTTTATTTACTTTTTTGTTTGTATGGATTTGCTTGCTCTGATTATTTCCTGTGAATGTAATAATATGTTGATTTTGCATGTAAATTCTTTCAGTTTGCACAATGCTCTTAAAGATCACATATAATTATACCATATATTAGTACTTCATTTTTTATAATTGAATACTACTCCCTTGTGTGCCTGTAGGACTGTGAAAGGCAGTCTGTGTTCTGGTTGAGTTAGGTTTAAACCCCAGCGACCCAGTAGAGATTAATCTATGAGGGATGGAAGGTCTGTTTGCCCATGCTCTCAGACACTAGTCTCCTGACACCAAGAAGCCCTCAACTCCATAATTCTGTGGCCATCAGTAGGACCATGCACCAAGCCTCTAGTATTCTGGCTGGACTCCACCCCCACAGTTAACTGGCGGTGCCCAGCACACTATAAAAGGGGCTGTTTGCCCCCTCCCCTCTCTCTTACTCTCTCTTACTTTCCAGCTCTCTTCTGTCTCTTGTCCTCTGCTCCCTGTCTCTCCCCATTCCCTTCCCCCTCTCTCCACGTGGTCATGGCTACTTCCTACCTTCCCTCTCTCACTCTTCTACAATAAAGCTTTGAAACCATAGATTGCCTCCCAGCGATTCCAGCGGCCAGACCAACCACCTGCGGCAGCACTCCTTTCCCCCACCCCCTTTCTCCTTTAGCCCCAGGGCTGACCGAGCTGCCCCCTCCCCCCCCGCCTCCCCCCCCCCCCCCCCCCGCCCCAGTTCTCAGCTCTTCCAAGGTATTCAGTGGTGTCCTGAGATGCCTGAGATCTAGAACCTGTTGTCCCTGGCCTATGTGAGGCCTAGGGGCTCCAAGATTGCTCCCTTCCCATCCCTGCAGATTGGGGTCCCGTGGCTTCTCATAGCCAGACACCCATCCGGCAGTGTGGGGGCACGCTATAGTCTCCTACATCTGCCCTGCCAGAGCCCATGAGTTTTGGTGAGATGTGATTTTTCCACCCTGCCCTTTACCCATGTCCCGCGCCCTATAAGCGCCATGTAAAATTTCTTTTTTTTTCTGTTTCACAGAATTTTACATTAATTTGTTTCTTCATCTCAGTGTCACTATACTTAATATGCAATGATAATGAAGTAAAATATCCTCTCTAGAGTTTATATATATATATATATTATTGGTTATTTTATTTATTTACATTTCAAATGTTATCCCCCTTCCCGGTTTCCCCTCCACAAATTCCCTATTTCATCCTCCCTCCCCCTGCTTCCATGAGGGAGCTCCCCTACCCACCCATCCACTCCTGCCTCACCTCCCTAGAATTCCCCTCTGGGGAATCCAGTTTCCACACAGGACAAAGGGCCTCCCCTCTCACTGATACCAGATAAGGCCATTCTTTGCTACACATGCAGCTATGTATCCCTCTATGTGTACTCGTTGGTTGGTGGTTTAGTCTCTGTTATCTAACAACTGATAAGGCATTTATAGTTCATCACCTTTTGGAGTACTATCTATAATGCCATACTGAACAATTTTACTTGAGTTTCCATTTGCTTGAGCAGAATGAGAATCTAGGAATGAAATTACTGGACCATGTGTTCAACTTTTTTTCATCTGTTTTATCTTTCTACCAGCAGTGGAGTACAATTCCAATTATTTCACGAACTCACCAGCAATTATTTTCTGGGTTTCGTATTTATGATTGTAGCAGCCCTTCATGGTTTAAAGTGGTACCTCGTTGTGGGTTTGATTTGTATTCTCCTAATTTGAATGGTGTTCAATACCTCTTTACAACATTGTTATCTAAATATATGTATATTAAACAAATATCTGCTTGAACATTTCACTCATTTGTAGAACAGTTTTCAAATGTTTCTTAGTTCTCTGAAAATGTTATACAATGTATTTTGATCATATTAACCCCTCCTATATTTGCTTCTCCTCTACTCACCCAACTTTGCATCCTCTTCTTTTGCTCATTGTAAAAATAAAGCTAATTTGATTGTGGAGCCATAAAGGATTTTTATGTATTGTGGATATTAGAACCTCATGGGTTGATTTTAAAATATTTTCCCATCATGTACACTGATTTGTCTACCTTTCTGGTAGTCTTCAGATGTACATATTCTGAAGAAATTCGATTGGTCTCCTTTTTTATTATGTATGTATGTATGTATGTATGTATGTATGTATGTATGTATGTATTTTAGCTGCCTCCATCTCATTGTTTTTAAGAAGCCTGGACCAAATACAATGCCAGGGAGATGCATGCTAAGGTCTCCAAGAACTGTACACTTGCAGATATTATTCTTAGATCTTTAGTCTAACTTGATCTTTGTGTGTTGCATGAAGTAGGGGTCTACATTCACTCTTTTCTAATGGTTCAGCAATGTTAATTGAAAAGGTTTTATTTTCTCATTGGATAATCTTTCTGCCCTTGTCAAAAACAACCTGTGTGTTTTCCAAAGGAACAGAACCAATAGCATACACACTATTATAAGAAGGTTCATTGGATTAGCACATATAATTATATGCAGAAACAGATCCACAATGGCCAACTGCAGGCTGGGAATCAGGGAAACAAGTATCAGTTTAGTTCAAGAAGCTGGAAGCCTCAGAACAAAGAAAAGAGGCCAAAAGTGTAGTGGCACTCTGAAGCTGCAGACCTGGAATTCTGCTAGAGAGGCATGGTACAAGTTCATGTTCAAAGACTGACAAAGTTATGGACCCTATGGACAAGAGTCCCTGCAAGAAATGTAATGGATAAAGAATGATTGAGTATGTGCTGGCCTGTATGATGAGTAGCACCGTGAATGTAACCCACTTTCTGGTTATGAGATGGAATGTTGGGTTATTGCATGGCTTGGGCTTAGGCTCCTTTAACTGTTGTTTTACTTTCTCTTGACCACCAAATGAAAGACAGAGGAGACAACAGTACATAAAATAAAGGAGGACATTTGCCTAGGAATTTCGTGAATGCATTGTTTTTAATTGCAGAGTAGTATTCCATTGTGTAAATATACCATCCTTAGTGAGGTAACCCAATCACAAAAGAACACACATGCTATGCAGTCACTGATAAAGGGATATTAACCCAGAATCTCAGAATACCCTAGACACAATTCACATATCAATAGATTTACAAGAAGATGGAAGGAGAGACCCCTGTTCCTGGAAAGACTGGATGTAGGGGAATGCCAGGACAGAGAAGTGAGAGGGGGTTGAATGGGAAAAAGAGGGAGGGAAGGGGGCTTATGGGACTTTCAGGGAAGGAGGAAATGGGAAAGGGGAAATGATTTTGTATGTAAAGAAAAAAAAAACTTAGAAAATAAAATTTAAAAAAAAAAAGAAACCCAGGCATATGTGACAAGTTGGTTGACTTTGCTCATGATGCAAGCAAAATGAAACCTCACTTCTGAAAGAATTTTTGTCTTAAAATTACAGCCATAAAATGAAGTCGAAATAACTTCGTGTTCTTGGCAAATAAAGATTGAGGTCTTGTTCAAAAATAAAATAAAATAAAGGAGGACAGATTGGCTTTGGTCCCATGATTGATACCACCTACAGTTTCAAGTAACACTGGGGATCATAGAACTCATCCCCATGGAAATGAGGGCTATTGAAATCGCAAAGATGCTCATAGAGAATGATGGCAGACTTGCCCCTGTGGAGTAGAATGGCATCAATTCTTCAAACTTTGGATGCAATTTACTATTGAAGCCAACCTTGTCTTGGGATTTTTAATGTTGGAGGATTATTAATCACTGATTTAATACTTTTACTTTTACAATTTATTTTAAAAATACAGCCAAAAATTTGTTTAGGGCCTTATAATAGTTTTCATTTTCACTGATCAGTTCAATTGGAAAATTGCCAAATATTCACTTAGCGTCTATATGACTCACACACAAAAACACAGCTCCTGGTTATCAAGTAGGTTGTATTGTAAAATTAAAGAAGAAATTCTCGTCATTTTCTGAACAGTTTTCTCATTGTTATGTGACATGAGTGGACAGAGCCTGCTGTGAGCACAAAGAGGACTTCCATTACAGAATACCCCTGAGTGTGTCTCTGTAAAGGCAGCACATTGTACACTTGAGCACCAAAGTGAAAATCCCTACACATGAAGCAGGTTGGGAGGCTTTCAGAGAACTAGGTAGAGAAGACTAATTATCCTAGGTGGGGACCATTGAGTGTGTGGCTATTGACAATGTCCAGCAACCAGAGGAAGCTGGTGAGATGAGTTTAGAGAGAAGTGATGCCTTTTCCAGCAAGTACTGTTGAAAACTGAAACAGCCACACTAGGACAGTTTGAGCTGCCCTGGGAAGACTGCTCTCTGTTGGATTGCTCCTGTAATTGTCCCTTTAGTCATCTGCCACTCATTTTGCTTTCTCCGTGTGATTTCGGTTTAATTTTATTTCATGCTAAACTCAAAGGTGATATCCCTTTCTAATCCCCCCAAAGAAGATATAGGATTGGCTGCAAGGAAGCAAAGGAAACCAAGGCAGGATCCCTTCTTTTCCTGGAGGGCCTATTTGTCAAAAGGTCAGAGAATAGAATAAGAAAAACAGGGAGTCAGCCAGGCAGAAGGATCCCAGCTCTCCACCCAGCACCCTTCTTTATAGAAAGCCCAACTTACTTTGAAACAAACACGTTTTGTCATTTGGAAGTAAGATATTATTAAATTTCAGCAAATATTCCTGTTCTGCTGTTGGGCACGAAATGACGAATTGTAAGGGATGCACATGCGACTATGACTGGGATCTATCTTTTCCTCCAGTCTCTATAGTTTAGAAGGGTGTGAGGCTCAAGTACCCAAAATACAGAACACTGTCTCTGTCTTCCAGCCACTGGGAATACATCTGACCCAGGCTGTGCAAAGACTGGCAAAGTGTACTCCAGGTTTGTTCCCTTCCATCCTATACTCAAGTCAGGGCTGACCTAGTAGGTGCCTTGATTAAGTCTCCTGAGAATCGATGGGGACAGTTGAAGCTGCTTGTCCCACTAGAGAGAAGAGCTAAGCTTTATAGGATCCGTAAGGAAGTTTTCAGTAGAGAAGTGATCCTGGGTCTAGAACAAGTGATCCTGGGTCTAGAACAAGTGATCCTGGGTCAAGAACGAAGGGGAAAGTGCTTCGTGTGACTGACAGCCAATGTGGAAGTGAACTGGGAGCAAGCTTCGGCCCAGGGCCCAGACCGAGACACTTGGAAAAAAGGCAGCGTCGCCTCCGCCCTCCTCCACCCCGCCATCTGTGCAGTACTGGTTCACCCTGTCCCCTCTCCGCCAAGCCATCGGGGGCTCTGGAGCCTGCCCAGAGGCCACAGGTTCCCCAGCCCCGCCCCGCCCTGCCCCGCCCCGGGGCTCTGGGCTCTACATGGAGTTCTGTCAAGCCGGGAGTGCCGAGGTCCCGGCAGTGGGAAGGATGGCTAAGGTTCGGGAACTGGAGGAAGCCTTCGTGCAGGAGCAGCCTTCGCCCCAACTTCCCTCCGAGATCGCGGAGGAGTGCTGCGCGCAGCTACTTGGTAAGAGCTTGCTGGTCTATCCTGAGGACAGTGCTTACCTGGTGGCCGGAGCCGCGGCGGGCGCTTTGAGCAGCGAGGAGAAAGGCAGAGATCCCGGGCTGCAGGTGGGAGTTAAATCAGGTGAGTGCTCCACTCTCCACGCCGCAGTGCTGAGTCTTAAGGGTGTCCAACAATCCAAAAGAAACACTCTGAATACACATAAAGTAGGGTGCTCTGTCGGAACCATTTTATTTCACCAGGAATACTGTTAACTCTGAGGGCTTTGCTCGACTCCTACCTTGCTCCTCGAGCGCAAAGCAAGGTAGGTGTGGAGGTCACTGGACTGATCGCATGTTCCCTTCTTTGTCACTCCTTAAACTCGCCCTCAGAAATGCATTTAAACAATGGCAAGTTTTCCTCAGAAGAAGAGGATGCGGACACTCAGGAGAGCAAGACCAAAGCAGCCGACCCACAACTCTCTCAGAAGAAAAGCATCACACAGATCATGAAGGACAAGAAGAAGCAGACTCAGCTCACCCTGCAGTGGTAAGCTGGCCCTGTCACCCGCACAGACCGACATCCACCAGCCGGTGTCTCTAGGACCCTGGCTTTCCCCAACTTGCTTCTCCTTAAAACTTCCACAAGTTTAAAAGACCCACGACAAATGCATCTATTTTCTTGAACTGCCTATGCGCACAGAGACCTATTCTGACCCTGATGAAAAAACGGGATACACTCTAGACTAAAACCACAGGTTCTTCACATGTAAGCTATGATGAATTTTTCTGTGATTGCTTAACATAAAATATATTTCTTTGATATTTTTATGCTTTCGAGATATGATCCTTGAGAACAACAAAAAATGAAAGGCTCTTAACTCTGCAGGTGCTGTGTCAGTCAGAAAACAGATGGATTGAGTTAGAAGTACAAAATGGAAAAAAAAACCACTCAAGCTGTCATGATTAAATAATTTTCAATTTTTACAACATATCGCATACATGATTTACTACAAAAAAACTCCATAAATTAACTTTTTGCCCCAAATCTTTTAAAGTTGAGAAATTATCAGTAGGTCTTCTACATATGAAGTGTGTTTTATAATACTTGCTGCAAAGGGAAGAGATACCTAAATAAGAATATGTCATTTATATCCCTTGCATAACGTGAAGCATTAGGGGGACAATTTTTCCCTCAATTCCAAGTAATAAATAAAGACCTTACTTACTGGTTAGTTATTCTATCTATCTGTCTATCTATCTACCTATCTATCTATCTATCTATCTATCTATCTATCTATCTATCTATCGATCTCTATCATCTATCAATCAATCTATCTCTATCATTTATTATTATCTAAGGATTAGAAAAATAGAATCTATAAATGCTTGTAAACTTTACTTTTGTTTAATTAAACATTAAGTTCTATTTTTTATAGCCTGAAGTTCCAAAAGTATATGGTTGAACCCTTTCAATGTCTGAAATAGAAAACGAATATGTCTGTAAAGTTATATTTTAACTGATGAAGTTTGGTGTCATGATTACTAGTTGAAAATACCCCCAAACTGTAAATAATAGAGAGATTATCTGGAATATTTAGGAAACAACTACTGTCATAAGGATAATAGGAAAAATGTTTAAATTTGAATTTATTTTAAAAGATTTTATACGATCACTCTCAGGTTTTCAGTTTAAATTGAGTAATTGGAAACAATCTTGATTTTGTCAAAATTCATACTTTACACATGTCTAGCTTAACTTAGTGTTTTGAAGAAAAAAACAATAAATATAAAAACAACTACCCAAATAAATGGGCTGTGGGTATTATATTCCTACCTTTAAACTGAAAATTTTAAATAGCTGTTTCTTTCTCATAAGATTTTTCATTTTGGAAGATTACAGAGCACATTTTCCCAATCTTCTGAAGCAAATGAATATTACACATTAAAAGAAAAAAACTCAAGTTCCTTGAATTTTGAGAAATCTGCAAGGCTGTAGAATTGTGGTTGGAGTGTTAAAAAAAAATTAGAACTGAAAATCAAAGTAAAAAATATGACTTACTAATTCCAGCTTTTATTGTCAGTTAGCTATTTAGGTAGGTAAATTTATTTGTTTTGAAATATTATATTCCAGTTGGTTTGGATCTTTTTAATTAAAAAATGATAATTTAGTGTCTGAACCTCATGAAACAGGTCCCCTAGCTTTTTTTGTGTGTGCACTGAGAGTATGTATCTAAAGTCTTAAAGGCTTTCCCCAATTTTATTCTGAATAATACTGCATATTACATTGATCTTGTGTTGTAAATGATTATGTTTTATTAGACATGAAACATATAAGTGCATTTTAGTAAAAATAATTTACTGAAAGTTTTGGAAAAAAAGGGAATAGAATCTAGAAGCTTTGGTTTGTAGATTGTCATTCAGATGATTGCAACACAGATTATCACAATACATGTAGTTGAAATGCAGTGGAAATCTGCCCAGATTTTCAAAGTTTATACAGTTAAACCTATACTACAGAGTTGGGATTCTGTGTTATGTTTGGAAAATTCTATAGATATTGTCTCAGTTATATCTGATAATTTAGATGAATTTAGGTTTAATCACAGTAAAAAGTGCAAGAGTAGAAATAGATCATTATCATTTCAGCTTCAGTGAAATGAGTTTACCCTGATATCTTTTCCAAACAAATGCAGTACCTTTTGTTGTCCAGTAGTTGTAATTGTACTAACAGGTGTTTGCTGTGAATCTTACTCTTCTAAAATTAATGCTTGTGATTTGTTTGTGTTCCTGTGGTTGCATGTACTTGCTTACAACACAAACATATTGACTCAGAGCTTCTATGGATCAGGAGTCTAGACAGGTCACCTTGAGACTAAGTTCATGGTCATACCCGATAGAAATGAAGAAATTAGTTGATGCTGAGAGTTCACACTAGACCTTTTTACTGTTTCTCTAATCTTATTGGTTGTTGACAATTTATTCCTGAACTGTAGAACCAAGGCCCTTAGTACTTATGGATTACTACCATTCTCTTAGAGATGGCCCTCTTCAAGAATTTGTCACTTGCTTCTCCAGATCTGTGAAGGGTGTCATCTCCTACTTCGAATCATCCTTCTGCTTCTGACTCCCAGACATTGTTTCTAGGGATTGCCAAGTGAAATGACATCATCAAGAGAATTTCCTTACCAAGAAATTTCCTTAATTATAATCTTTGTACACATTTTAAAGTCCACTGGTATGTTTTGATTATGTTAACATTGGATAGTGACAACTGCGTAAGGAGTATATCTATATACTCCTTAACATAAACAACAGTTTATAGTGTTTTTAATGGAAAGCACATGCAAATTCCTCTCAGCAACTTTGAGATATATAGCACATAATTTTTTGCTTATTTCATTGTGGTATTATTTTAAATAGCAACCAGAACAAAGAAGCTCCATGTATATCATTAACTCACTTTTATATAGTCTGTTTTCAAAACTAGCATTGTAATTGAGGGGGTGGGGAGGTAATAGTGAAAAGATTTGACTTGATTCTTGGCCTTTTCTCTCAGGCTTGAAGACAATTACATAGTATGTGAAGGAGTTTGCCTCCCACGGTGCATTCTTTATGCTCACTACTTGGATTTCTGCAGGAAAGAGAAACTAGAGCCAGCTTGTGCAGCCACCTTTGGAAAGGTATAAGACACATATTGACTATACTGCCTTATAACTAGCGTATTGGGAAGACAATGTGTAACTAAATTTACCTAAATGCGTTCTCTTAGACAATGTTAAGACATTTGCTTTACAGGCATAAATGAGATTTATGTTTGGAATTGCTATATGTGTATATCTTGATTTTTCTTTTTGGGTCACAGATCACTGGCTATGAGATCTAAAGTGAGCTCAAGGCAAGCTCCATACAAAAGTAGCATGTTTCTTCAAAGAGGATGAATTCAAGAGATTGGTATAAACTATAATGGAAAGTAAAAGTAAATGAAGGTGAACCTATAAATGCAGGCTTTTCTTACCATTTATATAGTCCAAATATCTGAGTTTTTGACAGATTTTTATTCTATCACTTAAATAATTGTCCTTCAACTTTGTCTTAATTTGATTATGTTCATGTCACAGAATTACCATATTTTATAAAGGTACATTTTATAATGGTTACACTTCTGTCATTTAACATTTCTATCATTAGGATAGGAATCTATGAATCTGACATTGGATGGCTTACATTTGTTGATATCATTTTAAGAACTAGAGACCAATATCAATTGCTTGGTAAAGCTTTCATCTTTGAAACCTCTTCCAGTCATCTGTTGTCTGGGAATCTAGGATATCTTAGTAGAACGGTAAGGAGTTTGGGACTCAAGTATTACACTTCCAAAGCCCAAATTCTAACCTGTGGAAGACTCATTGTCCAGAAATCATTGAGTGTTATGGTCCATTTCCTCAGGTTTTCCAGGACGATGTGGAGGCAGGTGGTTTATATATAAGTATATAGTAGGACTTCTTCATATATCCCAACTTGACCTTAAACTTATTATGTGGCCCATGTTGGCCTCGAACTTGTGATCCCCCTGCTCATCCTGTTGATGGCTGGGTTTACAGACATGTGTTATTATGTCCAGCTCACCACTTTAAAAGTAGACAGATGCCATGCTTTAAAGAAGCAGTTTATTTTGGGGGCAGGAGAGATCCCACTGGTTAAAAAAGCTGACTGCTTTTCTAAATGAACCTCTGTAACTCTAGTTACAGGGCATCACACGCTTCTTCTGACCTCCATGGGCACTGCATGCATGTAGTACACAGACATACAGGCTGGTAAAACACCTATACATATGAAATAAAATAATACTAAAAAGTGGTTAATTATTTTGAAAACATGTTTTCTTACAGAGACAGTGTGATGTAGAGCATGTCTCTCGAGGGGCCGAGGATCTAGCCATGCCTGTGATTAGCTTATTGTGATACTTGCTGATAAACTATCTCCTCAAGTCTTAGCATACCCTCTAAAGCTGGATGAAACAGCTTCTGAGGTCCATAATAGCAGTATCATCTTTCTGAGCCTACCCTATGGTGATAATGCCTAAGTGGGAATCATAGAGCACCTTGAGCATCCAATTAAACTAGAAGTAATTAACCAATCAAATTTTCCATGGAGTTCTCTTAAGATCCAAGGATCTTTTCAAAATGATGATGAATATTTAATTTGGGTATTAAATGGATGGAATTATTATAAAGGAATCTAAACAATCGTCCTTTGGCATAAAGTAACCATGATAATTGATGTATTTCTTATCAACACACGCATATTTCTTTAAGTGTTCCTTTTAGTTTACCATTTACTTTCTTGAATTAGGATATGAGTGCTTTGCACAGAACTACACATATTCTAAATCTTGTCTTTCTTTTTAGACAATTCGCCAAAAATTTCCACTCCTAACAACACGAAGACTTGGAACGAGAGGACATTCAAAGTAAGAACAGAATAATAGGTTTCTCCTTTATACTTACAGACATAAGGTAACATTGTCTTATCAGTGAATGGAGCCACATATTTTCTTCTTAATAAGAGAGATGCTGGCCAACTGTAAGAACTAACACACACACACACACACACACACACACACACACACACACACACACACGCACACACACACGACAACATCCCCTAAAGGATAAGGTCAGTACCCCAAGGGGAGCCCTAGCACGCTTCAAGTTCCTCCTCACCTGTTCTCATCCAGATGGTCATTTCAGTCATGTAAAATCCCATGTTCTCCCTTCAGACCAAATGGCATGCATGATAACCTGCTTGATCATCTCTCACTATAAATATAAACATAAAATGAGCGGTACGCATCCTGCCCCTTGACATTCTTGGATATTCTATCATAACTCTCTGTAGATCCCCATTAACCCATGCTTGCCACATTTTCATTTTTGAACAGGACCAAATCTTTCATATTGAAAAACAAATCAGGTCACACCTGTCATACCCTCCTCCACTTTTTGTCCTTGAAAGAATAGTTAGCAGTTATTGTTCCCAGTGTTAGGTACGTTACTCTATCAGAATACTTCTGCTTCTGGGTAAAACTCAATAGCCTGTTTCTACAATTACTCATTTTTTGGTCTACTTCCTAGCACTTGCTCTTTCTGTCAACCTCCCTCTTCAACCTAGAACCTTGACCTATGGATTCTGAGTCACTTCACAGCTTCCTCCCTTCCTTGTGGCTTGCAGGCAGTCTCCTCAATTGCAGGGCAGTACTGACCCATAATGCAGCCTCATATTAGTTTAAAATTTTCTACTAATCATAGCAAAAGAGTGAAAAGCAACTAGTGAAATTCATTTCAATTAAGTTTTATTTTACCCAGTATACAAAAATATTTAAGTGTGCAATCCATATAAAATTTTGAGTAGATATTTTGTTTTGTTCATAGTGAGTTTTTAAAATTTCATATATATATTTTGCACATTTCTGTTCAAAACTAGCCACAGTTCAATTGTTTCCTACTTGAGCTAGCAGCTGTCTTACACTGGCCGGCTCTGGTCACTTGCAAAAAATTAAGTCCTAATTTTGGAATTCTCCTGAAGCTGTCTTTCTTCATTCTCAGTTTTGTAGTGTTACCTTAACTCTCTAGTCATTCAGTACAGTGTTTCCACACTGACTTTCTGAAGTTCTGACTCCATCCTTTCTCTCTCATGCTTGGAGACTTACACAGGCTCACATCTCTCTCTCTCTCTCTCTCTCTCTCTCTCTCTCTCTCTCTCTCTCTCTGTATGTGTGTGTGCGCATGTCTGTGTGCTTATATGTGTGCCATGCATGGCACACATGGGGAGGTCAGAGGATATTTTTGGAAGTCAATTCTCTCCTTCTACCATCTGGGTTCTGGGGATTGAACTCAGTTTGTCTGACTTGGAAGCAAGTACCTTCACCATATGCATCTTTTCACTACTTCATGTTTTCTACTTTTGTTGTTGTTGTTTTTTGAGACAGCGTTTCTCTGTGTAGCCCTGGCTGTCCTGGAACTCACTCTGTAGACCAGGCTGGCCTCGAACTCAGAAATCTTCCTGCCTCTGCCTCCCAAGTGCTGGGATTAAAGGCGTGTGCCACCACTGCTTACCTTGATATGAAAAGTGTAGTATGGCTTAGTTTCAACCTGTTTTCCTCCCTTATTGTTTACTTCTCAGTAAACAATAGTATATTTTTTATCAGTATATTGCTATGTTTGCCCCTAAATTATCACCCCAGTACCTTTTGAATCACCCAAATGTCTTTCTTCCAAGTTAGTTTCCCCTGCTGAGGACACTCTTGCCCTTGTATGTATTTTGAAATCTTAACCACTTAAAGATATGCGTTCTGAATCTTCTCTTTTGAATGTTCTCTTATTCTGTTAATTTGGGTAGATTCTTCACACTTTGGTAGCTGTTTGTTAGTATCTATCTAAATATATTAATTTAGCTCCTTCCTAAGCAGATACTATTTTGAGGACAGATACTTTGTCTCATTCATTTTTATTCCCCTCTGTTGTCTAACACATAATTTATTGTCAATCAGTACTTACTTTGCTGATTTTAAGTACTTTAAAAATTACTATGGCCTGTGAAAGAAGAGTAAAATACCACACTGGGGGGAAAAAGCCTTTTCCTTCTAACCAAGTCAACTTTATGTCAAGCTTGGCTCAGTCTGGTTTGATGATTTCTAAAGTACTATATTGTCTAAGTAGAGGTGAGATCAGACAGTGTTTGAAGTAGAAAGATAGAGAGCAAAGAGGCAAAGCAACACGAGCAATCCTCTTCACAGGATCTAGAAGAGGGTGGGTGGGCAGGTTGCAGAGAAAGTCAATTAATTCCAAAAGGAGCCTTTAGGATTAGAGATGAATCATTAACTGTGCCCATTGTGACACAGCCACACTCTAGTTCTTACGTTGATATGGCAACATTTGGTGACTTCTGGCAACTTATTTGATAATTAAGAGCCATTGACATGATCGAGGCCTAACGATTTGAATTTTTCTGCCTTATTGATATATCATTTGCTTTTTATGACATGGCTATCAGCCTTTTGGGCATTTTTATATTGTAAGTAGAAATAATGTCCACTGTGTAAACAAAATATGTCAAAAGTTATAGCAAGGATCATCTTAGAAATGGTAATGTTCTGATATGATTATTCTTATCCAGGTAACATTTTTGTTTTTGCTTCTAAAAGACATCTTCAGATTTTATTTTGGAAGACAGTATATCTAAGACATCATGCTTAATGGCTGAAACATGAGTTAAAGTTGAACAAATCAGGCTGAATTCTATGCTTCCATATGTAACTGTGTGAGAATGACCAACTCACTCAGCCTTTATCAGTAAAGTGGGTTGTGATACCTTATCTCATTATTTTGAGACTTAACTAACATTTAAATAATATTAATGGAAGATCAAGTACACTTTCAACTTTATGATGATACTCTTTTATAAGAGAAAATTGTGACTAAAGCATCAAAAATCAGGAATGCGATGAAGTTATTGTCCATTGAATTGCACACCCATACAGACATACACACACACAACACACACAAGATAGGAATTTCTTTGTTTTATAAATAAGGAAACTGTAGTTAGAAGGTTATTGACTTGCTTAAGTCCACAAGGATACAATCCACTAACAATGCTGACATTTATACTAAGGTTCAACTGACTCTAAAGTATATGTTTATCACATAGTAAAAGTAAGAAAATCACTTGTTTCTAATATCAATCATATTACCAAAACAATTAATTTATTAAACTTTTTATTATTTTCATCTTTTTTATTGAGATTTTTTTATTAACTTTGTACTGCTCAAGCAGTTCTAAAGAGTAATTACTATTACATTCTTCCTTAAAGACAATAGTATTTTGTTAATCTTTAGTCACTAATTTTAGTGATATATATTTAGTATGAAAGGAAATTTGTACAACCAATGAACTCTTAGCCTCCCAATTTTAACCCTAAGCATCCTCGAGGTAAATACATTATCTTCCAACTATTATTTCAGCTATGTATTTAGAATTTTGTAGGTTTAAATTTTATTAAAAACATCTTATGACTATTGGAAACATTGACAACAGAGACATAAATACAAATGAAGTAATCTTATTTAGAAAAATCAGAAAATCATGATTCCTTCCAGAATTTTAACTCATTTTATTGTAGTGCTGAGTAAGTTTTCAATTTTGCCATATTTTCATAGAATAATCAATTTTTCAATATTTCATTTGGGATGTCAGATGGAATTGCTGCTAGGTGATGATGGATCTAAATAGCTCTTCTGTGTTCTGGACAGGAAGGGGGGTGTCACAGTTTCTGAAACTGACCTCAGATGTACTTGGATTCATGGAATAAAGTCTCTTTCCATTTCATAGCAATATGTAGACTCTACAGGATGGGAAGCTATGATCTATGTGACAAGATGTACCAAAGTGATAGCAAACTCTACAAATCAAACGAACTTCATTTCTGTATCTTAAGCCTTATTTTTCCAGCCTCAATAACATATTCTGCATATAAGTAGACACCAAGACAGAAAACAACTTTATCTTCATGTTTCTTCTCCTTTCTTTGATGCCAAAAGAATACATAGAGCTATAGTTTCTTTTAAGTTTTAAATTTAAGTTTTCAAAAAATGAAATTCTATAGGCACCACAGAATAAATCATTCATATTTTATGATTATAAGTATTTCAGGAATAATTGATATGGTAAGTTGGAATTGAGGTACAAAGCATGATTCTAAAGAGTTTTGGAGGTATAAAGAATGATAAAATAGGCTATCTGCTATCAAAGAATTTTTACTATTAATATTAATAAGCATTATATTAGCAGTCTCAATTGTGGCTAGCCTTTGGGGACATAAATGAAACAGGAAAGCCTGTATGTGTCTTTGCTCAAAATAGATAAATAAAGTAAGGGATATTGTAAGTCAGCTCTTTAATAGATATCTGGAACAAGATAGACTGAATCAAAGTTACATTTTAATTTCTGGTAGACTTTGATCAACCAAATCTTGATTTTCAGACATAGTGGGCAAAAGCTATTATCTTATTTATTAGTGGGGATTTAGTGGGTTAATAAAAACTGATATGACAGCTGCTCTTATCACAGCAAGTTATTGCAAGTCCCTGCTTAACCCCATCATTTCCTTATCAGTTATCATTTGTATAGTGTAAACAACTAACATCATGGTCACTAGCTCAGTGGGAACATATGTTTCAGGAATTCTATATGAGAAGTGATGAAGAAAAGTGTAAGCATAGGTGTATCCTGATCAGCTGATGAAGAAACATGCTGGACAGAATGTCAACATGCTGGCCCATAAAGGAGAAATGTAATAGTCTACTGATAATCTGTTATAGTTGTATTTTGAGCCCATGAATTAATTAATCATTCTTTTGTGTTTATAACTTATAAATGAGATCAGTGGTGCTAATGAATAGGCGTAATATTGTTAGAAAATAAGAAAGACTAATTTTGTGACAAACTGTTTTTTCTAGACAACATAACTCAGAAACTGTAATTGTATTTATAAGATGTTTCCCTTAGTAAAATGGGTGTAATCATATAGTGTTAAAGAGTCGTGATCTATTAGAATGACCCTCAAAACAGGAAGCAGACAGAGATACATAAGTGAAAACGGTGAAGCATATTTCATTCTTATCTACCATGTATTAGCATATGTTACTTTGTTGTAATCTTCCTGGAAACATGTCTTAGTGAGGTTTGTTTTAGCCAAATCTACTAATGATGAATGATGTTTTCAAATGCTACAGCAGAGATGAAGAGTCTGCGCATACCCTGCATGAATTCACTCCTCCCAGTTTTGCAGGGTTTATGTTTAACTCTAGGAAGACAGGGGTGCTCGTGCACTATCTCTCCTCTTCTCTGAAAGACTCTAAATCATCACTAAGATGATAACAGGTGCTTTGTTAGAACAAAAGAAAGCTTAAGCAGGGAAAAGATTGTTTTATTTGCTCTCAAAGAAACTAGGTATGACACACTGGAGCACAGCCGTGGACAGAGTAAAATCCAGAGATCTGTGTCACCAGCAGTTTCCTATCTAAACTTGCTGACCTCATGTCAGTTCTATAAAATATTTAAACATTCAGTTTTGGCTTTGCTCAAGAGTTTTATTGGTAACACGGAAATTCACAATGTCAGGTATTTACTAAAAAAGAAAAAAATACTGGATTCACGCTTATGTTTTATTGGTTTTCAAATCCATAGGATACATACATTGACAAATCCCCAAAGATATCTTCAAATCTTAGTGCTTAAGCCATTGACAGAGATTCCAGGGATAAGGCTACAATGGGATAAATGGCCAAGAATGGAATTCAGTGGACACAGAGATTAGTTTTGCCTCAGAGAGTAGGCAGTTTCACTAACAATATACCTCAAAGTTGACTAAGAAACAATCCTATCCCAGGAAGGAAGAAAGACATTCAACAAAACAATGTCTGGAGCCAGCACAAGCTCTTTATGGAGAGCCAGTAATCTAGGCAGAAACAGCTAAGTTTACAAAGTGCTTGTGACTGGGTGAAAGGAGTGAGTATTTTTCCATATATCACATGTGACAAAATATTTTGATTTTTGCCAAAGTTTAAATTGTGCCAGTCACACTTACATACATGGCTATATCTGCTTGACCTTAATTGACAAGTTATTTATATAGTCTCTTTTATGACACATTGTTAGTTTTAAAACTTTTTCCATATATTCAATTATTCAACAAGTTTATTGACTCCCTGTTACAGGAAGCTTGTAATCTAGAAGGCTTTATTTACATGTGGAAGATCAAATATGAAACACCCAAATCAATGCTACAGGTCTGAGGGATTCATGCTGACTATTTGTGCTACTTAACTCATGATGACTCCTAGAGAGTGTGTATATGAATGCACATGTATTCAAACTACATTTGACTTAAGAATTTCTAATTGTGAGTAACCTTGAGATTTAAAAAAAATAGAATTGCATTTCAGGAATAAAGGCAACACACACTGTTAAAAGTACAGAGTTGCCTGTGAAACTGTGACCTTGAATTTTGCCTTCAAACCCATACAGTTATTAAATAATAGCCTTTAAATGGACCATAGGATTGGTAAGATGGCACACTGGATAAAAGCACTTGGCACCCAAGCCTGATTATTTGAGCTTGGTCTCTATACCAAGAAGAGAACTGACTCCTCAAAGTTTTCCTTCTGGTTTCCACACAGGCATTCACAATTATATCACAAAACACACACACACACACACACACACACACACACACACACACACACACACACACACTCATGTACACACATCATGTGCCCATACACACAAAAATAAATACATAAAAATTAACATAAATCAGAGTTTTTTTCAAACTTTGTTATGAAGTTGGGATAATATATTGCGTATAGACTGTGGACATTTGAAATCGTGTCTGTACAAAGTTTTTTATAGTAGTAGGAACTCAATAAATGGCAACTGTCATTATCATTTGCTATCATTGTCTTCAACTGGTGTAGTAATGTGTTAATTCAGAATTGCCTTTCTTCCTTTTTAAAATTGTTTTATTTATTTACATTCCAAATGTTGCCCCCTTCCTGGTCCCTCCTCCAAGACTTCTTCACCCCATCCCTCCTCCCCTTTGCCTATGAAAGCATGCTCCTCCACCCATGCCCCTACCCCCCCCTCACCTACTCATCCCCTCACACACCCTCTCCTACCTCACCCCCAACCCCCTTCCCTGGGGCATCAAGTCTCTACAGGATTAGGTGCTTCCTCTCCTTCTGAGGCCGGACAAAGCAGTTCCTTTGTATGCCTTTCTGCTCCAAAACTCTTAACTCTCCAAGGTCTGAAACCCTCCTCTATCTGGCTCTGAATCCTCACAATCTAGCATACAGATAACATTTGAAGAAGACTCTCTCTTTCACTGATGCCCTGTTGTCAGGCATGTTCATGAGACTGCATTGTGGAGGTGAAGGCGACTGATCAAGTCAGAATCCTGGTGTCTGGTTTGATATGTTAGTTACATTTGACCAGTGAATAAAGTGCACAAGACCTTGACTTTGAATTCAAGTTTGTAAACTTTCATGCTCTAATGGTTGCATTGGTAATAAACCACATCAACAATGAAATCATTCTCTAAAAATAAAGAACTAATAAGTCATAAATAGGAAACAAATTACAAATCCACACTAGCCAAGGTCTTGAAGGATGCTGCAATTGAAAATAACTAATACAACTTAGTTAATTGTAGTTAATGCAATTATCAGGTAATTTTAAAACCTGCAAAAAATACTTTCCTCAGTGCTGATCAGTGTGATCACTATAGCAGGATCAACGAGCATCTAGCTCAGGAGGCCATAAACTGGGATGAACAGCTGGTCTTATTCTTCATATCTGTTGCATTCATCATTATTCTGACAACTGTCCCCAGTGACCAGACACAAGAGACGTGCTTTGATGTTTTTGAACTCATGGCTACATCTTGGAATTATCTGGTTGCCTATCACCTTTGAAGGCACTGTAGTTGTTTATAGATTGCATGGCAAACCATTTTACCATGGAATAGAATTATTTTATTCCAGGTTGGAAAAGGGGTTAGAGATGAGAAAAAAAAAGGTAGGAGAAGTTTATTAATGTTTGAAACAATGCTTAGCATATACTGTTTTAGCAAGTAGCTAACATGTAGTTGTTTAAACTACAGAGTCTGAAGAGCAAAAGAACATGAAGCTATAATATTTTTCCATTTAAAGAGATTCTCTCAATTTTGAACACCGCTAACTTATTTCTCCTAATGCAGTGACATTGTTCTAAAGATTTAAAAAGGAAATATTAATACTTATTTCAAGCTTCCAAGTTCATAATCTGAATTCTACTACTATATCTGACCAAATGCAAATAATCTGCTAATTTACCCATAGTTTAAGTACTTCTGATACTGATTATTATTTATTATTCACTGTTTATTTCTATTACTGCATGTCCTTCAGTCGGGTTTTAATTAGTTAAGCTTCTTTCTTTTACCATACACATGTAAAGTCAGTTCAATAGTTTTGAGTCTTCATACATTTCCTGATTTTTCCATCTACATTCTTGTTTCAATACACCTTAGAGATCCTCTTGCCTCATGACATATAGTATAGCTTAAGAGTAGAGTAGTTATGACAGTCTTCTGTTCAGGTTAATAGGCTACTGTTTTCCTTCTACCAAAACTAATAGTTTAAATCTTCTCAGTCTTTTCAGACTTACAAAATATCATTCTTCTTAACTGTTTTAAAAATATAACATTATTTTAGTATATGTGTGTGTGTTAGTTTTAAAACCACTGTCTAACTCAAGTGACAGTGAGTCAAGAGAAACAGCTTTGCTGCCACAGTCCTTGTGTTTGAAGGCTCTGATCTCTCTGTCATCAGGCAATCCATAACCGAAGGGAATGCCTTGATCTAAAAACTACATCTTTCTCCTTGGGCCCTGGAACCCTGTCATTCCTCATCTGAGACTTTTCCCCTTGAGCTCTGGGGAGCGGCTCCCACTCATCCATGGGAGGCTACCTTACCCTACCAATCATTCACACCTTACCCTACCTGCGCATATGACCCTTAACTGAAGAGTGACTATGGGAAACTTGAGAGTGGTGAAAGGATCTGGGATGTAAAGTACCCATTCCTCACAGTAAACAGAGCAAAGTCTGATAAGTGGTGTAATGGTGGTTTTTCCCCAATACCATGGTCTCATCTGGACTTTCATGAGTCTAAGAATCCCATAGTCTGTTTGCTAGGTCATTATGGGTGTGCACTGTAAATGTAACAGCACAGGCATAGCCTATGTAGCAGATCATTTGTTTGATTTATATTTTTAGCGTTTTTTTGCCTAAAGCTTCTATAAGTACATCTTTTCTAGGTCATAGAAATGTTTAGGTATAGAACATCTATACCTATTTTTTTTTCTTTAATTGCTAATGTCATAGGAATGGATTGAAGTGTATATCTGCTATTGCTCTATCCACTTTTAACTTATTTGGTAATTCCAAAAAGGAACATTTTAAAATAGTCTGGAGTCCAATGAAAAGTTAATATCTTTCAGTTTTATCTACTTCCTGACCTTAGATGCACATGGATGGGAAAGCATGACTGGAAGATGGTTTCATGTGGATGGCAGGCCTTACTGCGTTAGTGCGGTTATTCCTAAGCTTCATTCCTCTTTCATTAATGCAGAAATGGTTCTTATCTTAATGTAGGTATCATTACTATGGGATTGGCATCAAAGAAAGCAGTGCATATTACCACTCCGTTTATTCTGGAAAGGGCTTGACAAGGTAAATTAATAACATATTCACCATACATTTCTGCATATCTTTAAGTATATGTGATATCTATTTAATGAATTGCTTTGTAATTTTGCTTACTATGAAAATGTTTTCTTCTAAGTATCAACCGTAATGTCAGTATAGTGTGAACATTATCATGACATAGTCTAGATTACTTGGTAAATTTTATAATTTTAATGGTTAGTGAGAAAGTAGTGATTAGCCAAGTGTCCCTCAAGAGATGAGGAGGAGAATCCAAGGAAAGAGAATTGCCTTTAAGTTTACACTTACTCAGGGGCTGGGGAAGGTGACTCAAGGGTTAAGAGCACTTGTTTTTGTAGAGAGCTCATATCCTCTAACAACCATCCAAAACTCCAGTTCCAGAGGATCCAGTGCTGTCTTCTGGCCTCCATGACAGACAGACAGACAGACAGACAGACTTGCAGTCATAAAAATAAACTAAAAATAAACAAACTTTTTAAATATTTTCATTTACTTATAAGTCACATCTATTTTCAGGCTGGATTCAATAAAATAAAGTTAAAAATGTGATATTTTTAAGAGAGTTGTTTTAAAAATCTATATATTTGAATAAGACCTTAGCAACACAAAAAGGTTATTATAGTAATTTCTAAGCATAATCTTTGAGTACCATATTACTTATTAAGACAGTACGATATGATTGTCTGTTTGAGTCTCTGTGACAAAAATCTATGTTACTATAAAGAACACATTGTTTTAAGCTGCCATGAACTATCAGGAGCAGGATATTAATATGTTAGGTTATAATCAACAAGACCAGTGGGTACACAATTTTTAGAAAAATGTTAGAACAGACTAATTAAAACTTTATCTGAGATTTCCTCATGACATGGTTATGGAAAATTACATATGACTTCTAAAAGAAGAACTAATTGTAATAGTAAAATATCTCAGGGGAAAAATTAGTATATTGACTTATGCTAAGATTAATTTGGGGATTATAGTAGTAGGTTAGTGGTGAATACCGACAATAAAATGTAAATACAGGCTAAGACACATACAAAACATTAGTATAAAGTGTTTTTGCTTATCTCAAATCTTACCCAACTTCCTGATATATCTTCTATTTTAATTTCTTCCCCCAAATCATTTTATAGACATTTGAGTGGTAATGATGTTATAAAACAGACCACTTTTAATGTACTCTGTGTTATCTTGCTGTAATGATAATTTCTTTCAAACTAATGGAAAGTTTATGGTTTTTAAGGTTTTCGGGGAGCAAATTGAAGAATGAGGTAAGAACCCTTTTTATCTGTTTCACATTTGCTATGTGTCTTAGAAGGTCAGAAAGTTTTGTTACGTAAGTATAAAAGTAAATGTTATTTATTGGGAACTAATTGAAAACAAGAACTCCAAATACAGTTAAGTCAAACTCTGAGTGAGACTCTCTGCATGGACCTGCTCCACAGCTTCCAGTCTGCTTGGGAGGGATAATTTTCAGTGATTTAATACCATATGCTTAGAAATTGAAAAGGAGGCCACTACTGACCTAGGAATTTCTACTTCAATGACTAGAAAAGCTTAAGTAGAGGATACAGAAAAAAATTGTTAAGTAAATTATACTGATTCAGGAAAAAGCTTTCATAGTTGTCAGCAAGCCCCAATGCTGTACTGCTCTGCTGTTTGTTCTGCTACTCTGTACACACACACACACACACACAGGCACATATGCTCACATACACACACTTGCACAAGCGCACATACATGCTCACAAACACGCACATACACACATATGTACACACATACAGGTACTCACACACATGTGTGCATGCAACCACACACATGCACTTGCACACACACACAACTCACACACACACACACACACACACACACACTATATGAAATCTTTTTCCCTTGACTTCCTTTCCAGCCTTTCCTTAAAGAACAGATCAGCAAACTGACTTTATCTAAATGACTTAGACTACCATTAGGGACTGCATGGCTAATTAGGCACATGATAAGACCTTCATTATCTTCAGCTTAACTACTCATTAAAACAAGGTGCCACAGAACTCACGGCACATGACAATGTGTTGTGTGGTAAATCGTAACTCAAGCTAAAGTGTAACTCCATTAATTTGATGAAATAATGCAAGCATATCATCATAAGAAATAATAAAAGGTCCCAACCCTCTGAAATGACCAGTTTCTTTCCAGTACTTTTAAGACAGTTAATGGTTAATTACACAATAAACTCCAGATTGCTTTTTTTAATCAATGAAATAATAGCTTTTATTAAATAAACAATCATGAAACTGCAAAAATATTGACTTAGAAATACACGTTGGTTCATTTAAGATTAGGTCAATAGGGGTTGTCAGTGGTTTCACTCAGGTGTTCTTCCAGTTCAGTGAAATGGCCACTGAGCTTTGATGCGTCCACTGATCTTCCCTGTGTACAGCTCATGTTAGCTCACAGAATAAACAGAAAACATGTCTGAGATCTACTTGTTCCTCCTGAGGTGACCACATTACTAATTCATATTTAGCTAATAAAATTTTTAATAAACTTTTCTTGGCATGTTATGTGGGCTATGTATTTTCTATAAGCATCTGCAACAATAGTAATACATTTTTGTGATGGTGACTAGCCATGAAAGAGCTTTCCAAAAGCTCATTAACTAAGTCACCTGTTGCAGGCAGAGGGCTGAACTAGAGCCCTTGCATGGAGTAGGCAGTTTCTACCACTGAGTGGAACTCCCATTTGCCTAAAGTGATTTTAAAATGATATTTGCACAATATAATAAAGTTGAAAATTTAAATTTTTTTGTGCTTAAGGTGATCAACAATTCCTGTTTGATAAGGACAAAAATAATCAGTGCAAATCTATGTATACTTTGGGTTATTTGAATATTAATAATTCTGAGATCGATTGAGTAGCTGCCAATCCTGTTGCTTTATAGCCAAAGTAACCAAGGCTGAGAGATGCATAGGCATAAACATAGACCGGGGTTCTGCTTTTAAATCAGCAGTAAAGGCAGTAAAGTTGCCAGTAAAGGCAACTAATTTACATATTTATAATATCACAGGTTCTGGAGGACAAGGTAGTATGTAGATATATGTGTGGAATTTAAAATATGTATATATGAATTAAAAATTTGAGACAATCAACATTTATAAACCATTGTGCTTATTGGCTTCTTCATCTTTTCATTTTTATTTTAATTGTTATTTGGCTTTTGTTGTATCCAGCTTTGTTTGCTTTTACATTCTGAAGTGCTTAAAGATTTGCAAAGTCATGTATAATAAATAATAAAATCCCATATACTCACCATCCTAACTAAAGCATGAGAATGAAGATGCAACTCTTCCCTTCAACCTGAAAAGTGGAAAGGCACATTCAGATGGATGTTGCAAACTCTATGACAACAAGTTGAGGCAGCTTCTGTAAGGTGTTTTTTCTCTGTCAGGTCACCAGCTCTGAAGCAGCATAGGAAAAAATGGGTTGGAGGAGCTTTGGGAAAGTCAACTGTTCTCAATCAGTATTCCCAGGGTTGGGAATGCAGTCCTAATATCCCTAGGTGCCCACCATATGCAGAACTCTTTTGAAAGACACATATTAGTTACATATCTTTCTGGTTGAAGTTGGAAAATTCAAATAATTTTTGGTAATACTTCATTTCTCATGGATCTTCTGTTGAGACACGTGGAAACAGTTTTAGAAAACATGAATGGTAGGAAATTATAGAATTTGGATGACAGGAGCCTGCAGAAATATCGAAGAGCAGTCATAATTTTTAAAAAGCACAATATATCAAAATTAAAAGAATATATAGAAAATAATAGCTAAGAGAAGTATAATCCAGAAGATTGCATAAAAGAACATATCTAACAGATACCACAATATTATGAGTATCTAATATGGACTCAACTGTAGACATAAAAAAGTGCAGTAGAGATTCAATAGCTGAGAAATTCCATAGTAAACATGAAGACTGAACGTGTGGTTAGGGTTGACTACAATAAAAAGGGATGAAGATATTTTCAAAGACTTGCTTCAAGTCCTTGCTAGAGGAACTTGAGTTATCAAAGTAAAAGGTAACATGAGTTATACCTGTCTGCACAAAACCTGCTTTGACACTTCCTCAAGAGAAAAACAAAGTTATTTTGTTGTTACTGTTGTTTTGCTTTTCTACTAATATGTTTGATAATAATCTTAACATATTGATCTCTTACACACTGTATGTGCTTGAGAGAAAGACATAATAGTAGTTTTGTAGTTTATTTCATCTCAAACCTATAGTTTTGGTTGTTATTTTTTAAGCATTTTTTTAATTTTAATTTATTTACATTTCAATTGTTATCCCTTTATCTGGTTTCCCTCTCTTCCAGAAACCCCCTCTCCTATCTCCCTCCTTCTGCTTCTATGGGGGTGTTCCTCCACTCACCCACCCACTCCCACCTCCCTGCCTTGATTCCCCTACACTGGGACATCTATCAAACCTTCATAGGACCAAGAACCTCTCCTTCCATTGATGTCTGACAAGGGTGTCCTCTGCTACATATGCAGCCAGAGCCATGTGTACTTAGAGTTGGTGGTTTAGTTCCTGGGGGCTCTGGGACGTCTGGTTGGTTGATATTGTTGTCCTTCCTATGGGGTTGCAACTCCCTTCAACTCCTTCAGTCCTTTCTCTAACTCCTCCATTGGGGACCCCACACTCAGTGCAATGGCTGGCTGCGAGCATCTGACTATTTATTTGTAAGGCTCTGGCAGGATCTCTCAGGAGACAGCTATATCAGGCTCCTGTCAGCAAGCCTTTCTTAGCATGCACAATAGTGACTTTATCTGGGATGAATCCACAGGTGGGACAGTCTCTGGATGGCCTTTCCTTCAGTCTCTGCTCTGTACTTTGTCTGCATATTTGCTCCTATGAGTGTTTTGTTCCCCTTTCTAAGAAGGACCGAAGCAAGAACTTCAAGTCTCTGAAGAAAGAAATCGAAGAAGACCTTAGAAGATGGAAAGATCTTCCATGCTCATGGATTGGCATGATTAATACAGTAAAAATGGCCATCTTGCCAAAAGCAAACTACAGAGTCAATGCAATCCTCATCAAAATTCCAATTCAGTTCTTCACAGAGTTAGAAAGAGCAATTTGCAAATTCATTTGGAATAACAAAAATCCCAGAATAGCAAAAACTATTCTCAACAATAAAAGAACTTCTGGGAGAATCGCCATCCCTGACCTCAAGCAGTACTACAGAGCAATTGTGTTAAAAACTGCATGGTATTGGTACAGTGACAGGCAGGTAGATCAATGGAGTAGAACTGAAGACGAAGAAATGAACCCACACACCTATGGTCACTTGATATTTGACAAAGGAGCTAAAACCATCCAGTGGAAAAAAGACAGCATTTTCAATAAATGCTGGCTCAACTGGTGGTCAACATGCAGAAGAATGCAAATTAATCCATTCTTATCTCCTGTACAAAGCTCAAGTCCAAGTGGATCAAGCACTTCTACGTAAAACCAGATATACTGAATCTAATAGAAGAGAAAGTGGGGAAAAGTTTGGGTTGCTTTTAGTTTTCCTTGCTTACTTGCTTTTTCTTCTTTTATTGTTTGAGAACCTCATATATACATAGATTGTTTTTTGACAAAATCTGCCCTACATTCCCCTCTTCAAGTAGAACTTAGGTAGGTTTACACAGGTAGCATCCCATCAGAAATTGACTCTTCTTCCCCCAGATACCACCAATTACAAATAGCTCCTGAGCTAGGGTAGGGCTTCATGGGTTCCTCTTCAGCACATTCTGGGATCTTTGGTTGGCTTGATCTTGTGCAGATCTTGTACATGCAGTCACTGTAGCTGTGCATTCATTTGTGCAGTGGGACTATCATTTCTAGCAAATACTGTTTTGCTATAGATGTGGACTATCTCTGTCACTTGCAATCTTTTCACATCCTGTACCATGATGATCCTTAAGTCAAGAAGGAGTGTGATATAGATGTCCCAATGAAAGCTGAGTACTCCATGTAGTTTCTTATGCTATGCACATTGGCCAGCAGTAGGTCTCTATACTAATAACTATCTAGTACAAATAAAGCTTTTCTGATAAATAATGAGAAACACACTAATCTATGTGTATAGCAATGAGTCATTAGGAGTTACTTTAATACTATGTCCATATAGCAGAATAACAGTTTTGTGTTTTCATCTAGGACTTATGACTTGTCTAGACAGAGATAGTATTTATAAGTATATTCTGGGATATGGTAGCTACTAATCATAGAAAGCCATTAAATAAAACTAAAAATTAAAATTTGGAGTCACAAAGCTATATTTTTATTGATTATAAATTATATGCAGTGAATGGTTACTATTTTAGACAGAATAAATACAGAACATTAACATCATAGAAGTTCTACTGTGCAACACTGTTCCATGATGTGTAAAAAAATGTTATACATTAGAAATGTAACAGAGTGAGGTTGACCAGATGTCTTAAAGATTAAGAATACTTTCTGCTCTTCCAGAAGATCACAATATTTGGTTCCCAGCATCCACATCAGGTGGCTCTCAACCTCCTGTAACTCTGTAGAGTATTTCATACCTTCTTCAGGTCTCCATGGTCACCTGCATTCATTTACACATAACCACACACATGCACATAATTAAATAAAAATTTTAAAACCTTTTTAAAAGACATATAACCAAGAATAATATAGGCAATTCACATAACAATAACAAGAATGATTACTACTATGTGCTGATATTCAAGACACCCATTCGGAATGGCTAGTATCCATATTAAATGAACAAATAATATTTTGCGTACTATATTTGTCAGTAAAAATTACTCAATACAAATATTTGTTAGAAAACTGCAAGACAGTCATGATGATGTGCACATTTGATCCCAGCACTTGGTACTTTAAGATTTGCCTGGTCTACAGAGTGAGTTCCAGAACACCTAGGGTTACACAAAGGATCCTTGTTTTGAAAAAAAAGAAAAGAAAAAGGAAATGCAAAATCATTAAAAATATTATGAGTAATGTTTCACAATTATTAAATTCAAAACAATAAGAGGTCTGAAGAAATGCTATAGTTAGGAATATGGACAACCCCCCCCAAATACTTGAAGAGGCAATATCTGATGAAGTTGAAGGCACCATATTTAATAGCATTCTTAAAAAAACTCTCACAGAACAGAGAGGCAGGTATACGAATGTTCATTTCAGCATTGTTTATTTGAATGCTAGAAAAATAATTTAAATATCTATTGTGATTTAATGAGAATGAGGGAACGGTCTTTAAAATCTGAGTAATTTTGAAACCATAGTGGGTCGATTCTGAAGGACATCAATATAGGATATGCTATGTATGGTATCAATTTTAAATAATAAATATGGATTCAGAATCTATTTATAGGAAATACAGTTTAAAGTATGAACAGTGGCGATCTAGACCACACCCAAATGGATGAGGAGGGCTGCAAAGGTTGTTTTAACATAGTGAGTGTCTCATGCCTTAGGTTGGTGAGTGTACTTATTGCCTATTCTAGGTAGCTTTGCAAAGCCACAGCAGCAGCTAAACAACAAGAAAAACCTCAGAAATAGGACAGTAGTATAATTCATTTGTAATCTTATGAATTTAGAGTGACTTAAAATTTTGGCTCATAAATACATGTTTTAAATTTCAAAATTGTGGAGAATTTCTCAGAAACCTTTAATCCATTGCAATAAAATAAAACAAAATTATATTGTCCTGGTGAACAAATACATTTTGTTGTTTTTGTTAGAAACCATGTTTTTATCTCCTTTTATTGAAAATAGAATATTTTCTCACATGACATATTGTAATTATAATTTCCCCTCACCCACTTGTTTCAGTTCCTGCCCATTTCCCTTTTCCTCAGGAACTACTCCCTTTCTGTCTCTCATTAAAAAAGAACAGGTTTCCAAGAGATAACAACCAAATGTGACAAAATAAAATATAATAAAATTTAGCAAAAACTATCCTATTGAAGTTGGACATTGCAACCCAACAGGAAGAAGAGTCCCAAGGGCAGGAACAAGAGTCAGAGACACAGTTGTTCTCAAAGCCAAGAGTCTCATAAAAGACTAAGCTAATAGTTATAATAAAATATATGCAGAGGAGCTGGAGTTGACCCATGTATGCCATATGCCTGCCTCTTCACTCTCTGTGAGATCTTTTGTGCCTTGCTTAGTTGAGATTCAGAGGACCTTGTTCTCCTGGTATCCTCTATCCACTCTGGGCCTTACAATCTTCTCACTTCCTCTTTTATGAGATTCCTTAAACTCAAGAGGAGATGGAATTCATGGAGACCTCCCATTAGGGACTAACACTGTCTCTGTCTGTCCCTGTCTCTCTACATAATGTTTGGCTGAGGGTCTTTGAACCTGTTGCCATGTGCTACCTGAGGAAGCCTCTCTGATGATGACTGAATACATCACTGATCTATGAGTGTAGCAGAATATTATTAGGAGTCATTTTATTGATACTTTTTTCAGACTAGTAGTGTTTAGTTTTATCCTAGGTCTTTGGGGTTACCTAGTCTCTAGTTTGTGGTTACCCAAGCAGTGCTGGATATGGGTTCCTTCTCAAAGAGTGGGCCTTAAGTCAAATCAGACATTGGTTGGTTACTGTCACAAGTTCTGTGCCCTCATTGTCCTAGCATATTTTTCAGGGAGGGCAGATTGTGGGTCAAACATTTTATGGTTGTGTTGGTTTCCATAAGGAAGCAGTTTTATTAATGTTTGACTTTGTTTTGGAGTAATACGGAGTTGAGCAGTTTTAATAATGTATGTTACCCTTTATTACAGTATTTCAAATCTATCTTTTGTATAATTACGGATTTTTATTCCATGGAGTGAATAAGTTATTTTTACCTTATTAATCTCTCACATCTCCCTACCATATCAGATTATCCCCTTCATCTTTTTATCTAGTTGCTCTTCTACTTTTGTGTCTTTGTATTTATCTTTTGGTAATGGTGACCCAATGAGTTTGAGTTACTTAAAGGATCTTGGATAGAGAGCTATTTATGAGGTGCTGAGCAATTTATTAGTAGCTTACCACTGAAGAGCATATCTCATTTATTCCTAAAAACTACCAATTACCTATAGATTTATCTGAAGAAAGGGTTAGAGACTTGTGATTCCAACCCTACATAACACCAAGTATATACTATCTACAAATATTCAGGTAAACACAGGGCCTTGTGAGCACCTCTCAACACCATGATGGAATATAGAAAGGCTCAGTCCTGTGCAGGTCTACATAAGCAATCATATTCACTGAGAGTTCAAGAGCACCATGGTCATGTCATGCCTGGATGACAGCATTTCACAACACTTGATTCTTTTCCCTATATCTTATAATCTTTCTTCTGAATTTCCCATATTTCCAGAGACTTGGGCAGGATGAGCACTGAAAAAAGTTATTTTCTGTAAGTTGACCAGTTGTGAGTCTCTGTAGATACTGCTGCTCACTCTATGGATAATCTCTTTACTCAGCTAACTGCTTCCATTGTTGTACAGAACCTTTTTTTTCCTTAAATTTCAAAAGATCCCATTTGTCAATTGTTGGTCTTATTCCCTGAGCAACCAGACCCTTACTTAAAATCTTTCTCATTGCCTTCAAGGGTTTTCCTGGCCTTTTTTCTCCGGCAGTCTTAGAGTTTCAGATCTTACATTAGTTTCTATGATTTATTTGTAGGTGATGTATTTCAGATTGAAAGTTATGGATCTTGTTTCATTCTTCAATATGTCGGTAATCAGTTTTCCCAGTACCATTTGTTAAAGATTCTGGCCTTTCTCTAATGAATACTTTTGGCATCTTCAAAAAGATCAGGTGATGATAATAGTATATGTTCCTCTTTTTTGCAACTCTTGGTTTGGGATAAATTTTTTCTCACACATGTAGAATAACAAAGTCATCATCACTCCCTAGAGAATAATCTCTTATTTTCATACATTACAATGAGGAAAATTCCCTGATAGCCATTTTGTTTCTCCTTCAATTAACTGTTCATAGTTAGTTGAACAATGCCATATCAAGATTAATCTCAACTCCTCCCTACTTTAGATATGTTTTTCAAATATTTGCAGGTTGTTATCATGTCCCATTTGTCATCATGTAGCCACACTGAGCCACTTAGATCCTACCTCTTCCTCACAAGTCAGATTGCTACCTTATAATCACATATGTCTCTTTTCTGTAGGATCCTTCTTCTTTTCACTTAGAAATAAGGTTAATAGTTTACCTGCAAATACTGAAGTCAGCAGTTGAGAAAGAAGAAAACAAACCAAACAAAGCAGAAAACCAAAGAAACAGAGCATACCTCCGTAGCTAGCCTGTACTACATAAGGTAGCTTCTACTATAGCACAATCACAGCAATGAGGACATGAAAAGATATCTAGTCTTTTCTATTTTTGTGTCACAATCTCTGGAAAGGATAGTATCATTTCTGACCTTTGGCATCTTTTTACATACTTAATAATATGCCTAAAGAAATGTGATTTTGTAAGTTTTTTTGTGGCAGGTTTTGCTTCTTGGAGATCTTCTATCTGTATTGCCACCTTCCATTACACAAAATATTAACATTGTCATAGTTTTAAAATGTTTATATAAAAGTATATAGTTTGCTTCTTAATATTTTCTAACATGCTAAGCAATTTTGCTGGGAAATTCCTATTAATTATTTTTGAAATTCCTATTTATAATATCCTGATATACAGATATATGCAATCATGCCCTACCGAATTATTAAAAGACAGACATCTTTTTTACACCATTTGTCTTCTTTCTTCCCTACTAATACAAGATTAGAAATGTCTAGGACACATTACTATATTTCTGTCTCAGTTTTATGGCTTAAGAATGCATCCCCAGCCAAATCTGTTGTTTAATTTTTGTTCAGTTTTACTCTGTATAAAAATGGAATCATTTGTTTTGTGAATTTGTTTTTATTTAGTATTCAGGTTTATGATTTTTCAAATACTAAATATAAATATAAAGTTCTAGTTCCTATATTTTGTACTATTATACAGAACTCCATTATGGGAAAACACCAAGATAAATATATTCTTTATGTATTTAATTAGATATTTTTAAATATGAAAAGCAATATTGACGTGAGCATTCCACAGACACTTATGTATCAGAGCAGGGATTCAGATCTTAGATTATACTCTCAACTCATTTCACTATGTCCCCTTTGTCCCTAATTTTTACAGTAAAATTCCCTTCTCACCACCTTTTCAGTATACACTCTGACTCTTTTCGTACCATATTTAACATTCTAATGATATAACACTTCAGTCAGAATTTATGCCAGCTTAATCTCTGTAACACATTAAATCAACTACTTTACACTTCCATCCTATCCTTTTCAGTGGTGTCACAATATTATACTATATGTGTGTGTGCTCCCTCCCAAAACTAATAGTTACTGTTTATTAAATTATGTAGAAAATGAGATGTGGAGGTAAAAAGTAAAATTTATAGTACTAAATTTTATATTGATAATTATTTTTTCTTTATGTATTAGACTCTTTTTGTGCTTTCATTAAGATGTAGCATTTTATTTAATTTTCTTAGATATATTCTATATTTACATTTCAAATGATTTCCCCTTTCCTGGTTCCCCCCTCCCTGAAAGTCCCATAAGCCCTTTCCCTTCCCCCTGTTCCCCAATCAAACTCCTCCCACTTCCCTGTCCTGGTATTGCCCTACATTGCTGCATTGAGCATTTCTAGGACCAGGGGCCTCTCCTTCCTTCTTCTTGGGCATCATTTGATATGTGAATTGTGTCTTGGGTATTCGGAGCTTCTGGACTAATATCCACTTATCAGTGAGTGCATACCATGTGTATTCTTTTGTGATTGGGTTACCTCACTTAGAATGATATTTTCCAGTTCTACCCATTTGCCTAAGAATTTCATGAATTCATTGTTTTTAATAGATGAGTAGTATTCCATTGTGTAAATATACCACATTTTCTTCCATTGAGGGACATCTGGGTTCTTTCCAGCTTCTGGATATTATAAATAAGGCTGCTACGAACATAGTGGAGCATGTGTCCTTATTACATGCTGGGGAATCCTCTGGGTATATTCCCAGAGGTGGTATAGTGGGGTCCTCTGGTAGTATCATGTCCAGTTTTCTGAGGAACTGCCAGACTGATTTCCGGAGTGGTTCTACCAGCTTGCAATCCCATTAGCAGTGGAGGATTGTTCCTCTTCCTCTACATCCTCACCAGCACCTGTTGTCTCCTGAGCTTTTGATCTTAGCCATTCTGACCAGTGTGAGGTGAAATCTCATGGTTGTTTTGATTTGCATTTCACTAATGACTAAGGATGTTGAACATTTCTTTAGGTGCTTCTGAGCCATTCGATATTCCTCTTGTGGAAATTCTTTGTTTAGCTCTGTACCCCGTTTTTAATAGGGATATTTGGCTCTCTGAAATCTAACTTCTTGAGTTCTTTGTATATATTGGATTTTAGCCCTTTATCAGATGTAGAGTTGGTAAAGATCTTTTCCCAATCTGTTGGTTGCCATTTTGTCCTATTGACAGTGTTAAAAAAAACTCCACTGGAGAACTCCTACAGCTGAAAAACAACTTCAACAAAGTGGCCAGATAATTAACTCAAGCAAATCAGTAGCCTTCCTACACTCAAAGGTAAACAGAAACTTTGTAATTTTATGAGGTCCCAATTGTCAATTCTTGATCTTAGAGAATAACCTATTGGTGTTCTGCTCAGGAAATTTCCCCCTGTGCCCATGTACTCAAGGCTCTTCCCTAGTTTCTTTTCTATTAGTTTCAGTGTGTCTGGTTTTATGTGGAGGTCCTTGATCCACTTGGACTTGAGCTTAGTACAAGAAGAAAAGAATAGATGGAATTGCATTCTTCTGCATGCTAGTCGCCAATTGAACCAACACCATTTTTTGAAAAGGCTATCTTTTTTCCACTGAATGGTTGTAGTTCCTTTGTCAAAGATCAAGTGACCATAGGAGTGTGGATTGATTTCTGGGTCTTCAATTCTGTTCCATTGATCTACATGCCTGTCACTGTACCAATACCATGCAGTTTTTAACACTATTGCTCTGTAGTACTGCTCTGTAGTAGTGATTCCCCCAGAAGTTCTTTTAATATTGAGAATAGTTTTAGCTATCCAGGGTTTTTTGTTATTCCAGATGAATTTGAGAATTTCTCTTTCTAACTCTGTGAAGAATTGAGTTGGGACTTTGATGGGGATTACATTAAATCTGTATATTGCTTTTGTTAAGATGGCCATTTTTACTATATTAATCCTGCCAATCCACAAACATGGTAGATTTTTCTATCTTCTGTGGTCTTCTTTGATTTCTTTCTTCAGAGACTTGAAGTTCCTGTCATATAGATCTTTCACTTGTTTCCTTAGAGTTACACCAAGATACTTTATTTTATTTATGGCGATTGTGAAGGATGTCATTTCCCTAATTTCTTTCTCAGCCTGCTTATCCTTTGAGTATAGGAAGGCTATTGATGTGCTTGAATTAATTTTATATCCAGCCACTTTGCTGAAGTTGTTTATCAACTATAGGAGTTCCCTGGTAGAGTTTTTTGGGTCGCTTAAGTATACTACGATATCATCTGCAAATAGTCATAGATTGACTTCTTCCTTTCCAATTTGTATCCCTTTGACCTCCTTTTGTTGTATAATTGCTCTTGCTAGAACTTCAAGTACTATATTGAAAAGATATGGAGAGAGAGGGCAGCCTTGTCTAGTTCCTGATTTTAGTGGGATTTCTTCATGTTTCTCTTCATTTAATTTAAGGTTGGCTACTGTTTTGCTGTATATTGCTTTTACTATGTTTAGGTATGGGCCTTAAATTCCTGTTCTTTCCAATACCTTTAACATGAAGGAATGCTGAATTTTGTCAAATGCTTTTTCAGCATCTAATGAAATGACCATGTGTATTTTTTTCTTTGAGTTTGTTTATGTAGTGAATTATGTAGATGAATTTCTGTATATTAACCATCCATGCATCCCTTGGATGAGCCTACTTGATCATGGTGAATGATCGTTTTGATGTGTTCTTGGATTCAGTTGGCAAGCATTTTTTTCTTTCTTTTTTTTTTATTTATTTATTTTCTACATTCTTTATTTACATTCCAGATTATTTCGCCTTTCACGGTTCCCCCCTCCCTGAAAGTTCCATAAGCCCTCTTCCCTCCCCCTGTTCCCCATTTGCCGAAAAATTTCATGAATTCATTGTTTTTAATTGCTGAGTAGTATCCCATTGTGTAAATATACATGCAAAATATCTCTGATAGCGTTGAAGAAATATATAGAAAAACATGTTAAGATTGGCTGTTTCATGGAAAAATTATACAGATAAAATGGTAGGCATAAAAATATTCCTAAGTTGATGGAAAGTAGAATTATAAACATTTTCTGATAAAAATTGAAGATCTACAAGGAAAATATTTCTGATAAAACTCAAGAAATATATAGAAAAACACATTAAAACTGACTATTTCATGAAAAATTATACAGATAAGATGGTAGGCATAAAAATATTCCTAAATTGGTTGAAAGTAGAATTAAAAATATTTTCTGATAAAATTGAAGATTCACATGGAATCTTCTATTTATACAGATAAATAGGTAGGAATTAAAATATTCCTAAGTTGATTGAAAGTAGAATTATAAACATTTCCTGATAAAATTGAAGATTTACATGGAAAATATTTCTGATAAATTTGAAAAAAATACATGAAAAACATTAAAATTGAAGATTACCATGGAAAATTGTGTAGATAATATGGTAGGCATAAAAATATTTCTAAGTTGGTTGAAAGTGAAATTATAAACATTTTCTGATAAAATTGAAGATTTACATGGAAATATCGCTGATAAAACTGAAGAAATATATAAAAAGCACCTTAAGATTGAGTATTTCATGGAAAAATTATACAGATAAAATGGTAGGCATAAAAATATTCCTAAGTTTTTTGAAAGTGGAATTATAAACATTTTCTGATAAAAATTGAAGATCTACAAGGAAAATATTTCTGATAAAATTCAAGAAATATATAATAAAACATGTTAAAACTATTTCATGAAAAATTATACAGATAAAATGGAAGGTACAAAAATGTTCCTAAGTTGATTGAAAGTAAAATTATAGACATTGTCTGATAAAATTGAAGATTTACGTGGAAAATATTTCTGATAAAATTGAAGAAAAATATACAAAAACATTAAAATTGAAGATTATCATGAACAATTATACTGATAGAATGGTAGGTATAAAAGTATTCCTAAATTAATTGAAAGTGGACTTATAAACATTTTCTGACAAAATTGAAGATTTGCATGGAAAATGTTTCTAATAAAATTGAAGAAATATATAGATAAAATGTTAAAATTAAAGATTATCATGGAAAATAATACAGTTAAAATGGTAGACATAAAAAACATTACTAAATGCAAGAGGAATCACAAACATTTTCTGATAAAATTTACATGAAAAATATTTCTGTTAGACTATGATTTTTTGTTGGGGAATTGAGTCCATTGATGTTATAAGATATTAAGGAATAGTGATTGTTGCTTCCTGTTATTTTTGATGCTCTTTTTATGTTTGTGTGGTTACTTTCTTTTGGATTTGTTGGAAAGAGTACTTTCTTGCTTTTTCTAGGGTGTAGTTTCTTTCCTCGTGTTGGCGTTTTCCAACTATTATCTTTTGTAGGGCTGGATTTGTGTGAAAATATTGTATAAATTTGATTTTATCACGGAATATCTTGTTTTTTCCATCTATGGTAATTGAGATTTTTGCTGGGTATAGTATTTTGGGCTGGCATTTGTGTTCTCTTAAGGTCTGTATGAGATCTGCCCAGGATCTTCTGGCTTTCATGGTCTCAGGTGATAAGTCTGGTGTAATTCTGATAGGCCTGCCTTTATAGGTTACTTGACCTTTTTCCCTTACTGCTTTTAATATTCTTTCTTTGTTTAGTACATTTGGTGTTTTGATTATTATGTGCCAGGAGGACTTTCTGGTCTGGTCCAGTCTGTTTGGAGTTCTGTAGGCTTCTTATATGTTCATGGGCATCTCTTTCTTTAGGTTAGGGAAGTTTTCTTCTATAATTTTGTTGAAGATATTTACTGGCCCTTTAAATTGGAAATCTTCATTCTCTTCTATCCATATAATCCTTAAGTTTGGTCTTCTCATTGTGTCCTGGATTTCCTTGATGTTTTGGCTCAGGAGCTTTTTGCATTTTGCATTTTCTTTAACTGTTGAGTCAATGTTTTCTATGGTATCTTCAGCCCCTGAGATTCTTTCTTCTATCTCTTGTATTCTGTTGTTGATGCTTGCATATATGACTCCTGAATTCTTTCCAAGATCTTCTATCTCCAGAGATGACTCACTTTGTGATTTCTTTATTGTTTCTACTTCCATTTTTAGATCCTGGATGGTTTTGTTCAGTTCCTTCACTTGTTTGTTTGTGTTCTCCTGTAATTCTTTAAGGGATTTTTGTGTTTCCTCTTTAAGGGCCTCTACCTGTTCACCCATGCTCTCCTGAATTTCTTTCAGGGATTTTTCTGTTTCCTCTTTAAGGGCTTTTACCATTTGACCCATGTTCTACTGTATTTCCTTAAGGGAGTTATTTATGTCCTTCTTGATGTCCTCTAACAGCATCATGAGATGAGATTTTAAATCCAACTCTTGCTTTTCCAGTGTGTTGGGGTATCTGGGACTTGCTGTGGTGGGAGAACTGGGCTCTGATGTTGCCAAGTAGCCCTGGTTTCTGTTGGTAGGATTCTTGTGCTTGCCTTTCGCCATCTGGTTATCTCTGGTGTTAGTTGGTCTTGTTGTCTGTGACTGGAGCTTGCCCCTCCTGTGGGCCTGTAAGCTTGTGTCTGTACTCCTGGGAGACCAACTCTCTTCTGGCAGGATCTGTGCACAGAAGGCTGTGGAGCTGTCTGGTTCCCTGAAGCAAATGACTGCCAGAAGGGAAGACTCCTGTCCCAGCTGCTCCACTGATTGTATGTCCTGTGCACTCCTAGCTGTATCCCTCCAGAGAGAAGGTGGAGATATTTCCTGTGCACTCAGAAGTGAAATCGCTGCTGGTAAATCACTCCCTCCTGGCGGGCTAAGCACAGAAGGCTTTGGAGCTGCCTCATTTCCTGCTGCAAATGGCAGCTGGGAGGAAAGACTCCAGTTCGCAAGAATTTTATTGAGTATTTTTGCGTTGATATTCTTAAGGGAAATTGGTCTAAAGTTATCTTTCTTTGTTGGATCTTTGTGTGGTTTTGGTATCAGTGAAATTGTGGCTTCATAGAACGAGTTGGGTAGTGTTCCTTCTGTTTCTATTTTGTGGAATAGTTTGAAGAGTATTGGTGTTTGGTCTTCTTTGAAGGTCTGATAGAATTCTGTACTAAAACCATCTGGTCCTGTGCTTTTTTTTGGTTGGGAAACTGTCAATAACCACTTCTATTTCTTTAGGGGTTATGGAACCATTTAAATGGTCTATCTGATCCTGATTAACTTTGGTATTTGGTATCTGTCTAGGAAATTGCCTATTTCATTCAGAATTTCCAGTTGTGTTGAGTATAGGCTTTTTTAGTAGGATCTGATGATTTTATGAATTTCCTCAGTTTTTGTTGTTTAATCTCCCTTTTCATTTCTGGTTTTGTTGATTTGCATACTGTCTCTATGCCCTCTGGTTAGTCTGGCTAAAGGTTTATCTGTCTTGTTGATTTTCTCAAAGAACCAGCTTCTGGTTTTGTTGATTTCTTTGTATAGTTCTTTTTGTTTCTACTTGTTTGATTTAGGCCCTGAGTTTGATGGTTTCGTGCCATCTACTCCTCTTGTGTGTATTAGATTCTTTTTGTTCTAAAGCTTTCAGGTATGCTGTTAAGCTGCTAGTGTATGCTCTCTTCAGCATCTTTTTGGAGGCACTCAGAGCTATGTGTTTTCCTCTTAGCACTGCTTTCATTGTGTCCCACAATTTTAAGTATTTTGTGTCTTCATTTTCATTAAATTCTACAAAGTCTTTGATTTCTTTCCTTATTTCTTCCTTGACCAAGTTATCATTTAGTAGAACATTGTTCAGCTTCCATGTGTATGTGGACTTTCTGTTGTATTTGTTGCTTTTGAAGACCACCCTTACTCCATAGTGATGTGATAGGAGGCATGGGATTAGTTCGATCTTCTTATATATGTTGAGGTCTGTTTTGTGACCAATTATATGGTCAGTTTTGTTGAAGATACCATGAGGTGCTGAGAAGAAGGTATATTCTTTTGATTCAGGATGAAATGTTGTATAGATATCTATTAAATTCATTTGTTCCAAATCTTGTTAGTTTCACTGTGTCTCTGTTTACTTTCTGTTTCCCTGGTCTGTCCATCTAGGAGAGTGGGGTGTTGAAGTCACCCACAATTATTGTACCCTTATGTACTTTAAGGGTTAATAAAGTTTCTCTTATGAATGAGAGTGCCCTTGTATTTGGAACATAGATGTTAAGAATTGACTGTTCTTTTTGGTAGATTTTTCCTTTGGTGAGTATAAAGTGTCCTTCCTTGTTTGTTTTTTGTTTTTTGTTTTTTTTTGATGACTTTTGGTTGAAAGTCTATTTTATTGGATATTAGAATGGCTACTCCAGCTTGTTTCCTGGTACCATTTGGTTGGAAAACTGTTTTCCAGCCTTTTACTCTGAGGCTGTGTTTGTCTTTGACACTGAGATGTGTTTCCTGTATGCAGCAAAATGTTGGGTCCTGTTTACATATCCAGTCTGTTAGTCTATGTCTTTTTATTGGGGAATTGAGTCCATTGATGTTAACAGATATTAAGGAATAGTGATTGTTGCTTCCTGCTCTTTTTGATGTAGTTTTTATGTTTGTGTGGTTACCTTCCTTTGTGTTTGTTGAAAGAAGATTAATTTCTTGCTTTTTCTAGTGTGTAGTTTCTCTCCTTTTGTTGGTGTTTTCCACTCATTATCCTTTGAAGGGCTGGATTTGTGGAAAGATATTGTGTAAATTTGTTTTTGTCATGGAATACCTTGGTTTCTCCCTCTATGGTAATTGAGGAATTTGCTGGATATAGCAGTCTGGGTTGGCATTTGTGTTCCCTTAGGGTCTGTATGACATCTGCCCAGGCTCTTCTGGATTTCAATGTCTCTGGTGAGAGGTCTGGTATAATTCTGTTAGGTCTACCTTTATATATTACTTGACCTTTTCCCCTTACTGCTTTTAATATTCTTTCTTTGTTTAGTATATTTGGTCTTTTAATTATTATGTGATGGGAAGAATTTCTTTTCTGGTCAAATCTATTTGGAGTTCTGTATGTTTCTTGTATGTTCATGTACATCTCTTTCTTTAGGTTAGGGAAGTTTTCATCTATAATTTTGTTGGAGACCTTTACTGGCCCTTTAAGTTGGAAATCTTCACTCTCTTCTATACCTATAATCCTTAGGTTTGGTGTTCTCATTTTGTCCTGGACTTCCTGGATGTTTTGGGTCAGGAATTTTTTGCATTTTGTGTTTTCTTTGACTGTTGTGTCAATGTTTTCTATTGTATCTGCATCTGAGATTCTCTTTTCTATCTCTTGTATTCTGTAGTTGATGCTTACATCCATGTCTCCTGACTTCTTTCCTAGGTTTTCTATTCCTAGAGTTGTTTCCCTTTGGAATTTCTTTATTGTTTCTACCTCCATTTTTAGATCCTGGATGGTTTTGTTCAATTCCTTCACCTGTTGTGTATGTGTGTGTGTGTGTGTGTGTTTTCCTGTAGTTCTTTAAGGGCTTCTCCCTGTTTACTTGTTTTCTCCTGTATTTCTTTAAGGGAGTTATTTATGTCCTTCTTGAAGTCTTCTTTCAGTATCATGAGCTGTGAATTTTAATCCAAATCTTGCTTTTGCTTTTCTGGTGTGTTGGTGGTATCCAGGACTTGCTGTTGTGGGAGAATTGGGTTCAGATGGTGCCATATTGCCTTGATTTCTGTTAGTAATGTTCCTATGTGTGCCTTTTGCCATCTGGTTATCTCTGGTGTTAGTTGGTTTTGCTGTCACTGGCTGCATCTTGTCCTCCTGTGTGCCTGCAAGCCTGTCTCAGCACCCCTGGGTGACCGGCTTTCCCCTAGGACAGAGTGCTGTGGTGCAGGTGGGGCCCTGGAGGACTGAGTCTCAAGTCATCTTTCAAGCGAGTCTTCCCTGCACACCTGACTGCACCTCTCTGCTCAGTCACAGGAACAAAGATGGCAGCCTCCATGTATTAGTCTCTTAACACAAGAGAAAACAGGAAGTAGAGTTCATCTGACATTTATAATTACCTTGTATGTATTCCCATTTTTCTTAGCTCTTTATTTCTTGATGCAGCTTTAGGCACTCTATGGCTTTCTTTCATTTCAGTCTGCAGTACTCTATAAGCTTGCAAAGTAACTTACCTGTGGCATCCAGTTAATTCTGTGTGTGTGTGTGTGTGTGTGTGTGTGTGTGTCTGTGTGTGTATGTATGTATGTATATATATATATATATATATATATATATATATATATATATATAATGTATCCTTTATATAATTCTAGGTAAACATAAGATTATTCCTGTAGCTTTTCCAAACATACTTAGTACTATTTATCCCTTCTCTCTCCTCTCCCTCTTATTTCCTTCCCCAATTAAGAGATGCCTCCTGATTTTTCCATTCTCCCTCTTATAGCATTTGTACTCAACTAACACTATCTCTAGAGTACCTTCTCCCACATTCCCCAACTCGGTCCTTCCTTACATTCTTGGTTTCTGCTGACACTCTAGGTTATATATTCACATCTAAAGATTCAGAGCTAGGAACTATGCACAAGAGAGAATAAGCGAGTGTTCGTATCTCTGGGCCTGGGCTAACTCATAATATTTTCTTGTTCCACCCCATTTATCTGGAAAGTTAATAATTTTAAGTTTTCTTGATAGCTGGATAGTATTCCATAGTACTTTTCTGCCACATTTTCATTAGTTACTTTGAATGGAGCAGTGAACATGGCTGAGCAAATATCTGTAGCATAAGATGTCAAGTCCTTTGGGCATACTCCAGTGAGTGACATAGCTAAGTTATATAGTAGATATATTTTTGCTTTTTTAGAATTCCCTGCACTGATTTCTATACTGGATGTACCAGTGAATGAGGCTTCCATTTTCCCCACGTGATTGCCAGCATTTGTTTTCAGTTGTTTTGTTCATTTTACCATTCTGAACCCAGGGTAAGAAATCTTATAGTTATTTTGTTTTTCATTCCCTAATTGCTAGAAAAAAATGAACTTTTTGAGATATCACTTATTTATTTTTATTTCTTCTATTGAAAACTCTTTGTTCAAATCTATAGTTTAGGTTTTAGTTGGGTTGTTGTTTTTTACTCTGTTTTTTTGTGCTCTTTATGTTTCTTTTTTTTATTTTGTTTTTCTAAATTTACATTCAAAATCATTTCGCCTTTCCTGTTTCCTCCCTCCCCGAAAGTCCCATAAGCCCCCTTCCCTCCCTCTTTTCCCCATTCAATCCCCTCTCGCTTCTCTGTCCTGGCATTCCCCTACATCCAGTCTTTCCAGGACCAGGGGTCTCTCCTTCCATCTTCTTGGAAATCTATTGATATGCGAATTGTGTCTAGGGTATTCCGAGATTCTGGGTTAATATCCCCTTATCAGTGACTGCATACCATGTGTGTTCTTTTGTGATTGGGTTACCTCACTAAGGATGATATTTTCAAGTTCTGACCATTTGCCTAGGAATTTCGTGAATTCATTGTTTTTAATTGCAGAGTAGTATTCTATTGTGTATATATACCACATCTTCTGAATCCATTCCTCCATTGAGGGACATCAACTCAAGCAAGTCAGTAGCCTTCCTATACTCAAAGGATAAGCAGGCTGAGAAAGAGGTAAGAGAAATGATACCCTTCACGATAGCCACAAACCGTATAAAGTATCTTGGTGTGACTCTAACCAAACAAGAACTTCAAGTCTCTGAAGAAAGAGATTGAAGAAGACCTCAGAAGATGGAAAAATCTGCCATGCTCATGGATTGGCAGAATTAATATAGTAAAAATGACCATCTTGCCAAAAGCAATATACAGATTCAATGCAATCCCCATCAAAATCCCAACTCAATTCTTCATAGAGTTAGAAAGAGCAATTCAAAAATTCATCTGGAATAACAGAAAACCCAGGATAGCTAGAACTATTCTCAAGAGTAAAAGAACCTCTGGGGGAATCAGTATCCCGGACCTCAAGCTGTACTACAGAGCAATAGTGTTAAAAACCGCCTGGTATTGGTACAGTGACAGGCATGTAGATCAATGGAACAGAATTGAAGACCCAGAAATGAATCCACACTCCTATGTTCACTTGATCTTTGACAAAGGAGCTAAAACCATCCAGTGGAAAAAAGATAGCCTTTTCAACAAATGGTGCTGGCTCAACTGGAGGTCAACATGCAGAAGAATGCAAATTGACCCATTCCTATCTCCTTGCACTAAGCTCAATTCCAAGTGGATCAAGGACCTCCACATAAAACCAGACACACTGAAACTAATAGAAAGGAAACTAGGGAAGAACCTTGGACATATGGGCACAGGGGAGAATTTCCTGAATAGAACTCCAATAGCTTATGCTCTAAGATCAAGAATTGACAAATGGGACCTCATTAAATTACAAAGTTTTTGCAAGGCAAAAGACACTGTCAAAAAGACAAAGCGGCAACCAACTAACTGGGAAATGATCTTTACCAACCCTCATCCGACAGAGGGCTTATATCCAATATATACAAAGAACTCAAGAAGTTAAACTCCAGAGAGGCAAGTAACCCTATTAAAAAATGGGGTACAGAGCTAAACAAAGAGTTCTCACCTGAAGAATATCTAATGACTGAGAAGCACCTAAAGAGATGTTCATCATCCTTAGTCATTAGGGAAATGCAAATCAAAACAACCCTGAGATTCCATCTCACACCAGTCAGAATGGCTAAGATCAAAAACACAGGAGACAGCAGGTGTTGGCGAGGATGTGAAGAAAGAGGAACACTCCTCCACTGTTGGTGGGATTGCAAGCTGGTACAACCACTCTGGAAAGCAGTCTGGCAGTTCCTCAGAAAACTGGGCATGACACTCCCGGAGGATCCGGCTATACCACTCCTGGGCATATACCCAGAGGTTTACCTGCCTGCAATAAGGACACATTCTCCACTATGTTCATAGCAGCCTTATTTATGATAGCCAGAAGCTCTTTATGTTTCTAAGTGTAAATCCTCAGTCAGATGTACGAGATCTTTTCCCAGTCCATGAGCTTCCTCTTCACCCTCTTCAACTTTTGCCCAAACAGGCAGTCCAGTTAAGGGAAGGGGATCCAAGGGTAGGCAACTGAGTTAGAGACAACCTCAGCTATAATTGTTAGGGGAAGCACATGAAGACCAAGTTGCACATCTGCTACAAATGTGTAGGGGTCCTAGGTCCAGCCTCGACATGGTCTTTGGTTGGTGGTTCAATCTCTGTGAGTCCTCATGGGCCCATGTTAGTTGACTCTGTAGGTCTTCTTGTGATGCCCCTGCTTATTCATTCCTATCTCCTACTCTTCCACAAGACTCCCTAAGCAGTGACTGATGTTTGGGTGAGGGTCTTTGCATCTGTTTCTAACCACTGCTGGATGAAACCTTTCAGGAGATATTAGTTGGCCATTCCTGCAAACTCAGTCTTTCTCCATCTTTATCCCTGTGCATCTTGTAGGCAAGACAAATTTTGGGTGGAAGGTTGTATGGGTGGGATGATGTTCCCCACCCTCCACTAGCTATAGGAGGTGTCCACTTTAGTCTATATCCCCAGCTGCTCAGCCAGGGTCACTGCCATATTCTCCCAGGAGCCTCCAGAGTAACACCTACTTTTTTTTCCTAGAAGTTTTGATGTTTCAGGGTTTACAATGAGGTTATAATTTGGCCTTTGCTTAAAAACTGAATTCTTTATTTTCACAAGTCAGCATTGTTTTTCTTTTTTACTTACAGTATCCATCTTTCTGGTTCACTGGCAATGTTCATACATGGCAAACTCAAACCACAGAAAAATCTTTGAAACAGATCTTGAATGATAAAATCTAGTTAAATGGAGTAAACTGAGATCTACTTGCAATTATAACAGCATATGAGGATAATTTGTATAATAGTTCTTGACTAGTTTTATATTTTTATTTAAATACCTATCATGCTTTAAAATATAAGTAAGGGCTAAAATTTATAGCAATTAGGAATATGTGATTTTTATGTTAGCATAAAATTGGTTTAAATGCTTATACAGAAAATCTCTCCTTATAAAACCAGTGGTTTTAAAAAATATTTGATGTTTAAAGACTCAAAAGTCTTCCCAGGCTTTTTCCTGCTTTACCATGAAAATCTAGAAGGAAATACAGAGCCTGGAACTGATAAGACAGGGAGAAAACCCCACCTATGTATGCCAGTAATCAATCTTTAGTCTAGTAAATGTAGTCAATATGTCTTAGATAAACAAGGAAACATGAGAAACCCAGAAGTGTGGGGAAGCTAGAAGGAAGGACAGAATTTCATCGTTTCTATCATTTACCATATTTGTCATTTTATTTCTAACTCAAATATTTGATTGCAACCCTGTTTACTTAAATCTTTTTCTTTTAGTTTTAGTTTTTGTTTTCTGAGATAGTGTCTCAGGTAGTCCAGGTTGCCTATGGCTCTCTGTGTAGGTGAGGCTGTCCTTGAACTCCTGGGTTTTTTTTTGCTTCTTTCTCCCAAGGATTACTGCTCTTAAAAAGTTTGTTAAAGTCTGTTTCTGGAGCTGGAGCAATCAGTTCTGTCCTGTGGGACATTTGTGGAGGCTTCAGGTGCATTGTAAAAAAGCACTCACTCTTCCTGTCCAGGTTTCCTATAGGTGCCAGCTCTGCAACATTACACATCATTACAAATATGTGTTTGTATTCTTTTTCTAATTTGCTGAAAGCTGCTTTCTTCTGGAAATGCAAAGGAATCACAAATACCCAAATTCAGTGTGGTGGACCCTAATGTAGACCAGTACAGATGAATAGTTTGGAGATGAGATGACTTAGATTCTAGTAAAGTCCTAGCAGTAGTAAATCCACCTGAGACTGAACAAGTGAATCCAATTGTCATCATCTTGCTTATATTACTGGCAAATGCAGAGTTGGGATCCAGCAATCCTTGATTTTGTAGCCAAAATAATTTTAGGAATTCCAGGAGTAGATCTTCCAAAATATACCATTAATAAATATGAACTTAAGTTTACTCTGAAAGTTGCATAAATTGACAAATATTCAAAACAAAACTCTCAATGTTCATTTCTGTTTCATTACCAAATTTGGGATTTGACATTTCTTATTTTGTCTTTTTTTTTTCAGAGTTGAGGACCACCTTGCACTTGTTAGGCAAGCACTCTACCACTGAGCTAAATCTCCAACCCTGAGATTTGACATTTCTTTTTGTGCTTCTCTTTACTACAGGGTGGTTTTACTCGTAAATACTCACTTAGCTCAAAAACAGGAACACTTCTTCCAGAATTCCCCAGTGCTCAACATCTTGTGTACCAAGGATGCATTTCTAAGGACAAGGTATCAATTAAAGACACTTCTCTATCGATTTTCTGATATGTTGACTCCATATCTCCTTTTGTTTGGAATCTTATGGCATTTGCAGGAAGCAATCAGAAATCTGCATTATCACACAGAATTGATTGATTTATAGGAGAGACAAATGTTTACTAACATTGATTAAACACTTTCCAATTAATTATTTACCATCTCTATGATAGTGTGTAATCAGAAGGTGGTAAAATAAATTCCAAGGGCTAAAGATTATTTTTATTTAAAATTCAAATTTGAGGATAGAAAAATACTAGAATGTGACTATTGCATCCTGATTTTCAATGGTAAGCTTTATGTTTTGGGTTGGCTTTAATTCAATTTTTATTTCAATAAATAGTCACCAAGCATTTCTCTAGTATGTAATCTGTTTCTAGCACTGAGAGGGAACACTAATTAAATGTGTTACACAAGATGACAAAAGGGAGAAGCATTTCATTGGGTATTCTTCAATATTAATTTCCAATGCTTCTTTAATAAACTCTCACACTAAATATTCTTCTATTTCTGCACTTTTAGAGTCATTTGTTGGAGAATCACTGCCATTTATTAGTGAATACCATTATTGAATCAGAGTTTAATAATTTTTATGTGTTTCTTTCAAGTAAAGCTCATTATACTCACATTGGATGAAAGTGCTTTTGACATGATTCATATTTTGAGGTGCAAACACAGGAATGTTGTAAATAAAACTATATTAGTTAGCAATTTTGTATAAAGAGGAAATAAAAATAGAATATTGAATTTTTAGTTATTAATACGTAAGTAGAGATGCAGAGTAACTATTCAGATGACAGATGGACCTCACTAGATAAGAATAGGATAAATAGTGGAGAAAAACTTCTCAGATTGAATACATTCTATCCCTTCTATACTCTCCTCTAAGCACAGTACTCATGGTTAACCTACTGTTTCTTCATAAATAAAGTGACTTCATACTAGAGAAATTGCCAATAAATGTTAACATGTAGCATCTTGTGGGGAGAGCAGTGGAAATCAGTAGAATTTAACTTTTTGGAGAAAGAGTGATATGGGCTCACCTCCAGGGAAAGGGTTGCTTGCATGCATACATGCCAGGAAGATGTTTACTGTGTAAATCTATCTGGTGAGAACCAGAGAAGAGGAAAAGTGGCAAAGAAAAATAGAGAGGAGAGGATCATGTGCCAATGGTTTACTTCGACTTGTCTGCTGGTCTCCAAGGAATCCTAACTTTTCATACTAGTGAATCATTTCTTACTAGGTATCAAGATGATTATTAGAGCCCTGGCTTCTAAGTTCATTCCCAGTGGACTCTTATATGAGTTTAGGTACTGACACCCATTTTTCTGATGACTACTTAGCCCTTTTACCTCCCCACAGTTGCCAGGATCCACCAGTGGCCAATCAGTTCCTAAAAAGAGGTTGGGTCTAAAGCCAAGGACTTGAATCACTCTTCTCATTAAGGCAGAGAGAGAGAGAGAGAGAGAGAGAGAGAGAGAGAGAGAGAGAGAGAGAGAGAGAGAGAGAGAGACAGAGAGACAGAGAGAGAGACAGAGAGAGACAGAGAGACAGAGACAGAGAGAAAGAGAGAGATACTCAGTGTGAACCTGACTCCAGTAAACAACTGTGCCAAGAGCTAGAGGTAGGGACTGCTCTGTCACTCAAGGGGGATTGACACTCAAAGTTGGAGGCTGTTGACACTCAAGGTGGTGGTCAGCTCCCCTCCATGTTCACTGTTCACAGTTGAGCTGTTACTTGCCTCTGGTACTCTAAAATGATATCTATTCTCAGAAAATTAAATCAAATAATGTTTCTGAAGAATACAAGCACACTACAATTAAAGTTTAATGTCATAAGGCATGTAAATATTAAATAAACACAAGAAATACTAATAATAAGATCTAAAGTTTCTGATGAACTGTGTGTAAAATGGCACATTTGAAAAAGTATGTAGAGCAACTTGTGAACTAGAGTTCACACTTATGTTAGTAGATTTTTGCACTCAAAGGGTTAATTTTTATTAATTTATATAAATTGAATAAAACAATTAATTGCATTATTGCATTTTTAATACATGTACATAACTTACTTTGATCATATTTGTTCCTAAGTTCCCTACACTCTTCCCCCTTCCCTCATCCTATTGGTCCCCTTCAAATTCTGTAACAGTATCAAAACAGTGACAGTGTTATAACTTCCCTTCCAGCCTTTTTGGTGTCCTTAGTCTCGTTTTAAAAGTTTGTCTTGGTCATCTATCTGAAAAGGATCGCTTTTCCTGAGGTGTAGAAAGAGTTTCATTTGCTTTGATGAAAGCAGCCTGCTCGAGATATCCTGTAGTCAGCATAACTCCTTGGAAAGAGATTGTTAATTTGTATGCCATCATTATCTAGTGGTGAACTAAACCACCAAGACAGGTGCTGTGCTCAGAATAAGGGGGAAAATGCAAAATGTCAGGGCATGTAATGACTGTACCACAGAAAATGCTGCTGCTATGATTCAAAGAGCAAACACTCATCACTTTTTAACATATACTAATCACTTTGTATATGTTGATTCATTTAGAACTTGTAAGGTGAATGCTGAGTGAAAAGCTGAAACCCCTACATCACACTGCTCCTAGCAGCCAAGAATTGATGTACTTTAGGCCCTCTATGTGGTAGGACACCTTTAATTCCACCACTTGGGTGGAAGGAGCAGGCAGATCTCTATGAGTCTGAGACCAGCTTGGTCAATATAGTGAATTTCAGCTTGGCCAGGGCTACATAGCAAAACCTCATCTCAAAAACAACAACAAGACTGATGCAATCTGACATTATATTCATTTTCTAAATAGAACATTTTTTTCTTATGCAAAAAATTAAGACGCTGTTTTAGCCAATAGTTCTCTTGCTACTAGATTTTAAAATGCTCTTATTACAATCATGATGTATCATGAGCATCATATGTCATAGGTGTCAGATCACCACTTTCCTTCTCTTTTTCCTTCACTGGGGAACAAGATCCTTGAGACAATGATTTGACCTCTATGCTAGGTACATGAACAAAATGCCTGGTCTAAAACAGGAGCTTAAAAGTGTGGATTGAACAAATAACAAAGACAAGAAGACCCTTTGGTCAAGCTCTTTCTTCCTTAACATAGGTTGATACTCTCATAATGATGTACAAAACTCACTGCCAGTGCATACTTGACAATGCCATCAATGGGAACTTTGAAGAGGTGAGTTGACTGAATACTTCTCTATGACATTACATAAACCTTTACATCCTATTCCTAAGAAGTTCAATGTGCTCTTTGCTCTACAACTAGATCCAGCATTTCTTACTACACTTTTGGCAAGGAATGCCAGACCATCTCCTTCCCCTGCTTGAAAATCCTGTTATCATTGACATTTTTTGTGTTTGTGACTCGATTCTTTATAAGGTAAGCCTTTTGGGGTGTGTTAAGCATAAAGAATTTATATCTTTAAATAACAGTCTTAGTGGTTATAATTTATTTGTAATTATTAAAACAAACTTTATAGTAAATAAAACCAGCTCAATTTCTGTTTACAGCTAAGAATAATCTAAAATAAGACATTGTGGCCAATATATATAAAAAAATTCATTAATTTTTGTTATCTCTTTGAGGTGTATTCAGATTAACATAATATAGCATCTAATTTCTCAGGGAATAGCGGAATTAGACACCCTCATAGAATTAATATCTCTAAAATTTCTAGTTTAAATGCATTAATACTCCATTCTGTACTTAACCTAATTAGAGACCATCGGAGGTCACAAGAAGTGATCCTGGAAAAGAGGACCAGGTTGGCCTAATCAAACATTTAGTGGGGAGGGGGAGAGTATCTTCCTCAGTTGAGCAGGAAGAAGGCCCAAACAGAAGGATAAAATAATATTGCAATCTGAGCACTTTAAAACAAATGTACCTGCATTCACCTACCAAGTTGTCATAAGTAAAAACAAAAACTATCATTTGAAAACATCATCTGAGTTGACATGGTTCAAACCTGTTGGGTGAGTTAGCTGCTTCTGCACTCTCAGCTTTGTAGAAAACTAGAGGAAGGACCAGCATCCAGAGGCAATTTTGCAAACATCTGACTGGAGAATGAGAAATGAGGGATGACACTTTCATCCCCTGCTCAGTAGTCACAGAGCAAGAGAGATTGCAGAGTTAAGTGCAGGCTTTTCTTGCCTTTGCTTCAAGTTTCCATTAAATGACAAGAGAGAGGCAAGGACCACCTTATTTTGTTTTTGCTTTAATTGAATAAAGGCCAGTATTTACAAAGAAAGGTTCAGTTTGCCCTAAACATGATTGTCTACAATTTTTTACCACTTACAAAAGCAGTCGTTAGGAGATGAGAGCTAGTTCTGAATGAACACAAGAAAGACCTGGCCTCAGGTTCACAGCTGTCACCTTCACAGCAACAATGTTGGGGCTACCACTCCGCTCTTCTGAGAAACAGTTTTCATGCCCACCCCCCACACAAACTTTTTTATTTTAGTCCTGATTTGGTACATTTAATTCTCTTCCTCATAATAGAGCCAGAGAGAAGCAGATGTCACAGCAAATAAAACTGTAAACTGAGCATCTGTGAGGTTTTCATCGACTTACAGAGAACATCCAGAAAACTCTGTGATTAGCAAGGCTAATTAGCATGGGCAATTCACACAAGGGTTGTTGATTTACTGTCTCATGTGCTCACAGATAACTCACACTCAGTTTGGAGAATAAAGGTAACATTCAGAAAGGAATCATGGTAATCTCTGGGAAGGTAACAAGTAGCACTAATTGACAAATAGTGTTCCTTGCATTAGAAATAATCATTTTTGGTGCTGGGATGCAGTTCATTGGGAAGAGTGCTGTCCTGGCACACTGGAGGCCCTGGTTCCGTTCCGAACTCTGCCTGGATGATGATACACAAACCTGTTCTCCCAGAACTCCAATCAATCATTTCTAAAGTTTATGTTAACCCTGTTTTGCTTTGGTTAAGGTTCTTACAGATGTCCTCATTCCTGCAACAATGCAAGAAATGCCTGAAAGGTATGTTCAGCTAATAAAGCAGGACAGTCCCTCATGAGAACGATGGTTTCACATCACACTCTGTTAATGCAATCCATTGGCTTGGGACTCATCCTTTTATAAAAAATACAATTTTTATAGCTTTCTATCACATGGGAGGAGTGTGCCTCAGTCTCTATATTTAAGCATCAGTGAATAAAATGGGTAAAATAAAAACAAAAGTCCCTCCAGTGAGAGGCCTGCTAAAGTAAAGTAAGTTGGTATCCAAGCATGACATCCAATGGGCTTCTGAAATTCTTCAGTGGAGATTAGATGGTGGATGCATAGGATAGCCAATGGGAAAATAAGCACAATAATAAATTCTATAAGGAAAATTTGGAAAATTCTTAATTACTATACATTTATGATTAACTTATTCTGCATAATCAGGAAGTGGTGTAATGAAATTATGAACTTTCAGCAAAAAAAAAAAGATCTTAAATACTTTATTTAAGATATATGGGAAGGTTTTTCACACAGCCATTTCTCCAGATTGAAAACATAGAACTTTGTAGGGAAATTACCAAAATTTTCTCTTGAAAACAATTTAATAATGTAAGTTCTTTTTAAACAGCGGCAACAAACCTATTTATGCCTTGGCATAGTGCTCCAATGCATATTGATTGATAAAAATATCCACTTTTGAAACAATTTTATGGGATTGTTTTCTTTCTTTATATAATAGTTGGTCTTGATCTGGTCAGTAGTTTCTTTTAATTATCCCTGGTGTATCCAATCTGTATTCACAATTACTTATTATGATGATTCAGTGTCACAGTCAAATAGCTATTCTAATTTAGTGGCCAGCAGCTGGTCATGTGACTACTTAAAACAGTAGTAAGAGCTGAGATGAATTAAATAATATATTTTTCCAAACATGTGACTATGCACATTTGAAAAACTAAAATCATAATATTAATATAGTGCTTCTTCCAAAAACCATTCTCACATCAGTAAGTTTGACTCTGTACTTTCCCTTTAAGAGACAGCGAAACTTTCCAGCATTCAAAGGATACTATATTTAATTAACTTTTTTTATTGAATGATAAATAAATGCTGAAATAATTTTCAGGAGTAGGTATTATGATCCCAAAATTACCATGTGGAGAACCTGGAAGTAGAGAGAACCTCATTTAATGCCGTAGAGGCTGCTAAATCCCAGAGTTTGACCTGGAGCTTTCTAAGTCTTTTCCCTAAGTCTTATCACCACCACCCACAGACACACCACAGTGACTGTACTTAGACTGTTGCTATGAAACAAATATGAAGATTTGGAGTTTTAAACAAACACTTATATGTTCTTATACACACTCTGCCATAGTTTGCAATTTTCTAAGTTGACTCTAAGTCATATGTTTTTGGTCATCTGTTGAATAAAGTTTAGATGATAAGAATATATTAATAAAACTGATACTAAACATAATATATTATATTGCCAGTGTGATATCATCTAAGGAGTCAAAATGTGGAACATAACGCTGACATACTTCCCAAGAAATGTATTTCACAGAAATTGAGTTATGAACCATAATATGGTACTTACGTGTTGCTACCTTTGTGCTAGGCTCAAACCAGGGCATTTTCAATGAGTTATTTGTTATAATTCTCAAAAGAATCAAACGACCAGATACTATTTTCAGTCCTATTTAATAGATAAAGAAACTGGAGTTTTAGGAATTTGAGCATTTTGTTTAAGATCATGAATAGCAGCCCCAGGCTGAATCTGTTTTGGCTTCAAACTCAAGCTTTTGGAAGCATAGACCAACAGGACCCTTCTACTGAAGTGTATGTTCAGTATGTTTTTGAGTAATGTAGTACCTAACCCAGAGCTTTCTTTGCAGCTTGTTAACAGATATAAGAAATTTTGCTAAAAATTGGGAACAGTGGGTTGTTTCATCCTTGGAAAACTTGCCAGAAGCCCTCATTGATAAGAAAATCCCCATTTTGCGAAGATTTGTATCTTCTCTGAAGCGACAGACATCTTTCTTGCATCTTGCTCAGGTATGCAGTCAGCTGAGAATATAAGTCACCCAAATCAAAAGGACTCTTCTGATTAAGGATCTTTCACAATTTGAAGGAAACAAAGTATGCAACATCAAAATGTAGCGTGTAACCTAGTGCAAATGCTAGACCTGGCAGGACACATAGATACAGAATTCTATCTGTATGTTTGCATCTTGACTAACTATGCAGCACAAACATTAATCTCCTGGTTTTGGAAATGGACACAGTGTGGGTAATATGATGTATAGTGTGATAAGAAGCTGGATGGAGAGAATTCTGAAATTCTACATTAGTTTTGCAAAGTTTCTGTGATTCCAATTTATTTCAAAAATTTAAAAAAACTGTTATTGTGATCTCAAAAGAATTATACCTACTGGTACAAGTTAAAGTTGTAAGTAGTAAGGCTGTGTGATTCCTTTTTTAGACTTATCTTTTAAGTTGGGTGTGTGTGTTCTCATCTGTATGGGAATATGTGCACACGAGTGCAGGCATCTACAGAGGCCTTAGGTATTGAATACTCTTGGAGGTGGAGTTACAGGTGGTTGTAAACTGAATGACATTGGGTACTGAGGACCAGACTCAGACCCCCTGGAAGAACAGTACATGGTTTTACCCTCCAAGCCATCTCTCTAGCCTGTCTGTGTGATACTTAATGTTCTCAAACTTCCATGCCTTCTGCACTTTAAACTGCTACTGCCAGTCACTGTCAGATAGGGATGAACAAACTAATTCATAGATAGGAATACTACATACAGTTATTACTGTGCAATAATTGTTGGCTTTAGAAAGGTGTTCAGTATCCTGAATAAAACCAAAAACAACAAAACAAAACAAAATAACAACAACAAAACCTAATCATAAGTCCAGATATGAAATGTAACATTTTAAATGTTATTTTTCATTCCTCTCTTTCCTTTCCTTTCCTTTCCTTTCCTTTCCTTTCCTTTCCTTTCCTTTCCTTTCCTTTCCTTTCCTTTCCTTTCCTTTCCTTCCCTTCCCTTCCCTTCCCTTCCCTTCCCTTCCCTTCCCTTCTCTCTCTCTCTCTCTCTCTCTCTCTCTCTCTCTCTCTCTCTCTCTCTCTCTCTCTCTGTCTCTCTCTTTCTTTTTCTTTTTATCTGGGGTGTGTGTGTGTGTGTGTGTTTGCGCAGCCTTGGCTGTCTTGGAATTTGCTTCATTGACCGGTCTGTCCTTGATCTGCCTCCTGAGTGCTGAGATTAAAGGCACAGATCACCACAACTCCAGCTTTAAAATGCCATTTTTAAATTAACACTTTAATATCTCCTGCTTTGTGATGATGGATCAAAAATATTATTTTCATTTTCTTAATCTTAAAAGAAATTTCAAATCTGTCTCACAAACAATCATGTGCTTCAGTTATCTTAAAATGAGTAAGAAGTTTGACCAGAGGAGATAATTCAGTCAATAAAGGATTTGCCATGCAGACTTGAGGACCAACACTCACACAGAAGCCAGGCATGGCAGTGCCTTACATCTGGACAGCTGGTACGGGGGACACTGAGAGACATGGATCCCATGGGCTTTCTGAGCAGCTGGGCTAGTTGAATCAGTGAGTTCCAGGCTCAGTGAGACACTCTGTCTCAAAAAATAGTGTAGACAGATTGAGGAAGACACCCAATACAGACTATGGATCTCTACACAGACACGTACATATACATAAATACACAGACACACACAAGAGAGAAGATATTTATGGTTGTTTTTCTTCAAGAAACTATTTTTATCAAAGTTAAATTTTTTTCTAAGTAGACTATAATTGATAAAGTTTATTGTCTTTTTTGACTATGTGCAGATTGCCAGACCAGCTCTCTTTGACCAGCATGTGGTGAATGCCATGGTATCTGATATTGAAAAGGTTGACTTAAATAGTATTGGATCTCAGGCTCTTCTTACCATATCCAACAGCACAGACACAGAATCTGACATCTACAGCGAACGTGAGTCTGCTTAGCTAACAGTAGAATCTCCTAACTTTGATACTGCCGACTTCTTGGTAGGTAACATAACTGGGGTTTATGACATGCATTGTAGAATATTTAAGGGTATCGTTTGTCTCTGTGTATTAGGTGCTAGGAGAACCATTCCATCCAGTTGTGACAACCAAAATTGTCTCTAGATCAGAGGTTCTCAACCTATAGGTTGTGAGTGGGGAAAAATCAATGACTCTTTCACAGGGTTGCATATCAGATATCTTGCATATCATATATTTACACCACAATTCATATCAACAACAAAATTGCAGCTATGAAATAGCAATGAAAATAATTTTATGGTTGGGAGTCATTGCAACATGAAGAACTGTACTAAAGGGTCACAGTATTAGAAAGGCTGAGAACCACTGCTCTAAGTGATACTGAATATCTCTGACAGCAGAATTGCTGCTATTGAAGAAACTCTTACAGAAACATTTTTAATTTAAAAAAATGTTCTTTTAAAGGATATATTTACTGTGGGAAATATTGAAGAAAAGTAACTGATTATTTCACTGTCTAGAAATAACCAAAATAACCTGGAAGAAATACAAATGACTTTGAATTTTCTGAATTTTCTTCCACTGTTATATACCATATGAACACATTTGTATGTGTTCCATGCTCCTTTTATTGTACAGCATGTGAAACATATAAAGATTGTGTGTCAATACAATGCTATTGAAGGCAGAGATTTGATTCAGGATTAGGCTACTTGACAGTTAACATAACCCATGTGTGTGACCAAGGTATAGCAGCAGAAAACTATTTTCTCATCACTTTCTGTCTGCCAGACAGAACTGCCTTGTCTATAGAATATGGCTTAAGGCATGGCTTGTTCTTACTACGGATCTCCACACAGACACGTGCATATTTACACAGACACACCCAAGAGAGAAGATATTTATGGTTGTTTTTCTTCAAGAAACTTTTATCAAAGTTAAAAATTTTTCTAAGTAGACTATAATTGATATAGTTTATTGTCTTTTTTGACTAAGTGCAGATTGCCAGACCAGCTCTCTTTGACCAGCATGTGGTGATGCCATGGTATCTGATATTGAAAAGGTTGACTTAAATAGTATTGGATCTAAATAGTATTGAGTCATGCATCAAGCCTCATTTCTGTTGGGAGAAATGCTGTGTTACATCTTGTGGTTTAGAAGACCTCAAACTCTTCAATAATAATCCTAGTCTGTCTTCTTAAATTTTATTAATGTTGTTATTTTTGTAAATGGTTCAGTTCTTCAGTGCTGAATTTAATTTTTAGAAGATAGAGTCTTTCAGAAAGCAGAAAATAAACAAGCCTCATTTGGGCGATTCATTAGCTTTTGACTCATCTAATGAGTTACTCTCATCCAATGAAAGTACTGAATTAAAAAGGAATATTCATGATATTACTTATTCTCATCAATAACATGTATAAGTGTACATTTTTAAAGTACAAACCTATATTTCAGTATATTATCCCAAGACAGATACACTGATGATTACACTAAGTGTTCTTGTTACCACTATCAGGCTAAAACATTAACTCATTTCACACATTTATCCATCTCCATTTCCTCTTTATGTCATGAAATTACTAATGTTTTATAGTTCAAGGATGTATCTTGGGTTCAAAGTGGTTGTAACATATTTTAATTTTTAATTACCAACTACTAGTTGTTCATAATAACAAGTTTTAGCATGAGATTTTCACATATGCATATAATGTATGTTGATCATATTTACCCTTAATTATTGCTCTTTCCCACTCCCATTGATATATTTCCTCTTCCCAACTATTGTTTTTTTTCTCCCTACTCCTTCTTCTTCCCCTCCTCCCTTTCTGCTCCTCTCCCTCTTCCTTTTCCCCCTCCTCCTCCCTCTCCTCCCCCTCTTCTCCCTCCTTTCTTTCTTCCTCCCTCTCATTCACCTCTTGTTTTTGACATGGTAGATGACTCTATCACTGTGTTCCAAGAACTGAAGGATCTCCTAAAGAAGAATGCTACAGTGGAGGCATTTATTGAGTGGTTGGATACTGTGGTAGAACAGAGAGTTATTAAGGTATTTTTATGAATAATTCAGAAAATATCTTTAAGAGAAAAAATGCTAACCTGGCTGTAATCTTTTGATGGGTGTGGAAAAGGTCCAGACTGTGTATTTTTAAACCATGTTCTGTGTATTTGTGATAACAAGAAAATGGGGCCAGCCTAGATGGCTATCAACAGATGAATAGGTAGGGAAAATGTGGTACATATACAGAGTAGAATTTTTTTTCCATCTGTAAAGAAAAATGAAATTTGTTAAAAATTTAAGTGAGGTGATCCAAACTCCAAAAAGCAATACATGTTCTTCTTTATACATCATCCTGGGCCTGAAAAATGCATATGCATCACAGTATAACTGTCCATAAATCCAAGAAAGGAAACCAAGACATGGGTGACAATAGGTGAAGAGAAAGGATGGGGTGGGAAAAGGACAAGCGAGAAAAAGAGGTAAGAGACTCGGGTGGATTATGGGGTACATGAATGGAGCAATAGGAGAGGAAAGGAACATCTATTAAAATACACTTTGTTTAACAATGCCATAATGATATTTAATAGAATGTATGTTAATTTAAAATTTTAAAATGCTTTGTAAATGTTTTGAAACCATATAAAACTGAATGACCCAAATATCAAAATTAGGAATATGACTGGTTTGGAGGCACTAGACATGAGGTTGACTCTGTTTCTTTCTTAATCTAAAACTACTGGATGCTACTTTTTTCTGTATCGATGTTTAAAGTTACACCTATATGAGAGCATTTAGGTTAAAAATAAACTTAGAAACTGAAAAGATTTGAGTCTTTCCAAAAAAAAGCAGATTTTCTTAAGACTGACTGGAACTGTGATCTTGTGCATTTGAAATTCTGGTTCTGAAAGGCCACAATTTTACGTTTTCTATTTGGTTTCTTCAAGTCATTCAGTTAACCTTCAAGTCATCCATCATGAAGAAAGGCATTTGAGAACAAATATGTCCCTCACTAGCTGACTCAAGTTGCTCCATATCAAGGAAACTGGTTATAGACTGGGAACTTTTTGTTCTGGAAGGAAAACAGACTCTCGCTCAGGACCAGGGAAGCCAGTTAATCATTTACAGAAAAATGCAACCATTGCCTCATATATTACATCTGTCCTTCTTAAAGCTTCATTTTTTAAAAAGAAGATAAAAATAGCCTGTAAATTATTCCAACTTATAGTTTAATTCTAATAGGAAACTAAGCTATAAAGAATAAAGATGCAATGCCTCTAAAGAGGTAAAACAGGAAAAAAAAAACCACAACCACAGGCTGAAGTTAAAATATCCCTGGACAAATCACTTTATTTGATGAAATAAGTATGAACTCACACCATCTATCTGCTTCTCAGTTTCTCTACCTAGTCGCCTGAACAGGGCACATGTGCAGTGAGAAGATAGATTTCACAGCTTCAGTTTGCTCTTTTATTTTTAGATGAGCAAACAAAACGGAAGATCTCTGAAGAAGAGGGCTCAAGACTTTCTGCTCAAATGGAGCTTTTTCGGTGCCCGCGTAATGCATAATCTTACCTTGAACAACGCATCAAGTTTTGGTATCCAGTGTGCTTTACAATGACTGATTTCTGAACGGTTCCACTCACTCCCTAGTCATCCATTTTCAACAGCTTGCTACTTACTTTTTCCTTCTCAAAACACATCTGAGTACCAACCATGTTGAGAATGGTAGTTAGGAGCTACCTTTGGGAACCAGACTTCCTGCAGTATTTATTCCTAACACTGCTTCTCTGATTGAGGCTTTACCTAAACCAGTCTGAGGAATGTTCTTTACATAATAAAGCCAGGTGTTTGAGGAGATGATGCAAATAAAAATGGTTTACATAAATCATGAGTAGAAGTGCTTGCCTAGATTTTCTGTATAAAACAAGCAAACAAAAAACAAGTTGAGAAATCCTCCTGGGAAACTATTCTAGGTGTAGCACGGCCACAATTTTGGTTTTTCCCGGGTACCCATATAGCTGCACTTGAAGAACCAATGTGTTACTTGGAAGGCACAGGAAGCTACGTTTCTGAACTGTCTTACTAGATCCCACAATTGGGCTAATTTCACTTTTTCAAAAATTACACATCTACTTTGCCCTGAACTTTCTGACTTGCTAATTCTGAATTACAATACTAAACTTATAGACATCAAATTGCATTTTAAGAACTTTTCATAATACTAAACAGGCTAGGGTCAACTAAGGTTTCATTTAGGCTTCGATGGAATTAAAGTTGGATAATGGGTCAAAAGGTCAACAAGAAATAAATTATTAAATTTAGTTTTAAAATTTTATAATTTAATTTAATAATTAGAATATTTAATAATTAGAAATATATTCTTATATTTCAAGCTTCTTAAAATGCAGAGCACAAAAGCCCAAATTTAGCAAGAAGAAAGACTTTTGTTAGGAAATCCATTGAACATTTCAAAGAAGGTTAGACTTTCCAGTCCATCTTTTGCATGAAAATGACTCATTTGCTTTTATTTTTAAATCAAATATGGTTCAGGCCGGAGAGACACCTTATTTGATAAAATTTTCAGACAATATTGGCCATTGTCTAATTATTTAGTACAAAGTAAACGGGAATCAAGCAGAAGAGAGCTCATTCTCCCCTGGTTAAAGCTTATCATGCTCCCGTGTGTGCTCTCTTAAAGCATAAAGCCTGTCTCACTTTCATCCGACTCTTCCTTTGATGTAATTAGCAGCCAAAGGGCTGGCAAGACAGTGCACACAGGGAGCTGGACAGGAGGTACACAGAAAGATTAGAGACCCAAGTTAAGTATGTTGGTCTTAGCAGGTCATTTAAAGTCCAACATGTATTTGTTTATTTCAGTTGTTCCTTGTAAAGTGCAGTGAGATGGTCACAAAGATAACATTTCTCCCTTTTCCTCCCCCTCTCCCTCTTTTCTCCTGTACATGCCCCCTCTTCTATACATGAGGCTCTTTCCATTTGATCCGGATGCTTCTGGATGAGTACATTCTCCTGGCCATGGAGACTCAATTTAATAATGACAAAGAGCAGGAACTACAGAATTTATTGGACAAGTATATGAAGAACTCAGGTAACTTAAATGGCCATTATGCTTTTCATATTTTTTGGTTTAGGTCTAAGTTTAAGGATCTGCAGGTACACAAGTGGGTTCAAAGTATTCTCAGTTTTCCTCCACACTCAGGACCACTAGTATCATATCTGAATACCAATGGGAGCACACTTTCCTCTCCATTATGACACAACAGTGAAAAGTTCCTCAATGGAAACTGGAAATTTACACAACTTAAGTTCTTAATTTCTTAGACTTTCAATGAACTTAAAGAGAAGTCTGCCATACTCTCCCCACAAATCATTGTAATTCAAGGCAACACATGTAGAAATACAATAGTTTAGTATAAAAGAGGTTACCCCATTTCTGGGGAGAAGCCTGGATTCTGAAGACTGTTTAGCTCAGTGGATTGTTCAGTACACTTCAGAATATACGTACCCGCAAATACTCAACTAATAAACACAGCACCATCACTAACCACCAAAACCTCCTGTCTGCTTCCTATGGAAAGTATTATGCAGGAGTTTCCAGATTCATTACTCAACCAGGAGTCACATTCAATATCTATTGCTTGGGCTTGTCAATAAGGAGTATCGTGTTATCTCATCTGCATCATTGTAAAATAATCTTTCCAGATGCGAGTAAAGCTGCCTTCACAGCTTCCCCGAGCTCATGCTTTCTGGCTAACAGAAATAAGGGCAGCTCACTTTCCAGTGACACTGTGAAGAATGAAAGCCACATGGAGACATCCTATGTCCCCCTGCCTTCCAGCCAGCCTGGAGCCGTCCCCTCTGTTCTGCACCCATTCTCAGCTGAGAACACTGAGAATGTGCCACTCCCAGGTATGTGGGGAAGCAATGAAGAACACCTTAATGGACTTTCTAGCACATTGCAGAAGACCCATTCTTTCATTTCTCTCAACACTCGCAGGAATGCCACCGAGAAAAATACTTAAGCGGATTAAAGATATTTTAAATTTATGGATTTATATTTATGATTTTTGTCATTAGCATTCATATTTATGTCATTGCAAATGTAGTTATCACACACATGGATGGTAACTCATATCAAGTGTGACTAGGTCTCTTCATTTAACAGAAGAAAACATCTTAGATATGCATAAAATCCCTAAGACACTTTGAAGATTTAATATGGACAGCTTTTCAGGCATGGGGACATACATCTGTAAGTCCAGCACTCAGAAGACTGATGTAAGAAGGTCATGGGTTCACTCCAGGCTGGGTTAGATAGCAAAACTCTGCCAATAAAAACTGTGTTGCTGGGTGCAGAATTGGCTTAGTGGTTAAGAGCGCTTGTTGTTCTTGCAAAGGTCCTGGGTTTGATTCTTAGCACCCAATGGAGGCTCACCACCTCCTCAAGCATCAGGCATGCGTGTGGTAGACAGATGTACATTCAGATAAAACACTCATATGAACAAAATAACAAAAAAGACATTTTAGAATAGGATTGCTTATTTGATTTTGGCTTCAGTGATATTTCTCTTCCAGCCACTTTAGGACAACGATGCAATAATTTTGTGCTTTGCAGCAAAATAAGTCTTCAGTGACTTGAATGAAATATCAGAGTTTATTTTAAATATACTATTGACTCATGGACTGTTACAAAATTCCCATTTTATAGGTTGATTTATTGAGCACACAGAATGTTAAAACAAGAGGGGACTTATGGTGTTGTGGCTTAACTACATCAATTGATAGCCACAGGCTCAGGGAGTGGAGACATTGGTGAATCCTTGCTCATCAGTGGTGTTTGTGTGCTGTGTTCAGCTGACTGTGAAACAGTGGGCATTGTGATGTTAGTGTAGTTTTCTATTACTGAAGGTCAAATCATTATCTATTCATTTGGGGTTTTGTTATGGTACAGTGTGGGTATCACACTGCATTTCCCTTCTTATTTGTGAGTTATTTTTTAATTAAAATATTTTTCATACAATATATTTTGATCATGCTCTTCCCTTTCTTTACACCCCCTAGCTCTTCCCAGCTCCTCCCCATCCTCCTGAGTCTCCCCTAACCCCTGTTTCTATGACTGTGAATTTGCGTGCATACATATTCTCCAGTTATTTACAGAAGGGAAGTACTACTAAGTCGGAACAAAGGGTACATTAATAAATCATTTGAACATTTTTAAAGGCATGATCTCATCTACTTACTATACTACAAATAGAATGGTCTCACTTTTTTTTTCCAGGTCAAATAGAGCTTTCCCAAAGTACTGGCCATCTGATGACACCACCTATTTCTCCAGCCATCACAAGCAGAGGAAGTGTTATTAACCAAGGGCCAATGGCGGGCAGACCCCCAAGCGAGGGCACAGTTCTCTCAGCTTCAACACACTGCTCAACATATGCAGAACCAATCTATCCTGCGCTCCCTCCAGCCAACCATGACTTGTATGGGAGCAACTCTAACTATCAGACTGTGTTTAGGGCACAATCTCACCCTGCATCAAGCCTCTATGCTCACCGTGCAGAGCATGGGCGGTGCATGGCCTGGACTGAACAGCAGCTTTCTAGAGACTTCTTTGGTGGCAGTTGTGCTGGTTCTACATATAATTCCAGGCCACCTTCCAGTTATGGACCATCCCCCCACACACAAGAGTCACACAGCATGCAGTTTTTGAACACAGGAAGCTTCAATTTCCTTAGTAATGCAGGAGCTGGCAGCTGCCAAGGATCAACATTGCCTTCTAATTCTCCTAATGGTATGTAACTTTTAAAGATTTTTTTTTTTTTGGCCTTTGAGAAGGCAGTAAAGCAAAATCTGATGCTGAGTTTCACCTCTGCTGAGCATCATAATATCCAGCAAAAAATGTAAATCATAGACTCTTAGCTGCTTTTAGAGTGTATCTGCCACACCCAAACATATTCCTTAATTCTTGTGGCTTTAGTAAAGTTTTTTTTATACGTGATTTTTAAAAAGTCAAACTTTATGCTAGATACATTCAAAAAAGAGTATTCTGTCCTTTGAAAATATTTTCAATGGAGATTATGTCTTCCAGAGAATTAACACTGTATTTTAAAGATCAGCTCTAATACCAATATTATCTATTTATTTAAAAATGAAAGAAAACAAAAAACCTGAAGTTGAGACTGAAAAACTGTTGGATTAATTAAACTTTTAAAAATACTTTCTCCTAAGTGAACATGATTCTGTACGTAGAAATTTTGTTTGAAAAGTATTATGATTTAAAGGGCTAGCTGTACTTGTATCTTCATAGATATGCTTTATAAATTTAGATATGGAAAATGTATAGTCAGTTTCAAAATGAATAATATGCCAGTTACCTTTTAACTAAAAACTATCATAGTAAACCATACTATATATTAAAGCATAAGTTCAAGTCTCAAGCTAATATAAATCAGACTATTTGATATTTTTAGGACTACACCCAGCTATGTTGTTTCTTTTGCTTTTCCTGGGGTGATTCAGTAGCAAGCAAATAGAATATTCTCAACCTGTTTCATTCTAGGATACTATGGAAACAATATAAACTACTCAGAGGCACATAGGCTCGGATCAATGGTGAACCAACATGTTTCCGTCATCAGCAGTGTTCGCTCCCTGCCTCCCTACAGTGATATCCATGATCCACTTAACATTTTAGATGACAGCAGCCGGAAGCAGAACAACTCGTTTTATGCAGACACAGTCTCTCCTGTTGCATGTCGTACTCCTGTAGTAGGTAAATTGTTTTCATAGTCGTTGAAATCATTTTAAGACATGATGAACTTTAGCTATGCAGAATGAGCTGGTAGGGGATAGGTGGTGGAGATGTTCAATTAACTAGGCATGCATGGCCCTACGGTAATTTTATCATTATTTTATGTTATGTTTTTGTGTTTGAGTAAAGAACAAATTTCCATTTCTTATTCTTTGAAATGATTAGTACACACCTTCTTTAAGATCTGTTATTTTGTCCAGAAATAATAACTTATATTTACTATGTATATAAATTTTACTACAGCTTGACAAAGGCGTTTGAAGTGATAGTGAACCATATGAGAAGAAAAGTGATATTTTCCTCATTTTCTTATGACCATCATTGGACTCATTAGGAAGGGTCAAGAGTGATCTTTCTTCTCCACAATCACCATTAGCACCCAATACCACTCTGAGTGTTTACAGTAGTAAACAAAAATCCTGTAATGGTGGCAGCTAGTATTTCTCAATCTTTTGTAAAATGTGATTGAATATCCTTGCAGAAACTGTTGCTATTTTTTACTGTTATATATAACATATAATTCAAGTCAACATGAGCAAATCACTGTGTCTGCCACAAAGTCTTCAAGCTACTTCTTTCAATCTTAGCCTCATCTATGAAGGCGCAAGATGCACTGCTTAGTTGGCTGCACAGAAGAAACTTAGCAAATCAATGAGTGATGGACTAGTCCAAATAAATCTAGGGGCTTCAGGTATGGCTCCAGCAGTAGAACACTTACTTGCTTGTCATGTGTGAAGCCTGGGGTTTGACTTCTAGCACCAAGGTAACAACCTTAAATATATACACACACATATAGTCTACTTTAATTAATAAGTTATTACTGATAACATAAGTATTGAACCTGAAACAATGTATACATTTAGTTTGGAAGGCTAATAATGAAGCATCACTGAGAAAATATGCATCCATCACATATCAAAAAGAGCGTTTATGTTTATATGAGATACCTGAAATCTTCAATGGAATTCATTTTTATACTAGTGTAACTGAAGGGTCCATGACACCCAATAGAAGCACTGAGAAGATGAAATAAATTCCATCTCTCATCACTCAGTGTACTTTTCCAATAATTCAATAGGAAGTACTTCTTCCCTTCCTGTAGCCATCACAAATGTGCCCTGAGCAGTCTAGCAGCTCATCTCCTGCTATCTGCTAATAGTCATTGCTTCTAGGGTACTCTAATGAAGCAGAAAATTGCACTTCAGGAAGCGTCCTCACCATCAGACTAAAATGTACTGTGTTGCTATTGTTACTATTAGTTCTGTTTACTTGTAAAGATAATGGAAGCTTTGATGGAACATGACTTGGAAGTATGGTGGATTCTAAGCTTTAGCTGTCAGAGCTGGCTAATGAGCAAATTGCAAACCGGGCATCAGAGTGAGAGAGGAAAGAGAACAAGTGAATAAGCACAGTGGGGCCTGGACTCATTTTGTCCTCAGTAGTTAGGAAGCCTGATCCTTAGAGATGGAGAGCACATTGCCTTGACAAGAGAATAGATCAACCATGCGATAAGGATGTAGACCCCTTGAACATTTTAAGGAAGGTTTTTAGAGCAACTATATATCAGATACTGGGTATGAGGATACTGAGGTAGTCAGGACATAGTTTCTTCTTTGAGAAAGTTTATGCTCTAGAAAGGGGAGAGTAAGGTGATGAATATACAAATTATCACAAAGATAATTTCATTAGAAAGATAATTACCACATACTTTCTCTTATATGTGAAACCTGTATATGTATATATGTGTGTGTGTGTGTGTGTGTGTGTGTGTGTGTGTGTGTGTGAGAGAGAGAGAGAGAGAGAGAGAGAGAGAGAGAGAGAGAGAGAGAGAGAGAGAGAGAGATACGTTTATATATATGTATGCATGTAAGTCATGAAGGATCATGAGAAAGGAGGAAGAGCTCTTAATAGACATGGAAAATATATAGTAATGGAGTGCATTGGATAAAATTAATTGGGGAAGGGGGAACCAGTTGGGGAGGGATCTGAGCATGAGGAAGGTCAGTGGGGGGATGGGAACAAATCAGAACAAGTATAAAGACTATGTGTAGTGAATATAGCATATTTGTATATGCTATGATAAAATCCATTACTTGAAACACTCACCTAAAACAGTTTATTAGAAGATAATTCAAAGGTTTTGGAAGTATGTAAGGCGGTGACTTGCAAAATGGGAGCTCTCTGAGGCAGATGTCAGGAATGGACTCCTGAGGCAGAGATATTTGAATTGAGAGTTTGGAAATCCAGAAACGCTGGAAATCAGATGAAGAAGATCTAGACAGAAGAAACAGTCATTACAGAGCCTCTAAATTCAAGAGGAAAAGTTGCAAATTTCAGTGATCAGAAAGAAAAAAAATGAATGTGTCTTGAGAAGCTAAACATATGAGAGAGTGGAGCACAGTAAATTTCAAAAGTCAGTTCGTGTAGAATTTTGTGATTCACGGCAAGTAGCCTGGATTTTGTTCCTAGAGTATAACTCATGGTCATCTGAAAGAAGAGTAGAAACTGCTTTACATATCAACATGATCTTTTTAGATCTTCTCCAAAAGGTAAGAGACTGAGGCTGCTATGTGGGTCTAGGGAGAGATGGTGATGAGAGGTGCAGACAGGAAGTAGAACTAGTGAAGACATAGTAACAGAATGTAATATAATATTGTGTTTTCTCTGTTAAATATGTAGAAATAATACATAGGAAAACAGCAAGTGGGAAAATCAAAGGAAACCTGGTGAATCATATACACTTGCATTTAAAGCAGCTTGTGTGTGCTCGATGCAAAAACCATAAAAGGTTCAAAGTGAGTAGCACTTGTAGAATACAGAATACATAAATTTGTTTTTAATTGTTTTAATTGTTTGTCTTTTCCCTGTAGCTTCCAACTTGCAAACCCAAATTCCTTCATCTTCATCCCAGTGTATGTATGGAACTTCCAATCAGTATCCAGTGCAAGATAATCTGGACTCCAATGGACCAAGCAACAGAGAAATGGTGTCCTCTTTACCACCCATCAACACTGTGTTTATGGGGACAGCAGCTGGAGATACGTAAATGAACAATGCAGAATGCAGATGAAACTCAAACCCTCTGCTGTATTGATGTCATTATCTACCCCCAGCTGCCACGAGAGAAGAGAAGGTGGAAGGTGCAGTGATCAGTTATTTTCAGATCACTGCTATGCTGGACAACTCCATAGAGGATGGAGATACTTGTATTGCACACAAATAGGCTAAAATGTGAAGTCATTATTAATCATAACTTCAAATACTGTCAAATGAAGCCAATGGAAATTTAAAGATGCAGACACTACAAATATGTAATATTTCACTTTCTAACTTATTAAAAAAATCCTCTATTTTCCTCCATCTTTGGTTTCTAAAAGAAGAAAAATATATTCGATGCCTTCACAATATCTTTAATTTATAATCATTGTTTACTATCACCTATTTGACCAAAGTCAAATGTCTAAGTTCTACCTCCTGTGGAAATGTTTACAAGGTCAAGACTTTATTGTATGTAGCCTAGATCCAAGTGACTTGACCTTCTATCCCTGTGCACTATCGTGGTGATTTCTGTTACATAGCAGTATTCCAATTCTATGTAACTGAATCGAAATGATAAACACTTTTCTTCTTTATATAAAATGATAAGAGGAAATAAAAACGAATGTATGGAAACATTTTCAAAGCTGTGATTGCTTTTGGGATTGACACTTTCTGAAGAATGTGGAGACTTCAGGCCAAAGTACTATGGGTATGAAATGAAAGAATAAATAAAGCTTGATGCTTAAAACAATGCAATTCAAGAGTGTTTGTATATCAGACTCCTGACTATGCATGTTAATATATTAGGTTTAGACTGTTTAATTTTTCTTGTTTTTTTTAAAAACAGCTGTTTTTTGAGTACTTTTCTAATAAATTGGAAAGGAATAATGGGTATCCAGGGATTATCCAGATGCAAAGACTGGTTCAGAGTGAATTACATGTAAGCTAATGCAACTGGCAGCACATCTATTTACATGTTTATTTTTCTTTTCCATGTATTGTGGCTCTAAGATTGATGGCCTATTCTAGAAGACTTCCATTAGTTATATAAGAATCTCTTAGTAGTGTTCCCATTTAGCAGCATACAGTATGATCTAACAAACAGCAATGTTTGCAGTATTAGCAAATCACAAGAATTATGAAATGAAGTGTTCTATTCCTTTCATTAATAATTTGGTTTGACTACAAAAAAGAATAAAACTATAGACTTGAAATGCAATAACAGCATTAAGGAGCATTTGAACACAATTCTTGAGATATAGAAACCAAGATTTCAAGACATATTTAGCATTGCCAGATGCTATGTTACATAACATGGGAAATACAAAAATGAAGGTGGTACTGTCATATCATAAAGCATTCTTTTGTGGAGACAAAGGGGTGGGATGATAGGAAATCAAGGCTTAAAGATTTGACGGTAGAGAAATTGCTTTGAATAAATGGTGTTCCAGAAGCATGTAGCAGCTTGGTGTGTGGAGAAACAGGCTGGCTAGGGGAATCTTTAACCTGAGGATTATTTGGAAGACTATTACATGCAATCGTCCAGCAGAGGAGTATAGAAGGAGATTTAAGAGACATAAGTACAAGATGCATGAACATACTTTTAGACAATGTAGTGTATGGTTGTTCTTAGGCTTATTTGCAAGGTATCAAGTCGTTTACCAAGGAGTGTTCTTAAACCCAAAAGAGAGGGTACTGGCTGGTTTTGTGTGTCAACTTGATACAGGCTGGAGTTATCACAGAGAAAGGAGCTTCAGTTGGGGAAGTGCATCCATGAGATCCAGCTGTGGGGCATTTTCTCAATTAGTGATCAAGGGGGGAGGGTCCCTTGTGGGTGGTGCCATCCCTGGACTGGTAGTCCTGGGTTCTATAAGAGCGCAGGCTGAGCAAGCCAGGGGAAGCAAGCCAGTAAGAAATATCCCTCCATGGCCTCTGTATCAGCTCCTGCTTCCTGACCTGCTTGAGTTCCAGTCCTGACTTCCTTTAGTGATGAACAGCTCAATAAACCCTTTCCTCCCCAACTTGCTTCTTGGTCATGATGTTTGTGTAGGAATAGAAACTCCTACTAAGACAGAGAGTGAAAAGCATCACTGGGTTTCACGTGCTCCTGGCTGATGTTGACTTCAAGAAGAAACATGTGACTAACTTTCCCTTTGACCCAGAGAATGGGGTTTAGAGTTCATGTTGCTACAAAAGTGACAGTATTTCCCAATCCTGACTATTGGTATTCACACAAAATGGTTCTGCTTTATATAACTATTCTTACTGTCACTGTTCTTTAAACACTAAGTTCTAATAGAACTGAATTCCTGGGTCCTATTTCCAAATGCCTCTAGATAAGCAGTGTAAGCCCTGTATGATTCAAAGAAGAGATGCTTTGAATCTTGCCTGAGAGGAGACCATGAGATGACATACTTGTCTACCCTTGGTTACACTCATCGTTTAAGAATTGCTCCTTCATAGGTCTAAAGGCTGGATTCTCAAGATATTTTGGAACATATTTGTGTTAATTTTAAATAAAATGTAAGGATCTTGTTTTATCTTCAAGTGAACTTTGTGCAACTTGTGTGGTATTCATCAGAAAGAAGTAGCCATTTAATCTATTGCTTAAATGAAATTAAGGCTATAAATCCAAGGCTTTGTTTTTTAATGCCCCGTGTATATCTTGACTTTTAGGATATCTCTTCTCAAATTGTACATGATTGTGGCTACTGTTAAAGACAGGCAAAATGTTCCAGTTGATTCAATCAACACCTTAAGAAAAATTTAAGATAAAGAGCAAGCATCAAAGCTGCTTTAAAATCCTGCTGTGTCTTTAATACCAAATCACAGATCATAATGGACCTGGTTTATTTTCCTCTCTCCAGTTAGTTTTCTACTAGGAAAACAGAGATTGATCAAGGTATATGTACCCAAGCATATTTTCTAATGAAATGTTGGTAGCTTTTGTACTTTAAAGACAAGTTCTAATGACAGTTTTGATGTCAAAAATTCATTCTCTTTTCCTGCTTTAAGAGAGGAAAATCCTGGAGATGCTGAAAGCCCCACCCAATGAGAGCTTTGAAAATAGGGTTGCCATAATATATTAAGTGGCAAGTGTACCAGTAGGTAGTGCTAGGAGCAGGGCTGTGAATATATGACAATATGTTGGATAGATTTACTCATGAAAGAACAGTCTCACTTCAAAAAAAGTAACACTTTTATGAATGAATAAAAAAGTAAACTGATAGGCTGCGAGATAACTGCCCTTTAAACTTTGCCTAATAGAAGATTTCTATACTAGACAAGCCTCTAACCAACTCAACAATCTCCTTAGAAAAGAAGACTCTAATAATACAGTCCCAAGAAACAAGCAGGTGGAGAAGGAAGGTCTGGAAGAAGCTAAGTTGTGAGAGGGGCTCCAGTTGGCACCAATGTGTAAGCACCTCCCATAGGACATCGATAGGACAGGTCTCCAGACATGCAGCAGAAGAGTGGAGCAGCATTAGGTCATTCTGACCAGTATGGTACAATGCCCAGATCTCCTGGGCCTGTGGTATCACCCAACCCTAGGTCCTTGCTGAATGCAGTGTCTGTTCACCTGTTTAAGATACAGCTGCCTCGGTGGTATATTCAGTCCACTACAGTGTGTAATCCCTCTACAAATAAAGTTGGTTATCAGTGAAATTTAGGCAGATATATCATTTTAAACAGAATCAGTCTCAAACAATTTACAACAATAGGATAAACATAAATGCGCCTATATTTTTCTTAATTTTATTTTTAACTGATAACACACACAAAAGGTGAAAGCTGGAGATATTGAAGGGATACTACATAAAAAGCTCTCTTTATAAACACATCACATCAACTTCAGTCCATCTAAGTACATACATATGATGAAGCATATATCATTATCAATGGTAAGAACTTTCAGACTTACTCATCCTAGCTGCCTTCATCTAAGTACTGGGGATTGAACTTGGAGCCTTGCATAAGAGAAACAAGATCTCTGCTACTAAGCTACATCTTTAAATGTTCTTCCAGCTTCTTGCAATAAATAGTTCTTGAAAGCCAAGATAAGTAGTGCATTCTCCTTCTCTATGCTTCTAAGAAGCACAAACTAAGGAAAAGAAAGAGGAGGAAAGTAAGAAAGAAAGAGAAAACATTTGATATAAATTGTGAAACTCAAATCTAATTTTCCCAAGTTGTTGTTGTTATTGTTATTTTTGTTGTTTTAAGCAGGAGGCACATGAGAGTGATATGCCAAAACCCAATGGAAAGGGATCTTACAGAACTTCAGGTTTTTCTTTGACACAGAGATATTAGTTTCCACATAATCACCGCAATAGCTCTGAGCTCTTGTTAACAAAATTGCACTATATTGTGGCAAATTCAGGGTAAGTTATAGAAATTTCAGCAAAGATCTTAAAGAAAAGTAAAGAGACTTGACTATGGCACATAGGACATTTTGTTCTTGGGGAAAGATAAGAAATGAGATATATATATATATATGAATGAATGAAAGGTCTTTGTATCATCTCATTCAATTATTGAACTTTAAATCAAATCCCCAGATTTATAAATAGTAAAAAGTATGATCTGTCTGTTCCAAAAAGCACATTGACCAAATCAAAGGAAAACATTTTCATTCCCTCTCTCATTTTAGGGACAAATGGCTGAAAAACACATTATAAGTGGATTATGATGAATGTGGTCACTAATTTTAAGGTATTTAATGTTTAAAGAGAGTTTTACCTTGCTTGTCTTGATAAAATTTTTTCCATCAGTATTTCTACCCTTCAGCTATACCCCTAGATACATTTATCTTTATTTTGAAATAGGCTTTCACCAAGTTGCCTATGTTGGCGTTTATATCATAGTCCTCTTGGCTCAGCATCCTTAGTGCTGGGGTATCTGGCATTCACAGTCTTGTCTAAGTAAATCTCAAAAATAATAACTTCAGCGAATATAAGCAACTTTTAGAAAACTTATGTGTTCTTTGTGTGTGGTGCATGTGTCTGAGGTGTACCATGTGTACTTGTCTGGGTGAGTGTGTATATGTGTATGTGTGTGTGTGTGTGTGTGTGTGTGTGTGTGTAAAGATGCTCATGTACATGTTTGAGTGTACATGTGAGAGTAGAATTTGAAGTTGTATGTCTTTTGCTATTGCCTTCCAATTTGATTTTTTGACTTTCTCTTTAAACCTTAGGATCACTTATTGACTAGACCAGATGCCAGCATGCTCCAGGGATCTGCTCATCTCTGCCTCTCAACACTAGGATTACAGATTCTCACCATCATCTTTTATGTGGGTGCTGGAAGTCAAACTCTGGTTCTCATGTTTTCTGGAATGTGCTAACCACCTGAACTCCCTCTCCATTCCCTGTACTCTCTATTGTGTATCCACAATTTCAATCTTAGCATATTTCTCTGAAAAAACAAATCTAAATAGCAAAGAAGCAAAATAAATATTGATGCATTCAAAGGATGTCTTCTTATATTGTTGGTATGATTTTAATCCTAAAGCTGAAGGTAATCGAAGATGAAGAGGCCCAAACTAAGATCTCTCACGTAATACTGTGACATCTTAAGATATTTGTGGAACCTCCAAGGAGCCAGTGAACACATTTCCAAAAGTGAAAAATTAACTACTCAATATGATATCTGATCTAAAGTAAAGAGAAACTATTCCTTTTTATTAGTCAAAAACAAGAGTGCTGTTTTTACCAATCAATAGTCACTGTGAGGGCCAGAGATTTACAGCCTTCAAGCATCTTTAAACACACTGGAGCAAATATGAGCTTTGTGGGGAGTTTGTTAATCAACATTTATCATTTCGATTTGTGTACTTTAGCTTATTAATGCTCTGCACATGACCTCTATGGAAAATAAAACTGTTCCCATATTTCAGGTTACAAAGTGGCAAGTCCTCTTGCTTTTGTATTTGTGTATAGGGTGATATATTTGTGCTATTTGACACGTAATGCTGTTTTTCATTTATTACTCATTGTACAGACACCTGTACAACTTGTAACATCTATTTTGACTTTCTGTTGTTTGAGGAAATGGTTAAGAGTCTAAAGACTATACATGAAAGTGGTACTTGCTGCATTTTTGTGAGAAGCTGAGTAGTCACTTCCCTGGAGATTATAGACCATCAAAGAAAGCCTTCTTCCTCCAGAAGAAGAAATAGTTCCTGTCACAGCTGTGCATCTAACATGTGACCACTCTCTGTGACGTACAAGAGCAAAGCAGTTACAAATGGAGTGGTAATTCCTAACCAGCTCCTCTCCAAGCTAGTTGGTGTGACCCAATGTGATGCCCATGAAGCTTGTCCTGAATTTATTTCACTTGAGAGTCAGCAAGACTACAGAGGGAGCACATTGCATCAGTAAGGCATGGCCAAACCCAAAGAAAAACAGCTTCCCAATGTCCCAGACTTATCTCTTCAAGGCACAGAAGTGAATTCCCAGATGCTTAGTAAGAGATAAAACCAAAGTTGATGCAAAATATGATTTCAGAGTAGGACAAATACATATACTACTTTGTTTCTGTTACTTTTTAGTTTAACATATGAAATAAAATATTTCACTATGGCATTTTTTATATACATGTGTCATTTAGACACATCAATTTAAAACATGAAACAGTTCCGCAGCTCTGAATTAAGGATTTTATTAGTATGTGACAAGTTAGGTAACAACTTCTTAGATACTCACTTTCCTCTACTGAAAAATGAGATAACTGAGATACTTAGCACCATGGTTCATGAGATCCCAGGATCCACTAACGCTGGTTGTTATTGCTGTTATTCTAACCTCGTAGAATCAGTCAGTGAAAACCATTCCTTTTTAGTGCGGAAATAAAAGGATTTATTTGGCTTTCACGTGCACATCATCAAAAGAAATAAAGACAAGAACTCAAACAAAGCAGGAGCTGATACAGAGGCCATGGAAGTGTGTCACTTACTGGCTTGTTCCCTCTTAGCTTGCTCAGCCTAATTTGGACCCCCAGCCCAGAGATGGCCCAACTCACAGTGGACTGGACTCTTCCTACTCAATTACTAATTATGAAAATGCTCCCACAGACTTACCAACAGCTGAATCTTATGAAGCGCCCCCTGTGTTTAATTGAAAATAGATTCTTTTCTCAAACAATATATCCTGATTATTCTCCTCCCTTCACTCCTTCCAGTTCTTTCCCACCTTCTCTCCCCTCCCTCATTCCCTTCTCCTCACCTACTCCCTTTCTGTCTCTCATTAGAAAAGAACAGATTTCCAAGAGACAACAATGAAACATGGCAAAACAAACTATTATAAGACACAGCAAAACTATCATATTGAAGTTAGACACAGCAACAAAGGAAGAGGAAAAGAGTCCGAAGAGCAGGCACAACAGTCAGAGACCCACTTGTTCTCAAAGTGAAAAGCTTCATAGAAATACTAAGCCAATAGATGTATGTATATAGATGTATAGATGTATAAAGATGTATGTATAGAGAGGACCTGGTGTAGACCCATGTAGGACCTGTGTTTACTGCTTCACTCTTCACGAGCTCATGTGTGCCTTTCTTAGTTGATTCAGAGAGCCACGTTCTCCTAGTGTCCTCTATCCCTTCTGATCATGCAATCTTTCCACAACCACTTGGGTAAGATCCCCTGAGCTCTGAGGGGAGCGATTTGATGGAGACCTCCTGTTTAGACTCACTCCTTCTGTATAATGTCTGGCTATACATTTCTGCCTCTGTTACCATCTATTGCTAGATGAAATCTCTCTGATGATGACTGAATAAAAATAGTAGTGTTTGGTTTTACCCTAGGTCTATGGACTATGTAGTCTTTGGGTTTTGGTTACCCAAGCAGTGTTGTGAATGAGTTCCTTCTTGTGGAATGGGCCTTAAGTCAAATAAGACATTGGTTGGCTACTCCCACAAGCTCCATGCCATCATTGCCCTAGCATATTTTGTAAGTAAGACATATTTTAAGTCTAAAGTTTTGTGGCGGGATAGGTGCCCACATTTCTCTTTCAGTACCTTACAGAGTACCTTCCCACACAAAAGAGACTAGAACATAAAAGTGAAGGTTCCATGTATGCACCAGCTCAACTTCTCTGTGATCAGGATATTGTCCTGGGAAACAGAGCCCCACTGTCAGTTTGAGGAGAACAACCGTTGTCTTAGCATTAGGCTAGCATTATTTGAGGATTTTCATGGGACCCTCTTGGCCAATAACTCAACTGAATGCAAACTAGTCCCATCACTGCAAGTCTTGCCTGCCTACAAGAGATGACCACTGAAACTCTGTATCCCCCATTACAAGGAGTCTTTACTAGAGTCACCTTCATATATTCCAGGAAATTTCCACTGCACTATATTTCCACACTACTCCCCAAATGCCCCCCATTTTCACCCGCCTCACCCTGTACTCACTCCATCCATAAAATCTATGCTATTCCCCATTCCAAGGGAGATCCATGAACACACACCCCCATTTCCTTATCTTCACCCAATGTCTATGGACCTGTTGATTACAGCATGACTATCATTTATTTAATGGCTAGTATCCACTTATCAGTGAATACATATCATTTTTGTCTTTCTGGATCTGAGTTACCTCACTTGGAATGATTTTTCTCTAGTTCCTTCTACTGCCAGAGAATATCATATTTTTTTAAACTGAGTAATACGTCATTGTGTGATGTACATTTTGTTCATCCCTTCTGTTGAGGTACATCTAGATTATTTCTAATTTCTGGATATTATGAATAGAGCCTTCAAAAACATGTTTGAGCAATTGTCTTTGTGGTGAGATGCAGTCTTTTGGGTATATACTAAATACTGCTATAGCTGGGTCTTAAGGTAAATCAATTCCCAATTTCCTGAGGAACTGCTAAACTGATTTCTATAGTGGCTGTACAAGTCTGCACTCCCACCAGCACTGGAAGAGTACTCCCCCTGCTGGAGCACATCCTCATCAGCATGAGCTGTCACTTGTGTTACTGATGTTAACCATTCTGACAAGTATAAGATGGAGTCTTAAAGTAGTTTTAGTTTGCATTTCCCTTATGGTTAATGATGCTGAGCATTTCTTTAAGTGTTTCTCAACCACTTTAGATTCCTCTACTGAGAACTCACTGTTTAAATCTGTTGGATTATTTCAGTTTTTTGATATTTAGTTTCTTGAGTTCTTTATAAACTTTGGATATTAGTCCTCTATCAGATATGGAGTTGGTAAAATCTTCTCTTATTCTGTAGGCTTCCTATTTGCCTGATTTATGGTGTCCATTGTCTTACAGAAGCTTTTCAGTTTGATGGGGTCTTATTTATTAATTGTTGACCAATTGTGTGATTGGTGTTCTATTAAGAAAACTATCTCCTGCGCCAATGTGTTCAGGGCTATTCCCCACTTTCTATTCTATCAGGTTAGGTGCACGTGACTTTGTGTTGAGGCCTTTGATCCATTCCGTGTTGCATTTTTTGCAGAGTGACTAATATGGATCTATTCGCATTCTGCTACATATGGACATTCACTGTAAATAATACCAATTGTTGAAAATGCTGTTCCCCGCCCCAGTGTGTATTACAGGCTTCTTTTTCAAAAATCCATAGGTGTGTGAATTCAATTCTTGGTCCTTGATTTAATTCCATAAATTGATGTGCCTGTTTTTATGCCAATACTATGTGGGTTTTGTTAATATTAGCTCTGCAATACAGCTTGAAATCAGGGATTGTAATACCTCCAGAAGTTCTTTTATTGTTCAGGATTGTTTTAACTATCCTAGGTTTTTTTGTTTTATCACATGAAGTTAAAAGTTGTCATTTCTACTATATTAATCCTGCCAATCCATGAGCATGGCAGATTTTTCCATCTTCCGAGGTCTTCTTCAATTTCTTTCTTCAGAGACTTGAAGTTCTTGTCATACAGATCTTTCACTTGTTTGGTTAGCGTCACGCCAAGATACTTAATATGGTTTGTGGCTATCGTAAAGGGTATTATTTCTCTTACTTCTTTCTCAGCCTGCTTATCCTTTGAGTATAGGAAGGCTTCTGACTTGCTTGAGTTGATTTTATATCCGGCCACTTTGCTGAAGTCGTTTATCAGCTGTAGGAGTTCTCTGGTGGAGTTCTTTGGGTCGCTTATGTATACTATCATATCGTCTGCAAATAGTGATAGTTTGACTTCTTCCTTTCCAATTTGTATCCCTTTGACCTCTTTTTCTTGTCTAATTGCTCTAGCTAGAACTTCAAGTACTATATTGAAAAGATATGGAGAGAGAGGGCAGCCTTGTCTAGTCCCTGATTTTAGTGGGATTGCTTCAAGTTTCTCTCCGTTTAGATTGATGCTGGCTACTGGTTTGCTGTAAATCTGCCATGCTCATGGATTGGCAGGATTAATATAGTAAAAATGAGCATCTTACCAAAAGTAATACACAGATTCAATGCAATCCCCATCAAAATCCCAACTCAATTCTTCATAGAGTTAGAAAGAGCAATTCAAAAATTCATCTGGAATAACAGAAAACCCAGAATAGCTAAAACTATTCTCAAGAGTAAAAGAACCTCTGGGGGAATCAGTATCCCGGACCTCAAGCTGTACTACAGAGCAATAGTGTTAAAAACTGCATGGTATTGGTACAGTAACAGACATGTAGATCAATGGAACAGAATTGAAGACCCAGAAATGAATCCACACTCCTATGGTCACTTGATCTTTGACAAAGGAGCTAAAACCATCCAGTGGAAAAAAGATAGCCTTTTCAACAAATGGTGCTGGCTCAGCTGGAGGTCAACATGCAGAAGAATGCAAATTGACCCATCCTTATCTCCTTGCACTAAGCTCAATTCTAAGTGGATCAAAGATCTCCACATAAAACCAGACACACTGAAACTAATAGAAGGGAAACTAGGGAAGAACCTTGAACATATGGGCACAGGGGAGAATTTCCTGAACAGAACTCCAATAGCTTATACTCTAAGATCAAGAATAGACAAATGGGACCTCATTAAATTACAAAGTTTTTGCAAGGCAAAAGACACCGTCAAAAAGACAAAGCGGCAACCAACTAACTGGGAAATGATCTTTACCAACCTTACATCCGACAGAGGGCTAATATCCAAGATATACAAAGAACTCAAGAAGTTAAACTCCAGAGAGGCAAGTAACCCTATTAAAAAATGGGGTACAGAGCTCCACAAAGAGTTCTCACCTGAAGAATATCTAATGGCTGAGAAGCACCTAAAGAGATGTTCATCATCCTTAGTCATTAGGGAAATGCAAATCAAAACAACCCTGAGATTCCATCTCACACCAGTCAGGATGGCTAAGATCAAAAACACAGGAGACAGCAGTTGTTGGCGAGGATGTGGAGAAAGAGGAACACTCCTCCACTGCTGGTGGAATTGCAGGCTGGTACAACCACTCTGGAAAGCAGTCTGGCGGCTCCTCAGAAAACTGGGCATGACACTTCCGGAGGATCCGGCTATACCACTCCTGGGCATATACCCAGAGACTTTACCTGCATGCAATAAGGACACATGCTCCACTATATTCATAGCAGCCTTATTTATAATAGCCAGAAGCTGGAAAGAACCCAGATGTCCCTCAACGGAGGAATGGATTCAGAAGATGTGGTATATTTACACAATGGAATACTACTCTGCAATTAAAAACAATGAATTCACGAAATTCCTAGGCAAATGGTCAGAACTTGAAAATATCATCCTTAGTGAGGTAACCCAATCACAAAAGATCACACATGGTATGAAGTCACTGATAAGGGGAGATTGACCCAGAATCTCAGAATACCCTAGACACAATCAGCATATCAATAGATTTCTAAAAAGATGGAAGGAGAGACCCCTGGTCCTGGAAAGACTGGATGTAGGGGAACGCCAGGACAGAGTAATGAGAGGGGGTTGAACGGAGAAAAGAGGGAGGGAAGGGGGCTTATGGGACTTTCGGGGAGGGAGGAAACGGGAAAGGGGAAGTGATTTGGAATGTAAATTAAAAAAATAAAATAAAATTAAATTAAAAAAAAAAAAAAAAAAAAAAGTTGTCATTTCAAGGCCTGTAAAAAAAAAACTGTGTTGAAATTTTGATGACCATTGTGTTGAATATGTAGATTGCTTTTGGTAGGATGGTCATTTTTATTATGTTGATTCTAACCATCCATGAATGAGTATGGGAAATCTTTCCATCTTCTGATATCTTTTTCAAATTTTTTCTTCAAAGACTTGAAGTTTTTATCACACAAGTCTTCCACTTGCTTGGTTAGAGTTACTCCCAAGATACTTTATATTATTTGTGGCTATTGTGAAGAATGTTGTTTCCCTGATTTCTTTCTCAACCCATTTGGTGTTTATATTTTGGAGGGCTATTAAATTTTTTGAGTTAATCTTGAATTCAGCTACTTCATTGAAAGTATTTATCAGCTATAGTAGTTCTATATGGTGGAATTTTTAGGATTGCTTATGTATATTATCATATCATCTGCAAATATCAATACTTTAACTTCTTCCTTTTCAATTTGTATCTCTTTAATCTCTTTTAGTGGTCTCATTGCTTTAGATAAAACTTCAAGGACAGCTGGGAGGTGGTGGTGCACGCCTTTAATCCCAGCACTTGGGAGACAGAGGCAGGCGGATTTCTGAGTTCGAGGCCAGCCTGGTCTACAGAGTGAGTTCCAGGACAGCCAGGGATACATAGAGAAACCCTGTCTTGAAATGAACCAAAAAAAAAAAAAAACCTTCAAGGACTATATTGAATAGATATGGAAAGAGTGGACACACCTTGTTTTGTTTCTAATTTTACTGGGATTGTTTTGAGTTCCTCTCCATTTAATTTGATGCTGCCTATAGGCTTACTGTAAATTGCATTTCTCTTGTATCCTTAATATCTCCAGAACTTTTATTATGAAAAGGTATTGGATTGTGTCAAAAGCCTTTTCTGCATGCAATGATATGATCATGTGCTTTTTCTTTCAGTTTATTTATACAGTGGATTATAGTGACTGATTTTTTGTATGTTGAACCAACTCTGCACCTCTGAGATAAAGTTTCCTTGATCATGGTGGATGATCTTTTTTACCTGTTCTTAGATTTAGTTTCCTACTATTTTATTGATAGTTTTTGCATCTATGATCATATGGGAAATTAGTCTATAATTCTCTTTCCTTTTTGATTGTTTATGTGCTTTGATCATCAGGGTCACTGTGGACTCATAAAATGAATTGGGCAATGTTACTTCTGTTTCTATTTTGTGGAATAGTCTGAGGAGTATTGGTCTTAGCTCTTCCTTGAAAATCTGGTATCATTCTGCACTCAAAGCATCTGGTCCTAGGCTTTTCTTGGTTGGGAGACTTTTAATGACTACTTCTATTTAACTAGGGATTATAGGTCTATTTAAATTGCTTATCTGATTTTGATTTAAGTTTTGTAAATGGTACCTATCAAGAAAATTCCACTTCTTTTAAATTTACCGAATTAATGGAATGCATGTTTTTAAAGTATGTTCTTATGATTCTCTGGATTTTTCTCAGCATCTGTTGTTATGCTCCCCCCTTATTTCTGATTTTCTTAATTTTGATATACTCTTAGTCTTTTTACTTAGTTAGGATAAGAGTTTGTCTGTCTTTTCCATTTTGTCAAAGAACCCACTTTTTATTTCACTCATTCTTTATGTTGTTCTTTTTATTTCTGTTTTATTGATTTTATGTATTTGCTATCTATTCCCTTGGGTGTGCTTACTTTTTTCTTTTCTTTTCTATAGCTTTCAGATATGTTGTTAAGTCACTAAGAAGAGATGTATTCTTTTATTTTTAATGTAGGGACTTAATGCTATGAACTCTTAACATTGCTTTCATTGCATCCCATAACTTTTGGTATACTGAATTCTAGAAAGTCTTTAATTTTTCTCTTTACTTCTGTCTTCACACAGTTTTCACTCAGTAGAGAGTTGTTCAGTTTCTGAGTCTGCAAGATTTCTGTTTTTTTTTTCTATTGTTGTTGAAATCAAGCTTTAATCCATGGTGCTCTGATAGGATACAGGAGATTATTTCAATTTTCTTATATTTGTTGAGGCTTGTTTGGTGTTCAAATATGTGGTCAGTTTTGGAGAAAGTTGTGTGAGATGCTGAGAAAGTGTATTTGTGTGTGTGTGTGTTTAAGTAAAATGTTCTGCAAATATGCTAGGTTGTTTTGGTTTATAATGTCTGCTAGATTTAGTATTTCTCTGTTTAGCTTTTGTCTGGTGACCTGTCCATTGGTTAGAATGAGGTATTAAAGTCTCCTACTAACAGTGTGTGAGGGTTAAATATGTGATCTAAGCTGTAGTAGTGTTTCTTTTACATACTTGGGTGTTCTTGTGTTTTGAACATATATTTTAAGGATTGAAATGTCATCTAAATAGAATTTTCATTGGCTGAATCTGTCCTTCCCTATTGTTTTTATTAATTTTGGTTTGAAATCTATTTTATTAGACATTAAAATGGCTACAATAGCTTGATTTTTCAGTTTTCATGCTTGGAATATTTTTCTATCTGTTACCCTGAGGTAAAGTCTATCCTTGATATTTCAGTATGTTTCTTGGGAGCAGCAGAAGTGTGGATTCTGTTTTTATTTCCATTCTGTTAGTCTGTGTCTTTTTGTTGGAGAATTGAATCTGTTGGTATTGAGAGATATTAATGACTAATGATTGTTAATTCTTATTATTTTGGTGGTGGTGGTGTGTGTATGTGTTCCCTTCTTTTGTTTTTGCTGGTGTGAAATTGTTTATTTACAGTGTTTTCATGGGTGAAAACACATGTAAGTAAATCCTCCTAAGAAAAATCCTTAAGTTGGATTTATTTTCTAGCATCTTTTGTAGTGTTGGGTTTATAGATAGATATTGTTAAAATTTGACTTTATCATAGAGTGTTTTATTTTCTCCATTTATGGTGATTGAAAGTTTTTCTGGATATAGTCTCGGCTTGCATCTATAGTCTGTTAGAGTCAGCAGAGCATCTGTCCAGGCCCTTCTGGGTTTTAGAGTCTCCACTGAGAAGTCTGATGTAATCCTACTTTTATATGTTACTTGCTCTTTTCCCTTGCAACTTTTAATATTCTTTCTTTGTTCTGTTTATTTATTCTTCTAATTATTATGTGTCAAGGGACTTTTTTCCTGATAAATCTATTTTTGTATTTTCTATGATTTTGAACCTTTATAGGCATCTCTTTATTTAGGTAAGGAAATTTTTTCTTCTATGATTTTGTTGAAAATATTTTCTGGGCATTTGAGCTGGGATTCTTCTTCCTCTATTCTTACTATTTTTAGGTTTTGTCTTTTAATGGTACCCCAGATTTCTTGTATGTTTTGTGTCAGGACATTTTTAGATTCAAGTAAGATATCTATTACTTCTAGCATAAATTTAATGCCCAAGTTTCTTCCATCTCTTGTGTTCTGTTGGTCAAGCTTATCTTTGTAGTTCCTGTTCAAATTCCTGAATTTTTCATTTCCAGATTTCCCTGTTTATATTTTCTTTATTGCTTTCATTTCATTTTCATGTCTTGAATGGTTTTATTTGTTTTCTTCAACAGTTTGGGGTGTTTGTTTTGTTTTCCTTAAGGGATTTATTCATATCCTCTATTTGTTTGCATTTTCTGGATTTACTTAAGGGATTTATTCATTTCCTCTTTAAGGACCTTCATTTTCTCCATATAGTTGCTTTTAAGGTCTTTTCCTTGTGCTTCAGGTATGCTGGAATATTCAGGGCCTACTCTGGCAGCATAGCTGGGTTCTAGTGGAGACACATTTCCCTAGCTGTTACGGTGTTCTTACACTGGTGTCTAGGCATCTGGATTTGGGATGATTGCAGGTCTAAGAGCTGATTTCTGAGTTTGTCTTTGCTGGGTGAGTGTTTTGCTCCTTGGTTTCTGTTTCCTCTCTGGATTTTCAGAAAGTATGGTGGCTGTTTGTTTCCTATTTTACTGGCCTCCTCAGTTGGCTGATAGTGGAGGCTGGATACAGAGATGAGTTTAGAAAGGAGTATTCCAAAGGTATGTGGAATCTGCAGGAGATGTAGCAGAGAGGGGGGATGCAGCAGGTGACCTGCTGTAGGCCTGGTTGGAGAGAGATAATGGTTCTTGGGAAGAGAAGGAGTGGGAAGGAGGGAGAGAAAGGGGGAAAGGTCTGCAGATAGCCTACCTGGTTTTCTTGCAGGTGTGTCCTGTGGTTGAGCAGGAGAAGCCTGCTTCAGTTGGGAGCTGGGATACTGTGACAAATGGGGGCAGGGAAGTTAAAAGAGAATGGTTTGTGATATCAACCAGAGATGTGGGCAGAGGGCAAAGGAGGCTACAGCTGGTGTTCTGTTGCAGTGCTGGAGATGAGACTGAGGGATTGGATCTGGGGTAACAGAGAGAGCAGAGAAGGCCTGCAGGTAGCTTCATAATTCTTTTGTGTCTTTATGTGAAATGTAGATGCTCTTGCTAGAGTTCTCTAATCAAGAATCTGTTTTATGCAAATAAAGAAAAATGCAGAATTGTAAATAATTAATTTCTACATAGTAATTTTGGAAAAGCAACCTTCACAGGTTAAAATATGATTCAATTCTTAGACATGAAAACAAAATTATAAATGATATGTAAAAACAATTTGCTTTTACACATCTTTACTAATATCACTCAATAATATTAATTTTCCCTATTAATCAGCAGTCTCCTAAGAAGCAGTGTCAATTTATTTCAGATGGGTTTTTATTTTCCACAAATCTGAAATAGACATTAACAATATTAAATTTTTAGTGAAAATTTATACAATTGAGAAAATATTTTTCCTCCTTTTGAAAAGTCAATTATTTTCAAAATTATAACTGATTAATCTGGATGAGAGGGAAAGTGGGAGGAACTAGGAGAAATAGGGGAGTTGAAACTGCAATCAGGATAATCCATTTTCAATAAGAGAACTATATAACTGATTAAACTGACATATGTTGGACATTTCTAATGCCCTTTTAACTGTAAAGTTAGGGACAAGATGTGCTCTGTTTTTTGGGGTTTTTTTGGTTTTTTGTTTTGTTTTGCTTTTTTTAAGTTATAAGGAAAACCTTTGCCCTAGCCAAAACCATTCTCCCAAGCTACCAAGTTGCATGTCATGTGTCATTGCTGAAAATCGTCCTAAGATTTAATCCAACAACCCTATGTGCCCATCCTGGACATTTGCTTTCTTCTGAATCACATTCTCATCATGTGGCCCTTGAGCTCTCAATGCTGTGGAAGTGATAAACCTGAAGTCATGCTAAATCTTCCAATTGCTTCCCTTTCCTGGCATTCCATTGTTTTAATTGTGTGTTTGAGCTCACTCACCTTCTTTACACTTCAGGGCAAACTCTCATTGCCTATCAGGCTGACATCTTTAGTCTCGACTCCATCAGTCCTTCCGTCTCTTCCGGGGGGATGTATTTTAAGTACAAATCATGTCTCTACTTAAGATCCTTCACTTGTTCCCTTTTGACCTTAGAACATGGCCCACACTTGTGTGTGTCTAAAGCTTTTCCATAACTTCCCTACTTGGGGCTAGTATTAATTGATGTTCTGTACGTGGATTGGGGAAAATTGTGTGCAATTTGAAGGTTTATAGGAGTTTTAGACAGCAACGGGAATCACTCTGCTATTATTGGACACCATTGTGTTTTGTGGACCATCTTAGAATGGAATGATAAGTGGTCAATAGAGCCAGAAATGCTTGTAAAAATCAATAGCTTTAATGACTATATGATATTGCAAGGCTTTAACATTTGATGCAAACTGCATTGAAAAGAAAACATCATTTAATGGAAGCTTTAAGCTCAATTTGGAGTCCTCCTAAATTGAAGCAAAGTGATATTAAAATCCAACACTAGACACATTAAGGTCCCGTTGAAGTTGAAGCTGAGATGAGATGAAAAAGTTAATAAATGAGAATTTGATAAGCACAGTAAATTTTGTTCTTCTTTTTGAGCCTAGAGGATCCTTGTTTAACCTTCTAAACAGATGCTGCCTTCTCTAAGTCTTTCCTGAAACCCCAAAGCCTCCCCCATATACTCTTTTTACAATCTTATGACAGGTATACATATTAAATAAATGTCTGTATGTTTCCTCATGAGACAGATGGTAGGATGTTCACAAGAACATTATTCTTCTAGCAAGATATTGACACAGTTTAAGGTGAGACCAATAAATACATGGAGTTTTAAAAGAACAAACATACATCCAATAAAACACTACCATTCAAGAAAACAGTAATTGAATCTATACATAGTAACAAAATTAAATTTAAAATATTGATAGGACAGCTCAAAAGAATAATTTTTAATAACTGTATTTATTTCCCAACCACAAAAATGTTAATCAGCTTTAATCAAACATATTGTAAAAGTACAGACATGAGATTGTGTTGTATATGAATATACATAGTCATGCAGATATGTATCTTATGTTATCTTTTGAGATAACAATAGTGCCTACTTTTGATAGAGGAAAAGGAGCTAGAAAGATAGCTCTGTAGTTAAGAGCACACTCTACTGCTTTTGCAGAGGACTTGGATTTAGTTTCTAATAGTCATTTTACATGACTCACACCCACCAGTAACTCCAGCTTTAGGGAAATGAGGCCCCTCTGGCTTCCATGGGCACCTGCACTTATGCTCACATACACATAATTAAAAGTAATAAAATAAATATTTTTTTAAAAAAGAAATAAAAGCAATGGAGAGGAAAGGAATGAGATTAGATTGAGGGCTTAATTTTTATACGAAACACTTTGGTTCTAAGCAAATTTGACAGAGTGTATGTGTAAAAGCATGACTCAAATGCTCTGATGTTTGTTATAATATTCAATACCCTTTTCAATAAGTTTAAATCCTATTACTTTTTGCCATAATAACTTTATTATCAACTGTTGATGAAAATTAGAACATTCTGGGCTCACATTACAAGACTAATTTATTCCTGAGATGCTTTCTTTTCAGTGCACAGTCTCTTGGCAGTCAGTTGTGACTCTTGCCGTGTCTCTCTCATCACGACTCCAAACCTGATACTCTGCTCTTGGACCAGACCCTCAGACTTTAGAAGCAGCTTCAATCTGAGGCAAGGTCACTCACCACAGTTCAATTCTCTGAAAACTTCCACCTTGCCCTGAAAATCACAAACTAGGCTTGAAATAGCCACATGCTGGAATTCCTGGCTGATTGGATGGCGTGGAAAATCCTCACAGTGGTCCTGAGAAGGTCAGTGTCGCGGTGCATATATGAAAGGAGCCGAGGTCTGATCACCAAGATCATACTAATAATAAATACTGAGCCTTAGAATTCATACTACCAGAAGTTCTAAAGAGATGAAGTGACGATGTTCAGTTTTCATTCTGAACACCACATTACAAAAGAACCATTAAAAAAAAAACAGTATCAGGGGAAAAGAAAAATTACAAAGAACATCTAAACCGTTGAACGATTTCCCATTTTTCCAGATAAATTTCAATCAGATCTTCCCAAACCGTTGAATGACACCCCACCTCCCGTTTGTTCCTGATAAACTTCAATCACATCTTCCTCCTCCATCCCCAGCTCTTCTGCAGTATGGTTATCAGCAATCTTCTGGCCTTCAAAGAGAAACTTCAGTGAATTCGCTGGCAGACCCTGTCTTCGACTGTATGAGTCCTTGAGTTTCTTGAGCCTTGTTGTCATTTTCAGTCTGAAGTGTATCTCACTTCTATCTTCTCCAATAACTTTGATTTTAATAACATCTTTCTTCTCATCCTGTAAGACCCCACTTGAAGGTTTAGCCTCACGGTCAGACATGGAAACAATGGCTTCCCCAAGGGTCTCCGTAGCAGCCACCTGCAGAGGGGCAGGTAGAAAGTCTCCTTCTGGGTTTACTAATCCTTCTCTTCACAATAGCCCAGACAATGGCTGGAGGAACGTCCTGTACATCTTACGTCACTTCCGGGTTCCAGCGGGTTAGCATCTATAACCGTAGTGGGGAGTCAGGTGGTAGCCATCCCACATCTCAACCCACAAGCAAGGGGTAGAGCTCTGTTTCATCTCTTTTTAAGTTACAATTTAAAATAAGCCATAAGAAAGGAGAACTTGCTCAGTTTGAAAATTAAAACTTCACTCATATACATTGATCGAACAAGGTAGTAGTAAGTACACATAACAGAAATAGTCCTATTAAGAATTAAAGACCAAGTGAAATTTCGTTAGCAACATTTGTCTCTCTAGAGAGACCAGTTAGGCAGTCGATCGGTTAGGTGGTAATTAAAATGTTCTTGGTGAACATGGAGAATGTTCTTTCCTAATTATAGTAGCAAAGATAGTTATGAATAAAAATGAAAGAAAATCCTACATCTTTCATATATAAAGCCTGCATACACAATTTTATAATAGACACAAATGTCCACGTGGATACATGATTTTAACATATCTCTGTATACTTGTGGACCTTTCTGCATTATATAGTTGGTCTTGACAGAAAATTGTTGTTACTTGTATAGTCTCTTCATATGAGTATGTTATAACTTAACCAGTTCCTAAATACTGTATCTTCCCACCACACACACCCCTGCGAAAGAGTCTCAACTATCTAGCTCAGACTGGATTTGAATTCACAAACATTCTGGAAAGGAGGGAAGAAAGCTGCAGACTTCCAAATGCTAGGATTACAGGATTATAGGTTTGTACCAATCAGCCCTGGTCAATTGTTTTTGTGTATGTTAGTGTGTGTGTGTGTGTGTAGACTATAGGTCAATTATCAAGTGTTCTAATCTGCATTGATTGTCAACTTGACACTCTCTGGGATCCCCTGAAAATAGAGTATTACACAAGTAATTATCTTTATTAGATTAGTCTGTGTGAGTTTGTCTTGACTGATGCAGGCAGGCACAGGGCTCTATGAGTTGCATAGATGGTCCCTAGATGGTCCTGCCTAGGCCGTCAAGAAGACGAGCTGACTGTGAGCCTGTAAACTCAGAAAGCATCACTACTGTTTTCTGCTATAAGCTCCTGCTTGAGTTCCTCCCTGAACTGAATCATAAATCAAACGAACCCTTTCTCTCCCATATTGCTTTTCATCAGAATGTTTTATCATTATACCAGTACATCGGGTGTCTCTCTTTCAGTGGCTTCCATTGTTTTTGAGACAGTTTCTGCTGTGCTAGCTAGCCAGCAAACTCTAAGCACGAGCCTGCCATTGCTTCCCTGCAGTGGATTATCTCAGAACTTGAGATCTGAACCCTGGTCCTCCTGCTGGCATGGCAGACACTTAACCAACTGAGCCATCTCTGCAGCCCACTGACTACTGCTATTTTTAAAATGGTTTATAGTCTTTAAGAATAAAAATTTCTTATCTCACTGGAAATAATATGTAATAATCCCACTCTAGCTTTTATTGAACCTTAATATGCAGATTGAAGGATAAAATATTCCTGATCTCAAGAAGCTGTCTTGATACTGAACTAAACTTCTCAGATATTTTCAGCCTGCAACATGCTCCACCCCTAATGCCTGACCCTGGTCAGCTGTAAACTTACCCAGTGCAAAGCATCTGGGGGGTATACATATGATTTTGGAATTAGAGGAAAGGGTCCCAAAATCAAAAATGATAAAAACAAAGTTCTTAGGATGTAACTAATGTGTTTCAGTATTCTTAAGTAATTTCCCCAAAATATTAACAAGATGTATTGGTTCATTTATCACAATAGTATTGAATGAGTGCTCTGTACTCATCCTGAGGATTAGCAGAAACTGCTGTATGATACTTTAAAAGTTGATTATTGTCAATAGCTTTGTTGGTCTGAATGCCCCCTAAAAGATATTTCAAACACAAACATCTCTCTGTGTTCAAATTCACTATGCATATATCTTTAGAGACAGGGAGACTGATGAAGTAATCGTAATAAAGTAAGTAGAAGACTATGAATGCAGCACAGAATGGACAGCATGTGCAAGTAGAGTGTAAGCAAGAGTACATAGCAACAAGCACGCATGCTTATTGAAATCCAGGCACCATAGAGGCCACAATTTGACCCGCTGTCAATAGCAATGTCACAATTCATACTTTCAAGTTGAGTTAGTATTGATGATGTTATAAACATACAGCTCATCCCTTGCAATTATTCCTCCAGGCAAACACACCTCTCAATAGCCTAGCAACTCATCTGCTTTCTGCTTTCAATGCTAGATGAGTATCTCGCATTCCCTTAGATAAAAGGAACTACCCAGACACATCTTCCACTTAGACCTTTCCAAGGAATCAAAGCCAACTTCCTGTCAAAGGTCAGAGCAAACAATGTTCGACAAATACTCATCCAAGTTAAAGATAAATCATTTGCTTGAATTATTTTTGTTGGAGACAACATTATGTTCACGTTTCTACTTTAGTAGAAGAAATTATAGGTCAAAGCCTCAAATGTAAAATAAAAGCTGTATTATTGATTTCCTAAAGCTCCTTCTGGTACTAGAATTTCTTGATCAATGACAAATGTGTTGTAGTATTGTGGTTGTAATATAGTTAAGGCTCCTAACATTTGCAATGAATGTGATAGCCTAAAACAAAATACTAGTTGGGCCAGTTATTGGTTGGCCATTCCTTCAGTCTGTGCACCCTCTTCTGTGCCTGCATTACTTGTAGATAGGATAAATTTTGAGTTGAAAGTTTTGTGGATGGGTTGTTGTATCAATCGCTCCACTGGGGTTCCTGTCTGGCTACAGGAGGTGGCTTCTTCAGGTTCCATTTCCTCAATGTAGTGAGTCACAGCTAAGGTCACCCCCATTGATTCTTGGGCACCTCCCTTATCCCAAGTCTCTGTCTCATCCTGGACCCCTGTCAGTTTCAGCTTTTCATTTATTTTCATGGCCATGTAGCCATATCTCCTGTCCTTCCCCATGTGTGATCCTGAATTTCCCATTCTCCTCTCCCTCTCTGTCTCCATCCCCCTGCCTCCCATTTTCCTCCCTCCATCTGCCTCTTATGACTGGCCCAACTTGAGACTAGTCCCATGGGAGAGCATCAGTCCCTAACATTATTGATACTACTCTGTTATGCTTGCAGACAGGAAGCTCTCCTCTGAGAGACTTTACCCAGCAGCTAACTCAGATAGATACAGATGTCCACAGACAAACTGTGGATGGAGCTTGGAGACCCTTATGGAAGAATTTCTGACCCCCAAAAGGATAGGAACTCCACAGGAAGGCAAACAGAGTCAATTAATCTTGTCCCATAGATTTCTCAGCATCTGAACCACCATCTAAAGAACATTCATGGGCTGAACCTAGGCCTCACCACGCATATGTAGCAGATATGCAGCTTGACTTTCATGTGGGTCCTGAACAACTGGAGTGGGGGCTATCCCAAAAACTGTTGCCTGTATATGGGATATGTTCTTCTAGCTGGGCTGCCCTGTCTAGCCTCAGTGGGAGAAGAAGTGTCTAGCCTCACAGAAACTTAAAGTATGGAGTGGGGGAGAGTAAGCAAGGGGAGAAGGGGAGGGGGATGGGGGAAGGATTGTGGGAGGGGATGATCAGGAGAGTGGCAATGAGCAGGACATAAAATGAATAAGTAAAAATAACAATAATAAAAAATACTAACCATCAGTTAGTGGTGATATATGTCAGTAATACCATCAGTTAGTGTTGAGACAGAAGGATTGAGGCTGACCTGGGTTACACAGTGAGTTTAAAGTCATCTTGGGTAAAAATAAGGAATAAACAGGAAAAACTAGAGAATATTTAATTGATGAGCATTAGAGAAGGTGGTAGTAGATAGAAGGGAAGATTGGGAGACAGTACATGTGGTGCTGTCAACTGATTAATGGCTACAAAAGACAGCAGAGTACTCCTAAAGCCATATCTGATGAAGAACATACTTGGACAAAAAGAGGCATAGCTATTTTAAACAGATGGACCTTGAGGGGTCTTAGGAGCACACCCCTATCAATGTATTTTCATTGCGAAACTCTTGGAGTTATACATATGTGGTCATTAACATGTTTTTTAAAATCATGAGCAGTATCAATCCCACCATTGACACCCTCTGTACGTGCTGCAGACTATATTTTCTTGCAACTCACCAAGACTTGCAACAATTGTCAGTTGATGAGCTTTGTTCTTCATGTGTGAAAATGAAACAGTACAGTGAAGGAACTGGTAAATGAAAACTGGAAATTGGTGGGTGAAGGCGAAAATCCACATCACATCTACTTCCTTATTGGATAGATTATCTCTTAATTGCTACATCAGCAATAAAATGATGTAACCAGATTGTACATCTCCCTCACAGTTGAGTGCTTTCATCTAAAAGGCAAGCCCCATTATCAAAGCAACATGGTTATGAAAATCTTCATAAGGCAGAGATTGCAACAAAATCCAAGTGAACTGGTACATCTCACAACATTCAATGTATATCTGAACTGAGTTAGTGAGGACTCCAAGAACACATAAAGAACATCATTTTCTTGATGAAGCAGAAAGTTCTGAAAAGGCAACAAACCTCAGGTACATATGTCTTCATAGACATTTAGGAGGTTTTGTTTTGGTTTTACAGTAAAAACTCAGTAAAAGACACAGCAGACATACACATACACATTTCATTGCTGATCTCTGCCTCATCTTTGAGACCCATTCTAACACCCTCGTGATTGTAGACATTAAGATAAGTTGTCTTATGATTATGAGCATTAAAAAAAAACTCTGAGAGATGTTGATGTTTAGAAGATTGAATAAGACTAGCAATGTGTCAAAGTGTCTTGTAATCTCATGACTTGGTATATTTTATGGACTGATGGTTTAAGAGTTTGTCCTTTTAATTCCATAAATGTATATAAATGGTCAGAGTGTGGAAATAGCTATAATAAAATAGCCTTGTCAGAATGTGTGACCTCATTAGGCTCCTTTCTTTTAATTTCTCTGCTTTGGTAAAATGCTCACATTTCTTTAAATCAACAGTCATCACCTGACTTCCCACCCCCCCATTTATCCTTTGGCAAATGTGACTATTATGACAATTGACTCTACCTGACACATGGTCAACTATCCTTACCTTTTGCTAGATTTTAGCTATTCTAAGTTCTTTTATGAATAGATCAGTGAACATCTCAAACAAGTGTTGTTAAGCACCAAGGCCTACTAGATACTCCCTGTCAATCTCAAAAAGGGGAGACAGTTTCCAGAGCCAACAACCTTTGGCTGACAGACCACATTTTCCTCTTTGGTGCTTGACTGTAATATAACCAACTAAGATCTGTGTCTTGGGAACCAGAAATGGTGCAAGGAGTCAGACATGTGGAATAAATGAGTTTGTACCATCGAAACGACCCAAAATCTTAATGGCACTCAGTAATTTTTTACTGAATGGTTTGAGAGAGGTGGAGTATTAATACTACTTAAATGGCATACATTCAAAAGATATATTCATAGAAACTCCACCATCTTTATACATTTCTTTCACATGGTTGAAGAAACAAATTAATACAGCAAACAACCAGGGCACCAGGGCATCCTGAAATAAATTCACCCCTTTGTCATTCTCATAAAAATTAAAAAGCATTTATTCTGAAAGCCATAACTAGTGAATATATATATATATACAGTATATATATATATATATATATATATATATACTAGTGAATATATATATATACAGTATATATATATATACTGTAGGGTATGTAAGTACATTTTAAAGTCTCTTGGCATAAAGCTGAGATATGTCCCTTTTGATTAAAATGTAAAGAAGAGAAAAAGTTATAGAATCAAAATGATAGTGTAGGAGAAGAAAACAGTAAATAAATTAAGCTAGCAAACAAACAGAAGTGAACATTCTGTGGCTCTGTTGAGTCATAGAAATGAACAAAGGACAGAGTTCCAATCATAGAGTGGCAACTCCTATCAATATATACATACATATATTCATATATGTGTATGTATGAATATATATATGAAATCATTTTTAAAATCCTGTTCCTGGTCCACTGGTCCCTCTACTTCTGGACAGTTTTTGCCTTTGCAGTGATAGCACAGATGGACTCACAATTGGAGAGAATGCACAAAGACTCTATCCGGCAGCTGAAGTAGGACAGCTGACCTATCTTCCTCTGGGCCTGGTTGATCATTAGCTTTGATCAAATAGAAGGCCACATGTTCCAGGTGCCCTTATGCCCTGGTTACTACAGTGGGAGAAAGGAAGGCAGGAGCAAGCAAGACAGAGAAATTAGGGCAAGATAGGTATATAAATTTGCATTTTTCTTAAATCCAAGCAAGTTATATGTGTCCAAATTATTAGTTTTAAAAAACAGATATTAAATGGGATGGAAATGGCTCCCAAAGAGTTCTGTGTTCTTTTAATAGTGAAGATGATCAAATCCTGAAAGGAATCAGAAATACTGAAAATTTAAAAAGCACATAGAAAGACTTTTTAAGGTACATTAAAATATTAAAATTAAATACATAGAAAGTACTGGAAGCTTGGATAAGCACAAAGAAGAAAAGCACATGGGGTGAAAAGAAGGGTTACTCCTAGGACTTCACACTGAATCTTTGTTGAATGCAGACATGCAGGACCCACCACCCCTGCAGATGTCCCAGTTGTAGGAACGATCATAAGTGTGAGGCATATTCTTGTGGTCTTTGGGGCATTATCATTTAAGAAGTAGTGTTTTATCACTGAGCAATCTTTCTTTGCTTTCAATTACGTTTGATAGCTCTTAGGATTTACCCAGATACTTCTGCTAACCAACAGTACACAAAACTAAGGATTTAAAACTCTCCAAATAAGTTTTTAAAAATGTAGTGTCATTTGAGATACATAGAAAGATATGTAAAAGTAGTGGTGTACGAAAAAAACAACTGACAATATTATATGATAGCATGTCTTTTCTTTAAAAATACATAGTTTGGTATAAATAAAAGTGAGAAGAGAGTAATTGAGCTCCAAACCATTGGTAGTGCGTTTCCATGGTGTGGGGAATGACAAGGTCCTGTGTGTTTAATATTTTATGTATCTATTAAGTGATTGATTGCTATAATAATTTGAAAAATCTGAAATATTGTATAATATAGGTTGCATTAAAAATTGGTTGTTAAATTGTGCTTGGAATGTATGTCCTATGGAGTCTTGACATTTTGCTGCTAAACAGGTACTGGTCAATGCCCTCTTGAAAAGTTTACTGCTTAGCAAGTTGTTTTAATCTGATGAGTCAGACCTGAGGAAACCAAAGCCTGAATACTCACCTTCCTTTTGAAGAACCACTTAGAAATGGTAGGTATTGGCCAATAAAAGACATGCACACAGTAACTTTTCTAGATCTTGCTGCAAAATACAACAGACTGGATGGACTGTCCCAAACTAAAACTTAATTTGGAAAGAAATAAAAGAAAATATTTGAGGAATGTGTCTGTGGAGGTAAATGAATAAACTCAGAATGTGGGAAGCCCTCACATCTGAGCGGCAAGCGGAGTGGCTGGCTGGATGAGCAGTTGGGAAGTTTGAACAAAGCTGTAGAGTGATGTCACTGAGTATGTACTTGCTTGAGCCTTCAAGGCTCATATACCTTCTTTCAAAGGAAAGGGAAGATGAGTAGGAGCTACAGATTTATTATTATTATTATTATTATTATTTATTTTCTATATTCTTTATTTACATTCCAAATGATTTCCCCTTTCCCGGTTCCCCCCTCCCCGAAAGTCCCATAAGCCCTCTTCCCTCCCCCTATTCCCCATTTGCCTAAGAATTTCGTGAATTCATTGTTTTTAACTGCTGAGTAGTCCAGTTTTATTCATTAACTTTGAAAGCCTAAGACTTCCAAATCTTAGCATGAGAAATGCATGATTACGGAGCATAACCATTAGACGTTTCTACTCAGAGAGCGATTGACTACCCTGCCCATCCACCAGCTCCCAGTTTATCCTCATGACACTGACAAATTCATAACCTCAATTTTGAAAGTATAATTTCTTTTTTATTTAGATTTTATAAATTTTATTAGGAAAAAAAATGGCAAACCGAAAACCATCATGCCACAAAATTAACCAGACCCCGAAGTCTATATATTCAATGAGCTTCTGTGGAGCTTACAGTTGATTTTACATTTGCAAATGTAAAACATACATAAAGATGACTGCACATTATGGCAACTTGAAACTACTCACATCTTGTACAGGATATGTTCATAAGTGCGAGATTGGCATTCTTCGTTCCCATAGTGGCTAGCATAAACTCTGAATGCCCTTCCTTCATTGTAGCAAAAGTCAGAATGGAATTTCAAGATTCAGACCACATCCCTGTAACTTCACTTTCAATCATATATTTCTGTTCTCTCTCATTACCTGAATGTGTTTTGGCATAAAACAGAGCACAGATTTTTGCTGCTCCACCAAGTTTAGCAACAGCCTTACTAGCTAAATCCCCAAGCATGACTCTTATATTTCATTGTATACAATTGTCACTCAGTTGTTGCTGCTAAATTTGATCTGTCTCAAGAGAGCTGTTAGAACTCAGGTAAATAGATGCCTCCCATTGCACCGTTACCTCATTTCTAGGACTCCTAGAAACAAGTGTTTCCGTGCACACATGATAGAAGATAGCATCTCTTCAGAACTGCATTGTCTGAAATCTCTCTCTCCTCAAACAGCATCTGCAACTGGCTTTGTCAAACAGTCAGGTCAGATCAAAGGCAAGCTTTGAGAGCCAGACTCCTCTGGAGAAGAGTACAGCTGGTAGAGACCAGTCAGGTGGCCAGCGAGGCACAGCTGATGGGTTCCCGTGCTCGCTCACATCTGATAACATTCATTTCACACATGCTGATAAGAGCGAGGAAAGTATCTGAACTAGACAAAGACTAATGATAGGCTATTGCAAATATGATCATCACAAAATCTAGAGAACTAAACAAAAACCCCTAAGAAGTAAGAAGATCTTTTTGTGATGTTCCAAGACTCAGGGGAAGCAGTTTGTCTGTGGTTCAAGAACGCACCACAGAGCTATCACTTTTGGAGGAACGTTCAGATAGGAAGCTAGTAACAGGTTCATAAGCACCGGTACACTCCAGGGGCCATTTTAGCTCATGGGAATTGTAAATTAATGTTAAAGATATGGGCACTCACTGAAATTCAGTATTCCAGAAAGAATTGCTTTCTGAGCTGACTATAAACTGTGAGAGAGAATTTGTTACTCTGCGCATTTGTGATAGAAATCCAGGCATTGCCAAGATAATCCCCACTCCTCCATCCTTCCTTTCCTATTCTCTATAGTTATCCTTCAAACTCAAGCTCTTGGTTGAGCTCATGCTTCCACAGGTTCTGACTCACAAATTTTCTAGTGTGTTTCTGCACTTTTAATATATATTTTGCAATTGTTATAGGAAACTAGTATGAGTTCATATTACCAAATCAAAATTAAAATATATTTTTCCTTAAACATAAGTAGAACCAAATTTTATAAAATTTTGCTTCTTTTTAAAGGTTTGTTTCAATTTTAATATATATACATATACGTGTGTGTGTGTGTGTGTGTGTGTGTGTGTGTGTGTGTGTGTGTGTGTCACTTGAGTATACACATGTGGCTTGCTAAAACTGTCTGTAAATTCCACTCCTGGATTATCTGCTGCCTTTGGCCTCCACAGGCATCTGCCTGCATGAGCACATGCCCACACACATATGTACTCCATATAGTTAATTTAAAATGATAAAAAGTGAATTTAAAATAGAAATAAGAAAGTTATGTGCTCACTTCAGCAGTGCACTGGAAGCCCACTGAATGTCTGCTGTGTACCTTGGTCTGTGCTCCGTATGCTTTATGTAGTAAATTAGTAGACCCGTGAGTTGATAGACAGCCTCATCTTGGTTTTACAAATGAGGAAACTGTACACTGAAGATAGATGGTTTACATGTCTAGTAAAAAGAATTAAAACTAAGTCCCTTGACATTAAAGCATGCCTTCTGTGGTTTTGTGCTTATGCCTAGACCTGAATTTGTGACCTATTTCTACCTGCCTTCTTCCTCCTTTGCCTCTTACACCTTATCCATGCTACAGTTGGCTATTGTGGACCTATGTAGGAGGAATATCTGATTTGTCCTTCTACTGAGAGTCTTCAAATTATTCAGTAGAGAGAGAAGGAGGAAAAAGAGAAGGAGGAAGGGGGAAAAGGGGAAGAAAAAAGGGAGAGAGAGGCTCTCATCATCATTGGCAATTATTTTCTTAATTTTTTGTCTGAAATCGACATATATAATGCATGCCAAAACTACAAAATTGCTTTGTAAGGTTCACTATTAAATAAAACACCAATCGTCTTTTTTAATGATCTGTACTGGGGCTTAAAGATTAATGCCTCAAGTGTTTGTCTTCCGAAGGGTGAACTGGTTGCAATAGAAATAAACAGTTTGTTTTGCATCCTAACTACTGACACCTTAAGACATTATTTCATGAAGATTTTGAACAACCTCAAAATGCAGGTCCTTTAACTTTCAGTGATTATCAATGACCAGGCCTCGGGTTCTGCAAGTTTGAAGGGTTGCCCAGGGCCTGAGGAGCAGCAGGTACAGGGTCTGGTCTGCATGCCGCAGTTTCTGAAGGCTGAAGGCTGTGCTCATACAGACAGCCTTAGGTTCAGAGCTTGAGGAGGATGGGAGTTTGCTCACCTTTCACTTGCAGCCCCTTCTGGGCTCTGAGGCACAGCCTGTCGATTGTTAATACCAAGCCAATCAATGTATTTCTTAAAGCACTGGTTTTCCATTAAAAAATATTTTCTTCTTTCCTGAACATTCTACTTGTGTTTGCAAGTCCCCTCGACTCACTACTAGAAGTTTCTATAGCTAACACATCCTATTAGATTCTCAAGACCACAGAACATATGCAAGAAATATTTCTAATGTTGTGAAGCATCCGAATCTGTCCATTCATTACATCCCTGTCTTAATATCATTATATCCCTTCTTTAATAAACTAATGCTTATGAGCTCCTGCACAAACAGTATGAAAGGAAGAATCTTTGAAAATGAGCTATATGTGACTAGACACTTGAACCTACAGTTAATTTTAATTCTATGACAGCCCCTGCCCCTAGTTCTTCTGGGGAGAATTGTTTCTCCTCTCCCTCCTCCTGCTGGAAAAGAAAGCCCTAAAATTGGGACTCAGAAGTTAAAATTGAGGTTACTAGTTTTTCTTTCTTTCTTTTTTTTCCCCTGTACCTTTAGGTGGGGGAAGAGTTTGCCTTTTCACACAACAGATGGTTTTAAATGCAGTGATTACAAAATTCTGACGGTAAAATGGTTTAATTACAAAGTCAATACTGCCTCCAACCTGGCTGAGCCTTCAGCGTAAAAACAACAGACGGAGTGGGGCAAACCCTAGGACAATGTTTAACCAGAGCTGTGCATAGCCGGTGCAGAAGGTTTTCCATGGGGTTTTAGTAAGCTATGGAGTACACAATTCTCGGTTCCTCTTTGTTGAATAACCTTGGGAAGAAAAAAAATTTAAAATGCATATACCTTTTACACCATGAAATACATACACATAAACACAATTCTAATGAGATCTGCTGGAGTTAAAGTAGGAGCAGGTTTCAGTTTTGGCAAAAATAAATGAGTGAAAAAACTGTGCGATATACATAAAAAGAATTTGTCACATGGACAAGTGTACCTTTTTTAAAAAAAAGGACATTTTATGTTAGTAAATTCTATTTACAATAAAGTAACTTATCTTCTTCCCTTAAAACTCAAATGTAAATTCTAATACTGATAAAGTGATTTGATTGCTAAGCAATTGTAAAGCATTTTTGTTTTTAAATCACACAAGAAAGGAAGATTTTAAGTTTATTCTCTTCATAAGCAGCACATTTTTTTTGAAATGGAAGAGATGAGGTTTTGAAAATTGAAGTTAAAGGCTAAATGTCTAAAATTTAAATAATTTAAATTAACTGTATAATAACATAAAATTAGAAATTTGATGAAAATGTCCCTATACTTCACTATACTGATGTAAGCCATCCATGAAAATTAGTGTAAAATATGTACACTTTCCTTAAGGTGGGATATTCTTGCCTCCTAGCTGCTGAACATGGGCAATTACAAGATTGTTTGGGTCACTGGACTAAGCAGATGTGGGAGGGTCTGAGTAGTTAAGTAAAACAAACATTTCTGATGGTCTTATCTCTGAGCTTTCTGGTCTTAATAAATGTCACCAGGATAACCCAAAACAACCCTTATAGCGGCTCTATGGGGAATTAAACTCAGAAGCACTTTACAATTTCTAATCTGTTTAGTTGTTCTGGAAGGAGAATGACTCTTTTAGTAGGAAGTGGCTAGCTACAATTAGTGAAGATTTGGGTATCTAGATTAAATGTGAACAATAAAATAAAATAATAGGAAACAAATTCAATCTTCCAAAACTGAAAATGAAAAACACAGTTTATAAAATACATTAAATTAAAGAAAGAAAATGTTTGAATTATAATCATTATATTAACATAAATTTTAGAGAAATACTAATGTGTAATTGTGCACCATATCAATAAGACATAAAATTGCTTACCTAGTTTCATTTTGTGCCACATGTTTTCTAAAAATTCCCAACACAAAGGCAGATTCTCTTACTTTTGTAAATCTCAAATATTATTGAGAAAAACTATGGATTCTTCCTTGACAAACTCTTGAAAATCATCCTATAAAATTCATTCATGAACCTGCTTTTATTTTTCGCTATCAAAAGCCTTCTCTGTTGGCCACCATTCTAAAGTATCATTGCACTGAAAAGCAATACAGATAAAAAAATGATATCTACCATAAGCATATAGCATAATGACTTTTTACAAGTCAATACCCCTAGTACAATCAGCCTTGTGGTCAACAAGCAAATGTGGCTAGCACCCCAAAACTCTAAAAGATTCTCCTCTTCCCTAGTCACTATCAACTCATAGCAACCTGACTTTATGAAAAAAGATTAGTTTTGCTTATTTATGCATTTGTATATTTAAATGACACTATTCCATTTAACACTAAATTATCTAGCTTCCCCAGCTCAACTCTTTGTTTGTGAGTCATGAATGTTCTTTCTGTTTTACAGTTTTATACATATATGCAATGTACTATGATCATAGTCTCTCCATTCACCCTCTCAGATCTCCTCCCACTCCTGCTAACCCTCTTTCTCTCAACTAGTCCCTCTTCTGTGTGTGTATCTATGTATGTGTCTCTCTGTGTGTGTCTATCTTTCTGTGGTGTGTGTGTGTGTGTGTGTGTGTGTGTGTGTGTGTGTGTGTACCCGTGTTTGTGCAGAGCTCTTTGGTTTTGTGTTCTTGCGCTGTGTGAATTGTGTGTGAGTCACTAAGTTGTGGCTTACTGGAGCATAAGCAATTTAGCAATGATTATAGCACTAGAGGGAATACTGCACCCTTTTCCCTCAGAGCCATTAGCTCCTAAAGTTACACAGTAGACTGTGGGGTTTCACGAGTTCTGGCACCTCTCCGCAATGGAATATTGAAGGACCCAATCTTCTGTGGGTTTTGTGCAGATAGCCAGTTACTGAGTACTCATAACTGCAACAGCCACATGTTATTATGAAGGTAGCATTTCATGTCACTTTCCCCAATCCTCTGGCTTTTACAGTCTTGTCACTATCTCTTTTATGATGTTTTTTGGGCCTGGAAGGGAACCTATAGGTGTTTCATTTAGTACTGAGCATTCAATAGTAAATTATTCTAATCACTTTAACACTACATTAGTATCTTTTCTTCCCCAGCAGCCTATACAGAACCTTCCAGAACTATGGATACTAGTAAGCCGGACACTTGCAGCTCAGTCCCTACTTAATTCCTCTGTGTCCTGCATCCAAAGTGTGTGGTGTTTTCAGCAATAAAGACTGACATCTATCTCGGTAGGAGAACCAAAAGCAATGTTGGCCATGGTTTTGTGTGCAATTAAGACAGCTCATTCTTGCTGCTGTGTTTCTACTTCATAATTTCTCCCCATTCTGCTGCCTGTTTAGTTCTCAACATTAAGATTGCTAAGAACCCCTGACTCATCTCTTGGCAAGTGCATATTCCCATTTCTGTTGGACCCTCTCCTAGGAATAAGTCATCTATGGCATAGTATAAGAAATATGTTCATCTTTAAGGAATATAGCCAAAGGTGTACCATAAAGTGTTTGCGCAGAGCTCTTTGGCTTTGTGTTTTTATGCTGTGTGATTTGTTTTGTGTGAACACAATTTCATTTATATGAATGGTATTAAGGGATTTGGGATCTGGCTCCATGGCACAAAACTTAGCTAGTATCCTGACTGCCACACAATTATTATAATTGTGCTTCAGTGGTTTATGTTATATTTTAATGTTTTCTGCCCTTTCACATTTATAGATTTCAGACCTGTGGATACTAATGTGTGAACAGTGAGTCTGCTATTTCCAATTGCACCCATCCATGGGGTTATCAATAGCAATAAGGAAACTGTTTCATCCAACAATGAAGTATTATGAATTGAACCTGAGCCAAATTATTTTTATTTAAAGACAGGGTCTCATTATATGTCCTGGGATAGCCTGAAACGTGCTATATAGACCCAGGCTGGCCTTGATATCACAGATATCTGTTCTGTGATTAAAGATGTATCCCATTACACTTAGCTTAGAACCAATATTTTAAAAGACTATTTTATTTCATAATAAAATATTTTTGAAAATTAGTATTTGATAAAAAGATGATACATCATTTACAAGGTAGATACAGTTTTTTTTAAAAAAAATACATAGCTGGTGGAGGGACCCCGCACAGGGAGGGAGCCTGCCAGCTTCCCTTCCTCGACCTCTGTTCCCGCGGACTGCGCTGGAGAGACCGGTACCCAGGCTCTCCCCCCAATATAACATCACTTGGGACACGGCCTGTTGGGGCTTCCGTCTGTGCCCGAGGGCGGGTTGGCGCTGTGGTCGTCAGGGTGCCAGATCGGCGGGCCATCGTGACCACAGGGTGAGCGGCGCCACAGAGAGTGCCCTCCGCCATCTTTGCTCCAGTGACCAGGTAGATGGGACCGCCAGGCTCAGAGACAGACAGGCATAATATCGCTTCGGTTTCAGGCAGCTTGTGTGTAACCTGCTCCCAGGTGCTGGGCTGATCTGCAGTAAACAGCGCGCCAGCTCTGCGGTGGGTCCTTCTGCCTGGTGGAGGGACCCCGCGCTGGGAGGGAGCCTGCCAGCTTTCCTTACGCGACCTCTGTTCCAACAGACTGCGCTGGAGAGACCGGTACCCAGGCTCTCCCCCCAATATAACATCACTTGGGACACGGCCTGTTGGGGCTTCCGTCTGTGCCCGAGGGCGGGTTGGCACTGTGGTCGTCTGGGTGCCAGATCGGCGGGCCATCGTGACCACAGGGTGAGCGGCGCCACGGAGAGTGCCCTCCGCCATCTTTGCTCCAGTGACCAGGTAGTTGGGACCACCAGGCTCAGAGACAGACAGGCATAATATCGCTTCGGGTTCAGGCAGCTTGTGTGTAACCTGCTCACAGGTGCTGGGCTGATCTGCAGTGACCAGCGCGCCAGATCTGCTGTGGGACTTCTGCCTGGCAGAGGGACGCCCCCTCCCCCCCCAGGAGAGATCACACACCCCTGCACAGGGCAGGAGCCTGCCAGCCTCCCTTTGGCGACCTCTGCTCCAGGAATCCACTAGGCTGAGCCTTTAGATGTGCAAGGCCTCCCCAATATAAGATCACTTGGGGACAAAGCACATTAGGGCTCCAAAGTCACTCAGGAGCAGGCAGGCCCCAGAAATCGGTGCCAGGGGAATCCTGGTAATCCAGGGGGGGCAGAAATAGCTTTGCAGGCTCACAGGAGGTCCAACCAACAGCCAGTGGCAGCAGGACCAACTAACACCAGAGGTATCCAGATGGCAAAAGGCAAACGTAGGAATGTTACTAACAGTAATCAAAGTAATGTGGGACCATCCGAACCCAACTCTCCAACAGCAGCAAGTCCTGGATACCCCACCACACCCGAAAGACAAGATCTGGATTTAAAATCACTTCTCATGATGCTATTAGAGGATCACAAGAAGGACACAAATAAATCTCATAAAGAGTTACAGGAGACCATGAATCAACGGTTAGAAGCCCTTACAAAGGAAACACAAAAATCGCTTAGAGAAATGCGGGAGAACATGGATCAAAAGATGGAGGCGCACAAGGAGACAACACAAAAATCGCTTAACGAGATGAATCAACGGGTAGATGCACTCACAAAGGAATCACAAAATTTGCATAAAGAAATGCAGAAGAATATGGGTCAACAGACGGATGCCCATAAGGAGGCAACACAAAAATTGCTTAAAGAAATGAATCAACGGTTAGATGCCCTTACAAAGGAAACACGAGAACTGCTTAAAGAAATGCAGGAGACGATGGATCAACAGATGGAATCCCATGAGGAGGAAACACAAAAATCGCTCAGAGAAATGCAGGAGAACGTGGGTCATCAGGAAGAAATCCTGAAAGAGGTAATGCAAAAATACCTTAAAGAAATACAGGAAAATACAAACAAACAAGTGAAGGATCTCAGCAAATCCATCCAGGAACTAAAAAAGGAAGTAGAAACAACTAAGAAATCACAAAGGGAGACAACTTTGGAGATAGAAAACCTTGGGAAGAAATCAGGAGTCATAGATGCAAACATCAACAATAGAATACAAGAGATGGAAGAAAGAATCTCAGGTGCTGAAGATTCCATAGAAAGCATCGACTCAACAGTTAAAGAAAATGCAAAATGCAAAAAACGCGTAACCCAAAACATCCAGGAAATCCAGGACACAATGAGAAGACCAAACCTAAGGATTATAGGTATAGATGAGAGTGAAGATTTGCAACTTAAAGGGCCAGTAAACATCTTCAACAAAATTATGGAGGAAAACTTCCCTAACTTAAAGAGAGAGATGCCGATGAACGTACAAGAAGCCTACAGAACTCCAAACAGACTGGACCAGAACAGAAATACCTCCCGTCACATAATAATCAAAACACCGAATGTTCTAAACAAAGAAAGAATACTAAATGCAGTAAGAGAAAAGGGCCAAGTAACATACAAAGGAAGACCTATCCGAATCACATCAGACTTCTCACCAGAGACTATGAAAGCCAGAAGATCCTGGGCAGATCTCATGCAGACACTAAGACAGCACAAATGCCAGCCTAGACTACTATACCCAGCAAAACTCTCAATCACCATAGATGGAGAGACCAAGATATTCCATGATAAAACCAAATTTTCACAATATCTTTCCACAAATCCAGCCCTGCAACGGATAATAGGTGGAAACCTCCAATACAGGGAGAGAAACAACACCCTGGAAAAAATGAGATAATAACCTTCTTGAATCAAACCCAAAAGTAGATAACCACTCAAACATAAAGATAGCGTCAAGAATGGCAGATGGCAATAATCACTATGCCTTAATCTCTCTTAATATCAATGGTCTCAATTCCCCAATTAAAAGACATAGACTAGCAGACTGGATACGTAAACAGGACCCAGCATTTTGCTGCATGCAGGAAACGCACCTCAGTGTCAAAGACAAACACTACCTCAGAGTAAAAGGCTGGAAAACAATTTTACAAGCAAATGGCCCCAAGAAACGAGGTGGAGTAGCCATCCTAATATCGGATAAAATTGATTTTCAACCTAAAGTCATCAAAAAAGACACAGAAGGACACTACATACTGATCAAGGGAAAAATCCACCATCAAGAACTCTCAATCCTGAATATCTATGCTCCAAATGCAAGGGCACCCTCATTCGTAAAAGAAACTTTACTAAAACTCAAAGCACACATCGCACCGCACACAATAATAGTGGGTGACTTCAACACCCGCTCTCTGAAATGGATCGTTCAGGAAAGCAGAAACTAAACAGGGACACAGTGAATCTAATTGAAGCCTTGGACCAAATGGAACTAACTGATATATATAGAACATTTCATCCTAGAGCTAAAGAATACACCTTCTTCTCAGCTCCTCATGGTACCTTCTCCAAAATTGATCATATAATTGGTCACAAATCAGACCTCAACAGATACAAGAAGATAGAAATAATCCCATGCCTCCTATCAGATCACTATGGAATAAGGGTGGTCTTCAATGGCAACAAAAACAAAAGAAAACCCACGTACACATGGAGGCTGAACAATGCTCTACTCAATGATAACTTGGTCAAGGTGGAAATAAAGAAAGAAATCAAAGACTTTTTGAAAGTTAACGAAAATGAAGGCACAACATACCCTAACTTATGGGACACAATGAAAGCAGTGCTAAGAGGAAAATTCATAGCCCTGAGTGCCGCCAAAAAGAAACGGGAGACAGCATACACTAACAGCTTAATGGCACACCTGAAAGCCCTGGAACAAAAAGAAGCAAATACACCAAAGAGGAGTAGAAGGCAGGAAATCATCAAACTCAGGGCTGAAATCAATCAAGTAGAAACAAATAAAACCATACAAAGAATCAACAAAACGAGGAGTTGGTTCTTTGAGAAAATCAACAAGATAGATAAGCCCTTAGCCAGACTAACCAGAGGGCACAGAGATAGTATCCAAATTAATAAAATCAGAAACGAAAAGGGAGAGATAACAACAGAAACTGAGGAAATTCAAAAAATCATCAGATCCTACTACAAAAACCTGTATTCAACACAACTAGAAAATCTTGAGGAAATGGACAATTTCCTTGACAAATACCAAGTACCAAAATTAAATCAGGATCAAATAGACCATCTAAACCGTCCTATAACCCCTGAAGAAATAGAAGTTGTCATTGGAAGTCTTCCAACCAAAAAAAGCACAGGTCCAGATGGTTTTAGTGCAGAATTCTATCAGACCTTCAAAGAAGACCTAACACCAATACTCTTCAAACTGTTCCACAAAATAGAAACAGAAGGAACACTACCCAACTCGTTCTATGAAGCCACAATTACACTAATACCAAAAGCACACAAAGATCCGACAAAGAAAGAGAATCTCAGGCCAATCTCTCTTATGAATATCGATGCAAAAATACTCAATAAAATTCTTGCCAACCGAATCCAAGAACACATCAAAACGATCATTCACCACGATCAAGTAGGCTTCATCCCAGGGATGCAGGGATGGTTCAATATAAGGAAATCCATCAATGTAATCCACTACATAAACAATCTCAAAGAAAAAAACCACATGGTCATCTCATTAGATGCTGAGAAAGCATTTGACAAAATTCAGCATCCTTTCATGCTAAAGGTCTTGGAAAGATCAGGAATTCAAGGCCCATATCTAAACATAGTAAAAGCAATTTACAGCAAACCAGTAGCCAGCATCAATCTAAACGGAGAGAAACTTGAAGCAATCCCACTAAAATCAGGGACTAGACAAGGCTGCCCTCTCTCTCCATATCTTTTCAATATAGTACTTGAAGTTCTAGCTAGAGCAATTAGACAACAAAAAGAGGTCAAAGGGATACAAATTGGAAAGGAAGAAGTCAAACTATCACTATTTGCAGACGATATGGTAGTATACATAAGCGACCCAAAGAACTCCACCAGAGAACTCCTACAGCTGATAAACGACTTCAGCAAAGTGGCCGGATATAAAATCAACTCAAGCAAGTCAGAAGCCTTCCTATACTCAAAGGATAAGCAGGCTGAGAAAGAAGTAAGAGAAATAATACCCTTTACGATAGCCACAAACCATATTAAGTATCTTGGCGTGACGCTAACCAAACAAGAGAAAGATCTGTATGACAAGAACTTCAAGTCTCTGAAGAAAGAAATTGAAGAAGACCTCAGAAGATGGAAAAATCTGCCATGCTCATGGATTGGCAGGATTAATATAGTAAAAATGAGCATCTTACCAAAAGTAATACACAGATTCAATGCAATCCCCATCAAAATCCCAACTCAATTCTTCATAGAGTTAGAAAGAGCAATTCAAAAATTCATCTGGAATAACAGAAAACCCAGAATAGCTAAAACTATTCTCAAGAGTAAAAGAACCTCTGGGGGAATCAGTATCCCGGACCTCAAGCTGTACTACAGAGCAATAGTGTTAAAAACTGCATGGTATTGGTACAGTAACAGACATGTAGATCAATGGAACAGAATTGAAGACCCAGAAATGAATCCACACTCCTATGGTCACTTGATCTTTGACAAAGGAGCTAAAACCATCCAGTGGAAAAAAGATAGCCTTTTCAACAAATGGTGCTGGCTCAGCTGGAGGTCAACATGCAGAAGAATGCAAATTGACCCATCCTTATCTCCTTGCACTAAGCTCAATTCTAAGTGGATCAAAGATCTCCACATAAAACCAGACACACTGAAACTAATAGAAGGGAAACTAGGGAAGAACCTTGAACATATGGGCACAGGGGAGAATTTCCTGAACAGAACTCCAATAGCTTATACTCTAAGATCAAGAATAGACAAATGGGACCTCATTAAATTACAAAGTTTTTGCAAGGCAAAAGACACCGTCAAAAAGACAAAGCGGCAACCAACTAACTGGGAAATGATCTTTACCAACCTTACATCCGACAGAGGGCTAATATCCAAGATATACAAAGAACTCAAGAAGTTAAACTCCAGAGAGGCAAGTAACCCTATTAAAAAATGGGGTACAGAGCTACACAAAGAGTTCTCACCTGAAGAATATCTAATGGCTGAGAAGCACCTAAAGAGATGTTCATCATCCTTAGTCATTAGGGAAATGCAAATCAAAACAACCCTGAGATTCCATCTCACACCAGTCAGGATGGCTAAGATCAAAAACACAGGAGACAGCAGTTGTTGGCGAGGATGTGGAGAAAGAGGAACACTCCTCCACTGCTGGTGGAATTGCAGGCTGGTACAACCACTCTGGAAAGCAGTCTGGCGGCTCCTCAGAAAACTGGGCATGACACTTCCGGAGGATCCGGCTATACCACTCCTGGGCATATACCCAGGGACTTTACCTGCATGCAATAAGGACACATGCTCCACTATATTCATAGCAGCCTTATTTATAATAGCCAGAAGCTGGAAAGAACCCAGATGTCCCTCAACGGAGGAATGGATTCAGAAGATGTGGTATATTTACACAATGGAATACTACTCTGCAATTAAAAACAATGAATTCACGAAATTCCTAGGCAAATGGTCAGAACTTGAAAATATCATCCTTAGTGAGGTAACCCAATCACAAAAGATCACACATGGTATGAAGTCACTGATAAGGGGATATTGACCCAGAATCTCAGAATACCCTAGACACAATCAGCATATCAATAGATTTCTAAAAAGATGGAAGGAGAGACCCCTGGTCCTGGAAAGACTGGATGTAGGGGAACGCCAGGACAGAGTAATGAGAGGGGGTTGAACAGAGAAAAGAGGGAGGGAAGGGGGCTTATGGGACTTTCGGGGAGGGAGGAAACGGGAAAGGGGAAGTGATTTGGAATGTAAATTAAAAAAATAAAATTAAATTAAATTAAAAAAATATATATATACATAAAAAAAATACATACACTGAAAAGAAATATACTAAGTATAAATAATTGTAGTAGAAAATATAAGGCACTTCTCTGATTTATTCTTTATGTTTTTCTATATTTTCTACTGATAGTGTAACCAGGAAAAGATAAGTAAAAAGATTAAATAAGACCTGGGAGCCCAGAACCATGGAGAAACTCTGCTTATTGATTAGTTCCCTGGCTTATGCTCAGCTTGTTTTTTTCTAAAATTGAGACCTAACTGCATAGGAATTGCATCACCAAGTATCGATCAAGGTAATCTTGCACAGACATGGACACAGGCCAATCTGATCAAGGAAATTCTTCAATAGAGCTTCCATCTTCTCAGATGACTCTAGATTTTGTCATATTGACAAGCAAAACTATCCAGGAGGCTGGGAAGGTGGCTCAGTTTTTGAGTACTTTTCTTGTGGAGGACACAGATTTGGTTCCCAGACATCACTGGGATAACAACCACTTGTATCTCCAGTTCCAGATACAATGCTGTCTTCTGGGCTCAGTGAGCACTCCAATCATTTGCACAAACCCACTTGCACTTGCACACATATGCATAATTTAAAGGTGAAAACAAAATCTTTAAAAAGCACTGGAAGTAACAAGAAGACTGACTTTTCATTTTTCTTTTAAATTTTCAACACTTTAAGGACCACTGTCATGATCAATACCATCATCACAGTGAAATTCTAAAAAATTGTATTCCTTCTCATGTATATTCCTTCTCATGAATACAGTTTTCAAAAGAAGATTCATTTTGTTACCTCTTTTTGAATTTTTGTCCAGTACTGCAACAAACACACACAGTTGATAGTATTGTCTTGATGATATGGTTTCCATTATACCTTCATCAATGTCATAATGATTTATTACTTTGTGTTTTTGTTTCCATCCACTTAAAAGCAGCCTCATTTTAATGACATTACCACTCTATGCAGTCCTCATCTTTTACTTCTCCATCTTCTTCATTTGAGAGGTATCGTCAAGGATGATGCATGATATTTTCATATTTCTGAATGTTATGGAAATTTCACATCTGTAACTTTGGGATAAGATGGTTTTTTTTCTAAGATTTTATTTATTATATTTAAACTATATGGATAGGATTTTATTTTACTTTATTATTGTAATTAAAGTATTATTATATTACTTTCCATATTCTTTTTACTTTCTCCAATGCCCCATGAACTCCCCTTGTTCCCTCTCAAAATAATTATATATAATTGTATATAAGGTTATTATATATAATTATATATTATATGAGATTTGGTCTTTGCTATGTATTGTAATGTTAAATAAGGCCTGGTTGCTCACAGGGATGAGAGAATCCCCACATACAATGTGACCTTGCTCCTTAGTGTAAAACTATTGGTTAAATAAAGATGCTGACAGCCAATAGCTGGGCAGAAGGAACATTAGGTTGGGTTTGGGATCCCTGGGCTTGGGGTCTGAGGAGAACCATGAAGAGAGAGATGGTGGAGAGAGGAGGAAGCTGCCATGGGGTAGGTGAATCAGGAAAACAGTGACCATGGGGACTAACCAATTGGAGTCAAGAGCTGCCCAGATGGAACATGGCAAGTTATAGCTCAGGGTTATTGACGGGGAAGTAGATTCTAATAATTTAGAGGGTTGATACTGCCCAACACTAGTGCTGATTAAGACTTATTATAAATATAAAAGATGTGTGTTTTTTTAGTCTGGGATCTGAATAATCAAAGATAGGTAGAAACAGTTATTTGGGATTAAATATTAATACAACAATATATTATATATATTTACAGCCTGATCTGTCCACATAATGTTATTTCTATGTATATGACTTCATTGATGACCTCTTGGTATTTGATAAACAATTAGGAGCTCATCCCTGGGGAAAGCGATTTCTCTCACTCTCAGCATTCCTAAGTTACCTCTGGTTCCTCATCTGTGAGTGGGGCTCCAAGAGATTTTCACCTTCCATGTTAGTATGTCTATTGCTGTTGTACTTTTTCTGGTCTTGTTTAGGCAGTTATATTGTTGAAGTATCAGTGTGAGGTTTCTCCATCATTTCTAGAAAACATAATCTTACAGAAGCATTCCTGGTCCTCTGCTTTTCTTTCTGGCCCTTCTTCTGTGATGCTCCATGAGTCTTAAGTGCAGGAGTTACGTTGTAGATATAGCAGTTGTAACTGGGCACCTATGATCTCCTCTTCTCTGTATTTTGACTGATTATGGTTGCCTTCTGTTGCAAAGAGGAGCTTCTTAATAGTAGTGGAAGTTACATTTATCTATGGGTATAAGAATAGATAATTAGAATGGAGTTAGGAATCATGCTAGCTTAGTAAAGTGGCTATAGTCTCTGCTCCTCTAAGATTTATGGCTTAATTATCCTCAGGCAGTTGTTTAGGTCTCCAGTACCAGGCACAATTTCCCTTTTCTTGGATGGTCTATAAATCCAGCTAGAGAGCGGATGGCTACTCCCAAGATGGGAGTGCTACTATTGTACCTTTACAGTTATTGTGCCATTCTGATCATCATTTTGATTCATAAACATTGCAGCTGGACAGGACTATTCATTGCTTCCCTCCCTTGGAAGCTTACACAGTAAATCATGTACTATGAAAGCTACTCCTCTGTGAGGAGACTGATCCTGTAGGTTTGGAGTCTGAAGATCATGAAGTCCTCAACCTCTAGAAGGTTATGATTCCTTGCATTGTCTTGAGAGTTTCATTGATAACATGACCAACAACTCAAAAGGAAGTTCCTCATGGCTATTTTTTGGGGGAGGTTGGTATTTGTTTTTTTGTTTTTGTTTTTGTTTTTTCCTTTTCTTGGCTAGATAATCAATGCCTCTTGGGGAGAATACTGCCAGTATGAATTGGATAACTTTATTTACACTATATATGCATATGTATGTACTAGGTTTATTTGTAGTGTATATAATTTTAGTAAATAAATAATAATACCATTCCTATGGCTTTCCCAGTCATCTCTAGTTACCTTACCTTCAATTCTCCCTCTCCTTCTGTATTAACATCATTTTCTTCATCCCAACTAAAGTCTCTCCTTAGGCACTTTCTCTTTCAAGTCACTTGTACCCTTTTCCCAAAAACGGAATATTTTTATTTGTTCAGTCCCTGTGGTTATCTCACTTTATATGTTTACATATGAATATTTGGAGCTAGGAACCACAAATGACTAAGAACAAATGGTATTTGTTTTCTGGGTCTGAGATACCTCATTCAATATAACAATTTCTAGTTCCATTCATTTACCTACAACATTCATCATTTCATTTTTTTATAGCTGAACATCAGTTAGAGGATATTAATTTGTTTCCATTTCCTGGGTATTATAAATAGATCAGCAATGAACATGGCTGAGCAAGTATCTGTAGATATGATGTCAAGTATAACTGGGTCATACAATAGATTTCTTTGTACCTTTTTGAGAGCTCTTCATTGTGATTTCCAGAAATGCTGAAAATGGAGAATAGTTTTTAACATAATTGTTGTTACTAAATAGAAATAGGGTTTCTACAAAATTTGATCCTCATCGACCAAGGATTTTGGTTTTTCAGTTTTGTTTCTCCCTTAACCTGCCCTTAGTCAACTATAAAAGAAATGAGTGTGGATGTCTCTCAAGTAGAATATGAGTCAAACCCTTTAAAATCAGAGAACATCTCTTTTATGAATTAGATTGGGTAATCAAAATTATGGTTTTCCAAGGATGACCACATAGGTCAAATGACTTAGTGCCTCACACAATGAAAAAGACCCAGTGTGAATGAATGTCACATTTTCCTTTCTAAAGCTCTGTCAGCTACCATACGCAGTTTCTACTTCATCCTAATTTTAAAGGTGAAGCTATTCATTGTCTGGTTGCTGTTGATATCTAATAAGGCCTGTTGTAGAAAATTTACATTTTATAGCTTTGATTGAAGCTGTCTTTTCCCTCTTGTTAATTTCTCAATCAACCAAAGTACATTTCAGTTTAAAAAAAAAAAATCTTAAAAATCTGAAAGAATTTTTAAATCCCAAAATGATACAGAATAGGGAAACTGAATATAGAAAAGTAACCAACATAATCTTCCATGGAGCTGGCTGAGCAGAAATCATGTCTGCTGAGCTGCTCAGGCTTTAGACACCCTGAGAAGACCACAGCCACTGCATTCCAAAACTGTCTAACGTGTGTACCTTTCTCTTTCCCAGAAACTTCTATGTCCTGTATCTCATCCCTCCAGGCTCCCATTTTTTATCATCTAGCAATATACGGGCTAGAACACCACAACAATAAGTCTCCCAGTGGATTCACTAGAGAAAGTACTGAAAAGGGACTTTATTCTTTGTCCTTCATGCCTCTGTACTAAGAAACTGCCTTGATGTGCACAAGTTAATCTATTACTTCCTGGATGACCAACTGTAGACTCGGAAACTATCCAGAGAGTATGATTTCTTACTGGCAAACCAACATCCTTTTTTTTTATGAATAGTGATGTGGCCTATGGGTCTTGTTTGCATCCAAGACTAAAATATCTCTGCAGAAAATTTACTATGTTTTGGTCCTTTGAAAAATGTTTCCAAAGCAGTATACAATCCAAAGGTAAATAAAGGAGAACACTCATACACTTAAAGCCTTCGCTCAGTCAACTACTTTTCCTAATGACGGCAACAAAATTATTGAAGCCTTCAGTAAGCTATCCAGTGGTTGCATAGGTCACCTATGACCACTATTAAGATTTAAATATCCACTAAAATTAAACACTTTGGGGTTATTAATGTTTCCTTTCCTCTCAAAATTTTTGTGTTGAGAGGAGGTATGGGAGGAAATGTGTTAGCAGCAGTAGGATGTGGAGGATAACTCTAAGTACATTAAACATCTGTTGATGGAGCCATTAGCACAGTTTGTAGCTACTGCCACCTGGCCCTTATTCCACTTTGTTCCAATTTTAGTATCTGAAAATATACTGTAGCAATCATGCAACACTTCTTTTAAATCTTTTACTACTGCATTAAGTGAAGCATAAGTACTAATCAGTTCTCACTGAGATTAAAAAAAAAAAGCCATACCTGCTTATGGCAAAAATCAAATGCCAATGAGAAAGGAGCAAGGGTTAACATCACTTAGCATTTCAAGCTGCCTAGATCACTGCCTAAGAGGAAGTTCTTAAAACATCAGATGGAGGCAAAGGTGAGAGAGACTTTCCTCCGTCAGTCTATAGGCTATTTTCAAGTACAGCATTAGATTGATCGCAGACAGGGAACTAACATTTTCTCAAGGAGAAAAGAAATCCCCCCATTTTCACGGAATACTCAGCCTGTGTTAGTTGTTGTTTCCTGAAAAAGATGCAAAATTCAAAGTTATTTCTCAAGTCTCATTATACTTCTGGAGTCCTTCTCCAGACAGCAGTCATAGCTTTCTTGGTTTACATTCTATGTATCCATCGTTCTCTAAAAATCATTGTCCCATTGTGACAGAAACTTTGCTCTCAATTCTGAGAAAAATTAAGCGTCCTTGTTTGCTTGCACATGGGTTCCTTTCTTCCCCATAAAATGAACTATACTAAAGAGAGTCACTACATTTGACCAGCTGCTCTAAGGGGCCTATAAAAATTAGAATTTCACTTTTCCCAGCTCTTTTAGTAAGTGTCCCCACTTCAAGCTTATTCATTAGTGATTGGGGGCCCAGTTTGGTAATGTTTATGAAAGGATCTGATGGAATCATCGATGCAGTTGTTTTAGATGCAGCCATCCTAGGTAATTTTCTCCTATGTCAAGTCATGTACTTATTTCTCTGGTATCATATGCTATATGTCTACAGTGTTGCTAGAAATAGACAAACAAAAATAACACAGTGTCTGTTTTTCTGTTCCTTAGGCTGGTCATCTCTACTATTCCTCTGTGAACCTCTGTGTTACAATCTGTCCCTGCATTATGACAAAATGTGCCTTAGACCAAGGTTTGATACAGTCAATCAGTTCTTGAGTCATAGGTACAGTACAGGTAAATGTTGTCCCTCCTTAATGAGGACTGCTGGTGTGAGTTGTGACACTGAAGTCTTCATTGTTCTTTGACAATAGGACATGCTTGTTTCCTTACTTTCATTCAATTTCAACTTGATAGTTTTTCTTTAGTCCCTTTCTGTGTAAAATAAGGAAAATACTTGTTTGGTATACATCATAAACTGTGAATATAAAATTAAAACAAAATGTATCTTGATACCTGGATTGGAAAGGTAGTGAATGACCAGGCATGGTGATTCTTAACTCTAATCCCCACACTCAGGAGGCAGAGTCAGGAGGACAGTCACGAATCTGTAGACAGCTACAAGTCCTAATCCAGCCACAAACTATATATGGAAACCTGGTCTCTCCAACAAAGGCAGTGAATGAGGGCATTATCTTCCCCCTTTCTCTCCTTCCCATGCTTCATGCGATGACTCTGGTATAGGGCTGATGTCTGCCCTACTATACCACCTCTATACCCCAGGTACCCAGTTGCTCCTCTGCATGTTCCTTCTTATGTACCCCACTCAACCTCACAAATGTTGTCGGGGTTCTCCAGCTTCCTTAAGTACTCCTCTGGAGTCACCAAATGGAAATTCTCCTAATTTAAGTTAAAAGCAATTGCATCCTCTTTAGAGTTCTCCCTGACCACTCAACCTAGGGTCATTTCTACTCCTATTCATATTACCCTCTCCCTCTTGTTTTTATTTATTTCAGAAATTATACCTGTCAGAAATGATTCGTTATTTGTTCTTCCATTTAAAGTGGGCCTTCTCCAACCCTTCTTTGAACAAGTCTTCTTTTGTCTTTACTGTCATAACCCTTGCATGCAGGTGGGAGGGATTCTTGGCCTATAAGTAGGTCCTCAATAGGTATCTGTTGCATGAATTGAATGTCTCCTTATTTACTGACATAGGAATCAGGCAATCATAGAGCACTCTTAGGTGCTGTATGTGTATGGCTGAAGATGTAATCTGATAAAATATGGTTCCACGTTCAGGATGGAAGAGAAGCAGGAAAATAAACTGTTAAGTGTTTTCCTTGTCAAAAAGGATTAGCTGCCATTTCCACTGAAATATATTCTCACTGTTCTCTTCTAGACAAATGAAACTTAGAAGTTTTGATTTTTCTCAATATTAGCTTTCAAATGTCACTGACTAACATCTTCCAGAACTGCTGACTGTTTTTAATATATATATTCATATATAATTGCACATATGTGTATTATAATAATTTGTATAATTTTATGAAAGTCTATTGTATTACTTTAATAAGCATATTTAAAACATTTAAAATATAACATAAAATTATTCTAATTAAAGATTTAACTTTATTGATTTACTTTAGTTTTTAGGGATAGGGTTTCTTTGTGTAACTCTGGCTCTTCTGGGACTCACTCTATAGACTCAGCAGGCCTTGAACCAACAGAGATCCGCCTGCCTCTGCCTCCCAAGTGCTGGGATTGAAGGCGTGCATCACCACCACCCCACTTCTATTAAAGATGTTCTAATCATGAGATGTTGATATCTTCAGCTAACTTCACGATTTATGCTCCCCCTTAATCTTAATCTTAATTTCTCTCTCTCTCTCTCTCTCTCTCTCTCTCTCTCTCTCTCTCTCTCTCTCTCTCTCTCTCTCTGTCTCTGTCTCTCTCTCTCTTGAACACTAGTATCAAACCTAAGGACTTTAGCATGCTAAATAACTACTCTAGCATTGAACAACACCCCCAAACTGATTTTGTCAAAAGAAAAAGCAAGTCCCAGTTCTTGGTTCATGTTAACTTAAGATTAAATAACACTGTATATGCTATGTCTTTGATAACAACAAAGTCAATAAAAAGCCAAATATGATGGGAAACTGAGTCATCCCATTGCATTGAACATGAGAGCATGCTCAGCTCAAAAGCTCACATCCCAACAGACAGCATCACTTCATGATTCAGATGCTTGGATTCCACAAAACATGCTGCAGTAAATAAAAATGTTCATGTAAATGATGCTATAGATATAAGCATCATTATTGTAAAACTAAGATGTTAACACAATGGAGAGATCTCTGAAAGTGTTTTTCCTTCCTAAGTTTTCAAAGTTAAAGTCTATTACTGTGTGCTTTAAATGCGACTTCATCAGACAGGGATTACATGCTGACGATGTAAAGGGAAGACTATAGTATTTGCATTGAAATTAATATCTTTTTATTTGTTCCATGAAATATGTACTCAATAGCTTTAATTTTTAAATTATTTTGTTTTTACTATTATTTCAGCATCAGAGATCTTTGGACACACAGAGGCAAAAAAAAATTCAGAGACATACTTTTGTATTTTAATGACTTCTTGTATAATGCTGATGGAGTTAGTTCATGGACTATTTACTGGGTGTGTTTGGCATCTCTAAACTTCCTCCATGACCACAGTTCTATGAGATCTCTGGAACACTATGACACACTCATCCCAGATATCCTCTAGAAGCGTTTGTAAGACCTGTCTTTATCCTAGGCCGGCTGAGTTGGAAACAGCAGAAACAATTTTCTAGTGGATGCATCTATGTTCATCTAAATTGGATACTGCCTCTTAATCCCACTGTTGGCCAGGCTATGAGGAAATGAACACAAAGAAGAACAAAGTATTGAGAATTAGACAGCGGGGAAAGTTAAGGAGGAAAATTAAAAAGGAAAAGAAGTTAAAGATTAGAAGAGTCCTAATTTATGTCTTTTATACCTCTATTATCATAAGAACGTCACTAGGGAATGTGGACGTGGATGAAATGGGATCTTCCTATGAAAATCCCATTATCAATCCAGCGTCTATAACACAGGGTGAAGGAGCAACCAGGCCCTAAAAGAGACAGGGCTCTTAAAAACTGGTAACAGTAACTTGGTCCTCTTCTGGACAGACAAATCCATGCTCAGTGCTCCCTCTGCTGGATCTATAAGAGTAGACGATCAGATGTATAAAATAAATCTGCCTTTCACTTCTGTCTATGTAACACAAGCAGCATTCAGATGGGATATGGACCATAAAGCTAGCATACATAGCTAAATAGTTTATGATCTTCAAGTTTTAAGGAGCCATGACTCATCTTTCACAAGGAAGAAAAATGAAGACCAAGGCCCTTCTAAGTAGGACAGATATAAAGTGTGCTTGGAGACTGTCTGTAAGTGCTTTCAGGAACTAATGCAGCTTCACCTGGCAGCTTCTTTCTTGCCTCCCTTTCTGTACACACACTATGGAGAAAGTGGAAGGTTCCCAGTCTTCCTTAAGGGAATCAAAACTACCATAGATGTTTTGGCTTCTATATCCAAGATGAGAGCCTCTCAGAATTTCATGGATAAATGCAATGCCTAGAAACATGTCCTTCATTGTTTTTCCCATCTATAAAAACTTTATGATCAATGCCCTCCACAGTATCCAATATTTACTTCCTGTCCTACTGACAGAGTATACATACAAACTGGCATACATGCATGCATGCATGCGTACATATTTTATACATGTATTATTGGTTTTTAAGTTTTATACAGTTTGTATTGATCACATTCACACTCCCTCCCCCAACTTTTCCAAGATCCACTCCTCTCTCTGCCACTCAACTTAGTACCTGTTTTATTTTTAGTTTTTCCTCATCAAGGCCAACACAAACGTTCTTGTATGTGTGGCCTTCCATTGGAGTGTGGTGACTTATCAGGTGCTACATTCTTAAAGAAAGCTGACGCATTCTTTCCCAGTAGCCAAGAATCTACTTACTGTGCTACTAAGTAGTTCAGCTTTCTGGTTATGCCATAGAACTTTGTGCCCAACTACCCTCTCCATAATGGAATTTAGTTTGGCTTGGGCTTGTACAGGTCTCATGTATATTGTTACATCAACTGTGTGTTCATATGTGCAACTGACCTATGGAGAAATCAAATCCATTCTTACTTGGGATCTTCCTATTCATTGGCAAGCTTTCATGATGCTGAGAGTTGCCATGCATAATATTGGAGGAGAAAATTAATCATAGTCTCATTCATCTGTGATCCCCATGAACTACAATAGTGGCTGGCCTTGGGAGACACTATTGACTAGTGCAGTCATGGCACAAATGTGATAGGAGTAACCAATAATTTATGCTTAGATTTAAAGCCCATGCTACAAAATAAGCCAACACCTGTAATTGGGCGCTATAATTGGGCTAAGAACTTATGGGTAGATAGATCATGGGTCCTAGGGAAAAACTAAATGATACTATTACTCTGCTAAATGAACATAGTATTAAAGCAACTCCAAATGAGTTATCATCAAAAAGACTCACATTTGGGAGAGAATAAGACTCCAAAGAATGCTCATCCCTAAAGAGAGCGTATATATCATACTCACTGCTCCCAGAGCTCAGGGATCATGGTAGCATCAGGGTTATGTGTGTGTGTGTGTGTGTGTGTGTGTGTGTGTGTGTGTGTGTGACATGATGGGTAACTACAGAGCCATATAAAAATGATATAATGTTTCTTTTAAAGTTTCATAGTATCTAATTTATTTTAAAATTGCATTTTTTGGTGTAGAGGGGCATCCATGTGGGTACATAGTTGTCATGGCATGTGTATGGGTATTAGAGGACAATCTATCAAAGATGATTCTCTCCTTCTATCATCTGAGTCTAGGGAACTGAATTCAGGATATCAACCTTGGCAACAATTAAGTAGAATGGTCGATCCACCTTGTTGGCCCATCATCGTGGGTCATTATACAACAGTGTAATAAAAATAATAATGATAAAAATAATTAACAATGATAAATATATTAGCCCATTTCATACGTTCAAACAGTATGTAGACACCAGATGGTAACATGTTTTCAGACCAACCTGTACTACATAGCATGTTCAAAACTAGCCTAAAATACATGATAAGACTGACTCAAACCAAACAAAAATTGATTACACATAGTTTACACAAAGTGTATCTACCACACTCTCCATAGCTGTGTTATTTTAAAGTATATCTCATGTTTTATTTCCTGGTAAATATTCTAGTGTTTATTATAAAAGAAAAAGGTTGTATTGTTACAGGGAAGCAAAATTAATACAGGCATAGAGGCATATATCCCTAATTCTGACACTTAGGAGGCTGAGACAGAAAGATCACAAATTGGAGAACAGCCTGGACTGCAAAGCAACATTTTTGTCCATAAAACCTGAAAGGCAAATTTTTTGAAAAAGAGAGAAAACAATGTTAATGCACCCACAAATAAAACAAATTTTTACTATTGAATACTCAATAACTCTTCCAGTACTCATTGCTCAATAAATATCATGTGTAAATTAAGATCCAATTATGGACACAATCATTCCAGTCTCTATCTCCACCCCTGAGATAAGGCTACCCCACAGCCCTCTGTACTCAAATCACCCCAGGAGAGAGCTGGTCTCCCCAGGAGTGCTGACATACCTAAGATCACAGGCTCACAGGCCCAAAGAAGGTACAAGCTCCTGTCAGAGACAGCAAGACAAACTGACTCCAGAGATAACCAGATGGTGAAAGGCAAGCACAAGAACCTGAGCAACAAAAAACAAGGCAACTTGGCATCATCAGAACCCAAATCTCCCAACACAGCAAGTCATGGATACCCCAACATACAGGAAAAGCAAGATTCTGATTTAAAAATACATCTTTTTTTTTCTATATTCTTTATTTACATTCCAAATGATTTTCCCATTCCTGGTTCCCCCCTCCGCATAAGCCCTCTTCCCTCCGCCTGTTCCCCATTTGCCTAGGAATTTCATGAATTCATTGTTTTTAATTGCTGAGTAGTATTCCATTGTGTAAATATACATGGAAAACATCTCTGATAAAATTGAAGAAACATATATAAAAACACATTAAGATTGATTATTTCATGGAAAAATTATACAGATAAAATGGTAGGCATAAAAATATTCCTAAGTTGATTGAAAGTGGAATTATAAACATTTTCTGATAAAATTGAAAATCTACAAGGAAAATATTTCTGATAAAACTCAAGAAATATATAGAAAAACACATTAAAACTGACTATTTCATGAAAAATTATACAGAGAAGATGGTAGGCATAAAAATATTCCTAAATTAATTGAAAGTAGAAGTAAAAACATTTTCTGATAAAATTGAAGATTTACATGGAAAATATCTCTGGTAAAATTGAAGAAATTTATACAGATAAATTGGTAGGAATTAAAATATTCCTGTTGATTGACAGTAGAATTATAAACATTTTCTGATAAAATTGAAGATTTACATGGAAAATATTTCTGATAAAATTGAAAAAAATATATGGAAAAAGATTAAAGTTGAAGATTATCATGGAAAATTATACAGATAAAATGCTAGGCGTAAAAATATTTTTAAGTTGATTGAAAGTGAAATTATAACATTTTCTGATAAAATTGAAGATTTATGTGGAAAATATCTCTGATAAATTTGAAGAAATATATAAAAAACGTGTTAAGATTGAGTATTTCATGGAAAAGCTATACATATAGAATGGTAGCCATAAAAATATTCCTAAGTTTTTTGAAAGTGGAATTATGAACACTTTCTGATAAAATTGAAGATCTACAAAGAAAATATTCCTGAAAAAATTCAAGAAATATATAGAAAAACATGTTAAAACTATTACATGGAAAATTATACAGATAAAATGGAAGGTATAAAAATGTTCCTAAGTTGATTGAAAGTAAAATTATAGACATTGTCTGATAAAACTGAAGATCCACATGGAAAATATTTCTGACAAAATTGAAGAAAAATACAGAAAAACGTTAAAATTGAAGATTATCATGGACAATTATATTGACAAAATGGTAGGCACAAAAACATTCCTAAATTGATTGACAGTGGAACTAAAAACACCCCCCTCCCGACAAAACTGAGGATCTACATGAAAAACACCTCCGACAAAATTGAAGAGGTTTTTGTACACAGAACAAATGTTAAAATTAAAGATTATCATGGAAAATAATACAGTCAAAATGGTAGACACAAAAAGCATTAGTAAATTGAAAGAGGAGTCACAAACATTTCTGATAAAATCGAAGATCCACATGAAAAACATCTCTGTTAGACTATGTTTTTTGTTGGGGAATTGAGTCTATTGACTTTATAAGATATTAAGGAATAGTAATTGTTGCTTCCTGTTATTTTTGATGTTCTTTTTATGTTTGTGTGGTTACTTTCTTTTGGGTTTGTTGGAAAAAGATTACTTTCTTGCTTTTTCTAGGGTGTAGTTTCCCTCCTCATGTTGGTGTTTTCCATCTATTATTCTTTGTAGGGCTGGATTTGTGGAAAGATATTGTGTAAATTTGGTTTTATCATGGAATATCTTGGGTTCTCCATCTATGGTAATTGAGAGTTTTGCTGGGTATAGTAGTTTGGGCTGGCATTTGTGTTCTCTTAGGGTCTGTATGAGATCTGCCCAGGATCTTCTGGCTTTCATCGTCTCAGGTGATAAGTCTGGTGTAATTCTGATAGGCCTGCCTTTATAGGTTACTTGACTTTTTCCCTTACTGCTTTTAATATTCTTTCTTTGTTTAGTGCATTTGGTGTTTTGATTATTATGTGCCAGGAGGACTTTCTGGTCTGGTCCAGTCTGTTTGGAGTTCTGTAGGCTTCTTGTGTGTTCATGGACATATCTTTCTTTAGGTTAGGGAAGTTTTCTTCTATAATTTTGTTGAAGATATTTACTGGCTCTTTAAGTTGGAAATCTTCACTCTCTTCTATCCCTATAATCCTTCAGTTTGGTCTTCTCATTGTGTCCTGGATTTCCTTGATGTTTTGGCTCAGGAGCTTTTTGCATTTTCTTTAACTGTTCTTTTTTTTTTTCTTTAACTGTTGAGTCAATGTTTTCTATGGTATCTTCAGCCCCTGAGATTCTTTCTTCTATCTCTTGTATTCTGTTGTTAATGCTTGCATCTATGACTCCTGAATTCTTTCCAAGATTTTCTATCTCCAGAGATGTCTCACTTTGTGATTTCTTTATTGTTTCTACTTCCATGTTTAGATCCTGGATGGTTTTGTTCAGTTCCTTCACTTGTTTGTTTGTGTTCTTCTGTAATTCTTTCAGTGACTTTTGTGTTTCCTCTTTAAGGGCCTCTACCTGTTCACCCAAGCTCCCCTGTATTTCTTTCAGGGATTTTTGTGTTTCCTCTTTAAGGACCTTTACCATTTGACTCATGTTCTACTGTATTTCTTTAAGGGAGTTATTTATGTCATTCTTGATATCCTCTAAGAGCATTGTGAGAAGAGACTTTAAATCCAACTCTTGCTTTTCCAGTGTGTTGGGGTATTTGGAATTTGCTGTGGTGGGAGAACTGGGCTCTGATATTGCTAAGTAGCCTTGGTTTCTGTTGGTAGAGTTCTTGTGCTTGCCTTTTGCCATCTGGTTATCTCTGGTGTTAGTTGGTCTTGTTGTCTCTGGCTGGAGCTTGCCACTCCTATGGGCCTGTAAACCTGTGTCTGTACTCCTGGGAGACCAACTCTCTTCTGGCAGGGTCTCTGCACAGAAGGTTGTGGAGCTGTCTGGTTCCCTGCTGCAAATGGCAGCCAGAACGGAAGACTCCTGTCCCAGCTGCTCCACTGATCGTGTGACCTGTATGCTCCTAACTGTACCCCTCCAGAGAAAAAGGTGGAAATCTCACCTCCACACTCAGAAGTAAAATCGCTGCTGGGAGATCACTCTTTCCTGGTGGGCTAAGCACAGAAGACTGTGGAGCTGCCTGTTCCTTGCTGCAAATGGTGGCTAGAAGGGAAGACCTTAAAATCACATCTTATAATGACTTTAAGAAGTACATAAATAACTCCCTTAAAGAAATACAGGAAAACACAGGTAAACAGTTATAAGCCGTTAAAGAGGAAACACAAAAATCTCTTAAAGAATTACAGGAAAACACAAGCAAACAGGTGAAGGAGTTGAACAAAACCTTCCAGGATCTAAAACTGGAAATATAAAGAATAAAGAAATCACAAAAGGAGACAACCCCTAAAGATAGAAAACTTAGAAAAGAGATCAGTAGTCATAGATGCAAGCATCACCAACAGAATAGAAGAGATAGAATAGAAAATCTCAGGTGCAGAAGATACTATAGAAAACATTGACACAATAGTGAAAGAAAATGCAAAATGCAAAACAATTCTAACCCAAAACATCCAGGAAATCCAGGACATAATGAGAAGACCAAACCTAAGGATAATAGGTATAGAAGAGAGTGAAGATTCCCAACTTAAATGGCCAATAAATATCTTCAATAAAATTATAGAAGAAAACTTCCCTAACATAAAGAAAGAGATGCCCGTAAACATGCAAGAAGCCTACAGAACTCCAAACAGACTAGACCATAAAAGTAATGCACAAAACAAACAATATTAAAAGCAGTAAGGGAAAAAGGTCAAGTAATATGTAAAGGCAGACCTATTAGAATTATACCAGACTTCTCAACAGAGACTCTGAAAGTCAGAAGACCCTGGGCAGATCTCATACAGACCTTAAGAGAACACAAATGCCAGCCTAGACTACTATACCCAGCAAAACTCTCAATCACCATAGATGGAGAACCCAAGATATTCCATGACAAAAACAAATTTACACAATATCTTTCTACAAATCCAGCCCTACAAAAGATAATAGATGGAAAACTCCAACACAAGGAGGGAAAATACACCCTAGAAAAAGCAAAAAATTAATCTTCTTTAAACAAACCCAAAAGAAGACAGTCACACAAACATAATTCCATCTCTAACAACAAAAATAACAGGAAAATCATTTCCTCAATAAAAAGACATAGACTAACAGACTGGATCCATAAATAGTACCCAGTATTGCTGCATTCAGGAAACTCACCTCAGTAAAAAAGATAAATACTACCTCAAAGTAAAAGGTTAGAAAGCAATTTTTTCAAACAAATGGTCCCAAAAAACAAAATGGAGTAGCCATTCTAATATCAAATAAAATAGACTTTCAACCGAAAGTTATCAAAAAATATAAGGAAGTACCACTTCATACTCATCACAGGAAAAATTCACCAAGATGAATTCTCAATTCTGAACATCTATGCTCCAAATGTAAGAGTACCACATTCATAAAAGAAACTTTATTAAAGCTCAAAGAACACATTGTACCTCACACAATAATAATGGGGGAATTTAACACCCCACTCTCATCATAGACAGATCATGGAAACAGAAACTAAAAAGAGAAACAGTGAAACTAACAGAAGTCATGAACCAAATAGATTTAACAGATATCTGTAGAACATTACATCCTAAAACAAAAGAATATAACTTCTTCTCAGCACTTCATGGTACCTTCTCCAAAACTGACCATATAATCGGTCACAAACAGGCTTCAACAGATACAAGAAGATTGAAATAATCCCATTCACCTTATCAGATCACCATGGACTAAGGCTGATCTTCAATAACAACAAAAACATCAGAAAGCACATACATATGGAAGCTGAACAACTTTTACTCAATGATAGCTTTTTCAAGGAAGAAATAAAGAAATTAAAGATGTTTTAGAATTTAATGAAAATAAAAACACAACATACCCAAGCTTGTAGGACAGAATGAAGGCAGTGATAAGAGGAAAACTCATAGCTCTGAGTGCCTAAAAAAGAAATGAGAGAGAGCATACACTAGCAGTTTGGCAGCACATCTGAAAGCTCTAGAACAAAAAGAAGCAAATACACCTAACAGTAGACAATAGGAAATAACCAAACTCAGGGCTGAAATCAACCAAGTTGAAACAAAAAGAACTACAGAAAGAATCAACAAAACCAGGAGTTGGTTCTTTGAGAAAATCAACAAGATAGATAAACCCTTAGCCAGACTAACCAGAGGACACAGAGACAGTATCCAAATTAACAAAATCAGAAATGAAAAGGGAGAAATATCAACAGAAAATGAGGAAATCCAAAACATCATTAGATTCCACTCCAAAAGCTGGAAAATCTGTATGAAATGGATAATTTTCTAGACAGATTCCAGGTACCAAAGTTAAACAGGAACAGATAAACCATCCAAACAGTCCCATAGTCTCTAAAGAAAGAGCAGCAGTCTTTAAAAGTCTCTCAACCAAAAAAAAGTTCAGGACCAGATGGTTTTAGTGCAGAATTCTATCAGACCTTCAAAGAAGACCTAATACCAATGCTCTTCAAAATAGAAACAGAAGAAACACTACTGAATTCATTCTATGAAGTCACAATTATGCCTTATACCTAAACCACAGAGACCCAGCAAAGAAAGAGAACTCCAGACCAATTTTTCTTATGAATTTCAATACAAAAATACTCAATAATATTCTGACAAACTGAATCCAAGAACACAATGATCATCAATCATCATTGAGTAGGTGTCATCCCAGGGATGCAGGGATGGTTCAATTTATGGAAATCCACTATATAAACAAACTCAAAGGAAAAAAACAAACAAGATCATTTCATTAGATGCTGAGAAAGCATTTGACAAAATTCAAAACCTCTTCATGATAAAACTCTTGGAAAGATGGGAATTCAAGGCCCATGACTAAATATAGTAAAAGCAATATACAGCAGACCAGTAGCCAACATCAAACTAAATGGAGAGAAACTTGAAGCAATCCCACTAAAACCGAGGAATAGACAAGGCTGCCCACTCTCTCCCTGCCTACTCAATATAGTACTTGAAGTCCTAGCCAGAGCAATTAGACAAAAAAAGAAGGTCAACAGGATAAAAATTGGAAAGGAAGAAGTCAAAATATCATTATTTGCAGATGATATGATAGTATACTTAAGTAACCCCAAAAATTTTACCAGCGAACTCCAAAACCTGATAAACAACTTCAGCAAAGTGGCTGGATATAAAATTAACTCAAACAAATCAGTAGCCATCCTTTACTCAAAGGATAAACAGGCTGAGAAAGAAATTAGAGAAACAACATCCTTCACAATAGTCACAAATATTATAAAATACCTTGGTGTGACTCTAACCAAGCAAGTGAAAGATCTGTATGACAAGAAGTCTCTCAAGAAAGAAATCAAAGATCTCAGAAGATGGAAAGGTCTCCAATGCTTATGAATTGGCAGGATTAATGTAGTAAAAATGGCAATCTTGACAAAAGCAATCTACAGATTCAATGCAATCCCCATCAAAATTCCAACTCAGTTCTTCATAGAGTTATAAAGAATAATTCTCAAATTCATTTGGAATAACAAAAAACCTAGGATAACTAAAACTGTTCTCAACAATAAAAGAACTTCTGGGGAATCACCGTCCCTGACATCAAGCTGTACAACAGAGAAATTGCGATAAAAAACTTCATGGTACTGGTATAGAGACAGGCAGGTAGATCAATGGAACAGAATTGAAGACCCAGAAATGAACCCACACACTTTGGTCTTTGACATAGGAGTTAAAGTCATCCAGTAGAAAAAAAGACAGCATTTTCAACAAATGGTTCTGGTTCAACTGGAGGTCAGCATGTAGAAGAATGCAAATTGATCCATTCTTATCTCCTTGTACAAAGCTCAAACCCAAGTGGATCAAGGACCTCCACATAAAACCAGATACACTGAAACTAATAAAAGAGAAAGTAGGGAAGATGCTCAAACACATGGGCACAGGGGAAAATTTCCTGAACAGAACACCAATGGCTTATGCTCTAAGCTCAACAACTGACAAATGAGACCTCATAAAATTTCAAAGCTTCTGTAAGGCAAAGGACACTGTAAATAGGACAAAATGGCAACCAACAGATCGGGAAAAGATCTTTACCAAGTCTACATACATCCAATAGAGGGGTAATATCCCATATATACAAAGAACTCAAGAAGTTAGACTTCAGAGAACCAAATAACCCTATCAAAAATGGGGTACAGAGCTAAACAATTCTCAACTGAGGAATACTGAATTGCTGAGTAGCATCTAAAGAAATGTTCAGCATCCTTAGTCATTAGTGAAATGCAAATCAAAACAACCCTGAAATTCCACCTCACACCAGTCAGAATGGCTACGATCAAAAACTCACATGATAGCAGATGCTTGCGAGGATGTGGAGAAAGAGGAACACTCCTCCATTTTTGGTGTGATTGCAAGCTGGTACAGCAACTCTGGAAATCAGTCTGGCGGTTCCTAATAATTTGACATAGTACTACCTGAGGGCCCAGCTTTACCACTCCTGGGCATATACCTACAGATGCTCCAATATATAACAAGGGCACATGCTCCACTATGTTTATAGCATCATAATTTATATTAGCTAGAAGCTGGAAAGAACGGAGATGTCCTTCAACAGAGGAATGGATACAGAAAATGTGGTACATTTACACAATGGAGTACTACTCAGCTATTAAAAATATTGCATTCATGAAATTCTTAGGTAAATGGATGGAACTAGAAAATATCATCCTGAGTGAGGTAACCCAATCACAAAAGAATACACATGGTATGTATCCACTGTTAAGTGGATATTAGCCCAAAAGCTCGGAATACCCAAGATACAATTCACAGACCACATGAAGCTTAAGAGAAGCAAGACCAAAATGTGGTGCTTTGGTCCTTCTTAGAAGGGGTAACAAAAAACTGAAGGAAAGGCCATCCAGAGACTGCCCCAATGTAATGGAATGCAAGAACAGGGAGGTGGAGTGGGTGGGTGGGTGGGTGAGGACACACCCTCATAAAAGCAGGAGGAGGGAGAATTGCATAGGGGTTTCATGGAGAGGGGATTGGGAAAGAGATAACATTTGAAATGTAAATAAATAAAGTATCCAATAAAAATGTGCAAAAAAGGGGGCGGGACAAAATACTCAAGGGAGGAAATATGGAGACAAAGTGTGGAGCAGAGACTGAAGGAAAGGCCATCCAGAGACTGCCCCACCTGGGGATCTATTCTATATACAGTTATCAAACCCAGACACTATTGCTGATGCCAAGAAGCACTTGCCTGACAGGAGCCTAATAATGCTGTCTCCTGAGAGGCTCTGCCAAAGCCTGACAAATACAGAGGCAGATGCTCGCAACCAACCATTGGACTAAGCACGGGATCTCCAATGGAGGAGTTAGAGAAAGGACTGAAGTAGCTGAAGGGGTTTGCAACCTTTTAAGAACAACAATATGAACAAACCAAATCCCCCCAGTGTTCTCACAAACTGAACTACCAACCAAAGAGTACACATGGAGGGACCCATGGCTCCAGCCACATATGTAGCAGAGGATGGCCATCAATTGGAGGAGAGGCCCTTGGTCCTGGAAAGACTGGATATCCCAGTGTAGGGGAATGCCAGGGTGGGGAGGCAGGAGTGAGTGTGTGAGTGAGTGAGTGAGTGAGTGAATGAGTGAGTGAGTGAGTAGGTGGGTGGGTGGGTGGGTGGGTACCCTCATAGAAGCATGGAGAGGGAGGATGGGATAGAAGGTTTCTGGAGAGGAAACCGGGAAAGGGGCTAACATTTGAAATGTAAATAGATAAAATATCCAATAAAAACATTAAAAAAGAGATCCAATTGTGTTTGTTAGGTATGTCTTTTCATAAACTTTTCATTGTTTGTTAGTTTCACATCCTGCACCCCAATTTCACTCATCTCCCTGTCCCCTTATATCCACCCTCTGTCCTTGCAATCTTCCTCCACTCCACCCCACCCCAGTCCCAAACAAAAAACATACATACATACATACCAAAACAAAACAAAGCAGAGAAGAAAATGTCATCGTAGAAACTGTAGTGTGTCACAGTGTACAGTATACCCCTCTACCCACACATCTTCACTTGCAAGTGTTCATTACAATGAGTCATTGTTTTGGTTTGAGGTCTCCAGCTTTGGTGACACCATCAATATTGGATCCTCACCAGGACTCCTCCTAGTTATCCTATTGTTTCCCTGTGTCTTGTAGATACTGTAGTTTTGGATCAGCAGGACTAGCCCTTTCACATGCTGGATCAGTTCACCTGCGATGTAGATTTCAGGATTGGCCAACTCAAAACCCTGAATCTGGACCTGGGGTGGCAACTGAGCTGGTCAGCCCAATGGTTCTCCCTTATCTGTACTACCAGGGATTGCCATGTCTTTTAAGACAGTTTGGTATAAAGATTCCTGCTTCCCTTGCAGTTTATCTCCCTGTAGAATTCTAGATCTTGCTGATTGTATCTCTGCAATATATTTTAAGAATATTTTAGTCCTCTGTGTATTGATATTTGTATAAGATGTCATACACTGGTACTTGGGCTTAGGGGCTTGCTAGACTTAAATTCACTGTTTTCAACAAGTGTATTTGTAAGAGGTACCATGAGTTTTCATCAGAAGCCTCTGATTCTAAACCCAGTTAGTTACTTGTTGCCATTAGCTGCTATTGAGGCTGAATACCTAAACAATTAGTTCACTGGAATGGCTGATGATGATACTCTAATTCTATAAATCATTACTTATTTATCAACTGTAGTACTCCTACATAAGGAGAAATATGTGGTTACCCAGTAAGATTGTCTGTGTAGAAAAAAGCAAAATTACTAAATCTTAACCTTTATTTGCTAGCCATCAAAATAATGAATTGAGTCCCCAGAGTATTCCACAGATGATCAATTACTTCTGTTGTCACATCTCACTAAAATATCCTCAGGTCAATCTTAGAGCATCTGAGATTTGGTACAAATCACAGACTCTATGAATTGTAGTTACCTTTTCATATTTGCATTACACGGGAGGATCATACATATCTACCTTCCAACTTCCATTGAATAGTTCTCTTCCTTCCTTCATCTCCAGAGTGCCTGTTCTTTCTTGAAGAACCTTACCCATTTATGTATATTTGATTCTCTTTTAGCTTGTCTCAGAGTTTAGCCTATTTTCTCATATTTCCATTCAGTTATTTAAATAATTAATTTTATTCATTAAATAATGCCTATTAAAGTGCCAGCCAGCAGCCAGGCTCTGCCTTAAACTTAACCTTAAAACAAAACAAAACAAAACAAAAATCCCAAACCCAAAACAAAAACAAAAACAAAAAAACCCCAACCCTCCTATAGTCTTACAATGACATTCTACTCAAGAGTATAAAAAAAATCATGTGTGTGGGGGTTCAATGTCATCTTCCCATTTTCCAGTCCCTTTCTCCTCTACAGGGTGGGCACATAAGTTTGGGAATCTCTGACTTTTAACAATGAAGTTGTGTTTTAATTGGAAGTTGGCAGGAAGCTAAAATGCGGGAGGTGGAGAAAGAGCTGGCTTCTGCAGTTGCGTGTGTATGTTCACATTTCTGCACACACCTTACATAAAGCAGCAGAGACTGTGTTCTGAATGCTTCGGAGGTGAGAACCAACTCTGTTTTTATTAATATTTAGTTTCTCTGGCTATACCAGCATTTCTTAACATGATGGTCTCTGAATCTCCTGTGTACTGTACCAAAACTGTTGACACAAGACAGTATAAATACACCAATATCTCTGCAGTCTGCGAACTAGGATTTTTAAATGGGCTTTTTATTTTATTATTATTATTATTATTTTATTATTTTGTGATTCTAATATATAGGCAGGATTTCAAACGGCAGCCTGAATTAAGGTGAGGATAATCAGTTGAAAGAAATTCTCTGATCTTGTCACTAGAGGGCAGCACGACCCTAAAATTCATCCATTTTTCAGCATTTAAAACCCATTTTCCAACTTTGATAAAACTTTGATTTTTTTGTTCCATAGTAACATAAGCTTTAAAGTTATGTTATAGTTTTATAAATTTTTAAATAACAAAACTTTTTAGTATAGACTCTGGTTATAATACAGAAATCGTAAGGTTTTGTTTGGTTAATACGTTTTTGAAACTAGCTTTCATGAAATCCAGGCTGGCCACAAAGCCTCCATGTAGCCAGACTAGACTTAAACTCCTTATAATCTTTCTTCACCTTCCCAAGTGCTAGGATTACAGGTTAAAAAAATTCTAATTTGGAAAATAACATATTATAATTTAAGTAACTGTGTGAGCTGTTAGCATGACTCGTGCTATCCCAGGAGCTCAAAGAACAAAACCAAATAAGTCAAGAAAGAATATATAGAGATGTTTCAGTCATGCACCTGTGACTGAAGAGAAAACAAATGGTTACTTATTAATCAGAGTCAGTAGAAGGAAGATTCTTAAGTCAGCAACCCAGCCCAATTTGATACAAAACCTCTCATATATTTGAAACATATAGAAAACACATATTTTAAATAGTCTGACTTCATTGTACTTCCCTATGACTAGGGTCCTAAAATAATAAGTTTAGTTCTTCTGAAAAAAGATTAGGTAGCTGCAATACTTCTTAGAAAAGAGGCTGCAACTGGATAGAAGAGTTTGATATGGCATATTTGGTTTATGTTGAATTTATACCAACAAATGGAACATCCTTATCTCTCACCCTCATTTGCTGTGAATAGATAATGTTTAATAATATTTTTACCAATTTGTTGAGAATGCTATAAAAGGTATTTCAGTCATTGTGTGAAAATATTATGTTGAAAGTGGAATATCCTCTAAAAACTGAAAAATTCCCAAAACAGGAGTGCAAAAGGGTCTCACTGTACCATAAGACCAGTGATTTGTCCCATCAGTCTGAGTTCTAAGTAAATCTTATAGCCTGAAAGCTAACACCGCCGAAAATAAAAAATTAAAATAGCTCTTTTACTCATATCCATGTTTTGACCATTTTGTAGCTAGAAACCCCCCAAGCAATATGTGCATTCTATGGTTGCTGACATTAGACTCTGATAAAACGATGCCCCTGTTAAAGTTGTCTTACTTTCCTGCTAAGGATCAAACTCTGGACCTTGTCTCTTCTGGGTAAGCAACATCTCTTGCTGACCTAAAAGTTCAATTCCAGCCACAGAGAACACTGACAACTTAAGTCCGACTCATATGCATTGCAATGTTTAGACTGAGGTCACCCTAGAGACAAGATGTTTTACCCTTGGACTAGACAAACAGCTTATACCCACATTTACTTAGTAGTGAGTTGACTAAAGCATATAAAGGCAGACAGCAAAGACAGCATTCCCCTCTTAGGAATGATTTTTACTCTTGGCCAAAATGACTTGGTACTGGATCACTATGGGGGAATACTTCTCACTGCTAAAGATACCAAGTTGTCTGTGTACACATGACACTCATGCAATATCAAGATAAAATTCAGAGTTAATTGAAGGCTTGGGAGACTTCCTTATAAGGATACAAGAAAAACGAGGATTCCTAATGCCACTTTGGGAGCACTGTTGCCCAAGTCTCCTGGCCTTCTTTCCTATAGTCATGGGAACTATTTGGTCATTTCACTTTAATGTGTAAGAGTCAAGTGACAGCCTAGTCGCTTCACCGTAGGCCGGCAAGCATAGGATGGAAAACAATTTCAACACTGGCCACCTGGACTCCTGCCCTGAGCCACACATTTGTTGTTCATGCATGAATTTTTTGGCTGCCTTCTCTGTCAACCATCTGTTGAAAGGGGCATTGTGCCTGCTCAGAAGAGACGATGCCACTATTTCTTCCAAGAGTCTCTTGCAAAACAAAACAAAGAAACAACAACAACCAAAAAAAACTGTATTTTAACAAACTTGCCAAAGTTTCAATCACATTTACCAGCTGGGTTTGTAATTTGTGAATATGTCTTTACATTGTTTGATTGTTTGTTTTCTTTAAGTCATCACTAAACTTACTTTCTTATTCCCCCAGAACACTATTGGGTTCACAATAAAACTGGGAGGAAAGTACAAAGATATTCTTTATATTTGCTGTTCGCATTACGTGCCTTGTAAAATTCTGCATAATTAAGAAATACTGACTTCTGTGTCTACATAGACAAAGTGTGAGATTCTCCAAAATATGACTCCAGACTTAATGTTCCTGTGGCAAGCAATGACAGTAAATCTGCCTTTTCTGTGACTAGATGCTGGTTATACATGCAGCTAGTCGCACACATCACAACTTTCTCCTTTAATATGACCAGCTCTGAGACTCTATACCTATCCTCCTGTTAACTTCAGGGCCACACATGTCTCATCAACTTGCAGAGATTGCAATATTTGATTTGGAAATCATTGATTACAGATGCAACTCGTGTGATCTCTAGTTACTATTAGCAATGCTGAGTGGCATGGAGGTTTCCTGTGTGGTGGCCTATTTGTTTATGGAAGGTCCAAGAGTCATTTCAAAGAATCTTGAGCCAGGCCTTTGTATCTTGGACCCTCAGAACTTTTTTAAGGTTGCCATTTCCCTCTGAGAGTCTGACCATGCTTCTTTCCAGATTCCTCAGCACCACAGGGTAGAATCTGAGCTTGTTTCCAGGTCTCTGTCATGCCCCATCTTTCCACTGGAGAGCTCATCATGCTTGGCAGCCAATCTGTGTATCTTTCTGTATTTGACTGAGTATCATTCCACATTTTCACATCTAGATCTGAAAACCAAACTATTTAGGGATCAAGCCTAACAAAGCCAGCAGATAATGTCTGAGTGAACTCTCGCCACCAAACCACACGAGAGTGGTTATATACAAAGACTTGTATACAAGGCAGGATTTTATTATTTCTAAGTCTCCTACAAAATTCCAGACAGAAAAGCAATGATAGTAATGACTACTCTTCTCTTCTCTTCTCTTCTCTTCTCTTCTCTTCTCTTCTCTTCTCTTCTCTTCTCTTCTCTTCTCTTCTCTCTTCTCTCTCTCTCTCTCTCTCTCTCTCTCTCTCTCTCTCTCTCTCTCTCTCTCTCTCTCTCTCTCTCTCTCTCTCTCTCTCTCCCTCCCCTCCTTCTCCTCCTCCTCCTCTCCTCCTCCTCCTCGTCTTCTTCTTCTTCTTCTTCTTCTTCTTCTTCTTCTTCTTCTTCTTCTTCTTCTTCTTCTTCTTCTTCTCTCTCTCTCTCTCTCTCTCTCTCTCTCTCTCTCTCTCTCTCTCTCTCTCTCTCTCTCTCTCCTCTTTCCTCCGTTTCTTTCTTTGGTGGGTTTACTGTTGTTGTTTGTTGTTGTTTTTGAAACAGGGTTTGTGTTTCTCTATGTAGCCCTGGCTGGCCTCAAACTCACAAGAGATCGCCATTCCTCTGCTTCCCAGATGCTGACATTAAAGTCATGCATCACTATGCATGGGCAAGCAGTGATTTCTTAACTGAGACTAACAATAAATGAAATATCTAAAATTATATTCTCCTTTAAAAGAGTAACAAATGTATGATACCATCATCATATTCACGATTAATTGAATACTAGTAATTAGATGCTATACAGGAAAGGTAATTTGTACTTTTTTCAAAGGACTACAGCAAGCCATAAACCATCTGACATGAGCCACGTAGGAGTATGACTAGTATTAGTACCTTTATCAAAGAGACCCCAAATGCAATATTACATTGATGTGAAACTATCTATGAACCAGGAAGTGCTGCCTTCTATTTGCCTTTGACTGAACTAACACAACTGAGCACAGGGAGAAGTAAGAGAAAGGGGTTTAGTATGATGGTTGGTGGATGAAAATACTAAAATTTGGCCATAAGACTTTAATACCTGAATACCTAATATGTTGGTATAAATAGGATTGATCCCCATAGATTCATGAATTTCAATGCTCAGCCATAGGAAGTGGCACTATTAGGAGGTGTGGTCTTATTATAGGAGGTGCAAGTTTTTTGAATTTTAAATTGATTATTTTAATTACACTGCAAATATTAGCCCCCTTGCCAGTTTACCCTCTGCAAATCCCCTATCCCACCCCCACCTGCTTCTGTGTGAGTGTTCCCCTACACACCCACCCCCTCCTGAATTACCATCCTAGCATTCCCCTATGCTGGGGCATTGAGCCTTCACAGAATCAAGGGCCCCTTCCATTGATGCTAGATAACATCATCCTCTGCTACATATGCAGCTGGAGGCATCGTTCCCTCCATGTGTATTCTTTGGTTTGTAGTTTAGTCTCTGGGAGCTCTTGGGGGGGGTGGTCTGGTTAGTTGATATTGTTGTTCTTCCTATGGGGTTGCAAACTCCTTCAGTTCCTTTGGCCTTTTCTCTAACTCCTCTGTTGTGGTCCCCGTGCTCAGTCCTATGGTGGGGTGCAGCATCTGCTTCTGTATTGATAAAGCTCTGGAAAAGCCTCTCAGGAGACAGCTATATCAAACTCCTAACAGCAAGTACTTCTTGAAATCAGCAATAGTGTCTAGGTTTGGTGGCTACAGATGTGATGGATCCCTAGGTGGGGAGACTCTTCATGGCCTTTCTTTCAGTCTTTGATCCACTCTTTGTCCTTGTATTTCTTTTAAACAGGAGCAATTCTGGGTTAAAATTTTTGAGATGGATGAGTGGCCATATCCCTCAACCAGGGGCCATGCCAAACCTCTGGAAATGGTCTCTACAGGTTCTCTCTCCCCTTTGTTGGATATTTCAGTTAATGTCATCCTCATTGAGACCTGGGAGCCTCTTGCTTTCCTGGCATCTGGGACTTTATGGTGGCTAACCCCAGTTCCCCATCACCCATTGCTACACACATCTGTTTAATTTCCTGACATTCTGTACATCTCCTCTATCTCCTCCCATACCTGATCCTGTCTCCCTTTTCCCATCTCCCTCCTTTTTTTCCTCCCAAGTCCCTCCAAACCTCTTCGTCCTGTAATTATTTTATTCACCCTTCTAAGCATCCATACTTTGGTCTTCCTTCTTCTTGAACTTCATATGGTGTGTGAATTGTATCATGGGTTCTCTGAGCTTTTTTTCTAATTTCCACTTATCAGTGAGTACATACCATGTGTGTTCTTTTGTGAGTGGGTTATCTCACTCAGGATATTTTCTAGATCCATCCATTTGCCTGCCAATTTCATTAAGTCATTGTTTTTAATAGCTGAGTAGTAAGTACTCCATTGTGTAAAAGTACCACATTTTCTGTATCCATTCCTCTGTTGAAGGACATCTGGGTTCTTTCCAGTTTCTGGTTATTATAAATAAGGCTGCTATGAACATAGTGAAGCATGTGTCTTTGTTATATGTTGGAGCATCTTCTGGGTATATGCCCAGGAGTGGTATAGCTGGGTCCTCAGGTAGCACTATGTCCAATTTTCTGAGGAATTGCCAAACTGATTTCCAGAGCAGTTGTATCAGCTTGCAATCCCACCAGCAATAGAGGAGTGGTCATCTTGCTCCATATCCTTGCCAGCATCTGCTGTCTACTGAGTTTTTGATCTTAGCCATTCTAACTGGTGTAAGGTGAAATCTCAAGGTCATTTTGATTTGCATTTCTCTGATCACTAAGGATGTAGAACGTTTCTTTAGGTGTTTCTAAACCATTTGAGATTCCGCAGTTGAGAATTCTTTGTTTAACTCTACCCCACTTTTAATAGGGTTATTTGATTCTCTGGAGGCTAACTTCTTGAGTTCTTTGTATATATTGGTTATTAGTCTTGTATCAAAAGTAGGACTGATAAAGATCTTTTCCCAATATGAAGGTTGCCATTTTGTCCAGATAAGGGTGTCCTTTGTCTTACAGAAGATTTTCAATTTTATGAGATCCCACTTGTATATAGTTGATCTTAGAACCTCAGCCATTGGTGTTCTGTTCAGAAAATTTTCCCCCGTGCTGATGTGTTAAAGACTCTTTCCCAACTTCTCTTCTAATAGAGTCAGTGTATCTGGTTTTATGTGGAAGTCTTTGATCCACTTGGGTTTGAGCTTTGCACAAGGAGATAAGAAAGAGTCAATTTGCATTCTTCTACATGCCAGCCACTACTTGAGCTACCACCAATTGTTGATTTTGCTGTCTTTTATTCACTGGATGGTTTTAGCTCCTTTGTCAAAGATCAAGTGACCATAGGTGTGTGGGTGAATTTCTGGGTCTCCAATTCTATTCCATTCATCTGCCTGTCAGTCTCTGTACCAATATCATGTGGTTTTTATCACTATTGCTCTATAGTATAGCTTGAGGTCAGGGATGGTGTTTCCCCCGAGAAGTTCTCTTATTGCTGAGAATAGTTTTCGTTATCCTAGTTTTTTTGTTGTTCCAAATGGAATTGGAATTGCTCTTTCTATCTTTGTGAGAAATTCAGTTAGAATTTTGATGGTGATTGCATTGAATCTGTAGATTGCTTTTGACAAGATGGCCATTTTTACTATGTTAACCCCGCTGATCCATGAGCATGTGAGATCTTTCCATTTTCTGAGGTCTTCTTCACTTTCTTTCTTCAGAGACTTGAAGTTCTTTTCATATAGATCTTTCACTTGCTTGGTTAGTGTCACACCAAGATATTTTATATTATTTGTGACTGTTGTTAAGGGTGTCTATTCTGTAATTTCTTTCTCAGCCTGTTTATCCTTTGAGTAGAGGAAGGCTACTGATTTGTTTGAGTTAATTTTATATCCAGCTACTTTGCTGAAGTTGTTTATCAGCTGAAGGAGTTCTCTGATGGAATTTTTGGTATCACACAAGTATACTGTCATAACATCCATAAATAGTGATATTTTTACTTCTTCCTTTATAATTTGTATCCCCTCTGACCTCCTTTTGTTGTCTAATTGCCCTGGTTAGGACTTCAAGTACTATATTGAATAGGTAGAGTGAGATGTGTTCTTGGATTCGGTTTGTGAGAATTTTATTGAGTATTTTTACAACAATATTCATAAGGGAAATTGGTCTGCAGTTCTCTTTCTTTGTTGAGTTTATGTGTGGTTTTGGTATAAGTATAACTCTGGCTTCACAGAACAAATTAGGTAGTGTTCCTTCTGATTCAATTTTGTGGAATAGTTTTAATAGTATTAGTATTAGGTCTCCTTTGAAGGTCTGATAGAATTCTGCACTAAACTAATGTGGTCCTGGCTTTTATTGGTGGGATTGCAAGATGGTTCAGCCACTCTGGAAATCAGTCTGGTGGTTCCTCAGAAAACTGGACATAATACTACCTGAGGACCCAGCTATACCACTCCTGGGCATATACTCAGAAGATACTCCAACATGTAATAAGGTTACATGCTCCACTATGTTCATAGCAGCCATATTTATAATAGCCACAAGCTGGAAACAACCCAGGTATCCCTCAACAGAGAAATGGATACAGAAAATGTGGTTTATTTACAGAATGGAATACTACTCAGCTATTAAAGAATAATGACTTCATGAAATTCACAGGCAAATGGATGGAACTTGAAAATATCAGCCTGAGTGAGGTAACTCAGTCACAAAAGAACACATATGGTATGCAATCACTGATAAGTGGATATTGGCCCAAAAGTTCAGAATACCGAAGATTCAATTCACAGACCATACAAAGGCCAAGAAGAAGGAAGACCAAAGTGTAGGTGTTTCAGTGGTTCTTAGAAAGGGGAACAAAATACCCACAGGAGGAAATATGGAGACAAAGAGTGGAGCAGACACTGAAGGAAAGGCCATCCAGAGACTGCCCCTCCTTGGGATCCATCCCATATACAGTCACCAAAGGGACTCTGTTGTGGATGCCAGGAAGTGCTTACTAAGGCTGATTTGCTGTCTTCTGAGAGGTTCTGCCAGAACTTGACAAATACAGAGGCAGATGCTTGCAGCCAACGATTAGACTGAGTGTGGAGTCCTCAGTGGAGGAGTTGAAGAAGGGACTGAAGGATCTGAGAGAGTTTGCAGCCCCATTGGGGGAAGCAACAGTGTCAACAGGTCACAACCCCCTGGAGCTCCTGGGGACTGGACCACCAACCAAAGAATACACATGGAGGGTCCCACGGCTCTGACCACATATGTGGCAGAGGATGACCTTGGTGGACATCAGTGAGATGAATGGCCCTTGGACCTGAGGGTGCTCGATGCCCCAGTGTAGGGCAATGCCAGGGCAGGAAGGGGGCAGTGGGTGGGGAGGGGAGCACCCTCATAGAGGCAGGGGAGAGTGGATGGGATAAGGGACTTCTGAGGGTGGGACCTGGAAATGGGAAAACATTTGAAATGTAAATAAAGAAGATATCCAATAAAGAAAATGTAATTTTTCCTAAGTGAGCTATTTTTTTTTAATTGGAAATAGCTTCTGGCTTAAGGATGGGAGCTTGTGTCTTCTTCCCTTCTCAATGCTGGGGCCACATCTGCATTAGGCCTGTGCAGGCTTGTGCATGCTGCAACAGTCTGTGTGAGTTCATATGTACCTTGGACCTGCTGATTTAGAAGGTGTATTTCCTTGGTGACTTCCACCCTCTACTGGCTTTTACAATCTGCCTTGTCTTCCTCAGATTTCCTTGAGCTCTAAGGCAAAAGAATTTATGGAGACATCACATTTGGGACTGAGTGTTTCACAGTCTCTCAGTCTCTGTACATTGCCTAGTGTGGGTTTCTATTTGCTCCTATCTACTGCAGAAAGAGGCATTTCTGATAATTGCTAAGTAAGATACTGATTTATGAGTATAACAGAATATTGTTAGGAGTTATTTTATTCCTACAATCCTTTAGCAAAATAGTAGTATTTTGCTTTGTGTTAAACCTATCTAGTCTCAAGTTCTTGGCCTCATGAGCAGTGTTAGGGATGGGTTCTATCTCATGGAATAGGCCTCAAATTCTATAAGATAGCAGTTGGTTACTGCCATAAGCTTTGTGCCACTACTGTACTGACATACTTTGCAGGCATGTCACCATTGCAGATTGAAGGCTTTGTGGCTAAGTTGGCATTTACCTTTCTCCTCTGGTAGACTGCAGAATACCCTCTAGTACCATGAACACTGGTCAATAAAGGCTCAAGGCAGATGTTCTGTGGGTTATGTAGGTGTTGTCTTCAGGAGTGGGACCTTACCATCAGTTTGTGGAGAGCAGCCAATAGCCTAGGCAATAGCTTGGGATGTTTTGCATTTCCATTGGACCCCTTTTGGAAACAACTTGATTAAATGTAGCCCATTCTCAGAACTAGTGATTTCATTTGGTAGTGAGATACGCGTACTTGTTGGGGCCTCATGTCCCCATTATTTGGTGATTCCATTTAGATTTTTTTCATACATTTTTATATTTTAAGAAGTGTATACTATATTTACTACGTACAATCACTCCAATGGCCCTTGGTTTTAGCTCTTCCCTCTTGCATGCCTTTCTTTAACTCATCCCTTCCCTCTCCCTCTCCATTTCATCCTCCCATTTCCAGTCTTCACTGGTCCATCCATAGCCATCCATTCTATTTCCCATTCCTATACCTTATTCTATAACTAAGTTCTGTGATTATATGGAATATAGCCTGTTTAATCAAAGACTTAACAGCTAGCACCCATGTATTAGCACATAAACACCATATCTATCTTTTGGGCTCTAGGTTGTCTCATTCAGAATTTTTTTTCTGTCTCTATCCGTTTACCTGAAAATTTCATGATTTTGTTTTTGCTAGTTTGTTTTAACAGCTGAATAATATTCCATTGTATAAATGTGCATTGTTTCTGATCCATTCATCCATTGATGGGCATCTAGGCTGTTTCCAATTTCTGGTTATTATGAATGGAGCAGCAATGGACATGCCTGAGTAAGTGTTTATATAGTAGGATGTAGAGTCCTTCGGGTATACCAATCTCAAGAGTGGTACAGCTGGATCTTGAGCTGGATCTATTACCAGTTTCCTAGGGAACCCCAAATTGATTTCTACAATGATTGAACAAATTTGCACTCCCACCAGCAGTAGATGACTGATCCCCTTAACGGATATGCTCTTTAGCATAAGCTGTCATTTAATTTATTGACTTGAACATGTTGACTTGTGTATGATAAAATTTCAAAGAAATTTATATTTGTATTTCTTTGATGATGAAGGTGTTGAACATTTATTTATGTGTTTCTAAACATTCTTGTTTCATCCTATGTGAACTCTGTTTAGTTCTGTTTTAATTGGGTTGTTTTTTTGTTTTTTTTTTTTTGATGCCCAGTATTTTGAGGTATTTATGTATTTTAGATAGCAACCTGTTATTAGATATCAAATTGGTAAAGATTTTTTCCAATTATGTACCCTGCTGTTCTGTCTGGATTTTCAGTTCTATTACACTGATCAATGTGTCTGTTTTTTTGCCAATACCATGCTATTTTTATTACTATAGAGTCTTAGTACAATTTTAGATCAGGATGGTGATACTTCCAGCAGTTATTTTTTTTGTTATATAGAATTGTTTAAGCGTGTGTGTGTGTGTGTGTGTGTGTGTGTGTGTGTGTGTGTGTGTGTGTGTGTGTTTCCATAAAACTGAAATTTGTCCTTTCAAGTTCTTTGAAGAACTGTGCTGGAAATTTGATGGGGATTCCATTGGATTTGTGGAATGCTTTTAAAGGATGACCATTTTTAATAATAATAATCCTTCTGAACCATAAACATAGAAGTTTTTTCAATCTTTGATTTCCTCTTCAACTTTTTACTTCAATGTCTTAATATTTTATCATGCAAGTCTTTCACTTGCTTGGTTAGAGTTATCATCAGATAATTTTTGAGGCTACTATGAAATATATTCTTTCTCTGATTTCTTTTGCAATGTTTGTCATTTGTTTATAGGAAGGCTATTGATTTTTGTGTGTTTATTTTGTATCCTGCTTCTTTGCTGAAAAGTTTATCAGCTATAGAAGTTACTTTTTGGAATTTTAAGGTTTATGGATAGATATGATCTTATCATCTGCAAATAAAGATATTTTGTCTTTTTCTTTTCCCATTTCTATCCACTTGATCTCCTTCAGTTGTCTTTCTGGTTTAGCTAAAATTTCAAGTTTTGAATAGCTATGGAGAAAGTGAACAACTGATTTTGTTCCTGATTTTAGTAAAAATTCTTTAAGTTTCTCTCCATTTAGTTTGGTATTGGCAGTGGCTTGATAATGCTCTTATGATGTTAAGGTATGTGCCTTATGTCTCTAAACATTCCAGGACCTTTATCATGAAGAATTATTAAACATTGTGAAGTGTCCTCTCTGCATCCAGTGAAATGACTATGTGTTTTTTTGTCTTTCAGTTTATATAGTATATTAAGATTATCGATTTACATATCTTGAACCACCCATGCAACACTGGATGAAGCCTGTTTGAGTATGGTGAATGATTACTTTGATGTGTTACTGTATTGGCTTGCAAGTATTTATTGACTTTTTTGCATCTGTATTCATAAAGAAAATTAGTCTGTAATTCTTTTTATTTGTTGGGTCTTTATGTGATTTAGGTATCAGGGTAATTTATGGCCTTGTTAAAAAAAATAGGCCATGTTCCTTCTGCTTTAATTTTGTCAAATAATTTGAGAAATATTGATGTTAATTCTTCTTTGAAACTCTGGTAGAATTTTGCACTAAAACCATCTGGCCTTTTTTGGCTGGGAAATTGTAATTACATTTTCTCTTTCAAGTAGGGGCTATAATACTGTTCAAACTGTTTATCTGATATTAATTTAACTTTGGTAGGTGGCATATGTCAAGAAATTTGTTCATTTTTTTAAAAGTTCTCCAGTTTGTGGAACACAGATTTTTAAAGTTTGTCCTTATGATTATTTGGTGTTCCTCCATGTCTGTTGTCATTTCCCCTTTTCATCTTGAATTTTATTAATTTTATTAATTAGGAATTTCTGTCTTTTCATTAACTTGTCTAAGAGTTTATCAAAGAACCAGTTTGTTTCATTTATTTTTTTTTTCTATTTTGTTATAGTTTTTGTTGTTTCTGTTTTATTGATTTCAGCCCTGAATTTGATTACTTCTTGTAGTCTAGTTGTTTGGGCTGTTACTTCTTTTTGTTCTAGAACTTTCAGGTGTGATGTAAAGTTGCTAATATGAGATCTCTCTACATTATGTAGGCATTTATTTCTATGGTTTTGCTTTCTATAACTGCCTTCTTTGTGGGTATGTTATGTTTTCATTTTTTCATTCAATTCCCAAAAGTTTTAAATTTCATTTTTCTTTTTTAAAACAAAAGTCTTTCTTACTTTCAATTTTGACCTCAGTTTTGATTCAGTAGTAAGATGTTCAGGTTCTGTAAGCTTATAACTGAACCTGTTGTTTCAGTTGCTGTTGATATCCATCTTTATTCCTTGGAAGTCAGATAGAAAGCAGGTTGTTATTTTACCTTTCTTCTATTTATTGAGATTTGGTTTATGTTCATGAATGTGAGCAGTTTTGGAGAAAGTTCTATGACATGCAAAGAAAAATGAATATTCTTTTGTATTTGGGTGAAAAGTTTTATAGATATTGTCTAGATCTATTGATTTATGACATTATTTAGCTCCACCATTTCTGTTTAGTTTTTGTTTGGATGACCTATATATTGGCAAGAGTTGGGTACTGATGTATCCTACTATCACTGTGTGAGGATCAACATGTGATTTTTGATTGTAGTAATGTTTCTTTCACGAACTTGAGTGCCCTTGTGTTTGATGCATAGATGTTAAGGATTGCAATATCCTCTTGGTGGATTTTTTTTCTTTGATGAATATGTAGTATCTTTCCTTATCTCTTCTGATTAGTTTGATTTAAAGTGTATTTTGTTGGATATGTAAATGGACATACTAGCTTGCTTCTTGGGTCCATTTGAAATTTGGTATTATCAAGGAAAGTCTTTCTTCACCTATCATGACTGAAAATTTCATTGGGTATTGTAGTCATGACTGAAACCTGTAATCTCTTAAAGCTTGTAGAACATCTGTCCAGGTCTTTCTGGCTTTTAGTGTCACCATTGAAAATTCTTTTGTTGTTCTAGTGATTATTCTTGTATGGTTTAGTTCTTTTCCCTAGAAACTTTTAATACTTTTCTTTATTCTTTAAATTTAGTATTTTGATATTTGTTGCAGGGAATTTCTTTTCTGGTCTAGTCTATTTCATGTTCCATGTACTTCTTGCCTTGAGAGGCATATACTTCATTAGACTAAAGAAAAGTTCTATGAAAATGTTTTCATAGAAGAATGATTGTTGAAAATGTTTTCTGTGCCTTTCACCTGAGTTTCTTCTCCTTCCATTATTCATAGATTTGGTCTTTTCATGGTGTCCAGATTTTCTAGATATTTTCTGCCTGATTTTTTTGTTTGATTTAACATATTCTTTGACTAGAGTATCTATTCCTTATGTTTGGGAAGTGTGAGGCCCTGGGTTCAAAATCCCCAGCACAAAAGAAAGAGAGATACGGCATTAAACCGATAAGACAAAATGGCAACCTGCAGATTGAGAAAAGATCTTTAGCAATCCTACATTCTATAGAGGGCTAATATCCAAAACATACAAAGAACTCAAGAAGTTAGACTTCAGAGAACCAAATAACCCTATTTAAAAATGGGGGTACAGAGATAAACAAAGAATTCCTGACTGAGGAATCTTGTTTTTCTCTTTTTAGTTGGATATTTTATTTATTCACATTTCAAATGTTATGCCCTTTCCCGTTTCCCATCTGCAAACCCCCATCCCATCCCTGCTTACTCTGATTCTATCAGGGTGCTCCCCCATCAACCCATCCACTCCTGCTTCACCACCCTAGCGTTCCTCCACACTGGGGTATCAGGCTTCAACTGAGGAATCCTGAATGACTGAGAAGCACCTAAAGAAATGTTTAACATCCTCAGTCATCAGGGAAATGCAAATCATAATGACCCTGAGATTCCACCCCACACCAATCAGAATGGCTAAAATCATTAACTCAAGGGATAGCAGATGCTGGCAAGGATGTGGAGAAAGAGGAACACTCATTCATTGTTGGTGGGATTGCAAACTGGTACAATCACTCTGGAACTCAATGTGGTGGTTCCTCAGAAAATTGGACATAGTACTACTTGAGGACTCAACTATACCACTCCTGGGCATTTATCCTACAGATGCTCCAACATGTAACAAGGACACATGCGCCACTATATTCATATTTATAATAGTAGCCTTATTTATAATAGTTAGAAGCTGGAAACAACCCTGATGTCCTTCAACGGAAGAATGGATACAGAAAATATGGTACATTTACACAATGGAGTACTACTCAGCTATTAAAAACAATGAATTCATGAAATTTGAAGGCAAATGAATGGAACTAGAAAATACCATCCTGAGTTAGGTAACTCAGACCCAAAAGAACACACATGGTATGTGTTTACTGATGAGTGGGTATTAGCCCAAAACGTAGAATACTCATGATACAACTCACAGACCATATGAAGCTTAAGAAGATCAAAGTGTGAATGCTTCAGTACGACTTAGAAGGAGGGACAAAATAATCAGAGGATGTAGAGGGAGGGAGGGACCTGAGAGGGAGAAAGGAGGAGAAGGGGAAAAAGTGGTGTCAGCATCAGGTAAGGGAAGAGACAAGAGAGAAGTACGGAGGGTCTGGAAATTGAACAGAAGTATGTAGCAGTGGGGGATGGGGAACTGGAAGTAGCCACTAGAAAGTCCAAGATGTCAGGGAAGCAAGAGGTTCCCGGGACGCAATGGTGAGAACATTAGCTGAAATACCCAACAGAGGGGAAATAGAACCTGTAGAGACCTTATCCAGTAGATAGGCACAGCCCCCAATTGAGGGATGCAGCCACCAACCTATCTGAAAAATTTTAACCTGGAATTATTCCTATCTAAAGAGAATTCAGGGACAAAAAAATGGAGCAGAGACTGAAGGAAAGACTATCTTGAGGCTGCCGCATCTAGAGATCCATCCCATCTACAGACACCAAACCCAGACACTACTACTGATGCCAAGATGTGCTTGTTGACAGGAGCCTGGTATAGCTGTCCCCTGAGAGGCTCTGCTAGCACCTGACCAATATAGATGTAGAGACAGCCAACCATCAGACTGAGCATGAGGACCCCAATGAAAGAGTTACGGGAAGGACTGAGGGAGCTGAAGGGCATGGCAACCCCATAGGAAGAACAACAATATCAATTAACTGAACTTCCCAGAGCTCCCAGGGACTAAACCACCAACCCAAAGAGTACACATGGAGGAACCCATGGCTCCAGCTACATATGTAGCAGAGTATGGCCTTATCTGACATAAATGGGAGGGGAGGCCCTTGGTCCTGTGGAGGCTGGATACCACAGTGTAAGGGGAATGCAAGGGCAGGAAGGTGGGAATGGCTGAGTGGGTTGGGGAGTCCCCTTAAAGAGACAAGGTGGAGGGGGGATGGTATGAGGCTTTACAGAGGGGAACTGGGAAGGGGGACAATATTTGAAATGTAACTAAATAAAATAACCAATAAAAAAAAGATATTTCAGGGTGGGGTGATATATCATTAATCTCAGCACTTGGGAATAGGAAGCAGGTGGATAACTGAGGTCTAGTATGCAAATTAAGTTCCAGGACAGCCAGGGCTGTTACATAGAGAAATCCTATCTCAAAAAAAAACAAAACAAAACAAAAAAAAACCGAAGACATACAAACAAAAGAAATAGTCAGAGTAGAGCAAAACAGAAGAAAGAGTCCACAAAATGGTACAAGTAACAGATACAGATACAGATAAAGACCTACATGCTAGTACTCTCAGGAATCACAAAAGAACCCGGAATTGGAACCCATATGATATACCTGGATGCCTACCCTAGTAGTTTGTTTCCCCAGTGGGCCTCTCTTGGCATACTCTAAACTTTCCCTTTCAAGTGTACATCAGTTGGCAATAACTTTGAGATTATGAATGGGGGCATGTTTCTACATCTTTCAACTCTTGGACCACATCTTGTGAAGACCTATGCAGACCCTGTGGATGTTGCCTCAGTCTCTATGAGTTCATATGATGTGTGTAGAAGGCTGTGTTTCCTTGGTGTCCTCAGTCCCTCATGACTCTTACATTCTTTCTGCCTCTTCTTCAGTGTTCACTATACCTGAGGGGAGGAATTTTATGGAGACATCCCATTTAGAGCTGAATGTTTCAATGTTTTTCACACTCTGCATATTGTCGGGCTGTGGGTCTCTGTTTTTGTTCCTGTCTGCTGCTGGAAGAAGCCTCTTGGGCAATGTATGAACAAGGCACTGTTCTATGAAAATAGCAGAATATCATTAGGAGTAGTTTTATTGCTACATTTTTCTAGAACAATAGTATTCGGTTTTACCCTAGGTCCCTAGGCTGTCTAGACTCCTGTTCTTGTCAGTATGGGTTCTATCTAGTGGAGTGGGTCTTGAATAAAATCAAATATTGGTTGGTTACTCCCACAAACTATGTGTCACCATTGCACTAGCATATTTTGCATGCAGGGCATCATTGTAGTCCAAAGAGGTTGTTGCTGGATTTGTGTTTATGTCGCTTTTTTGATAGTGTGCAGAGTACTTTCTAGTACCAAGAGCACTAGGCTATATGGTGAAAGTTCTAGGTAGGCACCAGCTCGACTTCTCTGTGTTCAATGAGTTGTATAGGTGTTGTCTTCATCAATGGGATATTGCTGTCAATTTGTAGACAACAACCTTGACCTGGGTTGTTTGGGGGTTCCCAAGGGACACCTTTGGCCAACAACTCCGTTAGATGCAATCCAGTCCTGAAGATGGAAGTTTCATTTGGTGGCAAGAGATTTACATTTGAGACATTGTGTCACCATTACTTGGCAATTTCATTTAGATTACTTCCATATAAATACGGAAGCATCTACTGTATTAGGTTTCCACATTACCATTCAAAATGCCCTTAATTTTAGCTGTCCCTCCCCATATTCTTTCCCTTGTTCCCTTGTTCCATTCTCCTCTCCATTTGATCTTCCCATCCCAGCATCCCCCATCCATTCATAATTATCTATTATATTTCCCTTCCCTACAAAGATCTATCTGTCCTCTCTAGTCCCTTACTCTACACTTAACCTCTGTGGTCCTATGGATTGTAATTTGCTTGTTACTGACTGAACAGCTAATATCTACACATAGGTAAATACATACCACATTGTCTTTTTGGTCTAGATTGCCTTACTTGAGATAATTTTATACTTTAGTTTCATCCATCTACTTATACATTTCATGATTTCATTTTTTATTACAGAATTCCATTGTGTGAACATATCATACTTTTTATTTATTCATCTGTTCAGAGATATCTAGGTCGTTTCCAATTTCTGGAAACCTATAGAATGAGAAAAGTTGTTTGTTTGTTTTTTTGTGTTTTGTTTTTTTTTTGGGTTTCTTTTTTTTTTACCAACTACACATTACACAGAGGGCTAATAAACAAAATATACAAATAACTCAAAAAATCAATATCAAGAAAACAAAAAGCCAATTAAAACAGAGGGTTCAGATCTAAACAGAGAAGTGTTTTGGTAGTGCTTTGTTTGTTTTGTTTTTTGTTTATTTTAATCACATATATGGTATTAGAAGTGGATTTCTCTTATGCAGTATTCTTTGAAACCAACCATGGAGTAGTTGCTTACCTCCATAACGAACATGTCACTATTGTACCAATGGGCATATCATTCCTGGAAGGTTTGTACTGCCATCTGCAGGATTCTAAACTAGGAAATCCATTGACTACTTTATTTCCCTAGAAGTCTGAACAATGCTATCTAGCACTATCAAAGAAGGCCAATAAGAAAGAAGCTTCTAGCTCAGTTCCCATTTAGTTTCTCTTTATCTTTCATCCAAGGTATGTGCAGTCTTCAGAAGCAGGACCTCCTTAGAGACTGAGCCCTCACCAGACAACAAACCTATTGACTCCATTAACTTCTTTGCCAGCAGAATTGTAAAACAGTTCTCTGGTCTTTGCAAGTCCCACACACTTATGTATTTTTATGCCAGCTTAAACAAAGGCAGGTAACAATCTGCCTTGTCATACAGCACTTCTAAAATCAAAAGTGCCTGTTGTTTTCTAAAATCACAAAAGGCATATTTTTGAGAAAAGAACTAGTCGGTTTTACTGATATTACAAGGAAGTCAAGTAGGAAGAGACAAGAAGCACCAGATAGATTTGATAAGTGGAAACCATTGATGTATCTGAAATAAATAGTTTTCAATTCATTAAAAGAGAGCTAATTTGGGAGGGTTGAGGAATGGATAAGGGATGAGAATTCAAGTTTGAATTTTAAATATTATATATTTGATTGGTATGAGTGTGAGTTCATGCATGAATGTAGGTAGCTGTTAAGAAACAAGGATTCAAAATTCATAAAGTAGGTAAAGATTATGGTTCAATTAATTAATATAGTTATGATATTTGGGCCATTATTTTTAAATAATTATAGAATTGGCATATGATTTTCTCCTCACGAAAAATTTTCAACCTTTTATTCTCCTAGACTTTTTTCTTCTTGTATTAACTACTTAGTTTTGCACTATTTCAAGTAGATAAATATCATTTTAAGCAAGTAAATATGAGATGTAAGTTAGGTAAAGACTGTATCATTTGGTCATTGAACTCTGGGCTGGACTGTGAATCAGTCAACATCACAGTTCCTTGACAGGTTTGCTGGTGGTCTTGTTCTTAAACCTCATAAGCTCATTCAAACATCTGTATTTCTGCTGCTAGGGCGAAGTCAACCTCTTCCCTTCTGCCTTTCTTCGGATCACTCTTTGAGGCTCCTGTTGATCTCCCTACAAACGAAGCAGGTTATTTACTAAGTTCACTAAAGATTTCTCTAGAAAATCATCAACTACACTTAAATTTTATTTTGACAAAGCCAGTTGTTACCTTTGAAGCACAAAACCCACCTCTGCCTTTGCTGACAGAAAACTTAATGTTTCCATTTAATTAATAAGTGCTTAAGGTCCTCAATGTACTGTATATTGAGGTCTATTAGGAAAAACATACTTTATAACCAGAGAATCTGAGTTTCAAATCTAGTTTTTCTCCTTACTTAAGCCTTAATTTCTTTGCTCCTCAGGCTGCTTATGGATATAATAATTTATAGGAATAAAATGAGTGTGTTCATGCCACTGCAGAATATTTTTTAAAGGATGAAAATGAAGGAGTTAATCTAAGACGCTTAGACAAAAACAAATAAGCAAAAACAAACAAAAAGCAAGTGAGCACAAATTAAGAGGTGGAGATGGGAGAGATGACCCAGTCAGGCACTTTAAATACTATACAATAAGAGACAATAAATATAAAAGCATGAGGAACAACAGCAGTGGCAGAGTAAATGCGCTCACGGGGGTTCTGGAATCTATTTCAGATAAAAGACTGACAGGCTGCTAAAAGGAAAACAAGGGGGAGCCGTAAGAGAAATGGGTCTTAAGGCAACCAGGATCATGTTCTAACATGTTAAGAGTAAACTGGCCACTAGACATCACAGTGGTTCAGGAAACATGTACATGCTGGAAATACAAATGTGAGACTCGTTAGCATAACACATAAAGCAAGCAGCCAAATGAGTTCCCCAAAGATGGGCACTGGAGCTTGGATTGACCTTGCGAACAACATTTAGAAGTCTTAGTGGTGATTCTGACACAAAAAGAAATTGATAAAGATTAACTTCCGTTCTGGGTCCATTTATATATTTAAAATCTTGAGACATCATTGTGCTGTGGAAGGATGAGGACCAATTACGCTAATATTCATGCTTTTAAAACTCTGGAAAATAGTTGGTATAATTTGTATGAATCAAAAGCATAAAGAAGAAATATGTACGTATGTTTTACTGGTATTACAATTTGTTGACTTTAGAAAAGAGTTTAATTTATATTGAAGTTAAAAGCACAAAGAATAAATCTTTAATATATGTTTTTATTTCCTATCTCAGTTTCTGGTACCTTTATATTTGAAGCAAAACCTACAGAAAAGCAAGAGTTCTACCCCAGAGTTTATCCTCTGTAGTATCTTAGAAACACAAAGGTTCAAACTTGTATTTTGAAATTAAGGCTCCATTTCAACCCTTTCCATTTTCCTAAGGACAGCCATTCAAGAAAAGCACGGTACACAGGAAGACTTCACATAACCTGGCATTCTGTAGCTGGGTGTTCAGCCTTCTCTTATTTGATTCCCTTATTGGCAGCTATTCATAACACAAATGCTTTTGTCCTTTCCCCCCTCTCTCTGCCACAATAGATCAAGTAATTAACCAAGTGAAGAGGCTGTCAATTAAACACTGATACTAATCTAGGCATAAAAGCTTCTTTAGGGAACATTGGTTTTGAACATATTTTCGGCATTATCAGCATTGATTTTATTCAATCCAATTCTCATACAATCGAGTGCTCCAAATGTTTACATGCCATCTAGGCAACGTGTGAAATGTGGATGACCCACACTGTAGAAATAGTGTTCACAAAGAATGCGAGAAGAATAAGCTCTCTATTGTGACTGCAAGGCCTATTTTTCCAGGAATAGATGTTCCATCATTAATTAATGTCCCACATCTTTAATGATAAGATTGTCAAGGACAATTAAGGAAATGATTATAAGTGTCCTTGGTAACTGGAATGCACCACAGATTTTTAACTTACTTTCCCTAAGTGTGGCTTAAAGGTTTTTTTTTTGTTTTTGTTTTTTGTTTTTTTGAAGTGTGAAGCATTAAGCATAGCTTCCATTGGTGTTATTATGTACAAATGCAGCAAACACACACACACACACACACAAGACATCTTTTTAGGTTGAAATTTTCAGCACAAATAAAATATTTAGAAATAATTAAAGCTGTGAGTCACCACATAAGCAATTCAGTCATAGCTAATTGTGAGCTGCTGGAGTTTATTATTAGCTGTCAAATCTGTTTGCTAAATTCCTATGTTGTAATGGTTCCTTCAGTTGCACATTGAACTACCACTGTGTGTACGTGTGTGTGTGTATTACATGTGTATACTGTGATATTCCTCTCTCACTTTCACCCATTACATTCAGTTGAGGCTAACGTTTGCTCAAGAACTGGATAAAATCTTTGTTATTTCAGGAAAAGTCCCCCTTTCCAATCCATCATCAAACTATAAATATCTGTAATTTTATCCTATCTTTAAGTTATTAAGATAGTCTGGCACAGTTCAATGGGTGCCTGCAGAAGCTCTAAACTCCAGATCAGTATTCAAGCACTCTGCTGCTCGTGTCTCAGAAAGCAGCAATGATGTCGTGTCTGATGTTGTTCCCAGTACTGGAAATCACACCCAGGTTTCAGCACATGATCAGTGCTCTGCCTGGGGGCTCTGGCAACCCTGACCATTTTAATAGCTTACTTTTGTTCTTTGACAGCATGGTACACATGGGAAGACTACTCTGATTGTTGTGACTCTCCTCCCTTCTCTGATCTTCTAACACTGTGATCCCCCTCCTCCCTTCTGGTCCCTTTCTCACCTTCATTTTATCTATGTGAGCATGAGTTTGAAACTATATACTGGACCCTCAGTTTGCACACAACTGAAAACAATGGCTGCCCCTCCCCCAGGTTCCATCAGAAGCATGAATGTTGAAGTTTTGGAGAATTAAGGCAACCTGAGCTCATCCCTAATCCATGATTAACTGTTGATGGGCCTAGTGCAGGCAACTCAAGCTGCTGTGGAGGAAGTTATCATTTCATTTGCTGTGCTGTCCCCAGAAGGGTTCTTCTCCCTATCTTCTGGTTCTTCCAGTCTTTCTCATCTTCCAAAGTGGTCCCTGAGCTTTAGAGGGAGTGGTATAAGTGCTCATTTTAAGGTTGCGCACTCAATTGTCACTTATCCTCAGTGCCTCAAAAGCTATGCATCTCTGAATTTACTGCAAAGAAAAGGCTTCTCGGATTAAGGCTATTGATGATCATTATGCAGACTGCTTTAAAAGACTGGAAAAGGATAAAAATAAAAAGCATTATAGCAATAATGAACCGAAGCACTTTAAAAATGCACATGATTCAGTGGTGACAATAGAAACATATTTATTGTACTAAATATGGGAAACACAAAAAGAAATACTAACCGGGAGATAGTGGTGCATGCCTTTAATCCCAGCACTCAGGAGGCAGAGACAAAAGAATGTCTAGAGAGCGAGTTTCAGGACGCTAGGAATACACAGAAAGACCCATCTTGAAGGAGAAGGAGGAAATCATAGCATACTACCCTTTGACTATATATGTTGACTTTTATTACATACTTAAAACTGTGTATGTACATTTGGTTGTTTCATTGGATACCATTAGTATATTCAAACTGTGCCACCCATTTTATTTAAATGTGAGGTTTTAAGTAGACAGGTGTAACATATCACCAAAATGTAATTTATTAAATAATTCTCTTTCAATACCAACCTGTTTGCAAGCCTTCAGCAAAACACCCTGCATATATCATTTGTCCTCAATCAAATTCTTGGAACACTATGATGGGCAATTTAGGTGTCGACACAACTGAACTAATGTGTTCTGCTTTCTGCTTTACTTAGAACCTCATCGGCCTCTACCCCAACAATGCATTCTGAGTTCACAGTTAATAGGATCAAGCCAGTGCTCTATAGTACTCCAAAACTGGATATTTCTCATTTCACAATTGATGTCAGCCTCCATACCAAGGGGATAATTCTGACAGCAGTGAACATGTTGAAAGCCATATTTCCAAAGCATGAACAGTGCTACATTTTGAAAACCCCTGGTAGAATGTTATAAGGTCTTATTACAGTCTTCATGTGTACATCACAAAGATGTTTACTTCTGCTAACTTGGTTCATCCAGTTAATTATGTCTTTCACAAGAGCACTAAACTCAGTTGCTAGAAAGGGTTAAGGGGAATGCCAAGACAGAGAAGCGAGAGGGGGTTGAAGGGGAAAAGAGGGAGGGAAGGGGGCTTATGGGACTTTCAGGGAGGGAGGAAACAGGAAAGGGGAAATGATTTTGAATGTAAATAAAAAAACTTAGAAAATAATTAAAAAAAAGAAAAAGAAAAAGAAAGGGTTAAGGATACAATGTACTTGGCACCAACTGTTTCATTTGATTCACAGCACTCACACTGTCTTAACTGCTGAAATCCTATAGTTTGGAAATTTTGTAATATTAGGGTTTAATAGATATTTGTGCTGGAAGAAACTCGCAGATTTGATATTTCTATTATAATTGCATTTACAAGTTCTCTTCATTTAAGATTTTGCTCACAGCAAAAGTTTCACAATAAAGATTTTTTTGAACTTTGGTAATTTTTGTTTTGAGAAAAATATGGGGTTTTGTCCCTTAGAATTTTCTGTTTTTAAAAGTAAAATTTCTGGCTTAATTTTGCCTATGTGTAGTAGAGAGAAGATTAATCTTTCTCAGCTATATGTATTCTTATATCATAGTCACATTGTTATTGGATATTTTATTTATTTACATTTCAAATGTTATCCCCTTTCCTGGTTTCCCCTCTGCAAACCTCCTATCCCATCCCCCTTCCCCTGCTTCTATGAGGGTGCTCCCTCACCCACCCACTTCCTCCTCACCACCCTGGCATTCCCCTACACTGGGGCAATGAGCCTTCACAGGACCAAGGGCCTCTTCTCCTGTCAAGTTTTGAAAAAGAAACATTAGGATTGTTTGGTTTTCTGTGAAGCAACGTGCTTGGTAATGGATCGGAGAGAATGGGGCACTTGACAGCGTCCTGAAAAACATGTAAATGTATGACAGTACATCTCTCTACACAGGAAAAACAAGTGTGACTATAAAGACAGCTCAGTCAGCACACTTACACACTGCACATGCATACATCCATACTCTCTCAATCACCCACACACACATGCACTGATATATGCACATGTACATGTACACAGCCATATACACATGCTTACATATACACACACACACTCATAAAGGCACACACAAGCACTGACATAAACAAATGCACACAACACACATTAAAAATGTGAGGTTGTCAAAGAGATACCTTGCTACCGTAGATCATTATCCAGACTTTATATTTAATTTTACAAGGTGAATTTTTCTCATCTGTTCCCGAGGGGTTGTTTGATAGGTAATAAAAGAGAGGCTTAAGATTCACAGTTCAATTTATGATTTACAATGACATCTGGATAAGAATCTTCCAATTTCTGAAAAAAATTCTCATTAATATACAAAAGGGAAAAAGCTAAAGTGTTGCTATTGAAAGTTAAAATTAGTAATCCATGCATTTTCAAAGAAAATCCATTAACTACCCATAGATAAGAGATCATAGAACTGGGAAACACAGTTGGCAACTTGCCCATTCTTCATTCATCAAATAGCCTCATGCAGGGGAACACAGATTTTCATTTTACTCCCTAACTAGACAGCATGTAAACAGATGCACCTTGGATATGTCGCTCCTGTTACATGCAGGCAATGTTGGTATCCTGAGCCACAGTCCATCCCAGTGCTAAAGTTGGTTAAGCTTAGTGGAGCCCCTGTCTGTTTTTTCCTGTTATCTGTCTTGATATATTCATGATCTATGAAAGCAGGCAGAAGAAGTAGTGTAGTGTTGGTGCTGATTAATTGCTGATGGCTTATTCCATCAGGAAATTTGTAAAACGAAGTACAATTAGGGTAGAAATATAAAATCATAGGCTTCTTACCATGCCAATATTAATTATTAATTATTAATCTCTAATGATACAAAACTCCAAACTATAGTATTTCATCAATTAAGACACTCCACCTGCTATGAATAAAATAAAACTCTTAGTGTCAAACAAATACATCCTCAACAGTTTTAGAAGACAAGCTTAGTGATCCTCTTAAAAGACATAAAGAATCAGATGAACCAAGGTAGCAGAGCAGCCATTTTTGTGGTAGCGCAGATGTAAATTGACAGAAGATTTTATAATATTGTACTGGTAAGTTTAAAAATGAATTATTATGATTGCCTTAGAAATACAGCAATAACATAATAACTATAAGCCATAAGGATCTTGAAACTATAAAGAAAAAACCTTAGAAAAAATTCATTTTCCAATTCTTTTTTTTTTAATTTTATTTTCTAAGTTTTTTTTATTTACATTCCAAATCATTTGCCCCTTCCCGTTTCCTCCCTCCCCCAAAGTCCCATAAGTCCCCTTCCCTCCCTCTTTTCCCCATTCAACCCCCTCTCGTTTCTCTGTCCTGGCGTTCCCCTACATCCAGTCTTTCCAGGACCAGGGGTCTCTCCTTCCATTTTCTTAGAAATCTATTGATATGCGAATTGTGTCTAGGGTATTCCGAGATTCTGGGTTAATATCCCCTTATCAGTGACTGCATACCATGTGTGTTCTTTTGTGATTGGGTTACCTCACTAAGGATGATATTTTCAAGTTCTGACCATTTGCCTAGGAATTTCGTGAATTCATTGTTTTTAATTGCAGAGTAGTATTCCATTGTGTAAATATACCACATCTTCTGAATCCATTCCTCCATTGAGGGACATCTGGGTTCTTTCCAGCTTCTGGCTCTTATAAATAAGGCTGCTATGAACATAGTGGAGCATGTGTCCTTATTGCATGCAGGTAAAGCCTCTGGGTATATGCCCAGGAGTGGTATAGCCGGATCCTCCAGGAGTGTCATGCCCAGTTTTCTGAGGAACCGCCAGACTACTTTCCAGAGTGGTTGTACCAGCTTGCAATCCCACCAGCAGTGGAGGAGTGTTCCTCTTTCTCCACATCCTCGCCAACAACTGCTGTATCCTGTGTTTTCGATATTAGCCATTCTGACTGGTGTGAGATGGAATCTCAGGGTTGTTTTGATTTGCATTTCCCTAATGACTAAGGATGATGAACATCTCTTTAGGTGCTTCTCAGCCATTAGATATTCTTCAGGTGAGAACTCTTTGTTTAGCTCTGTACCCCATTTTTAATAGGGTTACTTGCCTCTCTGGAGTCTAACTTCTTGAGTTCTTTGTATATATTGGATATTAGCCCTCTGTCGGATGTATGGTTGGTAAAGATCATTTCCCAGTTAGTTGGTTGCCGCTTTGTCTTTTTGACAGTGTCTTTTCCTTGAAAAAACTTTGTAATTTAATGAGGTCCCATTTGTCTATTCATGATCTTAGAGCATAAGCTATTGGAGTTCTGTTCAGGAAATTCTCCCCTGTGCCCATATGTTCAAGGTTCTTCCCTAGTTTCCTTTCTATTAGTTTCAGTGTGTCTGCTTTTCTGTGGAGATCCTTGATCCACTTGGAATTGAGCTTAGTGCAAGGAGATAAGGATGGGTCAATTTGCATTCTTCTGCATGTTGACCTCCAGTTGAGCCAGCACCATTTGTTGAAAAGGCTATCTTTTTTCCACTGGATGGTTTTAGCTCTTTTGTCAAAGATCAAGTGACCATAGTAGTGTGGATTCATTTCTGGGTCTTCAACTCTGTTCCATTGATCTACATGCCTGTCACTGTACCAATACCATGCGGTTTTTATCACTATTGCTCTGTAGTACAGCTTGAGGTTCGAGATACTGATTCCCCCAGTGGTTCTTTTACTCTTGAGAATAGTTTTAGCTATTCTGGGTTTTCTGTTATTCCAGATGAATTTTTGAATGGCTCTTTCTAACTCTATGAAGAATTGAGTTGGGATTTTGATGGGGATTGCATTGAATCTGTATATTACTTTTGGTGAGATGGTCATTTTTACTATATTAATCCTGCCAATCCATGAGCATGGCAGATTTTTCCATCTTCTGAGGTCTTCTTCAATTTCTTTCTTCAGAGACTTGAAGTTCTTGTCATACAGATCTTTCACTTGTTTGGTTAGAGTCACGCCAAGATACTTTGTATGGTTTGTGGCTATCGTGAAGGGTATCATTTCTCTTACTTCTTTCTCAGCCTGCTTATCCTTTGAGTATAGGAAGGCTACTGACTTGCTTGAGTTGATTTTATATCCGGCCACTTTGCTGAAGTCGTTTATCAGCTGTAGGAGTTCTCTGGTGGAGTTCTTTGGGTCGCTTAAGTATACTATCATATCGTCTGCAAATAGTGATAGTTTGACTTCTTCCTTTCCAGTTTGTATCCCTTTGACCTCTTTTTGTTGTCTAATTGCTCTAGCTAGAACTTCAAGTACTATATTGAAAAGATATGGAGAGAGAGGGCAGCCTTGTCTAGTCCCTGATTTTAGTGGGATTGCTTCAACATTCTTTCCATTTAGATTGATGCTGGTACCAGTTTGTTGTAAATTGCTTTTACACTGTTTAGATATGGGCCTTGAATTCCTGATCTTTCCAAGACCTTTAGCATGAAAGGATGCTGAATTTTGTCAAATGCTTTCTCAGCATCTAATGAGATGACCATGTGGTTTTTTTTCTTTGAGATTGTTTATGTAGTGGATTACATTGATGGATTTCCTTATATTGAACCATCCCTGCATCCCTGGGATGAAGCCTACTTGATTGTAGTGAATGATCGTTTTGATGTGTTCTTGGATTCGGTTGGCAAGAATTTTATTGAGCATTTTTGCATCGATATTCATAAGAGAGATTGGCCTGAGATTCTCTTTCTTTGTCGGATCTTTGTGTGCTTTTGGTATTAGTGTAATTGTGGCTTGATAGAACGAGTTGGGTAGTGTTCCTTCTGTTTCTATTTTGTGGAATAGTTTGAAGAGTATTGGTGTTAGGTCTTCTTTGAAGGTCTGATAGAATTCTGCACTAAAACCATCTGGACCTGTGCTTTTTTTGGTTGGAAGACTTCCAATGACAACTTCTATTTCTTCAGGGGTTATAGGACGGTTTAGATGGTCTATTTGATCCTGATTTAATTTTAGTATTTGATATCTGTCAAGGAAATTGTCCATTTCCTCGAGATTTTCTAGTTGTGTTGAATACAGGTTTTTGTAGTAGGATCTGATGATTTTTTGAATTTCCTCAGTTTCTGTTGTTATCTCTCCCTTTTCGTTTCTGATTTTATTAATTTGGATACTGTCTCTGTGCCCTCTGGTTAGTCTGGCTAAGGGCTTATCTATCTTGTTGATTTTCTCAAAGAACCAACTCCTAGTTTGGTTGATTCTTTGTATGGTTTTATTTTTTTCTACTTGATTGATTTCAGCCCTGAGTTTGATGATTTCCTGCCTTCTACTCCTCTTTGGTGTATTTGCTTCTTTTTGTTCCAGGGCTTTCAGGTGTGCCATTAAGTTGCTAGTGTATGCTGTCTCCCGTTTCTTTTTGGCGGCACTCAGGGCTATGAATTTTCCTCTTAGCACTGCTTTCATTGTGTCCCATAAATTAAGGTATGTTTTGCCTTCATTTTCATTAAATTTCAAAAAGTCTTTGATTTCTTTCTTTATTTCCACCTTGACCAAGTTATCATTGAGTAGAGCATTGTTCAGCCTCCATGTGTATGTGGGTTTTCTTTTATTTTTGTTGCCATTAAAGACCACCCTTATTCCATAGTGATCTGATAGGAGGCATGGGATTAATCCTATCTTCTTATATCTGTTGAGGTCTGATTTGTGACCAATTATATGGTCAGTTTTGGAGAAGGTACCATGAGGTGCTGAGAAGAGGGTATATTCTTTAGCTCTAGGATGAAATGTTCTATATATATCTGTTAGTTCCATTTGGTCCAAGGCTTCAATTAGATTCACTGTGTCCCTGTTTAGTTTCTGCTTTCCTGAACGATCCATTTCAGAGAGCGGGGTGTTGAAGTCACCCACTATTATTGTGTGAGGTGCGATGTGTGCTTTGAGCTTTAGTAAAGTTTCTTTTACGAACGAGGGTGTCCTTGCATTTGGAGCATAAATATTCAGAAATGAGAGTTCTTGTTGGTGGATTTTTCCCTTGATCAGTATGTAGTGTCCTCCTGTGTCTTTTTTGATGACTTTAGGTTGAAAATCAATTTTATCTGATATTAGGATGGCTACTCCACCTCGTTTCTTGGGGCCATTTGCTTGTAAAATTGTTTTCCAGCCTTTTACTCTGAGGTAGTGTTTGTCTTTGACACTGAGGTGCGTTTCCTGCATGCAGCAAAATGCTGGGTCCTGTTTATGTATCCAGTCTGCTAGTCTATGTCTTTTTATTGGGGAATTGAGACCATTGATATTAAGAGAGATTAAGGCATAGTGATTATTGCCACCTGCCATTCTTGATGCTCTCTTTATGTTTGAGTCGTTATCTACTTTTGGGTTTGAAGCAAGAAGGTTACTATCTCATTTTTTCCAGGGTGTTGTTTCTCTCCCTGTATTGGCAATTACCACCTATTATCCTTTGCAGGGCTGGATTTGTGGAAAAATATTGTGAAAATTTAGTTTTATCATGGAATATCTTGGTCTCTCCATCTATGGTGATTGAGAGTTTTGCTGGGTATAGTAGTCTAGGCTGGCATTTGTGCTCTCTTAGTGTCTGCATGAGATCTGCCCCGGATCTTCTCGCTTTCATAGTCTCTGGTGAGAAGTCTGATGTGATTCGGATAGGTCTTCCTTTGTATGTTACTTGGCCCTTTTCTCTTATTGCTTTTAATATTCTTTCTTTGTTTAGTACATTTGGTGTTTTGATTATTATGTGACGGGAGGTATTTCTGTTCTGGTCCAGTCTGTTTGGAGTTCTGTAGGCTTCTTGTATGTTCATCGGCATCTCTCTCTTTAGGTTAGGGAAGTTTTCCTCCATAATTTTGTTGAAGATGTTTACTGACCCTTTAAGTTGCAAATCTTCACTCTCATCTATACCTATAATCCTTAGGTTTGGTCTTCTCATTGTGTCCTGGATTTCCTGGATGTTTTGGGTTACACGTTTTTTGCATTTTGCATTTTCTTTGACTGTTGAGTCGATGTTTTCTATGGAATCTTCAGCACCTGAGATTCTTTCTTCCATCTCTTGTATTCTATTGTTGATGTTTGCATCTATGACTCCTGATTTCTTCCCAAGGTTTTCTATCTCCAAAGTTGTCTCCCTTTGTGATTTCTTAGTTGTTTCTACTTCCTTTTTTAGTTCCTGGATGGATTTGCTGAGATCCTTCACTTGTTTGTTTGTATTTTCCTGTATTTCTTTAAGGTGTTTTTGCATTACCTCTTTCAGGATTTCTTCCTGTTGACCCACGTTCTCCTGCATTTCTCTGAGCGATTTTTGTGTTTCCTCCTCATGGGAATCCATCTGTTGATCCATTGTCTCCTGCATTTCTTTAAGCAGTTCTCGTGTTTCCTTTGTAAGGGCATCTATCTGTTGATTCATTTCTTTAAGCAATTTTTGTGTTGCCTCCTTATGGGCATCCGTCTGTTGACCCATATTCTTCTGCATTTCTTTATGCAATTTTTGTGATTCCTTTGTAAGTGCATCTACCCGTTGATTCATTTCTTTAAGCAATTTTTGTGTTGTCTCCTTGTGGGCCTCCATCTTTTGATCCATGTTCTCCTGCATTTCTCTAAGCGATTTTTGTGCTTCCTTTGTAAGGGCTTCTAGCTGTTGATTCATGGTCTCCTGTTATTCTTTATTAAATTTATTTGTGTCCTTCTTGTGATCCTCTAATAGCATCATGAGAAGTGATTTTAAATCCAGATCTTGTCTTTCGGGTGTGGTGGGGTTTCCAGGACTTGCTGCTGTTGGAGAGTTGGGTTCGGATGGTGCCATATTCCTTTGATTTCTGTTAGTAACGTTCCTACGTTTTCCTTTTGCCATCTGGTTACCTCTGATGTTAGTTGGTCCTGCTGTCACTGGCTGTTGGTTGGACCTCCTGTGAGCCTGCAAAGCTATTTCTGCCCCCCCTGGATTACCAGGATTCCCCTGGCACCGATTTCTGGAGCCTGCCCTGCTCCTGAGTGACTTTGGAGCCCTAATGTGCCTTGCCCCAAGTGATGTTATATTTGGGAGTCCTTGCACATCCAAAGGCTCAGCGTAGTGCATCCCTGGAGCAGAGGTCGCCAAAGGGAGGCTGGTAGGCTCCTGCCCTGTGCAGGGGTGTGTGATCTCTCCCAGAGTGGGGGGGGCGTGCGGGGGGTCCCTCTGCCAGGCAGAAGTCCCACAGCAGAGTTGGCACGCTGGCTACTGCAGATCTGCCCACCTCTTGGGAGCAGCGTACCCACAAGCCGCCCGAGACCCAAGCGATATTATGCCTGTCTGTCTCAGAGCCTGGCAGTCCCAACTTCCCGGCCACTGGAGCAAAGATGGCGGAGTGCACTCTGCACTCTCTCCGTGGCGCTGGTCCCCCTGCAGAGGCGATGGCCTACAGCAGATCTGGCGCCCAGACGACCACAGCGCTGTCCCGTTCTTGGGAGCAGACGGAAGCCCCAACAGGCCGTGTCCCAAGCGATGTTATATTGGGGAGAACCTGGGTACCTGTCTCTTCAGTGCAGTCTACCAGAACAGAGGTCGCGGAAGGGAAAGTGGTAGGCTCCCGCCCAGTGCGGGGGGGGGGGGGGTCCCTCTGCCAGGCAGAAGTCCCACAGCAGAGCTGGCGCGCTGGTTACTGCAGATCTGCCCAACTCTTGGGAGCAGTGTATATACAAGCCGCCCGAGACCCAAGCGATATTATGCCTGTCTGTCTCTGAGACTGGCAGTCCCAACTACCCGGCCACTGGAGCAAAGATGGCGGAGTGCCCATTTTCCAATTCTTATTTAAGGGTTTTCTAAATCTTGAGATGAGACAGAAATGAAAACCTAGTCAGTGCTATTTAAGAGAAGCCTTGCTGTGATGTTGTAGTCACTTAGACGTATAAGCCAAAGGAACATTTGATGCAAATTAAAAATCAACAGGCACTAGACAGCATTCGTGAAGCTTCTCAGAGATTTTTTTTAAGAGCCTCTTGACAGATTTAAAACAGTCTTACTGTTGGATAATAACAAACCAGAAAGCATTGCAAGTGATCAATAGAAAATAAAGCAGAAGTTATTATCTTGCAGGCAGGACTGCACCTTAATCAGCTACTCCTGAGTATAGTCACTAAGGGTAAAGCAGGATAATCATGTGACAATTCTGTGAAAAGGTCTGCAGAAACCAAGAAAAATAAAATGCAGGGGGGATGGCTCAAACAAGACAACCAAGCAAACAACAACAAAAGACCTAACTCTGTCATTTCTGTAGATGCCAGTGGTTTCATTTTTCTTGCAGGAAGATCTGTCTGCACAGAGGCATCACAGGAGAAAGCTGAGATCTTGCTTGGGCACAAAAGCCTCCTGGTCAGTGGCTGTCTTTCATCCCTTTCCTCTTACTGCCACTCTACTCAAGTAGCTGCAGAAATGAACCTAGACTACAGCTATTGCTACACTTACAGTATTAATACACCTGCCTGCTTACCGCTATATTAGAAATCATAAGTTGTTTTTGCTTTGTGTGTGCTCAGCATCCTTTGAATGTGAACAAATTAACTGAATGGCTTAAAAGGGATACATGAGAACAAGCCTTAGTTTCAGCTTTTAAAGCTTCCAAGAATGAAAAGAATGGAAGGAAATCAACACCTTCCTTAAGTGTTCCTCCAGCACTTGACTTGACTGTGAATGAGAGCATGCCCATAATATTGTTTGTTTTAAATTGCTTCAATTGTTGTGCTCTGTTTACTTTGAACTTCCTGGAATTCCAAATCTGTAAGCTGCATTCCAACCCAGCCTACTACTCAAGAGAAAATCCATGCCCAAAGAATGAGATTACTTCGTTTTCCCGAGAGTTAAGTTCATTGGGAAACTTTGAAAGATGATGGAATTTCCGAGTTATTTTCTAATACTTTGAGTTAAACGATTTAAGATATTTGGCAACATGCATTTATTGAACATCTGATACAAAGGCAGAGGGGATGCGTGCACTGTGCAAGCTGCTGCCCTTAGGAAACTCATGATTCTGTGAAGTAGATGTCTCTACTCAAGCATAGTGGAAGAATGAGTTCTCTTAACACTGAAAGGGTGTCAGTCAGCTAGGACAAAGAAACTAGGAAGAATTTATGATTGGACCTGAAAAGGCTTTTTGTGACAAGAGAGACTTTACCAATCTACTGAGAATGACAGGAAGAAAATTGGCTTGTGCTCCTTATAGATGACATCATGGAGCTGCCAGGTAGCCCAGTAACCAACTGACCCAGGACGGCTTGACTAGGAAGATACAAGCTGAGAAGATAATGTCACACCTGGCCCACCACCTACAGTCAACCCTACATTTTGTGTTACAGGCAGAAGTAGAGCCCAGGGTTCTGACTGAGCTCAGTTAGTGGCTGCAGTGAGAACAGGACTGTGAGACAGAAGGAGAAACTGCACTTCTGAACATGGAGAGCGGAAGGAGTGTTCATGGAGAGAGGAAGGCATCTCAACAGAAATGTGTGTGTCGGGGGGAGGCTGGTTTAGGGGAAGAAACTAATGGGAATAATTGTGACACACAGTTAAAGAATATCAGAAAAAAAATAATTTCACCAAATGTTTTTTAGACTAACCTTCCATATGTTGTGAGGAAACCAGAATGGCAGCCCGTATGATGGAGTATGTAACCTTGTTTAAACTAAAATATTTATTCAAAGCTTATTTATTAAAATATGGCAAAGGCAACATAGGCATACTTCCTTTGTGTATGTGTGCTAAAACTTTTAAATGTTTGCATATGTTATCTTAATTGAAATATAATTACATCATTTTCCCCTCCAATACCTCTCATGTTCCTCCCAATTCCCTGTCAAATTGACAACCTCTTTTCTTTGATTATGATCATTATACATATGCAAATATGCATGCATAAGTATATAAATACAACCTTATTTGGTTCTGCTTCTTTGGACATTATTTAAGGGCTGATCACATTGTATTGGATAACCAATTTTGGAGGTTCTTCCAAGGAAGAGACTAATTCTCCCTCAGCAGTCATTGGTTGACTGTAGTTTTGTTTTTATTTTTATTTAGGGATAAGACACCCTAAGATTTCCTCTTCCATGTCCATGTGCCTATTGGCATCCAGGTCTTCCTCAGACAGCTGTATTGTTGTGGTACCCTAAGTGAAGCTCCCCTGTCTTGTCTAGGAGACATAATCTCCCAGAAACCTTCTGAGCTCTCTGAGTCTTACAATATTTCTGTCCCACCTTCCACAATATTCCCTGAGGTTTTTTAAATTCTTTTTTATTAGATATTTTCTTTATTTACATTTCAAATGTTATCCCCTTTCCTGGTTTTTCCCCTTCCCAGAAACCCCCTATCCCATCCTCCCTTCCCCTGATTCTATGAGGGTGTTCCTCCACCCACCCCACTCCCACCTCCTCGCCCTCGATTCCCCAGCACTGGAGCATCTATCAAGCCTTTTTCATAGGACCAAGGACCTCTCCTCCCAATGATGTCTGACAAGGCCTTCCTCTGCTACATATGCACCTGGAGCCATGTGTACTCCTTGGTTGATGGCTTAGTCCCTGGGAGCTCTGGGGAGTCTAGTTGGTTGATTTTGTTGTTCTTCTTATGAGGTTTCAAACCCCTTCAGCTTTTCAGTCCTTTCACTAACTCCTCCATTGGGGACCATGTCCCTGAGTGTTAGGTGCAGGAGTTTTGTTGTAAATATATTCAATGGGGCTAGGCTACAAGCCCAATTGGTTTAGGCAGTTGTAGATTTCTATAATGGTCTCCATTTGCTGCAGAGAGAAGTATATCTGATGCTACACTTACCTTTTAGTATAAGGATAAGTTTTACAATATAGTTAGCAATTATGCTGGTTTAGGAAAGCAACAGTAGGTAGTAGATTATTCAATCAATCTCTATTTCCTTCTAAAAAGTAACTACATTGGGATCCTAGTAGTTAAATTAAGATTTAGAAACATTAAGATCTGCATGGGTCAGAAAACCGGGAGCCCTTTGTCAGGGGCAGTATAGATACTGTTTGCCAGGCAAGGTAATGATTCTAGAGGAGGTCATAGGATTCTAATGTCAGTATAGGTAGCTCAAGATGAGGATCACCAGTCAGATGGAGTCACCTTGGTGAAATGTGAGGAAGTGGAGCCGGAAGCAAAACTGCCATGCTGAAAATGTAATAAGCCTTCCTGAGTGATTTTTCATTAAATTGGCCATACATAAGATTAATAGAAGGAAATATTAAGGAAATAAGATGAAAACCCAACAGAGAACTTGTTCCTATGAAAAGATAACAGTATGGTAGTTTAAATGAAAAATGCCCCCCACAGTGTCGGGCATTTGAACACTCTATCTCCAGCTGGTGGTGCAACTTGAGAAGGTTTCGGAGGTATGGTTTTGTAGGAGGAAGTGTACTATGACATCAGGCTTGGTGTATCTATTATCTTACTCACCTCAGTTCATACTCTTCCTGTTTTGTCTTATGTTTCAATATCTGAGCTCTAAGCTTTCTATTCCTGATGCTATGCCTGTCATTTACTGCCATGAGATCCTCACTGTTATGGATTCTAACTCTGTAGAATCATAAGCCATAATATACCCTTCTTCCTATAAGTTGCCTTGGTTATAGTACAGATAGTAACCCTCTTTTAAACCACTGTTTAAAATAAACTCTCTCCACTCTGCTGATACTGGTTAATCTCAATATTGAGCTTCACTCCTTACCCTCCCTTTCCAGACCTAGTTTTAGAAAAGCTGACTAACAATAATTGTCATTTTCAGAGAAACAGGTAGGACCATCGGTGACCTGAACACTGTCCAGCTGTGGTTGTCCTTAATATGAGTAACCAAGACAGGGATGCCACTTTGAGCATTTTACATCTTCATTCAAAACTACCACAAGCTTTTAATCAAAATACTTTGGCCATTGTAATTAACTCTGCCAAGCAAATTGTAAAATGTGAGCTGGATGAAGCTACACTAAGAAACCAAGACAATGCTATTGGGAATACCTGACAGCCAGACTATATTCAATTACAATACCAAATTACATGCGAATGAGGTGTGCTTTCTATCATATTATATGCATATATATATATATATATATATATACATACATACATACATACATGAAATCTTCATACACTAAAGAATGTAGAGTCAGTCAAATGGCAAAGGAGAGGATTACAAATATGCATTCTCCAACAGGAACTGCTTTGCCAAAACAGAATTTGAACATTACTAATGAGTGCCAGGAAAAAACAAATGGTCCAGTGTATTGATTGACAATACTTCAAAAGCAAGAGAGGTAAACTGACTTACTTGAAACCCAAATGCTATAGAAAAGCAGTGCCTAGAATGAAGCAGCCTATGGATCTCTTGTCCATCCACACTGAATGCTTGCTTCTATTGCTACATACACTTTTGTTGGGCTGGGAAGCAGGATTCTTGGAGAGGAAGTGTCCATGACTGTGAGCATCTCAACCAGGCAGCAGGTGACATGCACAAGGGCTGAGTTAATGCACCACAGCGTGCCGCTTGGCTGAGAATGTTGGAAAGGAACCGCGCAGAGCTTTCAAAGAGAGAAAAGTACTCGGGAGCTTGTTTTAAAGGATCACAAAGCTCTGTCGTCTTTTCTACCCCTTTTATGTGCTCGGTGAAGCACAGAAGGATTTCCATTTCCAATGCGGGTTTGTGAGTGTTAGACCTAGAAAGCTTTTTGAGGAGACAGTCCTCTTTAGTGACAATATATCAACAAGGCCCAGGGTAGCCCATGCAATGGCCATTTGACTCTCTCTTTCAGCAATCTGACACCAGCTTCAAGACCTCTTCTCTTACTTGTGAGCTCCAAGTAGTGCCTACAGACATACCCTGATGAAGGGAACCATTTCTTACAAACATTAATACATGCTCCACATCCCTCCTTCTGTGGACTGTCTTCAGACCTAACTAAATAAGCTTAAAAGCCTCTCTGTCTCTGTCTCTCTCTCTCTCTCTCTCTCTCTCTCTCTCTCTCTCTCTCTCTCTCTCTCTCTCTCTCTCTCTCTCTCTCTGGTGTGTGTGTGTATATTTCTATCTCTGTCTTTCTGTTTCTGTCTATTTGTCTCTGTCTGTCTCTCTCGCTCTGTGTGTGTGTGTGTGCATGTTTTTCTGTCTGTCTGTCTGTCTGTCTGTCAGTCTGTCTGTCTGTCTACCAAATGACCAATATGTTTTCATTCAATTAATACAGACTCTGGCATTTGCTTTAATGTTGCTGTTTGGGAAGAGTTCCATTGTTAAGCTTACCTTCACCTCTACGTTATCTGAGCTTACCACAGTCCATTAAGGTTGTCATTTTGTCTAAGGACCACGGGCAAAGGCTGACAGGTAAGGTTTCACCCTTATCTCTGTCTGATCAGAAGAAGAAGTCTGGCCAGTATCCCTCTAGCTTCAAGCTGATTATTGGCCTCCCAGTCACACAAAGGGGGACGTCTTCTCTCCATACCTGAAGGCATGTGGGGTTCAATTTGTGTGGTACTTATGGACTTGCTAAAAGGGATGGCTGGCTAGTTCCCTAATCTGAGTGTTTGTGTTTCTCCTCGTAGAGAATGCACAATAAACAAGTGGAAGCATAAGCTCCCAAGGGTTTGTGTTGAACAAGAACAGCTGCTGACAAGATGGGGGGATAAGACCATTGCACGTTCCGTACTTTACCTCTCTCAAACAGGCCCTTGAAATGACAAGAAGGTACGGGTTAAAACTGGCACATTCAGGGAACAGCTTTCCACCTTCTAATTTGAAATAGTCTGTCTTGTTTGAAATATTCTTCCTTGTTGGAGAACAATGGGCTGCTCAGCATACAGACACATTTGGCAGCCTATATTCACGGTATAATCTCAAACTCACGGACGGACACAAAGAGAACCTGGATGGTGGGCTTTGAACAGATTTGTCAGATTTGTAAAAGAAAAGACATTAGAGTTTTGGTTCCTGAAATCCCCAGAAGAGTTGGCACTGAGGGAAGGAAGATTCTTTCAATGCAAGGATTTTCCTTTCTTGCCTATCTCTAGTTTAGATGCATTATTTCAATATAAAATTTTGTGATTTTTTTCCTTTTACTGAAAATAGGTTTTTTTTCTTCTTACATAGTATATACTGGTTATGGTTGCTCTCTCCTCTACTCCTCCCAACTCCTTCCCATCTCTGTTTACTCCCTTTGTCTATCATGATAATAAAATAAGATAATATAAAACAAAAACTAATGCAGAATAGGAAAAAATAAAGTAAAAGAAGTTAAAGAACCTAAGAGAAGCTACAAGAATTGGAGACCCACTTATTTCCTCATTCAAGAATTCCATGTGAAGTATGGAATAATATATGTGCAAAGAACTTGTATGGTAAAAAGAAAGAAGAAAATATATATCATAAAGTAAACATAAAATTAAAGTAATAAGAAAAATCTAAAAGAAAACGAATGAACCCTAACATGACATTATGAGACAAGGAACCTCCAAAATTTTCTTGAGTTTGTTTTCTGTTGGCAATCTATTGCTGGGCATGCAACTTACCTTAAAAATCATTTTTTTCCAGAGGATACTTCCGGTTTCCTTCTGAGCCCCAGAGCTGATCATGAGACAGTTCTCCATACCCAAATTCCTCCCAAAGAGAACTGGTCTCCCAGTAGTACTGACACATAGGTTTGTAGAAGGGACAAGCCACAATCAGAGACACAAAGACCAGTTAACACCAGAAATAATCAGACGGTGAGAGGCAAGGGCAAGAACATAAGCTACAGAAACCAAGGCTACTTGTCATCATCAGAACACAATATTCCCACCATAGTGAGCTCTGGATACCCCAACACACCAGAAAAGCAAGTTTCTTATTTAAAATCACATCTTATAATAATTATAGGAGACTTTAAGAAGCATATAAATAACTCCCTTAAAGAAACACAGAACACAGGTAAACAGGTAGAAGACGTCAAAGAGAAAGCATAAAAATCCCTTAAAGAACTATAGGAAAACACAACCAAACAGTTGAAGGAGTTAAACAAAACCATCCAGGGTCCAAAAATGGAAATAGAAACAATAGAGAAATCACAAAGAGAAGCAACTTTGGAGATAGAAAACCTAGGAAAGAGATCAGGAGAGATTGTTGCAAACATCATCAACAAAATACAAGAGATAGAAGAGAGAATCTCAGGTGCAGAAGGTACCATAGAAAACATTGACACCAGAGTCAAAGAAAATACAAAATGCAAAAAACTCCTAACCTAGAACATCCAGAAAATTCAAGACACAATGAGAAGATCAAACCTAAGGATAATAGGCATCGAAAAGAGTGAAGATTCCCAAATTAAAGGGCCAGTAAATATCTTCAACAAAATTATAGAAGGAAACTTCCTTAACCTAAAGAAAAAGATGCCCATGAACATACAAAAAGTCTACAGAACTCCAAATAGACTGGACCAGAAAAGAAATTCCTCCCATTACATAATAATCAAAACACCAAATACATAAAACAAAAATATTATAAGTAAGGGGAAAATTTCAAGAAACATATAAAGGCAGACCTATCAGAATAACACTAGACTTCTCACCAGAGACTATGAAAGCTAGAAGATCCTGGGCAGATGTCATACAGACCCTAAGAGAACACAAATGCCATCACAGACTACTATACCCAGCAAAACTCTCAATTACCATATATGGAGAAATCAAAATATTCCATGACAAAAACAAATTTACACAATAGCTTTCCACAAATCCAGCCCTACAAAGAATAATAGATGAAAAATTCCAACACAAGGAAGGAAACCATACCCTGGAAAAAGCATGAAAGTAATCTTCTTTCAACAAACCCAAAAGAAGATAGCCACACAAACATAAAAATAACAGGAATCAACAACCACTACTCCTTAATATCTCTTAACATCAATGGACTCAATTCCTCAATAAAAAGACATAGACTAACAGATTGGGTATGTAAACAGAATCCAGCATTTTGCTGCACACATGAAATGTCCCTCAGTATCTAAGACAGTCAGCACCTTAGTGCTGGAAGACAATTTTCTAAGCAAATGGTCCCAAGAAACAAGCTAGAGTAGCCATTCTAATACCAAATAAAATCAACTTTCAACCAAACGTTATCAAAAAGGATAAGGAAAGACACTTCATGCTCATCAAAGGAAAAAGTATATCAAGAACTGTCAATTCTGAACATCTATGCTCCAAATGCAAGGTCACTCACATTCATAAAAGAAACTTTACTACAGCTCAAAGCACACATTGCACCTCACACAATGATAGTGGGAGATTTTAACACCCCACTCTCATCAATGGACAGATCATGGAAGCACGAACTAAACAAAGACACAGTGAAACTAAAAGAAGTTATGAACCAAATGGATTTAACAGATATCTGTAGAACATTTCATCCTAAAACAAAAGTGTATACCTTTTTCTCAGCACAAAATAGGTCTCAACAGATAAAAGAAGATTGAAATAATCCCATGCATTCTATCAGATTACCATGGACTAAGGCTGATTTTCAAAAACAACAGAAAGCCCATATACATATGGAAACTGAACAATGCCCTAGTCAATGTTAACTTGGTCAAGGAAGAAAGAAAGAAAGAAAGAAAGAAAGAAAGAAAGAAAGAAAGAAAGAAAGAAAGAAAGAAAGAAAGAAAGGAAGGAAGGAAGGAAGGAAGGAAGGAAGGAAGGAAGGAAGGAAGAAAATAAAGACGTTTTAGAATTTAATGCAAATGAAGGCACAACATACCCAAACATATGGGTCACAATGAAAACAATGCTAAGAGAAAAACTCATACCTCTGAGTGCCTCCAAAAAGAAACTGGAGAGAGCATACACTAGCAGTTTGACAGCACATCTGAAAGCTCTAGAACAAAACGAAGCAAATACACCCAAGAGGAGTAGACAACATTAAATGACCAAACTCGGGACCGAAATCAACCAAGTAGAAACAAAAAGAACTACACAAAGAATCAACAAAACCAGGAGCTGGTTCCTTGAGAAAATCAGCAAGATAGATAAACCCTTATCCAGACTAATCAGAGGGCACAGAGACAGTAGACGGTGCCAGGTACCACAAGAGTAACAGAGCTGTGCTCTTTTCTGGTTGTTGTTGGTTGTTTTTCTTCTTTATTCTTTAATGGAGTGTGCTAGATGTCTCTACACTTTTGTTCAAATGACTACAGAACCTGGAAAAGCTGTTGCTGCATAACATACTGCTATTATTGGTCATATAATTATATATATATATATATAATTATATATATAATTTGAATTTTTGGAAACTTTAGCTGTGCTGTGAACTTTAGAAACAAGTAACCCAGTTTACTGTGTTGAGTTGGCATTGAACTGAAATGAAAAGCCTTATTAGTCTAGAAATGTTGAACTTAATTTTTTTTACATTTGTACAGGGTTAGCGCACTACATTAAACGTGTAAGGTCGTATCTTCGTGGGTTTGATTACAAAAAAACTAACAAAGTGTTCTCTAACTAATGAAATAAAAAAGAATTGTTTGTTTCCCCAGTGAGACTATCTTGGAGTACCCTAAATTTTCATTTGCTAGTGTTTATGAACTGGAGGTTTCTTCTAGGTTAGTTATGAAAGAGTGTGTCTATTTTTCCCTTTCATTTGCAGGACCACATCTGGTGCAAGCCTGTGGAGTCTCCGTATACACTGCCAGTCTCTGTGAGTTCATACACGTATGGATCATGGTGATTTAGAGGACCTCGTTTTCATGGTGTCCTCCATTCCCTTGAGTCTTACACTTTTTCTGCCTCCTCTTCCTTGGGGTGCCCTTTAGCCTTCTGAGCAGGGAGACATTTCATTTAGGTTTGAGTGTTCCAAGGTTTCACTCTCTGTATAATGTCAAGCTGTGGGTCTCTGTATCTTTTGCAGGAGGAATCGTCTCTGATGATGGTTGAGCAAGGTACTCATTGATCAGATATAGAGGAATGTCATTGAAAGTCTTTTTCTTAACAGTAATATTTGGTTTTTCCCTAGGGCGCTGGGCTATCTAGTCTCAGATTGTTGGTCACCAAAGCAGTGTCGGGCATGGTTTCCAGGTGGTGGTGTGAGCTTTAAGTTCAATCAGATATTGGTTGGTTACTCCACAAACTTTGTACCACATTGCATTAGCGTATCTTGCAGACAGGACATTATTAGAGATCGAAGTTTTTCTCACTAAGTTGGTGTTTACATTTCTCTTTAGATAGCACCGAGTACCTTCAAGTATCAAGAATATTATCTTGTAGGTTTGAAGGCTCTATGTAGATAGTAGCTTGATTTCTCCATGTTCCCATGAGCTGTGTAGGTGTTGTCCTTAGCAATGGAGCCTTGCTATCAATTTGGAGAGAGCAACCTGTAGTCTTGGCAATAACCTGAGTTGTTTGGGATTCCCATGGGACCCCTTTGGACAGCAACTTAGTTGGAGGTAATCCAGTCCTGGTACTAAAACTTCACTTTATGACAAGAAATTTCCAGTCAGAGCTTTGTTCCTCCCTCTATTTGGCTATTTCATTTCGAACACCTTCAGATAGGCATATATTTTAGAAAACTTATACTCTACTAGGTTTCCTTACTATCCTTCAAATGGACTTTAGCTTTATCAGTCTCTCCATATTCCCTCTTTTCTCCTCCTCTCCACTTGAGCCTCCTGTTCCAGTTCCTCCATTTCCATTCACCTACTGTTTACAAAAAAAGTGGCAAATTAACTCAATTTTCTTAATTTAGTTTTTGATAAGACCATTGTGCTATGGAGCTACTATGTCCAGTTTTCAGACAATGAATATCAAATAAAAATTAAACTATATTTCTGGCTTGAATTACTAACAGCATATTCCAATATCTGTAAATTTTTATTATGTTTATTTAATAACGTTGCCAAAATAAAATAACTAGCAATAATATCAATTATGATTATTTCATTATTATTGTCATTTAATACAATGTCCACATCTTTCATAAGACAATACTTTATATTTATTTATTTATTACTTTATTGAGACTAGATGTGTAGCTCAGATGCACCACTGAACTTGCTGACCTCAGGTTCTGGAGTGCAAGATAAAGGTGGCAGCTTGTATCATTTATTTCTAGTAGTTATTAAACAAATATTCACTTAAGAACAGTATCAGAGAGAAAGTGAAAAAAAGGTATAAATACAGAGGGAAAACAATACTTTATCTCTTGAGTAGTTTTCCTATTTGACAGTTCCAAAAATAGACCTAAAGGCTGACACATAAAAGAAGAAAAGCCAGATGACTAATTAACCTTTTTAAGCATGTGTGACAAAGAAAGTGACTGTAAGAAAGTAAATGTACCCTTTTTAAATAACTTTCTTGGCCTACAATAGACCTCTGTTACGGAAAGATTGTAGCAAAAGCTTATAGTTCCCCTAAGCATGTGCTGTATCAAATATTTAAAGTCAGGCTAAGAAGAAAGTATAAATACAACAAAAGCTTTGGTTTAGAGCTTGTTTTCTATAAAATTACAGTTTACGTATCTTTTTATCCCAGTGGTAAATGCCAAGTTTTTGTCTGAATAAAATGATTTCAATCAATTTTCAATATCTACTTTTCAGAGCACTTCCTATCTTATTCTAAAGATTTGGCTTGTTAATTCTAAAAATGGGGACACGCAGTTCACACTAGCACTGACCTGCAGGAATAAAGTGTGGAACTCTATCAGGCGAGAGCTACAAGGACATCCCCTGTGGACGGGGCTTTTCAATAGAGGAATAGAAGCCCCCTTCACAATGAATTAAGGGGATCTATTTGTGGTTTCATAGACACAGGTTTGAAAGCTCCCAATTGTGGTTTCAGTATCAAAATAATGAAGTGTCAATGGTATTTCTTGTCACAGTAAAGAATTAATTAAACAACGGCTGTAATGATCTGGCTTCTAATAATGCTGTTTCTGACACAAGACCCTTTTACCTTGGTTCTGAATTGTGTGAATCCTTGTGAATGCTTTGTTGTAAATACTCATCTTGCTTCCCCATGTGTGATATGAGTTTCTATGATCATAGGATTACAATTATCTCTTTACTCCTTTCAGAGAATTTGTATAGCTCTATGAATAAGAGAAACGCAAAGAATTTTGCAGATACACTGTTCGCCCCAGCCACTGTGAACACTGACAGCCCTTATTTTGTTCAAACAGCAATACCTTTCAGAGAAACTGTCAGGCCAAGGAAAACTTCAAGCCATACCTAAAGACAAGGTACAAGGACACCAAAGAACTCACTCATGGAAGTCAAGTGATCTTTTCCCAATATGCCTTCTTTCATCTAACACTTACTTTAAAGATTTTTTTTTTTATAAATAAATGGTTTTCAAGTGAAATCAAATGTTAATGCACTGAGAAATATTTTATATGAAAATTTCTGATCTTCTAATTGCCAGCTTCTTAAATGGTGGGTTGCAAACATGGTGTTTTTGCACATTTAAAAATGTGCACATTAAAAGAAAAGATTAACAAAGGTTAATTATTTCTAATTCATGTTGACCAAAAATTAACAAATCTGAGGTGTTTGAGGCTAGGCTGGCCCATGCTACATCATGAGGTTTCTGTGTATGAAACTGATGCTCCAATTTGAATGTTTGTATCTCCCTTCAAATATCATATGTTGAAATCTAACCAATAAAATGATAGTATTTGAAGGTGGAGCCTTGAGAGATGATAAAGCCGTAACGTGACCCATTTCTCTTTCATTGTTTGAAGACAAGAGTGAACTGGGAAACTAGCCCTCCCCACATACAAACCTACTAGAAGTTTGATCTTGAATTTCCCTTATCTGAGAACTGTGGGTAATAAATTTCTAATGTCTATAACCCACCTAGTCTACACAGTATTTTGTTATAGCAGCTCAAATAGACAAATACTCTTGTTTACTGCTCTTGGCTTAAAATAGAATGAATGTTTTGAAGTAGATGAAGTTCAAAGGAGATTCAGAAAACCATTTGTCCTTGCCTATGCAGTGGCATGAAGAAGATTTTTTTTTCAAATATAATTTTAAAACTGAAAAATTGAAAACAGAGAAATTTGTCTTCATCTTTCTTCTTTTTCTGTGATTCTACCTTCTTTACTCTGATGATAAATATCATGTTTGAAGGATAAATTTACTATGCTAGGTTTGTAAAACCAAAATTATTTTTTATCTTGTATAAGCCATGAAGAAGTTTTTCCTACCTTGAATGTAGTCTATCAGCTGGCCCAAGAAGGACCACTTCCCGTTGCAGTTGGTCTGTTCTTTAAAAATCACTTATTGTTGCAATATATTTCACTTCCTCAGCAATTCTTACAGATTAATGGGTCACAAGATTAAATGGGATAAGTGCTAAATTCTGCTTTTGTATTAAACTCTTGTCAGGACCCCTGTTCCAAAATCAAGCCTTGCTCTAACCCAGACAGGACATGAGTCAGTTTGGCTCCCCAAAATTATAACTGTATTTTTTGCTTTCATAATCCTTTGGCTAACAATAGCTGGGGCCTTACTTTTAGAACTCTCTTTGATTTGATCCTGGCCGGTCCCTTATTAATATAAAGCCCCTAATTTACTAAAACCAAACTTGAGTCCAGCTGGTGAATCTGAATGATTGGAGACCCACAATATTTACCTTCTGAACTCCTGATCCCTCTCCCTGCTGTCTCAGAGGACCTCACCACTGAAGGACAACCTGGTGATATAGGTCAAAGAACAACTATGTTTATTCAGGTTAATGTGGAAAAGATATCTCCAGGTTGTGTAGCAGTTTTCTCCAAAGATGGAAATTTTTCATCCCGTGGATAAGCTCCTTAAGCTGGAAGATAAACGACTCAAAATACCTTCAGGAAGTTCCTGAAACTGACCAAATTCACTAGAGGCCTCCTTCCCAAGAGTAAATAAACCAAGCTGCAATGGAGACTTTCCCACAGGCTAAGCTACTGAGTGTCACTCTCAAATTAGCAAAGTGACAATGTAGACTCGGACCAGAAACAGTTTTCCTGGAAGAAGCAGAAAAGAGCTGAGCTGCCTGAAAGCAGTTTAGACCGAGTCACTTGAAGGGACACTTTCCAACATATTAAGCTACATGTAGGCTGTGCAGTGTATTCTAGGTTCCAAGCTTTTTGAGCTGTCAGAGTTTTGGGGTTTGCTTTGGTAATGCAGTTGTCTTTGAGTCATTTCTGCTCCTCTAAGTAGCTCCTCACCCGTATTTCTGTAAGTAATTGTTTCTATTATTATATTTTCATTATTTTAAACCATTTTCAAGTTTGAATATACTTTGATCATAATCTTCCCTTTCCCCAAGTCCATCTCGATCCTCTTCCAATCACTATCCATCCAACTTCAAATTCTTGAAAAAGAAACAAAAATCCAATGCAATGCTTCCCCCAAAACCAAACCAAGGAAACTAAATAAAACCACGTACAAAAAAAAATCACTAAACTGAAACCAAATCTCTCTCTCTCTCTCTCTCTCTCTCTCTCTCTCTCTCTCTCTCTCTCTCTCTCTCTCTCACACACACACACACACACACACACAAAACAAAACCAAAAAACAAACCAAAAATGTGAATTTTAATTATTTAATGGTCAACTATTCCCTATCATGAGACCTGTCCTGGAATGGTTGATAGTCCCAGTATTGCTTTACTGGAGAAAAATATGTAGTGATAAGAACAAACAAACAAAAAAACAACAGCAACAGCAACAAAAAACTCCTAATGATGTTCTGCCTTGTTCAGCTACGAACAGAGAGGCATTCTCCTGCAGCAGATGGGAACAAATACAGAGATGTACAGACAGACATTACACAGAGAATGAGAGACCTTAGCAAACGCTGCCCTGAAAGGGATGTCTCCATCAAATCTCTCCCCTCAGAGCTCAGGGAACCCTGAGGAAAAAGAGATGGAGAGAGTATAAAAGTCAGTCAGGATGAAGGGGAATACCAGGACAGAGAAGCGAGAGGGGGTTGAATGGGGAACAGAGGGAGGGAAGGGGGCTTATGGGACTTTTGGGGAGGGAGGAAACAGGAAAGGGGAAATTATTTGGAATGTAAATAAAAAAACTTAGAAAATAATAATAATAATAAAACAAAAACAAAAACAAAAAAAGCCAGTCAAGATGGTGGACACCAAGGGAGTAACATGAGCCAATCTCATACTAACTCACAGACTGTAGCAGCATGCCCTGGGACTGCACAGGTCTGCACCAGGTCCTCTGCGCATGTATAATAGCTTCCAGTTTAATGTTTTTATGGGATTCCTGAGAGCGAAAACAAGTGGATCTCTATTATGGTGTCTTATCATCAATTCTTTTTCTTCTGTTGGTTTGTCTTGCCCAACTTCAATGTGTTTGCTTTTGTTTTATCTTATATTTTATTTTGTTATATTTTCTAAAGTGAATCAATGAATGAGTGAATGAATGAATGAAAAATCTATCCACTAGCATAAAGGTTAACAACTGAATTGTCATTTATATCTGCTGGGATAGTTAAAATCAGTTTTTCTCCAGCAGAATATATTAAAATACATACATACATACATACATACATACATACATACATACATACATACATACATACATAGAACTACAATACACTCTACCAAACACTAACCTCAGTATTTACCCAAAGGCAATGGACTGAACACAGGTGAAAAATACTGCACTCCCATGTCTATTGCAGCGTTATTCACAATAGTCAGCACATGAAAGTAACTTAAATGTTAATCGATGGACAAATGCCTAAGAAAATGCAACATGCACAGAGACAGAGGAATAATGGTGTTTTGAAAAGGCAATCTGCCAGAAGATATTATAGTAAGTAAACTAACCCAGATTCAAGAAGAAAGTATTGCATAATATCCCTTAATGTGGGATAAGGAAACTTTTTTCAAATGAATTATAATAATGAAAACAGTTACAGTAATCTGGGTAGGTAATGAAGCCATGGGGATTAGGAAAGACATGGGGTCGGGAAAGTTCATGTGTATAATGGGAAGTTCAGCTTCTGGTATACAACATGAGAACTAAAATCAATGAGGTCACATTAGTGCCTTTTATTTGTTAAAAAACCAACTTTAGTGGTCATTGTCACCCAAATAAGTAAGTGAAATGTTAGCTGTCAGTTACTTGGCTGTGGTAATCCTGGTTTTGTTCCTAAGCGTCCTGTTGCATCACACAGCAAAATTCAAACCCAGTAACATTTGCTTTCTTTAAAAAACAATATTTTTCCATTTGAGAAAACATGAAGTTCAAAGCAGTCTTTTCTTTTGAATGTTGTTTTCAAGCAATAAAGGATGCCAAGGCTATTAAACCGAGCAGCAATATGAAAGGGAAAGGCCTCAGTAAGGACCAGCCCTCTAAATAGGAGGATCACTCAAAGCAAGTGGGACAAGTGGGCCTTGATTTCTCTTCCGAATTGGGACCTGCCAGAAAGAAAAACCACTGACTTTTTCTCAGATTTAGAAAAAATACTAATACTGTATTTTGGCAGGGCTTTACTGTGAAAGGCTTCTGGTTGTTTTTCTTACTGCTTAAGATGTGTTGTCTTTACTTTGTTCCTACTTTAACTATCTAGCATTGCTGAAATAGTTAATGAATTACCAGGACACATGGTTTGACAAAGTGTGTAAAGCTTGCCATGGTGTTACTATGTAACTTAGGAAAACCTCGACATCAAGAATTCTTTGTGTGTGTTATTGATACTAACTTTTTTTATTTATATATTTTTCTTTTACGGTTTGCCACATATATAATGTACAGATAATACAAATGGCAAAGTCTACATGTAGTCTAAGTCTACATTTCGTGAATAAACTGACTGTTCTTTAAAACATTAAAACATCTCGCTTTTGTAGGTGAGCCTCATGAGAATATTGGGTGTTTCTACTTACAACTTCAAGTTAAGAAAGAAAATAATTTTCTAGAAGATTCTAGAGAAATTACACAATTTTCATTGTTAAACATTACTCGTTTTTGAAGATTACCTACATATATTTACTTGTAAAATGGTAGTTATACCATGTGAGTTTTTAAGTTGCAGTTTTAGAGTTTACCAACTAGCATGCATTTTTTTAAATCAAAAATAAGTATCTGGCAGCAGCTGTGTCAGCATCAGCTGTGACAGTGACCCCTACTCTACCTTGGGAAGAGCCTGCCCACTGAAGGCAGACCTTTGAGTTTAGCCTTGCAGATGGCTCTTTTCAGTTCAAAGGACATGGGAATTCAAATTCTGTAGGCTGGGCAGATTAAAGAAAGACCCTGGGAAATCCTTCTTAGCTGGAAGGAATTGAGTGAGACTTTCATTTCCATGCTCAAAATAATCCATGTCTTTTCCAGACATGCATGGTCAATGGTGTGTGTGTGACTCTGTATATACATATGCATGTGTGTGTACATGTGTGTATGCATGTGTGTGTTTGTATGTATGTGTAGGTGGGGTTTTGTACATGTGTGTATGTGCATGTGTGTATGCTCATGTGCATGTGTGTGTGTTCATGCGCATATGTATGTGGGTTTTTGTGTATGCATGTGTCCATGTGTGTGCACATGCATATGTATGTGGGACTTTGTGCATGTGTGTGTATGTATGTGCATGTCTGCATATACAAGTTGACATTTGAAACTGTGGGTCATCAAGTAGTAGATGATCACTTGCTATTTTACTGCACTTGATATTGGCTAATAAGCCACTTGGTTTTCAGACAGGGAATGAATATTGCATATTCAAGTTGAGTGATGAGACATTAGTAAAAAGATTATTGACAAAGGAAAGGACAAGGTGAAGACAAAACACAATGGACAGAATCAGTAAAAACATGAAGCTACAAGCAAGTGTAAATCCACATGTTTGATGGGATAATTGCTGTGCTGCTGAGACAAGAGACAAGTACTAGGTAGGAGCTGCAGACTTCATAACAGATGGTATGGCAAGCCTAAAGCCTGCTATTTTTCTGAAGGAAAATAGAAGAGCAGTGGGTACAGGGGTGAGAACACAGAACTCTAATTTCTAACAAATGCCTCCAAAATCCACTCTCTGCAGCAGTTTCTATTAAAAGGAAAAATAGTTTCTTGCTCCTCCAACTGACAGCAAACCAGATATAGATATAAATAGATATATACAGATATTTAGAGAGAGATAAATATATCAAAAGCAATATATATATTTCAATAGTGATTAGTATGCAATGATCTTAAATTTTCTCTTTATTTTTGTTTAAAATAATAAATATTTTACTTGATCAATCCTGCTCCTTCCTCTCTGTCGGTCTCTGTCTCTGTCTCTGTCACTCTGTCTCTGTCTCTCTGTCTCTGTCTCTCTGCCTCTCTGCGTCTCTGTGTCTCTGTCTCTCTCTGTCTCTCTCTGTCTCTCTCTCTCTCTCTCTCTCTCTCTCTCTCTCTCTCTCTCTCTCTCTCTCTCTCTCTCTCTCTCCTCTCTCTCTCTCCCTCATGTGTATTTATCATGCATAATGCTGGGTTTCACAAAAAATTATTTTTCAAGTATATCTTGAGACATGGTCCCACTATTTCACTATTTAGCTCAAGCTAGCCCTAATCTTAGAATTTCCCTGACCCAGAGCTTCCTGAGTGCTGGGATTATAGATGTGTGCAACCACATCCAGCTACACATTTAATGTGTTCTTCATATATTCTAGACATTAATTATTTTTGGAAAATTTATACTATATGTTCCAACCACCATTTTCCCTTCCCCATCTCCTCCCCAATACACCCCTATCCTTTCACTCACCTAACTCCATGACTTCTTTCTCTATTTCTTTAGAGAACAGAGGCAAATTAAAAAAAATTGAAACAGAATAAAAAACTAAAAGTCCATAAGAAATAGGCAAAGGAAGACACAGACAAAACAAACCCCATAAAAGCACAAACTCAGAAACTATAATATTCAAGCAAATGACCAGTAATGTTTTTTAAATGGCCCAAGAAAGCAATATGAGACAAAAATAATCTACAACAATATCATTGAGTTCCATTTGTGTTGGCAAACCATTTTCTTGGTCATGGGGCTTACCTGTAATGTGGTTTATATACTCAAAACTAATTTCTCATTTGCAAGTGGTTGTCAATGGAAGATAGTATCTTTGTTAGGCAAAAGAGTTCCTTTCTACATCTTCATCTCAGTGCTTGGACTCTGTCTGGCTTGAACTTGTACAGGCCCCGTGTACGTTACCACAGTCCCTGGGAGTTCATATGTGTCTCTCTGTTGTTTCTGGAAGATACTATTTCCTTGGAGTCATTCATTTCCTCTGGTTCTTAAAATCTTTCTGCGTCCTCTTCTGCATAGTTCCCTGAACTCTGTGAGGAGGGATTTGATGAAGACATGCCTTTTAGGACTGAATGCCCTGAAGTCTCATGCTACATACTGTCCACTTGTGAGTCTCTGTATTGTTACTCATTTACTAAAAAAGGAAGCTTCTCTGATGATGGATGAGACATTGATCTGTGAGTAAAGCAGAATGTCATTAGAACTCACCTTATACTCCCTTAGCAGAACATTAGTATTTGGTTTTCCCCTAGTCCCATGGTCTACCTAGTCTCAGGTTCTTGGCCACATAAGCAATGTCAGACATGAGTTCCATCTTGTGGAATAAGCTTGAAATCACTCAGATAGTGGTAGGTTACTTCCTCATTTGTGCCACAATTGTTCTAGCTTATGTAGGCAGTTCACCATTATTGACTGTATGGTTTCTAGCTGAGTTGGTAGTTACCTTTCTCCTCTGATAGCATGCAGAATACCTTCTAATTCTATGAACACTAGTACATGGCGGGGGGGAGTTCTAGTTTGGCATCTGCTTGATCAACGTTCTGTTCAATGAGATACATAAAAGTGTTATTATCAACAACAGGGTCTTGCCATCAGTTTTGGGGAGACCAACCACTAGCCTTGGCATTATCCTGAGAGGCTTAGAGGTTTCCATGGAACCCCTTGGTCAACAACTCGATTAGATGTAAAGCATTACAAGTACTGAAAGTCTCATTTGGTGAATAGAGATGTCCAGTGGGGGCATTGTCTCCCCAGTTATTTGATGACTTCATTTAGATGTCATTCATATCTCTATATATGTTAAGAAATTTCTACAGTAGGTTTCCATGTGATTCCTCAAATGGTCTTAATATTAGTTGCCCTTCCCCACATTCCTGCCCATATGCCCCTCTTCCCCAGTTATATCCTCCTGCTCGACTCTCCCCATCCCTCCATTTCTCCATAATATCTATTCTCTTTCACCTTCCTTGGGAGATAGTGCCATTCTCTATAGTCCTTGGATTTATACCAAACCCCAATAATTATATACATTTTAGCATGCCTATCACAGGATTAAAAGTTAACATCCATATATTATAGAATATATACAGTATTTGTCTTTTAGCATCTGGATTACCTCACTCAGAATGATTTTTTTCAAGAACCATCCATTTACCTGCAAGTTTTATTACTTCATGGTTCTAACAGCTGAATAGCATTCTGTTTTATAAATATATTACATTTCTTTATGTATTCATCTGTTATTGGATAGTAGGCTATTTCTAGGCTATTAGTAGAAGAAGCTAATAATTAGCAGGTGATTTTTTTTATTTTCTATATTTTTTTATTTATATTCCAAATGATTTCCCCTTTCGCAGGTGATTTTCTTGAGATGAGTCCAGCTCTGGTAGGCAAGGCCCAAGAGAAATCCATTTTAGGAAAGATTCTTGCTATTAATATGCTTTTCCTGTTGTTATTAAACGTATATAACAATTGCTAGGTAAAAACCCACCCTTTTGAGAAGATCTCTGCAGATCTATAAAAATGTACTATCTTGTAGTGATGCTATATAGACAAATAGATAATAATTCTATAGAATTCCTGATTTGCTTCAAATAATTTTAGAAAGAAAGTTTTTAGAGATGGTCTTAGGTGCTAGAAAGTTGTAACAAAGTTAGAATCAAGAATAGAATGTGCCCACTCCTCAAAATAGTAAGTAAAGTCTGCATAATAAGAAATACAATGAGCTTTCATAACACACTAAAAAGAGAAATAGATTTGGGACAATTTTGCATTCAAGGAAAACATTTAGGTCCAAGGATAAAGTCACAGGTGTGCACTATGATAAGGCAAGGCCGTATAAAAACTGTTGCTTTGAACTTTTAATGAGTATATTATAATGAAACACCACTTTGAACTTAATATCAACATCCTTCTGTACCTCCCATTTTATGTAACATTTTATCTTCGAGGTAATTTTCTAAAGAATTTTTTATCTAACAAAGTATTAAAAGACTAGTAAAAGGAAATTAAAAGGTTGGTTGAATGGTTTGGCTTGGGGAGCTTTGCCCCATGCATCCATCTGTCCATCCATCCATCCATCTATCCACCCAAATGTGTATGCCTATTTGTCTATGTGTGTATGTATAGGGTATTTGTGTAAGTATCCATGAATACTTGTGGAGTAGATTGTGGCAGACAGTCATCGGGCCTGGCCAGAGTATGGGTATATGAAGGATTAAATATACATGTGTCTGCGCATATTTACTTGTACACAGCATCTTAATTATTTTCCTCTCCTTCCTCTCTGGTTCACAAAGAGTTAACCAACCAGTCTAGCAAAGGGGTTCTGGCTGCCTGGCCAGAAGAAGGAGTACTAGCAATAAATCCTTTCACTTAATTCCCTGCTGCTAAAGAGTGTGTGTTAATTGTCAGACATTAGCGCTTATTAAAGCATAAGTAATAAAGAGTTAAGTCTGTAGCACTTAATGAAGCAAACACTAAGTTTCCCTAGTGCTTATTTAAGAACAAAGAGTTAAGTAAAGCACAGAGAATTATAATGTTTAATAAAGCACAGAGTTAGAGAGAAGTCAGTGGCTTTTTTTAACTATAAAGTAAGCAAGAAAGTTTTTAGAATCTTTTAGACATTGTCAGCAGACATTCAGTATAGTTAGAGAGCTAGAAGGCCTGAGACCATCAATCTTTAAAACTACATCTGGAGACCATCAGTCTTTAAAGCAATGTTTGACGCTATGTCCCGTTACAGGCCAGGCAGGCTGCTGGCATCACTAACTTCTGGCTGTTACGTATAAAGCAGCAATGAACATGGATGAGCAGGTGTCTCTATAGTACCATGTAGAGCCCTTTGGGTTTGAACCCAAGAATGGTATAGCTGAATTTTTTTTTTAATTCTTTAGTCTACACTTTATCCCCCTCCTGGTCCACCTTCCACCTGTTCCACACCCCACACCCACACTTCCTTCCCCCCTAACCCCTAAGAAGATGTCCCTGCCCGACACCCACCCCATCAGGCCTCTCTACTCCCCCGGGCCTCTAGTCTCTCAAGGGTTAGGTGCATCTTCTCTGGCTGAGCCCAGACCTGGCAGTCCACTGCTGTATATGTGTTGGGGGCCTCATATCAGCTGGTGTATGCTGCCTGGTTGTTGGCTCAGTGTCTGAGAGATCCCAGGGGTCTGGATTAGTTGAGACTGCTGGTCCTCCTACAGGGTCGCCCTCCTCCTCAGCTTCTTCCAGCTTTTCCCTAAGTCAACCACAGAGATTACCAGCTTCTGTCAATTGGTTAGGTTTAAATACCTGCATCTGACTCTTTTATCTGCTTGTTGGGCCTTTGGGAGTGCAGCCATGATAGGCCCCGGTTTGTAAGCACACCAGAGCATCAGTAATAGTGTCAGGTCTTGGGGCCTCCGCCTAAGCTGGATCTCAATTTAGGCCTGTCACTGAACCTCCTTTTCCTCAGGTTCTACTCCATTTTTGTTCCTGCAGTTCTTTCAGGCAGGAAGAATTCTGGGTCAGAGTTTTTGACTGTGGGATGGCAACCCCATCCTTCCACTTGACTCTCTGTCTTTTTACTGGAGGTGGACTCTACAAGTTTCCTCTCCACACTGTAGGACATTTCATCTAAGTCTCTCACCTCCAGGTCTGTGGCACATTCTAGAGGGTCCCCCACCTCCTCTCTCCTGAGGTTGACTGTTTCCATTCTTTCTGCTGGCCCTCAGGGCTTCAATCCTGCCATCCCCCCACCCCCAACAGCTGGACCTTAAGCAGATCTAGTCTGCTTTCTGAGGAACCTCCACATTGATTTTCATAGTGGCTCTATATGTTTTTGCTAATGGTTCCCCTTTCCCACATCCTTACCAGTTTGATCTGTCATTTGTTTTATTGATCTTAGCTATTCTGACAGATGTAAAATGAAATCTCAAAGTAGTCTTGAAGTGCATTTCCCTAATGACTAAGTATCACCAGGCTGTCTTGACTGGCCAGCTCCCAGTAATTACACAGAGACCATTTATTTTTAATTAATACTTAGGGCTTATAGCTTAGGTTTGTTCCCAACTAGCTCGTATAACTTAACAACCTATTTATACTAATTCATCTTTGTTACGTGACCTATTTCCTCTAATTCAATCCCCATACATCTGATTTCCTCCTGGTCTGGCTGATGAATGCCTCTCACCTGATTTTTTCCCAGAGTTCCTGTCTCTGCCCAGAAGTCCTGACTTCCCTTTCCTGTCTAGCTATAGGCAGTCAGATTTTTATTAAAGCCAACCAGAGAGTGCTTTAGGCAGGAGAGGAAAGAGAGAGATACATCTTAATTCAGTGTACAAAAAGATTATCTCAACAACTAAGAATGTTGAACTTTTCTTTTAATATTTCTGTGTTTCTCAGCCATTTGTGTTTCAGTATTTGAGAACTCTTTTTTTTTAGTTCTGTACGCCATTTTTCACATATTTTAAATTTTAGTTTTTACTTAGTCACTTTACATCCTGCTCACTACCCCTCTCCCTGTTACCCCTCCCACAACCCTTTTCCCTTCCCCCGACTCCCTTCTCCTCTGAGCAGGTGAGACCCCTGGATATTCCTCTACCCTGACACTTCAAATCTCTGTGAGGCTAGATTCCTCTCCCACTGAGGTCAGGCAAAGAAGCCCAGCTAGAAGAACGTGTACCATTCTGTATCCCATTTTTAATTGGGTTATTTGTTTTCCTGATGCCCAGGGCTTTTGGTAGTGGTAGTGGTAGTGGTCTTTATCTATTTTAGATTAATAATACCCTATTGGATTAGTTGGAAAAGATCTCTTCCCATTCTGTAGCATGCAACTTTATCTAAATGATGGTTTCCTCTGCTAAAAAAAAGCTTCTCAGTATTATGTGGCCCTATTTATTAATTTTTGATCTTACTGCCTTTGATATCAGTATACTGTCCAGAAAGCCTTTTACTGTGTTAATAGGTTCAAGACTATTCCTCACTTTCTCTTCTATCAGGTCCAGATTTGTGTGTGTGTGTGTGTGTGTGTGTGTGTGTGTGTGTAATTCATATACAAAAGTGCATTATACTACCCAGAACCTCTGCACTTCAGAGTACACTTCATTTAAACTCCTGTATCACACAAAGATAGACAGTTCAGGACTAGTCACTGAAGCATGTTTTGAAATAGCAAATATTTACAAAAGCTTAATATGCTTTAACACAGGGCTGTGATAGAATATCAGACAAATTTTAACAGAATGTGAATCAAATAGTTAATTATTTTCCTTTAAATGTGTTAATTTAAAACAAGTGGCAGAGCAGTTTATAGAATATGTTATCATTTGGAGTTTTCTACTTCTTGGTTTCTTTGCTTGAGGTAAAGTATCACTGTGTGTTCCCACATAGTCTAGAACTCACTATGTAGATTGAACATTCAGCAAACCCTCAGAAAATGCATAGAAAGAGAAGTTTCAAACTGTGCTGGTCTGAATATGCTTGACTCAAGGAGTGGCACTACTGATTGACAGATTGGCTTCACATTCAAAAACACTCTAAGCCAGTCAGATTCTTCCAGATTGGTCATCTTCTTACATTGCATAAGACAACAGAGTGATGTTGTTGGGAATTAAGCTACATTATGACACCATATAAACCGTACATATCGCCATAATCTGTTTTGCCTAAACTCAAAAATCTTATAAAGAGCAATTTTAGATAGAGGGTAAAGTTAAGGGAGGTACAAAGGTTCAACACAGAGGCCCTGCACCAGGATCTGATGACTCTGGTTTGCTATCAACACTGTCCCTTCAGAGAAAGATGTACTGTTCATGACTAATAAAGCTACATCATAAACTCCTGGTCTATAGCTCACATTTGGATTGAATTTTGCTGCAACACATTCTTTCAAAAAATGTAATGTGCCTATTATAACACATCACTCAGAGTATATTTATTGCCTTAGAAATCCTGGGATTGCTGTGCTATAGTGCTCCATACCCAAATACTGCGGAAAGAAATCTGGTCTCCAAGAAGAACCAAAATGGCTGTGAGCACAGGTAAACCACCACTTCTGCTCAAATTCCTGGCACAAGAGGAAGCCGCCCAGAGCCATCACAACATAGGAACCAAGGAGCAGCCGGGACAGGATCCTTCCAGTTTCCGTCTGCACCCCAGAGCTGAGCCTGTGCTACAGCTTTCCATACCCAAATTCCTCACAGAGAGAAGCAGTCTCCCAGGAATAGTGACAAACAGAGTTGCAGGAGGGACAAGCCACAGTTAGAAACAGCAAGACCAGATAACAGTAGACATAACCAGATGGCAAGAGACAAAGACAAGAACATAAGCAGCAGAAACCAAGGTTACTTGGCATCATCAGAACACAGTTTTCCCACCACAGCAAGTCCTATATATACCGCAACACACTGGAAAAGCAAGACTCTGATTTAAAATCACATCTCATGATGATGATAGAAGGTTTTAACAAGGACATAAATAACTCTATTAAAGAAACATAGGAGAGCAGGCATCTTTGCTCCTCTGACTGAGCAGACAGATGCAGCCAGGTACACAGAGATCACCCAAGTATATGATCGCTTGAGACACGGACAGCCAGGGCTCCACTGGCATGCAGGAGCTGGGCAGCCCCACAACCTTCTGTGCACCAACCCTTCAAGAGGACATCTGTGCTACAGAGAGTCCTGCAGTTGGAGGGAGTCCCACCATTAGTGGTGGGGCCACCACCATCTTTGCTCCTGTGACTGAGTGGACAGGTGCAGCCAGGTATGCAGAGATCACCCAAGTGTAAGATCTCTTGGGACATGGCCCACCAGGACTCCACCTCCACCTAGAAGCTGGACACCACCACAGTCATCTGTGCACCTAATCATCTAGGGGATATCTGCTCTGCAGGGAGTCCAGCGATTAGAAGTGGGGCCACCATCTTCATTCCTGCGACTGTGTAAGATGTTACAGTCAGGAACACAGAGAACACCCGAGTGTAAGAACACTTGGGACTCGGTATGCCAGGGCCCCACCTGCACCCAGGAGCTGGGCAGCCCAACAGCAATCTGCATCATGAACTGTGATTTTAAGTCCAAATCTTGCTTTTCTGGTGTGTTGGGATATCCAGGACTTGCTGTTGTGGGAGAATTGGGTTTGGATGGTGCCATATTGCCTTGATTTCTGTTAGTAAAATTCCTATGTTTGCATTTTGCCATCTGGTTATCTCTGGTGTTAAGTGGTCACACCTAAACATCTTAAAAGCAATATACAGGAAACCAGTAGCCAACATCAAACTAAATGGAGAGAAACTTGAACCAATCCCACTAAAATCAGGGACTAGACAAGGCTACCCTCTCTCTCCATATTTATTCAGTATAGTAATTGAAGTTCTAGATAGAGCAATTAGACAATAAAAGGAGGTCAAAGGGATTCAAATTGGAAAGGAAGAAGTCAAACTATCACTATTTGCAGACGATATGATAGTATACTTAAGGGACCCAAAAACCTCCACCAGAGAACTCCCACAGCTGATAAACAACTTTAGCAAAGTGGCCGGATATAAAATTAACTCAAATAAATCAGTAGCCTTCTTATACTCAAAGGATAAGTAGGCTGAGAAAGAAATTAGGGAAATGACACCCTTCACAATAGTCATAAACAATATAAAGTATCTTGGTGTGACTCTAACCAAAAAAGTGAAAGATCTGTATGATAAGAACTTTAAGTCTCTGAAGAAAGAAATTGAAGAAGACCTCAGAAGATGGAAAGATCTCCCATGCTAGTGGACTGGCAGGATTAGTATAGTAAAAATGACCATCTTGCCAAAAGCAATATACAGATTCAATGCAATCTTGATCAAAATCCCAACTCAATTCTTCATAGAGTTAGAAAGAACAATTCTCAAATTCATCTGGAATAACAAAAAACCCAGGATAGCTAAAACTATTCTCAACAGTAGAAGAACTTCTGGGGCAATCAGTATCCCTGACCACAAGCAGTACTACTGAGCAATAGTGTTAAAAACTGCATGGTATTGGTACAGTGACAGGCAGGTAGATCAATGGAATAGAATTGAAGACCCAGAAATGAATCCGCACACCTATGGTCACTTGATCTTTGACAAAGGAGCTAAAACTATCCAGTGGAAAAAAAGATAGCCTTTTCAACAAATGGTGCTGGTTCAACTGGAGGTCAGCATGCAGAAGAATGCAAATAGGTCCATCCTTATCTCCTTGTACCATGCTCAAGTCCAAGTGGATCAAGGACCTCCACATAAAACCAGACACACTGAAACTAATAGAAAAGAAACTGGGGAAGAGCCTTGAGCCCTTGGACACAGGGGAAATTTTCCTGAACAGAACACCAATAGCTTATGCTCTAAGATCAAGAACTGACAAATGGGACCTCATAAAATTACAAATTTTCTGTAAAGCAAAGGACACTGCCAAAAGGACAAAATGGCAACCAACAAATTGTGAAAAGACCTTTATCAACCCTAAATCTGACAGAGGGCTAATATCCAAGATATACAAAGAACTCAAGAAGGTAGACTCCAGAGAGTCAAATAACCCTATTAAAAAATGGGGTAGAGAGCTAAACAAAGAATTTTCACCTGAGGAATATCGAATGGCTGAGAAGCACCTAAAGAAATGTTCAACATCCTTAGTCACCAGAGAAATGCAAACCAAAACAACCCTGAGATTTCACCTCACACCAGTCAGAATGGCTAAGATCAAAAACTCAGGAGACAGGTGCAGGCATGGATATGGAAAAAGAGGAACACTCCTCCATTGCTGGTGGGATTACAAGCTGCTACAACCACTCTGGAAATCAATCTGGTGGTTCCCCAGAAAACTTGTCATAATACTACCGGAGGACCCTGCTATACCACTCCTGGGCATATACCCAGAGGATTCTCCAGCATGCAATAAGCACACATGCTCCACTATGTTCATAGCAGCTGTATTTATAATAGCCAGAAGCTGGAAAGAACCCAGATGCCCCTCAACGGAGGAATGGATACAGAAAATGTGGTATATTTACACTATGGAATACTACTCAGCTATTACAAACAATGAACTCATGAAATTCTTATGCAAGTGGGAGGAACTGGAGAATGTCATCCTGAGTGGGATGACCCAGTCACAAAAGAACACACATGGTATGCACTCACTCATAAGCAGATATTAGCCCAGAATCTCAGAATACCCAAGAAACAATTCACATATCAAATGATGCCCAAGAAGAAGGAAGAAGAGGCCCATGGTTCTGGAAAGGCTCAGTGCAGTACTGTAGGGGAATACCAGGACAGGGAAGCAGGAAGAGGTTGATTGGGGAACAGGGAGAGGGAAGAGGGCTTATGGGACTTTCAGAGAGGGGAGGATCCAGGAAAGGGGAAATCATTTAAAATATAAATAAAGTATTTATCTAAAAAAACAAACAAAGAAAACAAAGCAAAACAAAAAAAATGGTGCCCAAGAAGAAGGAAGAACAAAGTATTGATACTCTGGTCCTTCCTAGAAGGGGGAACAAAATACCCACAGAAGGAGATACAAAGTGTGGAGCAGAGACTGAGGGAAAGACCATTCAGAGACTACCCCACCTAGTGATCCATTCCCTATACAGTTACAAAACCCAGACACTATTATTGATGCCCACAAGTATTTACTGACTAGAACCGGGGAGGCTCTGCTAGTGCATGACAAGTACAGAGGGGGACACTCAGCCAGCCATTGAACTGAACACAGGGTCCCCAATGGGGGAGCTAGAGAAAGTATCCAGGGACCTGAAGGGGTTTGCAGCTCAGTAGGAGGAACAATGATATGAGCCACCCAGTACTCTCAGAGCTCCCAGGGACAAAAACATCAACCAGATGTTACACATGGTGTTGCCCATGGCTGCAGAAGCATAGGCAGCAGAAGATGGCCTTGTTGGACATCAAAGGGAGGAGAGGCCCCTGGTCCTGGAAAGGCTCGATGCAGCAGTGTAGGGGAATACCAGGACTGGGAAGCAGGAAGGGGTTGATTGGGGAACAGGGGGATGGGAGATGGCTTATGGGACTTTGGGTGGGGGGACCAGGAAAGGGGAAATCATTTGAAATGTAAATAAAGAATATATCTAATAAAAAAAATCAAAAAGTAGTAACTGGCTTAAAATAATAACTGAGGCTTTATTATTTCAATATTTTCCTTGTTTTATTTTCACTGTTAAAAATTACCTAGGCTATATTTTTTACAGCAAATCTAGTATTTATGCAACTTTACAATTTGATTTAGGCATAATTGACATAGCAACATAATTGTAATCTAAGCAGTTTTCAAATGTGTGATTTGAAAAAATTCTATTGTGTTTATCCATGTTGAATATTCTTAAAAAGTTTCTGAACTTTTAAGTATAAGTTATTAAGGATATGCAATGGTAATCATCTTCTATATGGTTATTTGAAATTTTTCTTTGTTACTCTATTAGATCTTTGATTTGGTATTTTGAAGCACTGTATTTATGTAAAAGAGTAGTAATTTTACATATTGTTGATGAATTAATTTTTCAAATCTTTTTCTCTAAAAAATATCATGTATTAAAATAAAGGATATATGTGGCAAAAATAAATAAATAAAATTTAAAAAGAAAAAAGAAAAGAACCACAAGGCTGGCCAATTGGCCTGAGGCGAGGCCACAAAAGCTGCAAGCTGCCGCAGGAAATTTAGGAGCAGTTCTTTGGTTCGTTTCTCTCAATGGCGGTGATACCATAAATTAAGCTCAACAATGCTGTGTAACCCAAACAAATACAAGCCTGTCGATAGTGAAACATAGTGAAGGCAGAGAAGCCAATGCTCAGTGCTCCTCTCCCACTGTCGGTGGGGTCATATCTATTCTCCTTCATCATGGTTGCTTTCACATGTCAGCTCCAGCAAACATCCTTTCACCTGTGTCTGCTTCAGGAAAGCAATCTTTCCCTTGTCTGCTTCAGCAAGACATCCTCCCGCCTGTGTGCCCCAGCAAAACATCATTTGACATAACTATCTTTCCAAAGAAACTAGAAATTTTCACTTCAATGGGTGTCTGTTCACACCAGTAAAACCCTACCTAAGACACAAACGAGGGATGCATGGAGATGTATTTGACACCCTGTGCTCTTTTCTAACTTGTATTGTCATCCATGTTAATAAATGTCACCTTGAATGATTAAAGGATCAATTATAATCTGGCTCTGACATAATAAAGAACTTGAGGTTCTTGCTCTCTTTCTTACTTTACAACAACGAAAACTAAAACAGCTAAAGAAAAGCAAATGCCAGTTATTTTATTTGTAATTATAAGGAAGTTGGGGGTCACAGGGGAAATCACTGTTGTCCCCAAACGTAGATTAACTACTGAATAGAGAAAACAAAGCAAGGTCAGTTCACCTGAAATCACAGTAGATGGTACCAAAATTAGTACTTACCGATAACTTTAATAAGCTTCTGGGAGAGGGATGTGGACTACTATGAGCATTAAAGACCTGAGGGCTATGGTTTTAGAAAGTTCCACATTAATTCCAGAAATTTCACTAAATTCTCACAGGAGGGAACAAAAAACATTTCAGCTTTACTGCATACCACAAGTTTTTATTTCCCCATCTATTCTAATCTTCTACCATTACGTGAGTATGTATTAAAAACAATATGTCTTTTTGAACAAATGGTCCTGTTTGGATTTATTATCATTTTCCTTGCTCTGAAATCTGCTTTATGTGGAACCTGTAGCTTTCTTTTGTATATTTCTGCCTTCGAGTAGCAGTTGCTCTTTTTTTGGAAATATTAAATTGTATGCATAGGTGGATGACCTAATCCCATGTAAGCCTGAATCTTGAAAAGGCTCTATTTACACTCTCAGATCCTAAAAGATTAAAACATAAAGCTATCTTTGGGATTTCAGAGGAAATATGTCAGCCCACAATAGATTCCATGTTGGCTAATTTGGCTAATTAAATAAAAATGACCAATGTCCTTAAGGACAAGAGAATATAGCAAATTCATATGGTTCTGTAAATTCATGAAGAAAGCATCAGAATTCAGTATTATTAGATTGTTTTAAAAAATGAGTAAATTTGGAATAAATGAAAAATTATTCAACTTGATAAGGAATACCTCTAAAACAATATAAGTCACAGCTGTTACAGTTAACAGTGAGTAGCTGAGAGCAGGCTGTGAGGGTCTCTTTCACCACTCAAATGCAACGCTATAGTTGGCATCCTAGCTATTTTAACAGGCGTGAAAATGAAGTAAATTTTGTGTAGATTGAGAAGGAAGTAATAAAACTCATCTGCAGACGACAGGGCTGAGTGTTTTTCAAAACGTCTTAGGATCAACCTTCATCTGTAACTACAAAACAAGTATTGGTTGTATGTTGTATGTCACATGGCATAAATCAATTGCTTTCCTGTGTGCCCGCAGTGAAGGATTGGAATTTGAAATAAATTATAAGAAAGGAGGTATCACTCTTTTTTTAATTTTATTTTATTTTCTAAGTTTTTTTTATTTACATTCAAAATCATTTCCCCTTTCCTGTTTCCTCCCTCCCCGAAAGTCCCATAAGCCCCCTTCCCTCCCTCTTTTCCCCATTCAACCCCCTCTCACTTCTCTGTCCTGGCATTCCCCTACATCCAGTTTTTCCAGGACCAGGGGTCTCTCCTTCCATCTTCTTGGAAATCTATTGATATGCAAATTGTGTCTAGGGTATTCCGAGATTCTGGGTTAATATCCCCTTATCAGTGACAGCATACCATGTGTGTTCTTTTGTGATTGGGTTACCTCACTAAGGATGATATTTTCAAGTTCTGACCATTTGCCTAGGAATTTTGTGAATTCATTATTTTTAATTGCAGAGTAGTAGAGGTATCACTCTTATACAGGACAGAAAAGGAGAGGGAGAGGGAGAAGAATATGATAAACCTAAAAAAGTGTAAAAAAAAATGTATGATATAAAACAGGTGAAAGAAATCAAACTGAGAAATTACCTGTGATAATTATTAAAATATCAGTTTTCCTAACTTGGTTTACAGATTTTGATCTGAATAACAACACAATCTCCAAAAGATATATTTTATGTGCTGTACTCTGTGGACACCTTTCAGTCTCTTAGCAGTTCATCTACTTCATATCTCCTATTTAAGCGATGTTTGCTCTCTTCTATCTCTCTAACCCACTAAATCTACCATTCTTTCAACAAGTATTACTATTTTATGTCCCACTCACCCATCCTATATTTTATCTCTCCCATGACTAAAGCCTGGTTCACCCATACATTCTCTTACCACCAATCAAGTGCACCTGAGGGCTCAGTCCAAGTAATTCTATGCCCATTACAGATAGGATCCACAGTTAAATATGCTAAAGAAAAAAAAGTCTTCCTAAATCCACAATCCCTATATTACACAAGCTCAAAAAAAGTGCTTAATGGTGGGACTGGGAGGAAAATTCAGTTGTGAAGTGCTTGCCTAAGCACCAAAAGTGTCCTTGGGTTTCACCTCTATTATATCATGTGTGTGAGTGTGTGTGCACATACACACACTCACACACACACACACACACACACACATACTTTTTTTCTGTTAGCTCTTAATATTTTATGTGCCATACAGAAATAATTTGGTCAATAAAAATAAACAAATGCAGAGGATGCTATCATAGGTAGGTTTGGTACCCATGGAGATTCAAGTTAGATATGGACTATGGCCTACAAAATGACTTTGATGTAGTCCAGGTCTCAGTAAGCCATAGACTAGTAGCATGTGCTCACTCTACTTCTGCTGCAGCACATGCTATGACATAAAGTAAATGGGCTGGTAGCGAAAAAGAGAATTTTTCTTCCCCCATTCAAAAAAGTCTTGGCCCTTTGAAAGGACACAGTAACATAGTAGTGGAGTGGAGTGAGGGGACAGTGCTGTCAGGGGGTGGGGACAATAGAGTGCCAAGTCTGCATAGTGAGAGAAGCTGGGCCTTCAGTGGTGGCCAGCCCACACACAGGGACTACCTGAGAGTGAACCCCCATCAGTGCAAGGCTATGTCAACTTCCGCATATAGATATATAATTTATGTTGGAAAGAGGAATTGTTTAAAGAGAAAGGAAAGGAAAGCTGAATAGAAGACCTTTGTTTCATGATAGGGAGAAGCCACATGAGCATGTAAGAAGAAAGTGCCTTCTAGCAGAGAGGGTTACAAAAGTTCTGGGTGCTTCAGAGTCAACAATAGGTTAATGTGTTTGAAGCCAAATATCCACACCAAGAATTGTCAGAAACCTGAAAATCAGATGCAGGCCTGGAAAATGTGCTTTGAGATCGCAAACTTACATTACTTATGGATTAGAGGTCCTTGAATACTTTTGTGAAATTTTAATAGAATTGGCCTGATCCAGTTCCATCCATAGCCATTTGTCTATATGTCACCTGTGCCTGTTTCCCTTACAATGGAAGGATTCCACAGTTTTAAACCGGCTGGTATGGCCATTGGTGCTATGTATGTAATAAGCTCTCTGACCTCTGCTCTTAGTATCTAAAAGATATCAGCAAATTTCTTCTTTGCAGAGCAACATATAATCATGGCAGAATGTTCATCTTAAAGTTTTATGAATTACAAATTTTGTTAATAAAACTCAAGAAGAAGATGAATGTTAAGAGTTTCTTTTTGTTATTGTTGTTGTTGTTGTTGGAAGCAATCTCAGAATTCTCTTTGTATGTTTTTGTGAACATCTGCCCCCTTTTCTCTGATGGAGTAGCTAGCACAGCAAAAGCATACGTTTGAACTAAAAAATAAAAGCTACCCAGAACGCCAGTCACTGAGGAATGGAATGGTCCTTGAAATTAGCATGGTTCTTTTGTTTTTGCAGAAAGCCCAGTTTTAGGTGAATGTTACCTAACCTGGCACCTTAATCCTTTCTTAGCCATTCTTAGAGTCAGCCTTCTTGTTGGCTTGAATTAGGCCATGGCAACAGAAACAAAGACTTTTCTTGGAGCTCTCAGGGATGAGTTACACGACAAGGCTAGCCAGGTAATTCTGTGTTTTGTCTGCCAAGGTTTCCTTCTGACACCAGCAATCAGGGCGCAATTAACTCAAGGGACAGATGCTGTTTCCTTTCCTAAGTGCAGCATTCACTTATTAAAGCATGAATAAGCCTTTCGAATTCTGTTTAGGTTTTGTTGCCTTTAAATCCTCAACCTTTAGCTGCAAACAAAAGCAGAACAGATGAACAAAAGAGAAAGAAGAATGTCATCAGAGGAAAAACTTCTAAATAGGATCAATACAGTGAGTGCACTTTATGTTTTCTCTATCCCCCACTTTGTATAAAAATAAATTATTTTGATTATTCAACCCTCTTCTATTCATGTGGCTATTTGATGAATTGGGGTTTAATTTTAAAATCTTTTTGGTTTTGTCCTCCACATTTGTACTTTATAAATTCATTTTCATCTTTTATCATTCCAGTATACTTTGCTTTATTATTTTTTTTCTTGTTACCTTACAGATTATAGCATATCTTCCTTCACAGTTTGAGTTCACTGAATAGAATATGGGAAAATTCCAGAGCAAAAGAACTGGAATAACCTTGTGTCACATGAAGAATGAAGATCCATATGTCACAAATACAGTATGGAGAGGCACATCAGCATTAAAGCCATATTTTCCAAGAATGTGTAAAAGCTTGGGAAATTTTATGACATAACATTTTAAAGCAAAATAAAGTAGACACTAGAAAACATTTCGAAAAGCTCTCCATTTCGTTATACTTATTGCGTGTGTATGCCAACTCCGCCTGAGAAATATATTTTTAGATTTATTTTATTTTCATTTCAGATGTTTGTGTGAGATTTTGCATGTGTACAACATGCATGAATACCTTGTACACTTGGACGTCAGCAAAGGTGTCAGATTCCTGGGAACTGGAGTTATAGGTGTTCTTAGTCGTCACATGGAAACACAACTTGGATTTCCTGAAAGAGCACCCAGTAAGTAGTACAGTCATCTTACCAGCACCTTAAAATCATTTGACATCTGTCATATTATTTGCATTCAAGTAACTCATTTATCTCAAAATTACAGAAGGTTGTGCATTTCTGTATCAGATGTGTGGACAATGTTTTTGGAACATTTAAGGCCTTTGGGGGTGAATCCCTGCTGCACTCAATACATATCTGTAACTGCTGCACTTAGAAGTTAGAGTCCCTCATTATTCCCTTGAGTAGTTGATGTGATAACCTCTTCTGCAACTCAGGCCCTCTCACCTATGAATTTCTCCATTTGATATGGAGGCATTAACTTAGCATACACCAAAGACAGGTGCTCATCCTCCTGAAGAAACCAGAACAAGGTGTGTTCATTAGGTAAACAGTCACAATAATTGTTAATGGGTGGCTACAAGAGGGATACATAACTACTATTAGTCAAGAGGGAATAGCCAGGGAGAAAAGAAAAATATGGTATTCCATTTAAAATATTTCACAGGTTTTCCAAGATCTTGCAAACATCAGGCTGGTACTCAATGAAAAGTACTCCATGTACCTCGCAAACTCTCACTATCATTTCCCCCTGAGTATTCCCCTGCATCTCCAGTCATGCAGCCTGTTTTCCACGCCCACTCTTGAAATTTTCTCTGATATTATATTTGTCAGATTATGCACTTAATCTGACTTGAAAGCTTGAGAAATAAGGCATGTCTTGCCATCAGTTGCAAACCAAAGGTAATCCTAAACCCCTGAAGACTGGTAACATCACATCCTTTGGGGGTTGCCATTAGAGGATCACTGGATACCCAGAAGGAATATCAAACCAGCCTTGTGACAGGCCCAGAGGGCAGGGTGAGTGGTACATGGATTTAGAGGCAACACAGGGAAGGCAGTTGTGGTGTGACTGCCAGACAGTAGTGGGGTCTCATATGCAGTTTCAGTGCTTTCTGTAGTAGATAAGCTGTGAAGTCTTGGAACCATAAAATGTCTCTTGAAAAGTTAATTCCCAAGACAACATGTTATTTAAGGCTCTGCCTAAATGGAAACCATACTTAAAACACCCATAATCCATAGAGTCTTCACCCCTGCATTCTAGAAGCTTTGGTACTAAGGTAAGGTACTTTGCAAACTACCAAAAGAGAAACAGAAACATGAAGCCAGCCACAGACCTCTTGTTCTACATTGGTGTCCTGCCTGCAAGATATGCTAGGGCAATAATGGTACAAAGCTTGTGAAAGTTACCAACCAATACCTGCTTTGACTTAAGACCCACTCCATGAGGAGGAACACTATTTAGGTGATCAAGAACCAGAGACTAGACAGTCTAAGGACCTAGAGTAAAACTAAATACTACCGTTCTAAAATAAGACAAAAAAAAAACCATAGCAATAGAATGACATTCTGTTATTTTCGTAGTTCAGTGCCTTGCTTAGTCATTATCAGAGAAGCTTCTTCCTGCTGCAGATAGGAAAGAGAGAGAGAGAGAGAGAGAGAGAGAGAGAGAGAGAGAGAGAGAGAGAGAGAACCACAGCCAGACATTATGCAGGGAGAGATCTTGGAATGGTAAATGCTAAATGAGATGACTTCATCAAGTTCTTTCTCTCAGGGCTCGGAGAAACCCAAAGAAAAGGAGACTGAAAGAGTCAAAGGGGATGGAGGACACAAAGAATAGAAGACCCTCTGAATCAACATGATCAGAGTTCATATGAACTCACAGAGACTGAGGCAGTGTACACAGGGTCTCCACCAGGTCTTCTGCATGCATAATTTAACTTCTAGTGTAGTATATTTAGGAGATTTCTGAGTGTGAAAGTGAGTGGGTCTCTTCTTGTGCCTTCTCTTCTGCTCCATCCTTTCTGTTTGTTTGTCTTATTCAACTTTGAATGTTAGTTTTATCTTACTGTATTTTATTTTATCTCAATATTATCCCTTAGAAGACTGTTTATTTTCTAATGACAGAAAATGAGTGGCTGTGGAAGGGAGAAGGGAGAAGGAACTATGAGGAGTTGAGGGAGGGGAAATTATAGTCAGAATATATTATGTAAGAAAAAATACCTATTTTCAATAAAAAGAAAACCACTTTATGTTATGTTATATTATTATATTATGTAACATAATAATAAAAATCAAATAAAAAGGGGACATCAGTTTGAGAAGGAGTTGTGGGACATGGGAGAGCCTAGAGGAAGGAGACATGATAGGAGTTGGGGAGGAGAGGAAACTGGGGAAGAGATGTAATTATTTTTTAATTAAAAATATTTCTACAACCATAGCAGTCAGAAGCAACTCCCTGTCCTTCATCTTTCTCTGCTGTCCTTTTATATCTTTGTGTAAATGATCTCTATCACACAGGACTGCACACACCTTTATATCCTATTGACCTGAGCCTGACAATATGTTAATACACTTATTTTTTTCTTGCTCAGCACATCTTCTGTGAGAATGAATGTGGAAGCATTTCCTGATTACATGAGAGGAGACTGTTTGCTTTCTAGTTTGGAACTGCTTGATTATATAAAACCAATCCACTGGAAGAAACCATTAGATAAAGATGCCTACTAAGGAGGCAGGGGAGCTTAATTGCAGTGTGAGGAAATGGTGTCTCCAGCCACCTGCCTCCTGCATTTCTCTCAACCAATGTTAGGGTGGCTTCAACAGTCCAACTGCCCATCTATCCCACAGTTCTTTAAAGAGCCCACAGCTGTCTCTGCTCCCTTATCACTTAAGCTAACATGTAATATTAACTTTATGTGATGCTAACTCTGACCCCAGTTCCACATGGTCTTCTAATCTGAGACCCATCAATGACAACCCCAGTTCTGTTATCTCTTTATGTCCCCAAAAGTAAGAATATGATGTCATTGATTAGCTATAATCACACTAAGCTAATAGAGATCCAAACACAAAAGAGATGATTTTGATAAAAATGGCTCTAAACAACAAAGTGTGAGGAAACTTTTGTTGTTGTTTTTCCTTTGATGAGCACTTTAATACTTTTAAAACCTTTAATAATAAATATTTTCAAAATAATGTTTTTAAATTTTGCTCCTGCTTCAAACACTAGGTATTAGGTACTCCGGCCTGTGGATGATCTTCTCAGGTCATCTTCTGCCTCCTCTCATAGAGTATTTCTAGAGGCCAGTGTATGCAGAAGTCAGGGATACTTCTCTAAAGACTTGAATCAAGGGACTCAATTAAAAGGCAATTCGCTCAAAACAAACAAATGAAACAATAAGAGAATATGATCAAAATATATGAAAAATTTAAAATTAAAATGCAGCTTAGTAATAACTAGTCAGTCATCTTTTCAAAAGCTAATTCTTTGATTCAGTGATAATTTCTATATTTATAGTCTCTATGTTGTTTACTTTTACTCTATTTACTATATGATATGTGTATGTCTATATGTTTGCCCTATTTTTTATATATAGTCTATCTTAGGTAGATTAATTATATTTATTTATTCACTAGCTATTAATATCTTTGTTATTTCTTCCTTATACTAGCATTAAACCTAACTTACTTTTCTCTTTCTAGAAATATAACACTAAGCTGTTTGGTCTTTTTATGATATAAGAGCATTTTTCTTCCTTGATAAAGGTATTCACTGCTATAAAAAAGAAAAAAAAAACCTCTCCCTTAGAACTCCTTCTGTTCTTAGACCTAGTTTTGATTATAACTAGTTTTGTCATGGTATGTTTTCATTTTCATTTGTCTCAAATAATTTTTATGTTCCTTTTACTTATTCTGTGATCTATTGGTGGGTTATTCAAGAATATGTTGTTCAATTTCCATGTAATTTGTGAATTTTCCAAAATTCTCTCTATGGATGGTGGCTGACTTCATATTATTGTAGTGCAAAGGTATGCTTGGTGTAACTTTGATCTTTCTGAATTTGCTACAATGTGATTTGTGGTCTAATATATGACAGAACACTCAGCCTGTACTTAAGAAGAATGTGCATTTTTGATGGATGATAAAATGTTTCATGTATGCCTCTTGAGCCCATTAAGTATACAATGCAGTTTAAGTCTGGTGCCTTCTTATTGAGCCTATGTTTTTTTGTTTGTTTTTTTTTTATTTTCTATATTTTTTTTATTTACATTCCCAATGATTTCCCCTCTCCCGGTTCCTCCCTCCCCGAAAGTCCCATAAGCCCTGTTCCCTCCCCCTCTTCCCCATTCAACCCCCTCTCGCTTCTCTGTCCTGGTATTCCCCTACATCCAGTCTTTCCAGGACCAGGGGTCTCTCCTTCCATCTTCTTGGAAATCAATTAATATGTGAATTGTTGACCCTATGTTTAAATAAGCCGCCCAATGATGAAAGTGAAGTGTGTCAACCGTCAAATAAATAAAGAAAATGTGGCACATATACACAGTAGACTACTCTTTAGATCTCAAATGAATGAAATCCTCTCATTTACAACAACATGAATGAAACTAATATTGTGTTCAATAAGATAAGTCAGTCAGGCACAGAGAGAAATACTGTTATCTCACTCATGAGTTCTAAAAAAAAAAATTAAGGTGAATTCATAGAACTAGAGTAAATTGTCGTTATCAGGGGGTCTATGAAATTAGTAGATTGCAGATGTTGGTCCAAGAATGTGCAATTCTAGTTAGATAGAATAAGCTCAAGAGATTCGTTGTACAGAAGAGATTCATGATGGCAATAGTTACTAACAGTGGATTGTACATTTAAAACCTGCTGAGTGGATTTAAGTGTTCTCCTCACAGAAATAAGTGTGTCAGATGATGCCTATGTTAACTACCTTGAAGTAGACATTTCACAGATGAAAAGATTTAAAATCCCACATTTGGCACTATATATCATGTGTACTTTTTTTATTTTCAATTTTACAAGAATTATTGGGTTGGGAAGACGGCTCAGTGGGCAAAGGTACTTACACCCAAGCCTGGTGACTTGAGTTACATCCCTCCATCCCACATGGTAGAAAGAGAGAACTTGGCTCTGAGAGTTGGCCTCTGGCCTCAACATGTATGTTGGGGCATACACACACACACAGAGAGAGAGAGAGAGAGAGAGAGAGAGAGAGAGAGAGAGAGAGAGAGAGAGAGAGAGAGAGAGAGAGAGAGAGAGAGAGAGAGAGAGAGAGAGATACACAAATAAATAAATAAATTTATTTAAAATAGTTATTTTTAGGCATTTGAATTAAACAGGCAAAAGCAACACGTGCATCTAATAAAATCCTATTCACAACATAGAAAGGTATATGTGCCCTGATCTCAGTTTCCTTCATATATAATTTTCATGTATAATCTATTTTAGGTAAAATAATTGTATTCATTCATTCGCTACCTATTAAAGACCTTTAGGTCTAGAGAGATGTCTCAGTGGTACTGTGCAAGTATGAGGATGCAAGTTTTGATACCTAGCACCTATGCAAAAGCTGTGTGTGACCACATGTGCCTAATCGCAGACCTGAGCCTGGAGCAAGAGAAGAGGATTGGGAGGCCAGGCTCTGGTCAACAGCATAGTCAAAGAGCAGTGAGCTCTAAGTTCAATCAGAGTTCCTATACCAAAGGAAAATAAGGCAGAATAGAAGAATATACCCAATGTCCTGCATTTATCCATGAATACAGCCTGCACACACACACACACACACACACACACACATGCATACAGCCTGCATACATACACATGCATACATGCATGTACCACACACACACACACACACACACACACACACACACACACACACACACACACACAGAGCACTTGCCTTTTGAGAGCTCACTTAGCACTTTTATTTTTTTAGGCTTTTTAATAAGATGTTCTACAGCTAGTGAAAATGGCATGATGAGTTACAACTATTTGCTACATATGCCATAATACTTCACAATTGGCTAATATTAATATTTTATGATTTATTTTTGATAGCCTTCAAGTTGACTCTCATAGACACTAGCCATTGTATATCTAAGTTAGACTTTCATTTTTAAAGACTGTCTCTATATTTCTCTATAAGCAATAGAAAAATCTGTCTTAATTTTTGTTTGAGTGCTACATTCCTAGAACAGAAAATTCAGCTAATGTGTCTAGAAACTTTGAATAAAATGATAACATTCTGATATATGGTGATGTGAATTGTGGGCACTAACTTTGATGTTGCTGTGAAGGGATTTTTTTTTTTGTAGTTATAACTAAGGCTCTAAGTCAGCAGATCTTGAGACAAAGCAATTATACTTGAGGTGGGGAGGAGGCTAACCAATCCCATATGAGACCTATTAAAGGGTTAGTTACTTCCTGACTCAGATTCCAAATAGCAACTGGATCTAGCAACTGGTCTCTCCTTAAGTGATTGTTCTAGTTTTGAACTGTTCAAAGCATGGTCTTTGAGCTGTTTCTGTAGTTTCAGTCCTGCTTGAGAACTTTTGTCTGCCTTCTCCACAGATTTCATTCTTGCTTACCCAGCTTTCAGAGTCATATAGCTAATCCATTGAAGCAAACAAAGAAATATGTACACTGGAAGGATGGCTCAATAGTTTAGAGTATTTGTTGTTCCTCCAGCGAGTTTGTTTCCCAGCACTCACATTGGCACCTCACAACTTCCTCTGACTCTAACTCAGGGAGATCTGGCATCCTCTTCTCATACATAAATTATGTATAATTTATATGTAATATTTATTTTGTATATGGGTTGAAGATTTCTTATGCAAAAGTCTGAAATCTAATCTACCCTAAGTTCAAAGTTTGTGGCATTAACCTGATAATACAATGGAAAATTGCACACCATGAGACCATCATGTGAAACTATCATGAACAAAATTAACAATATATAAATTAAATTTAAGTTATATCTTTGAATTGTAAATAAAATACAAACTATTTTCATGTTTAGAATTAATCCATTCCCTTATATCTCAAGTATTCCAAAATCTGAAAAAAATAAATATAGAAAATATCTGAGATAATTTTAATCCCAAGCATTTCAGATAAAGGATACATACTATATATAAAAGATATGAGCCTTTGCATATATGTGGAGGTGGGTAAAGGGCAAGGGCGGGTCTAATGATAGGGGAAAACATAAGTCAGCAATTTAAAGTGTGGGAAAGGTCTCTGTTGATTCAGAGAGTCTGTCACATGGCATACCATGGAACACAAACTGCTAGGAGTTGAGAATAGCCCCAATCAGTCAGCAAGGAAACAGGGACCCAAATAATCTTGCAAGCAGTTTTTTTCACCATAGCATCCACAAAAGAACGCAGTCGCACATGGGACTACTATGTTGTTCCATTGTTACTGTGAGCTAAGACATTAACTTTGCTACCAAACATCTGATTGGCATGTTGGCACTGTGAGCTAGTGAATACAATTACTTTGACAAGTTACATTTACAATAGAAAACTAATAAAGACTTTCAGGTTTGAGAATCATGATACTAGGTGAATGAAATTAGTTCCAGCATGTAATCAGCAAGTATTTTTTATTTTTCCTCCTATCTATTTCTCCTTTTTGGTTACTATTCAATATCCCCCCTTCTCTCCCCATTTGCAGATTGTTATGGGACTAACCTGGCCTTTCAATTTTCAGAAGTAAGCAAATAGGCTGAAAGGCATCTGTGTAGAGACTTCCTTTGCAAGTACTTGGAAAGTGAAGACAGTCCAAGGAGAAAGCCCCTGGGCAATGGGCTACTTCAAGAGACTAAAATGGAGAGCCTTTTGATGGTGAAGTTTTCTCTGCTGCATGAGTTAATACATTTCCTCTTTAGCTCATCAGTTTAGAAATTATTACTTATAAACAAAAAAATCTGGAAGAAACAATGCATGGATGCTTATGATAACTTAGATATTATATTTTCTAAGTAATATAAAGTTTAACACTAAAGATAGGATGAGCCTTCTTTACATGAGAGTCTATAGTATTTAGTTGTGTCTGCAGAGACACTACAGTTGAACCTTCCCATTGGTTCGACCGCAGCTGTTCTGTGCTTTCTTGGCAGTTAAATGCTCCTCCCACAACAAGATATGAGTCTGATGCATCACATCTATAATGAAAGATTTCCTTATGTAATTGCATATCTGATGACTATCTTCCTTGCATAGTCTAAGGCTCTGTGGAGACAAGGACTGATAAGTCATGCTTATCATCCTATCCCCTCAGACTGACACATGAGAAGTTCCCAGTGTGTTGCTGGTGAACAAATGAGATTATGAGGATAACACTGCAACCTAAGTTCATAAAATAAAAGCACCCTTTCTAAGACCTATGTGAGAAAATCCATGTATCTTTGCATCTGAAATACAACACTTGCTTTTAGTATAAGTGATTCTGTTTCATTGCTATTCTTAGTATAATCTCAATCAAATCTGCTTAGATTGTCCTCTACAAATTTAATTGAAAGTTAAGAGCTAACATGTGTAAGCCATGTTTAAGCAAATTACAAAGTGCTTTTCATACACACTAGTTCCCATAATCCTTACAAAAATCCCCAGTCTGAGGAGCCAAGACTCAAGGGGTTGTTGAGCCTTATGAAGTTTAGACACCAACACTCTGCTAGACTGCAAATGTAGTGCCAAAATCTTAAAAGAAAATGAACACATTCACATTAAAAAATTCCTATGCTTTGTTCCTTAAGCAAGGTATTACTCATTTCAATACTTAGAGCTCTAAGTATATACAATTTCATGAGCCAGATATAAAAAACAATCTGAAAAGTGGGAACACATTGACATTTAGATGATTTAGAAGATACCATGCTATCTCCTTTGAGTCTGATGCATAAAGCAAATTGGTGTTGGGTATGCATTTGAGCAAGGGCTCCAGGGTGTCTGTGTAGTTTTATCTTTATGAAAGAAAAAAAATACATGTACTTATCAAACTCGGTCAGAATTTCCAGTCATGTCTTGTCCTAAGAAAAAGGAAGTTTGATTTTTTTGTGGGGTTTTTGTTGTTGTTGTTGTTTGGTTTTTTTTTCTTTTATATAAATAAGAATATTTTGCCATGTACATTTGTGAAAATTATCATTTAAGAGAGTTATTTTTGTGTAACAAGCTGTTGCCTTCTTGAAGATGCATGGTTGAAAACTCTTTATGGGGCTGAGGCCTGTTTTCTTCAATTTGTAATTGTCATAATCCACCAGAAATGATATCTAATGCCATGTGACTCTACGGCTGTCTTGGACATGGATGGTGTAATATATCTCTCTTTCCTCCAAGCCAAACCCCAATCCTCTACTTCTGTTTCTCTACTCACCCAAAAGTCCCTATAATTGTCACTCGGTAATGTATATGAGCATTCATGAACAGAAAGGGAATGGGGCATTCTCGTGTTCTCCTGCCAATACAGTGTGCTGCTTGATGTCATAAACAGTAAATCCTTTATGCAGGAAGCCTGCTCGTTTTCACACCATTCGCTTGCTCTCTTGCAGTTGTCCAGATTTTTAAATTCAACTTCTTACATTAATCCTACAACTGCTGGTCCAGACAGGTGCAGGGATCAGAGCAGCTCCGTTAAGTGAAACATCTGGCTTACAAGTGATAATGGACTCATTTTACTCCCTCAAGTCATAGGGGAAATGTGAGGTCTTCAAATGTTAAAACCAAATAACTAAGTTTTAATATCCACTTAAATACATACACCCAATATACCTCCCAGTAGACACACACACACACACACACACACACACACTGCACATTCAGACAGACACACAGCCTGGATAGATGTTAATGTAGCACTAGTTTCTTTATAAACAAGACCTCTTGTGAATAAAAGCCAACGAGACATGAGGATCTGCCTCTGTGGCAACCCCTTCCTCTCTGAGTCTGACCAGGTACTTACTGGTACTCCTGCTCTCATAAAAACCTAAAGATAACTCTTTGCAGGAAGAATATCTCTAGGCTCAATGACACTCTCAGATTTTATAGTTTTATGAGTTCAAAACAAATTATATGTGATTCAAGAATAGAAAGATGAGGCCAAGCATGCCTGACAGAAGCCTTCCCATTTAGATTCTACTTCTGATAGGAGCTGAGCATGATAAAACACTGACATTTATAAGTCTTCCCAGTTCTAAGCATAAGAGAACTTTCCAATTTCATTGCTGTGGTGACTGAGTTGCTGTTCAGTTCTCCATAGGAAAATATAACTATCACAATGATTCCTGGTTTTCCATAAATTTGAGAAATTCAGCAGAAAGCACACTTTCTGATAGCAACATTACTTTCCTTTCAGGAGTCAAATATAATTTGTGCATTCACTGCCACAACTATGCACCAAAGTTCATATCACTACCATCACCTAGCACAGAGCATTTTTCGCAAAATGACAGTTCAGTCATGTCTGATGAGGCTCAGTCATCAACCAATGTTTGGACAAGGCAAAAACCAAAACTCTGACTGGGGTGTGTATATAGGCAATAAAACAGGAAAAGTTAGTATTTTCAGGGCTGACCTTCCAGACCTGAAGAGTGGTGCATAACTGTGAGAAATATGTACTTGCTTGTAAAAGAAATATGTACTTGCTTGAGGATCTTAAGAATTACAAAATCACAACATTGGGTCTTAGGAATTGATGCAAGAAGAGTGCCTACTGGGCAGGTACACATGTCTGAATTTTCATCTCTAGCACCCAAATAAAAAGTTGGTCAGGACAAATTCTTGCCTAAAACCTCAGCATTGTGGGATGGAGACAGAGTAATGACTGGAGCTTGCTAGGCCCAGCTTTGCTCCAGCTTCAAGAGACTGTCTCAAAGAATTAAGGCAAACGGAGAGAATAATAGTAATAGTCTAAGTCAGAGTTCTGAACATGATCTTTATCCAGAAACACTAGGATCATCACAAAACTTGGCAGAAATATAAACTCACTAGATAGACTCACACCTACAGAATCAGAAATTGTGGATAGAACAATTGAATGGATGTAATCACACCAAAGTCTGAGCTACATTAAACAAGAAAATCAAGGACCATGGTAGAGAGCTGAAGGAAACACTGCCAAAACACTGACAGACAGGGCAGGCCAGAGGTGGTGACTCTTCATTTGTAGAACAAAAGTCTGGGACATTTCTCAGTTTTGAGGGCTGTTATTACTGCTATAGTGTGGTACCAGTTATTTAAAGAAAACCTGGAGCCCTCAGCCACAGTGCTGCATAACCAGATGGCACAGGGAGATAGCTAGCCTTCTAGGAATGCAGATAGGCCTGAGAGTGCAGGTAGGACTATCCTTGCTGCTCAGAGGAACCAGCCTGAAACCCTCAGGACACAAGAACCCAGGGGCGGATGGGGAAAGGAGTCTTCTGATTTACATCTGTGCCTGGAGCTGATCCTAGACCACAGAGCTACATACACAAATATAGCCACGAGGGAGCTGATCTCCCAGGAGTGCCTACACACCTGTGTACACAGAGAGAACTGGTCTCCCAGGAGTACTGACATACAGGCTTGCTGGATGAGCAAGCCACAGTCAGAGACAGCAAGACCAGCAAACACCAGAGATAACCACATGGAGAAAAACAAAAGTAAGAACATTACCAATAGAAACCAAGGCATCATGGCAGGATGGCAGCATCAGCAAGTCCTGGACACCCCAACACACAAGAAAAACAAGACTTGGATTTAAAATCACAGATCATGATGCTTATAGAGGACTTCAAGAAGGACATAAATAACTCCATTAAAGAATTACAGGAAAACACAACCAAACAGGCGAAGGAATTGAACAAAACCATCCAGGATCTAAAAATGGAAGTATAAACTATAAAGAAATCAACCAAATGAAGCAACTCTGGACATAGAAAACCTAGGAAAGAAGTCAAGAGACATAGATGCAAGAATCAACAACAGAATACAAGAGACAGAAGAGAGAATCACAGGTGCAGAAGATACCATGGAAAACATTGACATAACAGTCAAAGAAAATGCAAAATGCAAAAAACTCCTAACCCAAAACATCCAGGAAATCCAGGACACAATGAGAAGACCAGACCTAAGGATTATAGGTATAGAAAAGAGCAAAGACATCAAGCTTAAAGGGTCAGTAAATATCTTCAACAAAATTATAAAAGAAAACTTCCTTAACCTAAAGAAAGAGATGCCCATGAACATACAAGAATCCTACAGAACTCCAAATACACTGGACCAGAAAAGAAATTCCTCCCATCACATAATAACCAAAACAACAAATGCCCTAAACAAAGAAAGAATATTAAAAGCAGTAGGGAAAAATGGTGAAATAACATATATACACAGACCTATCAGAGTTACACCAGACTTCTCACCAGAGACTGTGAAAGCTAGACGATCCTGGGCAGATCTCATACAGACCCTAAGAAAATACAAATGCCAACCCAGACTACTATACACAGCAAAATCTCAATTACCATAGATGAAGAAACCAAGATATTTCATGATAAAAACCAAATTTACATAATATCTTTCCACAAATTCATCCCTACAATGGATAATAGATGAAAAATGCCAACACAAGGAGGGCAACAACACCCTAGAAAAAGCAAGAAAGTAATCTTCTTTCAACAAATCCAAAAGAAGATAACCATACAAACATAAAAATAACATCAAACATAACAGGAAGCAACTATCACTATTCCTTAATATCTCTTAACATCAGTGGACTCAATTCCCCAATAAAAAGACATAGACTGTCAGACTGGATTCATAAACAGGACCTAGCATTTTGCTGCATTCAGAAAACGCACCTTAGTATCAAAGATAAACACTACCTCAGTGTCAAGGGCTAGAAAACAATTTTCTAAGCAAATTGTCCCAGGAAACAAGCTGGAATAGCCATTCTAATATCGCATAAGATTGAATTTCAACCAAAAGTCATCAAAAAAGACACAGACAGACACTTTTTTTTATTTTATTTTTTTAATTTACATTCCAAATCACTTCCCCTTTCCCGTTTCCTCCCTCCCCGAAAGTACCATAAGCCCCCTTCCCTCCCTCTTTTCTCCATTCAACCCCCTCTCGTTACTCTGTCCTGGAGTTCCCCTACATCCAGTCTTTCCAGGACCAGGGGTCTCTCCTTCCATCTTTTTAGAAATCTATTGATATGCGGATTGTGTCTAGGGTATTCCGAGATTCTGGGTCAATATCCCCTTATCAGTGACTGCATACCATGTGTGTTCTTTTGTGATTGGGTTACCTCACTAAGGATGATATTTTCAAGTTCTGACCATTTGCCTAGGAATTTTGTGAATTCATTGTTTTTAATTGCACAGTAGTATTCCATTGTGTAGATATACCACATCTTCTGAATCCATTCCTCCGTTGAGGGACATCTGGGTTCTTTCCAGCTTCTGGCTATTATAAATAAGGCTGCTATGAACATAGTGGAGCATGTGTCCTTATTGCATGCAGGTAAAGTCTCTGGGTATATGCCCAGGAGTGGTATAGCCGGATCCTCCAGGAGTGTCATGCCCAGTTTTCTGAGGAACCGCCAGACTGCTTTCCAGAGTGGTTGTACCAGCCTGCAATTCCACCAGCAGTGGAGGAAAATGCAAATCAAAACAACCCTGAGATTCCATCTCACACCAGTCAGGATGGCTAAGATCAAAAACACAGGAGACAGCAGTTGTTGGCGAGGATGTGGAGAAAGAGGAACACTCCTCCACTGCTGGTGGAATTGCAGGCTGGTACAACCACTCTGGAAAGCAGTCTGGCGGTTCCTCAGAAAACTGGGCAGACAGACACTTTATACTCATCAAAGGAAAAAATCTACCAAGAAGAACTCTCAATTCTGAACATCTATGCTCCAATTGCAAGGGCAACCACATTCATTAAAGAAACTAGAATGGCTGAGAAGCACCTAAAGAAATGTTTAAGATTATTAGTCATCAGGGAAGTGCAAATCAAAACAACCCTGAGATTCCACCTCATACCAGTCAGAAAGGCTAAGATCAAAAATTCAGGTGACAGCAGGTGCCAGCAAGGATGTGGAGAAAGAGGAACACTCCTCCACTGCTGGTGGGATTGCAAGCTGGTACAACCACTCTGCAAATCAGTTTGGTGGTTCTTTGGAAAATTGAGCATGGTGCTACCTCAGGATCCAGCTATACCACTCCTGGGCATATACCCAGAAGATGCTCCAACATGTAATAAGGACACATGCTCCGCTATGTTCATAGCAGCTTTATTTATAATAGCCAGAAGCTGGAAAGAACTCAGATGTCTTCAACAGAGGAATGGATACAGAATATGTGGTACATTTATACAATGGAGTACTACTCAGCTATTAAAAACAATGACTTCATGAAATTCACAGGCAAATTGTTGAAACTATAAGATATCATCCTGAGTAAGATAACCCAGTCACAAAAGAACACACATGGTATGCACTCACTGATAAGTGCATATTAGCCCCAAAGCTCAGAATATCCAATATACAATTCACAGACCACATGAAGCTGAAGAAGAAGGAAGACCAAAGTGTCGATGCTTCAGTCCTTCTTAGAAGGGGGAACAAAATACTCAAGGAAGGAAATATGGAGACAAAACGTGGAGCAGAGACTTAAGGAACTGCCATCCAGAGACTGTCCCACCTGGGAATCCATCCCATATACAGACATCAAACCCAGACACTATGGCTGATGCCCAGAAGTACTTGTTGACAGGAGCCTGATATAGCTGTCTCTTGAGAGGTTCTGCCAGAGCCTGACATACAGACGTGGTTGCTCACAACCAATCATTGAACTGAGCGTGGGGTCCCCAATGGAGGAGTTAGAGAAAGGACTGAAGAAGCTGAAGGGGTTTGCAACCCCATAGGAAGAACAAAAATATCAGCCAACCAGACCCTCTCCCCCCAGTTTTCCCAGGGACCAACCAAAGAATATATACACATGGAGGAACCCATGGCTCTACCCACATATGTAGCAGAAGATAGCGTTGTCAGACATCACTGGGAAGAGTAGCCCGTGGTCCTGTGAAGGCTCGATTCCCCAGCAGGAGAGCTGTCCCTGTCCTTCACCTGCTGCAGCAGTTAAGAGAACAAGCGAGCCCTGCATGTTGCCTAGGCACCATGGTACAGCTTGTCCTGGATGTGGGGTTTATAGAACAGCCAGCCCCAGGGGCATGAGCGCAGAAAATCCAGCCCTGCCTCCTGTCTGATCACCTTAACATCTATCCTACCAATGAACTGCTGAAGTGCATGAAGGGACTGGTCCTACAGATCCAAAAGCACAGGAGCTCCATGACATAGGGAAACAACATACAAGAGGAGTCCCAGCGAGGTTCCAGTACTAATAGAAGCCAGAGGCCTAGTACCAAACTGAGATATTGCAATGAACCTTTGCAAGCAAAGAAGTGTAGACAAAGGAGTGTATACTGCATGACACACTGTGACACACTACAGTTTCTACAATGAAATTTGGTTTTCTCTGTTGGGCTTGGGAGGAGATAGCAAGGGTAGAGGGCAGGTAGGAGGGGAGGCAGAGATGAGTGGGATTAGGATGAATGATGTGAAACTCACAAAGAACTAATAAAAAGTTTAAAAAGAGAACCAGAGGACCTGGTAGTTGGAAAGACTAGTTGGACTGAACAGGGTGTCAGAGCTGTGGAATAAGAGAGAGCGTAGTGTTCATATTATATTAATATGCATCATATACTTCATAGAATGTCCATGTACAAATAAAATGATAAATCCAAATAACAAATAAATATAAAATATTTTGCAGAATATGTATCAGGTAGAGCTTTTTTATGTCGACCTTTTTAATAACTTTCACAACAAAATAAGTAAACCAATTCACACAGTGACACGTAAAAAAACAAAACAAAAACACATCATGATAAAAAGAAATACATCAATACATGATCTAACAGCAGTTTTTGATTTTTGAGGTTGTGGATTTAGTTTTGTTTTGCTTTGCTTTGTTTTGTTTTGTTTAAGGCAGAGTATGTAGTCCTGGCTGTCCTGGAATTCACCATGTAGAGCAGGCTAGCCTTGAACTAACTCACAGAAGTCTTCCTGCCTCTGGTTCCCAAGTGCTGAGATTGAAGAAGACACCTGGCAAGTGTACATTTTAAGTTTTCATCACTAGATAAACTAGAAGAAAAACAAAACACCAGTTGGTATCAGTAAGGCTGGAAAAAAATGACTAAAATGATGTTGCTGGAGGCAAATCAAGTAACTCAGCAGGCTGCCATGGGGCAACCAGACCTCGTATAAATTGATGATGGACATTTATGACCTTATAAGGCAGTTTGGTAGGTTTAGAAAATGTTAGGCACATGCAGGTCATACAGTGAGGCACAGCTCTAAAGACTCTAGACAGTTTTGTAACACAAAAGGTATATGTATATTAAAATGTTAGAAATAAAACTGTGCCTACTTATCTCAGAGAGTTCCAAATTCTCCTTAAACTAATAAATGAGCTCAGGAGGTTCACAACACAACTATGCAAAGACCAGTTATTTTCCTAGAAATTGGCAATGAACATGTAATTACCGAATTAAAAATATAATGCCACTCAAAATATGAAGTGTTTAGGAATACCTCTAATAAACCATATGAGAATTGATGTGCTGAAAGTGCGAGACAGTTGCCATATTGTTCATGGATCATAAGACATCACAAAGTAGAGCTGTCAATTTTCCCCAAATCAATACATAAATGCAGTGCAATCCTAAGAAAATTCTAATAAGATTTCCTGTAGCTACAGACAAGTTGCGTGAAAGTTATTATGAAAAAGCAAAGAAACTAATAGCCAAAGCAGTTTTTCAAAGAAAAGAGTAAAGATCTCAAATCACTAGCTAGTCTAAATTCATGGCTACAGGGAGAAAATCTGTGTGTCACAAGATAAAGAGTCAGAGTAGAGAAATTCAACAGAAAGCCTAGAAACAGGTGCATATAAATGTGTGCTCTGTTAATGAAAGTCCAAAGGCAATTCTGTAGAGGAAAGATCATTTGGGGGGTTTGTTTGTTTGTTTGATTGTTTGGGGTTATTTTTTTCCAACAAAACCAGAGCTTTGGTCAGACAAAGCAAAATATTAACCTTAACTCAAGTTCTAAATTTTCTAAGCATTGTGATTTTTAAATGTGTTGTGGGGTAAAATATGAAATCTAAGGTTATAAACCTTTAGAAAATATAAACAGCAGTCTTCATGACTGGGCATGGGATCCTTTGTTCTTAGAATTGACCCCAAGAGCATGAGAAAAAGAAATGACAAGTTAGACTTCATCAAAATTAAAGTATTGTTCCATGAGAGACCCTGTTAAGGGATGAAAACACTCTCTATGCAAAGAGTAGGAGGAAATATTTACAAATTACTTACCTAACAAGGAATCATTGTCTCTATATAAAGCATATTTGAAAGGTGCCTAAAATATAATGGCTTATGCATTCTAATTAAAAAGCAGACAAAGATGTGCAGAGGCATCTCAAGAAAGAGAGTACACAGACACCAAAGAATCACATTAATTAGGAAAGTTGAAATGCAATACTAAAGCCAAAATAAGATATCAATGTACATCTTTTAGTGTGCTTGGAAGTTTAAAACAGTGCAAGTATTGTTGAGGGTATGGGAAACGACCACATCAGTATTAGAAATGAAGGGTGATACAGTTATGCACAAAATCAGTTTGACTGTTTTTAAAGAGCACAACCGTTCTTTAAACATACAACCGCTGCCTGATCCGACTCATTTTCTCATTTATCCCAGGCAAGTGCCACCCTGTGCAAAAATGTTTTAGCATATGTCTTTATTCTAGCTCAAATAAGGAAACTACCCTTGTATCCTTTGGTGGGTAAACAAACATCTGTGTGCCTATACCCTGGAATACAATAGAAAGGCATAATAGACTAAGACACATGGCAGAGTGGATAAATGTCCAGAGAATTATCTGAAATGGAAAAAAAGGGACAGCTCCTGATACCATCTGATGCCATTTACACAATGTTCTTGAAGTGACAGTATTATAAAGCTGCCAGGCAGACTATGCCAAGGGTTTACGTGTAGTTAAATGCTTACGGGAAGTGAGCAGTTGCTCAGAACTGTAAGAGTGACTGACGGAGTATCAGTGTTCTGGATACTAGTGATTGTCAACTCCTGATTAACAACTGAGCCGTTGTCATCTCTGTTACTTTCCACTTTCACTTGCTTTGTGTGTATGCATGGGTGCATGGAGGGGGGAGCCGCGTGAGTGTTTATGTGTGTGTATGCATGCTGAGAACTAAACCAAAAGCTTCCTGTGAGCTAAGTAGGGTCTCTGCTACTATGCTAGATCGCAGCTGCTGCTCCTGCTTCCTGCTCACCCTCATCCTCTTCCTCTTCTTTGGCTTCCCCTTCCTCTCCTCCCCTCCCTCTCTGGTCACTCTAACTTGTGTCAAGTGGTCACAGGAAACCAGCCAGTACAATTAACCCCTTGTTAACTCAACACACAAACATATCACTATTAAACCCAATCCTTCCTTTCGTATTCAGTCCCAAGATCTCACATTAAAAACAAATAGCTTTAAAAAACCCCAGTCTTTACAAATTAAAACACATTAAAATTTCAGTCTCTTGAAGACATGTTGCTTGATCTTCACGTGGGTCTTGAACAACTGGAGCAGGGCAGGGGCTATCCCAAAACCTGTAGCCTACACATTGAATATGTTCTTCTAGCTGGGCTGCCATGCCTGGCCTCAGTGACAGACGATGTGCCAGGGTGTTGGATACCCAGGGGATCCCTTACCTGCTCAGAAGAGGAGTAGAGGAAGGGGGAAAGATTGTGGGAAGGGGTGACCAGCAGAGGGGCAGAGAGCAGATGTAAAGTGACTAAGCAAAATAAAAGAAAACATAAAACAAAAACCTCAGTCTCTTTAAGATACGCAATCTCTCTAAAACTCCAAACTCTCTTTTAAAAATTCATGGTCTCAGCCGGGCGGTGGTGGCGCACGCCTTTAATCCCAGCACTTGGGAGGCAGAGGCAGGAGGATTTCTGAGTTCGAGGCCAGCCTGGTCTACAGAGTGAGTTCCAGGACAGCCAAGGCTACACAGAGAAACCCTGTCTCGAAAAACCAAAAAAAAAAAAAAAAAGAAAAATTCATGGTCTCTCAGTTGTGAACTCCTTTAAAAATCAAAATTAAATTAAATACCTTCTTCAAGAGGGAAGAACCAGGACGTAGGCATGATATGAACCAAGCAAAACTAAACTCCAACAGTGTAAATAGCTCAATGTCTAATGTCTGGGATCCACACACGATCTTCTGGGTTCCTCCAGGGGGCTTGGGTTACTTCTCTAGCTCTGCCCACCTGAACACACAGTTTATCTTCTAGGTTCTGGCTGGTTCCACTCCACTGCTGCTGCTGTTTTGGGCAGTCATCCCATGGTACTGGCGTCTCCATAACTGCTGGCGTCCTCTGCTGCAACTGGGCTGCACTTCTTTATTTTTCTATTTACATTTCAAATGCCGAAACCGTTCCCCATTTCCCCCTCTCTGAAAATCCCCAACCCCTCCTCCCACCCCGTGCTTCCAAGTATATGACCCTCCACCCGACTTACCGCCCCCCCCGCCTCGATTTCCCTTTGTTGGGGCATCTATTGAGACTTCACTGGAACAAGGACCACTCCTCCCACTGGTGCCCGATGAGGCATTCCTCTGCCACATTTTTGGCTGGAACCGTGTACCCCTTGGTTGATGGTTTAGTCCCTAGGAGTCCTGGGGTATCTGGGTGGCCAACATCATTGTTCTTGAGATGGGGTTGTAAACCCCTTCAGCTCCTACGGACTTCCCTCCAACTCCTCCATTGGGGACACCACACCCAGTCCAATGGTTGGCTGCTAGCATCTGCCTCTGTATGTATAAGCCCCTCTCCCAAACCCCCTGACAATCATGACATGCTCCTTTTGGTATGCACTCCTTTTTTTTTTAATTTAATTTTCTAAGTTTTTTCTATTTACATTCAAAATCATTTCCCCTTTCCTGTTTCCTCCCTCCCCGAAAGTCCCATAAGCCCCCTTCCCTCCTTCTTTTTCCCATTCAACCCCCTCTCGCTTCTCTGTCCTGGCATTTCCCTACATTCAGTCTTTCCAGGACCAGGGGTCTCTCCTTCCATCTTCTTAGAAATCTATTGATATGCGAATTGTGTCTAGGGTATTCCGAGATTCTGGGTTAATATCCCCTTATCACTGACTGCATACCATGTGTGTTCTTTTGTGATTGGGTTACCTCACTAAGGATGATATTTTCAAGTTCTGACCATTTGCCTAGGAATTTCGTGAATTCATTGTTTTTAATTGCAGAGTAGTACTCCATTGTGTAAATATACCACATCTTCTGAATCCATTCCTCTGTTGAGAGACATCTGGGTTCTTTCCAGCTTCTGGCTATTATAAATAAGGCTGCTATGAACATAGTGGAGCATGTGTCCTTATTTCATGCAGGTAAAGCCTCTGGGTATATGCCCAGGAGTGGTATAATCGGATCCTCTGGGAGTGTCATGCCCAGTTTTCTGAGGAACTGCCAGACTGCTTTCCAGAGTGGTTGTACCAGCTTGCAATTCCACCAGCAGTGGAGGAGTGTTCCTCTTTCTCCACATCCTCGCCAACAACTGCTGTCTCCTGTGTTTTTGATCTTAGCCATTCTGACTGGTGTGAGATGGAATCTCAGGGTTGTTTTGATTTGCATTTCCCTAATGACTAAGGATGATGAACATCTCTTTAGGTGCTTCTCAGCCATTAGATATTCTTCAGGTGAGAACTCTTTGTGTAGCTCTGTACCCCATTTTTTAATAGGGTTACTTGCCTCTCTGGAGTTTAACTTCTTGAGTTCTTTGTATATATTGGATATTAGCCCTCTGTTGGATGTAGGGTTGGTAAAGATCATTTCCCAGTTAGTTGGTTGCCACTTTGTCTTTTTGACAGTGTCTTTTGCCTTGCAAAAACTTTGTAATTTGATGAGGTCCCATTTGTCTATTCTTGATCTTAGAGCATAAGCTATTGGAGTTCTGTTCAGGAAATTCTCCCCTGTGCCCATATGTTCAAGGTTCTTCCCTAGTTTCCCTTCTATTAGTTTCAGTGTGTCTGGTTTTATGTGGAGGTCCTTGATCCACTTGGAATTGAGCTTAGTGCAAGGAGATAAGAATGGGTCAATTTGCATTCTTCTGCATGTTGACCTCCAGTTGAGCCAGAACTCCTACAGCTGATAAACGACTTCAGCAAAGTGGCCGGATATAAAATCAACTCAAGCAAGTCAGTAGCCTTCCTATACTCAAAGGATAATCAGGCTGAGAAAGAAGTAAGAGAAATGATACCCTTCACGATAGCCACAAACATATAAAGTATCTTGGCATGACTCTAACCAAACAAGTGAAAGATCTGTATGACAAGAACTTCAAGTCTCTGAAGAAAGAAATTGAAGAAGACCTCAGAAGATGGAAAAATCTGCCATGCTCATGGATTGGCAGGATTAATATAGTAAAAATGAGCATCTTACCAAAAGTAATATACAGATTCAAAATCAAAATCCCAACTCAATTCTTCATAGAGTTAGAAAGAGCAATTCAAAAATTCATCTGGAATAACAGAAAACCCAGAATAGCTAAAACAATTCTCAAGAGTAAAAGAACCTCTGGGGGAATCAGTATCCCGGACCTCAAGCTGTACTACAGAGCAATAATGTTAAAAACCGCATGGTATTGGTACAGTGACAGGCATGTAGCTCAATGGAACAGAATTGAAGACCCAGAAATGAATCCACACTCCTATGGTCACTTGATCTTTGACAAAGGAGCTAAAACCATCCAGTGGAAAAAAGATAGCCTTTTCAACAAATGGTATGCACTTCTTGTTGTCCATAATAGTGTCCAGGTTTGGTGACTGTTTATAGGATGAATCCCCAGGCTGGGCAGTCTCTGGATGGCCTTTACTTCAATATCTTCTCCATACTTTGTCTCCTTTATTGCTCCTACGGGTATTTTGTTCCCTTTCTCAGAGAAACCAAAGTATTCCCACTTCAGTTCTCCTTCTTCTTGAGCTTCCTCTGGTCTGTGAATTGTAACTTGTTCATTTTGAGCTTATCGGCTAACATCCACCTATCAGTGAGTGCATAACATGAGTGTTCTTTTGTGATTGGGTTACCTTGCTCAGGATGACACTTTCTAGTTCCATCCATTTGCCTAAGAATTTCATGAATTTATTGTTTTTAATAGCAGAATAGTACTCCATTGTGTATATTTACCACAGTTTCTGCATCCACTACTCTGTTGAAGGACATCTGAGCCCTTTCCAGCTTCTGGCTATTATAAATAAGGCTCTATGAACATAGTAGAGCATGTGCCCTTATTACATGTAGGAGCATCTTCTGGGTATATGCCCAGGAGTGGTACAGATGGGTCCTTGGGTAGTATTACGTCTAATTTTCTGAGGAATCGTCAAACTGATTTCCAGAGTGGTTTTACCAGCTTGCAATCCTACCAACAATGGAGAAGTGTTCCTCTTTCCTCACATCCTCTCCAGCATCTGTTGTCCCCTGAGTTTTTCATCTGAGCCATTCTGACTGGTGTGAGGTGGAATCTCAGGGTTGTTTTGATTTGCATTTCCCTCATAACTAAGGAGGCTGAACATTTCTTTAGGTGCTTTAGAGCCATTCGAGTTTCTTCAGTTGAGAATTCTCTGTTTAGCTCTGTACCCCATTTTTTAATAGGGTTATTTGACTCTCTGGAGTCTAACTTCTTGAGTTCTTTGTATACATTGGATATTAGCCCTCTATCGGATGTAGGATTGATAAAGATCTTTTCCCAATCTGTTGGTTGCCATTTTGTCCTGTTGACAGTGTCCTTGGCCTTACAGATGCTTTGCAGTTTTATGAAGTCCCATTTGTCGATTCTTCTTTGTAGAGCATAAGCCACTGGTATTCTATTCAGGGATTTTTCCCCCTGTGTCCATGTGTTCAAGGTTCTTCCCCACTTTCTCCTCTACAAACTTCAGTGTATCTGATTTTATGTGGAGGTCCTTGATCCACTTGGACTTGAACTTTGTACAAGGAGATAAGAATAGGCCGATTTGCATTTTTCTGCATGGTAACTTCCAGGTGATGCAGCACCATTTGTTAAAAATGCTGTCTTTTTTCCACTGGATGTTTTTAACTCTTTTGTCAAATATCAATTGACCGTACATGTGTGGTTTCTTTTCTGGGTCTTCAATTCTATGCCATTAGTCTTCCTGCCTGTCTGTACAAATACAAAACAATTTTTATCACTATTGCTCTGTAGTAGAGCTTGAGGTCAGGGATGGTGATTCCCCCAGAAGATCTTTTGTTATAGAAAATAGTTTTTGCTATCCTGGGTTTTTTGTTATTCCAGATGAACTTGAGAATTGCTCTTTCTAGAGCTATGAAGAATTGATTTGGAATTTTGATGGGGATTGCATTGAATCTGTAGATTGCTTTCAGCAAGATGGCCATTTTTCTTATATTAATCCTGCGAATCCATGAGCATGGCAGATTTTTCCATCTTCTGAGATCTTCTTCGATTTCATTCTTCAGAGGCTTGAAGTTCTTGTCATACAGATCTTTCACTTGCTTCGTTAGAATCACACCAAGGTATGTAATATTACTTGTGACTATTGTGAAGGTTGTCATCTCCCTAATTTCTTTCTCAGCTTGTTTATCGTTTGAGTAGAGGAAGGCTACTGATTTTTTTGAGTTAATTTTATATCCAGTCACTTTGCTGAAGTTGTTTAGCATCTTTAGGAGTTCTCTGGTTGAAGTTTTGGACTCACTTAAGTATACGATCTGCAAATAGTGAAATTTGACTTCTCCCTTTCCAATTTGTTCACCTTTGACCTTCTTTTGTTGTCTGATTGCTCTGGCAAGGACTTCAAGTACTATATTGAATAGATAGGGAGAGAGTGGGCAGCCTTGTCTGGTCCCCGATTTTAGTGAGATTGTTTCAAGTTTCTCTCCGTTTAATTTGATGTTGGCTACCAGTTTACAGTATATTGCTTTCACTATGTTTAGGTATGGACCTTGGATTCCAGATCTCTCCAAGACTTTTATCATGAAGGGATGCTGGATTTTGTCAAAAGCTTTTTCAGCATCTAATGAAATGGCCATGTGTTTTTTATTTTGAGTTTGTTATTGTAGTGGATTACATTGATGGATTTCCATATATCGTACCATCCCTGCATCCCTAGGATGAAGCCTACCTGATTGTGGTGAATTATACTTTTGACAAATTCTTGGATTCGGTTGGCCAGAATTTTGTTGAGTATTTTTGCATCGATGTTCAAGAGGGAGATTGGCCTGATGTTCTCTTTCCTTGTTTGGTCTTTGTTTGTTTTAGGTATAAGCGTTATTGGGGCTTCATAGAATGAGTTGGGTAGTGTTTCTTGACTTTCTATTTTGTGGAATAGTTTGAAGAGTATTGGTATTACCTCTTCTTTGAAGATCTGATAGAATTCCCCACTAAACCCATCTGGTCCCGGGCTTTTTTTTAATGGGAGACTGTTAACAACTGCTTCTATTTCCTCAGGACTTATGGGACTATTTAGATGGTTTATCTGGTCCTGTTTTAACGTTGGCACCTGGTATATATCTGGAAAGTTGTCCATTTTATCCAGATTTTTAAACTTTGTTGAGTATAAGCTCTTGTTGTAGAATCTAATGATTTTTTTAATTTCCACAGTTTCTGTTATGTCTCCCTTTTCATTTCTGATTTTATTAATTTGGGTAGTGCCTCTGTGCTCTCTGATTAGTCTGGCTAAGGGTTTATCTATCTTGTTGATTTTGTCAAAGAACCAGCTCCTGGTTTTGTTGATTCTTTGTATGGTTTTATTTGTTTCTACTTGATTGATTTCAGCCCCGAGTTTGATTATTTCCTGCCATCTACTCCTCTTGGGTGTATTTGCTTCTTTTTGTTCTAGATCTTTCAAGTGCACTGTCAAGCTGTTAGTATAAGCTCTCTCCATTTTCTTTTAGGAAGCACTCAGAGCTATGAGTTTTCCTCTTAGCACCGCTTTCATTGTGTCCCATAAGTTTTGGTACGATGTGTCTTCATTTTCATTAACTTCTAAAAAGTCTTTAATTTCTTTCTTTATTTCTTCCTTGACCAAGCTATCATTGAGAAGAGCATTATTCAAAATTCATGTGTATGTGTGTTTTCCATTGTTTTTGTTTGAGTCAGAGACAGCAAGGCCAGCTAACACCAGAGATAACTAGATGGTCAAAGGCAAATGCAAGATCATTACTAATAGAAACCAAGGCAACATGGCACCATCAGAACGCAGTTCTCCCACAACAGCAAATCCTGGATACTCCATCACATTGGAAAAGCAAGAGCTGGATTTAAAATCGCATCTCATGATGCTGATGGGAGACTTCAAAAAAAACATAAATAACTCCCTGAAATAAATACAGGAGAACATGGGTCAACAGGTAGAAGCCCTTAAAGAGGAAACACAAAAATCCCTTAAAGAATTTCAGGAAAACATAAACAAACAAATGAAGGAACTGAACAAAACTATCCAGGATCTAAAAATGGAAGTAGAATCAATAAAGAAATCAAAAAGTGAGATGTCTCTGGAGATAGGAAACCTTGGAAAGAATTCAGGAGTCATAGATGCAAGCAGCAAAAACAGAATATAAGAGATAGAAGAAAGTATCTCAGATGCTAAAGATTCCATAGAAAACACTGACTCAACAGTCAAAGAAAATGCAAAATGCAAAAAGCTCCTGAGCCAAAACATCCAGGAAATCCAGGAAACAATGAGAAAACCAAACCTAAGGATTATAGCTATTGAAGAGAGTGAGGATTTACATCTTAAAAGGCCAGTAAATATCTTCAACAAAATTATAGAAGAAAACTTCCCTAACCTAAAGAAAGAGATGCCCATGAACATACAAGAAGCCTATAGAACTCCAAACAGACTGGACCAGAGCAGAAATTCTTCCCGTGACACAATAATAATCAAAACACCAAATGCACTAAACAAAGAAAGAATATTAAAAGCAGTAAGGGAAAAAGGTCAAGTAACATATAAAGGCAGACCTATCAGAACTACACCAGACTTCTCACCAGAAACTATGAAAGCTAGAAGATCCTGGGCAGATGTCATACAGACCCTAAAAGAACATAAATGTCAGCCCAGACTACTATACCCAGCAAAACTTTCAATTAACATAGGTGGAGAAATCTAGACATTCCATGAAAAATGCAAACTTACACAATATCTTTCCACAAACCCAGCTCTACAAAGGATAATGGGTGGAAAATACCAACACAAGGCAAGAAATCAAACCCTAGAAAAAGCAATAAAGTAATCTTTCAACAAACCCAATTGAAGGAAACTACACAAACAGAATTTCACCTTTAAAAAAGAAGATAACAGTAAGCAACAATCATTTTTCCTTAATATCTCTTAACATCAATGGTCTCAATTCCCCAATAAAAAGACAGTGACAAAGGCAGTCACTCTTTCAGAGTCAAAGGTTGGAAAGCAATTTTCCAAGCAAATGGTCCCAAGAAACAAGCTGGAGTGGCCATTCTTAGATAAAATTGACTTTTAACCAAAAGTCGTCAAAAAAAGATAAGGAGAGACCCTTCATCCTGGTTAAAGGAAAAGTCTACCAAGATGAACTCTCAATTCTGAATATCTATGCTCCAAAAGCAAGGGGACCCACATTCATAAAAGAAACTTTACTAAAGCTCAAAGCACACATTGCACCCCACACAATAATAGTGGGAGATTTCAACACCCCACTCTCAACAATGGACAAATCCTGAAAATAGAAACTAAACAGACACACAGTGAAACTAACTGAAGTTATGGACAAAATGGATCTAACTGATATTTATAGAACATTCCACCCTAAAGCAAAAGAATATACCTTCTTTTCAGCACCTCATGATACCTTCTCCAAAATTGACTATATAATAGGTCACAAAACAGGCCTCAACAGATACAGAAATTGTGAAATAATTCCATGCACCTTATCAGATCACCAGGGCCTAAGGCTGGTCTTAAGTTCAAACAAAACCAATGGAAAACACACATACACATGAATTTTGAATAATGCTCTTCTCAATGATAGCTTGGTCAAGGAAGAAATAAAGGAAGAAATTAAAGACTTTTTAGAAGTTAATGAAAATGAAGACACATCTGTCCTGTAGGCCTGTGTATCTGTACTCCTGGGATTCCCTTTCTCTCAAATGCCCTGCATACAGCTTGTTCTCCAGAAGTATCAGGAGATGGGGTCTTCCCTGTGGCAGACTTGTCAAGGGTCAAATTTCCTGCAGGCTGCTGGTTCTCGAATGCCCAGTGTGCTGCTGGCTCACTAATGCCCTGCGTGCTGCTGGCTTTTGAGTGTCCTGTGTTCTGCTGTTTCTCTAGAAAGTATCAGGAACTAGTGTCTTCAGCATGGCAGAACTGGCAGGGGTCTACCATGTCGGAATGAATGGGGCAGGCAGTGGTGGAGGAGGAGGGAGGGGTAGAAGGGACGGAAGGGGAGTGGCAATCTGGAGGGAGGGTGGGTTTTGGTGGTTGCTGGGTAGTGGGTCCCAGTCCGCATCTCTGGGCCTCCAGATATCCTACGTTCTACTAGTTCTCTATAAAGTATCAGGAACTGGGGTCTTCAGGGTGGCAGAACTTACAGGGGTCTACCATGTCAGAACGAACGGGGCAGGCAGTGGCAGAGGAGGAGGCTGGGCTTCACTTTTACCTATAGGTTCTTATAGACTCTGTTCCTGACACCAAGCCTCAACTTCTTTGCAATGACTCCTTCAGTCCCAGGTCTTCAATTGCCACTGAGGCCTTCACTGATGGCCTCTCCTGGCCTCTCAGAGAGTCAAGGCTCAGCTGCTCTCCATGACCCCCTTCATACCTTAAACAATTGGTATGGGCTGTGTCAGAACACATATCAATTTCTCTGTTAAATATTAGCAAAGCATAATTTTCCTATCTGCAGACATAGTGTTGACCTGAATCTACCCCAGTGGATTCTCTTAAGAACATCCAGGGACATTTACCTCAAAAACTTTCAGATTAAAAGAAATATAGTACCCTCCAAACTCAGAACATTAATTAGTTCAAATGTTTTTTCAAAAGAGGACTTTTAATCTATTTGAGTTTAGTTTTAAAAATCTTTAAATCTTTTTCCTTAGCTATTTCAGGTATCTATGCAGACACATTACATGTCAGTATAGCTTTGCTCCCACACTCGGGAAGAATATGACCTCACTTTTGGATTATTACATATTCCTATAGGACATATTTATTCTGTTCTACAAAGCACATTAAGCCTGTGCCAGTTTCTGAGCTATGAAACAGTATACTCATAGAATTACCAAGCATTTGGAACTGGAACAAATCATAGGGGTCAGAAGTTTATTTTGTTTGTTATTGTTCATGTCTAAATTCTAAATGAGCTGAAATTTCCTTGTTTAAGTGAAACTCTTAGATAATCTGATCTTCAGGCAACATGAACTACTAAATCTTGCATCTGTCATATAAATTGATTATAATGAGTCAACTATCAGACACTTGGTTCCGTTCTAACATTATTTCCATGAAATTAGAGTATATAAATTTCCCCCCTTTGGCAACTCAAGGGTCAAAATGGAAAATAGTGAGAAGGGGTTCTAAGTTCTGAATATCATACAGCATTTTAACTGGAATTCCTCACTTGTGGCACCCCAGGGAAAGTGGCTCTCTGACTGAAGGAATGGGAAATAGCTGAGGGAGAGTGTACAGAAAGCAGGTGTTCCTACAAGAAAGTCTTTGCCTCTCTCCACTGTGTGCTTTTACTTAAAGTCAGAGACAGCAAAGAAGCAACATTTTTTTCATTAGTTAAAATACCATTTATCTGAGTGCTACTATTCATTTTACAAATCTTAACAAAAATAGTTTATTGTATATTTTTAAAAAGAAAATGCTATTTCTAATGCAAGGCATCTCTTTCTCACCTTATTTACTTTAGTAATAAAAAAGAAACTCTTTCCAAGTGATAGGAATGAAAACCAATTACATGTACATACACATGCACACATCTGAAGCAGCTCTCTGTATCTAAAGCAGCCTTCTACATTACAAATGCAGTATTCTTCTTTTTCTTTTTTTTATTTTCTAAATTTTTTTATTTACATTACAAATGATTTGCCGTTTCCCGCTTCCTCCCTCCCCGAAAGTCCCACAAGCCCCCTTCCTTCCCTCTTTTCCCCATTCAACCCCCTCTTGCTTCTCTGTCCTGGCATTCCCCTACATCCAGTCTTTCCAGGACCAGGGGTCTCTCCTTCCATCTTCTTGGAAATCTATTGATATGTGAATTGTGTCTAGGGTATTCCGAGATTCAGGGTTAATATCCCCTTATCAGTGACTACATACCATGTGTGTTCTTTTGTGATTGGGTTACCTCACTAAGGATGATATTTTCCAGTTCTGACCATTTGCCTAGGAATTTCATGAATTCATTGTTTTTAATTGCAGAGTAGTATCCCATTGTGTAAATATACCATATCTTCTGAATCCGTTCCTCTGTTGAGGGACATCTGGGTTCTTTCCAGCTTCTGGCTATTATAAATAAGGCTGCTATGAACATAGTGGAGCATGTGTCCCTATTTCATGCAGGGGAAGCCTCTCAGTATATGCCCAGGAGTGGTATAGCAGGATCCTCCGGAAGTGTCATGCCTAGTTTTCTGAGGAACCTCCAGACTGCTTTCCAGAGTGGTTGTATCAGCTTGCAATCCCACCAGCAGTGGAGGAGTGTTCCTCTTTCTCCACAGCCTCACCAACAACTGCTGTCTCCTGTGTTTTTGATCTTAGCCATTCTGACTGGTGTGAGATGGAATCTCAGGTTTATTTTGATTTGCATTTCCCTAATGACTAAGGATGTGGAACATCTCTTTAGGTGCTTCTCAGCCATTAGATATTCTTCAGGTGAGAACTCTTTGTTTAGCTCTGTACCCCATTTTTTAATGGATTCAGAAGATGTGGTATATTTACACAATGGAATATTACTCTGCAATTAAAAACAATGAATTCACAAAATTCCTAGGCAAATGGTCAGAACTTGAAAATATCATCCTTAGTGAGGTAACTCAATCACAAAAGAACACACATGGTATGCAGTCACTGATAAGGGGATATTAACCCTGAATCTCGGAATACCCTAGACACAATTCGCATATCAATAGATTTCCAAGAAGATGGAAGGAGAGACCCCTGGTCCTGGAAAGACTGGATATAGGGGAATGCCAGGGCAGAGAAGCGAGAGGGGGTTGAATGGGGAAAAGAGGGAGGGAAGGGGGCTTATGGGACTTTCGGGGAGGGCGGAAATGGTAAAGGGGAAATGATTTTGAATGTAAATAAAAAAAACTTAGAAAATAAAATAAAATTAAAAAAAAAGAAGTCTGGTGTAATTCTGATATTTCTGTCATTTATGTTTCTTGGCCTTTTTCTCTTACCACATTTAATATTCTTTCTTTGTTCTATGTATTTAGTATTTAGATTTTGTTTTTTTTTTTGTTTTTTGGGTTTTTTTTGGTTTTTTGAGACAGGGTTTCTCTGTGTAGCTCTGGCTGTCCTGGAACTCACTGTGTAGACCAGGCTGGCCTCGAACTCAGAAATCCGCCTGCCTCTGCCTCCCAAGTGCTGGGATTAAAGGCGTGCGCCACCACTGCCCGGCTAGTATTTAGATTTTTATGTGATGGGAGGAATTTGTTTTCTGGTTCAATTTGTTTAGTGTTCTGTAGGCTTCTTGTATGTTCATGAATATCTCTTTCTTTAGGTTAAGGAGGTTTTCTTCTATTATTTTGTTGAAGATATTTCTTGGCCCTTTGCATTGGGAGTCTTCTTTCTCTTCTATTCCTATTATTCTTAGGTTTGGTCTTTTCATTGTGTCCTGAATTTCTTGGATGTTTTGGGTTAGGAGCTTTTCTCACTTTGTATTTCTTTTTAACTGTTGTGTCAATATCTTCTATGGTATCTTCTATGCCTGAGATTCTCTCTTCTATCACTTATATTCTGTTGGTGATTCTTGCAATTTGCAACTCCTGACCCTTTCCTAGGTTTTCCATCTCCAAGGTTGCCTCCATTTGTGATCTCTTTATTACTTCTATCTCAATTTTTAGATCCTGGATGATTTTGTTCAATTCCTTCATCTGTTTGATTGTGTTTTCCTGTATATTTTTTAAAGGGAATTGTGCATTTCCTCTATAAAGACTTCTACCCGTTTACCCATGTTCTCCTGTATTTCTTTAAGGGAGTTATTTATGTACTCCTTAAGGTCCTCTATCATCTTCATGAGATGAGATTTTAGGTCAACATCTTACTTTTCAGCTGTGTTAGGGTATCCAGGGTTTGCTGTGGTGAGAAAACTGGGTTCTGATGTTGCCAAGTGGCACTGGTTTCTGTTGCTTATGTTCTTACACTTGCCTCTTACCATCTAGTTATCTCAGGTGTTAACTGTTCTTGCTGTCTCTGACTGGATCCTGTCTTTTCTGTGAGTCTGGCTATGATGGACCTCTTTGAGTCAAGCTTTCTCTGCAAACGTGGTTATGACAGACCTTCTGGGAGTCAAACTGTCTCTGAGTGTGGGCATGGAGGGCACTGGAGCACCTGATCCCTGACCTGTTTCCAGGGCATTTGTGGACCAGAAGGATGATGTGTCTCTCCTGAAGGGTGGATAGGTTGGGTGTCCACTGGGTCTTGGGGGAGTCCCAGTTAGGCCAGGTATAGGGGTGGGGGTGTCTCACCTGTGAGCTTAATTGTGATGGACCTCCTGGGAGTCAAGCTATCTCTGGATGTGGGAGTTGGTCTGGAGTGCCAGCTCTGCCCTGGGCCTAAATTTCTTTACAAAGTTTCTGTGACTTCATCAGTAAATTACAATTTTAATGACAATATGCTAACCACTGCATTGATATTCAACAATTTTCTAATGTGCTCTTTGTCTTTGAGTATTTAGAGTGAGTGTTAGGCAGAGGTTTGTAAATTTTAGCAAGCATAATGACTACACAGAAAGCAAGGTCAAGAATTTGAGAAAGAGTAGGAGGGACATGGAAGGAATTGAAAGGGGTGAGAGGATAATGGAAACCCAGTTCTTCAGAAAGAGATTGCTGTATCCTATGTATGCACACAGACACAAACAAACACACACACACACACACGTAATCTTGACTCAACATAGTCAGAAGAGATCAAAGAATTTCCATTTCATACTCCTTCCCAAGAGATACAGGAGCTTAGTACTGAAGTGACTACAATTGATCTAAGGCTTTCTGTCATTATGAGACACTTGCTTATCTTTTTCTTTATAACTAGTCTCTATCTAGAAACAACTCCCCTAGTATAAATTGCTCATAGCCTTTCTCATAATAAGAATTCTGAAGTGACAATCAAGAAGCTAGGTCTTGTTTCATTAGATATTGGTTATGCATTGTTCTTCTTAAGATGCATCTTAAAGAGGCTAGCTCTGAATTTGATTTTATTTGATGCAACACAATGGAAATTTTTTTTAATAAGAGTACTTTTTTTTTAAAGATTTATTTATTATATGTAAGTACACTGTAACTGTCTTCAAACACACCAGAAGAGGGCATCAGATCTCATTACAGATGGTTGTAAGTCACCATGTGGTTGCTGGGAATTGAACTCATGACCTCTGGAAGAACAGTCAGTGCTCTTAACTACTGAGCCATCTCTCCAGCCCCTTTTTTTTTTAAAGATTTATTTATTGTTATATCTAAGTACACTGTAGCTGTCTTCAGACACACCAGAAGAGGGTGTTAGATTTCATTATGGATGGTTGTGAGCCACCACGTGGTTGCTGGGACTTGAACTCAGGACCTTCGGAAGAGCAGTCAGGGCTCTTAATCACTGAGCCATCTCTCCAGCCCCCCTTTTTTTTAAAAAATATTTATTTATTAATTTAATGTATATGAGTACACTGTCGCTATCTTAAGACACACCAGAAGAGGGCATGGGATCCTGTTACAGATGGTTGTGAACCACCATGTGGTTGCTGGGATTTGAACTCAGGACCTCTGGAAGAGCAGTCAGTGCTCTTACCTGCTGAGCCATCTCTCCAGCCCACAATGGAAATTTTAAGACATCAAAAGAATTTAACATTTAATTTTTTTTTTAGAATATAACCAATTATCCTTCAAATGTCCTTTAATGGTTGATGTTCACTACTTAGAGTAGTTTCTAGTTCCAGGCTTGCAGCCCCCATGACCCTGCTTTCCTGGTCCTGCAAAAGTTGAAAAGAAACTGCATAGCACACATCTGATCTCTGTCAGGGTACTCAGGTTATTGTCACACAGTAGAAATGTAGTTAAACTCTATTTATGTCTGTCCATTTAGGGCAGACATTATGATCTCTGGAATTAATTTAGTATTTAGATATAAGAGATATTCTTTCTGCTACAATGCAAAACAAGGAAACAAAAACGACATGATTTTTAAACAGGGGGATCTTTTCATTGAAATTTGCAAATATGACAAACTGTTATTTTGAGCACAATACTGAACTTATTCTTTGAGGAAGATGTTCTTTAGAGTCCTCTTCCCATCTCTGGACAATCTGTTGCCTGATGCTTAGTGAAGGAGGCTCCTTGTTCATTGAGATTTTTCTAAGATTCTTTATAAAATCTTACAGATGTTCTTCAGTGTTATTAATCTTTTTTTATTCATCCATTACTCCATTGTTTTGAGAACCTCTGTCTGGCCTAAGGAGTATTAGTGTTTATTTCAGTTGTACTCCATTGATTGTGATATATGGTTGGGGACTTAATTATACTGGTTATCTCTTTGCATTCTCTCTGGAGCAACACTGTACATTACTGTGTATCTTTCTTTACCATGCATGTTATTCTTGTGATGCCTAACTGTACCTTAAAATCCCCTCTGAAACCTCAAATTTTAGTTTTCTCATCATGGAGCAAGCTGGGAATTTACCATGATCTCTATGAAATAGATCACTCTTCCCTAAGAGCTTGACTCTTCTAGATGAACAAAAAAATTAATTTCCTTTTGTCAGCCTCAAGTCTTTTCCAGAAAAAAAATCTAAGAATTTTTTTATGCCCCTGCCTCCAAAACAACAAAAAACAAAACAAAACAAAAACAGAAAAAAAGGAAAAAAAGAAAAAGAAAGAAAGAAAGAAAGAAAAAAGAAAGATGGATAGATAGATAGATAGATAGATAGATAGATAGATAGATAGATAGATAGATAGATAGAAAATATTCTTATTTCTACAGATATACAGCAGTTTCTTGGAACCCTAAAGCCACCTGAGTCCCATTCTGCTATTGTCTCTATCGACAAATTGACACATAAAGATTATCCTCACTACTTTCAGAAATACATTTGGGAAAAAAAAAGAAATCTACACCATCCTATTCTATGTATTACCTGCCCTCTCTATCCTCTAGACAAGGAAGGGCCCAGCCACACACACCTCCCTCCAGCATATTCTGTACTGGACAGGTTCCTAAAGTCAGCTGGGGAGTGATCATCTTTCAAAAAGTTTACATATTTCATAGATCTCGGGCTGCACTTATTTCAGAAATTGCTGTGTATAAATAATGGACTTGGGCCCATGTAAGGAGATAAGGTAAACCCAGAAGTATGAATACTAAGTTTATCAGAGGCCTGGGAAAATAGTAGGATATAGGACAATACATTAGTGTGGGTTTAGGAGAAGATAGAGACTTGGGAGAAAAATAAGCATAAAATAGAGGGAGACCCAGAAAATAACCTGGGCTATCCAGAGACATTGTCATTGAGAGCAAAGGAGCTTAGGCTAAAAGCACACCATGTCAAATAATTTAGAGACTGGACAAACAACATGACTTTAAGACACCACAAAGTTCAGAAATTCAGACATTATTAATAGCATCATGCAAATTTTGGTAATAAATTATTCATGAGTACTCATAATTTGTTCTTTTGCACAAACTGAAAGGGAAGGAAAGGAATGGTGATATCTAGTCTTTCAGTTAAAGAAAAACATTCCAAATTATCTGAGTGAAAGAAACGAAGAATTGAGACAATTGAGAAGATGCTCGCTACTTTTAGGAAATGATAGACTCTTATTTTTAAGTTTTTTTTATTATTTTCTATATTGTTTTATTTACATTCCAAATGATTTCCCCTTTCCTGTTTCCTCCCTCCCTTAAAGTCCCATAAGCCCCCTTCCCTCCCTCTGTTCCCCATTCAACCCCCTCTCGCTTCTCTGTCCTGGTATTCCCCTACATCCAGGATAGACTCTTTTAGGATGCCCTACCTGACACCCCAAGGACACAAAGGTGTCTGCCTGTTTCCCAGGGACCCTGAGATGCTTCTCACACTGCCCTGTAATCCTTGTGTGGCTGGTTAGCCTGGACTCTGTCTTGGAGCCAGAGCCTAACACTTTTTCTCTCTGTGCATCTAACCCCATTTGCTACCTGGAGAAGATACATATCAAATATTTATGTAATAAAAAATAAATTAAATGCATATTGATTGGATTAGAGGAAAGTAAGACAACAAAACTCTTTGGCAGATCACAGTGTGTCTTACCAAAAGCCTTTTTTTTAAATCATAATATATTCATTCTCATCATTGGGACAATTACACTTGCTCAAATTTATAGTTTCTTTTACAAAAGATGTTCATTTACACACACAAACACACACACACACACCCCTCAAACATCAGTAAGTGTGGAGACTGACCAGTCTATTCTCCCCTGTTAACTGACAGCATTCACAGTCACTTTATTGTGTAAAATAATGTTGTTTCTTCTTCCCTTTATCTTGCTTGTGTCTGACCTTCCATTAAAAGTTGCTTAGAAACTGCTCAGTGAATGGTGAGGGGTGCTCCTTACTGACATCTTCCTTTTGTGACTTCTCAGCTATTCTGCCGGCCAGCCATTGCCTTTCCAGAGGCGTTTTAAGGCTTCTTTTCATCTCCTTTCAACAGGCAAGACTAAAGCCCGACATTCTCCCTGCATTGAAAGGAAACATCCGCTGTGCCTGCCGCTTTATACCGCACTCAAGAAGCCTCCACACCTGCCAGCTGAGCGGGGTAGATTAACAGGGCTTCCACAAGCTTTTGATATTTTCTTAACAGCTTTCTGCAGTGTGCTGACCAAGTCATGAAGTCGCTTTTCTTTTCTCTTCTTTTTTTCTTTTAATGCTGAAAATACAAAGTTTGTAGTCCTTGCTGAAATCAGCCAAAATTTGGTAGACAATATAGAATGTGAAACCCTGGGGCTTTCTTCCACAAACAACAGAAATTGATCCAAACTATCCTGTAAATGTTGCCAAGATACAACTCGAAACCAGAATTCTCCAGTATGGAAAGAGTTGGGCTCCCAGTATACATAATCTGTCATTTCTCTGGGCTTCTCTCATCTCAACATCTCTACTTTGGTGTTGAACTACACAAAATGAACAGCCCAGAAGAAAGCAACACAGCCCAGTTACATTAGCTAACATCCCAAGTGTTCTGATACTGTGCTGGGGTGGAAAGGGGGAGCAAGATATAGCAAATGCATTATCCCAGGTGAATTGTAGTCCGGGGAGAGGACACGAGTAAAGATGTACAGTCTTCCTAAAACCTTGCCTTGCTGAGGTGGTTCTAAGGGAACAGTGCTGTTCAAGCTATGGGAATAGCTGGATTCATTACACTGGACGGGGAAGAAAAAAAACTGGCAGGGTAACAGAAAGCTCAAAAAAGGAAGGAAGCCATATTACATTTGCACAAAAGAAGGTCTATTATTTCAGTGGCAAGGGGAAAGCTAAAAGTAGATGTGGAAGGTAGAAGCAAGGCCACTGTTTCTTTGTGGTTTGCACATGACACAGTGGTTTATTGTCCTGGTAGCTGGCCATTGATTGGTTCTTCCAGATAAGCAAGGTGCCAGGTAAGTCCTCTTGCCTGCTGCCTGGTGTTATTTCATGGGGGTAAATCCATCTGCTGTATATATGTTGCTGGTACTTTCTGACACCTGAAATAGAACAGATAATATATAAATGATATTTTCTTGAAAATCTGTGCAGATGTTTATTATGAAACAAGGATGTGTAACATATTATGCCCAAATTCAAGAGGGAATTTCTTCCTAATCTTGACATTAGGAATGAGTATGTTTCTCCTGAGCACTTGGATGCTGCCTTACATTTTTGCATTACTTTCCCCTAAGTTTAACATCAACCTTGTGTTATTAGGAGCAAGTGCACCAGATCCACTCACAGACTGCCAGCTTTCTATGACCTTGGATTCCACATCACCACAGTCTATGACAAAAGTGTTCCCCCAAAATCTTCTCTACTGACCATGTACAGACATTTTCCTTGCTGTTTATCGCTAAGCTATGAAAACATGCGTCCACTCATCATGCAACCTTGGTAGCATATTAGTTTCTACATGTGGCATGAAAGTGATTTAAAGTGTACACAAGGGTAGGCTTTGATTATAGGCAAATTGAGCACTAGGGATCTGGGTATCTAAAGGTATGAATGAATTAAAAGTAAAAGCATATGATTCTAATGAATCACATTATTCAAAATGATTGCATTCCACTATTATACTGAGAAAGAATTAAACAGAAGTGTCATAATATCTTTGCTATTTTGTTATTTTCATGACATCAGTAAAACTGAAAATTTGAGGCTAAAAGTTTACTTTTCATTTTACTGCTATATATAGAAATTATATTAAATTTTCAGTTTATTATCAAAAGAGAATGTTTAAGAATCTGAGTATATGAATGAGCATTGATAAACCCTAATAATTTTTTTTTTACTTTGGTCATTGTACACCATAGAAACTGTCTCTAAGAAGCTAGGTGTGGCAGCACACATTCATGAAATAAAGGCAAGGGGATTGCTACTAGTTACAGGCCAACCAGGACTACCCAGCTAGATTCTGCCCTTAAAAAGAAAAAGGAATGTCTCTGGTGGGGTTCCAGTATTATACAATTCTGTTATATATTGATGTTTACCATTGTGTCATTAATTAATGTTTTAATTATTAATTGTTTTATCATTATTTAATGTTGAAAACTGAAAAGAATTGAAAACCTAAGTTTCAAAAATGGGAAGACTTTCTATGACATTGTCTGGAATGAAGTGAGGTCTGCTTTTCTTAAACTCTGTTCGCCTCTCACATCTTTCATTCATATCCCAGCCAGTCCCACAGCAAGACATCAATCATGGCCTGCAGCCTCAGAAGGTAAGTGCACAGAGCAACCTCTTGGATACAAATTGCTAGTGCTTTCAGGGTGTACTATGTTTTTTGTTTTTTGTTTTTTTTTACCATCTTGCTGAAAAGAAGGAAACAGCTATTCATTAAGCACCTACCACAGGGCAGGTGTTTTTCAGAGTACTTTGTATACACTCTCTCTTAATCCTCATGTAACCCTATGAGGAAGGCAGCTTTATCCCTGTGTCAGAGCTCACAGATCAGTAACTGACCCTGGTCAGTGAGGCTTGCGTAGATTATGACCTTGGACCTATCTGCTTGCAAAGCACTTGGGACTTCCACCAAACTCTCAAAACTCTACCTAGTGAACACCTTGCAAAATATTTTGATTCTCTGGTGTTTTAACATTGCTTATAGATTTTTGAGTTAAATACATTTTCAAGTAGGAGTCTCTTCTTGAACTTATACTTTTTGAACTTTATCTTAAGCACTTTTATTCTGAGAATTTTCTTTCATTTTAGAAAGTTTTGCATAGTTTAAAAATGTATTTCTAAGGTAATTATAACCTAATTTAAGAACTTTCATAAAAAGTATCCTTAACATCTTTAAAACAAAATAGCAAAATGTAACCAGATGCAACCTTCCTTCCCCTCCTTTCTTGGGTATCTATGGTTGCATGGCAAATTAGTTTGAAACTTAGCTGCATAAAATAAAAGCTGTTTTGTTGTATGTCATAATTTTTGTGGCTCAGGAGTTTGATCAGGGCTTAGCTGGCCAGTTTTCCTGCTCCATGTGGATTTTACTGGAGTCAGTGGGTAGCATAGTATTAGTTGATTGGTCAACCTGGGAAGCCCTGAGACAACTGCCCCCAGATCTGGGTCCTAAGCTAGGCTCAACTAGGCTTGCCAACTGAAACATGACACTAGCCTCTTGCACATGGTGGACTAGCTGTGGTTAGACTCTTAGTCCCAGAGAGAACGTTCCAAGATGAAGAAGTTGGAGACACTGCCATGAAAATTGGTTTAGTGCTGTTTCTGTTGTGTTCTGTGGATTGATAGGGAAGGACTAAATACTTCATTTCTGGACAGATAAGAGGACTTGACGGCAGGCTACTTTTCTTATTGATGTCATCAAATACCTGACAGAAGTAACTGGAGGGGAGTAGTCTATGGGTCAGAGTGTCAGGTACTTGTAGTAACACCAACCAGGAAGCAAGGAACTAGTAGTACCAGAAGTAAAGTGGGGCTGTAAGCCTCAAAGCCCTCTATCCTCTATCTCTGTCATTCATGCCTCCCGCCCCAAAAACTCCACAACCCGGTCAGAAAACATTACCATCTGGGACTATAAATGTTGAGGCACATATGAGCCTGGGGCAGCAGGGAGGGCATCACATTCAAACTATAATCTAAGGCAGCATTTTGGAGTCAACCTGTTCATATATGAAATGTTTATTTTTGGAAGACCATCATATACTACAAAGTTTAAGCTCATCTATTTTAGATCATACTATAAAGTTTTATTGGAGGCTTAAACTAATTACAAATTTGTTAGAATTTCCAATGAAGCAACAAGACAAGGGAAATTTGAAAATGAAAGGAAACATTAGTAAATTCTTATAAGAAAATCTAGAAAACATCATGATAAAAATATTCTCCAGGTTACACATGAAGGGATCCATGGACATAGGTAGCAGTGGATGGCCTTTCCATACATCAGTGATAGAAGAGGCCATTGGTCTTGTGAAGGATCACTGCCCCAGTGTAGTGGAATGCCAGGTCAGGAAAGTGAGAGGGGTGGGGTTCATAAGCAGGGGGGGCGGATGGATGGGATAGGGAGTTTTGGGAGGGGTAAGGAGGAAAGGGGATAACATTTGAAATGTAAATAAAGCAAATATCTAATAAACAAGCTTTAAAATCAGGAAAAAATTTTTCCAGGGCTTGGGTGATGTCACAGCATTCACCAAAGCCTTGGAGGTATGGGGACCCAATTTCAGTCCCCAAAACTCAAATGAATGCACAGTAGTGAGGGGGCATGAAGTACTTGGAATCTCATTGCCAGAGAGGTAGAAACAAGGCACACCCTGAGTCTCAGTGCTTTCCTGTGTGCTAAGCCAATAAAAGACCATGTGTCAAAGGAAGTAGATGGCATTCCTCCAGTCTCCACACACATGTGCACATGCACATGTACACACATACATACTTGCATATACATGCATACATATTGAAAATTTGTTCTCTAGCCAGGTGGTATTAGTATATGCCTTTAATCCCAGCAGTTAGGAAACAGAGGCAGGTGAATCTCTGAGTTTGAGGACAGCCTGGTCTACCGAGTGAGTTCTGGGAAAACCAGGGCTACACCCTCTCTCTCAAAAAGAAAAAAACAGTTCTCTAATTTCCAAATTTGGTTCAGTTTGGATAAACAGAAAATGAGAATTTATCATTTTATTGAAGATCAGGACTCTAGTACTAGTTTTTGTTTGTTTGTTTTCTATTTTATAGTCTAGAGCAGTGACTTACAAATAAGATAATAGCCTGATATGACTCCTTCCATAGAAATTTCCAAGAGTCTTGATCTAAGAAACACTAAAGTAATATTAAAAAATAAAAGTCTCTTGCTGCAATGGCAGAGACTGCTAGCTCAGGACAAAGGTTGGTTCCTGTCCTTTCCATTGTAAGAGTCTCTAGCTGTACATAGGACAGTGTAGGCCCCAGCCTTGTAAGTTAAAGCAGCATTCTTTGCTATTGCCCGCTTTTACTTTACTATGTAGTGTTGGATTTGACCTACAAAAAGAAAAGTATTTACTCTCTGACACTGAATGGAATTTGATGACCCCTTTTCTAGGGTATGATTTCCCAAGACATCTGTGTAGTTAAACCTGATATAGGACCAATAACTCTCCAAATAGCAGAAATAAAAAGCCACTTAACACTGACTTCTGGAGAAAATGAGAGTTCTTCAACTTATATTAATAAGTTCAATTTAACCCCCCCAAAAAAATTCTCCAAGAACACCGGTTTCTGAATAACCCTACAGAGGGAAATGATCCATCAATTTCCATCAACCACCCCCAATTGTTATATGAAAGACAAACTACCAACCTACCATCACTAAAGCTGTACTATTTTCTTTATTAAAATTGCAAAATCTCATTCTACATGAGTCATGCTCTGTTTTTATTCACAATAAAACAGAGAAGCTTAGCATTATAAGATGATCAAAAGTATGAGTCATTAGATCTATTTTTCTTGTGAATGGAGCATAGCATTAACAATAATTATGAAGTAAAGGATGTCCACCTCATTCACTATTTTGATACTCCAAGTAGAGTATTGGGGTAGCCCAGTACTATGTCTTTAGGAAATAGTTTATAGAATGGGAAAAAGATGAAACACAAAGATGTAAGCAAGCTTTACTCTGAAAATCATCTCATAGATCAGACATACAACTTGTCCCTCTAGACTTGATACGTAGAGGCAACCTAAAACCCAAGGAGGCATTGCTATAGTATTGAAAACATATGATCCCTTCAGCTTCAATGTCTTTAAACTCAACCTTTACATTCTTTATGCATGTTCACATAAGGCCCTGTAGTCTGTATCACATATGACTAAATAGAATGGTTCTGGCAAAGCAAAAACATAATATTTTGATCAGTTGCACAAACAAATTTTAAAACTCATCTCTAAAAGGTTGCTGAAATAGCATGGATTCCATACTTCCTCTATCTCTCTATATTTTACTTACAAAAATTTACTACATTAATCCATAGGCTGATACACTGTTCCATTGGAGGACTGAAAAACATCAGGCAGACAAACACATAAAGAAATCTGCAGGAAGCTAATATCAAGTCATATTGGTGAGCTAGTGACTAGAGCCACAAACGGAACTTGGATGTTTGGTCAGTAAGTCAGGCAGTCTGGACATCCTTGTAAGCCACAGACTCCATTCTTTGTGGCTTTATTGTTAGTCTTGCACACCATTTCCTTGAAAGCCAAATTTAGACATTTTTACTAATTAGTGATTTTTTTCAAGTCCATATCAAAAGGCATTGGGTTTTGATTAGCCCACAAAGAAAGGTTTTGCTCCTGGGCTCATAGTTTTCGGTCTCCTTAGCAGTTAATTGAATGAAGAATAATAGCTGCTCTGTAGGGAAGCTTGTGAACTACATTGAGAGGTCGATGCCTCTTTAGTCTCTGGAAACTTCTGTAATGTTAAATAGTGCTTAGTAAATTTAAGCCCAGAATTCTAGAGCAAACTGATGCATTTAGATACGTCTCAAGCTTATGATTTCCAAGCAGCTGGCTTGGTGTGAGGATGTAGATGTTGGCTCAAGCCCTTTACTTCTCTAGTGAAATGTTCAGTGTTTCCGTGCTGTACCTCTCACTATTTTGACAGAATAAAAAGTTGTTCCTTCTTCTAGAAATTAAATTTCTATTTTCATAAACCAAACTTTACTACCAAGGTACAATGCCTACAGTAGGGTTTTGTGTGTGTGTGTGCGTGTGTGTGTGTGTGTACATGTATGTATGTATGTGTGTATCTATGTGTGTATCTATGTATGTACTTCTAGTCCTACACAATTACAGTTAAGCTTGCTTATGTCTCTTGAAGAGTGACAGTAGTGATGGGTCTTGCTTTACATTTTAAATAATTGCGTTGGGTCCTTAACCTACTAAGAAAGTAAGAGACCACGTATCTCTGAGTCCCATAAGAGCAGTAGTCTTGAGGGCAGGGAAGATAAATAACAAAATGTTAACCTGTAAACATGAAACTATGCTTTCTAGCCACAATAGTCATACTTTTTTTAAGAACAACAGGGACCTGGAGAGATGTCCCAGTTGTTAAAGGTATGCACTGCTCTCACAGAGGACCCAAGGTTGATTCCCAGCCCCCACATCAGGTGGTTCATGACCACCTGTAACTCTGGCTCCAGAGGTATATTAATCTCTTCTTCTGTCCTTTGTAGGAACTGCACTTACACACACCTTCTTCCAACACACACTTACACACACACACACACACACACATACACACATACACACGTGCTTATTAGAATGATAAAAATTAAGTCTTTTTATTTTATTTATTCACTTTACATCCCAATCACTGTCTCACCTCCCGGTCCCCCTCCCTCCCACAGTCCTCTCCCCCTCCCCCCCTCCTTCTCCTCTGAAAGAATGGAGGCTTCCCCTGGATATCCACCCACCTTGGCATATCAAGTCTCTGCAGGGCTCCATCCCTCATGCCTGAATGTCTTGTAGACAGTATGCTCCATCCTCTGTCCCTGCATTTCTTGTAGGCAGGATAAGTTTTGGGTTGAAAGTTTTATGGGTGAGTTGGTGTCCCTATGCTCCACTGGGGTTCCTACCTGGCTACAGGAGATAGTCTCTTCAAGTTTCATGTCCCCAGTACAGTAAGTCTCAGCTAAGGTCACCCCCACTGATTCTTGGGAGCCTCTCTTATCCCATGTCTCTTCCATGTCCTTGAGATGCCCCACCCCCCCACACCCACTGCCACACCCTGCCAGCTTCAGCAGATCTCCATTCATTCTCATGGCCACCTCCCCAGTCTCTTCCTACACCTAATCCTAATCCCCTCGTTTCCCTCCACATCCCCTTTCCCACCCACTTCTCTCTCTCCTTCTGCCTCCTATTATTAATTTATTCTCCCCTCTGAGTGAGATTCAAGTATCTTCGCTTGGGCCTTTCTTCTTGCTTAACTTCTTTGGATCTGTGGAGTGTAGCATGGGTGTCCTGTATTTTATAGCTAATATCCACTTATAAGTGAGTATATACCGTGTATTGCATGGTATAACCTTCCCTTGAGGAGTGAGCCACTGTTACACATTGGCTCCTGTAATTTGCCTACTGAGGTCTCTCCTGTCCTATCTCACTTCCCCACATCCTGGCTGGTATTCCTTGAAAGTGATTCTGAAGTAAGCAAGCTACTTACATCCACATCGCGGTTTCAGTATCTGATTTTCCATGGCAGAGCATACCAGTAATTCTAGTATTCAGAAAGCAGAGGCAGGGGGATGGTCAAAAGCTCAAGACCAGCCTGCTCTAGGTCTTCAAAAGAAAATATGGAAAAAACCTAGAGGAAATATGGGGAAATATGCTCTTGCAATGTGTCAATTTCCTGAAACTATTGTCTAGATGGTCTCCTCCTTCATACACATGAACACAGGTTTAATTACTACATGCCAAGACTGCAGGCCTTTGAGACCCGGTAGAGGGAAGTGTAGGGAATGTATCTAGCAAACAGGGTAGAGGGAAGAGTGGAGAATGTATCTAGAGAGCACGTGTGTTCTCTGGAAACTTAGTGTCTGTCAGAGAGTCCATTAGACAGTTTATGAAACTGTAAGTTTGATTGGGAAAGGGTGAGTTTGAGAAGGTTTGAAGAGGCAAGTAAAATTTTTATTGACAATGTTGGAAGTCAATACAGTAGTCTAAAAGCTACAAAAAGCACAAAACCTCTGAAATGACAAACCTCACAGGATTGGGATTTTGTGTGTGTGTGTGTGTGTGTGTGTGTGTGTGTGTGTGTGTGTGTTCTATCCAACCAGCTTCCCACAGCCTCCCAATTCCATATATCCATCTGAGAATTTGCCCATCCCATTCTATGCAATCCCAGAAGAATGGTGTTTCCAGACGTATGACATTACAAAACAAAATTTAAAGGAGGCTTAGATTCTCTCTTTACCAGCTCTTAACTTCTGCAATTAAAAATCCAACATATGTATAGGAATGAATCATAAGCTTGGTCAATCAATAGATAATTATAGTTGCAAGAGTTGGGAGTAAAGCCAAGCATTCTTTATTAACTGATTCTTTTGAAAATGATTGCCAGCTGACTCTAGGACTATGATGATGACAGACTATATGAGCAAAGGACATGAAGCATTAGGACATCTGAGAAACTCACCATGAAGTACAATTTCTTTTATTTACTTTTTCCTTTTTTTTTTCTTTTTTGTTCATCACTTTAATGTCACCATCAATGTTCATTTTTGACTTGAACAATAAGGAACTGTTTTTTGTGTTTTGATGTATGTAGCATCAAGAACACTACACAACCTTTACAAACATCCAATAAATGGATTGTAAGTATCCTTTCACAACTACATAGATAATGTTATCTTTTGGACTTTTAGATGAAATGTTTTATTTGCTGGATTTTCTATAATAGACTTTAAGCTTTCAGCAACTAATACTCACTCGTTTTGAACACTAAGCCAAGTAATGTGCAAGACAACATTGTTTTCCAAATTAAACTTCAGATATTTAGACTTGTTCTGTGGTTAATGACTCAAGTTTTAATCTTGTGTTACAGAGAAAAAAGGGCAGAACCTACAAACCAGGAGTAAAATTTCCCAATTTCCTGCTAAGCACATAATGGCACTGATTGGAGTGAGGAATGCCTGGGAGAGCTTTCCTGTCCATTCTCCCTTAACAAGGGAGATGTTACCCAGCAACATCTTCACATAAAACAAAACATGTGAGATCAGACTGTGCCCATAATCCCTGGCAGAGACTACAACATATAATAATGATGTATTGTGCTTTTCACTGGTATTATACAATGTGAATTTTTTTTAAAGATGTGTCAAAATGACATTACCTCTGTATGTCTCTATCAGTTGATTCATTTCTGTCACCACCGAAGTATTCTCAGCAGTATCGTGTCACATGATTAGATAGCAAAAAACTAAAGATGCTTATTCCATAATCTCCTAAAATATCTAAACAACAAACAAAAACATGTTAAAAAACAACGTTGTGCCAAGGGATGTATATTTTCACAGAAATACTACATATTATTTGATTTATGCATGAGGGGAAAACTGACTAAACAGCATTTAATTATATAAATGAGATTATAAATTACTAAATTCTAGAGTGTTCTGTGTAAAACAACAGCAAACTGACATAATCACCCATGCTATCTAATACTCTGTTCAACTGACATACGAAGAATTATTTACTTTTTTGACTTTGTACTTAAAACCCTAGAACATAATTTCCAATGCAATATTGAAAATTCCAAGAACCAATACTAGCATAAATGTATAGGTATTTATGTGCATATAAATATGCACACACTTAAAAGTTTATCAGGATTTGTGTTTTTAATTATTATTCTATGAAATGCTTAATGCATTCTTACTATATGCCAGGATCAAAAGTATGTACAATGACCCTTCTCTCAATAAGTTCATAGCCAAATATCAGAAATAAACATGTCCACACTTTCAAAATGGGGTTAAATTAAAAGGCAAATACTCAAAACAATATAGAAGTTCAGATGAGTTCTACATGGAATGGTGAGAGTCTCCATCAACAGACACAGATACATATTAGACGATGGACAGAATTTTGATAGAAAAACAGTATGTGTACAGTATGGCTGGGGTGCATAAGAACAAGATGGTTTGGAGAGAAGGCCAAGTCAGTGTAGTTATAACTGGGATTGGCCTGTCCGGAGAAGCAGGCATTGGTGAAACTGGAGACACAAGCTAGAACTACATGGCAAGAGACTGAAGAGTGTCAGCTTTCTCTCAGGAACAGAGAGAATCATTAAATGGTTTGAACTGGGGTGAATAATGCAATTAAATCTGAATTTTTGAAAAACAAAAAAAACCAACACTGGCGAAACTATTTCCCCCAGTTCTCTTCTCTGATACTATATTGTCAAAGACTAGCTTGCTATCTCATCTGTCTGGGAATATGTTTTTTAATGATTCTAAATTTGGGGCACTGTTCTCCCTAGTGTCACTTTGGCATTTTATTTACCATAAACTTTTCAACAATTAAAAAAATACTTCAAGACCTAGTTAGCCTGGAACTAACAAAATTAAGGTGTCAGTCTTGACTTAATGTGGCAAATACCACCTACAAAAGTGACCTGAATACCTGTTTGCTTGTACATCACTCAGGTTAATATTTCTTCAAACAGCATGTTATGTACATACGATGCTCTCAGTGGCCTCACAGAAAAGAGCAAAACTCCATCAAACTGAGCACGATGAAGATGAAAGTGGTTGATTTGGAATGAGTACTATCTTCAGAGAGCTCCTTGCTTGAAAAATGACAAATCCTGCAATTCATAAAACAGTTGAGTAAAAGGTAATAATTTTTAACTAGTCCTGATTATGTCCCATATAATTCAAATTCCATTAGGATTAAATACATTTCTATTATCTTTCTACTCTCCACTGGGACCTAAGAAGCATCTTCTAGCATCTCTTCTGATATCATCTTAGTTCCCCAGGCAGGATCTACTGAAATATGTTTACAAGCTCTGCATTGTAACTGGAGTGATGCTAGGAATTCCAATGGCTCCTGGAATGGGACGCACAGCACGAGAAGCCTGCAGCATCAGAGCCAAACTCAAATGTGGAGCAGGGCAAATGAACATTAACGAGAAAACTGAGCAGGTGAGGCTGGTGGCAAATTCAAGTGCGTTAGCTTACTAAAGAGACAGTGTATTCTAAACAGAAGTTGCTTCCAAGCCCAGCAGACTATGACCAGGAGGAACATATGTTGCCAGATGTTACATGCTTTTTAGAAAAGTTTTTAAAGATTTATTTTGGGTTTTTTTTGTTACTTCTATTGGTTTTATTTTTTGTGTGTTTTCACAAACACCAGTTGTGAAATAGTGTAATCTGCCCAAACCAAGGAGGCTTAGATGCTTTGAAAAAAATTACCTTCTTTTATCTGCTAGCAAGAAATAATGCACAGGAACCCATTTGTCTCATTTTTCCTCATTAACATTTATTTTGTTTTTAATCACAGTGGAGGCTATGTACACATGAGTGTAGTGCTCACAGTGGCCAGAAGAAAGCATTGGAACACCCTGGAGCTGGAGTTAGAGATGGGTGTGAGCCACCTGACATAGTTGCTGGGAATCAAACCCAGGTCCTCTGCAAGAGCAGTGCACATTCTTAAGTGCTAAGCAATCTTTCCAGACCCTTATTAAAAATTTAAATTAATTCCATTGTTAAATATCATATGCCAATTAAAGCATACAAAAGTAGGATGTAGGATGTAACCAATGACCTGCTTGATTTCCATTTCAAGCCTCAAAGAATCAAATATCAAGTAAGAAAAACATAGGAAGAAAGGAAGCCTGTGCTGTGGCCAAGGGTATCTTTAAACACCAGAAGATAATAGAAGACCTCTAAGCTTAGGAAAGTCACAGCCCCATCCCATTATAATCTGGAGCACTCTGGAGAAAAATAACTGGAATCCCAGAAAGTCAGCTGGAGACATGAAAACTCCATAACTGTCTGAGAGGAATTTCTACAGTGAAGAAGGAAACACACCATGGCTATAGTAATCAGTACAGTAACTACTAGCCATATACAGTTATAAAACTCATGGAGAAAAGCTGTTGTTACTACAAATGTGAGTTTTAAATTTCACTTTAGTTCCCTTAACTTTAAACGTATATATGTATCTTTATGTGCACTGTATATACGTAGCTATATTTATGCTGAATGTGTGTATCTGTATGTATAGTGTAGGTATGTTTCTGTATGTATGTCATATGTATCTAGTAGCTATGCACTACAGAAGCTCTAGCTGGTAGCTGTCAAAATGTAGTGGCTCTCAGAATCACCTACAGTACTTGCTCAAACAGATCACTGGCTGCCATCTGCACATGCTTCTGATTCTGTAGGCATGCCATAGGGCTTCACACATAAACCAAGGTCCTAGATGGGTTTTGATGCTGCTGGCTAATGAAATGGGACCTTAGAGGCATCCATTTTCAGGTTCTAGAACAGAGTATGGCAAAAGGACAGAAGCAACAGCTAATGAAAGAATAGGAAAGGAAAGAGAAAGGAAAGAGTTGGGAGGGAGGAGGGAAAGGAAGGGAGGGGAGGGGAAGGGAGGGGAGAGGAGGGAAGAGGGGGAGGGGAGGGAAGGGGAAAGGAGGGGAAGGGAGGGGAGGGCCTAGAATAAATTCCCGTATTTCCTTTATACCACACTGGAAGAACAGAGCAGGTGGAGATCATCATGGCCTTCAAGTTTTCACTGATTTGAAGATGAGTTTTGCATATAAATCAGAGCATGGTGCCTTTCTTCTTGGGTGGCCCTGAGTCTTAGTTCCACTCCAACAGGAGGCAAAAGAGAAAATCCTGGATCATTATGACCATTAGACACCTGGCAAAATCCATATGTCATAAAATTTGACTAATATTTTCCTTAATATGCATAGCATTATTAAGGCACCTCATTTATCCTCCAAATGTGGTATGAAATAACAGTTCAGGTCAACTGTAGCCTTGTGCCCTAAAAAACATGTATTATATGTACAGGAAAGAACCCAGGGACTCCTAATCCTCCTTCTAACTCTTTCTCATTTAAAACTAGAAATGTCAAGACTTGCTATATATTATGTCCAAGGAAATTAAAGATAGGGCCTGTGCATCTTAATCCTGATGTTTAAATAAGCTTCTTCCAAGTGAAGAGAAACACCTAACAAGCTTGAAGAAGCACAGAGAATACGATAAGTCTCTTAGATGATCACCAAACATTTCACATAATTCTGAAATTTACTTTCATGTTTCCTCTCTGGGCTGAAGAGCAAAATATTTTAACTTTAGCAAAGGATTTATTTCCAGATATATGCTTCTAGCCACTGTGGGAGACTTTTCTGTATGGCCAGTTTTCCATTTCCACACTTGTTTGTAGTTTCCCATATTGACTCTAGAATTTGATGTTTGAGTAGCACCAGGCAATCAATGGTGAAGCAGAAAATTTCACATAAGCAGAGACTTTAAGTAGCCTTTGTACATTTCTGATTCCAGTTTCCTATACTTTCCTTAAAAGCCTGCTCAAAAACCTTTGATAAAGGATGGAACATGTGAAACAGAACCCAACCCTCCTTAATATTCCAGCTGACTACCAAGGAAGTGAAAGAATTCAGTCCAGATGCCAATTCTTCTTTGTGGCTCATTGTCAAACTATGGACTAAAGTCAGCTCAGCTGACAGCAGCTCACATTAGCAGAACTGCCCATCAGGCCTATACACCCATGAGAAATAATAAAGCATTCTGGATGTGACTCGTTACATGGCCACAACTAACTAATGCACCATGTGTCCTCAGTAGAATATGTAATTATAGCCCAGTGGTAGATGTGACACTCCACATTTGGTGGAGATTCTATGGTAATAAAGTTGTTCACACACATTTACATGATTGTTCTTACATTTATATCAAACTCTGCTAACGGACTCTATATACTGAAAAAGTTTATGGAAGAAATTGAAATCCTTGTTCATTCAGATATCAGCAAGTGATTGTCTTACTAAATCCAGTGCAATTCATATACCCTAGGCTATGTTTCTCACATGATCATAGTCCTAAAGATTACCCTTTAAAGCAAGAAGATGAAAACCTCCCCCTTAGTTGCATCTGTCCATTCCCTTGCTGGCTGGTTGTTGTGTCCCAGTTTACAACATCGAGGGGTACAAATTGTCCGCCAGCATCAGGCAGACAGCCTGACAGTCTTAACAGGACCCCTGCTGATGTGCATCTCTGGTCTCCACTCAGCTGTCCCATCCTGCAGCCACTGTTCTAAAGTTACAGAACAGTTTCTAACTTTGTGCCTGTCCCAAGGCATCAGTACCAAGGCACATGATCTGTAATTTATGAGGACACCCACAGAGCTGTCACTTGCAAGGCAGGTGTTGAGAAAATGGCAAGCAGCTCTAGGAAAGAAAAGGACTGTGACCTCACCCTTGAATAAGTGGCCAACATAGTCACAGAAGAAAGCGTTGACATAAGCGAGCTTTAAAAATAAAGCAATGGCTCGTCTTGCTGACGGCGTCGTCTCTACACTTGAACAAGACAAAGCTCAAGGGACCTGTGGGAAAAGAAGGTGGATTTTGTGTTCAGGGCCGCTGTTGTAGTTTTCAACCGCACTTTGCAATCTAAACTATCAATTTCAGGTGTCTTGCTAGAACAAATCATGGTTCAAGCCAAATTATCTCCACAATGCAATGGGCCATGATCTCCCTAACTGAAATTACATAAAAGAAACCAGAAGTCAATTCAAGAGAGAAGGAAAGAACCCAGAACAGGACTTGCTTTTCCAGATAAGCAATACTCCTAAATTGAGTGTCTGTTAGTTGTGGCATAGTTTTGTGACAGAGCCTGGGCTATAGCTCAATGTTGAGCTCATGTTTTGAATGTACAAAGGCCTGCCTGGATTAAATCTATAGGAGAAAAATGTCAAATTAACTTGCTGTCTTCACAGCCTACTTATATTTCAACTGCTACTTGCATTTCAGAGACTAAGAAAAATTAACCTACTCAACTTGATTTAAACAGAGTGGACATCTATTTGCAGGTAGAAGTGTAGTAAAAAGTCTCAGGCATTTGCAAAGAACCCCCTAGGCACATAGGTTGCTGTCACTTGGGATGGAAAGAGTATCAGCTCAGATGCAACTTGAGCCTTGAAACCAGATGACATCATGATGAAAAGACTCCAAGACTTCAGAAACATTGCTTACCGATAGGCAGCTCAGCTTTCTGTCTTGGGTCTGAGAGTTCCAGTGGGATATTTGTGTCACAAAGCAAGTCCAGCCAAGTTCACACCATGGGAAAGCCATAATGAGCCTAGAGATTCAAATAGCTGGCTGCTTGCTGGCTGCCAGAGAAGCTTCCACACTGACAATATTACAAGCGTTTTTCCTTCCTTTGGTGAAGACAGATCTCTTTGGCAGGGACTTGCCATCAACACATTCCTACAGCCTTCTTTTCTTCAAACCTTCCTTTCTTATAACCTTCACCCTGGTATTGAAGGCCCAATTTCTTACAGACTTCTATATATGTTGGCTATTAATGAACAGCCAGCTAGCTGTCCATGACATAAGCCATTGTGTCCTGCACCTTCCTGCTGCTATCATAAGAGATCAGAGCTGAAAAGAACAGTTAAGGAGGTTCTGGAAAACCCCGAGCCATTTTTTTCTGGCTCTTAGCCTGGAAAAACTCCTGACAGAAAGCCTGTCTGGTGCCCTTGGCAGAACCCCCACAAGATCTAGTAAAATGCCAAAGTAGAGGCATCGTGACATCAAGAGAAATACATGCTGCAAGCAAATGGCCACACCTGCCCACTGAACTTCGGGAAATTGTTTATCACATGTTGGGTGACTAGATTGCAAGCGTTAAAACAGGAATATTGCATTTCAAATTAATTCTTGCTTAGTGGTTTTGCATCAAGCTTACATTCTGATTGGCTTTTTTCCTCAAAGAAGGAATATAATCTTGGTGGAAATGAAGTGACGTACCTGGTTCTTCATTTCTATATTTGCAGGGCTATCTTCTCATAAAAAATAGTAAGAGATTATAAGAGTATTTATTTGGAGAATAAAAGAGTAGGATAATGATCATTGAGTCTCTAAGACACAATGAAGAGGTTTGTGTGACTAAACAACAGAACCAAACTACAGACTACAATGGGGAGCTTTATCCAACTGTAGCATTCTAAATGACAACTCTTAACACTCTCAGGGAAAAATATACTGAGTAAGGATTTTTTCTAAAAACCTAAACTGCTTCTAGTGGAAATTATTTCAAGACTCATGGAATCCTCTCACATTTTATCAGCATAATATTAATTTAATTCAAATTGAAAGACCGTCAAGTTTTTCCTCATCTCCAACACTTATGTCAAAAGGGACAAGGCTCCTCAGCTATGGTTGGGTCTCCCTGAGCCCCTCACATGTTTACTGTGACTGTCGCTGGCTTGATCTTGTTCGGGTCTTATGAGTAACAGTCACAGTCAAGGTGAGTTCACATGTAAGGGACCCTGATCATGTCCAGCAACTACTCTTTTGTTGCTGGTGTTTACTATCTTTGGTCTTACATTATTTCTGGAAGGTCTTCATCCAGCTGAGGAACTATTTGTAATTGATGGCTGCTCAGGGAGACCATTTTCTCTAGAAATGCACAATTTGAGAGTCTACCCAGGCTTCAGTAGATGACCCGACACTACAAACATACAGGCAGCAGTAAGTGGAATCAGAGTGCTTTAAAATGTAAAAAGACCACATAAAGTTGGAAAGGAAAAGAGGTGACAGGGATAAAGAGGAATGACAGAGGATGGAACAGAAAAGAAATTTGATTAAAATATATTATAGCTATATAAGAAATTCTCAACCAATAAGATGGGAGGGGAAAAGAAGAAACAAAGTTGTGAAGAATGTGTGTTGGATGGGGATTAGGGAAAGTTGAAAGGGAGAGAGGGGATAGAAATGAACAAGATAACATTCTATGTATAATTTTTCATTATTTAAAACAATTTATAAAATTAAATACATTTTGACCATATTCTTCCCCTTCCCCAAGTCTTTCCAGATCCTCTCCCATATACACCTAACTTTAAATTCATCTTCAGAAAAACAAAAGACAAAACCCAACACAACAACAAAACCCTCCAAATGCAGAAAACAAAATAAGATCACACCAAAAAAGAAAAACAAAACAAAAACCCTGAACTTTAACTAAACAAAACCACACACACACACACATACACACACACACACATATTCCACAATTGACTGTCGAGTCAATTATATGTTGTTCAACTACTCATGAACATAAGGCCTGTCCTAGAGTCGTTGATATAACTAATATCAAAATATTATTTTAAGCATATTCCTTAATAGATCATTTAAAAACCAGAGAGAGAGAGAGAGAGAGAGAGAGAGAGAGAGACAGACAGAGAGACAGAGAGGAGGAAGGAGAGAGAGAGAGAGAGAGAGAGAGAGAGAGAGAGAGACTAAACAAGCAAAGATAAAAAAATTTGACAGAGCAGATCAGCACACCCCTGGCTACTTATAGAGCCAGAAGTAACTGAACCCCAAAAACACTTGTGTTCTCTGAACATTAGACGCCTTACTTGTAATTGGGGTTAGCAATATCCTCAAGAATATCACTGTACATTATGTCCAGTCATTGTAATGTCAAGTTAACTGCAAATTAAGATGGTACCATATAAATGTATACCTTATTTTTTGTGATATTAATTCATATATTTTGCCATTCCACACACTGACAAAAAAAAAAGAAAGATAACATTCCCAAGAATTTGTCTTATATAAAAATAGTGTGTCAGTGCCTCATACATGCTGGTTTTGATATCATGGGTTTAACGCTGTGGAATTTTAAATTTTATTTACACAAAATAGTTTATAACTATTTTAGATATTTTAATACCTTCAAATTAGCAATTATTGGGCTGAATAAATGACTTAAGATATATTGCAAAACAACACAAAGTTAATTTTTCAATAGATTTAGCTTTGGCTCTTAGAATAGAGTTCTCTTTCCAAACATTGACATAGCCATTCAAGTGGGAAACCTGGAGATCTTCCAAAATCCTCAGACAGAATTTAACTTGCCATCCAATACACATTTGTTCTGTATGCGCTTATCCCAATGGTCTGGCTATTTGTATTTTAGCCTTAGTTCACTTACATGTTTGAAGGTAGCTTAAATAATTTTCTTTTCTTTCTTCTTCGAACCCTAAGCTCCAAATTGACCTGTGGTAGTTACTTTTCCTGTTGCTGTTATAAAATACTCTAACAAAATCAACATAAGGGAGAAAGGGTTTATTTTAGCTCACAGTCCCATCAGGGGGAAGACAAAGTATCAAAAACTTGAAGTTGAAGTCACCATATGTTTACAGACAGAAGAAGAAATGCTTGCACACATGCTAGTGCTCCACTCACTTGTTCATTTTTACACAGTCCAGGATTCCCTGCCTAGGGAATGATCTACTCATAGTGGACCGGTCTTCCCAACTCAATTAACTCAATCAAGGTAATCTTTCACAGACATTCCCAGAGGCCTATCTTCCATGCAATTTTAGATTCTGATAAGTTGACGTTAACATCACATGCCTCATTCTTATATCTACCTCATTCTATAGGCATAAAAAAACCACTAGCCAACTCCAAGTTGCAGTGCAGAGAATCTCCCCCTAAAGAAAGAGAACACTGACAAATACATAGTAAAGACCACAAGGTGTACAAAATTGAAACCCATAATAAAATTTAGCACAATCCAGTTCCAATCAATGTAAAAAACAAAACAAAACAACAACAACAAAAAAACAACACTTAGTCCTTCCAGAACACCAAAATCCCTCAATCCTTTTATTCTCAGTGACCATTTTGTGATGCAAGATGAGAACCAGAGCACAGCTGTGAATACTTTGTGGGTTTTTTAGGGGCAGAGCAGCACCTCTCATTGTGACCGGCATTATATAATGGCTGAGATTATGGTATCCCACAGGGTCTTCTATAGTAATAACATCAGCTAGAAGAAACTCGGTTCTCAAGGTTGAGTTCTAATCCCATGAGATTCATTTTCAATGAGTCACCTCCAAATGACACTTGAGAGACAGTTTCTTCTAAATGTTTAGTCATTTAGCTGAAGATTTAGAGTAGTGAGGGTGAGTATCTCTAAGTGAGCACAAATATTAGATGTAGTCTTTAGGCAATCTTATCAGCATCATGTAGCTAGCCATCCATTATCAATATCATTGTTTTCCTTCATATCTTCACATTACAGACTGGCAGTTTATATCCTCCTTATGGGTATGCCTGTGCCACAACTCTAGTAAATATGGGTCATGCAGCATGGTGAAACAAGTGCTTAGAAAAACCAAACAAAACAGTTCTAAGCACTATGGGTGGTTATCACAGTATCACTTTAATTCAAGGATAAAGGTCATTTTTCAATTAAGATTAATAATATAAAGAAAAAGCAACTAAAAGCATATAAAACATATGTCAGATATAAACTAAGAGCAATATATCTTCTCAGCATAAACCTGTCATCTCCATCTAAACAGCCATGGATAATTTCCTTAGGTGTATGGACATGAGGTGTCTGTCAGGTTCTCAGACAGAAATATTGTGACATTCTTCTCAGAGCCACATTAAGCATCTTAAGGAGACAGCGAATAATGGCAATCTTTGGCATAGGCAAGACCTTGCCCATCAGCTAAATTAAATCCTGGTCTCTAGCAGAGAATTTGTCAAACCTATTCATGAGTTTCCTATTAGCCCTTACCTACAACAGTGGTTCTCAGTTCTTAAGGTGAATTTTGCAACACCTTAAGGAAGGAATGTGCTAGAATCTTAGACTCCACCCCAGACCTACAATCAAAAGTTAAGAATACCTGCCTCCATATGTGCCACCACAACAAATGACAAGCTTCTGAGACATAAAGAATGAAATGATAGAGTCTTCATTTCAAGTCATAGTATTTCACTTGGAAACTTCTTGCTGCTTATGGTGACTTGAAGTCAACACTCTGAAATATTTTAAGGCAATATTCAGAATAATGTAATTTAACTCACTGTACTCAATATGTCTGACTCACCAGCTGTGTATTATTGCCAACAGGAGAGCTAGAACTTTGGACCTGTCCTCGTGTGTGTGTGTGTGTGTGTGTGTGTGTGTGTGTGTGTGTGTGTGTGTGTGTTCCAGGGACAGGAGTCATGACAAACCTCCCTAATGCTGACATATAAACATGGTTTCTAAGGAATGTGTCAGTCTTGATTGACATCTGGGTCCATCTTAAAGTGTTGTGAAACTAAATGAAAAGAAAAAGGTATTTGCATCTCAAAAGGTGTCACCCCAAGCTCCCTTACTGTCCCTTTTCCTTGCTGTCCCTTTTGTTGTACTTTGTTTCCTGATACTATTTGATGCAAACCGTAGTTGCTTACAGGTCTTTGATGCAAACTGTAGCTGCCTACAAGTCTGCCTGTTTTTTAGTTTGTTAGCATCTCAAAGACAGTTATTTTGTGAGCTGCATAGCTGCATCCTCTCAGGTTCTGCAACAGTGCCCAGGAACAGAGTAGAAGTGAGGAAAACCACCTGTACCTGGAAAGCTCAGTAAACCCTTCCCTGCCCCTGTGCCTGGCTTTGCAGACTGATAGCCCAGGATGCTGTTGACCTTGTCTCGCACTTCAGTTGCTGGGTCTTGCTCTTCCCACACTGGATCACATCCAGCCTCCTTTTCCTTGAACCATAACATTCTTCCTGTAGCACAGAACAGATGCGCTTGCTTTCCTCTACAGTGTAGTCTTGATGGCCAAGACCCCAGTGGGAGCAATGTTCCTTTCTCCAGGCACTCAGAGCTTTAGAAACCAATTTCACTTTAGCCAAATCCCACCACCCAGCTGGGTGGCCAAAACCCAGCATACTCTATCCATAAAAAGCAGTAGGCTTGAAATGCTTCCCATTCCTAGGAGTCAAACACAAAATAAAATTGACTAAATCCTTCTGGAATTCCACAAAGCAGCAACTGCCCTAACTCTCACCTCCAGCACATTTGGTGCCTTTCACCGTGGAAAATACCAACTCCTTAACACTTCCTCCCACTGTCACTCAGCCCTTCAATTCTGCTCTAAGAGTTGCCAGGAAGTTTTAAAAGAAGGAAGAAATCTGCTGGGCAACATGGAAACCAAACAGTTAAAACAATTGGTGATAATTTTTACTTTTAATATGAACATCTTAATCCCTATTTGCAATATGTATGTGCCCTAGTTTCTTTTTTGTGCCTGTAGGAAAAAATTATCTCAACAAAAGCAATTTAGGGAAGAAAGATTTATTTTATCCCACCATTCCAGGTATCAGGCCATTGCTGTGGAAAAGCCAAGGCAAAAATAACTTAAAACATCTCAGTATATCACCTCACAGTCAAGAGGGAACATGATCAGGTACTGGGGGCGGAGGGGGGGAACCATGAGTGTAGCCCCGAGGGCGAGCAGAATGAATGGGGAGGTGGGAGGTGGGGGAGCCCTCTAGAATGTGCCAGATATCTTGGAGGGGAGAGAATCTCAAGACCCAAAGGGAGGTACCTTAGATGAGATACACAGTGGGAGAGAGGGATAGTGTAGAATCCATCTCCAGTAGAAAGACAGGGCATCAAGTGGAGGTATGGAGTTGCCATCCCACAGTCAAAAACTATGACCCAGAATTGTTCCTATTTAAAAGAACTGCAGAGACAAAAATGGAGAAGAGACTGAGGGAAAGGAGGTCCAGTGACTTGCCCAAATTGGGATCTATCTCAAGGGGAGGTCCCAAGACCTGACACTATTACTGATGCTATGATGTACTTACAGACAGCAGCCTAGCATGGCTGTCCTCCAAGAAGCCCAACAAGTAGCTAACTGAGACAGAAGCAGATACTTACACCCACCCAATGGTCTGAAGTTGGAGACCGCTGTGGTTGAATTATGAAAAGACTGAAAGAAATTGAGAAAGAGGACAACCCGATAGGAAGACCAGCAGTCTCACCAAACCTGAACCCCCAAGATCTCTCAGACACTGAGCCACCAACCAGGCAGCATACACTAGCTGGTCTGAGGACCCCGGACACATGTACAGCAGAGGACTGCCTGGTCTGGCATCCATGAGGGAAGAAGCCCCAGAGAATGGGGAGGACTGACAGGGCATGGGGAGTGGGAGTGGGAACATCCCCTTGGAGATGGGAAAGGAAGAATGGGATGAGGAACTGTTAGAGGACAAAACTGGAGGGGGATAATGACTGGACTGTATAAAAAGATTAAAGATAATTTTTAAAAAATGCCTATACTTCAATTCACTTTCTCCACACTTAAAACAGTCCAGGACCCAAACCCAGGGAATGGTGCTACCCATAATGGGCAGGTCTTTCTACCTCAATTAACTTTATCAAACCAACCACCCACATACATACCCATAGTCAAACCAAATGTAAATAATTCCTCAATGAGATTTTTTTCCCAGGTGATTCTACATTGTATCACTTGTAGAATTAAAACAACCTGCTACATTATACTTATACCACAAGCTATTAATTAATCCTTATGGGCACTTGAGACTTTTATCATTGTTGTAGGGTTTCCACATTTTAGGATCTAATCTCATCAAAGGCTGAGGCAGGAGTGCTGTGAAATTGAGGCAGCCTGAACTATATAGACTGAACTCTATTTCAAAAATTTAACTATGCCTGAGCTGCACACTGAGACCCTGTTTCAAAAACAATAAAAAATAATTTCATTGCATGCCACTAGGAGCTGAATTAATACTCAATTTGGGGAACGACTGCAACTTTACAATGTATTTTCTGCTTTCCAATAATTTATAATCTTTTCTTTTACCTTTGCAGAAATATATACACTTGTTTTTGGTTTAGTTTCCTATGATTTTGGTTTTTTGAGACAGGCTCTCATATAACCCAGGCTGATCTCAAACTTGCCATGTAGCTAAAAATAGTGCTAAATTTTTTTATGATTCATTTATCTTTATTTTACCTGCATGAGTGGTTTTGCCTGAGTCTAAACATTTATACCATGTGCACACCTAGTGCACAAGAAGGCCGAAAGAGGACATAAGATCCTCTGGAACTGGAGTTACAGGCAGTTGTGAACTACCATGTGGATGCTGGAAGCAAAACACAGGTCTTCCATAAAAGCAGAAAATGATCTGAACCACTGAGTCCCAACTCTGAAATTTGAGTCTCCTATCTCTGCCTCCCTAGTGCTATGATTACAGGTGCACAGTACCACATTCTATCTCTGCTGCTCTGGGGACCAAACCCAGAGCTTCATGCATGCTTTCAAAGTACTCTACCAATGGAGCTATATCCTTAGGTCTCCCCCTTAAAAATCTACAAATGTTTCCCTGTCACATAACATAGCAAGTGTTGATGCTAAATGAATTTTTTCCTTTTAACATAAGGAAATTACCTTATGTTGCCCAGAATAGTTCATTAAAAATCTCAGCTCACTATAGCTATGTTTTTGGCTGATGCCCCTCGATACTCACTTCTGCTTCTACACACATCTTTTCTCTGTCTGCATCTCCTTCCACAGCTCTGGTTACAATGCCAGGACACATCAGAAGTGGATAGATAAGGCTAATCAAACATAAGCTGTTATTCTTCATGTGCCATACCATCGGGAGGATACAGGGTCCACAGGATTTCAGCAATGGATTGCCAAATAATAGTATAGTCAAATGTCACTATGGCTATTATCTGATCTAAATTGTCCTCCCTGAATTTGTTTGAAATGGCTTTGACATATACCACATGAGTGGAAATTTACAGCAGATGTCAAATACAAACTAAGATTGTAGAAAATTGATTTAAGACAAGAGTAGCAAATACTCATCATGAGGGAACAGTTTATTTTCTTACAAAATCCATGATAAGCATAAAAGACAAAGGGAAAATGTTTATTGAGCATCATTAAGTTTAAAACTTTCTCTTAAAACATATCATTAAAAGTGAAAAGATGCAGACATAGAATCCTAAAACTTTGGAGGTAGAAACAGGAGAATCAGTCATCCAGGGTCATCCTTGGCAACATAGAAAGTGCAAGGTCAGCTTGGGCTATTTAAGATCCTGTCTCAAAATATGCTATAAATAAATAAAATTTATATTTATATATAAATATTATATAATATATGCTATATAATATAGTATGTAATTATATATTTATATTTTTATTTTTATTCACTTATATTTGTTTATATATTACGTGCTTATGTTTAAATATATTTTTATTTTTATCATAATAAATAAATAAATTTATTTAAATAAAAGACAATATATGATGAAATATTATATATACTCCTAGATGATAAAATCTACTAAGGTTAACTACTCATAAAGTTATAGCAGAGAAAGTAAGATACTCAAAGTTCCAGGAGACACTAAAGAAATGCAAACCAAAACCATGAAGTTAGCACTAAATATATTAGAATGGATATAATTTTAAAATACCAGCTACATGTCAGCATGTCATAGAGGACTAAGAACTTCTCTAGCTTCTGGTGAGGATGTAAAATGGTACAAACATTTTGGAAATCTGTTCGGGGCTTCTTGAAATGTTGAGTATATAAACAAGCCATCCCAGTCCTAGATGTTTAACTATGAGAAATGATAACATGTTGTGATGTTTTAATTGTCAACACAAGCTAGAATCACCTGGGAAAAGTCTCAGTGAGGGATTGCCCAGATCTGGTTGGCCTGTGATCATGTCTGTGGGGGATTGTCTTGATTGCCTTAAATGATGTGGGGCAAACCAACCTCAAGTGCATGGTGCCATTCCTTAGGTTTGGCCTGGACTTTATAATAGCATTAATACCAGAGAAGTACCACGAATGCATGCATTCTTCTATACTACTGATATAATGTGACTAGCTGCTTCAAGTTTCCAATGACAGACTGGATTTGTGAGCCAAAGGCTCCTTTAAAGTTGTTTGTCAGACAGGGTATGTGAAAGTTTAGAGAAGCTTTATTCAAATAACCAAAACTTTGGCATATGCTTACTATGCCACAAGAATTCTCACCATCTAGATAACTTAAAAAGAACAGAATTATTTTTCTTTTGTTGAGGGGTCCAAAAGTCTGAAACTAGCATATTAGTACATTTATCCCTTCTGGAGAATGTAGAGAACAATCATTTCAATGCCTACCTCCTTGTATCTGATATTTGCTGGAAAATCCTTGGCATGTAGCAGCATCCTAGCAGTCTCTAACCTGTTTTGTCCATCCTTTCACCAGGACATCAGTGACTGGGTATGGTGCTTCCCCTGACTTAGTACTGCTTCATGTTACTGGAAACCATTCTGTGTTGCTATAACAGAAAGCCTAAGACTCGGTAGTTTATATAAAGAACAGAGATTTAGTCAGTGGGGTGGGACACACTAAGGATATGAAGGCCACAGGATCAAAAGTTCAAGATTATTCTCAGCTTCATAGTGGCTTTTAGGCCAGCCTAGACTACTGGTGATTCTATCCACAAAAAAAATTCAGAAATGAACAGACAGAAAGGATGAAAATTTAGCTGCTGTAGTTCTAAAGACTGAAAAATCTAAGTCTGATGGACCTACAAATGATAGGAGCACCAGGCTGAGCCACCCTGAGAGAAGAAGAGCAGAAGAGTAAGAAGCAACAAACTCACTGTTGTAAGGAAGGTCAACCAAGGCCATCAAACCCATTACGCCTTGTGATGATCAATGTAGCAGGCTCTTCCTTACCCCATGTATTTTCTTGTGATTCTAGTGTAGAACCCATTTGTCCACTTGACCACCCACTAGCCTCAACTACTGCATGGTAAGGAATGGTGACTACAGGACAAAACCCCAAAGTCTACAGTGCATTTTATGGAAATATTTTTGTTTTTCTAATTTTGTAATAAAGAAAACTTGTATTACATTATTTCATGGTTTATTTTTATTATTTTAAATTATTTGTATGTGTTAGGAGGGTGGATATGATTGCAGGTGCCCAGAGTGCAGAGGTGCAGACTGCTAGAGCTAGAATTATGGGTGGTTATGGTCTGGGCAATATGGGTGTTTGCTGTAGAATATTTGATTGCACTGTGGACCCTGAGATTGTGTTATTTTTGAAAAAAAAAATAAAGCTCAGCCTTAGCAGACACCTTTAATCCTTGTGGCTGGAATACACACCTCTAATCTTGAACAAAGAAGGTAAAATTAGTTTGCAGAAGGAAATATTCACGTTTGAAAGTGATGTCTAATTGTAAACAAAGTGACCAATCAGAAAAAAAGTTGACAGAATAGGATATACACAAGGGAAGCTACTTAAGAGAACACATAGAGAGAAAGAAGAAGAAGGGGATAGTTTTACAGAGACTGGTTTGAGAGAGAACAAGCTAGGCACAGGTGAAGACAGAATGAACCAGAGAATAAGAAGGAGCCAAAAGATTAGGACAGATTGCCAACGTTGGCATGAGCCCAAGCAGAGCAATTCAGGAGAAGCTGAGATAGAAGCCAGATTGAATCCATTAGCATCAAGAGGAGTTTTGAGCCACAACAGCTGAGTTGAACCTACCAGCCAGAGTTCAAAAAGAATAAGAAAGGGCAAGCTTATTCAGCAACAAGTTTCAAAGGCAGAAACACTTTAGGCCTAAATTAGATTATATGGAGGCTAGAAGCTTCCAGAACTAGACCTAGGTTAGCAGATGGAGGCAATAAGATTCCAAGATGACAATTACAGAGACACGTAAAAGATACTTGACACCATTGCTGATGCCAAGAACTGCTTAAAGACAAGAGCCTAGTATAGCTGTCCTCTGAGAGGCTCCACCAGCATCTGACTAAGACAGATGCAGCTACTCATAGCCAAGCCCGGTGAACACCAATGGAAGACTTAGGAGTAGAACTGGAGGAACTGACGGGGATTGCAACCCCATAGGAAGAACAGCAGTATCAACTAACCAGCTCCCAGAGATTAAACCACCGACCAAATGTACACCTGGAGAGACCCATGACTGCAGCTGCACATGTAGCAGAGGATGGCCTTGCCAGACATCAGTGGGAGGAGAGGCCCTTGGTCCTGTGGAGGCTTGATGCCCCAGTGTAGGGGGATGCTAGAGGGATGAGGCAGGAGTGAGTATGTGGATGGGGGAGCATCCTCTTAGAGACAAAAGGAAGGAGGGATGAGATGGGTATGTGCGGAGGGAAGACCAGGAAAGGGGGACAACATTTGAAAAGTAGATAGATAAAGTAACCAATATTTACATTTGAGAACCAAACTCCAGGTCTATGCAAGAGCAGTATGGCTCTTAACTGCGGACCCATCGCTCCATCCCTCATCTTACATTCTCATTGTTTATGCCTACAGTTTAAGTAACTCATCAGGTTAAATTTGGAAAAGCAGAGACAAGAGAATCAAATGTGTCATATGACCCTCACTATTCCTGCTTCTGCACTGTGTGCTACATCATACTAAACCTTCTCATGAAATATTGAATTTTTAATTTTACCTCTAGTTTAACAATATCTTATGATGAAAATACTTTAAGATCAAGTCTTGAGTAAACACCTAGCTGGCATTTAAAAAAAAACAAACAAAAAGCAAAAACAAAATGGCTATTTTGAGAATAGCCCTTGACAGCAAGGTTTGGTGAAAAGATAATGAGATCTGAGTCAGACCATTCACAAAGGACACAGATCTTAAACAAGCACTAACCATAGTCCAATCATACCTCGTTCCATTTGTGATGGATTCAGTTGCAGACTCATTTCTCTGTACTCTCATATTTACCCTATCACCATTAGATTTCCTGAGAACAGGCACACGTAAACCACTGTATGATTATAGTTCCTTGGAACATGTTTGAAATGACTGTGATTCATAACAGTCCAACCACTGCTGGAGTGAAAGGTCTTCCCTCATCTCAGAGGATGAGTGATTGGTAGCCAAGCCCCTCCAGGTTGTTCTTTAGATCCTCAGTCAGAAGTAAGGCCATAGATATTCAGGAGTTATTGAAATTTTTCATTTTTATTCTATGCCCATATTCCACTAGAAATTTAATACAAAATTCTTTTGTTTATTGAAAGCATATTTCTTTAACAAAATCACCTGTTCTAGGTTGAAATAATTTATCTCAATGTCCCAGGATGTTCCACAAGACTTTGCTCCAAACAGACTGTTCCATTTTATTTTATAAAACAATGTAAGGGCTGGAGAAATGACTCAGCTGGTTAGGACACTTGTTGCTCTGGCAGAGGACCTGCATTCAATTCCCAATACCCATGTGGTGGCTCACAACCATTCATAACTTCAGTTCCAGTCAGTTTCCAGTCAATCCAATGCTCTCTTCTGGCCTCCAAGGGTAGTAGACATGGGCATGGTACAAAAACATATATGCAGGCAAAACACTCACACATAAAATAAATAACTTTATTTATTTAATAAAATAAAATAATTTTAAAAAGCATTATGCTGAGTATCAGTCATACTCTGCACTTATACAAAGAAATAAGAGATCTACACAAAGTCTTGCTTATTTTAAGTCCTATTTCACTTTTATGAGCAGAAACATAAGTTTTCTGGAGACCCTGAAAGCTCAGATTTCACAATCCTGCCTTTTCTCATTAGTTCCACATTCAGGCGGGTAGGCTGTGTCATTCATAAAGTGGAACCAAGTCCTTCCCCCGGGGCCTGTCAGTATTGTTCAGGGGGATGCTGGTATTATATAAATGTCATTTTATTTAACTGCATAATAGCTTTTTCACAGCTGACATTTTCTAAAAGAAAAAGAGAAGCTATGTTCAGTTCAATTCCAGAGCAGCAGAAATGATTTTACAGAGTACAGACAGAGAAGCTACCATGAGGTATTTATTGTGAAGAGTATCGTTGCTAACACAGGGTCATCCTCGAGATCCATCAGCTGTGACAGCTCAGGTTCAGAAGTAACTAACGGTACCTCAAACACTTTTCCTTGTTCAATGTCTCATTGTATTCCAAGAATGGCCAAATTGGCACTCTTTATAACCTTGTCTAAGCTACTCAGAAATGCAAATCACCAAATTCCCCAAAGGTACTTGAGTTCTTAAATTTGATTTCATATTTTATCTTGATGGCTTGACTGTACTGGAAATTTCCAAGAAGACTTCTTTTCAAACTCACCAAAGAAGAATGGACACAATGATCTCTGAAAGCAGAGCAACTGGTCCCTAACAACACATGGTTTAGCTGGGTCAACTTGCAGTAGCTACCCTGCCCTGATTTGTTTTGTTCTCTTCTAGTCTGATTTGCTTTAAGACCCAGGAAGCACTGACCTCATTGTGGAAGTACAGACTTTAGTTTCACTGATAAATTAAACTGAGTACGAGTTGTTAGTAACACTATCACATTTACAGAGTCAGGCTGGGAATAAGTGACTCTGTGGACTAATTGTTATTTATTTTATTATTTATCTTGTTAGACTGGAAACTTTTTACCATTAGCCCAATCTTTAATCAGGCCAAGCCGAGTAAGGTTGTACCAGCACAGTGCACACTCCTGCCCAAAACCCTCCATAGTCCACTGCCATGGCTCATTCTCAGAACTGGCTAACTGAGAATCCTCATGGAAGAGGAATTCCAGGTGCTTGCTGGGCAGGTCCTTATATATGGAGAGAGGAAGTTAAACCTATAATTTGGAAACCAGACTAAGTGACTGCCTCAACGATGGTGGAGGTAAGGGGCCGTAGGACTATGTGCTCAAGCATGTCCAAGCATTCAGGTCCAAAACAGGGAGGGATCGATCCTTACTCCTGCCAATCTCAAGATGAGATTTTCCAGATTCTGACAATTCTTTCGACATTACTCTTGCTCCAAGCCTGCCCCCACCCACCACCCCAGAGTCAAGTAGCTCGCTTTGTCCTACAAACACCAAGTGCTAAGTGTTCATAAATAAGTAGAGAGTAAGAGTTGAGTGCCGTGAGATTGTGTGTGACCAGGGAATGGATATTTTAAAGGAAAAGAAAAAGAATTAAAAAAAATAAAAACAACTTTTAAATTAGCCATCCTATGACACAGAGAGGACTACCTTCCCTACACTAGAAAGCCCTTGCTTGATTTTCTTTACATGGAGAACCAATGATCAAAATCAAGTGAGAGATGTTACCAGGTGTGATGGTTAATTCTGAACCTGCTGGGTTTAGTCATTAGGGAAATGCAAATCAAAACAACCCTGAGATTCCATCTCACACCAGTCAGGATGGCTAAGATCAAAAACACAGGAGACAGCAGTTGTTGGCGAGGATGTGGAGAAAGAGGAGCACTCCTCCACTGCTGGTGGAATTGCAAGCTGGTACAACCACTCTGGAAAGCAGTCTGGCGGTTCCTCAGAAAACTGGGCATGACACTCCCGGAGGATCCAGCTATACCACTCCTGGGCATATACCCAGAGGCTTTACCTGCATGCAATAAGGACACATGCTCCACTATGTTCATAGCAGCCTTATTTATAATAGCCCCAAGCTGGAAAGAACCCAGATGTCCCTCAACGGAGGAATGGATTCAGAAGATGTGGTATATCTACACAATGGAATACTACTCTGCAATTAAAAACAATGAATTCACGAAATTCCTAGGCAAATGGTCAGATCTTGAAAATATCATCCTTAGTGAGGTAACCCAATCACAAAAGAACACACATGGTATGCAGTCACTGATAAGGGGATATTGACCCAGAATCTCGGAATACCCTAGACACAATCCGCATATCAATAGATTTCTAAGAAGATGGAAGGAGAGGCCCCTGGTCCTGGAAAGACTGGATGTAGGGGAACGCCAGGACAGAGTAACGAGAGGGGGTTGAATGGAGAAAAGAGGGAGGGAAGGGGGCTTATGGGACTTTCGGGGAGGGAGGAAACGGGAAAGGGGAAATGATTTGGAATGTAAATTAAAAAATAAATAAAAAAAAAAAGATTCCCATATATTTGTTCAAATATTTTAGATGCTTGCATGAAGTTATTTTTCGATTTGCATGTTAATCAGTAGGTTATAAGTGAAGTAAATGCCCACCAAAATGTTAACCTAGGTGAGCCACATCTTAGGTAGAAGGCCTGCCTGTAACATGACTGACTTCCTCTGCTGTAACATTAGTGCCCCACTGAGTCCATAGCAGGTTTTAGACTAGGGAGAGTCTATAAACACATAAGCCAACTCCTTTAAAAAAATCTCTCACTGTCTCTCTATCTATCTCTGTCTCTCTTTGTCTCTTTACAATTCTCTCTGTCTGTGCCTCTTTCTTTGTCCCTCTCTCACTTTCTCTTTGTCTCTCTCTGTCCCTCTCTCTTTCTCTGTCCCTCTCTGTCTCTCCCCGTCTCTCTCTCATTCCCTTCCGCCCCACCTCCCAGTTGTGTCCCTGTTCCTGATTCTATCATTTCGAAACCTATAAGCTATCAATTCCTCACCTCGTCTTCCTGTCTTTGAAAGCAAGAAGTGCCTCAGCTACATCCTGGTGATTCTCTCCCCACCCCACCCCCACAACATAGTATTTTTACTAATTATTTGGAAATTTCATACAATGCATCCTGATCACACTTTAGCAGAGGCATGGGGAAGGACTCAGTTTCCTTAAGGCACTAGCCCCTAGAAGCTTGACCATGTTCCAATGAGTATATGCGCAAGGCAAACTCCTAGTGATTCATGCCATTAGGCTCAGGCATGAATCACTACTTCCTAGTAGGTCTTTTGATGATCTAATTTAAAAGCTATTACCTCTTTTGCACATCATATTTGTAACTTATATATTTGCTGTTTCAGCTGAATATACATTCACACTCAAGTTTCTTTCATCCTGAAACCACCTTCCTATAACTCTCTTGTAACATGAGTTAACACTGTAACTACCCACCTTTTCCAATCAGGCTTTACTTCCTTACCTCCCATTCAATATCCAACAACCACATGATAACCAGAGTTTCAAAACATTAATAATATGCATTTGAAAAACATAGATAGATAGATAGATAGATAGATAGATAGATAGATAGATAGATAGATAGATAATCAGAATCACAGTGCTATTTTTATCTGAAACTTTTCATCCAGTTTTTAATCATAGGATATGAATTAGATGAGATCAGTTGACACCACCATTTGCAATAGAAAATGAAGACTCAAAGACATTGGATAATTTCTGTTAGCTAACAGAGTCCGGTTCCTGTCCTTGTACTATGTACTCTTTCCACAGCCCTTCCTCACATCCCTGACTTCAAATCTGCTTCGGTTCTATTTCATGTGCTCCTCTTTACTCCCAGTGGGAGCCTGGAGTCTATCTTATGTCAGTGACTAATAGTCATTCCCTTTTATGTACAGCAGGCAACAAAACAGCCCCAGAGATTCTACTCTGAAGTCACCACACTGGTTTGGAGCAGACAGCCTGATAGCACAGGGGTATGGGCTATGGCCACTTCACAGAATCATGTCCTGAGAGAGGGAGGGAACTCTCTTTTATATCCAGCACTGAGCCATGCAAGTGAGTCACCAGAGGAAAGGAAAGAGAGCAGAAGTGCATGGGGGGGGTCCTCCCTCTACATCCTGCAAGGAATGCAAAAAGAAAACAAGACCAAGAAACAAGGGGTTCCACAGCAGAAGATGGGAAGGCAACCTAAGAATTTAATGCTGTAAAGAGAGCTTGTGACCCTACTTCTGAGGAAGCTAACTCACCTTCTACAACAACCTGCTGGGTTACAACACCAGTTCCAGCACTGTGTGAAGAAATGTTGCCCACCTCATTGTAGCACACCAAGGTTCCACACCTCCCCTCATGCCATCCTGGGACATGGGCTGATTATCGTGAGTACTCTCAGTTTCAAAGAATCCCTGGTCATCTCTTGTAATGGGCTTACCGTTTAACATGTCCTCCCCACGTCTAAAGGAGTAGTTACAGTGAAAACCTCAGGCATCTTTCCTAACCTGTAATAGGATATTTTGAGCAAACATTAAATCATATGTGGTAGACAGGCATCCTTAAAAATAGGCAAGGTTGGGGCTGGCAAGATAGCTCACATGTAAAAGTGATCACTGCCAAGTCTGATGACCTGGGTCCAATTCCTGGAATCAAATGATGCAAGGACAGAACTGACTCCCACAAGCTATATATCCACTGACCTCTATGTGTGTTCAGGACGTGCACACATACTCATATGCATACATAATAAATAAGCAAAAAATAAATGTAAAGGTCATTTGATCTTTAAACCATGAACTTCAGTATACTTATTTGACTCCATTTGGATTCCACATTCCTCTTAGAATCCAAAGTATAACTTCTGGTGACCTCCGAGGAGGGAGTAGAGACACCATCCCTGCCATAGTGACTTCTCCCACAGAAGCCATGACACTCCCAACCCAGAGCTTTGAGGCACCATTTCCCCTCACTTATGTGAAGAGGCTGTGAAAAAGCTTCTCTTAGAAAAGCAGGGTTGGGTTACAACAGCTGGTAGCTATTCTCTGCCGCAAGACTGCAGGCTAATGGGCAATTATGGGTTAACTCTGTAGTCTGGCTGATTATACACTGAACCAGGAGACACAATGCTTTAACTAGAGGACGATTCTCATGGTGGGAATTGAAGAACCTGGCAAGACAGCAGAGAGATATTTTGAGGCAGGCAGGCTTTCCAACACCCGAAATAACAGCCAGTAGGAGGCTGCCTACGTGGGCCTACAGAAGGTCAAGCCACCCCTGCTCTGTCCGCAGGAGCCCTTTGAATCATCTCAACACTTTCCTCTTAGCCAAATCTATCCACCCCTACCCCCCAATCCTGTCCTTCACAGGCTCTAGAGCTATCGTTGAAATGGAACAGCAACCAGGAACTCTTTATGTGGTTCAAATTTGATGGAGACCATCAAATGGAGAAGACACAAGTTACTGGAGAGCCAATAACCTCCTCAGACTTACAGAACTGAAAGTTAAATACAGGGGGAAGTGGGTGGGGGGAGGAAGTGGGAGGCAGGGTAGGGAGCTTAGCAAGCCAGCTCTAACTCACACTTCCAAAATTGCTTCCATGAACCTCAAAGGTCCAGGGACACCCATCTGTTCCTTGAACTGCCTACCGCTCCCTCTCCCTGAAAGTCAGAGCAGTATGACAGCCCTCCACAAACAGGATTCCTCTCCCACCACTCACTTTCTACCAGAGCTCGAGGCTCCTAGCACAGTGCACCAAGCACAGATTCCCTGGATTCCCCACAGCATAGCAGCTTGTTGTCAGAGATGCCTTGCATGGTTCCTGCAGGGCATATTTTCATTCAGTCTGCGTGTTTGGCACACTCCACCCATAAACAGAAGCCCAAGGTACAAATAGATAACATAACAGATTTGCTCTGAGCGTTGAAAATGTTTAATCAACTAATAGTGTTAATAAACCATCTCACAGGAAAACCAAGTGGCAATCGCCCAGCCTGGGACACATTCAAACCAGCTGAAAAACATATAGGCATTTAGGGTTACTGATGTATGCACATGAGAACTGTGCAAACTGTGAGAGTCCCTTTTCATATTTACATTTGTTCATATTTCTGAGTAAGATTGAAGAACAGGGGATCAGCAGCTATCCCTGACAGAAGTAAAAAACCATTCACCCAACCCAGTATCAAGTTTCCTGCAGCCCCCATAGCTAGATTAAATAAAACTATCTGGGTGTGTGCATTCAGATAGCAGTCACACACATCTCTAAGCCTGGAGATATCTAAGACAGAACCATTCCAAAAGCAGGCCCCCAAAAAGTGTCATTTGAAACACAAGTTGTAGGGCTGGAGAGATGGCTCAGCGGTTAAGAGCACCTACTGCTCTTCTGAAGGTCGTGAGTTCAAATGCCAGCAACCACATGGTGGCTCACAACCATCCATAATGAGATCTGGCGCCCTCTTCTGGAATGTCTTAAGACAGCTAAGCGAGTAAGCGAATGGGGCTGGAGCAAGAAGAAAAAGTGTCTCAAGACAGCTACAGTGTACTTACATATAAACACACACACACACACACATAGCATATGGTGAAATAAAATTTCAAGTATTTCATTCAAATAATTCAAGACCACAAGAGTTTATGACATGACCACTTAAGAATGCGGTAGTACTTACTCATTCATTTACCAGACTAGAAGTTCCCAAAGAACTGGGATCTTTTTCCTTTTCCTGCTGGAACTAGTATCTCAGCTGCTGTCTACTACTATATAATAATGATTCATATAATAATGATTGCCTATAGAGCCGCTGTCTAATCTCTCGCAGAAGGCTCTGCTCCCAGCCACTGCAGTCACCAAGTCAAGCGCCGACCCACCATAGCCTGCTACTGGTGCAGGACCAACTGGAGCTCCTGCACCCACCCTTTTTCCCCAGTTCCAGGCTAGATCCAGCCTGCGGGGGGGGGGCACTTTGTTCTCAGCTCTTCTGTGGCTCCCAGCAGAGCCTGGGTGCCCAAGAGCCTGAGAACCAGACCTGGCCTCACTGCAGGCCCAGGATCCCCAAAACCAGCTCAGGCAGCCCCATGCCTCAGACAGCGCTTCCCCAACCCAGGAACTGTGTCCTAGTGCTGCCTTATTGCCCAACACCCACCCAGTGACAGATAAGGGTAAGAGTGGTCAAAACTTCCCACATCCTGCCTCCCTGAGCCCTACAACAACCCCATATCCCGTATGCTGCAGGATCTTAAATTAAAGGGAATCTGTGATTTAGGAGCAGAGAGGAGTAGTTGACTATGTAAACCACTGGTGACTCGTAAAGTAGTGAAAATATTCTGTATAAGGCTGGACCTATGGAAACAGAACACTACAATTTTCAAAAGTTGTAGAACTTTACAGTGTAGAGAATGAACCTCACTATGTGTCAATTTTGGAAAAACACCTAAGAAATTAAGAGTAATAGCAGGTTGAAAAGAAGAATGAAATCATTATAAACACATAAAAAAACTTTACTGAACTTGAGGGGTAAGGAAGGAGAGGTTCTGCATCCAGTAGCTTTAGAAAAGAGCGAACTAAAGACGGGAGGAAGAACATATTAACATGTTCCAGTTGATGTCGTGATTTCCACAAGGCAAACATGTTGAGAATTTGACACCACTATGTACTTATATAGTTAATAGACAAATAAAGGTTGGTGGATGCTGAGGTCTCTTACACCAAGCATGGCGTTCTGCAAATAGAGTGATGCCCTGGGTGTGATTTCCAGAACCAGTGTAAATAAGCCCTGTGTGGTGGCATGTGCTTGTAAATCCCAGCACCAGGGAAGTGAAAAAAGGTAGGGGGTTCACTTGCCAGCCACTCTAGTCTACTTTGTAAATTCCAGGTAATTGAGAAACAGTATCTCAAAGAACAAGGTAGGCAGTACCTGAGAAATGAGAGCCAAGGCTGTCTTCTATCCTCCATACAACTGCAAATACACACGCACACACACACACACACACTCATGCATGCACACATGCACACACACAAAGGTGATCAAAATTTGAACAATAAAATACAACAGTGTTGGATTTTAGGCTAAAGTATATAAAAGCAGCACCCATGAATTGATATTGATTTGAATAAATAAATGAATCTGGATGAGACAAATTGTGTTGGGCAGTAAACCATGCCAGGAAACCTGGTAATTGCCAGGAAACTTGGTAAGGTTGAGCAGGTTGGAAGCCCCAGGACCTCATAACAGAAGAGAGTAGGAGCTTCACCTGCTTCCAACCAGGCGCTGCCACATGACCACAATCCTTACATAGGAACGAGACCTATGGTTTGGTAGATCAGAACAGAGTTCTCCATGCTAATGAGATATCTAGAGGCCCTGAGGGTTTAGCCAATAAGCTTCACTTCCAGGCATTCCTTCCTGCAAAAGGTATTTAAACTCTGGTCCACCCTGAGGAGGTGGTATGCACCCATTTTCCATGATGAACAATCAATAAACAGTTTGGAACCAAGGTCTGTCTTTTTTATCAAGAACCAGCATGGGGAGCATGAAGAAGGCCTTCATCTACAGAGCCTTGCTGCCTGAGTCTCCCACAGAAGGTTCCTCCATCCTCCCAGACAATCACTGCTAAAGTAAGGACAATCGCTGATGCCAATCCAACTTCTCCATGTGGTTTCCATCAGCGTCTGGATGCCTGGGAGTCAGGGAATCCTAGCTTCCTCCCACATCTTAGACAGCATTTTCACACTCCCTGAGCAGTGTATTGGTGCTTCCCTCAAACCCATCACCAGAAAGCAGGTGCAGGGTAAATGCAGCCTGGCATCTCCTTGTTTCATCTGCTCAGTGGAGTTCCTATGCACCAGCTGTGAGGTGGAACAAAAAACCACAAAATTGTTCCTGAAGAATTCCCAATAACTCTTATAAATACTCTTAAATCAAGGCATGGAACACTACTTCCCACTGCCCAAACACAAGTTCCACAGAGGAACATTCTAACACAGCACAGAAAAGGATAAAATAACTCTACTGTGGAGAGAACTGAAAATCGAACATCAGCTAGATGCCTGGAATCTGTACCATTAATTGTGTTGGAAGTGTGTATGGTGTTTGTAATATAAGAATAATGCTTTATCTTTGTGATCTTTTAGTCCAAAATATATAAGCTCATTCTAACAGAAGTTAGACTCCAGAGAACCAAATAACCCTATTAAAAATTCAGAGGAGTGTTCCTCTTTCTCCACATCCTCACCAACAACTGCTGTCTCCTGTGTTTTTGATCTTAGCCATTCTGACTGGTGTGAGATAGAATCTCAGGGGTGTTTGGATTTGCATTTCCCTAATGACTAAGGATGATGAACATCTCTTTAGGTGCTTCTCAGCCTTAGATATTCTTCAGGTGAGAACTCTTTGTTTAGCTCTGTACCCCATTTTTTAATAGGGTTACTTGCCTCTCTGGAGTTTAACTTCTTGAGTTCTTTGTATATATTGGATATTAGCCCTCTGTTGGATGTAGGGTTGGTAAAGATCATTTCCCAGTTAGTTGGTTCCCGCTTTGTCTTTTTGACAGTGTCTTTTGCCTTGCAAAAACTTTGTAATTTAATGAGGTCTCATTTGTCTATTCTTGATCTTAGAGCATAAGCTATTGGAGTTCTGTTCAGGAAATTCTCCCCTGTGCCCATACGTTTAAGGTTCTTCCCTAGGTTCCTTTCTATTAGTTTCAGTGTGTCTGCTTTTATGTGGAGATCCTTGATTCACTTGGAATTGAGCTTAGTGCAAGGAGATAAGAATGGGTCAATTTGCATTCTTCTGTATGTTGACCTCCAGTTGAGCCAGCACCATTTGTTGAAAAGGCTATCTTTTTCCACTGGATGGTTTTAGCTCCTTTGTCAAAGATCAAGTGACCATAGGAGTGTGGATTCATTTCTGGGTCTTCAATTCTGTTCCGTTGATCTACATGCCTGTCACTGTACCAATACCATGCGGTTTTTAACACTATTGCTCTGTAGTACAGCTTGAGGTCCGGGATACTGATTCCCCCAGAGATTCTTTTACTCTTGAGAATAGTTTTAGCTATTCTGGGTTTTCTGTTATTCCAGATGAATTTTTGAATTGCTCTTTCTAACTCTATGAAGAATTGAGTTGGGATTTTGATGGGGATTGCATTGAATCTGTATATTACTTTTGGTAAGATGCTCATTTTTACTATATTAATCCTGCCAATCCATGAGCATGGCAGATTTTTCCAGAGGCTTTACCTTCATGCAATAAGGACACATGCTCCACTATGATCATAGCAGACTTATTTATAATAGCCAGAAGCTGGAAAGAACCCAGATGTCCCTCAATGGAGGAATGGATTCAGAAGATGTGGTATATCTACACAATGGAATACTACTCTGCAATTAAAAACAATGAATTCACGAAATTCCTAGGCAAATGGTCAGAACTTGAAAATATCATCCTTAGTGAGGTAACCCAATCACAAAAGAACATACATGGTATGCAGTCACTGATAAGGGGATATTAACCCAGAATCTCGGAATACCCTAGACACAATTCGCATATCAATAGATTTCTAAGAAGATGGAAGGAGAGACCCCTGGTCCTGGAAAGACTGGATGTAGGGGAACGCCAGGACAGAGTAACGAGAGGGGGTTGAATGGAGAAAAGAGGGAGGAAAGGGGGCTTATGGGACTTTCGGGGAGGGAGGAAACGGGAAAGGGGAAATGATTTGGAATGTAAATAAAAAAAACTTAGAAAATAAAAAAAAGAGGATTTAAAAAAAAATTCGGGAACAAAGCTAAACTGAGAATTTAGGGCTGAGAAGCACCTAAAGAAATGTTCAACATTGTTAGTCATCAGGGAAATGCAAATCAAAACAACCCTACCATTCCACCTGACACCAGTCAGAATGGCTAACCTGAAAAACTCAGGTGACAGCAGAAGCTGATGAGGATGTGGAGAAAGAGGAATACTCTTCCATTGTTGGTGGGACTGCAAGCTGGTACAACCACTCTGGAAGTCAGTTTGGCAGTTCCTCAGAAAACTGGACATAGTAGTACCTGAGGACCCAGCTATACCACTCCTGGGCATACACCCAAAAGATTCTCCAATATATAACAAGAACATATGCTCCACTATGTTCATAGCAGCTGTAGAACCCAGATGTCCCTCAACAGAAGAATGGATACAGAAAATGTGATATATTTACACAATGGAATACTACTCAGCTATTAAAAACAATGACTTCATGAAATTCTTAGGCAAATGGATGGATCTAGAAAATATCATCCTGAGTGAGGTAACCAAATCACAAAAGAACACATATGGTATGCACTCACTGATGAGTAGATATTAGTCCAAAAGCTTGGAATACCCAAGATACAATTCACAGACCACATGAAGCTCAAGAAGAAGGAAGAACAAACTGTGGGTTCTTCGGTCTTCCTTAGAAAGAGGAACAAAATACTCACAGGAGCAAATATGGAGATAAATTATAGAGCAGAAACTGAAGGAAAGGCCATCCAGAGACTGTCCCACCTGGGGATTCATCCCAGATACAGTCACCAAACTCTGACACTGTTATGGATGCTAAGAAAGGCTTGCTGAAAGGAACCTGATATAGCTATCTCCTGAGAGGCCCTGCCAGAACCTTACAAATACAGAGTCGGATGCTTGCAGCCAACAGTTGCTCTGAGCACAGGGTCCCCAATGGAAGAGTTAGAGAAAGGACTGAAGGAGCTGGGGTTTGCAACCCCATAGGAAGAACAACATTATCAACCAAACAGACACCCCAGAGCTCCCAGGGATTAAGCCACCAACCAAGTACTTTTGGCTCTGGCTGCATATGTAGCAGAGGATTGCCTTGTCAGGCATCAATGGGATGAAAGGTCCTCAGTTCTCAGAAGGTTCAGTAGATGCCCCAGTGTAGGGGAATTGACAGTGGGGAGACAGGAGTGGGTGGGTGGGTAGAGGAACACCTTCATAGAAGCTTGGGGAGGGGGAGGGAACAGATGGTTTCTGGGAGGGGGGAACTGGGTAATGGGATGACACTTGAAATGTAAATAAATATAAATAAATAAATTATTAAAAGAAAAATTCCAATATGGATCTTATATATATGAGTACACTGTAGTTGTCTTCAGACACAGCAGAAGACGGCATCAGATCTCATTACAGATGGTTGTGAGCCACCATGTGGTTACTGGAATTTGAACTCAGAACCTGTGGAAGAGCAGTCAGCGCTCTTAACGGCTGAGGCATCTCTCCAGCCCAAAAGATTCCAGTATGGAAAAGCCCACATTTACATGACAAGTTCCCTGCAACCCATCAAGGTAATCTAACACTAAAAGAAATCTAAAGAGACTGCACTGAAGAGACGGGTGCCCAGGCTTTCCCCCCAATATAACATCACTTGGGACACGGCCTGTTGGGGCTTCCGTCTGCGCCCAGGAATGGGTCAGCGCTGTGGTCGTCTGGGTGCCAGATCTGCAGGCCATCGCGTCTGCGGGGTGAGCAGCGCCGCGGAGAGTGTGCAGAGTGCACTCCGCCATCTTTGCTCCAGTGGCCGGGAGGTTGGGACAGCCAGGCTCTGAGACAGACAGGCATAATGTCGCTTGGGTCTTGGGCGGATTGTGTGCACATGGCTCCCAGGAGCTGGGCGGATCTGCAGTGACCAGCGTGCTAGCTCTGCTGTGGGACTTCTGCCCGGCAGAGGGACGCCCCCTCCCCCACCTAGGAGAGATCACACACCCCTGCATAGGGCAGGAGCCTACCAGCCTCCCTTTGGCGACCTCTGCTCCAGGAATCCATTAGGCTGAGCCTTTGGATGTGCAAGGACTCCCCAATATAACATCACTTGGGGCAAGGCACATCAGGGCTCCAAAGTCACTCAGGAGCAGGCAGGCCCCAGAAATCGGTGCCAGGGGAATCCTGGTAATCCGAAGGGGGGGGCAGAAATAGCTTTGCAGGCTCACAGGAGGTCCAACCAACAGCCAGTGGCAGCAAGACCAACTAACACCAGAGGTATCCAGATGGCAAAAGGCAAACGTAGGAATGTTACTAACAGAAATCAAAGTAATATGGGACCATCCGAACCCAACTCTCCAACAGCAGCAAGTCCTGGATACCCCACCACACCCGAAAGACAAGATCTGGATTTAAAATCACTTCTCATGATGCTATTAGAGGATCACAAGAAGGACACAAATAAATATCATAAAGAATTACAGGAGACCATGAATCAACGGTTAGAAGCCCTTACAAAGGAAACACAAAAATCGCTTAGAGAAATGCGGGAGAACATGGATCAAAAGATGGAGGCGCACAAGGAGACAACATAAAAATCGCTTAACGAGATGAATCAACGGGTAGATGCACTCACAAAGGAATCACAAAATTTGCATAAAGAAATGCAGAAGAATATGGGTCAACAGACAAATGCCCATAAGGAGGCAACACAACAATTGCTTAAAGAAATGAATCAATGGTTAGATGCCCTTACAAAGGAAACACGAGAACTGCTTAAAGAAATGAAGGAGACAATGGATCAACAGATGGATTCCCATGAGGAGGAAACACAAAAATCGCTCAGAGAAATGCAGGAGAACGTGGGTCATCAGGAAGAAATCCTGAAAGAGGTAATGCAAAAATACCTTAAAGAAATACAGGAAAATACAAACAAACAAGTGAAGGATCTCAGCAAATTCATCCAGGAACTAAAAAAGGAAGTAGAAACAACTAAGAAATCACAAAGGGAGACAACTTTGGAGATAGAAAACCTTGGGAAGAAATCAGGAGTCATAGATGCAAACATCAACAATAGAATACAAGAGATGGAAGAAAGAATCTCAGGTGCTGAAGATTCCATAGAAAGCATTGACTCAACAGTCAAAGAAAATGCAAAATGCAAAAAACGTGTAACCCAAAATATCCAGGAAATCCAGGACACAATGAGAAGACCAAACCTAAGGATTATAGGTATAGATGAGAGTGAAGATTTGCAACTTAAAGGGCCAGTAAACATCTTCAACAAAATTATGGAGGAAAACTTCCCTAACCTAAAGAGAGAGATGCCGATGAACGTACAAGAAGCCTACAGAACTCCAAACAGACTGGACCAGAACAGAAATACCTCCCGTCACATAATAATCAAAACACCAAATGTTCTAAACAAAGAAAGAGTACTAAAAGCAGTAAGAGAAAAGGGCCAAGTAACATACAAAGGAAGACCTATACAAATCACATCAGACTTCTCACCAGAGATTATGAAAGCCAGAAGATCCTGGGCAGATCTCATGCAGACACTAAGAGAGCACAAATGCCAGCCTAGACTACTATACCCAGCAAAACTCTCAATCACCATAGATGGAGAGACCAAGATATTCCATGATAAAACCAAATTTTCACAATATCTTTCCACAAATCCAGCCCTGCAACGGATAATAGGTGGAAACCTCCAATACAGGGAGAGAAACAACACCCAGGAAAAAATGAGATAACAACCTTCTTGAATCAAACCCAAAAGTAGATAACCACTCAAACATAAAGATAGCGTCAAGAATGGCAGATGGCAATAATCACTATGCCTTAATCTCTCTTAATATCGATGGTCTCAATTCCCCAATTAAAAGACATAGACTAGCAGACTGGATACGTAAACAGGACCCAGCATTTTGCTGCATGCAGGAAACGCACCTCAGTGTCAAAGACAAACACTACCTCAGAGTAAAAAGCTGGAAAACAATTTTACAAGCAAATGGCCCTAAGAAACGAGGTGGAGTAGCCATCCTAATATCAGATAAAATTGATTTTCAACCCAAAGGCATCAAAAAAGACACAGAAGGACACTACATACTGATCAAGGGAAAAATCCACCATCAAGAACTCTCAATTCTGAATATCTATGCTCCAAATGCAAGGGCACCCTCATTCGTAAAAGAAACTTTACTAAAACTCAAAGCACACATCGCACCGCACACAATAATTGTGGGTGACTTCAACACCCCCCTCTCTGAAATGGATCGTTCAGGAAAGCAGAAACTAAACAGGGACACAGTGAATCTAATTGAAGCCTTGGACCAACTGGAACTAACAGGTATATATAGAACATTTCATCCTAGAGCTAAAGAATACACCTTCTTCTCAGCTCCTCATGGTACCTTCTCCAAAATTGACCATATAATTAGTCACAAATCAGACCTCAACAGATATAAGAAGATAGAAATAATCCCATGCCTCCTATCAGATTACTATGGAATAAGGGTGTTCTTCAATGGCAACAAAAACAAAAGAAAACCCACGTACACATGGAGGCTGAACAATGCTCTACTCAGTGATAACTTGGTCAAGGTGGAAATAAAGAAAGAAATCAAAGACTTCTTGAAATTTAATGAAAATGAGGGCACAACATACCCTAATTTATGGGACACAATGAAAGCAGTGCTAAGAGGAAAATTCATAGCCCTGAGTGCCACCAAAAAGAAACAGGAGACAGCATACACTAGCAGCTTAATGGCACACCTGAAATCCCTGGAACAAAAAGAAGCAAATACACCAAAGAGGAGTAGAAGGCAGGAAATCATCAAACTCAGGGCTGAAATCAATCAAGTAGAAACAAATAAAACCATACAAAGAATCAACAAAACAATGAGTTGGTTCTTTGAGAAAATCAGCAAGATAGATGAGCCCTTAGCCAGACTAACCAGAGGGCACAAAGACAGTATCCAAATTAATAAAATCAGAAACAAAAAGGGAGAGATAACAACAGAAACTGAGGAAATTCAAAAAATCATCAGATCCTACTACAAAAGCCTGTATTCAACACAACTAGAAAATCTGGAGGAAATGGACAATTTCCTAGACAGATACCAAATACCAAAATTAAATCAGGATCAAATAGACCATCTAAACCGTCCTATAACCCCTGAAGTAATAGAAGTCGTCATTGGAAGTCTTCCAACCAAAAAAGGCACAGGTCCAGATGGTTTTAATGCAGAATTCTATCAGACCTTCAAAGAAGACCTAACACCAATACTCTTCAAACTGTTCCACAAAATAGAAACAGAAGGAACACTACCCAACTCGTTCTATGAAGCCAAGATTACACTAATACCAAAAGCACACAAAGATCCGACAAAGAAAGAGAATCTCAGGCCAATCTCTCTTATGAATATCGATGCAAAAATACTCAATAAAATTCTTGCCAACCGAATTCAAGAACACATCAAAACGATCATTCACTACAATCAAGTAGGCTTCATCCCAGGGATGCAGGGATGGTTCAATATAAGGAAATCCATCAATGTAATCCACTACATAAACAATCTCAAAGAAAAAAAAAACCACATGGTCATCTCATTAGATGCTGAGAAAGCATTTGACAAAATTCAGCATCCTTTCATGCTAAAGGTCTTGGAAAGATCAGGAATTCAAGGCCCATATCTAAACATAGTAAAAGCAATTTACAGCAAACCAGTAGCCAGCATCAATCTAAATGGAGAGAAACTTGAAGCAATCCCACTAAAATCAGGGACTAGACAAGGCTGCCCTCTCTCTCCATATCTTTTCAATATAGTACTTGAAGTTCTAGCTAGAGCAATTAGACAACAAAAAGAGGTCAAAGGGATACAAACTGGAAAGGAAGAAGTCAAACTATCACTATTTGCAGACGATATGATAGTATACTTAAGCGACCCAAAGAACTCCACCAGAGAACTCCTACAGCTGATAAACGACTTCAGCAAAGTGGCCGGATATAAAATCAACTCAAGCAAGTCAGAAGCCTTCCTATACTCAAAGGATAAGCAGGCTGAGAAAGAAGTAAGAGAAATAATACCCTTCACAATAGCCACAAACCATATTAAGTATCTTGGCGTGACTCTAACCAAACAAGTGAAAGATCTGTATGACAAGAACTTCAAGTCTCTGAAGAAAGAAATTGAAGAAGACCTCAGAAGATGGAAAAATCTGCCATGCTCATGGATTGGCAGGATTAATATAGTAAAAATGAGCATCTTACCAAAAGTAATACACAGATTCAATGCAATCCCCATCAAAATCCCAACTCAATTCTTCATAGAGTTAGAAAGAGCAATTCAAAAATTCATCTGGAATAACAGAAAACCCAGAATAGCTAAAATTATTCTCAAGAGTAAAAGAACCTCTGGGGGAATCAGTATCCCGGACCTCAAGCTGTACTACAGAGCAATAGTGTTAAAAACTGCATGGTATTGGTACAGTAACAGACATGTAGATCAATGGAACAGAATTGAAGACCCAGAAATGAATCCACACTCCTATGGTCACTTGATCTTTGACAAAGGAGCTAAAACCATCCAGTGGAAAAAAGATAGCCTTTTCAACAAATGGTGATGGCTCAGCTGGAGGTCAACATGCAGAAGAATGCAAATTGACCCATCCTTATCTCCTTGCACTAAGCTCAATTCTAAGTGGATCAAAGATCTCCACATAAAACCAGACACACTGAAACTAATAGAAGGGAAACTAGGGAAGAACCTTGAACATATGGGCACAGGGGAGAATTTCCTGAACAGAACTCCAATAGCTTATGCTCTAAGATCAAGAATAGACAAATGGGACCTCATTAAATTACAAAGTTTTTGCAAGGCAAAAGACACCATCAAAAAGACAAAGCGGCAACCAACTAACTGGGAAATGATCTTTACCAACCTTACATCCAACAGAGGGCTAATATCCAAGATATACAAAGAACTCAAGAAGTTAAACTCCAGAGAGGCAAGTAACTCTATTAAAAAATGGGGTACAGAGCTACACAAAGAGTTCTCACCTGAAGAATATCTAATGGCTGAGAAGCACCTAAAGAGATGTTCATCATCCTTAGTCATTAGGGAAATGCAAATCAAAACAACCCTGAGATTCCATCTCACACCAGTCAGGATGGCTAAGATCAAAAACACAGGAGACAGCAGTTGTTGGCGAGGATGTGGAGAGAGGAACACTCCTCCACTGCTGGTGGAATTGCAAGCTGGTACAACCACTCTGGAAAGCAGTCTGGCGGTTCCTCAGAAAACTGGGCATGACACTCCCGGAGGATCTGGCTATACCACTCCTGGGCATATACCCAGAGACTTTACCTGCATGCAATAAGGACACATGCTCCACTATATTCATAGCAGCCTTATTTATAATAGCCAGAAGCTGGAAAGAACCCAGATGTCCCTCAACGGAGGAATGGATTCAGAAGATGTGGTATATTTACACAATGGAATACTACTCTGCAATTAAAAACAATGAATTCACGAAATTCATAGGCAAATGGTCAGAACTTGAAAATATCATCCTTAGTGAGGTAACCCAATCACAAAAGAACACACATGGTATGCAGTCACTGATAAGGGGATATTGACCCAGAATCTTGGAATACCCTAGACACAATCAGCCTATCAATAGATTTCTAAAAAGATGGAAGGAGAGACCCCTGGTCCTGGAAAGACTGGATGTAGGGGAACGCCAGGACCGAGTAATGAGAGGGGGTTGAATGGAGAAAAGAGGGAGAGAAGGGGGCTTATGGGACTTTCGGGGAGGGAGGAAACGGGAAAGGGGAAGTGATTTGGAATGTAAATTAAAAAAATAAAATAAAAAAAATTCATCTGGAATAACAGAAAACCCAGAATAGCTAAAACTATTCTCAAGAGTAAAAGAACCTCTGGGGGAATCAGTATCCCGGATCTCAAGCTGTACAACAGAGCAATAGTGTTAAAAACTGCATGGTATTGGTACAGTAACAGACATGTAGATCAATGGAACAGAATTGAAGACCCAGAAATGAATCCACACTCCTATGGTCACTTGATCTTTGACAAAGGAGCTAAAACCATCCAGTGGAAAAAAGATAGCCTTTTCAACAAATGGTGCTGGCTCAGCTGGAGGTCAACATGCAGAAGAATGCAAATTGACCCATTCTTATCTCCTTGCACTAAGCTCAATTCTAAGTGGATCAAAGATCTCCACATAAAACCAGACACACTGAAACTAATAGAAGGGAAACTAGGGAAGAACCTTGAACATATGGGCACAGGGGAGAATTTCCTGAACAGAACTCCAATAGCTTATGCTCTAAGATCAAGAATAGACAAATGGGACCTCATTAAATTACAAAGTTTTTGCAAGGCAAAAGACACTGTCAAAAAGACAAAGGGGCAACCAACTAACTGGGAAATGATCTTTACCAACCTTACATCCGACAGAGGGCTAATATCCAAGATATACAAAGAACTCAAGAAGTTAAACTCCAGAGAGGCAAGTAACCCTATTAAAAAATGGGGTACAGAGCTAAACAAAGAGTTCTCACCTGAAGAATATCTAATGGCTGAGAAGCACCTAAAGAGATGTTCATCATCCTTAGTCATTAGGGAAATGCAAATCAAAACAACCCTGAGATTCCATCTCACACCAATCAGGATGGCTACGATCAAAAACACAGGAGACAGCAGTTGTTGGCGAGGATGTGGAGAAAGAGGAACACTCCTCCACTGCTGGTGGAATTGCAAGCTGGTACAACCACTCTGGAAAGCAATCTGGCGATTCCTCAGAAAACTGGGCATGACACTCCCGGAGGATCCGGCTATACCACTCCTGGGCATATACCCAGAGGCTTTACCCGCATGCAATAAGGACACATGCTCCACTATGTTCATAGCAGCCTTATTTATAATAGCCAGAAGCTGGAAAGAACCCAGATGTCCCTCAATGGAGGAATGGATTCAGAAGATGTGGTATATCTACACAATGGAATACTACTCTGCAATTAAAAACAATGAATTCACGAAATTCCTAGGCAAATGGTCAGATCTTGAAAATATCATCCTTAGTGAGGTAACCCAATCACAAAAGAACACACATGGTATGCAGTCACTGATAAGGGGATATTGACCCAGAATCTCGGAATACCCTAGACACAATCCGCATATCAATAGATTTCTAAGAAGATGGAAAGAGAGACCCCTGGTCCTGGAAAGACTGGATGTAGGGGAACGCCAAACAGAGAAACGAGAGGGGGTTGAATGGAGAAAAGAGGGAGGGAAGGGGGCTTATGGGACTTTCGGGGAGGGAGGAAACGGGAAAGGGTAAATGATTTGGAATGTAAATTAAAAAAAATAAAATAAATAATAAAAAAAAAAGAAAGAAATCTAAAAAGCCAAGAGATGAGCCTCCCCCTTGGCAACCTCTGCTCCCGGGATCGACTGCACTGAGCATACAGGTACCCAGGGAACCCCAATATAACATCGCTTGGGACACAGCCTGTTGGGCTTCCATCTGCGCCCAAGAGCAGAGCAGCTCTGCGGACGTCTGGGCACTAGCTCTGCTGTGGGCCATCTGCCCTGCAGAGTTATCTGCGCTGAGAGGGTGCACAGTGCACTGCGCCATCTTTGTTCCTGTAACAGAGCAGTTGGGACCTCCAGGAACAAGGACTATCAAGCATAATATCGCTTGGGCCTCAGCCAGCTTGTGTGCTCCTTGCTCCCAAGATCTGGGCAGGTCTGCTGTCACCTATGCGCCAGCTCTGCTGTGGGACATCTGCCCTGCAGAGGGACCCCCCCCCCCCGCTCTGGGAGAGAATGCACCCCCACAGGGCAGGAGCATACCAGCCTCCCTTTGGTAACCTCTGCTCTGGAGATACACTACGCTGGGCCTTTCAATGTGCAGGGATACCCCAATATAACACCACTTGGGGCAAAGCACATCAGGGTTCCAAAGTCACTCAGGAGCAGGGCAGGCCCCAGAAATCGGTGCCAGGGGAATCCTGGTAATCCAGGGGGGCAGAAATAGCCTTGCAGGCTCAGAGGAGGTTCAACCATCAGCCGGTAACAGCAGGACCAACTAACGCCAGAGGTAACCAGATGGCAAAAGGCAAATGTAGGAACGTTACTAACAGAAATCAAAGCAATATGGGACTATCCAAACCCAACTCTCCAGCAGCAGCAAGTCCTGGATACCCCATCATACCGGAAAGGCAAGATCTGGATTTAAAATCACTTCTCATGATGCTATTAGAGGATTTCAAGAAGGACACAAATAAATCTCATAAAGAAATACAGGAGAACCTGAATCAACGGTAGAAGCCCTTAGAAAGGAAACACAAAAATTGCTTAGAGAAATGCAGGAGATCATGGGTCAACTGATGGAGGCCCATAGGGAGGCAACACAAAAATCGCTTAAAGAAATGAATCAATGGATAGATGCCCTTACAAAGGAAACACAAGAATCGCTTAAAGAAATGCAGGAGACTTTGGATCAACAGATGGAAGCCCAAGAGGAGGAAACACAAAAATCGCTTAGAGAAATACAGGAGAACTTGGATCAACAGGAAGAAATCCTGAAAGAGGAAATGCAAAAATATCTTAAAGAAATACAGGAAAATACAAACAAACAAGTGAAGGATCTCAGTAAATCCATCCAAGATCTAAAAAAGGAAGTAGAAACAACTAAGAAATCACAAAGGGAGACAACTTTGGAGATAGAAAACCTTGGGAAGAAATCAGTGCAAACATCAACCATAGAATATAAGAGATGGAAGAAAGAATCTCAGGTGGTGAAGATACCATAGTAAGCATCAACTCAAGTGTCAAAGTAAATGCAAAATGCAGAAAACATGTAACCCAAAACGTCCAGGAAATTCAGGACACAATGAGAAGACCAAACCTAAGGATTATAGGTATAGATGAGTGTGAAGATTTGCAACTTAAAGGGCCAGTAAATATCTTCAACAAAATTATGGAAGAAAACTTCCCTAACCTAAAAAGAGAGATGCCGATGAATGTACAAGAAGCCTACAGAACTCCAAACAGACTGGACCAGAACAGAAATACCTCCCATCACATAATAATCAAAACACCAAATGTACTAAACAAAGAAAGAATATTAAAAGCAGTAAGAGAAAAAGGCCAAGTAACATATAAAGGAAGACCTATCCGAATCACATCAGACTTCTCACCAGAGACTATGAAAACCAGAAGATCCTGGGCAGATCTCATGCAGACTCTAAGAGAATACAAATGCCAGCCTAGACTACTATACCCAGCAAAACTCTCAATCACCATAGATGGAGAGACCAAGATATTCCATGATAAAACCAAATTTACAAAATATCTTTCCACAAACCCAGCCCTGCAAAGGATAATAGGTGGAAACCGCCAATACAAGGAGAGAAACTACACACCTTCTTGCATCAAATCCAAAAGTAGACAACTACTCAAACATAAAGATAGCGTAAAGAATAGAAGGTGGCAATAATCACTCTTCCTTAATTTCTCTTAATATCAATGGTCTCAATTCCCCAATAAAAAGACAGAGGCTAACAGACTGGATACGTAAACAGGACTCAGCATTTTGCTGCGTGCTGGAAACGCACCTCAGTGTCAAAGACAAACACTACCTCAGAGTAAAAGGCTGAAAAACCATTTACAAGCCAATGGTCCCAGGAAACTTGAGTAGCCATCCTAATATCAGATAAAATGACTTTCAACCTAAAGTCATCAAAAAAGACACAGAAGGACACTACATACTGATCAAGGGAAAAATCCACCAAGAAGAACTCTCAATTCTGAATATCTATGCTACAAACACAAGGGCACCCTCATTCATAAAAGAAACTTTACTAAAGCTCAAAGCACACATCGCACCTCACACAATAATAGTGGGTGACTTCAACACCCCGCTCTCTGAAATGGATCGTTCAGGAAAGCAGAAACTAAACAGGGACACAGTGAATCTAATTGAAGCCTTGGATCAAATGGAACTAACAGATATATATAGAACATTTCATCCTAGAGCAAAACAATACACCTTCTTCTCTGCACCTCATGGTACCTTCTCCAAAATCGACCATATAATTGGTCACAAAACAGACCTTAACAGATATAAGAAGATTGAACTAATCCCATGCCTCCTATCAGATCACTATGGAATAAGGGTGGTCTTCAATGGCAACAAAAACAACAGAAAACCCACATACACATGGAGGCTGAACAATGCTCTACTCAATGATAACTTGGTCAAGGAGGAAATAAAGAAAGAAATCAAAGACTTTTTAAAATTTAATGAAAATGAAGGTACAACATACCCTAATTTATGGGACACAATGAAAGCAGTGCTAAGAGGAAAATTCACAGCCCTGAGTGCCACCAAAAAGAAACAGGAGAGAGCATACACTAACAGCTTAATGGCACACCTGAAAGCACTGGAACAGAAAGAAGCAAATACACCCAAGAGGAGTAGAAGGCAGGAAATCATCAAACTCAGGGCTGAAATCAATCAAGTAGAAACAAATAAAGCTATAAAAAGAATGAACAAAACTAGGAGTTGGTTCTTTGAGAAAATCAACAAGATAGATAAGCCCTTAGCCAGACTAGCCAGAGGGCACAGAGACAGTATCCAAATTAACAAAATCAGAAACAAAAAGGGAGAGATAACAACAGAAACTGAGGAAATTCAAAAAAGTCATCAGATCCTACTACAAAAGCCTGTATTCAACACAACTAGAAAATCTGGAGGAAATGGACAATTTCCTAGACAGATACCAAATACCAAAATTAAATCAGGATCAAATAGACCATCTAAACCGTTCTATAACCCCTGAAGAAATAGAAGTGGTCATTGGAAGTCTTCCAGCCAAAAAAAGCACAGACCATGACTGTTTTAGTTCAGAATTCTATCAGACCTTCAAAGAAGACCTAACACCAATACTCTTCAAACTGTTCCACAAAATAGAAACAGAAGGAACACTACCCAACTCGTTCTATGAAGCCACAATTACGCTAATACCAAAAGCACACAAAGATCCGACAAAGAAAGAGAATCTCAGGCCAATCTCTCTTATGAATATCGATGCAAAAATAATCAATAAAATTCTTGCCAACCGAATCCAAGAGCACATCAAAATGATCATTCACCATGATCAAGTAGGCTTCATCCCAGGGATGCAGGGATGGTTCAATCTAAGGAAGTCCATCAATGTAATCTACTACATAAACAATCTCAAAGAAAAAAGACATATGGTCATTTCATTAGATGCTGAGAAAGCATTTGACAAATTCAGCATCATTTCATGTTAAAGGTCTTGAAAAGATCAGGAATTTGAGGCCCATATCTAAACATAGTAAAAGCAATTACAGCAAACCGGTAGCCAACATCAAACTAAATGGAGAGAAACTTGAAGCAATCCCACTATAATCAGGAACTAGACAAGGCTGCCCTCTCCCTCCATATCTTTTCAATATAGTACTTGAAGTTCTAGCTAGAGCAATTAGACAACAAAAAGAGGTCAAAGGGATACAAATTGGAAAGGAAGAAGTCAAACTATCACTATTTGCAGATGATATGATAGTATACTTAAGCGACACAAAGAACTCCACCAGAGAACTCCTACAGCTGATAAGCAACTTCAGCAAAGTGGCCAGATATACAGTCAACTCAAGCATGTCAGTAACCTTCCTGTACTCAAAGGATAAGCAGGCTGAGAAGGAAATAAGAGAAATGATACCCTTCACGATAGCCACAAACATTATAAAGTATCTTGGTGTGACTCTAACCAAACAAGTGAAAGATCTGTATGATACGAACTTCAAGTCTCTGAAGAAAGAAATTGAAAAAGACCTCAGAAGATGGAAAAATCTTCCATGCTCATGGATTGGCAGGATTAATATAGTAAAAATGACTATCTTGCCAAAAGCAATATACAGATTCAATGCAATCCCCATCAATCCCAACTCAATTCTTCATAGAGTTAGAAAGAGCAATTCAAAAATTCATCTGGAATAACAGAAAACCCAGCATAGCTAAAACTATTCTCAAGAGTAAAAAACTTCTGGGGGAATCAGTATCCCAGACCTCAAGCTGTACTACAGAGCAATAGTGTTAAAAACTGCATGGTATTGGTACAGTGACAGGCATGTAGTCAATGGAACAGAATTGAAGACCCAGAAATGAATCCACACTCGTATGGTCACTTGATCTTTGACAAAGGAGCTAAAACCGTCCAGTGGAAAAAAGATAGCCTTTTCAACAAATGGTGCTGGCTCAACTGGAGGTCAACATGCAGAAGAATGCATATTGACCCATTCTTATCTCCTTGCACTAAGCTCAATTCCAAGTGGATCAAGGATCTCCACAGAAAAGCAGACACACTGAAACTAATAGAAAGGAAACTAGGGAAGAACCTTGCACATATGGGCACAGGTGAGAATTTCCTGAACAGAACTCCAATAGCTTATGCTCTAAGATCAAGAATTTACAAATGAGACCTCTTAAAATTACAAAGTTTCTGTAAGGCAAAAGACACTGCCAAAAGGACAAAGGAGCAACCACCTAACTGGGAAATGATCTTTACCAACCCTACATCTGACAGAGGGCTAATATCCAATATATACAAAGAACTCGGGAAGTTAGACTCCAGAGAGCTAAGTAACCCTATTAAAAATGGGGCTAAACAGAGCTAAACAAAGAGTTCTCACCTGAAGAATATCTAATGGCTGAGAAGCACCTAAAGAGATGTTCATCATCCTTAGTCATTAGGGAAATGCATATCAAAACAACCCTGAGATTCCATCTCACACCAGTCAGAATGGCTAAGATCAAAAACACAGGAGACAGCAGTTGTTTGCGAGGATGTGGAGAAAGAGGAATACTCCTCCACTGCTGGTGGGATTGCAAGTTGGTACAACCACTCTGGAAAGCAGTCTGGCGGTTCCTCAGAAAACTGGGCATGACACTCCCAGAGGATCCTGCTATACCACTCCTGGGCATATACCCAGAGGCTTCCCCTGCATGCAATAAGGACACATGCTTCACTATGTTCATAGCAGCCTTATTTATAATAGCCAGAAACTGGAAAGAACCCAGATGTCCCTCAACAGAGGAATGGATTCAGAAGATGTGGTATATTTACACATTGGAATACTACTCTGCGATTAAAAACAATGAATTCATAAAATTCCTAGGCAAATGGTCAAACTTGAAAATATCATCCTTAGTGAGGTAACCCAATCACAAAAGAACACACATGGTATGCTGTCACTGATAAGGGGATATTAACCCAGAATCTCGGAATACCCTAGACACAATTCGCATATCAATAGATTTCCAAAAGATGAAAGGAGAGACCTCTGGTCCTGGGAAGACTGGATGTAGGGGAATACCAGGACAGAGAAGCAGCGAGAGGGGGTTGAATGGGGAAAAGAGGGAGGGAAGGGGGCTTATGGGACTTTCGGGGAGGGAGGAAACGGGAAAGGGGAAATATTTGGAATGTAAATAAAAAAACTAGAAAATAAAAAAAAAAGCCACGTGATGCCTAAGACAACACAGTTACTAAGTGCACTGAGATAGCATGGCGATTTAAATAAAAAAAAAAGTTCCACAAAATTTGAATATATGAGCTTTGATTAGTAGAAATTAACCAATATTGATACATTAACTAGTGTGTAAAATACAGTATGGGGAACTGTGTTACAGTATACAGATAACCTAGAACTTTAAAACTGATCTAAAAATTACATTTTAAAAAATTCTTATTTTATAACAAAATATACCAAAGAAGTTACATGCAAAGTAACATGATATTCAGAACATATTTACCCTTAAAAAAATATGAGTGGATGTGATAATTTCATGCATGGACTTGATTGGATCATGAAGGGCCTGGGTGCTTCATCAAATTTTATGCTGAGTGTGTCTATGAGAGCTTGTGTGACCAAGATGGTGAATTAGTCACTGCATATGAACAGCAGATAGACCTCTGTAGGGGGTGAGGTTCTCAAGGTCCTGAATAGAATGAAACAGCTGAGCAGGAGAGAGAGATTTCTACCTGACTGAAAGATAGAATATTAGCTTTTCCTGTCTTTGGAGCCTGTTACAAACCTAACAAAAAAAAACAAGCCAAAAAAGAAACCAAAGACTCTAGCATTCTTACCCAACAACAATTCTCATTACTATTATCTGGCCATAGATAAATAGGTAGAACTCATTCAGAAAAAAAATGGCATGTTCAGAAATTTAAATTAATATCATTTTATCAAAACACACCACAAGAGACTGAAAAGATAGGACAGTCATACGATTAATCAGAGAGTTATAGCTAGGAAGAATGAAGTCTCTTCAAAAAAAATGATGAAAGGCCTACACGCCTAATAAGCCTATAATATATGTTCAACTTTAATAGATACTAAAGAAATGCAGACAAATGTTCAGTAATATAACATTTTAATGCATACAATTTATAAAATTAAGAATATTAAAAAGTTTCAAAGGCATAAAGTAAAGGACCTCATTCACTTGTAGTATAACATTTGAAATAACATTAAAGCTTTTAGACATATTTATTGGTGTGTAGGTATGTATATATGTAGGCATAACTATGACATCATTCTTATGGAGGTCAGAAGACCTGCAGGAGTGAATTCTCTTCTTCCATCATATGGGCTCCAGGGATCAAAACTCAGGTTGGCAGGTTTGGTGGCAACTGTTTTTACCCACTGAGTCATTTTACCAGCCCACAACCATTCTTGGTTTTAGTGCAGTGCATTTCTTTTGTTTTAATAGAAGCATGTATATATTCTTCATGCTGAAGAATTAACATGTATAGAAACTACTTTGAATTTGTGACATGTTCTTGTATAAAGGTGTGAATGGTGCTCATACAAAGAAAAATAAAGAATATGAAGAACATGAAAGGGAAAAGCCAAGTAAAAATTAAGTGAAAGAATTAAGTAATTTATGGTACAAATTATTAAATGGAATATTGTAGAGCAGAGAAAATAATGAGCGCCAGCTTCATATGCAACTGGGTCCATATTGCTTTAGACACAATATTACTACAGGGAGAAGAGCTGGAAGAGTAAGAAAAGCATTTTAATTAAAACTGAATAACATTTTAATAAAGACATTTTGATCAAATTGTTATGTTTGAGACCAAGAATAATAAACCACAAAATGCATAGTTCTTAGCTCTGTTTGCAGCCAAAGTGATTGGGAGAGGCAGTTTAGGAAAAGTATACATGTACCTCGGGAAACAGAGAATGGCATTGTGCTTACATTAAGAATTACAGTTTTAAACACCAGGCATGCAGTGGCAAACTCCCTTAATGCCCGCGCCACATTCAGAGGTTGAGCGGGAGGATCTCTGTGAGTTCAAGTCTAGCCTGGCCTACATAGAGAACTGCAGAACCTCCAGGCCCATATAGAGACACACTGTCTCGAAAGGAAGAAAGGGAGGGAGAGAGAGAGGGAGGGAGGGAAAGAGGGAGGGAGGGAGAGAGAGAGGAAAAGAAAAGAAAGGAATTACTATTTTAAAGCCTAAAGATGTTATGTTCCTTAATATACACAAAATATTACCTAATAAGATATTTTAAATGTTACCTCTGTTTTTCCTAACAAGTTGAAACACAACTTCTAACAATTGCCAATTAAAATCAAATGTGAAAGCTGTCCCCAAAGGGTTCTTAATTTTGTGGATAGACATCATCCGTAATGAATCCCTGAGATTTGTGCTGGGTAAAGGCGATGGTCTAACAATTCTTTTCATCTCGTTAGTTTTTTTTTTAAATGAGCAGGGGAAAAATGGCTTTACTACAGGCCATGAAGTCACTCATAATACTTAAAAAAAAAAAGCATAAAATGTTCTAGTAAAGAAACCTTTGCCCCCATTTTAGCGCCCCCATGTGGCCACCAGAGAAAAAGGCATTGTTGGCTAAGGCTTTCCAATACCTTGTCTTTTTTCCTCATAATTGATTTACTCACATTACAACCCAATCACAATCCCCCATTCTCCTCTCCTCCCAGTCCCGCCCTTGCAAGTCCTCCCCATTATCTCCTCCCCTTCTCAGAGACGGGGAAACCCCACTTGGGTAACACCCTACCCTGGGATATTTGGTCCCAGCAGGACCTTCTCTCCAAACCAGGCAGTCTAGGAATAGGAAAGGAATCCAACGGCAGCGAACAGAAACTGAGACAGACCCCGCTCCATTTGATAGGGGGTCCTATGTGAAGATCAAGTCGAACATTTGCTACAAATGTGTAGAGGCGCCCAGGTTCAGCCCCTGCATGTTCTTTGGTTGGTGGTTCAGTCTCTGTGAGGCCCCATAGGTCCAAGGTAGTTGACTCTAAAGGTCTTCTTGTGGTGTCCTTGACCCCTCCAGATCGATCAATTCTATTCCCTACTCTTCCGCCTGACACTGGGTTATGGGACTCCGCATCTATTTTCATCGGCTGTTGAATGAGGCCTCTCAGGAGATAACTATGCTAGGCTCCTGTCTTCATGCATAGCATAGTATTATTAGTAGTGTCGGTGTGAGTTCCCTCAGTCTCTGCTTCATCTTTATCTCTGCACATCTTGTAGGGAGGATGAATTTGGGGTTGAAGAATTTGTGTGTAAGTTGATGTACCCCTCCTTCCAGTGGAAGTCCTGCCTGGCTATAGGAAGTGGCCACTTCAGTTTCTATATCCCCTTCTGGTAGGAATCTCAACTAGGGTCACCCTCATAGACTTGCCTTAGACTCTCTTATCCCAGATCTCCAGCTGGTCCCAAAGACACTCCCCACAGACTTCCATTCTCAATCCCAGCCCTCTGCCACCCATCCCCCAACACAATGCCTTCTTCTTAAGGACAGCTACACTAGGAATCCCACAGGTCAGGATCTTGTTCTTTAGTCTGTAAGTTGGGACATAAACTAATTATAAACTAAAAAAGAACTTATCAATTCTCCTTATATCTTAATAGTAAAAGTGTCCAAGAAGTAAAATTAAAAGTAAGTTTCACAAGACAGTAAATGTGTCTCAACTAACCACCAATGCCCGGTGTTCCAGGTTATACACAATGTATTTTGAAGAGAGGGAAAAGTATTTCTCAACAAAATGAATTATAGAAATTCAGCACACCCACCACCCACACCACGACATTAGTGGTGGATGTTGACTGAGTAAAGGCTGGGGAAGTCCTAGTGTTAAGAATCTGTTTGAGACCCTTCAATGTTTTTTATTTCTTTATTTATTGCTTTTTGTTTTGTTTTGTTGGAGAAGGGATCTCTCTACATATCCCTGGCTATGCCGGGGCTCACAGAGATCCACCGGCCTCTGCCTACCAAGTGCTGGATTTAAAGTGGATTTAAGATGCCCTGCACAACACCCTGCACAATAATTCATTTTTTTTAAGTTGTGAAGGTTTTTTTTCCTTCTCATTCTAAGGTATGCGGCAGTAAGACTTCAAAATTAACAGGTAATCTTAAAGAATTATGGCTAAATGAGTAAAACCATGGGTTAGTTGAGAATGACGAATGACTATTAGGTAGACTCTACTATTGTCTTTCAGACAGCATTTCTGACCAGCTACATGTGGCTTTACTACTGTGTTTCAGTCTGTGTCTCCCTGTCACTAGTGTGTGATCTCAATTGTGTCCTCTCTAGAAGTTGTCTTTAAACACATCAGCAATGATGCATTTGAGATATTCTTCTACTACTCAGAATGACTGTCATTAAGTAAAACCTGTTTGTAGTAGATGACATTTATCTTCAGTTCCCAGCTGCCTGTGTTAAAACTAACACCACATAAGCCACATAGAAACAAGTAGACTTCCATTACAGGGGTTTATACTTCCTTTACTCTAGGAGCTCCAATTTTTCTTCTCCCCAGTTTCACCTTTACTACCTACACTTGGCTCTTATGTAGACAGATCCATGCACTTTCTCTTAGATAGTCCCACTGGAGAGGCTTCTCCACACCTAGTGAGCCCACTCACATCACAAAAGCCCAGTTCCCTAAATGTCAGTTCGGTTTAATTCTTCAGACTGGGCAATGACCAGAACATGAGGTAAAACTAGACAGGCTGCTCAGGGCAGGAACCCAAAGCAGCAGTTCCAGAAACTCCCTTGGTCTTCTGGCCAAGAATGCCAAAGGAAGCTCTGGTTTCTTATGTCTTCCTAAATGAACCCTGACTGAAGGCTTCACATGACGGTGAGGACTAAAACTCCAGTCCAGTGTTAACAATCCCCTCTAGTGAACAGCTTAGAACCAGATCTCTAGATTTTTTTATAATATAAATGGTTATATCTAGTCCTAAAAATGTTCATTAATATATGTCCATGTAGGACATGTGTGTGCAGGTGCCAATGGAGACCAGGAAAGGGGCACTGGGTCCTCTGTGGATGGAAGATTGTGACAGCAGTGTCACCTTTTATAGCATTTTTCTCCATCCTCTGGCTCAGCTCTTAACACTTTCTTAGCAAGTCGATATTGTATAAGACCATTGATGTCTCTGCTTCTCCCATCACAATGAAAACATGTCAACCAGTTTAAGATTGATTTCTCTATGTCCTGCAGCCAAAGTGTGCAATGACTTTAGTGATAGGATCTTATCATATAGTTATGCTGTGTAACCAGGGACAGTGGCAATAGTCTGGATTATTTTGGGGATAACTAGGGCCTCCCTGACCAATAACTAACTCTTAAGGAGGCGTCCTGTGCCTTGTACTGTGACTTTAATGTAATAACCCATGTGCTCTAAAAATGTGTTAGTTTGAATGAGAATGGTCCTCCTAGGCTCAAATATTTGAATGCTTGGTCCTTTGTTGGTGGAACTGTTCAAGGATTAGGAGGTATGGCCTTGTTGGAAGAGGCCTGGAGTGAGCTTTGAGTTTTCAAAAGTCCTTACCATTTCTCTCTCTCTCTCTCTCTCTCTCTCTCTCTCTCTCTCTCTCTCTCTCTCTCTCTCTCTCTCTCTCTCTCTCTCTCTTTGCCTCATGTTTGTAGATCAGATGTAAGCAGATGTAAGCTCTCAGCTACTGATCCAGTGTGATACCTACCTGCCTGCCTGCTGCCATGATCCCTGACATAGTGGCCACAGGCTCTAACCCTTTTGAACCATGAGTCCCAAATTAAATATTTCTTATATATATTGCCTGGATCATGGTGTTTTGTCCCAGCAATAAAGACATAACTAAGACAGGAGGCAGCACTGTCTATCTTCACAGAGTAATTCTCCATCAACTTTGTTCCTGCTGTTTTAAGTTATATTTTAAAATTAGCTTACTAGCAAGTGATTGTCTATGCGGCTTTTTCATAAGCCTTTAGTTTCTGTTGACCCACTTAGTATCTCCTTTTTTTCACCCACCCCCCAACCCCACTCCTTTAACCCTCAGTATGCCTCCACTTCCTTCCTTCCTTCCTCATGAGATCTATTATCCTCTATTATACCACTCCAGAGCAGATACTCTTTGGACTTTGTATCCGACTACAGAGCTACTTGCACATCCATGATCATTCCTGCTGTATGCATAATAGCTAAGAAATGAGATCAACCTGGTGCCCATCAACAGATAAATGGGTATATACATATAGTAGATGGAATATTATGCAGCTGTCAAGAAAACTGGACATATATGCAGGTAAAGAAATGGAACTGGAAATATTTATACCAACTGAGGTAACTCAGGCCTAGGAAGACAATCACCATATATTTGCTCTCAAGTATGGAAACCAGCTAAAAATAATGTGTTTTGGAATGTTTAACTTGGAACACAAGTAGAAGCAGGAAACTAGAATGAGAGCTTTCGGCGGGAGCATGTTAAGGAAAGGAGAATAGATTATAAGATAAAAAATAATGAGGTGAGACACTTGGGACAGAGGGGCTCAAGCAGTGGGGGAGTGTGAGGGAAATCAGAGTGAAAGGAAGAACAATCCAAATAATAGCCGCATGGAAGCCTACTATCTCACAACCCACTTGTAGAGAGAGGTGAGTCTCATAGCCAACTCAAGCTGTTTAACATTGAGAGAGATGATATAGATTTGGGGGGATGTTTTTCAGATGGTATACAAACTAAAACCAAGGCATAAATTCAAATGTAAAATTATAAGCCTTTTAAGTTAAGATAGATGGTAGACTGTTTTATCTAAATTGACAAATTGATGGACTAAATGTCATTTGTGCCTCATACTGTGTAATTTGCTTAATTGTGGGAAAAAAGTCATGTGTGGGAAATATTTAAGAAATCTCATCTTAGATAACCTACCATTTCACATTCCCTTTGCATTTTGCAGATTAACTGATACAACCTACAGTCTAGATGCTATCTAAATAATTCATAACAATCCCCCAATACCATGCATGTAGCACTAAGTCCAAATTTTAAATTTTCTTAATTGTTTCAACAATTCTATTTTACATTGGCATGTTTCTATGAAATTAGATTCAAGAAAGTCTTCATTTAAAAAGTTGTTTTTTCAGGCCCTTCTGCAAAGGTGGATGTTAACTTATTTTGATTTATCTTTATGATGTTTAATTGTGTATATGTGTGTTTATTTGTAGAAATGTGCACATAAGTGCAGATGCCCACAGAGTTTAGAAGAGGATGCCAGATCTCCTGGAGGTTAAGTTGCATGGGTGCTAAGAACCGAACTCAAGTCTCTACAGGTACAGGGCAGTACCTGGTCTTCACACTGAGCCATCTCTCTAGAGCCAAGCGTATACATTTAATGATTGACAGAGTGGTGGGAAAATACCTTTCTATTGAAATCCCCCAATTACTGCTGATGTTCGACATACTTTCATATACTTAGCCTTTTGTAGCTTTTGAGAATTCCCCATCATGTCTTCAACTGTTCCAGTGTTTTCTTTTCGGGTATATTCATTATCTCTCAATCTTGTCAGATACCATTGGTGTATTGTGTTATTGTGCTTTCTCCTAATCTGCCTTCTGTTTTGTAGCTTTCAAATCTCATATTTCTGTCAGTCTTCTCCTCTATGCCCTCTAAGTTCTACTAATATGTTAAAAAAAGTTTCCTCACGTTTTCCTAAAATTTATTTTTTCTCATTGACTGGATCAGAAATATTGATCAAGTTTCTTACCCTGTTTGGAGTTTAGCCTAATTTCTAGCCAAGCATAGATAGTTGCAAATGATCTCAGGTGTATAGAATTCTCTGTACTGGAACAGACACACAGAAGCGCAGAGCTCTTGGGCATTGGTGTCTGGCATCTTCCACACCCTTGGGACCAGGCCCTTGGATGACCTCTAGCTGCTCTCTATGCCACTCAACTGTCCTATGCCCTTAATTGCCCCTGATATGCTTTTATTACCTCATCCTTCTCTGACCTCAGTATTTCTATTGCTTTGTCATGTGGGGACTCAGCTAGGAATTGCAGAGAAAAAGAGTCTAAATTACCAGATACCCCTGAAGTTGTGAATAAAAGGATTTTTATTTGAAAAAGAGAACCTTATTTAAGATACATTCAGCATTTCAGAGTTTTCCAAAATGTTTTTTAAAGATTCTTAAATTTTTATGTGGGGCCTGCCCTGGCGTATGATCAGTATACCAGGTGTCACTCCATTGAAGAGTACTGGCATTCTGTCTCACAATCAATCAAATTCCAATAACTTCTCAGTTAGGGATGGGACTTTGTGCAGCCCTCTTCTCCCCTCCTCTATACTTGCTTGTTGGCTTTTGAGACAGGATCTAAGTCTGTAGCCCCGGCTGGCCTGGTGGGTCTATGCAGATTACACTGAATTCAAACTCTTCCTGCCTCAGTCTCTCATGTGCTAGGACTACTCACATGTGTCACCGAGTCCGGTTCCTATTTGCTTTCTTAAACGCCATTGAGAACTCAAAAATCCTTCTGTTGATGTGGCTGTATCTATTGATGTCTATCATCTCAGATATGAAAACTGATGCATTTAGAATATTGACTTGCTAACTTATACAAAATAATGAATTTATTGTATGCTAATATCACATATTTTATAAAATGTAACTACATTTTCCAAAGGAAAGTTATTCCATTGAAAAATGTGGCATTGTTCTACATTTTCTGAGTCTTTTTAATATCTGTCTTAACACAATACAGCTAAATTCTCCTATTGGATTCTGCATTCAGCTCTTCCCAATATCCCTTGTTATTACTCACTGTTTAATTGTAAAACAGTAAAAGAGAAAGAAAGCAAAGAGTGAGCGAAATTGGGGACATAGGCTTGTGGTTCTCTCAAATCGTTCTGAGAGTCACAGCAGCAAATTTTAATACCCCTGTTTGTATATGCACTTTTTTTTTCTATGTTTCTGGAGCCTCATCAAATGTCCCATATTCATTTATTCACAGAAATAGAACGTGGAAAATATCATCCTTAGTGAGGTAACCCAATCACAAAAGATCACACCTGGTATGCAGTCACTGATAAGTGGATATTAACCCAGCAGCTCAGAATACCCAAGACACAATTCACATATCAATTGATTCCCAAGAAGGAAGGAGAGGCCCCTGGTCCTGGAAAGACTGGATGTAGCAGTGTAGGGGAATACCAGGACAGAGAAGTGGGAGGGGGTGGACTGGGGAATAGGGGGAGGGAAGAGGGCTTATGGGTCTTTCAGGGATGGGGGAACCGGGAAAGGGGAAATCATTTGGAATATAAATAAAGAATATAGAAAATAAAAAAAAGAAATTAGTATCAACATTTTTCTGGTTATTTTTGCTTACTTTGGCACTCTTCTCCAAGAAATACACAGACACTCATTAGTTTCCAGTCAATCCAGAATTATAATTGTGTACTTTTTGACACAGTCACTGTGTGTGCAGAAAGCTAGAAGAATCTGGAGTACACTTACAGTGTCATGCAAGGCTGGTGGTACATATAAGAGCAACAGAAAGCTGAGCTGTGGAAACTTCAGCAACTGGTGACTGCACCAAGAAGGTGGGTTTGGGACAAAAGGTATTTTCTCAGTGTGGTCTCAAGACTCAAGAGGGTTAGCCTTTGTAAAGGAACAAAAGGCAATGGTGGTACACACCTGTAATCCTAGCACTCGGGAGGCAGAGGCCGGTGGATATCTGTGAGTTCAAAGGCAGCCTGTTCTACAGAGCAAGATCAAGACAGCCAGCTCTACACAGAGCTTGAACCCTTCCCTCATAACAACCCCAAACACCACCCCCCAAAAAATAGAATGCAGGTGAGCCACTCTTCTGATTCTTAACTTGCATTATTCAGCGGGGCCATGACCTTGACACTTGGGAATCTAAACCCCTGTTTCCTTTCAGAAACCAGCTGCTGACCCCCAGAGGTATTCTGACAAAGGAGCAATGAGAGTTAAGGTCAGCCAAGAAGATGAAAGAAGAGGAAGAAGATTATGGGAAATTTTTACAATGTTTTCACCACCTTTCCGTTTACCTGCTTGGGTTGGAAGTTCTAGTGTGTGTGTGTCTGTGTGTGTGTGTTGTGTCTGTGTGTGTGTGTGCGCGCGCGCGTGCACGCTCGAGTGTGTGTGTCATATTTCATTGATTCAAGACTGTTGAAAAATGCAAAAGTTCAGGAATCATTCAACTCTTAATGCAACTGATTTTTAGCATAAAATATCCCTTTTGTCTTTCTTTGTAATCTAATATGTGTCAATGTTAGCTGGATGTAAGCCTCAGATATTCAATGTCTTTAGTTGGTGATTTCTGCAGAATTTAAATGAATTATCCCGTAGCCATATTTCCTTTGTATTGTTTAGAAATAGAAGTTTTACTTTTTTTTTTTAACAAACCACTTGCGAGATCCCTATCTCATTTGATGTATCTTAAGAAATTTCTAAAATGTGTTCTTTGAGTCATTCACAAATTGGAACAAATAGAAAATGTGTGTGGAAAAAGGAAACAACTCCTCCCAAAAACCAAGCAATGAAGGACAGCTGCTCACAGGGAAGCTGGCTTAACAAAGAAACAAGTGTATGCTACATACAGTGGTATTTGCCCAGACCAGGAGTCTATTGTAGCCTCTCAGCCCAGGGGTGGTGACAGAGCCATCTGTCCTATCGTTCTGCCCTCTGTAGTCAGCCATTAATTTCCCTCAAGGGCTTTAAGTGACAGCTACCTCATACTGACCATACTTAGACACAGGGCATGCTCTGAGAGAAGAGCCTCCAGGATTCAAGACTTATGACGCTGAGTCCTCAGTGAAAGACTTCTATCTAGACAAGTCAAAGGCAGATGAAAGGGAGCCTTGCTGGGGGAAACCATGTCAGATTGCACTTGGCTTGAAATACCCTTCTATGTAGGCATAATATTTGATTTAAATATAGTGGGTTAATAACAAAATAGTTTTCTGAGAATATATAGAAGGTATATGAACGGGTTGTTGTTGGTTTTGTTTGCATGATTGTTTGTTTAGAAAGGTTAAACAAACCATCCTGAACTTTAATTTGTGGTGATATTCTCCCCTACAGCTGTTAGTAGAAATAATATGCCTAAAACAGCATTCTATGGTCCCGCTATTCCATCCTGCTCACGCTGCTTCTGTGGAGTTGCCAGCTTGGGCAAAGAAAGCATGGGGCAGTTAATCAGCCAATAATCCCTTACTTTATTTTTTAAAAAAAAGTCTCTAAATTATCTCAAACTACTGACAAATTCTCTTTGTCGTAGTTTTCTGCATTTATTTCTTGTCTTTTCCAATAAAGTCTATGTCCTTGGAAGGAGAAGTGTTTCACAATCCCCCAAAGCTAGCAGTTTATGGTTTCTAGAAAAGGGAGAGTCTGCTCTCTTTAAGGGCCTGGCCCTTGGTTGGTCAACGATGCTACAGTGGATGACCCCACACTCAAGTATATGAGCAGAACAATGGTTTTGGTTTCTTTCTTTCTTTTTTTTTTTTTTTTTTTGAAGATGATACCAAGTTGGGAGGATTAGGGAGGTTGAAAATTAATCTTGGAGGAGTTAAAAAAAAGAATAGGGGTAAATACGATCAAAATACATTATATATGTGTCTCAAATAATTAATAAAATGCTATATTTTTAAAAACCCATCCTCTTTAAGTACAGGAAAACAAATAATTCTCTGATTCTCTCATAATGTGCTCATTGTGACTGAGCAGTCAGAAGCTATGTAGTGAAGCATTTGAAGAATACTCCGAAACATTTTTATAAGGATGAACGATGTGAGGTATAACAGAAGGAACTGATGTTGCTTCTCCACTGCTTTAGTGTTTGTGTCCATCCTTGTGATCACATCTGTCGAATGATTCTGAGACCATTACTTCATTCCTGCCATGACATCAAAGTCCTCAAACTTTGACACCTCTGTAATATAAAGCCACGTTGATCTAAACCATCTAGTTCTGTCTGTTAGCTCTGCAGTTCACTGTCCATGTCAACAGTTCTTGGGAACTCTTCTACTACGAAAACTTTCCTACATGTAGATGTAACCATTTACAAAGAAACTGAGTTGCTATGGTATTAAAGTAGCATAGGATGTAGTCTAGTTTTCCAGTTTAATTCAGTTTATACATAAGAGAAGCAATGAAGATTCATGTGATTCCTGTTGATCGTGGGCAAATCCACTTTTTCTTGAAAAGACATCTCCTCTTTTTTGTGATAAGCATGTCTTGTTACAATTTTTCTTCCTAATTTTAGCTCCAGCTGGGGTTAGCTTAGCCACCAGGTTCCAAATCCAGGCCAGAAATAGGCAGAAGGATGATGGTCATGTGTTTAACAAGATCCCAGGCAACAGGCCAACACACACTGGAGCTAGGGTGGAATTTCTTGCCCCACGAATATGCAGTGCTAAATCTTCCTCTCCTTCTTCTCTCTTTCTCTACAAGTGCATCTCTCCTGTACAGTGAACTGTCACCTGAGACTAACGAGGAGGATGTTTCTTCCAGTAATATGAGCTACAGTCAAAGTGCATGACCTGGCAGCCCTGACATGCCAACTTGGACCATAATTTCTGGAATGGTTAGAAAAATATTTTAATGTGGTTCATCTTGCTATACTATTTCATTAATAACTTGTAAAATTTCACAGGCTGCATCTTTAACATGCTCAGTGTCTGACATGTCATACTTCCTTTCCTACTGTAATAAAGAAAGTACTTTCTTCTTCATTCTTTGTCATCAACTCATATGGACTTTTTTAATGAATTACAAACACCTATCATCATCTCTCTTTTTCTTTTTGTCATTATTAGTAATCTGTAAATTTATAATCAATATCTCTGTACTCTGTGTATTCTGAATTTGAATGGATTTCCAAGTCTCCCCAACTCTCTAGAATCTTTATTCTACTTCACAGAACTTTATTACACATTAAAATAATCTAAAGGGCTCAAAATACTTTTAAAACACATATTTATACATTTATTATTTTATTTTTGTGTCTAACTTCTTATGAGACACAAAATAAAATGGGTAAAAAGGAAAAAGTTCCCCAGGCTCAAAATCAAATACTGTTGTTCTAAGGAAGGTATTTAACAATAAAAGGATTCGTTGCAACATCCTGAAAGGCTCATAGATCAGGGTATTGTTCAGTCATCATCAGAGAAGCATCATCTTATAGCAGATGGGAACATCAAAGACCCACAACTAGACAGTGTTCAGAGTGAGAGATCTTGGAAAACTCAGTCCTAAATGGGATGTCTCCATCAAACCCCTTTCCAAGGGGTCAGAGAGCTATGTTGAAGAGGAGGTAGCAAGATTGTGAGAGTCAAAGGAGAGGTAAGACAACAAGGAAACAGTACCTTCCAGATACTGTTTTATTCTAATTTGTTTGGTTGTGGTTTTTTTTTTCTATTTGTTTTCTAAGATAGGAAGAAGGAAAGACATAAAGGTGGGTAGGCAGTATTTTAGTTAGGGTTTCCATTGCTATAAAGAGACACCATGACCAAGGACAACATTTAATTGGAGCTGGCTTACTGGTTCTGAGGCTCAATCATTATCATCATGGTGGGAAGCATGACAGAATCCAGGCAAGCATGGCACTTGAGGAGCTGAGAGTTCTACATCTTTTTCCAAAGACAAACAGGAGAAGACTGGCTTCCAGGCAACTGGGAGAAGGGTCTCATTGCCCATGCCCACAGTGACACACTTCCTCCAACAAGGCCACACCTCCTAAGAGTACCACTCCCTGGGCCAAGCACATTCAATCCACCACAGGTGGAAGGTTGAGGAGGAGAAACCATAATCAGAATATATTGCATAAAAAATTATTTTCAATTAAATATTTTTTAAGAAAGGGAAACCAGTCAGAAGAACCAGAAATGAGAAGAACAGAGAACCAGAATAGAAAAGGCCTGCAACCACAGCAGCATAAAATGATTGAATATTCATTAGCTGTGGTTACTTAAAAACCAAGGATATATTATAGACTATTTTTTGAATAGTTTAAGCTGTGCATCTGGAGAGGTGACTCATGTGTAAAAGTGCTTTTCTTAACAAGCATGAAGATCTAAGTTCAAATCCCCAGAACCCACATGAAAAGCCAGCACCTTAGCACATACCTGTACTCCTAGCACCCTACAGAGAGATGGAAGTGGGTAACCAGAGAGATCCCAAAATGCAGGAGTCCCTTGGCTCACATGCCAGCTCCTGCCTTTGGGTCATTGTCCATGTCATCCCTTCTGCTTCCCTCACTGTGCTCTTCCCCCTCGTTCCCTGTCTGTCTGGGTGGTTTACACTTATTTTTTAGGTGTCTGGTAATAAAGCAGTAACACTTGCAGAGTAAACCACACCATCCAGTCACACTGGTCATTATCTCAGCTAAATATCTCAGCTCAATATCTCTGCACTGTTGCTTTTCATGTAGCCTGAATATATACTCACGGAACTTCATTTATCAGAATTTGGAAAGCATGGGCATATGTGCTAGTAGACATGAAAGAAGTAGGGTCCTTGTCCTCAATCGTGTCGTCCTCAATAAGGTCTGATTCTAGCAAAAGAGGGCGTCAAACAAATAATCAATGCTAGGACAAAATAAGCTGTGATTAATGTATGGTAGTTTTATAGAGAGTTTGTTTGTTTGCTTGCTTGTTCGTTGCTGCTGTTGTTGTTGTTGTTGTTTTGAGTTTTTGGTTTTTCAAGACAAAGTTTCCTGGTGTAACAACCCTGCTTGTTATTCAATCTGTATACCAAGCTGACCTTGAAGTCATAGAGATCTGCCTGCTTCTTCCTCCCAAATGCTTGGATTAAAGGTGTTCACTACCATTTCCTGGCATGTAAAGAACATTTTTATAGGTGGAGCTGAGTATGAAGCTATACAGAGGATCTTTCTAGGTGAAGAGGTAGGAAGGAAAACACAGTATAACCAGGAGAACATGGAAACCAATACCACTGGTACTAGAAAGGTGTGTCTGTGAGTTGCTTGTGTATAGATGGCAGATGCTGGTATGCTCTCATTGGTAGAATCCAACAGAAGAGAAAAATTTGAGGCACATATTTTTAAAAGCAGAACAGTTAAAAATATTGACATATCAAGCTATTTGCTTTAAAAAATATATATAGTTATGTGTGACTACAAATATAAACTATTAAGCAAGAAAAATTTATTTTGGGTGTGTCAGTGAGATGACTCCATAAGTAAAGGAATTTTCCAGCAACCTGAGATCAACTCCTAGTACCAACACCATAAGAAGAGAACCCATATGTATTGTGTGACAGATACTACATATACACACACATACAAGTACACACAAGCATTCACATGCACAATACAAATCAATATAATAAAATCTCAAATATATATTTTGGTGTCATAATTTTGTACTAAAGTAAATAATATTTTATTTATTAACATGATCTCTTATCGATTATAAAATTTACTTGAGTCATTTTTCTACAAGTTCATTTTAATGATTAAAAACATGACTCATTTCGGAATTTAGTTTTTCTTTTTAAACTTTTTTAAGCAAAGCATAAAAATATGTGTGTGAGGGGTTCACATGTAAGTGCAACTACCATAGGAGTCTAAACGAGGGCATTGGTTCACCAGTAGGTGGGTTGTGAGTCTCCCTACACTGCATCCTTTACAAGAGTAATATGAATTTTTAACTGCTGAGCAATCTCTCAGTACCAAATGTAATTTTTCCACAACATAATTAAAAGCAACATCAGTTATCCTAGGTAAATTCAAGATCACAAACAAAGTTTTATAATTTTCAGAATAATCTTTCCTATAATACAAACTTACAGACATTGTGGAAGATGTCTCCAGAGGCTTATAACATTAGGGTTCATTACCCACAAATTATTATACATAAATTTTAGGACATTCTTACAGATATATCTTTAATGTCTGACTCTGCTCACAAAAGAATTTTATATAATTCTAAACTTATCCTTAAATGTGAACTTATACAATGACAAGTTCATGTATCTCCGATGACTTCATTTGCTTTCTATTGCTGTGATAAAATACTATGACCAAGGTAACTTATAGAAAACATCGTGTATTTGGGCTTATGATTCCAGAAAGATAAGAAGCCTTCATGTTGAGGAGGCATGGCATGGTGACTGAGCTGGCCATCAAGAACTGAGAACTCACATCTCAGTCACAAGCACCAAGAAGAAAGAACAAACTGAAAGTGCAAGGAGGACTTTTAGCTCTGAAAGCCAGCGCCCAGTGGCATACTTCTTCCAGCAGGACCATTCCTACCAAGTCTTCCCAAACAGCACCACCACCTGGGAACCAAACATTCAAACTCCCAAGACTATAGGGGATATTTTTCACTCAAATCACCACAGCTGACATTTTTGGGGGGTTGGTTGGGTTTTCTGTGTGAGACAAGTCTGCTGCTACCATCATCACTACCAATATTTACATGGGTCCCAATCTTTGTCACCTTGTTGATGATCCATGACCCCCAGCCTACATCATGTATATACATCTATGAGGAGGTCAACCCAGTGGACCTGGAACAACCATACATATGAAATTGACTATAATCCATGCCATGGCCACTTGTATCTTATGTGCTGTTATCTACAAAACACATATTCCAAAATAACATCATTGGGAATTCTGAGAAACCATAACAGAGTATAACCCAAATCTGGGGTCCCTTTTGAAAACAGAGGTACTATAGAGGTTTGATTTGCAATCTTGCAACATTTTCAAAGCCAGAAATTCAAAACAACTCTCTAAAGTGGATATTATACATATTTTACAATGGAAGCAACTGAGAGCCGTGGGGAATGCAGAGATAAGACTAGAGCTTTGTTAACATCCTCACCTGACCACCATTTCTTCTCAACTCACACAAAACACCTCAGACTGTGGTGTATGACACGTGAAAAGCTTTAGGGGAAGAAAAGGAGCTGAAAAGGAGAAGAGAAGAAAGGAAAGAAGGAGAGAGGAAGGAGAAAACTGGCAACCTAGATGAGGTGATGAATGACTATGTTATTAGTTTGGTTTCAGTACTTTCACCATGCACATGAGTTTCAAAACAAATTATACGTGTAAAATATAAACAGTTTTCTGATTATAGGTTAATAAATCTAAAGGTAAAGACTTTGGGTAAAGATTCAATGGCACAAAGGAGGGCAAACTATAGAAGATGAGATACTGCAGAGGGTCTTCCATGTCACATGGGCATGATAAATATCCTATATCTATCCCCTTCCCTACTCCTTCTCAAGTCCTGGTCTCAGTGTTCAAAATGATTCAATTAGTTTGGCTTTCTTTTCTTTTCTTTTCTTTTCTTTTCTTTCTTTCCTTTTCTATTCTTTATTGCCTCCTGAGTTCCCTACCTACCCAACACCACCAATTGCCATTATGTAAATTTGCCCAAAAGTCCATGGGAAGTACATGTATTTTCTTCAGGCTGTAGAGATGCTGCCCTCATTCAGTTCAGAAATAGCCCATTGGGAGGCATGATTGAGACAAATGAAAGATAAGGATGTAAATGAGTGAGGTGATTAGCACTCAGGCAGCATCCAATAAATGTCAGCAGCCTGTCAGCCACAAGAGAAAGAGTTCAGGAGGCTCTTCTGTTACCTACCATGGGGAAGCTGAGAATCTCTCCCTGTACATCTCTCTGCTGAACAGAAATTTGGTATACCTTCTGAAACTTCTTATGCATTCATTATTCAACAAAAATGTATTGAAGCAATGTCTATTTCAACTAATTTTGCACTTGGCGTTTTAAAATCTGTCCTGTTTCTTATCCATTTTACCATTGAGATTTTGGAAATGGACTCTTACATTTGATCATACATACAAAAAATGAGACACTGCAGAGGGAATGAAGGAGAGAGACACTCACATTTACTGAGCAATGGATGAGTTTGCTGCACATGCCCAGAAGTCCCTTTACATACATGTTCCCATTTTCATTCACAGGAAGTGCCTTACCTGCATTTCACAGAGACAGTGTTCAAAACTCAGAAGAGTAACTGAATCCATGCCTGACACCAGTGCAAATTTAAGTTTTCTCTATTTGATTTCAGATGACCTCTGTGCTTTGCAGACACACACACTTAATTTAGGGTTGCTTGATTAAATAGAATAAAAGTTGGCGCATAAGGACACCCCTTATCCAATCCAAACACATGGACTTATGAAGACGATGTCAATATTATTTTTATTGTGAATTTAACCCGGAAAACTAAATGCTTAAAATGTGTGTGTGTGTGTGTGTGTGTGTGTGTGTGTGTGTGTGTGTGTGTGTGTGTGTTTCTTTTGGTTTGAGCAAAATTAAAGTTATAGACCATGGCTACAATTTTCATAGCAAGCCACAAAGATGTACCAGCTTCTGCAGTAAACTGGGAAATCCTTGCTTTCCCCACTCATAATCCATGCAAACTGAGAAATACCAGGCGTGATCTTCAGTTAGACAGTTGGCTACAGTTGTGCCCTGTATACTCTGCTTAGCAACAACTGTCTGGTCTTCTAATGATGAAAGATCACTGGGTGCTGGGTACTGACCCCTTGGAATGTGTGGAGCGCTGGGTGTGCAGAGTTCTGGGAGGCAGGGATTAAAGGAGAGCTGGCAAGCATGCGCTGGACAGGGGAACAGCACTGAAAGACGTGTGTGTGTCCTGTGAAGGAACAAAAGTGTGGCCACATGGAAGACTCTGAAGGACAAAGAGGAGGCCAAGGGTACCTGGCTGATATTTAAAGGAAAACTTGAATTTATAAAGGATGTTCATTCTTTTAAACTATGTCCCTGGATGTATGCTCCTTACTCCCCTTCCCATCTCCTCTTTTCTAACCAAACTTTGTGAAACCTCTGCAAAGGTGGTCTAGCGTTTTGAATTCCACATATTTTTATTATTTTTTTTACTTTTTCACTTTATACCCCATTCACTGACCCCCCCTCCCGGTCACCCCCTCCCACAATCCATCCTCCATTCCTCTTCCCCTTCTCTTCCAAGCCGGTTTTCCTCTCCAAGGGTGTTCCTACATCCAGGCACATCAAGTCTATGAAGCTAAGCACATCCTTCACACTGGGATCAGACAAGGAAGCCCAGCTAGAAGAATACATCGCACGTGCAGGCAACAGCTTTTGGGATAGCTCCTGCTCCAGTGGTTTGGGAAACACATGAAGATCAAGCTACATATGTGCATGAGTGCCTAAGTCCAGCCCATGAATGTTCTTTGATGGTTCAGTCTCTGAGAACCCCAAAGGTCCAGGTTAGTTGAGTCTGTTGGTCTTCCTGTGGAGTTCCTATCTTCTCCAGGACTGCAATCCTTCCTCTGATTCTTCCCTAAGAGTCTCCAAGCTCCATTCAATGTTTAGCTGAGGGTGTCTGCATCTGATTGAATCAGCAGCTGGGTATAGCCTCTAAGAGAACAGCCACGCTACACTCCTGTCAGCAAACATAACAGAGTATCATATTAGTGTTCAGAGATTGGTGTTTGCCCATGGGATGGGTCTCAAGTTGGGTCAGTTATTGGTAAGCCATTCCTTCAGTCTCTGCTCCATCACCTGTCCCCTGCATTTCCTGTAGACAGGATAAATTTTAAGTCGAAAGTTGTGTGGGCGGGTTGGTATCTCTATTGCCCCACAGGGGTTCCTGCCTGACTACTGGAGGTGTCCTCTTCAGATTCCATATCTCAAACGTGAGTCACAACTAAGGTCACCCCCATTGTTAAATCCCACATCTTAATAGTTCACAATCATTGCTGCTGATATACTGCACCTTGAAGAACACCAGTCATAGCCCTCCTTCTCTGCTCCTTTTCTCTTCATCTCACATCTGTTTCCCTCTATTGCTTAGTAAAAGACAGCAGCAGCGTCCAGAGGCATAGAAGTCTAGATGAGAGGTAGGGCATTGAGTGACAGGGTGTGATGCTTTGCTTTAGCACATATTTTCTTCCAATGATAGCCTGCAAAAAATGACCTCCTCTGATACGAAGGAAAGAGCCCAATAAGTAAGATTGAAAAAACTACCTGTAACAATTGGAAACTCCCTTCAAGGTTTTTGTATATAACTAAACTTTTTCTTTTATAAAATTCGCATTATATATGTGTTTCTAAAAACTGTACGCATAATTTATGATGCATATTATGTACTATATATTTAGAACTATATACATGTTGTGTACATATGTGAATATACACAATGTACAATGTATAAATAAAGATGCAGTGTTTTCCAGTGTCAATATGTATTCTTAAGAAAAACGTTTATAACAGCCATCTAACATGACATCTTACTAGTCTTAATAATGTTCTATGGCTTACATTTGGTTGTCTTGTTCTTATTATGGAAAAATAATACCTCAATAAATATTTGCATAAGTTTATCTGGACACATATATTTATTTTCCCAAAGTAGTATCAGCTAGCATATACAGATTTTTTTTTGTTATTGGCTTAACCATGAGCTAAATATTTTGCACAAGCATTATCTCACTATTCATCACAAAAACCTATTTGGCGGGTTCTGTTGTCCTCCCCGTATTCTCCAGAATTTCACAGTTCTCTATTGATATTTGCTATAAATTTCACATAGGTCCCACATTAGTTTCTACTGTGGTCACAGAACATGATGGAGTGGTTAATCTATAAACAACTGACATAAATTCACATCATTTGGTAGCTTGGAAGTGTAAAATCAAGGTGCTAGCAGATGAAGGTCCAGATTATCAGCTTCCAGTTGGGGTACCTTGAATCTTCATGTTCCCACACGGAAAACAAGAAAGGGAGAGGATGGAGAGGAAGACCCCACTCAACTACCTCTGCTTCCTTCTGTGAGTTGGAACTCTTATGGCGTAAACACTTCCCATGAGACTCCATCTACCAGTACTGTTACACTGAGGATTATATTTCCAGTGTGAATTCTAGAGGACATGAATAATCACAACATTTTCCTACTACACACATACCTCATACTACTACAACATATTCCAGAGAGTCTCTTACAGTGCAGCCTGGCCCTGCAGAAAACCCTATTCATCTCTATACTCTGCACAAATTTGGCAACTGTAAATGCTGACAATAGGTGACTTGTAGTTGTGTTCTCAGATGTTGAAAATAGCACCCTCAAAACCCAAAGGCATCTAAGCAATCCCCTTCCATTTTGGAATGGAAAGTAGAAAAATACAATCCTTGGTTCATCATTTTGGAAGTGGTGCCCCAGTATGTTTCAGACTCTGGACTTCTAAAATGTTCAATAATATTACCATATGGTATAAATTTTCATGCTTACTGCCACTAATCCTCTGGGATATGTACTTTTTATTAATACTTCCCATGTATTTGCCACTGATGTATAGCATGGCCTAAATTAACCTGATCACACAGAAAGTGGAAACCAATATGATATCTGTGGAAGTTGTAGACAACCCATAATTGCAGTAGAGAATGAAGAGTGATGTCCTGAGTCTGAGGCTAGACCAATGGTTCTCAACCAGTAAGCTTTTACCTCCACAATAGTTACATATCAGATCTCCTCTGTATACCAGATAGTCACATTATGATTCATAACAGTAGAAAATTACAGTTATGAACTAGCAACAAAGTAATTTTATAGTTGGGGGTCGTCACAATATGAGGAGGTATATATTAAAGGGTCATAACATTGGGAAGGTTGCAAACCACACACTAGACTAGTAATTCATATTATTGTCCTTATCCTGGGGATGAATATGTTCACTCTCAATAACTACGCTGTCTTGTACCCTAGGCTGTTTGCCTCTTAAGTGCTATTGCTACTGCAATCAGAGCCCCAAGCTGACGATCCATCAGGTCACTGCTGTCTTACAAGGCTCAACCTAGCTTTTATAGGAAACAGACCAATCAATTATAGGAGGACATCTGAGAAGTACTCCTTGCTGTCTTGGATATTTAAGAGTGATAACAATCTATTATTTGAACAATACTGCACAAATACCAGTTTTAACTCACCCTGTTGTCCAAAGGTTTTCATTTATCTGTTTCACTGACCAGCACTCAAACACAGATGAATATAACTTCACAATTGTTCATATAGCCCAGCTACATTTTATAGAACTGAGGTTGTTTCTTGGCCTCCACTATTACAGGGAAGTTCATCATGATGGTTTTGGTATACTGGTATCAGGGTCACCTTGGACCCTCTATCCAAACTATGCCTATTTCTCCTTCTTCAATATGTGGTTACATAAATAAACAACTAGAAGTCTCCTTGAAGACAGAAACAGGAACTGCATGCTCTTGTAGTCTTTCCTCCTGGGGAACTGGCCTTTCTTTTAGTCTAATGAATCCCAATTTGAAACTCAACTGATAGCCAGATAATGAGTAAAATACTTTGATTATGTTTTTATTTGATCAGTATCTCTGCCTTCTGTTAATTCAAAATTGATGTGTTTTCATTGCATAAATAGAGTGCTAACTTTGGTGGCAGCCCAAATATCTTGCTCTTAGGAACATTATGTTTTAACTACTTTTATACCTTTCTTCCAGACAGCCTCACTATAGGTCAATCTCGATTTATTCACTAAAATTAATTAAACTTTCTTGTTTCTTATGGCTAATGGCTACCACCTGGGCTTATATCACTTTGGCATCTCTGTTAATTACTTTCTCATTGCCATGACAAAATACTTGATGAAAGTATGTTAAGAGAGGACAGGGAGGCACAGCATGTAGAGTAGCTGTCTATACATGGGGAAAAGAGTTGGGGGAGGTGCTATGAAGAAGTGGATCAGCAGTCAAGGGCACTGACTGCTCCTCCAGAGAATCTTGATTCAGTTCCCAGTGCCTTCATGGTGACTCACAACTGTCTGTAACTCCAGTCCCAGATGATTCGACACTCTCTTTTGGTCTCTGTGAGTACCAGGCATACATGTGATACACAGACATACTTGAAGACAAAATCTTTATACACACAAAATAAAATCTAAAAGATTTTTTTAAGTGTGCTGTCACACCTCCTGCTCACATCTTACTGGATCGGGACAGTTACACTGGTACTGGGACTAAGCTACCACTTCAAAATCATACCCCTAGCAACTTGCTTCTATCATTCAAGTCCTATCTCCCAATAACTCAACAAAGTAGTGCCAACACCCTGGGACCAGGTGCACAAAAATGAGCCCGAAAAAAACATTTCAGATTTATATGGAAACAGTATCCTGATCATCCCCATTTCTGTCAGTGAATATTATTCTAATACGATTCCTTTCACCAGTGACTTTAGCTATCAAGATCACCCATCATTTTCCAAGCATCAGTTCATTTTCCAAGCTTTCTGGTCAACTATGAAGGGCTATCTTAGTTTTAGATCTCTTCTTAGATTTGGTGAGGTCTTCATCACAACTGCAACCCTCCTTACCCTGGCCTTTATTGTAGCCCTGCTTTCTTCACTTCCTTGAAGTCATTAAGCCCCCAAGATCACACTCTAGGATTTCCTGAATCCAAAGAGTCTTCCAGTAACTAGAAAAGCAGATATTGGAAATGAGTTTCTAGGTGATTGAACACCAAAAATGACCCCATTATTATCTTTGGATAGGTAACTTGTCTCAGTTTAGATAAGACTTGAAGAACAGCTCAGCTAATAGCTATTGGTTACAAATGTTCACAAAAGCTGAATTGATGACTGTTTCGATCCTAGAAGTATCAATCTGTGCAGTACACCAGTATGACCTATTATACATATATTCTCTGATTATTCTTCTTCCATAATAGCTATTCTGATTTTTTGTTCTTGAGTGTTCATAGGTTATTAATGAAAGATCAGATACTGTGCAAACACTGAGGAACCACAGATACCAGCCCAAACTATTATAATCATCAAAACTATCAATTATACTCAACAGAGAAAGAAAAATATTTCACAATAAAAAAAAGTGTTTAAGAAATTTCTGTTCACCAATCCAGCTCTGTAGACAGAAAGCACTAGATGAAAAATGTCAGTCTGAAGAGGTTAACCACACCCACAAAAACACAAGGGATAAATAATCCCATAGAAGTTAGTCAAAGTGCATGGAGGAACCACACCACCACAACAAAATAATATCAGATAATAAACACTACTTGTTAATAACTTTCAATATTAATAAAATAGAATCACCTATTAAAAGACACAAAGCAATAAACTGAATTAAAAAACAAGACCCCTTTTATTGCTGCATCCAAGAAACACAGCTCACTAGCAAGGCTGTCCTCAGGGTTTAAAAAAAAATGGGAAAAGAAATCCCAAGCAAATGGACCCAAGAAGCAAGCAAGTATAGCTATTTTAATATCTGAAAAAAACAGACTTCAAGTCAAAATAAATCAGAAGTGATAAGGAAGGATACTACATTCTCATTAAAGAGAAAATCCATGAAGAAGATATTACAACTCTAAGCATTAAGCCACTAAATAAAAAGGCATCCAGGTTCGTGAAAAAAACACTACTATAGCTAAAAATCTCATATTGACTGTAACACAGTGATAGTGGCTGATTTCAGTACCCCACTATGGCCAACAGACAGATTATCCAGACAAAAACTAAACAAAAAGTGTCAGAATTAAACAACATTCTAAATAAAGTGGACCTAATAGACGCCTATACAACATTCCATTCGAGCACTAAGAATGTACCTTCTCAGCAACTCATAGAACTTTCTCCAAAATTGATCACATACTCAGACACAAAGTAAGTCTCAAAGGATATAAGAAAACTGAAATAACACCCTGCATCAAAAGAAACTCATGGAAGCTGAACAACTCAGAACTAAATGAAAATTGGGTCAATATCAAAGGAGGAAATTTAAATATTTTATAGTTAAATGAAAAAGAAAAAAGAGGCAGGGGATGGGAGGAGGGGTTGGGGGTCTTCGGGGAGAGGGAAACTAGGAAAGATTTTAGCATTTGAAATGTAAATGAAGATTATATTCAATAAAAAAAAGAAAACCCACAACATACCCAAACTTGTAGGACACAGAGAAGGTGGTTTTAAGAGGCAACTTCATAGACTAAGGGCCTACATAAAAAATTTGGAAAAATCACCTATTAACAGTTTAAGACACTTGAAATTTCTAGAAAAACTAGATGAAAAATGCCCAGAAAGAGTAGATAGAAAAAACTAAATTCAAGGCTGAACTTAATAAAATAGAAACAAACAGACAAAAAAGATTCTTGAAACAAAGAGTTGTTTCTTTGAGAAAAATTAGCAAGATTTACAAGCAACCCAAGCAAAAGACAGAGAGTAAAGACCCAATTTAATATATTAGAGATTAAAATAGACACTGAGGGAATCCAGAGGATCATAAGGACATTATTTTTAAATTTGAATTTCACCAAACTAGAAAAAAATGCTTAAAAAATGATGAATGTTTTTGGTATTTACAACCTTCCAAAGTTAAGTTAACATTAAATAAATAATTTAAACAGACCAACAACACTTAGTTAGATAGGAACAATGATTAAAAAACCCCCAAATAAGAATGTCAAGACAGAGAAGCGAGAGGGGGTTGAATGGGGAAAAGAGGGAGGGAAGGGAGCTTATGGGACTTTCGGGGAGGGAGGAAACGGGAAAGTGGAAATGATTTTGAATGTAAATAAAAAAAAACTTAGAAAATAAAAAAAAAACAAATAAAAACAGCTCATGACATTTAACATGGAACTCTCCCTTATTATCAAAGAACTAATGTCAATATTCCTGAAGGTATCCCACAAAAGAGAAACTGAAGAAACATTTATTGGTTTATTTTATAATACCACTATTGTCCTGATACCAAAACCACACAATGATCCAATAAAACAAAGAAAATTATAGGCCAATATCCCTTTTGTCCATAAAATTTAAAATTCTCAATAAAATATTTATAAATTCTAGAGCATGTCAAAAGTATTGTCTATCATTATCAAGTAGGTTTCATCCCAAAGATACAAAGATGGTTGAATATATATGATTCAGTAACTGTAATTCACCACACAAAGACAAAACAGAAAACAAAAAAACAAAAAGCAAAGCACGCATGATCATCTCATTAGATGCTGAAAATAGCTTTGACAAAAATCCAAAACACCTTCATAATAAAAATCTTAGAAAGATTAGTAATACAAAAGACATAACTCAACATAATGAAGGAATGTATAACAAGCCCACAGCCAGCATCAATCTAAATAGAAAGTATTTGCTCTAAAATCAGGAACAATTCAAAGTTAGTCATTCTTTCCATACCTATTCAATACAATACTTGAGGTTTTAGCTAAACCACTGAAACAACTGAAGGAAATCAAGGGGACACACATAGGAAAGGCAGAAGTCAAGATATCTGTAGATGGTATGATTTTATACATAAAGACCCTAAAATCCTCCATCAGGAAACTTCTACATCTGATAGACACTTTCAGCAAAGTAGCAATACAAATTTAGCACACGTGCGCATGTGCCTCCCCACACACAATCAGTAGCCTTTATTGAGAAAGAAATCAGAAAATCATAATAGTCCCAAAAAATGTCTTGGAGTAGCTCTAACCAAGCAAGTGAAAGACTTGTATAATAAAAAATTTTAAGACACTGAAGAAAGAAATTGAAAAGGACATCGGAAGTTGAAAAGATCTCCCATGCCTGTGGATCAATAGGATTAACATAATAAAAATAGTCACCCTACCAAAAAAATCTACAAATTCAAAACAATCCCCATCAGAATCCCAACATAGTTCTTCATAGAAATTGGGAAGAAAACACAAATCTTCAAAACCCTTAGTCTTCAGGAAAAGCAAGATAAAACCACTTTGAGATTTCATTTTGCTCCAAACAAAAATAACCAAATTCATGAGGTGCTGAGAAGGTATATTGTTTTGTTTTAAGAAAAAAATTTCAATAAAATATCTAATAAACCCATTTGGACCATAACTTCTGTTAGTTTCACTGTGTCTCTGTTTAATTTGTGTTTCCATGATTGTCAATTGATGAGAGTTGGGTGCTGAAGACTCCCACTATTATTGTGTGAGGTACAATGTATGCTTTGAGCTTTATAGTAAGGTTTCTTTTATGAATGTGGTTGCGCTTGCATTTGGAGCATAGATGTTCAGAATTGAGAGTTCTTCTTGGTAGATTTTTTTTCCTTTGATGAGTATGAAGTTCCTTTCTTTTCATTTTTGATAACTTTTGATTGAATGTTGCTTTTATTTGATAGTAGAATGGCTACACCAACTTGTTTCCTGGGACCATTTGCTTGGAAAAATTGTTTTCCAGTCCTTTACTCTGAGACCGTGCCTACTCTGAGACACTGAGGTGCATTTCCTGTATGCCGCAAAATGCTGGGTGCTGTTTATGTACCCAGTCCGTTATTCTATGTCTTTTTATTGAGGAATTGAGTCCATTAATGTTAAGAGACATTAAGGAATTGTGATTGTTGCTTCCTGTTATTTTTGATGTTGCTTTCCATGATTGTGTAGCTATCTTCTTCAGGGTTTGTTGAAAGAAGACTACTTTCTTGCTTTTTCTATGGTATAGTTTCCCTCCTTGTGTTGGTGTTTTCCATCTATTATCCTTTGTAGGGATGAATTTGTGGAAAGATATTGTGTAAATTTTTTGTTATGGAATATCTTGGTTTCTCCATCTATGTTAATTGAGAGTTTTGCTGGGTATATTAGTCTGGGCTAGCATTTGTGTTCTCTTAGGGTCTGTATGACATCTGCCCAGGATCTTCTGACTTTCATAGTCTCTGTTGAGAAGTCTGGTGTAATTCTGATAGGTCTGCTTTTATATGTTATTTGACCTTTTCCCTTACTGCTTTTAATATTTTTTCTGTGTTTTTGCGTTTGGTATTTTGATTATTATGTGATGGGAGGAATTTCTTTTCTGGTCCAATCTATTTTGAGTTCTGTAGGCTTCTTGTATGTTTATGGGCATCACTTTCCATAGATTAGAGATGTTCTCTTCTATAATTTTATTGAAGATATTTACTGGCCCTTTATGTTGGGAATCTTCACTCTTTTCTATACCTACTATCCTTAGGTTTGGTCTTCTCATTGTGTCCTGGATTTCCTGGATGTTTTGAGTTAGGACTTTTACATTTTGCATTTTTTGACTGTTGTATCAATGTTTTCTATGGTATCTTCTTATCTTCTGCATTTGAGATTCTCTCTTCCATCTCTTGTATTCTTTTGGTGATGCTTTCATATATGACTCCTGATCTCTATCCTAGGTTTTCTATCTCCCATGTTGTTTCCTTTTGTGAATTTTTGTTGTTTCTATTTTCATTTTTAGATCCTGAATGGTTTTGTTCAACTTCCTTTACCTGTTTGGTTGTGTTTTCCTGTGATTCTTTATGGGATTTTTGTGTTACCTCTTTAAGGGTTCTACCTGTTTACCTAAGTTCTCCTGTATTTCTTTAAGGGAATTATTTATGTTCTTCTTAAAGTCCTCTACCATCATCATGAGATGTGATTTTAAATCAGAGTCTTGCTTTTATGGTGTGTTGAGGTATCCAAGGCTTGCTATGATGGGAGAACTGGATTTTGAAGATGCCAAGTAACCTTGGTTTCTGTTGCTTATGGCCTTGCTCTTGCCTCTTGCCATATGGTTATGTCTGTTGTTAGCTAGTCTTACTGTCTCTGACTGTGACTTGTTCTTTCTGCAAGCCTGTGTGTCAGTACTCCTGGGAGACCAGTTCTCTCCTAGAGGAATTTGGATATGGCACAGGGTCAGCTCCAGGTGCAGATGAAAAATGGAAGAATCTTGTCCCAGGCTGCTCCTCCATTCCAGTGTACTGAGGGCTGCAGGCAGGTCCCTCTGAACAGAAGTGGTGGTCTTACCTGTGCTCACAGGCTTGTCAGCACTCCTGGGAGTCCCACTCTCTCCCATTGGTATTTGGGTATGGAGCACTGTGGCACAGGATCAGCTCCAGGTGCAGATGGAAACCAGAATGATTCTGTCCCAGAAAGTGAAATTTTTAGCACTCAGTCCTGAATGAGTTATCTTTCTCAAACCACTCCTCTTAAGGCTCAGGGATCTATGAAGAAGAGGAGTCAGAAAGATTGTAGGAGCCAGAAGTGGTGGAAATAGTGTCTTGCAGACATGATAAGATTGATATACATATAAATCCACAGGACTGTAACAGCATCCACAAGACCTGCAGAGATTCAAATCAGACAAAATCTCAGCACTGAGGGGAAAGTGGACCCAAATTCCTTCCCTAACCAAGAAGCAATTCTCAGTTGATACGTACTGGCAAAGAGAAAATTAGTTTTTCCCTTTGAACTATCTCTGGGTGTACCAATGACACGCCAAGGCACTCCGCATGTTCAGAATGATTGGCTAACACAAATTGGATTCCACAAGATTTTCTTTGTTTTGTCTCATTGTTTTTGTTTGCTTGTTTTGATTTTTGGTGGTTTTTTTTTAGAGAGAGTAAGAAGACAAAATTTTATGTGTATGGAGGTGGGAAATCTCTGGAAGGAGTTGGGAGAGGGGAAAGAATATGACCAAAATGTAATACATTTTTGCTGGTTTTATGGGTAAAATTGCTACATTATAATTTTTTGCATTTTAAAATGTATAACTCACCTGCATATGAGCTGACCTTCTTATTATACTTATTTATTGAGGGAGTATGCACATGGTCTTGAGCTGGCATGGCATGAGTGAGGATGTCAGAAGACAACTTACAGAGGCTGATTCTTGCCCCGCACTACATGGGTCCCAGGGACTCAGTTGTTTCTGTCATTGTACACTTTCTTCTAGCAGGCATGTGAGCTTCTAGGAGAGTCTCCTGTCTCTGCCTCTCATCTTACAGAAACCAAGGGACTGAATTACAGATGTACTCTACTGTGCCTTTCATAATAGTTTTCCAGAGATGGAACTCAAGTCATCAGGATTGAGCAGCTAGTATTTTTCTCCACTGAAACCAGCTCAGTTTGTTCTGTTCACCTTTATATTTCAGAGAGGTTGCAGATAAAAAGGAAAAGTAAATGTTCTATTCTCTTGATGTTTGAAAACATTCATTCAACCTACTTATACTTTATTAACAGAAAAATTCATTCATTCCATTTTTATCAGTCAGGTTTAATTCATAACAACTAGTATTTTATATCTAAAATCCTCAACATTAAAGATATATTTAGGCAGTCCTATGAGCTCAGAACTCCAAAATAACATACTAACTGTAAACCATGTAATCATTTAATAAATTAAGATATTACTATGTAGTGCCATGCTGTAAGCAAGCAAAATATTTCTAAGTTTGAAAGTATTTGATCTAACAAAGACTAGCTTATTCATATGTTCCATCATGACATCACAGAGGTTTTCCTTCCATGCCTGAGTAATGACTTCCTCATTTTCAGTTAGCAGTCAGCCCATCTCACCCACAGGCGAGTCTAACATCCTTCTCATTGGCCAGGGAGAGAGTGATGGATGACAGCAGCTGCTGCCTTTAGTCAATCCCAAAATCTACCTTCTGCTTAATAAGATTTTCACTGAAATGCAGCAGACTCTACTCAGCTGTTCAGTGAAGAGCCACATCCAGCTCGGGCTTGTGCACTTACGAATGAACTGGATATAGTTTATAGAAGATACTGGATCTGGGTCAACCCCCATCCCTACCTAAACCCAGCAACACTCCCATAACTATATCTTATCTTTGTAAGCATAACAGAGATTTCTATACAAATTGGTGGTTAATAAGACAGACTTAGTTCCCAAATGGAAGTCTCTCTAACCAGGAAAAAAAAACCTAAGCAAATTGACCAGATATCATGCAGTCCTCTAATCACTGTGGCCAGTGTTACCTAAACTGGAACTTCCAACACTTGCCAGGCATGCACTATGAATTAGAGTGCAGCTGATCAGGAGGAAGTGACTAGGAAAGGGGTATCATCTCAGAAACTCTGGAATAGGGAGATTCAGTGAATTTTACATCTCTGTCTTTCTGAGAGTGCAGACTTCAGAGAGTATATTTGGCTTCAAGTTTTGATGTGACAGCTATGAAGATACTAGTATTATGTGCACAGAAATGAGGCACTACTGCCTTCTGAGAGCCACTATATTGATCTTGTGGTTCCTCTACTGAGCAGCTGACTGGCTACTAATGAGTATCAATAATCTCTTGAGACTGAGCAATGAAGCCAGGCAGACAACAGCATCTGCTGCTTGTCCATCATCCCTTCCAACCAATAGAAACGGGCCATGACCAATGTGGCCTGGGAAGGCCTTCACTCTTTCTGCAGTGATGGTGCCAGATGAAGAAGTCATTACTACTCAGGGCTGGAAGAGGGGAAAAAAAAGGTGTCTGAAGGGAATAAAAGAATGAGAGAACAGGATACAGTCAGCCAGTTGGTCACCGAGGCACATTACATCCTCTGGGCACTGTTTCCAGATGCCTTGCATTTTTCCATGTGCAGCTACTTTCCATATCCCTTAACTGAAGGGGCCCAAGGTTTCGGCATCTTTACACAATACAAACTTTGGAAAAATAACAGGGAAATCCAGAGACAAGAAAGTGATGTGCTGGCCCAAGAATAGAAGGCTCATTTGCTGTCTCGAGGTGACTTTGAGATGCTCTTGGGTAGGTGACTTTGAGATGCTCTTGGGTAGCTTTGGGTCCATAGGAGCCATGAAATTTCACATAGGGAGACTTAAAATTGATCAGACAAGCATTTGTTGCATGCTTCTTCAGACGTTGTCAACATGAGCCCATTCCTTTCCTTTAGAATGTTTAGAATGACCTCCCAGTATTATACCTCAGTGTTTTTCATGTCTTTCAAATCCCTTATTTTTAAAACTTAGAATACTACTAATAAACACCTTCATTGGGAGCCATGTATAGTATTTTATACACGTAAATTTTTTACATTCACAGACACATCTGAAAAGACTTGGAAAATAAGAACAAAAAGCAAGGTTTCATCTCCTTTTCTACGATGAACGTATGAGAAGTAAGAAGAGGTGTCCTGAGGTGTCATGTACTCATGGCTCTCATTCTCTCAGCCCTGCCCACAACTCATACAACACAAGCCAGCTGTAATGCAGAAGTAGGCACTAGATGACACACACAGTACCTGTGAAGTTTGGCTGAGTTGTTCCCATCATGATATTACTGCCATGACAGAAGGTACATCCACGGCATCAGTACAATAAAGTTGAAGTCTTTCTGCTAACCATAACCATCTCTGAGTACTAGCTGTCCTTTCATGAAGAACCTCTCTCTTCTTAGTTCAGATTCTGTGTCATTGTGGCTTGCAATTGGGCAACTCAGTTGACTGATACTGAGAGTTTTAGACAGCAGTGCAACTTAGTTGTCAAGAACATAAAAAAAATTCTTGACATTTAAGAGTAAAATTCCTATGGCAGACTATGGGCAGGGAGTTAAGTGTCCTGAAATTGTCACCAACTTCCAATGAATACCATGTTAGTGCTTCTTTCCCCCAGGGAGCTATACTTCTAAATGTCCATTTCTTTATCCTTCTCTTTTCATAAAATATGAAATATGAGAGTAAAAACTTTTTCCACATCTTCAAAAATACATAAGAAACAAGTCCATTATTGACATAAATCAGATACAGTAAAGCAATTTGACCAACCAATATTGCATTATTGTAAGGAAATTCTCTTTGGTTTGACTTTTTACTCCAATTAAGAAATTTTAATTAGAGACAAAGATTTGATAGGTTTTCATGAGCCTTTAGCGTAACTTTTACCAAACTAATTCATAAACCCCAGAATATGTGACAAACTAAAGAAATAACCACAAAACATGTTAGTCTAACAAAAAAGGCTAACAATTGCCAATTTTTTCTTTAGTTAAATATTTGAAAAATTATGCATAGGATGCCAATTAAGAATGTATGAAGTTTTCACTGAGATGTTAATTATTTTCTTTACAAGAAGAACAGTGAACTTTGACTCTTCTCCTAACTTGATCCCAGGACACAGTTTTCCCACAACTTCACATCCATTTTCCTCTCAAGTTGCAGAAATGGAAACAAACAAAGGAGGAAAGTGTAGTCTATACAGCTAGCTCTGGAAGGCAGTCATGGGCTATGAACACAAACTGCAATACGCATTGAACCAATGCTTCATTTATTCTCTTAAGAAGGAAGCTGGAATATAATTGACTCCTGGATGCATAATCAAGTTGTCACCATATTTGATTTTGTCCTGGATTTGGGGAGGGGAGGGGCGTTGTTGAGGTCCAGGGAGACAGGGAGATCTCTCTGTCCTTCTGCAGCTTAACCAAGTCATGCTTGTGCTATAATGAAAGTAGAACAAAAAAATAAAAATAACACAGAGCAGCTGGTAGAGATGGCATTTAGTAAGATGCCCTCTGAGGAGCTGTTTGGCCAAAGGCCTAGATTGCATGAGGACATAAGTTTTGCTGAAGGAGAATAAAGAAGCATTCCAGACTGAACAGAAACAGCATTCAAATTATGTTGCTATTATCATTGTCTTTCACCATTAACGTACAAGAATGACATTTTCCAATGAAGCTAGTTTTTGACTAGAAACAGATTCTCAATTAAAAGGACACAAAATATGGCTGGTATTTACTAAAAACCACACATGGTAGTTTCCAGAATTAAAAACAAAGTGGAACATAAACATCAAACAAAGAGAAAACAAAGAAATGTCTGATGTGGCATAACATAATATATTTTCAAACATGTGAGCATTATTTGAGCAAATGCTAGAGCAGCTGTGCTCTATGCACAAAGGTGACACAAAGATGGATCTTGGTTGAAAAGAAAAGTTTTCAAAGTGCAATCAATCCCAGAATGCCAACATTTATGATCAATGTAAAATAATAACAAGGCAAATGACTGGTGTCAGATTTGGCAGTGATTATCAATTGAATATGTAATAAAAGAAATGTATTGTAGATTTGATTTTTAATGGCAAGAATTAGGGTGAGAGGCGATATGACGAAGTTCTTGTGTACTGTTGTGAGATGCTGGGTTCAATTCCCAAGACAACTACAAAAAAGGAAAGAGAGAGAGAGAGAGAGAGAAAGAAAGAATTGTCTATAAAGTAGTTCAACTAGACTAAACCAGTGATAAAAGCTGTGTGGAAAATTTTTTGCATTGATTTCATATACTGAACTCCTGGAGACAGGCTGAGCACATGGCCCACTCATATAGTACTTGTCTAGCATTCATGAAATTCTCAATCTTCAGAGCTGAATAAACTCAACTTGGTGGTATACATCTGTAATTCTTGTACTTATCTTTGGTTACACAGAAGTGCAAAGTCATCCTGAAATAAATGAAAGTCTGTCTTAAAAGGGAGGAAGATTAATAGTTGGAAAGAAAAAAATCCTATGGGGCAAAGGAAGCAAAAAATATCACAACTATAATTTCTATAATTTTGACTTGTATGTAATATGGAAAGCCAGTTCTTAAGTTAAACACTTGTTTAATTTTTTTTTCAGAAAGGAGATAATAAAAATAACATTGATGAATTGACGAGAGGGAACAAGTCAAAATTTAGCTGAAAACTAGATGGTTTCTTTGTGCCTAATACAGTGCATGTTTTGTGTGTGTTACGAGGAGACATAAGCCCTACTTCTGCAAAGAGTAATGGCTTTTGGAGAATCAGAAAACAATTACATAAAACGTTTTCTGGATTTGCTCAAAGGTAAAACATCTGATGAACTGTGCCTAATGTGATTTTAAAGAACTCCCAAACAAGTAACAGGTACTCTGACAGAAGTGGTTAAAGGAATTAAATTTAATGCAGGCAAGATCTGATACAAGAGAAAAGTTGAAACAGAAATACCTGAGGAAAAGTAATGTACATAACCAGGATATAAAATAACAGTGAATGTTTGCTACTCACTTATTGGTTTGAGTTGTGGCTTACTACAAATACTACTGGCAAAACTTTCCAGAAAAGATATAACCTAGTTTCACTTTTTTAAAGATTTAAGGCCAAGGGTGGGGCTCACTGGTAGATCAAATACCTACCATCTTTATCACCCTGGTTTAATTCCCATCACACAAAAATGTTTTAAATTGCTTAAAATTGTTAGAAACAATTTTCAAAATAAAAACAATAGGAACGAGAACGTTTGCTCAGTGGCTAAACATGCTTGCAGAGGAACTTAACTCCAGAAGTTTCCCCAGGTAGCTCGCAACCACCTGTAACTCCAGCTCCAGGATAGCCAGCACCCTTTGGCCTCCACAGGGTGCTCACAAGTACATATACATGAACATGCAGACGCACACGCACACACACACACAGTTTTTAAGCATGGTATATAACAGACTAACATTAATGGTACTAGAAGGTACCATGCATACTTCCAATGTGGGAAAAGTAACTAAGAGTCCTACTCAGCTGTGATCTCTATGAACCACAACAATGATCAGCATGGCAGCTTAACCCTAAGAGTGCGGTAGTGTCCCACACACCCTGGCAGCAACCAACAGCTCTCTAAATGAACTTAGGGCTTACTCAACAAGAGGGTACCATGTCTAGTACTGGAAACCTAGTCAACTACCCAGACCTAGTGAAGTATGGATCTTGAAAGAGAACACATAATAACCACATTACTAATACAGCATTTTCTTTCCCACTCTAAATATCTATCCTTATACCCACAGATAAATGTGGTTCTTACCTCATATCAAGGAAACTTCTCTTTCCATCAGCAAAGGCCATTGCCAAAACCTATACTGATCAAAATGTAGAGTTATGGAACCCAGTACCAACCAATATATCTACATCACAACTCCTACACCTAAAGCTCAGAGATCATTTCAGAATAGGTAGTAGAAAGGTTGTAAAAGCCAGAGGTTCAGGGAATTTTCTGTGAGGTTGTATATCTGTGAAATATCAGAGACCACACCCATAAAGTCTCACCAACATGGATACCTAAACATGACCTGAACAAGGATAATTCCAAGAAGCATGCCAATGTAGAAGTCAGGAAAGTTAATAAAGCCTCAACCCTTGACAAAAACTGCAGGCAATGAAAGAATGCTGAGAGCAGGAGAAATAATAATCCCCAGAGAAGAGCTGGTTATCCAATTCCAAATGGTCAGACCTGAAAACATATATAAGTAAAATTATATGGACTAAGCAGGTTACATATATATGTGTGTGTGTGTGTGTGTGTGTGTATGTATGTATGTGGTATGTATATGTATTATATATATATATATATGTATTATATATGTATATATGTGTGTGTGATGACAATTAAAGAAAAAGAGGCCCCTTATGATCTGAGCCAGTTCCCTGAGCAGACCTTGGGTGGTGGCTCCAAACCCAGTCCCACAACACACAGAGGAAGCTCGACTCCCAAATGCTCTAACACTCCCAGGATCACATTTGCTCCAGCACTGGGAGTAGCTGGGTCCCCCGGGGTTCCATGGATGCAGGAACTCCCACCCTGTCAGTGGCATGGGTTACTTCTGGCCTGAATCTGCACCTGGAGCAGACCTAGGGTGCTGGCTCTGCACCCACTCTTAAAACACGCAGAAGGAGTCCAGCTCCCAGGTGCTCAAAAATGCCCAGGGTAACAGGATCACAGGATCACAGAGGAAACTCAGTTCCCAGAAGATTGGACACACCCAGAAGCACTGGAGCACTGACACACTCAAGATCAATGCTGAGGCCACAATATATTTCCCAACACCCAGGGTAACTGGGACCCCCACAGGAACCAGGGAATCACAAACCCCCACCCAGTCAGGACACATAGCAAACCAGGACTCTGGCTCCCCACCCCCTCTGCAACACCCAGAGAAAGCTTGACTCCCAGGAGCTCTGACAAAACAGGATCTCAGGAGCTTGGTCTCACCAGGATTTCAGGATCCCAGAGGTAGTTTGACTCACAGGAACTCTGACACACACAGGATCTCAGAATCACAAGATCCTAGAATCATGGAAATCACAGAGACAAGTGGATTCTGAGGAGTTCTGACACAACCGGGATCACAGGAGAAAAAGGCTCCACTCAGAGGCAGCAAGGGCAGGTAGCAGTAAAGATAACCAGCTGATGAGAGGCAAGCACAAGAACATCAGCAGCAGAAATCAAGGCTACTTGGGATCATCAGAACCCAGAAAGTCCTGGATACTCCAACAACCAGAAAAGCAAAATTCAGTTTTTAAGTAAATCTCATGATGATGATAGAGGACTTTAAGAAGGACACAAATAACTCCTTTAAAGAAATACAGGAGAACATAGATAACAAATAGAAGCACTTAAAGAGGAAACACAAAAATCCCTTAAAGAATTACAGGAAAAGAAAAGCAAACAGGTGGAGGAAGTGAACAAAACCATCCAGGATCTAAAAATGGAAGTAGAAACAATAAAGAAATCACAAAAGGAGAGAACTCTGGAGAGAGAAAACCTAGGATAGAGATCAGGAGTCATAGATACAAGCATCACCAATAGAATACAAGAGATGGAAGAGAGAATCTCAAGTGAAGAAGATACCTTAGAAAACATTGACACAACAGTCAAAGAAATGCAAAATGCAAAAAGCTCCTAACCCAAAACATCCAGGAAATCTAGGACACAATGAGAAGACCAAACCTAAGGATTATAGGTATAAAAGAGAGTGAAGATTCCCAATTTAAAGGGCCAGTAAATATCTTCAACAAAATTATAGAAGAAAATATCATAACCTAAAGAAAGAGATGCCCAAGAACATAAAAGAAACCTACAGAAATCCAAATACACTAGACCAGAAAAGAAATTCCTCCTGTAACATAATAAACAAATCACCAAGGCACAAAACAAAGAAAGAACATTAAAAGCAGTAAGGGAAAAAGGTCAAGTAGCATATAAAAGCAGACCTATCAGAATTACACCAGACTCCTCAACAGAGAGTATAAAAGCTAGAAGATCCTGGACAGATGTCATAAGAGCCTAAGAGAGCACAAATGCCAGACCAAGCTACTATAACTTACAAAACTCTCAATTAGCATAGATGGAGCAACCAAAGATATTCCATAACAAAAAAAATTACATAGTATCTTTCCACAAATCCAGCCCTACAAAGGATAATAGATGGAAAACTCAAACACAAGGAGGGAAAATACACCCTAAAAAGGCAAGAAAGGAATCTTCTTTCAACAACCCCAAAAGAAGATACCTACATAAACATAATTCCACCTCTAACAACAAAAATAACAGGAAGCAACAATCACTTTTCCTTAATATCTCCTAACATGAATGGACTCGATTCCCCCAATAAGAAGATGTAGACTAACAAACTGGATACATAAACAGTACCCAATGTTTTGCTGCATAGAGGGAATGACCTCAGTGACAAAGACAAACACTACCTCAGAGTAAAGGACTGGAAAACAATTTTTCCAAGCAAATGGTCCCAAGAAACAAGCTGTAGTAGTCATTCTAATTTTATTTTGATATTGAATAAAATCTACTTTCAACCAAAAGTTATCAAAAAGGATAAGAAAGGACACTTCATACTCATCAAAGGAAAAATCCACCAAGAAGAACTCTCAATTCTGAACATCTATATTCCAAATGCAAGGGCACCCACATTCGTAAAAGAAACTTTGCTAAAGCACAAAGCACACATTGCTCCTCACACAATAATAGTAGGAGATTTCAACACCCCACTCTCATCAATGGACAATACAAACTAAACAGAGACATGATGAAACTAACAGAAGTTATGGACCAAATGTATTTGACAGATATCTATAGAATGTTACATCCTAAAACAAAACAATTTACCTTCTTCTCAGCACCTCATGGTACTTTCTCAAAAATTGACCACATAATCAGTCACAAAACAGGCCTCAACAGATACAAGAAGATTGAAATAATCCCATGCATCCTATAAAATCACCACAGACTAAGGCTGGTCTCCAAGAACAGCAACAATAACAACAACGAAAAGGAAAGCCCACATACACATGGAAGCTGAACAAAGCTTGACTCAGTGATAACTTGATCAAGGAAGAAATAAAGAAAGAAATTAAAAACTTTATAGAATTTAATGAAAATGAAGGCACAACTTACCAAAAGTTATGGGAAACAATGGAATCAGTGATAAGAGGAAAACTCATAGCTGATTGCCTCCAAAAAGAAACTGGAGAGAGTATGCACTAGCAGCTTGAGAGCACATCTGAAGGCCCTAGAAAAAAATAGAAGCAAATGCACCCAAGAGGAGTAGATGGCAGGAAATAATCAAACTTGGGGCTGAAATCAACCAAGTAGAAACAAAAAGAACTATATAAAACAAATCAACAAAACCAAGAGCTGGTTCTTTGAGAAAATCAACAAGATAGATAAATCCTTACCCAGACTAACCAGAGTTAGTCTACAGAAACAGTATCCAAATTAACAAAATCAGAAATGCGCTCTGAGGTCCCCGTGGAACTGCCAGAGTTGGCGTGGGGGTCCCAGCCTACTTGGAGAGTGATGACAGTAGGTTCTCAGGCTCTTGGACACCCCAGATGCTGCCAGATGCTTCGGAAGACCTGAGAGCAAAGTGAGGGCCTGAGGGTTGACTCTAGCCTGGGGCCAAAAGGAAAAGGGCAGGAGAAGAAAGAAGGCCAAAGTGTGGGGTGCTTTGGTCCTTCTTAGAAGGGGGAACAAAATACTCATGAAAGCAAATACAGAGACAAAGTGTGGAGCAGAGACTGAAGGAAAGGCCATCCAGAGACTCTACCACCTGGAGATCCATCTCATATATAGTCACCAAATGCAGGCACTATTGTGGTTGCCAAGAAGTGCATGCTGACAGGGGCCTGACATAGCTGTCTCCTGAGAGGCTCTGCCCTAGCTTGACAAATACAGAGGTGGATGCTCACAGTCAACCATTGGACTGAGCATGGGGTACCCAATGGAGGAGTTGGAGAAAGGACTGAAGGATCTGAAGGGGTTTGCAACTCCATAGGAAGAACAATAATATCAACCAACTAGATTCCCCAGACCTCCCAGGGATTAAACCACCAACCAATGAGTTCACATAGAGGGACCCCATGACTCCAGCCACATATGTAGCAGAGGATGGCCTTGCTGGACATCAATGGGAGAAGAGGCCCTTGGTCCAGTGAAGGCTCGATGCCCCAGTGTACAAGAATGCCAGGACAGGGAAGCGTGAGTGGGTGGGTGTGTGGGGGAACAC